>JAVLUX010000034.1:7587500-9050000 GCA_032164185.1 Moxostoma hubbsi
GAGCAGGAAGGTAGAAAGGTTGGCCCTTGAAGGAGTCTCTCGTCCCAGTTAAAGGGATAGTTCACCCCAAAATAAAAATGATCTCATAATTTACGCACCCTCATGCCAACCCAGATGTACATGACTTCCTTTCTTCAGCAGATAACATTTGAAGAAATACAAGATTTTTGATTCTCCTAAAAAGCACAGACAATCAGCATTAATGTCATCCATACAACTCCAGTCGTTATATGAATGTTTTATAAATATGATGGCATTTGTTGCAAAAAAGATCTATATTTAAGTACTTTTTGACTATAAACAATAGCTTCCGTTAGCAGCAGTATACACGTTCACGAGAGCACTGAGGTCTAGCGGTCTCTCGTGTGATGTATAAGCATAGGTATGTTCATGTGAGAAGTGACGCATGCGCGACACACCCGGAAGATCAGCGCTGTTTACATCTGAGTTGGAGGAACGCTGTACAGACCGTTAAAAAGTTATTAAATATTGATCTTTTTCGCAAAAAAGCAATCATGTCACTTTATAAGACATTCATTTGACAACCGGAGTCGTATGGATGACGTTAATGCTGATTGTCTGTGCTTTTTTGGAGCATCACAAATCATGTTACCATACACTTCCATTATAAGGACCAACTGAGCTGAGATATTTTTCTATTTGTTCAGCTGAAGAAAGGAAGTCATATACTTCTCGATGGCATGAGGGTGAGTAAATGATGAGAGAATTTTCATTTTTGGGTGAACTCTCTCTTTAAGGACAAGATTAAACCTCCTTTTAATGGTCAAGATGGTAAATAATTTACAAGATTTCTCACAGGAGGATGGAAACACCCACACTCTCTCCTGAAATGTCACTCTCTTCTGTGTGCTCTTGTACATACACACAAAAATATAAAGGGGATTTCCTCTGTCATGTTTTTGTCACTTAACAGTGTGGGGCATTTTAAGCTCAGCTGGACAGATCTACTGCTCCAACGAGACTATATAACAGTATGTGTCTGCTATTGTAGCTGTGAGCTAGCTAAAGTTTTACACAATAAACCAACATGATCGCACAGGAAATCAACGTTTTGCTACTTAATGTTCTGAAACCCAGAAATCAACCCAGTCTGCCGAATTACTGACAAACACCATCCTCCATTAGACATTTTTACATCAATTTTTCCTGTGGAGCTACTAATAGCATGCTACATGAGCTGATTTTGAGACACGGGTTCTGGTCCCATAGAAACATGGAAATATTTGCGTTTACATAAACAATGATGAGCGTAAGCGTTCCCGTATGTGCAGCAACACTTCCAGCTTCGGCCACTGGGGCAGTGATTTAAATTTTGGTGAACACAGACCGATTTCAGCTGAAGAACAACCAGAACCCTTCTACATACAGTAGGTGAGCCTACAAGTTTAGGATTAAATAGCATAACACAGCCCACCTATAGAAATTCTATGGGCGGTGCACTTGCGAGGACACAAGAGGCCGTATTTTTTTAATGGATGTCTATGGAAGAGATGCTTTTGTAAGGGAAAAGCTCATTACTTAATGAACTGACCACATGTGTGCTTATCTTCAACATGTTTAACACTAAACAGTCCATTGGAATGAACTACATGTGGAGTTTACTACAATAAAGTTCCTGTTTTATAAGGGAAGTCAATTTTGTGACAGGTTGATGTCAGTTTATGGCTCTCCCCATTCATTTGTGTGGTATCCGCAAACGGTGACTTACTGTCGTTACACGCTAGCTGACCATTACACTATCTCCTAGGGTAAAAGCATGGAGATTGTTATATCAATAAATAGCATAATCTTTGGAACAACCTTCTGTCACTGAATTGACACTTTATACATAACTAGGTTGGAGAGCGGATTAAATGAATAGCAGGGTAAATTTGTATGGTGGTGAATGGTAGACCTTTTTTTTTTTTGCCTGTTTGCTCCAACAGCAAAAGAAAACTAAATCTACGATTATGCTTTCACAGCTTTACAATTAAGATAAAAAATATACTGCACTGGATAACAGCTGTAAGATGAGAGAAATTGGCCAAATTTCCTGTCACTCCCTCAGCAGTGTTACAAGCCTCATGGCTGCTATTGTAACTGATTTTTAATGTTTTTTTAATGTTTTAATTTTTTTTAATGTTTTCCAGGGTAATATAATACGTAGTACAATGTTATACATTTAAAATTCGATATATAAAAAAGTTTGTTACATTTATGGTGTTAAAAAAGGGGAAACATGTCATTACAGGTCTGTGAAAAGTATCCATTCAGGCCCCTCAGGGTCTGATTTATTTAAGGTAATCGAAAACTGGTGACTAAATACTTAGTTCTTAAACAGAACATAGAGGCAATTGAATTGTGAAAATGGTCTTGGTCTGCAGTTTCCAAATGGGTAGTTTATATGACATGTCATGCTATAGCCTACTTAATTTAAATCTATTTCAAGTAAAGATGCACTCAGTAGCGTCTTGGACTTACACTGACACCTATAGTGGCTTGGATGCTGCATAATTTAAAATAGTTTTCAGTTTTAGATGTTATTGTAAAATAATTTTCACAGTGAGCCATGATTACTTTAATCAATGAGTGAAAGTGTCAAATAACAGGATGGTTACTGAGATTAAGCAAGTAGTATTTGGCTGGTCATGTGGTTCTAGCATGGCATCCCCCATGTGCAGACTCGCTCCATGTAGAATAAAACATGTTTTATAAGGTTACTGATATAACTGGAGTCTTCATTATAATTTAAGTGGTCATGATTTCCTACATACAGTATACACAATTACAATGCATGTCTTTTGTAGTAAAACCTTTTAATGAGGAAAAAGTACTGAGTACCCCTTTAAGTAAAATGTTTCTAATTGTTGGAAATGATTATAGAGCAGACCAGGGCTGTTTAATACATGGGCTATATTCAAGGTCAATTTCATGGGCAATCTTTTTTCATGGGCAATAACAGTGGAAGTCTTCAATACATGTATTGTTATTATTATTATTATTTATTACAGTTAAATAAGTTTTTTTTTCTTTCTTTCTCTTACTTAAATACAGTGTTAATGTGACACATATGCGCTTTGCTCTTCTGGTAAACTGTTACATTTACTTTTGTAAAAAAAAAAAAAAAAAAAAGGGGTACTAAGTTGGTGTGTAGCGACGCAGCAAAAACGTATAAGAAATGGGATGGTGTCCCCCACCTCACCAACTGCAGCACTGTGGCTGTCCCGATTGAAGAATGAAGAAGGATACCGCAGAGAGGGAGGGGAACGCAACCAATGGTAGGAGACACCGAGAGCTTGGAACAGTTCGTGCAGTTTGGACAGGCTCAGCGTTAGGGATGTAGTCTATGCGGCTTGAGCTCTGTCTACCCGAGCTCGTCAGAATGAAGAAGCATTCGGCCCGGGTCGCGCCGCGGTCCGCCTGTAACAGTCCGGTGCTCACCCTGACCAAAGTGAGAGGTACGTGTGCGCGACGAGGTGCAACACGATTCGTGATCATTCTGGTCGCCTGTCTTTTCCTATATTGAATATACCGTATACTGTAATATGCTATAAGATTAATACGCTCAGTTCCTTTATCATTTGGATTAAACCAAAGTGGTTGCGCAAAAATAGTGTAATGGTACGGGTAAACACCGAATGTGTCCTTTACGCATCATCGTTTCAGATGTTTGGCAGCTGAACTCTGCGCCTTGTGCGGGTGAAATATCCAGATTATGCAAAAGTATTCTCTTTTTATGTGTTGAGGGCACGAACTTGTTATTGCAGACAGAAACTTCACTCACAGTGTTTCACACGTCATTAAGCTGATGGCTGCCTCCCCTTGAGTGAGTCAGTTTTAAACGATGGAGGTCCTGCAAATTATTATGAGCTGCTAGAATATTATCGTTACTGTAATTATTAGTTGTTATATATTGGTCATATATAGGAGTGACCTTACTACTGATTTCATGGCAGTGAAACCACTCAGGAAGTTTTGAATTTCCTGCTGAGCTTTATGAACCCCATGTTGTGGGTATAGTAGCTGTGTGTGTGTGTGTGTGTGTGTGTGTGTATGGGTGCATTTGAGGATTCTTCTGTAGGTGCTTATGTGATGTGTTCTCAAAAGTATTACTGTATGTTTATTGTACATGCATCATTCTACTGCACAGCTTATTGTTTCTGGATGTCAATTCAACATATAAGCTTTAATCTTAGAATGCAAGTCTTTTTATGGTCTCTCTTTGCAAAAACTCTGTATGGGCATAAACTGAAAATTCTGATTTTTTTTTTAAGCACATTATAATCTCAGAAACATTGTGGCAACCAGCTTTGTCATACCCTGACATCTCATGTATGCATGTCCTGTAGAGTGAGTAACTGACTTCCCAAGTGACCAGTCTGACACAGGGCCGTATCTGGAGGGGTGAAAGGTGGTAATGATTCTAGGGGCCCACAGAGCACAGCAAATTCTAAATTATTTCTTAATAGGAAAGGGGTCCAAAGCAATATACAGTCAGGGGCCCCAGAATATTCAGCTACAGCCCTGGACTGAGATGATGACTAGCATAAGATGGAGAAATGGACTATATTGCTTGCTTTGGTAATCACTAGCTTGCTCTGTTTGGTTCACTGTTCTCATGATATTCTAATTGATTCCTCTGCACTCAACCGGATTGAGATCTGGGGAATTTGGAGGCCAGGGCAACATCTTGAACTCTTGAAATCATGTTCCTCAAACCATTCCGGAACAATGTGTGCAGTGTGGCAGGACGCATTATCCTGCTGAATGAGGCCACTGCCATCAGGGAATACCATTCCCATGAAGGGGTGTACCTGGTCTGCAACAGTGTTTAGGTAGGTGTCATGTGTCAAATTGATATCCACATGAATGGCTGAACCCAGGTTTTCCCAGCTGAACATTGCTCAGAGCATCACACTCCCTCCACCCGTCTTCCCACAGTGCATCCTGTTGCCATCACTTCCCCAGGTAAATGGCGCATACATACACGGCCGTCCACGTGATGTAAAAGACAACAGGACAACCAGGCGACCTTCTTCCACTGCTCCAAGGTCCAGTTCCGCTTACATGCCCATTGTAGGTACTTTTGATGTGACTGTGTGTTCCTCCCGTAACATCATAACATTTTCTGTGACTTGTGCCACAGTAGACTTACTGTTGATTCATACCAGATAGGATAGCCTTCGTTGCCCTCGAGCATCGATGAGCCTTGGGTGCCCAACACCACTGTACTCACCACTGCTGACTGGGAGCTCCCCACAAGCCTTGCCATTTCAGAGATGCTCTGACCAAGTCATCTGGCCATAACTATTTGACCCATGTCAAAGTCACTCAGGTCTTTACTCCTGCCAATTTCTCCTTCATTCAACACATTGACTACGAGAACTGATTGTTTGCTTATCATCTAATCTACTCAGACCTTGACATGTGGCCTTGTTAGGAGATGATAAATGTTATTTTGCTTCACCTGTTGTTTTGGCTCATTGTACCTCAGCAGTAGAATCAGTGCTGTCTGATATACATCTACATTATACGCTCATTGATCTTTGGTTTCAGCCAAGTCTCAGACCCAGGGGTCTCCTTTCTATGTTCTACTGGTTTTGGAGCAGCCATATTCTGTCAGCTTCTTTCATTACTTAAAGCTGTATGTTGGCAGTTCTGAGATCTGTTGGGCCATGTGGATTTCTTTACAGAACTAAATATTCAGATATATTTTCATCTAAAATTTCAAATTCAGTAAATGTTAATTTTTAACTTTTTTTCTCTGAAAATTTCCACGGACCCACTCTCTTCCAATGTCAGACAGGGGGAGCATTCAGGAAACCTGTTTTAAAAATAGTCAATATTTTTGACACCAGTGGCACTGAAATAACACTTCAACTGTAATGAAAATAGAATGCATAAGTTTTGTCTGTTAAACAACCACACAGGCACCCACCTAATGCTACAAAGAGATGTATAGTGTTTAGTTATAACTAACAAGTAGTACTGAGATTCATTGCAGCTCACATATTAAACCAAGGGAATGTGTAAACCTAAACCGCTACTCCTTCAGGCGGTAAATCTAATGCAGGCTGGCAGCTAGGAGTAAGATACTGTAATAAACCTACAGTGAGTCATTACACTGATGTGACTCACACACCTTTACTGCCAAAAATCTTTCCTTTTAGTTCTTGGCTTTGGTAAGAACTACATGTCCCTGATTGGAAGTCAGTGGGCCATTTAAATTTTTTTTTTTTGGTGCATACCAAGCACTTAAATTAAAGCACTTCATTCAAGAATATATGACACCAGTCAGCCGCGAGATAGAAAGTGTGTTTCACCAATCAGCTTGATTCAGAGCATCAGTCTATGAATAACTTTAGCATGTTGCCCATGTTATGTTTGTATTTGAATGTGCATAATCCCTACTAAGAGGTGTTTTGCATGAGTGGAAACAGGTGCTTTGTTCAGTGCACAAGTGAGGGGGACAGATCTCATCCAGGTTTATAAATGACTTTTTTTAGCTTGGATTACAGAATGTAAATATTCAGGAATTCTTCACTTGGGGAAATTGTTTCTTATCTACCCAGAAAGCCTCCAGAAATACCTAGTTTTTAATAGGCCTGGGCGATATATAGAATATTAACGATATTATCGAGATAATTTTGCTGACGATGTAAAATTGACCTATATCATGAATATCGTGATGATTTTAATGTGCTTACATTTGGCCATTAAGTTTAATAAAAGCTAGAGCTAGACAAATGTAACAAAATTACATAAAAATGGCTCAAATTTGTCATATGTGATTTTTAATCCACAAAAATTGCTGCTCTCAGATTAGTTGGGGTGCTCTGTGAAATCAAAGTAATGCAGATTCAAGCTTTCGCGCAATTCCAAACATTAGTAACAGTTACAAGTTATTATACAAATCGGAGGCACAGAATAAAGGAAAAAGAGAAGATTACAGCGTTTCAGGAAATGCAGAACATTGTAAACAAATACTCATTACCTTTTCTGTGTTGAAATAAAAGCTCTAAATAAAAAAATATGTCTTTAAAATATTTAATCTTCTTGGCTTAAGTGGTTGTTTGGATGAAATGATGGTTCCTCTGATAAAAAAATAAATAATAAAAAAACACTTTTGAGCCATTTTAGAGCAAATACATAATTATAGAGATATACTCTATATCAAATATGGTCAATAGGCTGAAATATATTGAGATGAAAAATTTTAAGACATATTGCGGAGCCCTAGTTCCTAAGCAGAAACAACCCATGTACTAGACCTGTGCCATTCTTTATAACATAAAATATAAGGTTCTTAATTAAAGGAATATTCAATGTACACGTTAAGTTCAATCTGCAGCCTTTGTGTCAAAATCAAATCAAATCAAATCAAATCAAATCAAATCACTTTATTGTCACACTACTGTGTACACGAGTGCAACAGCAGGTGAAATTCTTGTGTGCAGTTCCGAGCAACATAGCAGTAATGACAGTGACGAGACATAAACCACTTTACAATAAACAACATATTACACAAAACAATTTACATAAAAAACTTACACAACAATTTACATAACAAATGTACACATACCTACACAACAATTTACATAACAAATGTACACAATACACACAATGTAGAATACACATACACTAGAAAGGGTATAAATATATATATAAACACTAACTGAATTGGGAGCGAGAATATATTGACAGAATGAGGATTAATAAAGTGCAGTGCTGATTGTTGATCGTGAGAGATCATGTGTTCAAAAGTCTTATTGCTTGTGGGAAGAAGCTGTCATGTAGTCGGGTGGTGCGGGTCCTGATGCTGCGATACCGCCTGCCTGATGGAAGCAGTGAGAGCAGCCCATGACTCGGGTGGCTGGAGTCTTTGATAATCCTCCAAGCTTTATTCACACACCGAATATTGTCATAATATTGATTACCACAAAAATATATTTTGACATGTTCCTCCTTTTTATAAAATAAAAAGTGAAGCACTTACAATGGAAGTGAATCATGCCAATAGTTGGAGGTTTTAAAGGTAGAAATGTGAAGCTTATCATTGTATAAATGCACTTACATTAATTCTTTTGTTAAAACTTGTGTATTGTTTGAGCTTTAAATTAGTGATGCACCAGTACCACTTGTTCTCTTCTGATCCAATTCCGATATTGGAAATCTCAGTATCGGCCGATACTGATCCCGATTCAATACCAGTGTTTTTTAATCAGTTTAGAATCTCTTTACATTATTGTGTGGAACTAATTGGGTGTGCTCTTTAAGACTACTTTAAAGTTGTCTAAATTGTTGTTTTGGGGGGATTACAGGGTTTACGGTGTTATCACTACAAAGTTGTAATATTGAATATTACTACACAGAAGAAATTAGTAAGCAAGTTTAACACACTAAAATTATGTTAGCACGCATATTGCTTACATTTTGTGGCTATACTTTAGAAACTGAGATTTTAATGTTTACAGATTGGCCCCATTCACTTCCATTGTAATTGTCTCACCGTTACCCAGATTTGAGCTTTTTTGGTTTTGTGTTCCATACTGTGTGAGAAGACCTGAGTTTATAATAACAGAAGGACTGTGTATAGCAAGGCAGAAATGCCCTTAAGTGTTTTATTTATGAGTTTTAGCACACTTGTCTTTACAGAGTGAGCTAAATCGGTTTGTGTACTTAAGTGAAAGGCTACTTGCTAACTGTCAGATTGCTTGAGGACTTGACACTGTCAGTACATTAGTGTGGGTAGCTATGTTTGGGAAGGCTCATTAATTAGATTCAGCAGGGGATGTATGGTCAATCTATTATATATTGATTCAGAGCAGATAAAGCTGGCCTGACTCCAGACTGTTAAACTGCAGTCTGTCTTATGCAGGAATTTGAGGTTGCGTTACAATAAATGAATGACCAACTTCATGAAGTACCTGAAAAGCTTTATATACAGTATTGAAGGAGTTTCCATGCATGCTGCCCTCTTGATGTCTGCTTTTATTTACTATCTGGTCATACTCATTAATTTCAAATTAATAAATAATTAAATTATAGTTTTGTAAAGAAATTCATATGGGCACAATTTGTAGTCATCTTCAAATTTAATTTCAAGCATTTAAAGGAGTCTTCTTTTTCTTTCGGCTGCTCTCGTTAGGGGAGCAACACAGTGATCTGCATATTTGAGAGATGGCATGGGGTCACAACACGAACACAACACACACACACAACACACACAAAGATTTTAGAAGAACATCTCTGCACTGTAGGTCCATACAATGCAACTGAATGGTGGCCAGCATTTTGAAAGTCCAAAAAGCACATAAAGGCAGCATAAAAGTAATCCATATGAATCCAGTGTTTAAATCCATATCTTCAGAAGTGATCTAATAGGTGTGGGTGAGAAACGGATCAATGTTTGAAGTCCTTTTTTACTATAAATTCTCCTTCCTACCCAGTAGGTGGCAATATGCACAAAGAATTGAATCTCCAAAAAAGAAAAGAAGATTGTGAAAGTGGAGATTTATAGTAAAAAAAGGACTTAAATATTGATCTGTTTTGAACCCACAACTATCATATCACTAACAGATATGGATTTAACCACTGTAGTTGTATGGATTACTTTTATGCTACCTTTAAATGCTTTTTGGACCTTCAAAGTTCTTGCCACCATTCATTGCATTGAATGGACCTTCAGAGCTGATACATTTTTCTAAAAATCTTCATTTGTGTTCTGCTGAAGAAAGTCATACACATCTGGATTGGCATGAGGGTCAGTAAATGATGAGACAATTTTCGTTTTTAAATCAATTAGGGTTTTTAAATCTTATTTTGTGTATTTTTTTTTTTTCGATGTAAACACTCTTTCCCATATCACTATGGGTTGATTTAACTAAAAAGTGTGTCTGCGACTGTGTGGCTCTATCAAAACATTCCGCTGTTTGATTTAGTGATTAATTGAGCCAGACACCGCAACACTGGCTCGTCCATTGGTTTGAGTTTTAATTTTGGGTTGGGAAGACAGGGGCAATTTTTTTGGGATATGTTTGAAAATGTTGTTCAGTCAAATTTTTTGGGATATGTTTGTTCAGTCAAATGTCTCCCAACTTTTGCCTAGTTGTATATGCAACCATACACACACACACACACACACACACACACACACACACACACACACAGTGGGCGACAGGCAGGCACATATTCCTCTCCGTCATGTCAGTGAGCAGTTAGCAGCGTCCCAACAGAGTGTGACACCGCAAGCATCTGTTCTTCCTGCTGGACACTGCAGGGTTCACCTGACCTGCTGCACAAACACACAGACACACACACTGAGCCACTAGTTTTCATGACTAGGGATGGACACAAGTACTAGGACATGACAGCAATGATTAATCATGAAAACACAATAATTGCATGACTAAACATTTAATGAGTACCTATTTGATTGATCTGTCGGGTATTTTAGTGGATAAAAATACAATCTAATAAATGGATGTGGATTGACCTTGATGAGAAAGTTTGGACAGTTTAAGAGATAATTAAAGCATGTTTTTGTGTTAAAGAGAGTGTACTGAATCTTCCAGCTGTGTCTTATAATGCTGAATCATTTTCTTTAACTGCCTATAGAGACATTATCTTTTTGATTCACTTTGCAAACTTGGAACTGCATGATTGCAGGGTATAAACAAAGAGTTTGAAAACATATGGGTGTTGTCAGCATAAATTAATGTTAATTTATGAGGGCAATTGTTGTTTGGCTGCAGCAAAGCATCTGCCACTCAATGCGATTCTGACTGCCACCCAAGTTTTTAATGTATAATTTAAAAAATAAAGAGGATCTGATAGACATAAATGTATTAAATGCAGGTTCAACTCTAGTCTTGCATAGCCAGACTTTTAAGGTCCTCTTCACAGCTTATTCTGCCCAAAAATTGGCCATGTAGACAGGAAGACAGACCATCTGACGATCTATAAAGTGACCAACCGCAGCACTCCACTCTATGTGTAACAATAGGTGTGTTGGCAAAAATCAACTTACAATTGAAGTCTATGGGGCAACTGCAAATGAGTAACTGTAAATACTGTATTTTGTTTTTACAAACTGATGGACGAATCAAAACAATTTTCTATAGTAATCAACTGCACGACTTTGATGTTTTTAATAGAGCTAAATTTGCATTTAACCTGGAATATTCATTTAAAGGGATTGTTCAGCCATAAATGACAATTCTGACATAGTTTACTCATGCTCATGTTGTTCCAAACCTGTATGAATGATTTTCCTCTGTTAAATGCAAAAGGAGATATTAGGCGTAGTGTTCAGGACTGACGGCCTCTGTGCTCTTTTAGCTGAACTGAGGGAAAGAGAAAGGAAGAGAGCACAACAGAGAGTGTTGGTGCTACAAAGAGCTGGCAGTTATCAGCAAGAGAAATCTGCACTGAAGAGACAAACATAGGAAAGAGTAAAGCTATGGTAGATTATAAAGGGCTCAGAGACAAGTTCAAAATGGGATTAAATGTGCAGAAAAAAATGGCATGGAAGTCTGTTTTCCCCAGTAGATAAAGGAAATCCAGAATTTAGAGTCAATTATAAGGCAATCTGCCAAGACTTAAAAATAATGACCTGCAACTAAAATGAATTTAACATTTAACGGTCACTGATTTACTTATTCAATACATGGCCAAAAGTTTGTGGATACCAAGCAGTATACCCATATTTCCCCACTACATCCAATTTAAGAAGTCATGGGCCTTTTTAGGGAGTTTGGTCCTCCTTTTGTTGCTAAAACAAGCTTCATACTATGATTAAAATGGGGATGTGCTTCTATTGTCTAAGTCTAAATTCAGACAATTTTAAAATATATATAGCACACAAGGCCAGAACAGTCTGAAGGTCTGTGCCAAGATTGTTAGATGTAGCTTTTTTTATAATTTTTTTTAACTGTAGCTTTAAAGTTTTAAACCCTTTTTTTTTTTTTTTTTTGTCTTTAAGGATTTTGGGAAAATCCTAATCAGCTAGAACAGTATGATACTTTTAACCATGTAGTATATTATTACTTAGTTCAGCAGAATACATGGGGACATTATCATCCTTGAATAGGGAATCATCATTATGGGTTATCTTGCGTAAAATAAGCTCATATTCTCTGGCAGTTATACAAGAATACAAAGCAATCATTGAACCTAATGACTTCCACAACAAGGCTGCAGTTATCATTATGGATTATTCACCAGTTTTAAGAGTCAGCAACTGGCATTTTGGGCTGAAGGCAGCCTTTGGCTTTCTCTGAAGCAGGAAATAGGTTGAAAGTAATGAAACTCATTAAGAATTTCTTTCTTAATGCTTTCATTCTTTCTCCTTGCTCATGGGTTTAGACTTTGTACTCATTTTACTAGAATTTACCAAATGGCAGATCTAGGGGTGGGCGATATGACCAAAATATTATATCAGAATATGGGTAATTTTATATCACGATAACTATATATATTAGGATATAGTACAAGTCTTCTGGAAAATAATAAAAAATTGGTTTATATACCAAATAACCATATTGTAATGCCTATTTTTGGAACTCCAGACAGTGAATTCAATACTTAAATAAAAACGACTTATTTGGAACAAGACAAACAATGTCAAATAAAAAAATAAAAAAAACAAATTCAAAAATCGAACTTACCAAAATGCTAAATATTAAATTATTCTACATTTTAGTTTAAAATGTTTTTGACCAAAATTATTATTATTATTAGAAATTTTGTCAAGGAACTCAAGATCAAGTGTAGACCACTGCAAACTTTAGCACATCATTAAACCGCTGAAAATTCTATCTTGAACCTTTTGAATCCATTTAAATTGCCTCATGAAGGTCGATATGTTAGCCATTAGAAGTAAATTAAATTAACGTTCTCTTTCAGACTCCATCAGTCTTACTTATGACATCCATCTAATGTCAAGACTCAAGGACTTCACCTTATCTCAATGTTAATTACACAGAATATCCTTGCAGAAACTGCATCTCTTGTAAAGAACACTTCATTAATGATTGTTTAACCCACCGTTCTTTTGATGGTGGGTTGCAGTGTGCATGTGATTGAATGTTTTATTGTATATGCTTAAGTACATTGGGCAGGTAGACGCCAGATTTCATGAATGTAGATCTGCTAAAGGATGTCGTTTTGGTTAGAAAGGCTGAAAAGTGCTTAGCTTGGTTTTAGAGGTTAATTGGTCTAACATCCCATAGGGTTTGGATGATTTAGCTGACCCCAGTGTGAAACAGTGGCAGCAGAGTTGGCCTGAAGGTTGAAGGGGGACTCTGAAGGTGGGATTGATTCATGGCTAGTAATTTGTATTTAAACTGCTAACTGTTCTATGAACAGGATTATTTGAGAGTCATGCCTGTTAGTAAATACCGTGTGTATGTAGCCTCTCTGTGTGTGCTGAGTTTATGAATTTGTGGCCATGTGTTTCCAGAGATCTCTATCAGTATCACACTGATTATCAACCACCATGGTAACCACGCATATGCTTGTTGCTTTGAGATAATTACCCACATGTTAAAAACACAGTGATAGTGGTAGCTCAATATGAGCAGACAGGGAACCGATGTGTAGGTTTCAAAGCAATAGCTGTGACGGAACATTTTTCTATTCATTACTTTGAATAGGGCATCTTGGCGCACAACCCAAGCCTACAGTTTGCATTTATGGGTACTTTAAGAGAGGTTGGGAGCAAGGTCTGATTCCCTTGAATAACCTTGGGAAATACTGCCGACGTCTGCAAAGTTTTGGCTTTTTAGCTTTCCCGAAAGTTTGAGAGCACAGTATTTGCTGGCAACCCAAAGGTTGTAGGTTCAAACCTATACGTAATTTTTAATAGTGAAAAGGTTTTTGTGATAATGATTTTAATCACACATTGTTATGACATTGTTAGCATGGCCTCATGCAACATTTTATAAACCTCTTTATCTTGCTCAGCCTGGTACTATATTTGTCTTTTTTTTTCTGGCCACATTTATCTTTAAAAGTAATATGTTTACCAGTAGCATAACTAACTGCATAACTAATTTTCTGATCTGAATTTAAATAGTCATAAACTACAAGATTTATGTAAATTATATATATATATATTAATAGCACCCAAGTCAAATATATGATCTGCCTTACCTGTATTGCTGCGGCTAGGACTATCGCCATTATCAAATAATCCTCTGATCACGCTTATTTGATCCAACCACACAGATATTTGAGATACTTTAAATTCCT
Organism: Moxostoma hubbsi; assembly: GCA_032164185.1. Classification (NCBI taxonomy): domain Eukaryota; kingdom Metazoa; phylum Chordata; class Actinopteri; order Cypriniformes; family Catostomidae; genus Moxostoma; species Moxostoma hubbsi. The sequence continues at coordinate 7,601,754 of JAVLUX010000034.1, forward strand.
GTCACATTTTGCTGTCCAAATAAGGGAATAAAACATCAACATCTTTATTCTGTAGCAAGTTAACTTGAAAAAACAGCACCTAAGGAATTTCAAGGATGTTTTAAAACAGTGTACAAGCTAAAGCTATGATCGGAATACTATTTAACAAGTTATTATAGTTAAGTTTAGTGAATTATTTTCCATCTTTGTAAAAAAAAAAAAAAAGATGTCTTCTGTATGTCCAATCAAATAATGAGTCAAAAATGAGAATCTTGAATGACTTTACTTACTTCTGGTTCATTCATCACACTTGAAAAGGAAGATCATGTTGAGTACATTGTATTGTATGTAGGATAGTATTTACTGCAGTGTGCTTCATGGTGTACTGCACATTTTGACAAATGTAGTAGGTCATAAGGGAATTCGATGCATGCAGCAAATCTGGATAATGTGCAAAGTTTACATACTGCAGAGATAGTAAAAGTTGTATGTAAGCATGTACTTGGAACATACAATAGAGCATAAATGAGTGTTTAACATGTGAATGACTTTCTCTTATGTTACTTTTTGGTAAAAGAAAAAAAAAGTTAAAAAATGTTTAAGTATCTTCTTATTAAGTACCTTCTTGTGTTTCATAGATCTCTTGAGAGTAATCAGACACTTCAGTAATAAGGATGTCCCTTTTTCTCTTTCTGAATAAACCGATTCAATCCTTCACCAGGGACTAAGCAGAGTAATTACTGCACTCGTTTCATCTGTGTGTGAAAATATGAAGAGCCATTAAGAGCTTTTATGAATGGATGGTAAGCACTGCTTGAGGTGTGCGTATCTAAACAATAGCACTGATGTTCTTGAGAAATTAATCTTGACATATTCAATTCAGAGTGTCTGCATCATACAAATATTCTTGTTTGTTTTTTGTTTTATTTCCCCTTGGCAGTTTGAAACAGTTTGTGTTGAATGAGTAAGCAGTACTATTTAATAATAATAATAAAACGTTTTATTTATATAGCACTTTTCCACTAGCTCAAGGACACTTTACACTTCATATACATTTAAAAGAACAAAGTACATTAATATACATTTCAACAGAAGTTACAATCTCAATTACAAAGGGGGTAATAAAACATCAATCTGTAATAGATAGATAATGCGCTGAGAAAAGATGTGTTTTGAGATGGATCTCCCACCAAAAGTGGGTAGACGAAATCTAGGGATAGACAACCATTTGGAATCAGAAGAACGAAGAGTGCGTGCTGGTGTGTATGGATGCAGCAGGTCACATATATAACGAGGTGCCAGAACATTGAGATTTTTGTATGTCAGGAGAAGAAACTTAAACTTAATGTGGCATGATGAGACAGGCAGCCAGTGAAGCCTAAACAAGATGGGAGTAATGTGTGCCTAACACTTGGTGTTAGTGAGAACTCTTGCTGCAGAGTTTTGGATATATTGTAATCGGCCAATAGTTTTAGCTGGTAGGCCAGTAAAGAGGCTATTACAGTAGTCGAGACGTGATGATATGAAAGCAGTGATTCTGCATCCCTCTTGAACATTTCAGGGAAGGTTGCAGACTGGTCTCACAGTGAAATCGGATATAGTAGGTTGACTTTTCTTTAGCTATCAGCTTGTGCTTACCGAAATGCTAAAAACTGCCTCCAGTGCCCAAAGCGGTAACTGTTGTTGGGCGGATGGGCATGTGTGAGCTCGATTTTCAAGGTGAAATGTCCACAGAGGGGCACCAAAGGTGAGTTGTTTTCAGCAGTACAGGCTGTAATATAGTGTAGATGAATACATATTTTATCAACTGTTCACCCAAAGCCAAAGCCAAACCCCAAACCTAACCAACAGTGGAGAAAAATGTTATGTTAGAGGGGAAAAATGCAACCTCTGAATCACATTCATCACTGATTATGCAAACGTGATTAGTTCCTGGTTTCAATGCGGGATCTGAACCCAGGTCTCCTACACTGTTGATGCAACATGCTTCCAGTAACACCACAGAGGAAGGTAGACATGCTTGAGCCAATGCACAAATATCTAATAGAGGATGCGGCTTGTCTGTGAATTGGCATAATGAGGCTGGTGCGGAAGTGATGTTTCATTTCTTTGGCGAGAGAGATTATGTAAGTCAATGGGTTAAATATTAATTTAATATGCTTTAAAAATGGTTTAAGAACTTGTAATACTGGAACGTAAACATACTTTAAAGGGACAGTGGATAATTTCTGCACCACTAGTGGCACCTAACAGAATTGCAATCTGTTTATTTGTTTGTTTGAGTGGCTCGTCTAGGCACAACACAGCTGGTTTAACTGCTTAGCTCAGGCTGGTTTTAGCTTTAAGAGGAATATTTTTAACACTCCTTAAGTGATCTTATTTTCCATTATCACTGGCCAGTTGCAGTAATGGTGCCCCATTCTCTTTCTAGCTGCAATTACTTCTTTATTGTATGTACTTTTTAATAGAACCACTACCCATTTGGCTAGCAGCCAAAATCATTAAACATGCTTTATGTATTTTTTTATTTTTTGTTTTGTTTTTTGTTAAAGGTATTTTTTTACTATCCCAGCTTAAAGGAATAGTTCACCCTCATGCCATCCCAGATGTGTAGGACTTTCTTTATTCTGCTGAACACGAACAAAGGTTTTTAGAAGAATATCTCAGCTCTGTAGGACCAAGTGAATGGTGGCGTTGAATTAGAAGGTCCAAAAAGCACATAAGTTGGGGCGGGACTATCAGTTTGTTCTATCAATGGCTGAAATGGGTGTATTCAGAATGCTGTTAAGAAAACAATGTTTATTTTTGAAATTCCATTTGGTGAAATTACATACTTCAGCTTAAATATGCAGAAACAACTATATGTAATCCAATCATAGGTTGGTACACCATGAAAGTATAAACACTGTGGCTTGTTGGTGCTATCAAAACATTGCTGTTTGTTTGAGCAACCCAATTAGCCCGACACAGCAACCCTGGCTCAAGCAATGGTGAGAAATTGTGGCAGGACTATCTATTTTTGGCGGGTTTATTGTTTGTAAAAAATTGCTACTTTTGCATTTCCGTTTAGTGACATTGTTTGTGTTTGTTTGTAGGTGAAGATCGGTTGCGGGAGAACGTTGTGGGCACCGCCGATGGACAGGCGATGGTGGCCGGAGCAGGGGTGGAGTCAGGAACTGGGAGAAAGAGATTACGCTGCTGTGTACGAATAACAGCCATCCAGGTGCGAAAGGCAATATGGGGTGTAGCCATGGTGATGTGCGTATGTACGTCTTGGGCAGGCTCTACCCAGCTGGCCAAGCTCACCTTCAAGCAGTATGATGCACCATTCACTCTTACGTGGTTCGCCACCACGTGGAACTGTCTCTTCTTTCCTCTGTATTACATCGGCTACCTGTGCAAGAGTCCAGAGAGACAGACGCCAAAACAGAGGTTCAGGTAAGACATGACACGAAATGTTATTGTGGCCCAAAAAGTATACAGACACTTTTTGATGTCATTACATTGGATGCAAAAAATATAAAAACAAGTGCTTTTCCTTAAAACTAACTTCACTTTTTTGCAATTGGCCATTTTCAGTAGATATATTAAGTCACGCAGGTGTCCTAGAAAGTAACCACACTTGGACAAACCAAGGACTTTTTGTCTCAATTTTGAACAAAATATCTTATTGAATTGAAACCTAAATATCTATATATATAAAATGTTTCAGCAACATCAGCCAAGTAATATGTACATTCCATGTGTGATATTGCAGAATGATCTGATAAAATGTTGTCTGACTTCTTATTTGGCATAAATACAAAAATGAAATACAGTCAGAATATCCAACTGTTGCATTCAGTAAAATCCCTTGATGTGACCCTTATATCTGTTGAGGCGGACACTGAAGTAATTCCTAATATGTCTGATACTGTACTGTACTATGTGATGCAATTCACGGATGGGCTTCCTCACAGAATCTCTCTTTTAATCATGTGTGTCCTGAATACTAAACGGTCCATTGCTTATTTAAACAGGCTTGTTAGATGAATATATCTTCCTGCTTTGTCTTCGAAGTCCAATGCAGTGATATATAGATTCTAGTATAATCCTTCAATTCTGTCCAAAGCCTAATGTTATTCATAAGCTGCTGGTCTTTGACATGCAGTCCAGAGTCCCATCTAGCATTGTAGAGAACACCAGTAGAAAATGGGCAGTAAAAGTTCCTACCCATAGTCCCTCTCTCATTTGCCATGGGCATCTGTCAATTGTGACATCAACTGGCCAGCAACAAACTGCACCATGACTTTAGTACCACACACGCTACACAAGACCTCCTGATTGATCCTGGAAAGTGTCAAGCTTTGAATTAAACTGAACAGACCTCTGGCTACACATATTCATCATGCATAATGGTTCTCACTCATTCACCATGTATACCTACTGTATTTTTGTGTAAAACCCATTTGTTATGCTTTAAACGTCACATTGAAATCATCAGTTCGCACTTAATGTTTTTTTTTTAAATGATGTCACGAAACTCGTGAACATTAATTGGCTTATGCACAGATCATTTCAAAGGGATTTGGTGCAGGGCAGCAACCTATGAAAGGTTTAGCTGCTCATGTTCTCGTTTCATTCTGCTTTTTATTATGGGTTTTAACCACAGCATGATTCCAGCCAGGCTTTTCCTGACAATTATATCTTAAATATAAACACCCATCTTAGTTTGAAAATGCCCACAGATTGGGAAACACCCATTATTGTTCCGCAGAAACCTATACTTCGAGAAATGGTAAGGGACTGATGGTAGAAGCAATTTCTGTGTGTATCTGTTGTCACCTCAAATCATACACGCTGTCACCTCAGACTCAAACATTGCAGTGAGGAAATGTGTCAAGTGCTGTCTTTCTGTTGTGTATTTTGAGGGTTTGAGGGTGTGTTCAAGTCTGTACTTATACTCTGCCTGTACTCATATGTTTTAAATTATTTTTGTAAACAGATATACTGTAAATTGTGCCTACATATGAATTTCTTTACAAAACTAAGATTTTAATGTAAACAATCTTGGCAAAATGTGGCTACTTTGATAAAGCTAAAATATAACCTTGTTTTGATTTGTTTAAATTTTTTGGGTCACTACATAAATGTTGATTTGTAGCTTTGGAAAGTAATTCTTTTTTTAATGCACCGTGTTCCTATTATGTCTTTTCAATGTATTATTTAAGTGTGCATGATTTAGACAATGCACTGATGTATTTATTATGTTTTGTAGAGAGTGCTGTCGGTTCTTTGGGGATGATGGACTGACTGCAAAGGTGTTCTTTACTAAAGTGGCCCCCTTTGGGCTGCTGTGGATCCTGACAAACTACCTGTACCTGCAGGCTCTGAGGAAGATCAACACCACTGATGTATCTGCTCTCTTCTGTTGCAATAAAGCCTTTGTTTTTCTCCTCTCCTGGATTGTGCTGCGGGATCGCTTTATGGGCGTCAGGGTGAGTGCATGGAATTTCAAAATGTATTTGTCTGCACTTTTCATAATGCTTGATCGACTGACTAATTAATTATATGTAATCAAAGTGATTGGCTAGATAGAGAGAGAAACAGTAGGATGGATGGATTGGCTTCATTAATTTATGCATATATATATATATATATATAAGAAGTATATATTCATTTATTTTATCATTTATAAGCAGGCTATATAGCAGGCTTAACTAGCATTTATAAGCAGGCTTAACTAGCATAACCAGCAAGATTTCCTTGGTCAGCCAGCTTCAGCTGAAGGACCATGGTGGTTGAATAGCATTTTCATTACTATACTGATCCACTTGCTAGACCAGAACCAAACCAGCACTTACCAGTCTGCACCTGAATAGAAAGGCAGGGGAAATACAACCTGGGCCTTAACATTTTTCATGAGATTCATGCATTTGTATTCCTAAATTTAACAGTTGTCCTGATTAGATGATGGTGATACAAATACAATACAATGCCTGAGACTGCAGAGCTGTGATGCTTCAAATAAGGGATGTAGAACAGAGAGAGTTGGAACAGAACAAAATGCAGACCAAGAAAAGAGAGGTGGATAAAAAGAAGTCAAGTCAAGTCAACAAACAACCAAAAACTATAAACAAACTGCAATATATCCAGAATTCAGCAGCTAGAGATCTCACCTACTCAAGGAAATCCTCTCACTTCACTCCCATACTTTGTAGGCTACACTGGCTGCCTGTCTCCTATCGAATCCTAAACAACATCTCCTTACAACATTCAAAGCTATACATGGTCTTGCCCCCACTTACATCAATGATCTTGTCCGCCGCTACACTCCATCCCGCTCACTCAGTTCATCTCATTTGGGCCTATTATTCATTCCACGTTGCAAGCTGACCTCACTAGGTGGTAGGGCTTTTTACACACTTGTCTCTCCATCATCACACCTCCATACATGATTTCAAAATCAATCTCAAAACATCTCTTTGACCTATGCTTCTCTGACTCTTATATGGGTTATTTATTTTTTATTATTATTTTATTTATTTAAATTTTTTTTTTTATTTATTTATTATGCAAAGCCAATCCTTGAGTTTGAAGAAAGGCGCTATTTAAAATAAACATATTATTATTATTTAAGTCATTTTTATTTGTATAGTGCTTTTCTCAACACACATCCTTTCAAAGTAGCTTTACAGGAAATCATGCATTAACAAAAATACAAAATGTGATCATTGTGTAGTTTAATTAAATATTAATATAAATTGTTTATACAAATTAAATAATGAAATTAGAATTGTATTTAGAACCCCTGTGAGCAAGCTGAAGGCAACTGTGGCAAGGAACACAAAACTCCACCAGGGTCATAACTGCCAGGGTCATTTTAATAAACCTACTTTTTAAATTAATGATTTCAATTACTTTTTAAAAACTATTTTTCTTAAACTTAAACTTGTATATAGTACAAATTATGGTTTATTCTCATTCATGTATGTCCAAGTATTTTGTCTATTAAGTTAACCTATTGTACAAAGCTAATATAATGCAATATCATAGAGGAGGAAATGTATCCACTATGATATTGCAGCAATTATCCAGATATGGATTGAGATTATTAAGCAAACTGTTATCAACTCCTACATGCCAACTGAATAAAAGAAGGCAAAAATAAACCTCACACACAGTGTTTAGTGCGATATATGATTGATTTAAACACAAAAAGTGGTTGTTCTGTATATGTATTATTGTATTACAGTTGGAATAATAAAGTCTTAACTAACATGGTTTATTTAACCTATTGATATATTTTTACTAAGTTAATTGTAGCATTTGGTTACATTATGTTTTGTGATTTCTCATACATTCTTTATATTACACCCATCCCTTGCATACATTTGACCTCTAGCGGGTAAGGCTTTTCAGACAGATACACAGCAGTGCCGGGCAGGGAAGTACAGTACAGCAGCATGAGTGAGTGAGAGTGTTACCCACTAGGACAGTTTATTTTGAACAAGAGGGGTGAACGGTTACAGAATTCAACACGGGAGCACAAAACCGAACTGATGCAGATTGATAGAAGTGGAGAGCCCGTATATGTGCGTTGTGGTGCAAGGAACCGGACAGCTGGAAAAAAAATTCAGTGAAAAGTCAAAAGAAGATCGCAATGTGTGTTATTGTAACTATATCAGATATTATAATAAAAACATGGGAACTTGTTGCATGGGCATTGTTTGCCTCCATAATTTTAATTTCAGACACTATTGGCATTGTATCTTTCTAAGGTATTTAAACGTTTGTTTTAGACATATAGTAGCAAGAAAACAAGATATCCCCACATATATATCAAACTACACTGTGTTAGTGCTTGACACAGTTAAAACATTGCCTACCTTAAAAACAAGTGAAGTTTGATCAGTGGTTAAACGCGTTCAGACGGTTCCCTCGTACCTGAATGAACGGCTCCTTTCCAGAATGAAATGAAATATGCAGAAAATCACAGTATTACAGTTCTTGTATAGTGACAGGGCAGAAAGTCTTGGAACAGTTACAGAAGAGATGACACTGGCGTTAGTTTTTGAGAGCTGCTCTGCTCATGATGCTGTGCCCTGCGGGCTTCCGTCGTGCCGCTTACAGCGCGTTTTAGTTTCTAAACAGATTTAGCTCTTATAACTTCCTTCTTCCCAAACATTCAGAAATATTATGGTTTTTTTTTTGTGTGTGCTTTATAATTGTGGTGAAAAATCACTGTAGTGAAGTTGAATACTTCATTATTTATCAACTCTACTAATTAAATTATACTTAAAAAAAGTAGAAAAATGTACTCAAGTACTGTTAGGAGAGTAGTTGTAATTTGAAGTAAGTTGTACTTTCCAACTCTGCAAATAACTCATATGATACGGTGAAAAATATAGTATAACTATGACATTTCTCTTTCCAAACATGTTTTGTATCAACCCTGTTACTTTCAATGTGTATAGCCGAACTAATTATAGCAAACATCATTGCACCACACAACATCCACCTTGAGAGCTCGGCAGCACAACACTGTAGATGTTGTTGAACTTTGTATGGCAAATTGCTTGCTATGTTCCTCATTTGTAAGTCGCTTTGGATAAAATATGGTCAAAATATGTCAACTCTGTGCTGTTTTGATTTAATACATTGATTTATTTTGCTCTTGTACTAGATTGTTGCTGCCATTCTGGCCATAGCTGGAATAGTGATGCTGACCTACGCTGATGGGTTTCACAGTCATTCAGTTATTGGCATCACATTTGTAGTGGCCTCTGCATCCGCCTCTGCACTGTACAAGGTAACCTCATTTTAAATAGTTATAACCCTTTTGTTATTGCTTTTCAGTGTGTGTATTTTAGCACTTTTTACCAAATCTTTTTCAGTTCGATCTTGTCTTCTATGGTTCTGTCTACTCTTCCGTCATTTTAACTGTATTCGTCAATAACTGAGCCCTGCTTGTATAGTCACGGACTGACTTGTGTCCAGGGAGTGCTGTGCTCTTCCTTGTTTTCTGTAATTAAAATGACCCCGTTAACCTATTTGCCGTGATTGATTTACGATGTGCTTTCAACTCTTGGCGGCCATCTGAAAAGGACAAATCGATAAGAAAACTGGACAGAAAGATCAGTTTTAGCTTCTCAGTGGCTATCATTTCTAATTAATAGTATTGTGATAACCAGGTTACTCTATTCCCTCACCTCCCTGCCTGCAGACATTTGAAAGATAAGATGATGAATGTTCTTTCTCTATAATTATCCTGTTTGGATTTTTCTTTTTTCCTCAGGTGCTCTTCAAGCTTGTTTTGGGCAGTGCCAAGTTTGGAGAGGCCGCTCTGTTTCTGACAATTGTCGGAGGTGCAAACTTTGTCTTACTGAGCTTTGTGCCAGTTATACTGTATTTCACACATGTTGAATACTTCACATCCATAGAGGATCTGCCTTGGGCCTACATTTGTGGAGTAGCTGGACTTTTGCTAGGTAAATAAAGATGATTGTGGGTTTGTTTTTCCTACACATTAAGGATTTCTGGCACAAGAGTTTTATTTACTGACATTTAATTCACTGTTCATCTGTTTCTTCCTCTGTAGCGTTCAATATTCTGGTGAACTTTGGAATTGCCATCACATACCCAACGCTGATTTCACTTGGCATTGTGCTGAGTGTCCCAGTCAACGCAAGTGAGTTGATTTCCATTAAATAAACTTTGCTGCTTGTATCTAGGGAAATTGTTCATAAAAGAAACAATATTTTGAGCTTATTGATTTAAAGGAATTTTTAGAAGAAAATTTTTTTTTAGAGGACAGGGAGATAATTTATTTTCTGAAATAGTTATGAGTTTCCTTGCAATAACTTTATTCATCCCTTAAGAAGATTAACTGGTTTTACTACAGTTACCATTGTTGAACTATGGTATTTGCAGTAATATCATAGATATCACCAGATTTGCCATGGTTTTACCACAGTAACCATATTTTATGATATTTATAGTAAAATCATACAGGAACAACACATTATGGTTATAAAAACCATAATCATTATGCCAGAAAAGCATTGTTACTACTGTTACCACCAAAAAAAAACATATGCCCCTTTGAAAATCAATACATTTAAATTATTTTGTTTTTATAATTTTGTGTGGAAAGAATCATGGGTTTAATAAGCATGATACATGTAGGGCTACCACAAATTTATTATGGTGTTATTATAGTAAAATATATGTTTTTTTTGGATGAATGATTGATCTTTATTACGATAGTTTTCTTTTTTTTCCTGTGCACGGTTTTGCCATGAATATCATCTATATATTATATAAATATAATAGTATATTTAAATATTGTCACTGTAATAAAACCATGGTTCATTTTCATAAGGGATGGATAAAGGTTTTGCGAGAACCCAAAATAATTACATGGTAAAAAGCAAAACATGTACAAGTAAATGAAAAATTTTGCAAGGGAACGCAATCTATTGTGAGGGAATACAAAACCTTTTCAGAAAATTACCCATGGTCATGGAAAACCCGGACATTTTGATTTTCAGGCCTGGAAATGTCATGGATATTAATCAAATCTTTAAAAAAAAAAAAAAAAAAAACAGAAAAGTGATAGAAAAGGCAAGGAATTGTGTGTAATAAATATACACAATTCCGGTTAGACTAAAATATGTAATCAACTAGAAACTGCTCTTTGTGAGTACTCTTTAAAGTAATGTATGCAGCCATCACAAATGATTGGAAAAGGCATGGAAATTGATTGTTCACAAGGTCTGGGAACATGTTGTTCTTTCTTCTATAAAACACAAAAGATATTTATCAGAATGTCAAGACTGTTCTTTTCCACACAATGTAAGTGGATGGTGAATTACACTGAAAGAAAGTTGTCCATAGGACATGTTCACTATTTTCAAAGTCTTTTGATGACATGCAATAGCCTCACTGTTCACTGAAAATTTGTTGATGAAAGTCTTATGAAAGCTTCATCTACACAATTTAAAGTGGTGTAATTCATTTGGCTCTAAATGTATGTTTTTTGGGTGCGTTGCAGTGGTGGACCTGTACACTTGTGATATCCACTTCAACACGGTGCGACTCATCGCTGTGTTCATCATCTGTCTTGGCTTCCTGATGCTGCTGTTACCAGAGGACTGGGATCAGTGTCTGATCAAGCTGGTCACCAAACTCAGAAAGCGTGAACAACCTGCAGAGCCGGCCGAAACTGGAACCAGCTCAGGACTGAACTGGACCCGACGAGCGAGGACCTCCATGTCCACGTTTTCACACTGATAACTCCCATTCTCCCATTCAAGTAACTTGAGGATGTTTGGAATATGTGAGCAAGAGCATTCGTTCCGTAATGTTCTTCAGTCAATGAGACTTTGTGGCTAAAAACGCATTATAAGAGCTGATTTGCAATAGCAAACCATATTTGGTGGATTCTGACTACTGTTAGTGGATGGGAAAAATTACTTTGGTCCGTTATGGGAAACTCAAGTTGATCGGTATCTTGACTAATATGTTCACATAACAGATTCCTTGCAGATCTGGAGATGGTTTCACTTCCCTCAGAGAAAAATATCTGTCACTTTACTGCTCTTAAAGGAATAGTCCACCTAAAAGTTTAAATCCTGTCATCATTTACTTTACACACACTCATGTTGTTCCAAATCTGTATGATTTTCTATATTCTGTAGAACATTAAAGGAGAAGTTAAGCAGAATGTCTGAGCAGCTCTCTTTTTTACAATCAAAGTGAATGGGACCAGGGTCCTTCAAACTCCATAATGACAAAAAAGCTCCATGAAATTTGTCCATACGATTGTGCGCTGTATTCCAAGTCTTCTAAAGCCATGCAATAGCTTTCTGTGAGAATCAGACACAAATTTAAGTTGTTATTCACCTATAATCTTCCCCTTCTTTGGGATTTTAACTTCTGCGACAGGCTCATTGATTCAGAGTTGAACTCAAGACTTACAGAAAATAACGGCTTAAATTTCAGTCTGTTCTTTATACAAAGCTATCATATCTGTCCAGAAGACTCATATGGGCACCTTTCATGATACTTTTTATAGTCCTTTTTTGACATTTTGGAGCTTGACAGCCCCAGTCCTCATTGACTTTCATTATATAGAAAGAGTAGTCAGGATATTTTTTTACAAATTTCTCCTTTTGTGTTTTATGAAAGTTGTCACACAGGTTTGGATCGTCTTGAAGGCGAGTAACGAATGACTCTTACTGGCATGATTCACTGCTGGTGCCCATTAGAACATGTGCCAAACATTGCAACAGATATTATGAGCTGCAACTTGTGCTTCTTTCTCATACAACAATGTTCTACCTTCCTATGGGCGTGTCTATGATGAGGAATTTGCCTCCCAAACTGTGAATGAAGATGTTTTTTGAACTGATGTTGGTTAATGGCAATGCCCACAGTTTCCTACAGGAATTCCAGACTGTTTACACTGAGGAAATTTCTCCAGGACATTTTTTTCTTAATCACATACTAACCACTGTGAGGACAATTCAGGGTCAGTATTTGCAAACCTAAAAGGCATATTTCAGCAAGATGTGATTGTATGACATTTTCTGAAAAGTGCAGCTATACAGCTATACTGTGCTTCGCAAAGGTGGTGACCAGAAATGCCGCCCCACCTTTACGTACACAAAATGCACATTCTGCACTTCATAAGACTCGAGTCACTTTTCTCAAACACAAGCTCTCAATATTATTTTTTTTATTATTTTTTTTTATGATGATGTCTAAATCTGATGGACTGATCCATTTGAAAGGAAATTAGATCTACAGCATGCAGAAAACGCCAATAAATGTTAGCTAACGGCTTCACTTCGCTTTGATTTGCAGTAGGATCTCATCAGCACTGTTTCCAATTGTCATTGCTATGATGACAATACATATAATATTTTATTCCTCTGGAATTATTGCTAGACATTATTGTAAACCTTTGTAAGGAATAATTTTTTACACTGAAATGCATTATGATCACATTTGAGGACAATGACCCGAAAACAAATAAATGAAAATGCCATTTAATATATCTGCATAGTCTGTTTTCAAACAAATATATCATGTAGAACTTACAATTCTCTTCTGTTTATCTTTATTTTTATATATATATATATATATATATATACACTGCTGATGCTTGTGGCAATTGACCGGGATTCATTGCTGTAATTTGGTCTGCTGGTTGGATCATTGCAACTTCGGATCCTGGCTTGGAAACCAGGTCGGAGATGACAGGGAGCGCAACAAGAACGATCCAACGCTCCAATATATATATATATATATATATATATATATATATATATATATATATAAAATTGACTTAAAAATTAAATGGAGACATGGAACATGCAGTATCATTCAAAAATAGCTCAAACAGGTCACTGCTGAGAACTATTATTTGTTCATACATTGTTTAATAATGTCACACAAACCAACTGAAATTGAAATTCATGTGCTGGGTTCAGTCCAAGTTGAGCTCTATCGACAAAATGTCATTTTGACTCAACCCTCAAAATCATACAGTCAGGCACTTACAATGTAAGTGCTTGTCACAACGACAATCTATAAACATTCAAATGCATACTTTCTAAAGTATAGTCACAAGACTTAAACATGATAAATTTTGAGGCGAGTTGAGACGAGAATTGTTTACTGACCTTATCTGTGTGGTTATATCCAGTATTAAGGCTTAAATGTCATGACCACATAAAGCTGGTAAACCCAGTAACTTTCCCATAATAGGTGCAAGGATACCAGAAAAAGGCTGTTTACATGGAGCAAACCCCTCTTATTGTAATTACACGGAGCGTGTTTACGTGCATAATCTTACATTGATTATGCTTAAAGGAACATTCCGGGTTCAATATAAGTTAAGCTTAATCGACAGCATATGTGGCATAATGTTGATAACCACAAAAAATTATTTCTACTCATCCCTCCTTTTCATTAAATAAAGCAAAAATCAAGGTTACAATGGGGCACTTAAAATGGAAGTGAATGGGGCCAATTTCAGAAAAGTTTAAAGGCAGAAATGTGAAGTTTATAGTTTTATAAAGCACTTATATTATCTCTTCTGTTAAACTTGGTTGTTTTAGGGTTTGCCACATTGTGTTGTCATGGCAACAAAGTTGTAAAATTGAATAGAACTTCACACAGAAAAGGTTAGTAAGTCATACAAATGCATATTTGTATGTCTCGTGGCTATACTTTTGAAATGGTGAGTATTTTAACGTTTACGGATTGGCCCCATTCACTTTCAATGTAAGCACCTCACTGTAACCTCAATGTTTTTTTTATTAAGAAAAGGAAGGACAAATCGCAATTACTTTTTGTGGTAATCAACATAACGCCACAAATGCTGTCGATTGAGTTTAACTTGTATTAAACCTGGAATATTCTTTTAAAGGAATAGTTCACCAAATAATTAAAAATTCTGTCAACATTTTCTCACCCTCATACCATTCCAAACCCACAAGACTTTCTTTCTTCTGTGGAACACTAAATGAGATACTAAGCAGAATGACAGAATCAGTCACCATTTACACTTACTGCATCTTTTTTTTTTACATACACTGAAAGTGAATGGTGACTGTCATTCTGCCAGCGTTTCCTTTAGTGTTCAACCTAAAAAAAGTGTCACACAGGTTTGGAACAACTGAACTTGGAATGAAGACGAGTACGGTAAATTAAATAACTTTCATTTTTGAGTGATCATGTGATATGCTCAGCAGATATCATGCTCGCAGTGTTGGGGAGTAACGGGATACATGTAACAGGATTACGTATTTAAAATTCAAAATATAAGTAACTATTTCACTACAGTTACTATTTAAATCATTGGTAATTAGAATACAGTTACATTCAAAAAGTATTTTGATTACCGAAGAGATTCCTTTGCATTTTGTTTTTTGTTTAATTTAATATTTAGTACTTTCATAAGGAAAACATTTATACATATAAATTATTTGATCCAAAGTGCATTCGAGCAGACACAGGAGTAAGTTTGAAGTAAGATTGGAGCTGAAGAAATAGAAATAATCCTTGTGTAAATTGTCAGCTTTATGCTAAATTAAAAAGCTGTTTCTAGTCATTTTACATGCACATGTTACCAGGCACGATCATATTGTTTAATCAAGAAAATTCACATTGGATCGTATTCTTGATAAAATGTTTGTACTGTTTTCCTGTAAAAAAAAATCCTTAAAACAAGATCAATCTGATTTACTGTATATTCATTTAGAAACAACACTGCATAAGATATTTAGGTTTTTCAGAGAATGTATTTTTAACATGTGTATTTTGTCTTACTGTACTTGCAGAGTTTTTATAGTCAAAGCAAGTGAAAAAAATCTACCAGTGCTGAAGAAGTAATCCAAAGTATTTAGAATACATTACTGACCTTGAGTAATCTAACGGTATATGTTACAAATGACATTTTACAGCATGTACATTCTGTAATCTGAATTGGAATACATTTAAAAAGTAACCCTCCTATCCCCGTCTACTCATACTGTAATCTGAAAAACGTCACATGTTTCTTTTTAGTTGCAGCCGAGTAGGGGAGTCTATTACGCTCACGTATTCTTGAGGGAACCCTTCAGGTGCTCAACTGTCTTAGAGCCATTTCCATCATATTAATGACAAACAGGGTGAGAGGAAGTAGTCAAACTCCCAGTTGTGAGATAATTATTCAGTTGACCCCTGAAGTTGTTAGGGAATGTAGATCTGAAAGTTAAGACAGTATGTTGACTCCAGAGGTGCCCCATCGTTTCTTGAATGCTGTGGATTGTCAAATTAGTGGGGTCACTTTTCCCATCACCTCTACTTGACGGTCTCTCAACTCGTATAACGCCTCACAATCTAGCCTGGATTTTCCATACCAAACTCTGGAGTGCTCCCTGGAAGCGCTTGCCAAGGAGCGCATACAGCAACGGATTGATATCACAATTAAACACCACCAGCAAGTAAGAGAAGGTGACCACTGATAGAGATAGATACAATGCTTGTGGTGTGAGAAAGTGTGGTTTCAGTAGCCTGCACTAGAGTTAAACTAATGTAGGGCATCCAGCATAGGAAAAATCAGCGACTAGGAATAGCCTCAAGAGGCCATTATGTTGAGGTTGGTTGGGATGCTGGGGATTGCTGCTATTGAATTGTGCCAGGAAGGAGTGTGGATGTCCACTAGGTGTCCTGGAAGAGATCTCTCCTCCAGATGGTGCATCTGGAGATATTTCTCCAGGAACATCCAACTGAGCATAAGTCACAAACCTACCACTCCCATAATCAGCAGCCTGGAGGGCATGTATGTTTCCATATCTTTGGATGAATTTTGGAGATTCAAGATAGAGCCAGAAGTGGGTTTGGAACTGTTACGCTGGAAATGTTCTTCCAAACAGTGGATTCTCCTAGCATGGTACTGCACCACACTAACAATGTTCAAGTAGCAGAACAGGATGACAATAGCTGGTAGAAGAAAAGATAGTGTACACATAATGAGGTGTAGCTGGGGCTCTTCGCCCAGGTCACAGCGCAGGTGAACATGGGAGCCATGAAGCTGTACTTGTTCTCAATATTGTGCAATGGGAATCGTACCACAGGCAGTCGACAATGGAGAAGTAACAGTCCAGAGCGATAGCAGCAAGTGTTAAGACTGATGAAGAGCAGTAAACGGACGAGGCGTATCCGACATACAGACACAGATTCTGCAAGACCAAAAGAAGGTTCGAAATATGCAGAAACATCTGACCAAAAAAAAAAAAAAAACCGGAAGAACTAAAGATTGTAATTTTGTATCTTCAATAGTTAAATGGATAGTTCACCCAAAAATGGAAATTGTGTATATAAATAGAGACTGATGCGTGTAAAAATCCCAGGTGTTCAGCAGTTACAGAAATACTCAAACCAGCCCGTCTGACACCAACAATCATGTCACAGTCAAAATCACCGAGATAAAAATGTTTCCCCATTCTGATGGTTGATAGCACATTAACTGAAGCCCCTGACCCGAATATGCATGATTTGATGCATTGTACTGCTGCTACAGGATTGGCTGATTAGATAATCACATGAATAAGTTGGCATACAGGTATTCCTAATAATGCGCTCAGATATATAACAGTCATATTATGTTATTTAATAATATTACCTGATACATATTAAGATATCATTAAATAATTAGGCTAACAAGTTTAAATTGAACATACATTTATACTAAATATAAACTGGAAAACACCCCATTTCATCTAACGTGACATCACTTTAGAGCAGAAATGAAAAACGTTTATTTTGACACACTGTTTGCGATTAATATAAATGTAAGAAAGAGGAGTGGGTGGACTTTTAACATTGTAGGGTGGTTGTGCACGCACACTGCCGACTCACATATTTATTTATAGAAAACAAATTAACTCTATCCTCAGAGCAGACCATTACCGTCACACTCCTCTCTGGCTCTACACCTGAACTGTGCGTACCTAAGAGCGCAGTTCAGTTTGGCATCTCCAGGGTCCTGCCATCACTTTATACACAGCGATGACAACATGGAAAATCAAACACATGATGCGAATCACCCCACAAGACTGAGGGATCAGAATTGTTGAGTGTCTGGTTCATTTGAGCAGTCTATTAATACAGATGGTTAGTTTCTGAAGACTTTACAATATGGATTGTAGCTAATTAAATGTCACATTTGCCTTCAAAAGCTTTTTCCACTATTAATGTACGGGGACAAATATCATTTCATGTAAATAAGATTAGATTTTTGGGTAAAACATTACAATAAGGTTCCATTCGTTATCATTAGTTAATGCATTAGGAATCATGAACAAACAATTAATAAAACATTTTCAGCAATTAATAATCTTTGGTAATGTAAATGAAATAGAATACAATTGTTCATTGTTAGTTCACAGTGCATAAACTAATGGTAACACATACACCTTTTTTTATTATTTTGAAAATGTACACTATTAATAAGTTTAAATGAGCATTAACTAAGATTAATAAAATGCTGTAAAAAGTATTGTTCATTTTTACATAGTTCATGTTAATGTTACCAAATTGAACATTATCGTAAAGTGTTACAGATTTTTTTTAGCATTTTAACAAAGCATAAATTGCTTGAATCCAGTAAATACTCATTTTGAAATATCAGTATCAATACAAACATTTATACTTTTATTTAATCAAAATAAGTAAATATTTCACAGCAAAAAGGATTTTAGATATATTACAAGATCTTCTACATCTGGAAGAGCACAGAAACTTTCACCAGGAAGCAGTAGACATCTAGTACACTGCATGCAATAGGTTTTCCAGCAATGTTTTGATCATGTTTATGCATCAAATATGACACACATAGCGTTATGGAGTTAACACATCAAGGCACCTGTTTTGAGGCAAAAATGCCGTTTTAAAATGATTTATTTTAAAACTATATTAAATTGTTTAATGAATGAGGTAAAATAAATACACTGAACTCCTTTAAAATAAAAAATAAAAATAAAGTGGAAAAATAAAGGTCAGAACTCAGAGGAAGAGCTCCAATAACCTCACCAGCAAAATTTGGTTGAGGAGCACTGCAACCTTTGCATGAATAAGTAGATGTTGAGGCACATTGTTATGGCCTTCTTAAAGCAGAAAACCTTGATAAACACTGGTGCTCAACTAAAGAAGATATACAGCAGACAGTAAATAGAATAACTTTTCGATAAGTATGTAGTTCTTGGGAATTCTCGAGATTTCACAAATTTCACCTGAATACAGAACTTACTCATTAAAAAAAAAATTGTGTACATAGTAACACCTTACAAATACTGACATTACTGACCAATGTTTTCTGCTAAAACACAGAAGAAAAAAAGTTGAGCAAGTACAGTATCAAGAGGTTTTATTGGGTTATGATCCAGTACCTTGCCCTAAATGCTGTCTTGTATATTCCCACACCAGCAAGGCTGCACTCACATGCACGTTGAGTGAGCGTGTGACACCATGCTGAGGAATCTCTACACAGACGTCCACCAGTTGCAGCAGGTTTGCAGGAATGCCTTCCCTTTCATTGCTGTCCAGAAACAAATAAAAGTTAATTGTCATAAATTAACACCCAATGCAATGTGCTTACGTTGCTTCTGTTATTTTAAATGAATAGTTCACACAAAAACGAAAATTCTCATCATTTACTTTCTTCTGCTGAGCTCAAACGAAGATTTTTAGAAGAATATCTCAGCTCTGTAGGTCCACACAATGCAAGTGAATGTTGATCAGGCCTTTGAAGCTCCAAACCACAGATAAAGTCAACATAAACAATCCATCAGACTCCAGTGGTTTATTCAATGTGTTTGGAAGCTATCCAGGTGGTTTTGGGTGAGAACAGACCAAAACGTAACTCCTTTTTCACTATACATCTCGACAGCAGTCTTCTTGGCGATCATGATTTGAAGCACTATTACACATCCTAGAGCGCCATCTAGCGGTCTGCGCATGCGTCAAGCACTAGGAAGTGTAATCAAACTTGAAATCATGATCGTGCCTAGAGACTACAATGACAAGATGTACAGTGAAAAAGGAGTTATATTTTGGTCTGTTCTCACCCAAAACCAACTGTATCACTTCAAAAGACATTGATAAAACCATTGGAGTCATATGTTTTTTGGAGCTTCAAAGGCCTGATCACATTAACTTACATTTTATGGACCAACAGATCTGAGATATTTTTCAAAATGTATTTGTTTTGTGTTCTGCAGAAGAAAGTAAGTCATACACATCTTAGATGGCTTGAGGGTGAGTAAATGATGAGAGAATTTTTATTTTGGAGGGAACAATCAAATTAACAAGGTACAATTAAAGTTAAATCCAAATTGACACTTTTTACTTCCTCAATGCAGATTTCTGGTCTTATTGTGAATTGCGATTCAATTGGTGCTTTCTATTCCAGACAAAAAATAAATAAATCTTCATACTCTGTAATCAAAATGTAATAATGTGCTCGGCTGTTGATTGCAGCTGTTACGGAGGCATAGCATACGCCATTAAGGTAAATGGTAATGTTAAAAGATAGCCATCTCTCCATTCACATGCTGCGATTGACCTCCAAAAACAATGATGAAATTATGAAAAAAGATTCTCGATTCTATTTGGGCCTGTTAATGAGGTCAGCCGAAATGTGTAAAGGTGAATCACTCCACAGTACCAGGGATTAAACCAGGCTTTTAAATAGTGAGACCAACTTACAGAGCTGTTTAATAGCTTTACATTAGTAAGATAATCAGGCATAAAAATGCACTGATTGAGACACCTGCTGTGCAGGAAACACAACATGTTTTTATGCCTCTAAGGTAAATGATGCACCTGAAAACCTATCAAAAACAGTCTAATTTTGATTATAATACAATTTCAGTGCTGCTTCATAAAATTAAAAGCATGACCCTTTATAAATCTGATAAGGTCAATACGAACACTGCTCTCCTTGAGAAATTGTTTCACTTTTATCGATCAATGGTGTCTTTACATAAAGTGATCTATTTTTGCCAAAAATGTGGTTTATTGTTCCTAAATGGACCAGCAGTTTTTGCTAATATATATTAACATATGTTATAGATGCTACATCACTGATCTCAGACTGATCAAGGGTGGAAGTGTTTTGAATGGTGTATATAATGCGTGTGTGTGCGCGGGCGCTGGCTGGTTTAGCTGATAAGCGCTCGCCATGTCAGGACAAGCATCTTACACTTGTTCTCCCTGCTGCAGCATTCAAATGGATCAATTAGTTTGATAACATTATATCAACTGTCAGCACACACGGAGACGTTCATATTGTCACGTCCCCCGTCTCTTCTCAAAGACATTAATAACAAGTTAATCAAGTCAAAGTTTGCCTGATTGTGTTTGTGTACATGGCAGTGACCCTGTAAATCTGATGACAAAATATCAATTCAATAGGTATTTATTTTAAAGATAGCAGAAGCAGACTTTAAGCAAAAAAGTTCACAAAATTAAGTTTGCTTTAAATAACAATACAATAGATCTAGCATTCAAAATTAAGAAGATATTTAAAAAAACAAATAGCTGCAAATATGACTGAAATTCATGTGTTTTTTCATATGTCTTCAAGTGCTGCTCAGGTGTCCTAAAAATGTTGGGCCCAGTGTAGAGAGAGAAGCTGGATAGTAAGTTAAGGGGTGGACATTTACCCGAGTAATAGGAGGCTTCTCTCAGGAAAGGTGTAATCTTGTAAACTCTGGCTGTTGGATGTTTGCTCCACACCGATTACCCAGTATCCTTCGCTCTTCTTCAGTTGCAGGAAGTTTGATAATTCTGCAGGCTTCACCTGGAGAATTTGGCCATATAAATTTAGATTTCTGAATGCCTTCATTAATCATGACATTTTCATTCAATATTCAAAATATTATGCTAATATTCTACACTTCTCCCCACAAAACAGGGATATAGTGTTTTATGATTAAGCTTAATGTGAAATTGGATGCTGAAATCCATGATTATAAAAGAACAACCACTCCAGGCTGGTTGAGCCGACACTCAACTGAAATATGAAAATATGACTATTGATTAAAAAGTGGAATTCCTGCAGCACTAGTTCCACCAAACTAAATTTCAGTCTGAGTGGCTCAGATACAACAACACTGACACAACCTACCGTATAGCATGAATTTGGAGTGGGCTACATGTTTGTCTGCTCTGTTTGACTTTAGAATACTGTTATTGTTGCACTTTTGTTTGGACTGTCACTTCAGCTTTAAATATATTTTTGGACCCTTTTGGACAACGACAAGATCAGATCTTAACAGTAACATTTATTGTTAGGTCAAAAGACAGAAATATAACCTAAACAACCAGACTGTGAATCTACATTGCCTGGGTCAAAAACAGTTGCATACTCTAATATTTCGTTGGACCGCCTTTAGCTTTGATTATGGCGTGCATTCGTTGTGGCATTGTTTCGAAAAACGTATGCAATGTCACAACATCTATTTCCATCCAGAGTTGCATTAATTTTTGGCAGAGATCTTGTATTGACAACGGGAGAGTCGAACCACTCTGTAAACTCTGTAAATGGGGTTAAGGTCAGGAATCTGTGGTGGCCAATTCATGTGTGAAAATGATTCCTCATGCTCCCTGAACAACACTCTCACAATTTGAGCCTGATGAATCTTGCTATTGTTGTCCTGGTATATGCCCGTGTCACCAGGGAAGAAAAAAATCAATTGATGGGATAATCTGGTCATTCAGTACATTCAGGTAATCAGCTGACTTTATTTTATTGTCGCATAACTTTGCTGAGCCTAGACCTGACCAATTGAAATCAACGCCAGATCATAACACTGCATCCAGAGGCTTGTACAGTGGGCATAATGCATGACAGGTGCATCGCTTCATGCGCTTCCCTTCTTACCCTGACGCTCCCATCGCTTTGGAATAGGGTAAATCTGGACTCAGACCACGTGACCTCTTTCCATTGCTCCAGAGTCCAATCTTTATGCTCCCTAACAAATTGAAGTTGTTTTTTCCGATCAGCCTCACTTACAAGTGGCTTTCTTGTGAAATGAGAAGCTACACACTGCATCAGTTAGGGTTAAAAGAATTGTTGCCAGCTGAAACATGTTAACTGCAATAATGATCAAATTACAGGCTCTTAAGTATCTGCTTATTTAAATCCAAACAACATTTTTTTTTTGGCCAGGCAGTGTATATCGGAGTATCTGCCATAAATACACACACACACACACACACACACACACACACACACATATACCTCCAGCAATGGCAGCCACAACTCCGAAGACACACTGAGCGCCTGGAATTGTTTATCATTAACATGACGCAGACTGTCCAGTACCAGAGCTTTGGCCCCGAAGATCTCACATGTCCTGCACAGACCTGGAACAGACACGCAAACACAAAAGTACTATTATAACCAGTACTAATACATTTAATAATGCTTAAATAAATCTTATATATATCAATAATCATCTGAAAATTCTCTTATTATTGATCTCAAACCTAAATTCATGTCATTTGAAGCGATCCAATCAGTTTTTGGGTGAGAACAGGCCAAAATATTTTTCAATACAATTATTTTCACAATAACTCTTGACATCAGCAGTCTCCTTTGAAATCATGATTGCAAGCTCAATTACACTTCCTAGAGCTCTGCGCATGCATCAAGAACTAGGAAGTGTAATTGAGCTTGAAATCATGATCATGCCTAGAGACTGCGATGAAAAGATGTACTGTGAAAAAGGAGTTATATTTTGGTCTGGTCTCACCCAAAACTCATTGGATCACTTCAGAAGACATTGATTAAACCACTAGAGTCGTATGGATTACTTTTATGCTGTCGTTATGTGCCTTTTGGAGCTTAATTTATTTGTCACCATTCACTTGCTTTCTATGGACCTACAGAGCTGAGATATTCTTCTAAAAAACTTCATTTGTGTTCTGCAGAAGAAAGTCATACACATCTGGGATGGCATGAGGGTGAGTAAACAATGAAAGAATGTTTTATTTTTGCGTGAACTATTCCTTTAAGAAAGGGGTGAATGTGTTAACTTTGACAGCCATGTGTGTAATTCTTAAAATTTAAATCTGAAGGGAGTGATTTCTGCACCAATAGTGCCAAAGGAAACTGCAAAAACAATTAAGGTTTTCAAAGAAGGTTTGTGAAAATATTAAAGGTTTGTTTGCCATTTCCTCCATCAGCCTTTAAACTGTACTGTTTCAGTATTTATTCCTGAAATTCAACAGCGAGATTAAACCTTTCGCTATAATACTAGCAAAAAAACATGTTTGAATTGAAAAATAAAAATGCCTTTTATGATAGGCTTTTGTTAACATTAATTTGTAAGACAAAACCAAACCAAAAGAAAGGGAAGATAATTGTGTTGAAAGTCGCTGTTGTAACTGCAATACTGAAAATACTTCGTGCGTTCAGACCAGAGGCGTCGAGAGCGTCAAATCGACCGGAAGTCATTCATTTTCAAATGGTAACCAGCGTCTCTTGGCGACGAGAAGCGGCACATCCGTGGTGGCACGTCTTGGGCATTGTGGGCGTCAGAGGAAAGTTCAAGTGCGGGCAACATTATGGTATTGAGCTTTGACGCTGTTTGGCAGCAACCTATTGGAATATAGAAGTGCTCCGCTCTAGCGAAGTCTAGAGAACACAACAGTGCAAGCTTTGTTTCCCACCAAACAATAGTTCCGAGGTCAAAATTGAGGAGAAACGAATTATTGCTATGGTGGGTTTTCCTGTAATATACGATCTTTCCCTGTTTGCTTACAGGGATATAAATAAAAAAACGATGCGTGGACAAAGCTGTCTGAAATTTTTGGTGTGGCAGCTGAGTTAATGAAGTGGATATTATGGTTTATATAATATATTGCATGCTAATTTTGGAGCCATAGCATGCAAAACTGTGCTGACTGATCAATCGGTAACACATATATGCCATCAGCGTTTGCCTTAACAACACGATTTCTTTAACAGCTGCACATCACACATAGCTTTCCGAACGAACGTTGCCGCCTATTTCAACTACGTCAGAGCATCCACGAATCTTCGATAGCATTGTTGGCAGGGCAGTCAGAGCGAATTTTGACACACTCGCCTCCTCTGGTCTGAACGCATGGTAAGAAAACAAAAGGACAAAACAGTGCAAGATATTAGAACATCTGTTAGAGTAGAATGAAGACTTCCACACACAGTGAATGTTCGTGAATTTCTGTTGCGTCATTTCTCTTACCGCCAAGATTGGTGGGCTTATCGATAAGCGACGCAACCACCAGAAGGGTGCTGGTGAGTTTACCCAGGCGTGCTGCCCTCTGTTGGGCTACGAGATCAGGTTCCTGCTCCTGAACACTCAGTTTCCATGGGGTGATCTTCTTCTGGACTTCTGCCCAGCGTTCTTCCAGCTCCATCTCACCTATCAGACATCCAATCTAGCAATTAGGATACTGACATGCCTGTTATTGACTGTTATGACATTACCAGACAGTGTTCAGTCATGATCTGATACAGCTCTTTTGTACTTTATCGATGCTCTGTACTACTCTAGACCAGTATATAGGTCTGACTACTGTAATTGGCCAATATCTGAGGCTTTTGAGTGCGTCCGTTTGGCCAATAAGCAGAAGTGTTAATTTCCATTGTTTTAAGTCAATATTGTGAAAAAGAAATGTTGAAATCCGCATTTTATCAGCCATTAGCCACCCTGGTCTTCAAATATCAGCATTGGGCATTGACATTTTCAAGCCACATATAAAAATGCATAATTGTCATAGCTTTAGGATTTTGATGACAAAATGTCAAACCAAGTGGCATATTTTTAATTAACTGGTCCCAATGTAATTTTAACTGGATGTAAGTCACACATGTGTAATTCATCATATTGACTGTCACATATAAGGGTCATGGTTTGACAACCAGAAAGTCTCCAAGTACTTTGTATTAGCTATACTTTAAAATAAACAATATAATTATGTACAACCATAATACAAACAAACGTCTCTATTTGAAACGTTTTCAGCTATGGAGGAAGAGACTGTTTTTTTAACTACCTTAATAAAGGTGGTTTATTGCCTCCTATCTGTTGCCCTCTGGTGGTGATTACCTTTGTCCTGCTGGATCCAGTCACCAGGCTGGTGCTCACTCAGACTCCTCACAGCGTTCTTCAAAGGCAGCGAGGCACACAGGGGAAAGTCAACAAAGCTTTCAAATTTCCACACTGGAAGCCACTCGTCTTCTGCCAGCTCTGAGAGACGAGGAAAAGTCTCGAATATTGTCTGAGAAAGCAGAGAGCATGATACTGTTGGATAATAACAGAACACAATGGATGAGATTATGCACAGTGAGGAGAATTGTGTGTACGTGCGATCTCACCTCTACACTGTAATCTCTGATTGGGTGGAAAGCACTGAAGAAGAAATGTTCTTGGATTCTAGACCAGTTTTTCATTGCATTGCTGTGGAAAAGCCAAATAACCATGATTCAGTTACACATAATTATCCAGTTGGTGTGATAGTAACTCTAATTTTCAATCCAGTTCTTTATAACAGTGGGCCTTTTTAAAAGTCCTAGTGCTAAGAACAGCGCTATGCCATAATTCACACACACAGTGTCAATGGGCATAGCCAAGTTTTAGTATTTTTGTGCAAGTATGTGCCAAGTCTAGGCGCAAGTGGGTTTGGCGAAATTGCATGCCCAAAGTGCTAATGGGCTGGTCAAGTGCAATTTAATTCTGAGGTTCTTCTCTGGGTATTCCACTGTCTGCATCCTTTTACAGTGATGTTAAAAATTATTTGCCCCTTCCTGATTTCTTTATTTGTATTTTTCATACTAAATTGTTTTAGATCTTCAAACGAGATATAACAAAGCAAAGGCAACCTGAGTAAACAGAAAATACAGTTTTTAGATATATGCATATTTTTATTGAAGCAAAAAAGTTATACAACACCTACATCACCCATGTGAAAAACGAACTGCCCCCTTACATAAACATAATATCTGGTTGTGCAACCTTTAGCAGCAACATCTGCAACAAAACACTTCCGATAACTGGAGATAGGTCTTTCACAACAATGCGGTGGAATTTTGTCCCACTCTTCTTTGCAGAACTGCTTTAGTTCAGCCACACAAGGTCCTGCCACAGCATCTCAATCTGGTTCAATTCAGGACTTTGACTAGGCCACTCCAAAACTTTAATTTAGCTTCTTTTGAGCTATTCAGAAGTGTAATTACTGTTATGCTTTAGATCATTGTCTTGCTGCATATGAGCTTCAACTCACAGACTGATGACTGTATGTTCTCCTTTAGGGTTTTCTGGTAGAGAGCAGAATTCATGCTTCCCCTCAATTATTGCAATTATCACACTACAACCACCATGCTTGACCGAAGGTATAGTGTTCTTTTTGTGGAATTCGGTGTTTGATTTACGCCAGATGTAACGGGACCCGTCTTCCAAACAGTTCCACTTTCGACTCATCAGTCCACAGAACATTCTCCCCAATGGTTTGAGGATCATCAAGGTGTGTTTTGGCAATTCAGACAAGCATTAATGTTCTTCTGGGTTAGCAGTGGTTTTCACCTCACCAGTCTTCCATGGATGCCATTTTTGGCCAGTGTCTTTCTGATAGGGGAGTTATGAACAATGGCCTTAATTGATGCAAGAGAAGCCTGAAGTTCCTTGAATGCAGTCCTTGGCTTTTTTGTGACTTCCTGAATGAGTCGTCACTGTGCTCTTGGAGGAATTTTGGAAGGTCGGCCACTTCTGAGAAGGTTCACTACTGTGCCAAGTTTTCTCTATTTGGAGATAATGGCTCTCACTGTGGTTCTTTGGAGTCCAAGGGCCTTTGAAATACTTTTGTAACCCTTCCCAGACTGATATAATTTCTGGAATATATATATATATATATATATATATATATATATATATATTATATTAATACATATATGTTAAAGTATAAAATTTTAAATTATTAAAATAATATTTTAATAATCAAAATGTCTAAATATATCTAACTTATTTGTCTGATTTCCTTTTGATCCATTTCTGATTAACTCACAAGCCCTTATTTCTCGTGAAGGAAGACTTTGAGATTCTTTTTCTTGCATTTTATAATCTCAACAGTAATATAGCAAGATATCTCCTCTGTCTCACTGCGTGTTAACAGCACGTGAATAAACCCACAACAACATTTGCCATTACATGGCCGTTAAGTGAAACTGGAGCGCTTTGCGTTCACAAAATTAATACGTTTATACCTTGTTTATATTTTCACGGGAGTTTGGCGCAAGTCTCTGTAGACGGCGTGCACATCAGAGTGCTTGAGAAGTGGTTGTGATGTCAGCGGTGCGGTTCCCTGAGATGCTTGGAGTTCAACTGAATGAGACACAAGTGCTTTTTCCTGCACGCTCATGAGACAGCATGCAGGGAAGGACGAGGCTGAATCCAGCTTCTTAATCAACTGCTTTTTATTCAATAAAAGGGTCTCGGTGCTTCGACACTACACAACTTTCTTGCCAGTGGCTAATAACAGACCTTTTTTGGTGGCATGGTGAAAAATGTACTCGCAATATAGAGGGCTGTTTTGTGTTTACTGAGATTGCCTTTGTTTTATGTTAGATTTTGTTAGAATTACTGAAACAATTTAGTATGAGATATACACAAAAACAGAAGAAGAAAACAGAATGGGGGGAGGGGGGGATACTTTTTCACAGACCTGTATTTAGTCCATTCCCTGTCAAGCACCAATGATATAAACAAAGACATGACATTCATAAAAAGTTGGTAGTGTAAATAAACTGTGTGCAATAAAGCAGAAGAATCAGACATGGATTGATGTTCTTTTGAACATTAACTGTACTGTATAATGTCAGGCATATTTCTTTGACAGTGACACACTCCTTTTATATGCATGGAAAATCTGGTTCTCGTCAGAATTAGCTTGACTTTTGATTATCGTCATAAAGCCTGGCCCACATTGCAGCTTATCCAAGAACCACACAATTGTAGTCCTACAATCCACTTGCTGAGCGTTTAGAGAAAGTTCTCTCACCCAGTGTTCTGCATGGCTTCAGCCTGCTGTAAACAAGCTTGGACCACAGTGCTCAGACCTCCCAGGTTTT
The DNA here is from genome assembly GCA_032164185.1 of Moxostoma hubbsi. NCBI lineage: Eukaryota > Metazoa > Chordata > Actinopteri > Cypriniformes > Catostomidae > Moxostoma > Moxostoma hubbsi. The sequence goes on from JAVLUX010000034.1 coordinate 7,630,381, forward strand.
CCTCAGTGAGAGCATGAGCCTCTTCCAGCTCCCAAACCCTCTTCAGGGCGAGCAGGGCATAGAGACGGACGCTGAAGTTATGACTGAAACACCACTGCAGGATCACCTCCACAGCTCTACGCCAATGCACCTCCTGAGAGTCAAACACAATAATAAACACCTTCAAATAGTTTTGAATGTTTGCTAAATGCTTAAGTCAAGCAGAGTCAGAAATTGTTTCTAGTCCCAGTAAGTAAACAGGTAGAGTAGTATAATAAATCCAGTATATGATTAAACGGCACCTTATTTTCCAGTTTTGGGAGGAGGACATTCAAGTGCACAAGGACAGAAAGGAAGGTGCAGATGCTTGTTTTTGTCTTCTCATGATCCTGCAAATCAAAGTCTTTGTTATGTGTGTAGGTGAAACAGTTGTTAGTCTCATTAGTAAAAGTGTGCACACATCCATTAGGCCATGTAGTAGTGTGTTTTGTAGATTCAGGTTTGTGTGTTTAATGGGTTAAAACTCACCAGATTGAAACATTTCCACAGGTTGTGGATGCGAGATGGGTTCTGGTGGAGGATCAAGATCAGGGTCCACTCTATGAGGTACTTGACTGATGCCTGGTTACTGCAGAACCCTGCCTCACACACGTGATTCAACACAAACTCCGACACAAACTCCTGACACAGATAATAACAAAATAGACTTCTGAATTCTGTGCTTCATCCAGCAAGTTATGAAGTGACTATATTGACGTTTAAAGGAGCAGTTCAATTTACAAAAATGTAAATTCCCTCATGCCATCCCAGATGCTGTATGCATCATTTTCTTTCTTCTGCAGAACACAAAGATTTTTAGAAGAATATCTCAGGTCTAAACGTAGGTCTAAAAAATGAAAGTGCGTAGTGACTAAATCTTTGAAGCTCCATGAAGCACATGAAGGCAGCATAAAAATAATCCACAAGTCTCCAGTGGTTTAATCGATACCTTCAGAAGCGATCCAAACGGTTTTGGGTGGAAACAGACTCAATTTTCACTATAAATCTTGACATCTGCATTTTCCTTGGTGATCATGATTTCAAGCTTGATAACACTTCCTTGCTCCATCTAACACTCTGCATATGCGTCAAGCACTAGAAAGCGTAATCACACTTGAAATCATGATTGTGCCTAGAGACTGCAATGGCAATATGCACAGTAAAAAACTATTACACTTTGGTCTGTTCTCACCCAAAATCGATTAGATATCTGCAGAAGGCATGGATTAAAGTACTTTAATGCTGCCTTTGTGTGCTTTTTGGAGCCTCAAAGTTTTGGTCATCATTCACGTGCACTGTATAGACCTACAGAGCTGAAATATTCTTCTAACAGTCTTTGCTTGTGTTCTGCAGAAGAAAAAAAAACATACACATTTGGGATGGCATGAGGGTGAGTAAATGATGATAACATTTTCATTTTTGGGTGAACTATTCCTTTAAGAGACTGCTTACAAAGAAGAAATGAGCAGTAATTTCAAAGAACTGATAAAAGCTGTATTACAGACTTTTTGTGTCACATTTTACTGCAAATATAGCTTTACAGCAGAGTGAACTAAAGTGATAATCAAACCCACTGGTAATCAAAACATTCAGAGCATTTTAGCCTTCCATTGATTCAAATTATAAATACAACTTTTCATCACCTTGTTTTTAAATGATGCCATTTTCTAGTTTTATTGGCTTTATTTAGTATACATTTCAACAAATGTTCAACTTCAACTTTATTAGTAGTTTGTAATGTAAAGGAACATGTAATTATGTTTCTTATGATCAATTACTTTGAATAATAAGTAGCTTGTATCTTAGTAAGCTACATTTTCAAATGTATATTGCATGTGAGTGTGTGTGTGTGTGTGTGTGTACAGATCTAACCGGTCTGAGTTTAGGCAGAAGCAGCAGCAGTGTCTGCCATACGCGGTTCTTCACTCTGTGCTGGATGGAGTTGCTATAGTAACGTACTTTGGATTTGGAAATCTCTGCATCCTGATAGTAGAAGAGAAACAAGCATACATATTGAATATCCATGAGAAGGGCAAATAAAAACGAATCGAACACACTCTTTTCAGGAAGCGTCGTGTTGAAGAACTGAGCACCCAATTTCCAGTACGAGCTGTATTTAACCTTTAAACAAACCTTTTTCAGCAGTCGCTGCACGAGCTCCTCCATCACACGCTGGTGAAGCTGACTGGATGGATTCAAGCGGCACAGGAAAGCCAAAACACACACTCGAGGAAACTGATCATCCCTGTTCCCACTGAAAATGAGATGCGGACTAATAAATATTAATTATCAGCTACTTTGAACGCTAATAATATGCAGCCAGTGACAGATATAATTTGATTAAAATGCTTTTATACCAAAATTATCATCTTTGTATATTGTCTATTCATAAAAAAGGTCTGCAATGCTTAGTCAAAAATGTTGTAACATTGTTACAAATGTTGTAATTATAGTGTTTCAAATTTTCCTTTCCTTTAACCTCTTTATTAACAGAAGTCTTGTGGTTTACCTGCTGACAGCTGTGTTTGCTGCACAACTATCACCTAGTTGCTCAACGTAGCTTTGAACCTCTTGAATAAGCCTGAAAGCAAGAGAAAATAGTCTTGCTAAAAGTGAAATAGCCAGAAATTGTATTCTGTTTTCAAGAAGAAAAAAAAAGAGATGCCAGCAATTTCACGTGTGTTCATCCTTTAACACTGTGGAGAACAGGAACATTTTCTTCTCGAAAAATGTATAAACCTATTTATCTTGTCATCCTGACTAAACATGATTATATATATTATGCATTTTATTTGCCCTGCTGTGGGTTGCAACACAACAGTTGAGAAGTACTGTTTTCATGTTAAGCATGCCATAACAAAAAGTACTATGGTATCAGCTGTTAATACCATGAAACTGAATGATTACATGGTAATGCCATGCATTACAAATACCATAGAATTCACATGGTACATAGGGTGGTCAACTAATTGACTATTCGATTAGTAGGGCCAACTACTAACATTTATATTTTAAGTGGTGGTGGTTTTAATGGGAGATGCAATTCTTAAACTGCTTAAAAGCAAGTGGTGGTGGCGTAATGGGCTAAAGCACATAACTGTTAATCAGAAGGTTGCTGGTTCGATCCCCACGGCCACCACCATTGTGTCCTTGAGCAAGGCACTTAACTCCAGGTTGCTCCGGGGGGATTGTCCCTGTCCCTCTCGTTTGGCACTCAGTGAAGGCGGTCGCATTTTCTCTCCCTCTCCCTCCCCTGACCTCCCTGCTTTGCTCTCTCGTCACGTCTAGTCAACTGTCTTGTACTTTTGAGAGACTCTCACAGCACTGCTCTCCAAACTAAGAAATTATTATGGATTTGATCAACTGGTCTCTCAACGCAATTGACACCATCTTCTCGAAGAGAAGCTTGGGTTCGGGGGAACCTAACTGTCCTGACGGAACGGTTGCAGCTGGCTACACGATGGACGCGTGGGAGAGGTGGCGGGTCGTGTGTCTGGCGGTTCTTTCCGTGGAGGACGTTGAAGATATCTACCTATTCGGAACCATGATAACAGGTCTTCTGCTGATTGGATTAGGCATTGCCCTGGGTTATCGAAGAATTAAGAAGACGGAGACAGCTGTCCAAAGCCTCACAAGGCTGCCCGTCATGATTGAGGCGGTGGGCAGAGTTGTCAGCACTTAGACTCTCAATATGGATAACATCATGAAGGAGCTTACAACTTTGCAAAGGCAAATGGATCGTTTAAGAGACCAAAATGGACATGAAGAATAGCCTGAGAAATTGCAGCTATTCGCCCCAAGACAAAACATCTCAATCTTATCTGTTTCGGCACCCAGCAACCAGCACTGGCCTTGGCCAAGGCCGCTGATGGATCAACAACTCCCCTGGTTAGAGCACTGCAATGAGCCGCTCTCGCATTCCCTCCCCCCTCCCAAAACACCCTGGGATTGTGACCTTCTGGCGAATCTCTGGGCTCACACACACACAAGACTTTACACAAATACAGATATGCATCTGACCCCACACCCCATCCCACGCCTTCGCAGCTTCGTACCCCCCAGTCTGACAGGCGGGTCTGTGACCAGCGCCGAGAATGGCTGCAGGACCAGATGGCTGTCTGTCAGTGCTGGGCTACCTCCATCCCCCACTCCCCTACCCTGTTGCAAGTTTTTGTTATGTTGTAGATGTACTGATTATGTGCTAAGTGTTGCTGAGATGTTTTTTCCTGTTCCCATACTGTAATCCTAACAGGAGCATAGTCTGGGGGTTGCTTTTTTATCTCACCTTTCCCCATGTAATGCTGTATATCTTCTCAATTCCCTGTCTTCCTGCCTTGTCTACCCGTTGTCATATTGTATGTTTGTATGGGCAGGATGATGGCCAATTTCACTGGTTACTTTTACTTGTGACTATGTGACAATAAAGGGTTACTACTACTACTACTAATAAGTGCACTGTAAGTCACTTTGGACAAAAGCATCTGCCAAATGCATAAATGTAAATTAATTGAGAGATGCAACTTCTTAGAGTTTTTGCATGACGATAACTTGCTGTGCTTAACAGTGAATAACAGTCAGCACAGTAAAACCTTCTGCAAGAAGTTTTGTATTTAATGCTTTAGGTTTAGTCTTTTTATGCACTGCTGTTAGCCATTAAAGCACCACATCAACAATACATTTCAAGAGGATCACTGAAAGACATTAAATCCTATGCAGTGAGTAATGTTCCCACATTTCTAAGGTTTTATGGAGAGATTAACCCTCTGGCGCCGGCGCGTCCTGCTAGATCATTACAGCGGAAACAACATAAAACAGCATACAGATAAGTTTAAGACATCATTACAGACTATAAAGGGTCTACTTTTATTTTTGTACACTCACAATAATAACAAAACCTTGTGCTTTTGTAAAATAAAGAAAATAAAAAGGGTGATCTTTCAGCGGTCTCCGTGTTCTCGATCTGAAACACGTCCCAAAAATTAACAAACTCCACGAATACTTATCACACAAACATAAAACATATGTCTAAAGAAAGCTTAAAATTTCTACTTTTAAATAAAACAGTTCAAATTTAAAACAAATATTCTCCTGCAATGTAATCTGTATGAAACAAAGCGATGTACAGTTTCTACTGGCTCAGCGAATTATCTCTAATGTGATCCCACCCACCAGCAGAGTACGCCATTCATACGCTAATGTGCAAATGTACACGCCCCCCACTGTGAGGTTTGATGTAAACAATTAATTCACTTTACTGCGCGTTTGTAACGACACAGGCGAGGAAACTCCTGGATAGTGACGAAGTGTTAACATTTTCCTCAGAAGAGGAGCAGGACTCCGATGAACGTTTGTATTTTGAAGAGAGACTTGATCCAGCCGAGGATACAATTTCGGACGAGTAAGTCATTTAGTTTTAATTAGTTGACATGCTATTTTATATAAACTTGAACATATTTTACTAGTGGGACTGTTTCCAGACTTGCCAGCAAGGGTTCAGACTATTGAAATATGTCCTAATAATCAAGTTTTAGTTACATTTAAATGCTGTTTCGGCAAAAGCAGGTATTTCAATTGTATGCTATATAATATAAATATGACATGTAATATGATATAAAAATAATATGAATGTTTAGATTATATTTTATCTAGTGTTTATAATGCCTCATTATCATCAATGCTTGTGGTTGCAAATATCTGTTCGGGTGTAAATGAGTAAAATGCACTTTAAATATGCCCATATTAGAAAATCAGCATATTATTATGATTTCTGAAGGATCATGTGACACTGAAGACTGCAGTAATGATGCTGAAAATTCAGCTTTGATCACAAATTGCATTTTACAATATATTCAAATAGAAAACTGTTCTTTTTTAAATTGTAAAATGAGTTCACACATTGTTTTTACTGTATTTTGGATCAAATAAATGCATTGCTGAGCAGAAGACACTTCTTCTAAAACTTCTATACAGTAGTGTAGGTATAAAATTAAGTCTTTATGTAAAGAAAATGTATAGTCAGATTACTTCTTTAAAACTTAAAACTTGATTTTGATCATTAAGTCTCACATTCATTCTCTTTGTCACATTCCTCATTGATAGGCCCAGGGGAGCTGTCTTTTGTCTCCTCAGGTGTGAATTGCAATCCATATTCATGACCATTCACGCCTCCTCGCATATTACCTTTCAAAACTAAAATTGTCTTACAAAAGTTAAATTACTATATTGTTTTGTGTGAAAGAGTGATCAGGATGGTTTTCACATAATTTTGTAACAAAAACTCTAGGCTACAAGACCCAGTGCTCAAAAGTCTTGTGGACAAATGTTTAGTATGTGTTATATGGCCTTATTTCAATTACTTAATTTTATTTTCTCAAAAATACAAACCTGTACACACGTTGCTCACATATTATTGTAGCCCAGTTTGTGCTGAATACAGTGTTATCAGACTTTAGCCATTAATGTGTTTTTAAGCAACTGAAAAAAGCACAAATGTCAAGGCATGTCAAAACTTTTCCAGGGGCCAAAACACCCTCAGAGGGTTCAAGTCTTTTGCTGACACTGTCTAGACACTTCTAAAATATGATATCATGAACTACACCTGTCCCCGCAATATTATCTTGCAGTTCTGCGCTTTTGAATGTGCAGCGAGAATCACTCCCAAGTACTCCACTGGCATTAAAGAGTGTCATTCTACATTCAGGATGTGCATATACAGTTTTGTGCTGCTCTGTATTGGAGCTTTTTTTTCTTTTCTTAATTTGTTTTGTACAATAAGATGTGCTGCTCTTAGCATCTGTACATCTCTCTAAAAAAGCGTCTGGACATACTGATGCCTAATTATACGCTATTATCCTTAACACAGACTAGTATTTTAACTAGTTCTTTCACACTAGCACTTTTAGTGCACGCCAGGATTCGAATGACGTCAAAGGTCGGTTTGTTTGGATGGCAGCTCCCAGGTGCACACCCGAGTTTGGAAAACAGCGTTTGCGTTTTCAAAACTCAGGTGTGCACCTGTGAACTGCACCCAAATCCACTTGAAAATGTGGTCTGGAGTACGGTTCATGTGAACTTCAGTAAGGTTCACTGCTGGTATGAATGCAATCGTACCAAATCACAGAAGTGAACTGCTTGTGATGATGTATAATTTGCGTCTTTGCAGGCTTCCGATCACAATTATTATGGTATAATGCAATTTTCATACTTGTTTGTGTCCAAATACATCACCTTCAGAGAGCAACTCACATTCTTCACATCTCTTTCAACTAATCTGTGGGCTCACGGCATCCAAATTCTAACATTCTTCACATTATTGCACATTCAATGCTTCCATGGCAGACAAACATCAGTGTTGTTCCATGCATGCAAAGTTTTGGTGGTAAATCCAAAGAGAGGAATACTTTAATAACATAGCATAACACATGTCTTCTTGAGTTGTTACTTAGTTACATTGGTCAACAGCTGCCTGCTTGTACTTAAGTTGATGATGCAATTGGACTGCGGTTCTGACCAAAATAACATGCAGTCAACAAGAGACCAGTGGGGGCAGAGGGAAGAAGGGAGTAAACAAACTCGGGTTTGGTCCAAGCAATTAAACCAAGTGTGAAAGCAACTGTCCGATCAGTCGATTATGAAAATTGGTAGTTTTGCACATCCCTACTACATATAAAAAACATGGCATTACCATAGTGCCATGTCCAAAACACAACAGTAGTACCATGGTATCTTTTTGTAAGTGTGGATACTGACCTTTGGTCTCTTCTGAATACTGGTCCATAAATGCAGGCTTCAGTGAGGATGTGGAGGTGTGAAAATGCAGTGCTGAACACAAAGTCTGTCTGGACATCCTCTCCTTTCCCAGAAGAGAGCCAGATCTCACAGCAATGCTGGATCAGAACATTAAAGACCCCTGAACGGACCTGAGCCAACTCCATTAGCTCATTCACAACCTGTGAAGAGCCAAAAAGTTTGTCATCTTTTCTACACTACATACATTTCAAGCTCCAAAAAGCAAATCAAGGCAGCATAACGGTAATCCAGAAGACTCCAGTGGTTTAATCCATGTCTTCTTTAGCGATCCAATCCTTTTTGGGTGAGAACAGATCAAAATGGAACTCCTTTTTCACTGTACATCTTGCCATTGCAGTTTCTAAGCACGATCATGATTTCAAGCTCGATTACACTTCCTTGTGCTTGATGCATGCACAGAGCACTAGGAGGCATAATCAAGCTTGAAATCATGATTGCCAAGGAGACTGCTGATGTCAGGACTTTGTGAATAAAAAAATAAATAAAAAAAATATAATAATAATTAAAAAAAAAAATATATATATATATATATATATATATTATTTTTTTGGCTTGCTCTCACTCGTAACCAATTGGATCACTTCAGAAGACATGGATTAAACCAGTGGTTCTCAAAGGCCCCCCCATCCATTTGAAGGCCCCTTATGTACGGTATTAAATATTTATATTATATTTCCTTAAAACTTGTGACCCAGAAATGTCTAGAACTGTATATTCTTCATAAAAAGCAAGCTGTTGAAGGGATTTATTACACATTTATAGCATTTCAGTAAGTTTAATTATAAAAATTATATAAAAATTATTAATTTTAAATAATTTTAAGAGCTCGAGTCCCTCCTAGATGTGTTCTGAGGCCCCTTAGTAGGTCCCGACCCCCTGGTTGAGAACCACTGGAGTCGTATGGACTACCTTTATGCTGCCTTTCTGTCCTTTTTGGAGTTTGAAAGTTTGGTCACCAGTAACTTGTATTATATGGCCAAACACACATGAAATCTCCATCAAAACATCTTTGTTTGTGTTCCGCAAAAGAAAAAAATTCACATGATGAACTGATGTATGCAAACAAGACATCATCAAATGAACATGTGATTGAAAGGAAGGTGAATTTTGATTTGTTTGTAGATCTTCCTCTGACCTGTTCTATGCACGCCGTGATTTTGGGGTTCTGTTCCTCTGTCAGCAGCAGAACTCCCTGGTGAAAAGCTAACTGCACGAACCCCTGCAGCGTGGACCAGAAGTCATGAGGGTTTGTGCTCAGATCCTGAACCACCTTCCATGATGCACATATGACCTCCACACACAGAGATTCATCACACTGCACTGCCACCTGGTGGAGAAAAACAGACCCACTGAACTATACTTTTCAATGGACATCCCACACAACACATCAGCATAACATGCCCATAAGAGAAGGGAAGTACTCTGTAAGATTCTTTTTCCATCTTAAAATCTCTTTGGAGAAAAGGCACTCTAAATGAAGACCCATATTCACCCAATAGAAGAAAAAAAAAATCTAAATAGTTATTGACATTCAAAGATTGTTTATGCTTTGAGACACTCCCGGAAATAACTTTCCCCAAGAGGTTTTTACACTGCAAACTGTCTAAACGCTAAACACACTAAAAACATATGAATATAAAAATTATCATAGTCGACCTTGACCAATGTAACCCATCCATAAAACCATCCATGAACAATTCTGAATGAGAGCAGGTAAAAGAGCAGCCAACCTGTGGTAAGACTAACGCCATGAAGTCCAGCACTGGCAGCACCAGATAACTAGGCAGTAATGCCAGAGCCTCCACCGCTGCCCGAAGGACCTCAGGAATTTCAGGGGCCTGAAGTTTCCCAGCAGACCCTACAGACTTCTGTAGGAAACTCAGACACTTCCACTGATCTCGAATAAACTGGGCTACAATTCGCCCCCAGTCCTTCAGCACGGGGCCGTCCTCTGAATGACTAGGATAAACACGAAATGGAGCATTTAAAGTAACAGTTCAACAAAAAATTTTAAATCTGTCATTATTTACTCACCCACGGTATTTCTACATCTGAATGCGGATGTGAATGACATGACAGATCTTCGGCAGAGGGAAAAATTAGTGCTGAATAATGACTTAAATTTCAGTCCGTTTCTCATACAAAGCTATTGTGTGGTTTCAAAAGACTTGAAATGTATCCGAGTCATTTGGACTACCTTTATGGTGCTTTTAGTCTATTTTTATGGAGTTTGACAGCCGTGTAAAGATGTTTAAAAATGTCACATTTTCTAATTAGAAAAATTTCTACATTTCTAATAACAGAACAAGGATTTTTCATAAATCTTAAAATATTAAAATAATAATTCAAAAATTATGTCTGACAGTATGGCATACAATTAAATCGCTGTAAGGAGCATGTCTTTAGTCTTAATTTGTCTAGAACTAGCAAATATTAAAATGTTAATAATACTAGTATTAAACGGATCAATATCTATAGTAAAAATTAGCAATGCTCCTTAACACCCCAATAACGTCATACCATGCTATTTTTATGACTATTATCATACCTTGAAAATATCAACTGTCCAACATCCCTAATTCACATATTTGAGGGCTTTTACTAAACAGACCTGTCTGAGGTTTCAGCTGTGGGCTTCAGTAGCGTCTGGTTGAGATGCTGAGGAGGTGATGATGATGAAGGGTAGAAGTAGTCTGTCAATGAGTAAAGTGATCTCATGGCCTCAGACTGGGAGTTCAGGTCACCTTGATCAGCAATATCACACAGTAGGGCGAGTGTGGCCATACTAACCACTCTCTGAACCTGACCTGACACAGATGGAGTCTGGAAACACACACACACACACACACACACACACACACACACACACACACAAACACAGTTTGGATCTCATTCAATCAGAAATTACCATCCACTTGCATAATGTTTCAGTAGGGACTTGGGAATAATCTCAAGCAGTGAGCAAACTTCAAACAAATGCTCTCTTATGTATTCAACTGTTGTCCAATCTAAATTATTTCGGTTTGGATTGGCACTGACAAAACAACGGTTTGGCTCCAATGCAAAGAATATACAGGTAATTCTGTTATTATTCTAAATTACAGCTGATCCAAAAATTACATTGTTTTTACAGCATAGCATTTAATTTTCTATTCTGATTGGGTGATACATGTTCCAAGGGTGTTGATATTTTTATGGACATATATTAATCCACCTCCAGCTTTTAATGGCATCTCTATCTACCCTCTATCTATTCTCTTTTGGTCGTCTTCACTTAGGTAGTACGCATACTGGTTTCATCTACATATTTCATATACCGTAATTTCATATACCGTATCCAATTTGTAACTATTTTATAACAAATAGTAAAAAAAAAAAAAAACACCCTATTACACCACCTAGTGGGGAAGCATAGTAGTAGCAAGTGAAGATTGTGCATCGGCACTCTACTGCTTTTCCTTCAATGCCGGGAGGTACAATGTTATATTTAGAATAGAATTTCAACCACTAAAATTTTTTAGGCAAATTTGCAAAGTGAAATTTAATGGACAGAAAATTGCAAGTCAAAAAATAAAGCTAAAATTAAAATTTTGGAACTGAACTTTGGAAGGTGAATATTTATTATTTAATTTTTAAATGATGAAATTTTATGTTGAAATGTTTTCAATTGAAATATTCAATTGTGAAATTCAGAGTGCTTTTTCCCCCCTCACAGATATTTGTCATAAAAATACTTCCATCATTTTTCTTTTCAGGAAGACTATGAAGCAGTTTCAGGCTTGCTGACCACATTACTGTTCTGTATGGTTCTTAAAACCACATCAAATTTGTAACAATTCAACAGTCCGTTGAAAATTACTGGTATTCTGAACTGAATTATTCTTCACTCATATAACCATATTGCAATATTTTGTAGAATCTTCTAAAGATCTTAATAGCCTTTACATCTAAAATCATATGGAATCCCTCAAACTTGAATAAATTCTTTCAATAATATACTATTAAGAGTTTGAAAAATGAAGCACAATTGCTCAGTTTGGGCATTTGGGTCAGGGTTGAAAGCTGCACCTGTTCAGTGGGCACAGAGAGGATCTTCCGACAGTTGGTGGAGAGTTTTGGCATGTAGATCTGCTGCAGATATGAGCTGTACCATGACACAGTGGAGTAAGTCAGAACAAGCTCCCTCAATACTGAGAGATAAAGTTCAGCCCTCTCCAAATCACATATCTACAGAAAGAGAGAAAATACAGTGAAAAATCCAAAAAAATCTAATTTAATGTTCAGATTGTACCTTTCGACAAGGTACACCCTCTTGGAGAAGCTGGTTGGTGCCAAGAGACCACTTTGGACCAGCAACAAATCATCTATTATTTTCCAAAAACCATACTGACCACCTCAAGAAACTTGACCTGGCTTCCCAGCAGGGACAAAACTGTCACTAGAAGGTAGCTAAATCTGGGACAAAATGGGACATTTCAGCATGTCCTCATTTGGAAAAACAATTCATAAAAAAAAAAAATTATGTTTATATTGTTTATGTCCTGTCCTCTTTTATATGGCTATGTGAATGTGCGTGTGGGACAGGTTTTGCATTCTTTGTGGAGACCATAAGTCCTCAAAAGTATATTAAAACCTAAAATCAAGTCAATTGTGAGAACCAAGGAAAACACCTCAATAAACATACTAATCTCTTAAAGGGATAGTTCACCCAAAAATTTAAATTCTCTCATCATTTACCCACCCTCATGCCTTCTTTTTTTTTTCTTCAGCTGAATATACACAAATATTTTTAGAAAAATACCCCAGCTCTGTAGGTCCATACAATACAAGTGAATGGTGGACAGAACTTTGAAGGTCCAAAAAGCACCTAAAGTCAGCATAAAAGTAATCTATATGAATCCAGTGGTTAAATCCATGTCTTCAGAAGCGATATAAGTGTGAGTGAGAAACAGATTAATATTAAAGTATTTTTCCTATAAATTCTCCTTCCTACCCAGTAGGTGGCAATCTGCATAAAAAATGTGAATCGCCAAAAACAAAAGGAGAATGTTAATGTGAAAGTGGAGATTTACAGTAAAAATTATTCTCACCCACACCTATCATATCACTTCTGAAGATATGGATTTAACCACTGGAGCTGTATGGATTGCTTTTACGCACTTTTTGGACCTTCAAAGTTCTGGACACCATTCACTTGCATTGTATGGACCTACAGTGCTGAGATATTCTTTTAAAAATCTTTGTTTGTGATCAGAAGAAAACAAGTCACATCTGGGATGGCATAAGGTTGAGAAAATGATAAGAATTAAAATGTTTCCCTATCCCTTTAATTTCATTAACCTAATGAAAAGTAAAAAAAATGTATATGAGAGTTAGGTTTAGGGGTAAGATCAACAGATAGAAAACATAATTTTCACAGTATAGAAACAAACAGTAGTCAATGAAAAATCCACACCATGAGTATGACAACACTCACCTCCCTCAGTTCCCCACTCAACCTCCTCAGCAGAAACTCCTGCACAGACTCCACCACCGACAACATGTGTGTCTTCAAAGCAAGAGCCACAACATCTTCTACAAAAATACAAACACAAGACTAAGAAAATTCTTCAAGAATTCCTGCCTTGCTTGTCTATTCTTTCAAACACCCCACACACCATTCTCTTTCACTGCAGAAGAAAGCTGCAGCAGTCGGAGCATTAGTTGCAGGCTCTTGTCTGTCTTGTGCAGCACCAGGTAGACGTTCGTGCTGAGTCTGTTTAAGACATCCAGTAGTGGTTGCAGAAGCTGTTCTAGACCTGCAGTCTCAGTCTGTTCCTCCTCCCCCCTCCTCCTCCTCCTCTGCAGCAGGTCGGCTGAGAGCAGTATGGCCCGTGCCAGCAGCTCCGCCTCTCCTGGATCAGGGATACTTCCTGTCTGATCTATCAGGAGAAACGACACTACAACTCAGCACACAGAATAAAGATGGCTCATTGGAAGCAGTTGACTAAAGACGAGTTTTGCACTTCCGTTTATCCAAGTAGGACATTAGTTACCCAATTTACCAAAGCAGGACATCAGATACCCTTGGGGAGCAAGTTAAGGGCTTCTACGTCTTTTCAATGAGCATTCATATCTTTCAGATATTTGATATTAGTAGGTTATAGTTAGGTTTTGGGCTATGATTGTTTAACAGGAATTTTGCTCATCTGAACCAACAAAGAACGTTGATATAGGTACATGTCCTACTTGGTTAAAATCACATTGTACTGTATCCCACCTGAGCTAGCTGGAACTGTGAGGAAGGCCATTAATCGCTGCTGAACATAACTGAATATAGAAGCTCTGTCCCTGTTAGATGTTTCAGAGTGAAGCTCCACAGAGTCTGAATCACCATCAGTCAAGCGAAAACAGCCTTCATTATTCTGAAGCCAAATACACAGCTGTGAATGGAAGCAAGTTTAAATCTTAGTTTACTGTGAAAAAGTTTGCAGTTCCTGTAAGATTTATAAATTCAATTTATAAAGAGTTTACCTCTCTCCATAGTGCTGTTCCCCGACACAGAGACTCGTCGGCTCGAAAAGGCACAAGGAAATCAAACACCTCATCTAGAGACACTGCTGACTGACATTAACAGGCAAGAAAATCACTCACATACAACAGTTTAGTCTGATCATTAAACGTGAATTACCATTCTGGCCTAAAGCAACATTATAATTATGCAATCTCATATGTATTAAACATCTAATATCTCATTTGCACTTGGGTTCATTCATATACTGTATAATGACACATTGTTCATTTTTGTGTTAATGTTACTTAAAAATGATCACTCATGCTTATATAGTCTCAAACTTGTGTCGTTTTTCTTTCTTCTGCGGAAATTGCAGGATTATTTTGATGCGTTTTTAATGTCAATACAATGCAAGTCAATGGTGTCCAAAACTTTCAAACTCTAAAATGGTTATAAATGTTCTTGGGTGGTTTAATCCTTGTCTTCAGAAGAGATAGGATAAGTTTTGGGTAAGAAACAGACCAAAATGTAACACTTTTCACCTTAAATCTTGACATCTGCAGTCTTCTTGGCATGATCATGAAAAAAGCTTGATTACACTTCCTCATTCGAGTTTAAGACGGCATAAGGGTGAGTAAAAGAGGAGTATAGATCTTATCCACAGTTAGCGCCATCTTTGATTTTTGACGAGAATGAAAATGAGGCTCTGATGGGTAGACTCACCGTCTCTTCAGTGGAATTCCCCGTTTAAAGCTATCTAGCCATGTAGTTTTCCACAACACTCATGTTGTCTGGAGTTTTTTGTCAACTGAAATTTCTTGGAAAATTGTTTAATAGTTGGAACAATCCAAAAAACACTTTAAATAACTGACCAACCCATTGACGAGAGACTACCGGTACATCTATTCTTCACAGCCTAGTTGCCATTCCCATCAAAACCATAAGATGAGGCTGCTGTAAAGAAGGTCATTGGGTTTGAAGAGAAAAGTGACAATACCACATCTGTCAGGCAGAGGGCAGCGTGGAGCAGAAAACATTGCGAAGCTCCTCTCAAGAGAACCTGGTGTGTGATCATAGTGCAGCATAGAACCTCTCTAAAAATCCCACAAACATGGAACTAAAGTGAGCCATTCGTGTGTATTACAGATGCAATCTTTAATATGACAATAATATGTGCTTTACAAGAAGACTTATTTATACAGACATGTGCTTCATAGAAAAGGAGTAAGCTGTAATTTACTGTGTTCTATACTATCTGTTAGCGTACAGCTATAGATTTTGTCCCCCTTTTCCTTTGTTGCCAGAGCTTAATTTGCATTGAACCCTCTAATTGCAGGATCGTTTGATTCCAGCTGCTGTACCTGAATGCATGGAGTCCATCAGAGCCAAGGAGAGGACAGGGGGACAGACAGGACAGAGCCTGGGACAGGAACGTCAATGGGACAGCACACCAGTTCCGTGAACCCAACTGCTGGATGAGCTGCAGAAGCACTGATTCTAATCACAATATGAAAAATAATAAGAAGAAAGTGCATTCAACAATTAATATCTACAAAAAAATATATTTTCTTGTTTATATGCGGTTTAGATATTTTTAGTGGATAACAAGACAAGAATTTTTACAATGCTCTTATAATGTCCTAGTATTTGAGGATCTGTATCTAGGATACTTGTTCATCTACGAGTGGACAAATGTATGTCTTTGCGTGAGATATGTATGATAGATTTGTACTTGTTTTTTTTTTTAAAAAAACATCCTGGACTCAAAAGTAATTTGTACTAGTTTAGCCTTCTTGGTCTAATTTTAATGGCCAACATGCACATAGACCAAAGCATTCCCACACTGGTTCTCTGTACCTCTATTCTTGTCCGGCAAACTGTTGAAGAAATTCACCATGAAGGTCTGGAGCATCATTCCCAGCTTTGGACATTCTCGAATATTCTGATGAGGTGCTCTGTGAAAACAGACAGCTTAAAATGTGTACAATCATTAATACCGAGAACAGATGATTTATATCTTGTCTACACATTTCACCCAATTTTAATTCCAACAACAGGCACCAATTACCTGTGATAAAGAGAGCTCTCTGCAAGAACATCCATGAGTGGACCAATCACAAACTGAAAAGAACATGAACGAGAAGATAATATTGAATCAATAACAAACACTCCTTCGGAGTCAAAATTGGATAGATGGATGGATGGCATGGAATGAAATGGGATTGGATGGATGGATGGCATGGAATGAAATGGGATTGGATGGATGGATGGCATGGAATGAAATGGGATTGGATGGATGGATGGCATGGAATGAAATGGGATGGATGAAATGAAATTGGATTGATAGATGAAATTAAATTGGATAGATGGATGGATGGTTACCTGTGAGAATGCCAGTGCAAAAGCAGGATGATGCAGCACTTTCAGTTCTAAAAGGTGATTGACTCCTTCCTTCATGACTGCCTTGTTCTCGCTGTGAAACATGCGTTGATACACACAGAGCAACCAGGAAGGAGAAAACAGCTCACCTGATGATGGAGAGAGTTACAGGAGAGTAGGTTCAAGTCAAGATCAAAGACCAGTCAGAGTAAAACTGTTAAAGGAAATGTGTCCAACCTTGGACGTCTTTTGCCGTTGTCTCAACAAGCATATCGATCCTGTTGAGTACAGGTCGAATCACATGGATCTAGGGATAGGGATATTTAGAATATAGCAGATTTCTCAAAAACATAAACTGACAGTGCTCACAGTTTTTGACCAATTCATTTAAATTACTTTTCTAACTGCATGATTACTGGATAAGGATTTTGAAGATGTTATTGGTATTGATTGCTGGGGAAGAGTCAACTTGCATCTCTGAAACAATTCTTTAGAATTGACATGTTAAAATGATAACACTATCATGGATGCTATGCTGATGCTCAAAACTCAATGTTACTGGGGTTATGTAAATTCAAAATAAAGTCACAAAGTTTACCTGGTTTTCCTCTAGAGTCTCCAATACTAGGGCATAATCTTCCCAGAACTCCCTCAGTAATTGTGTTTTCTCTGGTGCCCATTTGAACAGGAGTTCGTCTGCAGATATTCAAGGCATACTGTATATGAACAGTTATGTAAAAAAGTAATGAACATTATCAAATACTATGATAGCAGGATAGTTCGACTTAGACGTTTACAGGATTCCCAAACAAAAGATCTTATTTCACAGCAGTGCCATATTTGGAGTTTTGGGATAGTTCACACAAAAATACAAATTCTCTCTTATTCTCATCCTCATGCCCATGTGTATGACTTTCGTTCTGCTGCTGAACATAAATTTAGATTTTTAGAATAATTTGACTCTGTAGGTCCATACAAAGCAAGTGAATGGTGGCCAGATCTAAAAAAAAAATCTCCAAAAAGGAGATAAAGTCAGCATAAAATTAATCCATATTACTCCAGTGGTTTAAATGAACGTCTTCTAGCGATCCAGTTGGTTTGGGGTGAGAACAGACCAAACTGTAACTCCTCTTTCACTGTACACCTTGCCAAACCAGTCTCTAGGCACAATCATGATTTCAAGCTCGATTACACTTCATAGTGTTTGACACATGAGCAGAGCACTAGATGGTGCTATAAGAAGTGTAATCAAGCTTGAAATCATGATCGTACCTAGAGACTGCAATGACAAGATGAATAGTAAAAAGGGAGTTATATTTTGCTCTGTTCTCACCAAAAACCAACTAGATTGGTTCAGAAGACATTGATTAAACCACTGGAGGTTTATGGATTACTTTTATACAGACTTCATCTCCTTTTTGCAGCTTTTGGAGTTCTGGTCACCATTCACTTGCATTGTATGGACCTACAAGTCTTTGTTTGTGTTTGTTAGCAGAACAACGAAAGTGATACGAAAGTTATGTCCTACCTGTATCAGTTTCCTCGCAAGTACCCACATCTTCCCTCTTGCTCTCTGCAAGTGTCACACACCTGGTGAGCAGGTAAAGCGCCCGTTTGCGGGTCACACTGTCTCTGTGTGTCAATCCGGCCTGAACTACCTTTAAAAAACCTTGAGACCTTCTGGGGTCCGGCCGCTTCGGAGACAGGTCGGTTTCCAGAGAGTAGAGGTGGTCGGACAGAGCAGTGAAACACAGCAGAATCCGCGCTGAGACCGATTCCGTCTGATCACTCTGATGCCATGACAGTAAATCCTCCCATATGTGATGCAGGACCTCTGATTCTGCCTCCTTATTCGAGGACTTGAGTATAGTAAACCAGATCCGAACTATGATTTGAGACACCCTGGAGTCTGAGAGGTCCTTAACACAGCAAAGAGTGCAAGGCAGAGTCCTGCAGATGATGTCTCTGTTGTATGGGATGCTGGATAATAGCACTGCTGTCACTTCAATGGCAACATCCATATCAAAGCTGCTGGTTTCATGACTGCCACCATCTCTCATAGTGAGCACAGGTAGAAGAATCTGACTCACCTGTTCAATTACATCAGTCTGACATATACTAAAACACACTGCAAACAGCCCACAGACAGCAATGAGTAAATCTTTACCTTCATCATTTGCTCTCGAGATCATTTGTAATAGGGGCATACATTGATTCCATATCACTGATTTTACCTTACAAATAAAGCGGTCCTCTTGAGCTAAATGTGATCTATCGGAAAGTTCCTTGATTAAAACCGTTAAAGCTTCAATCTTTTCTATGTCAGGCAACGAAGTGCTTGGCCAGCACAAAGTATTGATTACATTTTCAGGTTCAGGACAGTGGGACAAAAGGTTGTTTATCAAAAAACGAGACATGGCCTGAAAATGTAAAATAATTAAAGACTATCTGCAGTTTAAAAGCAGTTACAATCCTTTTCGATGCTTGCCTTGTGTACACGTGTGAACCAGTGCCGTTCACTTCCTGGAATATTACGTGACCGTCTGACGCTTGCGCTGTTTGAGCAACTTTCGTGCCTCCAGGGGGCGCATTGAGGCTCAGAAAGGTGAATTCACCATTCACACGCATCGAAACCTCCAGAAGCTGTTTGATTTATTTAGGGATATTTGCAGACTAAAAGGTGAATTTATTTTAAATAGTTCTATTTTAAATAATTCTTAAATGAAATTGAAAAGAAACCCGGCCTAGTAATTTCTATAAGATTACTCGCCTTATTCCTAGCCACAAACGATGGTGATTGGCCCACCCAAACAAGCGCTGAGAAAAGTAACAGTTACCGCATGACATGCCGTCTTGTTGCCACCTTCTTACTATTTCTGAGGCGCGTGACAATTTCTATACTCATTAATAATAAAGAACTGGGTAATACTAACGAACAACAAGTATATAATGTGTAAATATTTCCTAGTGCAGCTAAAAAATTGTTATTGTCAGTCATATTGCAATATTTATGTAAGCCCGTTTCCGCCACATGGGAGGAAAAAAAAAGTACTTACTAATTTGTAAGTCATATATGAAATGCAAAATCATAATTACGTGATACAAATTCACTATTATGATATACGGAGTCATACAGATTTCAAATGTAAATTTTTAAATTAAATTCATAATTATATGATAAAGTCATAAGTAGAGATAAAAAGTAAAAATTATGAGATACGTAAAAATCAATTATGAACAAAACTTAAGAAGTCAGTTATGACATAAAAGTAAAACAAATTAAATAGGAAGCCATAATTTTCATATTTATAATATGATGTAAAAGTATTAGACTTTTTATCTCATAATTATTCCTTATATGGAAGCTTTATTATAAAATACTAACCACAAAAAATTATGTCCATATACATTTTAACTCACAATTATTGTATGCAAAAAAAACATTTCTGCTATTTTCTATAAAAACTATTTATCATCCAGTGTCATACATGTGCAATGTCATGCTCACAAGCTGCCATTTAAGAATTAATTTCTAAACTGACCAAAAAAGTCTTTCCACAAATGATAAATCAATATGTTCTATGTGTTGTGTGTAAAACCCAGAAGCTGGCTTGACAACAACATGTTACCATCTGTATATATAGTATGCTGGATGGGTTGTAAGTTCTACAACTTTAAATATATTTTTATTATTACATTTAAAGACAGCAGAGATTGACAGATTCTAGCTATGTTTATTCATACTATTCATTCTGTTTTCCTTTCATTGAAAGGAATGTGTATAAGGACATGCTTTTAATATGATGTGCGTTTACAATACATAGATGAAACAATTACACCCACAATAATTTACACACCCTTTGAGGGCTTGATATGTATTTTGCAATGATTGGAATCAAAAGAGCTCCATTTTTCCTGAACAAAACAAACACTGACATTATCTATATCGGGAGAAAGGTTATTTGTTCTTATTGCATAATAGAGATCCATCATAGTCCCACAGACACTCAGTGTTCAACATTACTTGTTTAGCATGTAGGAGAACAGAATACATTTGATATTACATAAACCTTGCAAATCTTAGTAATAATAATAAAAAAAAAACATGTGGAAGTTTTCAGTTTGACCTTTTGGCACTCTTCATTATTTCAAAATCCTGATTTCTGTTTTATGTGGGTTCACACGAGCTTCATTACGTAACATGAGTATTGTCTAAAACACAATGATTATTTGAAATAGGAAATGTGTAGGTGCATGTTCAATTTCAACAAGATTATCATGACCAAAAATCCAAAGACTCTGAAAAATGAAATCTTATAGTATCACATTATAGATTTAACCACTGAGCTGCAGAATTCTCAAAAAGTATATGGAAAATTTGGAAAGAAAGACATGAAATTACAAAATGCCCTGTCACTCATTCTGCCTAGTTAGAGCAAAAATTCAAAAGGATTTACATGGAAGAGATGTATTCGCTTGTCGATAAATGTCTTTGACCTTGTAAGACTATCCACACAAAGTTCTGTAGGAACAATTGTCCATGAAATTCAAAATCTAGATATGTTATATATCTGTAAAACAACTCACAAATGTTCACATTATCTTGCAGCCAAAAGTGTAGAAACACATTTAAATCTTAAGTGTTATTTCATCGCTACCAAACTGAATGGCAAAAATTATGATTGTTTTCCAATAGGTTTCCCGAACACACCTCCATTGGTCCCGCCCCAAACTTGCCCCACTGATTGAGCCAAAGTAACTGTGCTGGGCTGACTGGAATGCTCAAACAAACAGAGCAATGTTTTGAAAGTGCCACATAGCCAGTGTTTACATTTTTAAGGGAAATCAACTTACTGGCTTATGGTTACTTACTATGGTTGTCTCTACATATTCAATTTGGCTAGCCGGAAGTATTTTAACATCTGAAAAATGACACTTCAGCTTTAACTGTATAGTTCGTCTTAATGATATGAACAGCAGTCTCTTTCTCTTGATTTCTTAAAGGAGAAGCTCCAATGGCTGGTTATCCTCCAGCATGTTAAGAGACAAGCAGTTTGTGGAGCGCCGTCCATAAAATAAAGGTTTGTCTGGACAGGAACCGGTCGGAGAACAACCTGGGGAGTGCGGGAGCCCGAATGTGTAGCTGTGGGAGGTGTCTGGAACTGATGCTATTCCTATTGGGAGAAGAGGGGAGAACTGTTGCACGTCGTTCAGGCTGAAGCTCTGGCGGTCAGCAGGGTTACGGGCCTTCCGAATCGAAACCTGAAAAGAGTGATGAGAGCAACTGGTGAGATGGCGAATGAATGAAGAGGGGAAAGATTGGACAAAACAGAATAGATGGCAAACCTCTTTCATGCTGTCTGTAATACGAAGGTCCATTTGGTCATTGCCCATTTGCACTGAACTCATTTGAAGACCTGTAAACAGACATTACAGTAAACAGACTCAAAAGGCAAGTAAGACTGAAAACTTATTAATCTGTGCAAACAAAATTTGGATTCAAGTCCAAGTTTTCTCAAAGAGTAAATACATTTGCAAACCTGTAGCACAAACAGTGTTGGATAAGTTACATTTTGAAAATCTCGAACCCCAATTATGAGCAACATTCTCGAGCAGCACCAATAATAATCATTATGTTTTTGATTAATCACCTTTAGATTCAACATCTGGTTGGATGGCAAGACAGTTGACAGACACACCCCCCATTATTTCAGCCAATCGCAAGATATCCTCAGGGTCGTCTACAGAGAGCTCCCCAGGCTCCTTCACTATTTCCTGCAAATCTAGAATCAGTATGCATCACATTGATCAAGCTGTCCGTTATAGGTTAGTCTCTGCTTAATTAATTATGGGTTAATCTCTGCATAATCAGATCTAGATTGTCGTGACAAAAGATTCGGAAATTGTCTCTTACAGTCAGATATGTGAACGTGAAGAGAATGAGGACAAGGATTTGCAAGTCAAGTGAGTCTTGCAAAACTTAAAAATTAAAAGAAAAGAAAAGCTATTCCAGTGTATATGAGGAATCCCAGCAATGCCCAACTATCAGTAAAGCATGAAAATTTTTTGTAAAGAGTGACATTTTCTATTGTTGCCACATAGTTTTTAAACTATGTGTGAAATAACGAAATGTGGCTCTGAAATAAAAACATTGTTGTGCAACTTTTAATATCTTCATAAAAACGTTACTAAGGTGCCTATCCAATACAAAAGCTCTATTACAAGCCATAGTGTAAACTAAGAGTGATTATGATTGAAGTTATTGCATTTTGATTAAAAATTACGAAAACATTTTATTTTCTTTGGAATAGCATGCACCGTTTCTTAAACAATAACACCAAGAATGTGTATTAATACAGTCAATCAGTCAATAACAAAGAATGATATCTATGGAGAGCTTTTCAAATCAGTCACTTAGGTTAGGGTGATGCCTTTAAAAGGTAGCTGCCTATGTGGACAGTAGACAGCAAGGGAGCTCACTAGGCTAACAAACAAATGGAAACACAATTTGTTTGCATAATCTAGAGCTATAGGTTTAGGTAGCACTTAAGTTCTGTGGTCCTCACCTCCTTCCCGCCACTCAACTTCAACATCTGTTCGGGTTTTGCTGCTCGCCTCTATGCCAGAGGTGTGTGAGGAGTCGTGACTGATAGAGGAGATAAAGGACTTCTCTTTCTCCTCCATGGAGACAATCTCTATGGAGACGCTGCGTTGCCTGGTGTCTGCCTCGATGCCAGAACTGCTGGTGGAGTGTCGGGACAGAGGGGGGCTGCCCTCACTGCAGGGCTGATCCAGATCCAGCTCATCACTGATGTATGATTCACGGTACCTCTTCTTCTCTGAATACAGACAGGGAGAAACGGAGAGATGAGAGAGAAGAAAACAGAGAGAGAGAGAGAGAGAGAGAGAGAGAGAGAGAGAGAGAGAGAGAGAGAGAGAGAGAGAGTCCACCTGACACGGTAAGATACAGAAGTTCTTTGATGTCTATAAGGTTGAATCTCACAAAAGCTGTCAAAGCATGTCTTGGTCACATATCACCCCAAAATAGTAATTAGTAGTAATTACAATTTGGCATAACTACTAAGAGATTACAGATAAAACAAATATATCCAAAAATAGGTGAATCTCACAAACATACAGTACTGTGCAAAAATCACAGATTTCACAAAAACATCTGTCTTAAAATGGTTATTTATATCTTCAGTTTCGTTGTGTCAATAGGAAATATAAATTTTAGACTCCCAAACATTCTTTTTGCAAATAGAATAGAAGAACAGGGAGCCCTTCAACAGATAGCATGGCCCACACAGAGCCCCCGAATGAACAGAGTCAGTCTGGGATTGCATGAAGAGACTGACAGCCTAAATAGAAGCTAGAACATCCTATCGTCCTACAACCAAAAAAACTTTGTCAGGGTGTACCTAGAAAAATTGGTGCTGTTTTAAAGGCAAAGATGGGCACACAAAATATATATTTTTTTATGTTTACTGGACTTTGTATGATGTTAATTGATGAATGAAAACTATTTATAGCATAATTTTTAAAGAAATTCTCACTGACAAAAGTTTAAAAAGCCTAAAAAGTTTGCACAATACTGTATGTCCAGGTCACATTTCACCACATAAAAAAAATATATATATATATATATATATATATATATATATATATATATATATATATATATATATATATATATATATATATATATCTCAGTGGGGATTTCTTTAAGACTGCAAGGGAAGCTTGGCTTCCCCTATAATGTCAAAAAAATAATGGTCAAATATGTACTATTGTGTAAACAATTTATTGACTAAAAATGCGTTAGAACATGTTCATAGAACATGCCAACTCTCGAAAACGAGTTCCTTCAGAATCAGCTACATATAGCAAGTCGGCTGACTCGATTTCATTCTCGTAC
Source organism: Moxostoma hubbsi (assembly GCA_032164185.1). Classification (NCBI taxonomy): domain Eukaryota; kingdom Metazoa; phylum Chordata; class Actinopteri; order Cypriniformes; family Catostomidae; genus Moxostoma; species Moxostoma hubbsi. The sequence goes on from JAVLUX010000034.1 coordinate 7,654,998, forward strand.
ATTCCCGTAGCGTCACAGTGCATTTCCCTGTTGAAGCCGAGTGTCCATTGACTTCAATGGGGCTGCTTTGAACAGTTTTTTTTTTTCTTTGAACAGTGCTCCGAAACTAGACGGTCATTGGATAAATGCTGCGATTATGTCCCGCCCACGGACGCTCAGCGTCTCTGGGGGTGAATGAGGAGTGGGCTGGCCTGGACTCCGGGCTTCCGCGTAATGATTGGAGGATCTGTCGAAAGACTGCGTCTCCTTTTGACTGACAGCGAATCTGTAATATTAGAAGTCGCTGAAGCTTTTTGGCGGATTTCTCAAGTGTAGTCGAAAGACAAACTGATGCAACCTATTTCTTGATATTGCTAGTCAATTTGCATAATACATTTCACACAAATGAGCTTCCCCTCTTTGAAAGACCAGCAGCCGCCACTGAGATATATATATATATATGGTCCATTAAGATATTTTGCATTGTGACAGTATTTTCATGACAATTAAGCATACCAATGAAGACATTGCGATTTATTATTTAAATTTTAAAGTACTTCAATGCCAGTATTTGTTGTACTGACTTTAATTTATGCAGATTTCAATTGAAAAAATCATTGTATTTAGTCATTTTATCTAGTACAGTAATGAGAATATAATCATCTTAATGGGAATTTGGGAGGGTACTTAATTGTCATTATAATAATGTCACAATGCAAATATTTAAGGTCTTAAAAATAAACAATACAATTTCTTTTTTCTTCCTTTTGAGATGAAAAACCTTACCTATTTTTGTGACCACTGAATAGAAATAAAAATAAATCATAAATAAATAATCATAGAATCAGAAATAAGTATGAAGGGCCTGAAAATTATGAAAACCATGTCAACACACACCCTCTGTCTCCTCGAGCTTGCACAGGTGTTTGAGTGCAGGTTGCAGGCTGAGGTACAGCCGGTGACAGGAACTCAGGTGCAGCAGCAGATGATGAGATCGAAAAGCCGAACCTGTGTAATACACCAACTTCCTTGCTGAGGGCAAACCATCGGGCTGTATTTCAAACTTCTTCCCCTGAGCAGAGTAGATTTGGCAACTTTGATTTGGTAAGGAACCACAACTGTAACATTTCAAAGTTCATATAAACCAACCCAAAATCCTCTTGTAATGAGGGACAAACAGGGAGGAAGTAAAATGAACAAGTAGTAACATGAAATATACCAGAAAGGTGAGTCGTCCCACATGAAACCAAGGGAAGTCATAGAGCAGATCACGCACATTGTTCACCTCCTGCAAATAACAGAAAAATAAAAACAATACAATCAGTCATGTAAAACTGCTTAACACTGTTCACAAACCTCACTTCAAACAAAATATAAGTTTTAACTATTTGATCATTTGTAATAAGATCATTTGGCAGTGTGAGAAAGGAGTAAAATATAAATCCTGTTTTTTTTTTTTTTCCCAAAGTAGAAAGGAGCCTATTTAAGGTTCGGGTCAGAGCCTCAACACACTGGCTCTTTGATCTCTTAAACACTGGGCCCATAGTTTAATCCGGCCCCAGATGCTTTAACAGACAGATCAGAGGACTCAAGGCCAGGGAAAGGCATGCACTCCAAATCCCTGTTTATGGACTGAAGCATCTAATATATGCATTCCAGTCAGACATCTCTGGAGAGCTCCAGCATGGTGATTGGCACAGGGTCAAAGAGAAACCACAGGACTTCACTGAATCACTGAACAATCCACAGAAAAGGGCATAACATTCTGTTCTTTGTAACAATATACACTCTTCATGTGTTCACAAACATGCACCTGATAGACTTGCATTCCTCTGAGCGTGAGTCCAAGAAGTGCTGAACCTTTCTCTTCTCTCTTGTTCTGCAGGAAAGACACATTATTACACATAACCATCATTAAAGATGGTTTTATTGATAGTATGTTTATTGCAGAAGCAGATCAACTGGGACAGGTTGAGGTTGGCTCAAATTAAATGAACAGTACTGTATTTCCACAATGTGAGCTTTAAACAAATGGTTAAAATTAATTTACTCACCCTCATGTCATTGCAAACCCATATGACTTATGTAGAACACAAAGTGGAGATGTTTTAATAAATATAACCATCTGTCTTTTCAAAGATTAATGGCCATTGATAGTTACTCAATCTAATGCTTAAGAAAGGAAAGTATCATAAAAGTAGTCCATGCGGCTTGTGTGTCATATTGTCTTATGAAGGTATACAATAGGTTTTGATTGTTGTTTTTAGTGCTTTAGTATGAACAAGCAAGCCACTGTGAATGAGCTTCTCTCATAGTGCTAATGAACGTGCAACGGACGTCAAGAAATTCACTGGAAAATTACTTAATTTGGGTTGTTTATCACAAAGACTGATTGTATGCCTTCAGAAAACTTGGAATATTATGCACAAGCCACATTAGACTTCTTGTATGATACTTTTGGGTCCTTTTTTCTTTTCCTCCCCAATTTGTAATGCCCAATTCCCAGTGCGCTCCAAGTCCTCATGGTGGCATAGTGACTCGCCTCAATACAGATGGTGGAGGATGAATCTCAGTTGCCTCAGCATCCGAGTCGTCAATCCGCACATCTTATCAGGTGGCTTGTTAAGCACGTTACCGCAGAGGCATAGCGCGTGTGGAGGTTTCATGCTATTCTCCGCGGCATCCATGCACAACTCACCACGTGCCCCACTGAGAGTGGGAACCACATTATAGTGACCATGAGGAGGTTGCCCCATATGACTCTAACCTCCCTAGCAACCGGGCCAATTTGGTTGCTGAGGAGACCTGGCTGGATTCGAAACCATGACTCCAGGGGTGATAGTCAGCATCTTTACTCGCTATCAACTGCTATTGTATTGAAAAGACAACAGTATATTCATTAAAAAAGAAAGAATGGGTTTGGAATGGCATGAGGGTGAGTAAATTATGACAGAATTTTAATTTTTGGATGAAAAATCTCTTTAAAGGTTAAATGAGATACAGTGAGGAAAATAAGTTTTTGAACACCCTGCTATTTTGCAAGTTCTCCCACTTGGAAATCATGGAGGGGTCTGAAATTGTCATCGTAGGTGCATGTCCACTGTGAGAGACATAATCTAAAAAAAAAATCCAGAAATCACAATATATGATTTTTTTAACTATTTATTTGTATGATACAGCTGCAAATAAGTATTTGAACACCTGTCTATCAGCTAGAATTCTGACCCTCAAAGACCTGTTAGTCTGCCTTTAAAATGTCCACCTCCACTCCATTTATTATCCTAAATTAGATGCACTTGTTTGAGGTCGTTAGCTGCATAAAGACACCTGTCCACCCCATACAATCAGTAAGAATCCAACTACTAACATGGCCAAGACCAAAGAGCTGTCCAAAGACACTAGAGACAAAATTGTACACCTCCACAAGGCTGGAAAGTGCTACGGGGAAATTGCCAAGCAGCTTGGTGAAAAAAGGTCCACTGTTGGAGCAATCATTAGAAAATGGAAGAAGCTAAACATGACTGTCAATCTCCCTCGGACTGGGGCTCCATGCAAGATCTCACCTCGTGGGGTCTCAATGATCCTAAGAAAGGTGAGAAATCAGCCCAGAACTACACGGGAGGAGCTGGTCAATGACCTGAAAAGAGCTGGGACCACCGTTTCCAAGGTTACTGTTGGTAATACACTAAGACGTCATGGTTTGAAATCATGCATGGCACGGAAGGTTCCCCTACTTAAACCAGCACATGTCAAGGCCCGTCTTAAGTTTGCCAATGACCATTTGGATGATCCAGAGGAGTCATGGGAGAAAGTCATGTGGTCAGATGAGACCAAAATAGAACTTTTTGGTCATAATTCCACTAACCGTGTTTGGAGGAAGAAGAATGATGAGTGCCATCCCAAGAACACCATCCCTACTGTGAAGCATGGGGATGGTAGCATCATGCTTTGGGGGTGTTTTTCTGCACATGGGACAGGGCGACTGCACTGTATTAAGGAGAGGATGACCGGGGCCATGTATTGCGAGATTTTGGGGAACAACCTCCTTCCCTCAGTTAGAGCATTGAAGATGGGTCGAGGCTTCCAACATGACAATGACCCGAAGCACACAGCCAGGATAACCAAGGAGTGGCTCTGTAAGAAGCATATCAAGGTTCTGGCATGGCCTAGCCAGTCTCCAGACCTAAACCCAATAGAGAATCTTTGGAGGGAGCTCAAACTCCGTATTTCTCAGCGACAGCCCAGAAACCTGACTGATCTAGAGAAGATCTGTGTGGAGGAGTGGGCCAAAATACCTCCTGCAGTGTGTGCAAACCTGGTGAAAAACTACAGGAAACGTTTGACCTCTGTAATTGCAAACAAAGGCTACTGTACCAAATATTAACATTGATTTTCTCAGGTGTTCAAATACTTATTTGCAGCTGTATCATACAAATAAATAGTTAAAAAATCATACATTGTGATTTCTGGATTTTTTTTTTTAGATTATGTCTCTCACAGTGGACATGCACCTACGATGACAATTTCAGACCCCTCCATGATTTCTAAGTGGGAGAACTTGCAAAATAGCAGGGTGTTCAAATACTTATTTTCCTCACTGTATTCCATTCCACTAGCAGCACAAACAGGTCATCCAGTCCCAAACTCACGCCATTGGTTGAGCCAGTTGGGTCAATCAAAAAACTAATCGCGATTCCATTTGGTGCCTCTAGTGATGCAGAAATTACACAATTCAATTTTAACTTCCACTTTGATGGACATGTTTTCCAAATACTCCCAACATTCCACGGCTGAGAATGTCTTGACCCACTGATAACAGTAGTATATGTGACCTCTGACCTTCTGTAGGCGATAAAAGGTAACTGGGACATCCTCCAGACGGCAGGATTCTCTGATGAAGAGCAGGATAGCGTCACGAGAGGACATCCCCCACAACTCTTTATGAACCTTGGGCCCGTGACACAGCAGGTAATCAAGGCCTCGCTTCGCAATTATCTATAAGAAAGCAGACATGGGTCAAGCATGATTATGAAATGGGTGTGGGTGCTTACCATGCATAATTTGACTTTTAATCACATTTTAATTAGACCCCTGCTAAACAGACATCATGTATTTCTGTGCTGGTCCAGGCTGGTTAATGGTAGTTATTCCTTAACCCCCAAAAGGTTTTTTTATACTGGAGCACATAAATATTTAAAACGCTGGGAAAACTACCAAATTTTGTGGGAAAATATTGAAAAGGGGGTCCCTGCAAATACTGAGAGCATGTGACTTTGTATGTAAAGTCTGGCATCAACTCTCAATCTGTATCTAAAAGAAGCATAGCAGCATTTTTTGAGAAGGCAGCTGACCTCTAGGAAAATGTTCCTATCTTTTCCATGTTATTTTCATGATTTCCACAAGCTGTAAAATTTTTAATGAAAGTAATAATTTACTGGGAAAAATGTATTATGTGGGCCGTAATGTGTTAGAAATAACACAAAATTTATTGCTAAAAATAGCAATAAATACATTTTCAGAGGTACTTACATATTCTTGTCCTTTCTAGGGTTAATATTTCACCTTTTGTGTTTCACAGAAGAAAGTCATGTTTGGAAAACATGATAATTATTAAAACAATGACAAATGTCTAATTTTTGGTTAAAAAAAATAAATAATAAAAACAAACAACTTTCAACTATTGCTTCAAGAGGCCTGGTGGGGAGACCCTTGTTGGGGACCAGCATCCAAAATATACGATGGTGACCATCAATACTTGTGTTTTCAACAACGACAACTTGAACCAAAACTTATGATTAAAAACTATTTAAGAAATGCCTGTTTAGATGCAAATGCAGTTGACTGTCCTTTGTACACTCTAATGAAGATTTACCCAGGGAGGAAAGTATTCTTTGGCTTGGAAATAAACAGTGTGTCCCTGACTGTGGCCCTCTGGAGGGTGGTCAGAGTAATCTGCCTGTAAGGCGTATCCTGCCAGTTGGAAATACACTTCCTCCTTCTGTCTGCATTCGGAGCGCAGGACACGTTCCCGCAGATCATAGTAGTACAGTTTCCTGGCTTTGCGCTCGCTGTCCCACATCATAGAGAAAGAGATAAAGAATGATATTATGATGATAACAAACTAGATTTTACCATTTTCTTAAGAAAAGTCTGATTGCTAATAAAAGTAATAGCACACTTGTACATGATTTGAGGTATTATACATGTCTGAAGTACAAACAGTCAAACTCCAAAAATGCATTAGTGCAGTGAATACTTAGGGTTGGGGTTAACATCTAGTGGTTATCAGTGGCTAAATGGTGATTATTTTTGTTAAGGCCAATAACTGATATGATGACAGATATATTATAAATAAATGTAAAAAAAATGTTCTCTTTTTTTAAACTAAAAAGATACCATTCATACTTAGAGAAAATATATGTTTAAGTTACATCAGGCATCACAATTGTTTAATGTTGAGTAGGAAAGGTACCAGTTTGGAAGGACATGATGATGAGTAAATGATGACAGAATTTTCATTTTTGCTGGATATTATCATTTTGAAATATTCCTTTAATATAAACACACAAGACCCAGACTAAATATGACAACAACAAAAAAATTGTGCAAGATAAGGCTAATTATGTTTCATCAAAATCCTCCACATTGTCTTTTTATTTTTGCTGTTAAAGGAAATCTGAAAGTAAGTTGAGTTTCATTATGAGCAGTTTTCAATTACACAACACAGATGAGAGGGGGACAGATCCTCTACCTAATTAAAAAAAAGCTTACAGAGACAGACCGGATAAAAAAAACAAGATCACAGGCCCACTTAAACCGGCCTCATCCACTCGGTGGATTAAAACTAATGAAGGAAAGAGGCCAAGAAGAGGGTTCTTTCCTTTAAACGTTCAGGAATCTCTGGCCTGTGTCTTACCAGATGAGCCGGCCATTCTCCACATAGTACTGAACCTTGAGACAGAGCAGTGGGGGGATTGACCTCCTCTGTGACCCCTGCCGAGAAAAAGAACAGGCTTGACCAGGTTACTGTGGCAACCCCCTAATTATGAAGCCACTCCCACATCCTGCTGACCGGCCCACTAATGTTTATCTTTACTGTCATACTGCAACCGTCTTGCTGATCACAAGAAGCTTAGATACTTAAATTAATGTATCAGCTTACATTGCTGTTGATAAATGTGTGTAAATAAATACAATGCATCACTATATAAAAATGAAACAACTGTCTAACCACATTTTACATTATTGGTTTTAAATCTACAATACAGGACATCTACTATAAAAAATGGACTGTGACGGTACCATGGTACCGTTATGGTATATCGGGTGGTAAAATTGTATATAGTATATTACTGTATAAAACTTTGGTACAGATTGAATGTCATACTCATGTGCCAAGATATTTACATAGTACTTCCAATGTAACTCCATGATAAAAACAAAGAACCATGGTATTACCATGCTACCATAATTCAAAGAATACCATGGTACTACCACAGTAAAAACTGTGGTAATGCCATTGTACCATGTCAAAAACCATGTTATTTTTGGTACTTTTTTGTTAGTAATAAATGGACATAACTATATACCATGGAACTAAATGATTACCATGTTCATGTAACATGCTCTTTACAATGTACTTTAAAGAACACCATGGTACTATCATGATAAAAACACATGGTATTGCCATAGTACCATGTCCAAAAAATGCTTTTATTGCAATGGCACCATGTCCAAAAAGCATGGTAATGCCATGATACTCTTTGGTTCTTTTTTGTTAGTGATATTCATTATGGGTGTAACTCAGCTTAGACAAGCACTACTAAATTAATGTGAAGCAAGGGAGTGAATTCCAGAGAACACAGTAAAGAACTATCGTTTAGGAGCTGATAACGAAGGACTGCATTGGGCTCACCTTCCCTGAGTCCTGTTTCCATTCTTTGGGGAAGTACTTGGAAAGTTTCTCTTCCAAGTCCAGAAAGATGTGCTCATTGTCTAAACAACCCAGAAAAGACACATAGGAATCAAGCTTATATTCTACACGTAGTGAATGCTCACACACAGCAAACAATGGCATAATGAATTCATGCATGAAATCTATCCAACAATGACCTCAATTAAAGAGACGGGCTGGAATGAAAAGAGTCGTTCAGCCATTGGTGAACGCAGAGAGCGGTATGCTAGAGCCCCAATAGCAGACAAAACTTATCCCAGTAAAAACTAGCCATCTCATGCCAGAGCATTCAAGATTGCAAAAGAATTCTGAAGCTTCTAGTAAATCATGTAAACACTTCCAACAATAAAAGGAAGGTTGTGCAAGAACAGAATTAAAATGGTTCAAATAAATGCCACAAAGGGAAATTAAAAGGAGATTTAGCTAGGACCAATCAGTCAAAGTGTTACTTCACAGAAATGGCATTTCTAGCACTCTTTCAAAATCAAAGTGATTTATCAGCGAGTCATTTAGAGCGAGAAACCACTAGTCGTGACCATGAGGAGGTTATCCCAAGTGACTCTACCCTCCCTAGCAACTGGGCCAATTTGGTTGTTTAGGAGACCTGGCTGGAGCCACTCAGCACACCCTGGATTCAAACTCGCGACTCCAGGGGTGGTAGTCAGCGTCAATACTCGCTGAGCTACCCAGGCCCCGTTCTTAGTTATTTTTAAAGTCTGGTTGGAACAATTGTGACAGCACAAACACACACTCACACACATACATACACAAAAAACATGTTAATGTTATGCCGTAATATTGAGGAGCTTTAATGAGATTTAAATTCCCCATGTAATGAGCATTACTTTTATTATTTTTAAATTAAGTTTGCAATTAAAAAAAAATAATTCTTTAATTTAATAAAAATGTCTCTTTTACTGATAAATTGAGATTCAAAAATACAAGTACACTTCATGTCAGAATACCTACAAATATAAATGAAATCATCAGTGTCCGAAATTAACTTTTTAGTAACGGGCAATATTTACCCATTGACCCTATAAAAAGCATTGTATGTCGCCCGTTTAGTCAAATACTTCAAATCAATGAATTTAAATAAATTCTCAATCTAAACGATTAACTTCGAATACAAATGCCCCCACCCTCCATTTAGAAATATCTGGAGCATTTAGTAAGCTTTGATAGCAATTTTGCCCAGAGCTCTAGTTAATTTATGTCCTGGAGATCTCCCTGTTCTTTACAAGCAAGTTCACACTAAATCCATCTCTGTTGTTCAGTTTATCCATCCTTAATCACAGCAGTCTTCACATCACTAACTCCCTCACTAAATTACTCACACTCTGACTCACCATCTCTCCTGCTCAGGTTAATCAGAAGAGGGTTATGACCCTGCTAAACACTCAGCCAATATCTATTGCTCTCTCCCTTTGCCTCTCTTTCCTGAAGTGGTGAATCATGATAAATTCCAGGCTTAACAAAGTTAATATAGCTCAATTCAAGGCCTCAGGGATCACCCTAAATACACAAAAACAAAGAAGCTCTTGTCCAAGAGGCAAGTAACACAAAATGGCAAAAGGTATTCAAGAGGAGAAGCTGTGAAAAGAGAGCAAAAAGAGACCAAATGAACAAAAACTCATACTTTTCTCATCTGAATGGAGTGTGGCTGATCATAATTGCTAAAGAACTGGGCAACGTCGGTTTAAAACAGATTTACTTTCTATTTTCTTAGGAATGTTTTGAATGTTGTTGGGCTTTTGTCCACTCTGGCCATTAACCCTGTCCTTCAGGTATGTTATTTTAAACATGGCTAGAATTAGGTGTGAAAGCCTTCATTGAAAGAAAAATAAAATGTCCCGACATGTCATTCAGCTGTGATTACAAATTCCAAGTTTTTAAGATGAACATAATTGGAAGAATCAATCCTTACCTTTGACTAAAGTTAATCCAAAGTAGTGCAGTTCTCTAACTCTGAGAAGCTCACAAACACGTTGAAACACTTCTTGTCCTGTTGCTTTCACCTGGGAAGACAAGGAAAAAAAGAACAAATTGAACTAAAAAGCATTATTATAAAACAGATAGTTCCAACTCTAAAATCTGAATCTAAACCATGTTTGAAGCCTTTGTAAAACACAAATATAACACAAATAACACGTTCTATACAAATTGGCTTTTAGTCTATTTAAGCATGTCTGACCCCAGCTTCTTGTTTCAATAGGAAATATCAACACAGGAATGAAAACTGCTCTTGTTAAGTTATATAATTTAGTCTTTTTAATGTGCCAAGTTGCTGCATTACTTAGAAAAATTATTGAAAAACAACACTGAAAGATGCAACAATGCATTTAGTGTGAACGGCCCCTTACTTGTGGTAAAAATCACTGTAACACACAGCCTCTTATAGCCTATTTCTTTACAAAAATGTTTAGCTCATCTGTCAGTGACAGAAAATATATACACATTGGAATAACGCATTAGCAAAATGTCAGCAGACACAGTACAAATCAAATTAAGAAATGTCACAGGTGCTGAATATTTACCCCCACTGTAATGTCTAGTGTCTCCTTGGTAGGAAGCAGGACACACACTGTCCTCTCAGATTTGGTTGGACCAGACATGGCCTATAGAAGTTCATCCACACACACACACACACATGCACACATAAATCACACACACTCACACTGGCCTCTCCTTACTTCCACCTTTTCCTCAAGATGCTTTGTTCACAGCTATTGGCCCCTTCATTTTTATTATCTGCAAAAGAACACAAACAAACTAGATTTTTATATTTTTAGTGGTGCGTGATAGGGACCGGAGCGGTCACAAGGAGAATCACAACAGAGAGAAGAAATGGCATTTCAAAAAGGATGTTTATTGCATCAGAGGTGCAAAATGTGCAAATAATATAATGAATAAGTCACATAAAAAAAAAAAACAGTCTAAAATCTAGACCCGTTTCTGGTACTAAGAGCAGTACCTACTTCCTTCCCTAAACAATGTAGGTTTGACTATATTTGCACTCAAGCAGTGCTGGTATAATCTTGTCCATGTGCTCAAACACTTGTGTCCAACTTTCTTTCCCCTAGTGGCGGCTGGTACAAATATCTACAAAATAAATACAAAATCTTTGAATAAATACATAAGAATGAGTTCAAATGAGAGTTAAAAACAAAAACAATAAATAGGACTGATAAAACATTTGCACAATAAAACCCCAAAAAATGAAAATTGGCAAGTAAAACAATAAGTAAGTCCTTTGAACACAGTACAATCCTGTGATGGAAACCAATTCGTAGGCTCTCCATCACATGGTGATTGCTAAACAAAAGGAAAAGAGTGACAATTAAAATGTCCAGAATACAGAACTGCTGATTAAGTCTGAGCTGGAATGTGAGGTTTGTCTGGCGCTCATACTTCATGCATTCAGACATGCAATAAAAGCTGATTATATAGCACAATCCTTCAAGCCCAGCCTGATTATATAAACATGTGATTATATAATTGTTAAATTAACACTAAACTTGTAAACAACCTGTCTTGTAGATCGTGTTGTTTAGATTATTGGGTAGTGTTAAACGTGTTTGTGGAACTTCGGGTTTCCAAGAGTATTGAGCTCCACAGTGTAGATAACCTCACCTGTGAAAACATTACAATGCAAAGGTGCATTCCACACATTATTTGGCAAATTCCACCTGCTCTGTGTTTACAATGAACTGAAAAACCAGGACAAAATTGTCTTGTTTATACAAAACTAACCCTGGCAAAAACATTTAATCTATATTTTATCACATTTGTATTCTACAATGGGCGTTCTTGCTATACAGTGGTCACTTAAAAAAATGCATGAAATTATCATTGCATTAGATGCAAACAAATTATGCTAGTCCTTTTCTCAAAACTATCATCTCGGTTACTGATGTAACCTTGGTTCCCTGATAGGAGGGAAAGAGACGCTGTGTAAGTAGCTGATGCTGTGGGAGCTCCTCCCAGGTCGGTGACCTAGAAACTCTATACCATCACGCCAATTTGATTGGCTGGTGATGCTTGGTGCTCTGCTCTATGCATGCATCATAGTTGGCAAATAAGCCGGAGCCCAGTGCCGCACTATGGGAGGAGAACGTATCTCTCGGTCCCTTAACAGTGAAAAATCAGTAGTGCGGCAAAGCTATGCAGCATCTTGTTCCCTCCTTTCAGGGAACCAAGGCTACATCAGTAACCAAGACGTTCCCTTTTTAAGTCGATAAATTCAATGCTATGTCAGTAGCTGACGCTGTGGGAGTCGTAAACCATAATGCCATTCTACTATAGGGCAATACCCACTAGCCAACAGGGTAGTAAAAAGGCATTGCTATAACCACCCCTTCGTATTGAAAAATAGGACGGAATGTGGAGGAACAATAAACCATACTGCTTGATTCCAAGACAGACACTAACACACCAGGTAGTGGTCCAATGTCTCAGGACATCTTCCCAATTTGTGGGACAAAGACACATACCTACAGGGTAGTAAAACACTGCTCACATGCTCTCATTCACACATGTTGATCTAACACCCAATTAAGTCTGCAAAATAAATTTAAATAAAATCGAATCACATTAAAAACATGTGCAAATATTAAACCACAAATAAATATTGTAAACAGTCTGCGTGCTACTTGCTTCAAAGTTTATCTATACAGCTCTGTTTTGTTTGTATGGCATTAGTGTCATATTCTAAGAGCATGCATAAGGCTCTTTTTCAGTGGCTCAGTGTGGTTCTGTGCACAACAATTCCATCTTCTGTTCAGAAAACTGTAACAGATATGCTCAAAGTTTGGTTCTGCTTGCTTACATGAGCTACACTTAAAGCACTCCAGATTCACGTTAATTTTACTTTTGCGAAATTGCAAATATTGTTGGTCGTTACAAAATATTATACAAATACAAATAATATACCCCATGGCACTGAAGATTTGTGGATAGAGGATAAGTAGATGTTAAATGAGGAGCACATTATACAGTTCTTGTGAACATAATCAGCTACAAGCTCTTCCTAAAGTTTTCTGCTAAAATAAAAGCTCAACGCTGGCCATCTGTGAATTAAGGCAACCAAGCCTTGGAAAACCAATGTGTGGTCTCCGGGGAGGCAAACAGGTCCATCTTGGCTTTCCCGAATACCTCACAAATCCACTGAACTTTCTCTAGCCTTGACACCCTGACATGAGAGTAAATCTGCTTGGCTGTTTACGTGGCCATGGATGTGCATTGCATGTATCAATAGGAGACATGAATCTCTCCAGAGGAGAATTTGGCTCACCAGATTCAGTATTGGGTGTGACAGTACTCCTTCTTGGCAACGTATATATGCCACAACTGCAGTGCTGTCCGTGCGAATGAGAGTCCTTTGCACATCTGATCGAAAGTCTTTCAAGGCCAAGAGGACTGTTAGCAGTTCAAGGCGATTTATGTGACATACAATTTGTGCATCTTTCCAGGTGCCAAACGTTGGACCGCAATGGCACAGGGCTCCCCGACCTGTGTTGGATGTGTCCGTGGTGACAATTTTGCATTTCAGAGTCTCGACTCTCTTACAATAGCTAGCTTGGCTAAACAGCATTGTGCCACTAGGAGGAGAAGGTGGCCATGTCACCAAGCATGATGAGGACCCTCGACTTGAGCAAGCACTGAAGATGAATCTCATGAATGGCCTGTAGCAAGGTATCTGGCATCTGCACATATGAGTCTTTCAAGTCGTTGACACGAACCAGTCAAGTGGATGGACATGAGACAAGATCGGTCTCTGAGAACCACCTTGAATGGAGACTTATAAGTTTCCAATTCAAGTGCCTCAAGTCCAGTATGAGCCACAGCAAACTGTCCTGCTTGGCTATCAGAAAATTAGGGCTCTGTGCCTCGCAAGCCATTACTTCCTCTATTGCTGAATCTGAACACTTTAGTAGAATCCAGTTGTACTAATAATTTGCAGTGGTGGATTTGTTGTGCTCTGGAACTTGCATGTGCCACCATAAACTTTGCAGTTTTTATGACAATCACAGCGAGAGTTAAGAAATGTGACCACATAATGTAAAATTATTTCAAAAGTGTAACATTCAGGTTAGTGAAAATATGCTATCTGCTATTGATATATATGCTGCGTTATTATATTATACCACGATTGCACAAGAGATGTCAACGCGACCCCAAAAGAGGAAAACTCTGATGGTGTGGTGCTGGGCTCCGCATATATGTCCACAATCAGAGACATACCTACGGGACACACAAGTTGGCAGGGGGCACTCGCAGGCGGCAATTAAAGTAGTTCACTGCAAATACACTTGAAACCAATGATTGGCAATGCTTAGTACACTAGAATGACATTTTTAAAAACCCACCAAGGGGGCCCCCATCCTTTTATCTACAATCAAATTCAAGTAAGAGTGGGATGCAGGCTTCATGAAGAGGACATGCAATATAGCAATCTGGGATTCAGAAGATAAAAAATGAAAGAGGGGGAGGGGAAGCATGACCGTAACTTTTACTGAACTATCCCTTCTAGGGCTGCACGATTATAGAAAAAATCCTATTTGTCGATTATTGCCCTTGACATTTTAATCACGATTATTAATGTCGATTAAAATATTAAATTACCGTGATGTCACAAAGCAACCGTGCAGTTCTTAAAAAAAGAAATGTTTTCCTGTTGCTAAACTTTTAGAATATGGTACAAGCAACACAAAAGATTGTGGATTTGATTCAATGCACATACTGTACTGACAAAAAGCATAGAACGAATGCACTGTAAGTCACTTAGAATAAAAGCATATGCAAAATTTATGCAATCTAGAAGTAAAGGCCCATCATTTAACTTATTGGGAGCATTTCCAAAAAAAAATAAATATAGTATGGGAACTCCATACCTCTAATAAGGTGTATGATGCAGTGTATGAGGCGTAATGTTTGAATTTTCCATCAATAGCTGGTGTGTGGTGAGTATACTGGCACACTATGGCTGCCGTTGCATCATCCAGGGCTGCGTTTCCCAAAAGATTGTGTTTGCGGCGTTCCAAACATGTAAGAGCAATGCAGATGTTTAACAGCAACAAGATGTTTACATTTTCATTTGTCCAGAATTGTCTTACTCCATGATCGCTCAATAACTACTACACTCCATGATAACTACTACATTATAGCTGAGAAATAGAGTTAAACTAACAGCTTTAGCATTACTGCAAATCACAGCTGAGAGTTGTGAAAGATGGAGTAATCAAGTACGTACATGGCGCCTACCTGATACAAGTTTCAGAGTTGGGAGAAGATGTAAACTTTCAACATGGAGGAGAGAACACTTTATGTGTCTGTGTCAAAATGAGAGTTCCCCAAAAAATATACAAGAATGATACTGGAGTCCTTCATGTTTTCTCTCCGACAACAAAAGACTTGAACGTGAAATACTTGTAGGATAATTCCGATAGCATGTATGGCAGCATCACTCCAAGATCGGAATGGATTACTGTCACAATACAGCTGAGGAATAAAGTAAAATTAACAGTTACAGCATGCTCATCACTGTAACCGATGCAGGCAATCAATCAATCAATCAATCAATCAATCAATCAATCAATCAATCAATCAATCTCTCTCTCTCTCTCTCTCTCTCTCTCTCTGTGACAGCCCCAGCTGTCATTACTTCTTATAAAGAATCTAGTTAGAAGAAATGATATTTTAGAATTTGTTTATTAAAACACACAGAAAATGTGTAATGCCAGAGAGAGGCTACGTCAGCAACCTGGTTTTCTCGCCATAGCCCTAATTGGTACAACTCTCTGCTGGGTGGGATTTATGGGGTTTATCTTTAAATCAATTTATTAGATTACATTTTACCTGTCTCAAGACCCCTGCTCTGGGCTAGTCTAGATCTGAGGGCAAAAATGCTTCAGAGGAGAGGAGACCAGAGGTGTAAATTTAGGTAGGGATGATTTGGACATGTCCCTATTAACTTTCTGAAAATCAGAAATGTCCCGACCAACATTAGGGCAATTTTACCACACAAAAAAACCTTTAAACTATGATTTCATTTTCATTTTAACAACTATTTCATTCCCTAAGTATAATTATTAATGTGTAAATTATTGTCCTACCTCTTCTGAAGCAGCGTCAATTGGCACCTTTTACTTTTCTCAGCGCTGTTCAGGATGCACCAATCACAATCGCGAGATTTTTTTTAAATACATTTTCTGAAGATTATTATTATTTCAATTGGTATTTTACATCCAATCCTTGTAAGAAGTATATTTAAACAAGCATTATTTTCATGTACAAAATATTTCCTGTCCAAAACATACTGAGTTTTGAATGCAACCTTAAGGAGGATTCTGCATTTTCGGCTGGTAAGCGCACTCTTCAGGATTTTAAGATGCTGGTATAACTCCCAAAAATGTTTTTACTTTGCACATTGGAGAAGACCATCGGGATTAGAAAGTAACATTTGTCAAAAAAAAAAAAAAAATGTTAAGGCATTAAGGCATTTGTGGTAATAAAAAAAAAAAAAGAGAGAAGAAAATTTATTAATTGTAGTTTAAGCCTACTTTAAGGAGGCCTACTTTTTCAGATAAAAATGTAAGTACATATAAATAAGCAATATGTGAAATATTTTGTTTATTTTGTGATGTCATAAAGTGTTAATTTACACTATACATTTTGTTTAGATTTCATTTGTTTAATGCTGGATAATACATCCTACAGATAATGTCCCTTGGAAACTATTTTCTCAAGGTAAATCCTCTTTATTAAAAATGTATTTTATTTGGACCCATTAATCTAGGTTTATCCCATCACATATTACTGTATATTATCTAAGTTTATCGCATATCACATTTCCCCCTCCTAACTATGCAGCCCTAGTGGCCAGTTCTAAATTTGTTTATTCTTTAGAATTTTTTTTTTTAAAGGCTAATATTTAGTATGTTGGGGCAGAGGAATAAGAAATTAGACTTGTTTTGAGGTAATAATATTATTTTGCCTATCAGACTAACTTTCTCACATCTTCTTAATACCAACATTTTGAATATTATCCTTGCTATATGTCCATACCAACTTTCAAACCAAGCCTACACATTTGGAGGAGACCCAGTCACCTTTTTCGATAAAACAATACTTTTCCGATCACAGTTTAAATGCAGAGACAGCTATATATAATCAATTCGTACACTGATTCCCCAAATAGTGAAAACACTGGCTTTGTGGCACAAAAATTCAAAGCTCAAAATTATCAAAGCTGTGTTTGTTTGAGCATCCTGATTCCTGACCAGCCCAACACAGCAATAACTAATGACGTAAGTCTGGGCCGGGACTACATGTCTCTCTGACCAATGATAGCCCAAGGAAATCCTTAGGAAACATGTTTGAAAACAGTCTTTTCAATTATGTTTGATATTGCTAGAGGCACAGAAATTAACCTACACATTTCACATTATTTAACATGGATTTGATTAATTAGATTTTTTGGTTCGATAAAATCATTTATACAGAGCTAAAGGAGTAAGAAGTAATATATTTGCTGTACTAAAGCATACAATGATCATAATATGTTATCAGAGATTTAGGAAACATGCTCAGTTGAAATACTGGCTTCTCCGAAAACAATGCAACAGCCAGTATGTTCTACTTTTAAATGTCCGTTCTGGGCCGGAATTTCTGTTTGTGTTTTGGCCTGTGTGAT
This sequence comes from Moxostoma hubbsi, assembly GCA_032164185.1. Lineage (NCBI taxonomy): Eukaryota > Metazoa > Chordata > Actinopteri > Cypriniformes > Catostomidae > Moxostoma > Moxostoma hubbsi. Next base: position 7,672,625 of record JAVLUX010000034.1, read on the forward strand.
CCCGCCCACTGCCTACTCACCAATAGTATTTGACACCTTATCAGATTTGAAAAAAGTTATTAGGCAAATACAGCGTGCTGCCATGGAAGCCAGCACTTCATCTAGCTAACACTGACATTAAAAAAAGTTATAAAAAAATCCACACAAGTTGGTTTATAATTTGCAAACAATAAAAACATTGCAAACGCATTCATTAGCTGATCAACTAACAGTGTAAGGCTCATTGCTTGCCATTGTCAGTTTGCTCGTTCCTGTTGCCTGTCCTCAACCGCAACCCGCGTGAGCTTTGAGTCTGGGGAGGAGGGGGCGGGGGAGACAACTCTCTCCAATATTTAGAATTTGGGCTGCAGTACCCATTTTAAATGCTTGATGCCAATGTTACATATTGCTCCTTTAAATGTTGTTTGGATGAGACATCGAAGTTTTTCTGAAAACATCCCACTTTCAGGCGAGCACACTGCTCTGAGAAAAACAACTGTAAATCAATCTTCAAGTGTACTTTCTTCAGACTGGAAAAGCCACTTACTCAGTTAGGACAGATAAAGACATATTACTCAAGTTTCAAAGTAAGAACAGATCTTAAAGGTGAAGTGTGTAATGTAAGGATAACAGAATTCTTTCTCCCATCCCTGCTTAATATGAAGAGACGACTATATGTAGCATAGGCCATTTGTAGGTTGATTTCCCTTCAAAGTGCTTTCAAAATAGTGCTCTGATTTGTTGAGGATGCAGACAAGCCACATGAAGTAACACTGGTTGGTGTGAATTTTGGGGCAGGATCATCTTTTTGCTCAGCCAATGACAGATGGGGGAGTGTTTAGGGAAACCTGTTTGAAAACAGACTTTATGTTTGCAATTCTGCTTTGTGCATTTCTTTGTGGCACAGATATCACACACTTCACCTTTAAGGACAACCAGCAAACTGTTTCAAACAGTGTGCTTAAGGAGTGATCCTTCCACTGGCACATTACATACACCATGTGTCTATTCCACGACACAATTCTAGAGAAACAATATTGATCAATTTACACAAGCCTCAGGGTAACAGGTTAAACTGCATCATGTGTTTGTTAAATTAATGGTTCACCCCAAAATGAAAATTATGTCATCATTTACACAACCTAGTGTTGTTAAAAACCCATGTGACTTTCTTACATGAAAGTGAGAAGCCTAATTCATGACATAATTTTCCTTTTTGGTTTAACCATCCCTTTAAGACATTGACAGATTAGGAAAATGAATTGAAAACCCAGGGTTAAGAAGGTGTATTAAAATACATCTTCAAACAATACTGGCGGCAGACACTTGAGGTCCTTACGGGTGTAGATAGCGGAAACGCACCTGTGGTTACTTTACGTTAATCACATTGCTTTATCAACTACTAGAATCAGAGGCCAAGTTGTGCCAAAAAGGCAAAAGCTGTTTTTCCAGCCAACAGTGGCTGTGAAAAGATCACTCATCATTTTTTCATGAATTGTCATACCTCTCTACCCATTGAATGTGCATTCAAGTTTAGGCCTGTTAGAGGGTGAGTCTCTGTTGTATCCGCAATTAAATTCCAACCGCTTCCCTGTCTGTAACGTTCACACATATAACATACATCTCTTGGATTCAACACGTCAATTCAATTTTGTATTATATCATGATAGTGTATTGATGAGCTTCTAAATCAAGTTCTTAATTTTAGATGGGTACATACAGTACTCAGGACAGTTGAGTAGAACAATTCCCACAATAAGGTCAATATTTGACCTTAACATCAAGTTAGGGCTACACTTAGTTTAAATTTATTCAATTATTACTTATTTTGAGGTCTTAAACTATCAGTTCATCGTCTATCTACCAGCATTCTTGCACACCTGCTCACTGCTTATATGAAGAAACATGCAGAGAAACTTCAAGGCTGGCTAAGTAATTGCAGACTTGCTTTGTAGAAAAAGTTTGAGAAACAATGATGGAAATACACAAATATGAAGCTAATTTCTAGACTTAAAAAAAAAAAAAGAGAGAATAATATATCCAATGAAAAGATAACAATACAATCTGATATTCTGGATTAGCGTCACACTATTGTACAAATACAACAGTGAGTTAAAAAATTTGTGAAAAATAAATTTTAACAAATAGAAAGCGGGAAAACTGTTATTCTATGTAAAGCTGTTTAGACAAAGTAGGATTAGTTCTGGAATATTCGACAATGTAAAAATTCATGCAAATTGTCGAAAAACGTTTGCTCAAACTAATTACAGGACCATATAAAAGAGGGTCCAAAATACTGAAATAAGTAGTTTTAAAAGATAAAATCCCAGAGTTATTATTATCATTTAAATGATTGTAAATCACTCTGCCCACCTGTTGAATACAACTACAACAAACCAAATCATAAAGCAATAATATTACTACCAATGCGTTACACTTTCAAATAAAGAAAATCCCATAAAAACACTTACCGCTTTATTTAAAGTCCGAAGTGTTTGTTTGGTGATAACTTACTACTGCATACCTCACAAAAACACACACATAGAGTGTGACAGTTCAGACGCGCGCTCACTAACTGCGAGAATCAGAGCCTCAAAGGGGACTGAACCAACGTTTCACTGCGAGAGAGGGGGGCTGTTTTACTTCAAAACACAAAAAAAGAAGCAGGCTGCCTACTGATTTAACTAAGAGACATTGTTTCATCCACAAAACCAATAAACAGTATAGCTGTAATAGTGAAGACAACAATAACGCTCAGATTCTCTGCGTAGTATTAAAAACATAAACACGCTTCCCTCCTCCCATTAATGAAAATGGATGAACCCTCCTTTACATTGAGCTATATCTAAACCAACAGAGCAACACGATTTTATGGCGCTTTTGATGAATGTGTAAAACTGCACACCTAACAAGGAGATCTCAATTTAATAATTCACTCCTAGTTTTGTACCAGTGTGTTGTTCATTATACATATGCAAATTGTGCGGAAATGTAAGGTTTTCCTCTTTATGTTTATTTCTTCTATGTGGTGTCCTCTTCTTGTAGCAGTTTTGGGCAAACCAAGTAAATCACTGAACCTGCCTCAATCAGATTAAATCCATAACAAACAGATTGATCAAGATTAGGATTAACCTGTCTGAGATTACACTAATTCAGGGCAACAGAGACACCATCATACCATGATAAATCACACAGACATCTGATCATTAGGACACTCATTACAACAGTTGAATTCCCAACACAATTAATTAATAAAATCAAGCAGATATAAAAATAATTATAGATTGCAGCATCAGCCATTACAGCCAGGAGAAGTGTAATTAAAACACAGTGATTTCCATACCAGCAACAAATCTCCATAGTGCCTTCATTGGGGCTTTGAGAAGAGCTGTTTGTGTTTGTGTGCGGGATGATTAAGGGGCTGTTAGGGGTCATGGCAGGCCATCAGGGATTATTCATCTCCATCCACTGTGCAAAAGGTATCCGCTGTCTAATGACTATTTTAACCCTTCAGAAGTCTCCATTAGAATGAATGTGCTGTCTTCAACTGCTGACCCCTGTAGTGATCAAATTCACATTTATTTGACCTTCGCTCTCTCACTTCAAGGCTACTCTTTTTCTCTGGCCAGGTCATCTCTCATCACCCCTTCTGTTTCCATAGAACATGACATCATCCCACAGCAGCGTCCGGCAATTGACAGTGGGAGTCTGGAGGACTGGGGGTGGTGCTGCTCAACAGGCTGCTTTCATTCAACAGGCTGCTTCACGTTTCCATGGTAACACTGCATTCCAACGATCAGCTGGTTTTAAGAGGCTAAATGCAGATAAACATGTAAATTGTTAAATAAAGGGAAGAAAAAAAATTCATGCAGAGGATAATTTAATGTAAGGTTGACAAGATGATGCACGTTTCGTCTTTAGCATTGCATTGAGTAAACAAATAATTACAATCCAATAATTATATATAAAGGCTAAGGGAAATGATCTTGGTGCTATTTGGCACAATATGGTTTTGCATTAGTTTTAAAACTAAATACAAGCTTCTGATATACAACAAAAGTTAAATGTGCTACAAACAGTATCAGTCAGGTCATCTTATTTTCAATAGAGTAACAGTGTTATTTTCCATGGTTCTCCCAGTGTGAGATCTGGTAAACACTGCCATCTAGGGAACAACATATTTTAATGATGCTTCAAAAGGAACAGTTTGCCCCAAAATTTTAATTCTGTCATTATTTAATTACACTGTTCCAAACCCATATGCTATTATTTATTGTTTAAAATAAAAGGAGAAATTCTGAAGAATCTTTATGCAGCTCTTTTCCATACAAGTTCAGCTGATTTTGACTGTAAAGCTCCATAAAAAATTATTATAATAATAAAAAATAAAAAAAATAAAAAACATAAAAAGTAGTCCATACGGCTTGTGCACTATATTTCAAGTCTTCTGAAGTCATACGATAGCTTTCTTTGTGTAAGGAACAGAAAGAAAATTTAATTGTTATTCACTGATAATCTTGACAGCTGTGGTTATTATGAACTGCTATTGTATGGAAAAGAGCTGCATCAAGATTCTTAAATTCTGTTTGTGTTCAACTAAAAAAAACAGCAACATACGGGATGGAACGTTAAGTACTTTAAATAATGGCAGAATATTAATCTTTGTGTTAAAACTTTCCTTAAAATTAAATGATAGCCTTTATGCACAAGATTTTCTTATTTTTATTAAACACATAACACAAATGTTTATTGCGAATACATTTAATTCAATTGTGGAGTCAGTGATACAAAACCATTTGAACAAAAACAAGGTAAATTCAATGTTTTATATAAATTGTTTTCACGCACAGCTGTTACTGAACTCCTCCATAGGAAACCAAACATAAATACTTTCCCCAAACCATGTGATCCGATTTTTTTGTGCTGTATAAACTTACTAACCGTCTAGCCCACACCCATTCCCAGTTAATTAGTTACCTGTATCCCCTTTAATAAAATTTAAATGCTAACATGCCAAGCTGTGATCTCTGCCCAACACCAGGCTGGGTTAAGATTGTGCATGAAAATGCAATGGGCACCATATAAAACCAACAAACGGTCCAAGGCTGCTTAATTTCAGCTACAATCACATGTTTGTCCATGTTCAGGAAGCCTTTGACATTGCAATAAAAAAAGGACTGTAGTAAAAAAATGTGTAGTCAAATGGCAATTTCTTGATAGAAAATGTATGCAAGCCAAATGTAGATGCCAGAATGTTCAAGTGAACGTGCTTTCACCATGAAGACCTGCATCTTCACCCCCAATAAATATTGAATTCTTTTTTTGTTTTTAGCAGCTACATTTCCAGTTCAGCATGAGAGTTTACTAGAATTTGTTAAACAAAAATGGTCAAAATTAATTTCATACATAAATAACACTGAAAAAAAAAACCACAAGGAGGCTTGACATTCTTAATAATGAATAAAACATTAAAATTTACCTTAAAAAAAAATGGTAGTAGAAAAATACTAATGATAAATTCCCGATTTACAACAGACTAAATAGAAACAATGTCATTAACAAAAATAATACTGATATATTTTTTTCTTTACCTCCAAGAGCATATTTAAAAAATAAATCAGAAAAACCCTTGGCAAAAATCCATTTGCAGTGAGGTATTCGCTCCGGATTCTTCTGATCTAGCAGGCTACTGAAAAAACTTGAGTCCTGCCACCAAGAAGAACTTTTCCAGGAAAATCTCAGAGTCCAGGACGGCAATGTGGGCTGCCCGACCAATCAGAGAGTTGGCGGTGTTGGGCAGCGCATGGATGACGTCGTAACGCACTAAGTTACAGTCTTTGTTCTGGAGCACAGGGAGTAGAAGATGCTCAATCATCTCAGCATACACTGGGCCTGACACCACATGTGTAGATGACAAGAGACAAACCAGCAAAAGAAGAGGGATATGTAGTTAGAAGCAGAAAAGTTGAAAACATTGTCAATAGCATCATTAAATTTGATGTGTGTAGTTTTTTCAGTGTTTAAACGCTTTCTCCCATCTCAGCTTATTGTGCAGTGACAACCATAATTAAACAATTTCACTGAAAAGTGCAAACACAGAGGTGTTCTTTGGCGTCTCCCAACCAGACGGACAAAGCAACATTGGCTCAACCAATGAGTTAAGTTTGGGGTGGGACTATCGGTTCTATTGCCAACAGTAATGGGACAATCTGTTTGAAAACAGTAATTATTTTAGCAGTCCGTAAGGTTTTTATTCTGTTCCACATACAAAGCTATCGAATGGTATCAGAAGACTTGGGGGAAAAAAAGAAACAAGCCCAATGGACTATTTTTATTCTACTTTTTGAGAACTATTCCTTTAAGAAATATAAAAGCAGACTTACCGGTCTGTTTGTCCTTTAAGGCTGTTTTGCACATCTCAATTCGAGCAGAGTGATAGGGCACATATCGATCCTGCAGAGATCCCACCAGCACCACATTCTTAAAGAACTGAAGACCTGAAACGGAGTGTGAGCATCAGAGTACAAAGTAACCCATACTAACATCAACATCAGCTGAATCAGAATGGCATTATGCTTACCAGCTTTTTTGCTCAGCTTATAGAGGAAAGTCTGGCGCGGGTCCGAGTGGTCTCGACAGGTCAGCTGCAGGAGAGAGCCAGATTTTTTCCACTTCTGCATAAACCACAACCCTGACAAAGGAAAAATGAAATGAGTGACTGTTTATGAATTACGGTCTTCAGAAATGTGCTGAGGTCATGAGCAGGTGTTACCAGTATTGACGAGGGCTGAGCTGTTGTACAGCGTGCCAAGATGGGGTCCAGACAGAGATAGAAATGTGTGCAGTCTGCTGAGATAACACTTAAACCTGGGCCTCGTCAACACCGAGCGCACAATCAGATTTCCCAGAGAGTGACCCACAAAACTGACAGAGACAAAACAGTGATTCCATCATGCTAGGAGTACATCATAGTTGCATTTAAGATACAAGTTTAAAAACATAATAAGCTTGCCATAGGAATCAATTATGTAATTTGTCTTTCTCTCCTATGGCAAAGAGTCTTGTGGCATTCACTTTCCCATTCAAAAAGCCAATAGTATGTTCTATTTATAATTTTATGCAGCAAAATGGTGCCAAGTGTGCATTGGTGCAGGCCTCATTTATCTGAGGGTCTTACCTTATCTTGGAAACTGTTAGATTGTAGATTTGTATGTACTGCACTATTTCATCCAAAAGTCTGTCAGTCATCGACTCAAAATCTGCAAATGTGTCATTCTTGAATAATAACAAAAGAAAATGTTTTGCTTATTTACTTTTTCAAGTGTTCCAATTTCTTTTTCAAGCTATTTAAATGTCCCTTATTAAATGCAGTCTGCAGAGTCTTTATATACATATATGACAGATATACAAGGTTACCTGGTTGCGCTCAGACATTAGGAAGTCTATGCGTGCCCCAGGTAAACCGAGCTCCAGATAAGTCTTCACCAGCCGCAGATCTGCACTATTACCTGAAGACAGAAAGAGCGTTTTTAATACCAGAAAAAAAAGAGGATTTTCAAGCAAGATTATTTAGAAATTGAAGAAACAATATGGACAAGTCTGTGTCTGCTCACCATCCAGACCGTGAACACATACAATGAGGTGTATGCCCTCATCACAGCTTTCATCCTCATCCATACTGAAATAAGGTACAGTGGATGCCAAATCTGTCACCTCACTGTACATGAAGCCTGGCAACTTCAGTTGCTTCAACTCCTCTTTTGCTTGCACAAACCTAAACATATACAAACACAAACAATGAAACAGTGTAGTCAATAAGATTGATCTTGCTTTAAATGTTCCTTCTTTGTATGTACTTCTAAAAATATTTACATGTGCCAGAATTCTGGTTTAAAGTCAACATGAAACAGCATTTGCAACCCATACTACTACTACTACTGTGCATGTAGGGCAGGACTTCCATCAGGAGGAGATTGGATCATTACATGTAGGCATTCCATATAAGAATGAAGTCAGAACTGAATGCGAGCTAGCTGTTGATTGTGGAAGACTACTATGTGGTAGTTGAAGGTCAAGTTTATAATAATAATAACAATTATATAGCACTTTTCTAGGCACTCAAAGCACTTTACATAATATAGGGGAATCTCCTCAACCACCACCAGTGTTCAGCATCTACCTGGATGATTTGACGGCAGCCATAGTGTGCCAGAACGCCCACCACACACTAGCTACTGGTGGAGAGGAAAGTAGAATGATGTAGTCAATTCAGGGATGTAGATTATTAGGAGGCCAATGGGGGGAATTTGGCCAGGACACCATGGTTACACCCCTATTCTTTACGAGAACAGCCCTGGGATTTTTTAATGACCACGGAGAGTCAAGACCTCAGTTCAACGTCTCATTTTTTTTTTTTTTTTACAGTGTTGTGTTTCCAGTCACTACACTGGGGCATTAAGACCAACACAGACTGCAGAGTGAGCACCCCCTGCTGGCCTCCCTAATACCACTTCCAACAACAATCTTAGATTTCACCAACAGGTCTCCCATCCAAATACTGACCAGGCTAAACTTGGTGCTATATATATATATATATATATATATATATATATAATTTTTTTTTTTTTCCCCCTCAAAGCTATACATATTTGCCATTATTGCAATAACTTTTAATAAATTCATTTTCATTGAATTAAATGGAATATTGTGTATTTAATACTGTTAAATATTGGCAATATTTAAGAAAGGCTTGAAGTCTAAAGTCTCATAAAACAATGCCTAAATGGCTATTGCTAGCATTAACTTAAGCAAAAAGTAAAGTCATTTTAGAGTCAAACATTATTTGGAATAATGTGCACAATAAGACATGTATTAAGGATGAAAAATAGGGTCAATTTTGATTTTATGTTGACTAAGTAATTTAACATTTAGAATCTTTGTTCTTTTCCTTGTGCACGACATATTTAGGAAGTGGAAGAAGAAACAACTCACGCTTTCATCTGAGCAGTGGGGGCACTCTTGTACCAGCACACATCATTGCTGGTAGGTGCTGGTCCAGCAGGCCTTGTCTGCAGGCCGACGCATGTTTTCTGAAGCTGTTCCAGTCCCAAGTTTTCATAAAAGAGGCTCCTCCCCTCTGCTCCCCCATCCCCACACCTCTCTTCTTCTCCTGGAAGTCCATTAACATAAACAGGCCCATCTGTCTCCTCATAGTAACCGTTCTCAATCATCTCATGCTCCTGCTCCTCTTCCTCATCTTCATCATTAGCATTGGAGCAAGTCTGGATTCCCAGCGTTACAGCAGCATTCTCTAGTGGGCTGATCTCGGATACATCAGTGCTTGAGCGCGAGCCAAAGTAGTTCTCCACAAAGCCTTTCTTCACCAGATCAGTGCTGCTGGTGGCTGATGTACTGGACTGGGCAGCAGTCTGAGGCTCACTACATGGACCACCTCCGCCTGGAAGATCGCTCTCAGCAGATTCCGTCTGCTTGTCTGGAGTTGAGGTTTCATAGCCGAACCGGAGTGCAGAGTCCTCATTGTGAGACCCATCTCCGCGACCGACGGAGGTTCTATGCTGAGCTAATATTCTAGAGCTGGATAATGGGAGGCTCTGAAATTCTCCAGAAAAAATTAGGCTCTGTTCCTGCACCAGGATGCTGGACTTCCTACTAACATTCTCCATCTCCACCTCATCGTCCGAGGGGAGCGAGTTGATGGAGGTGAGGGAAGACTGTACGCCGCTGACACCACTGGTGCTCTCTGGATTGAGAGCCTCCAATGCAGCAGTTCCTCTGGAGGCAGGGCTGAGCAAAGCGGGTCTCTGGTGGGTATTTTGTTGAATCTGCTCAGAAGAAGGCTCAAGCCCAGTAAGAGATAAAGGAGATGGAGAAACTGGCACTAGCTGTGTCACGGAGCTGGACTCGCTCTCTATTCCTGAGTCTGAAAGACGGGAGGAAACAGGAGGAACACAGTCACTCCTCAAAGCGGCCGCACAACCTCCAACAGCACCAACGACGGTGGCACCATCCCCAACTCGACTCTTGAACTCTGAGACATCGATCTGCGTGATCCCTGGAACATCCCTCTTGGGGGTCGGATTTGTGTGGTATGGTAAAAGAATGGTGACCTTGTCGCCCTGGTAGGGGTCCTTGTCACTCGGCTTGACATCGATATGTCTAAGCCCAGAAGGCGGATGTGTCGAAGCTGCGCTCTGTGTGGCTTCTACTCCAGGACCTGCCTGGGGTCTCGCCCGAGCTTGCAAACTCAAAATATTAGAAAAGTTGTCGCTCTGCATACAGTCATTGTCTTGGCTGTAACTTGTGGTGCAGTCTTTAGCATTGTGAGCAAAATGGGTGCTTATAGTTTCATTCAGGAGGACGCACTTGTACCCCGGTCGACCACTGGGGTCAGCAGATAGGCCTGCATCAGCTACCTCATCTTTCTGATTGCATTGAGGGTCCTCTTTGGACTTGGTGGTCGGCTCACTTTGAGGAACTTTCAAGTTCTTGAAGCCTGTAAGGACCACAGAGTCTTTAGAGCCCTGCCTGGTCAGCTTCTTGGGATTTTCGGTCTTGGAATTCTTCCTTAGTTTAATGGATTTGGCTTTGGATTTGAGGGGAGGCTCATTTTGTTCAGGCCAAGCAGTGGCAAGAGCAGCTAGCTGCTTATTTGGGTATGGACCGAGGACTCCTTCCCCACTTGCATTGAAGTCTTTTGAGCTGGACTTGTCTACTTTAGTGGAGACAGAGCCACTCCTAGTATTGTGGAGACCAAGCCATGGACCATCACAATCTTCAGGGTGAAGACCAAATAGTAAATAAATAGTCATTTAATAGATATTTTTATCCAAAGTAAATTACAGCACAAATATTACAGAGTCAGTCTTACTGAAGCTAATGGACTGTCCCAGTGGTTTGAACCATAGGTCTATTGGTTACCAGACCAGATCTTTAACTATTACACCACACCAAGTGCAGACCAGACGAAACAGTTTGATAAGCAACTTTTTCTTACCTTTGTTTAAATTTTCTATTGAAACAAGATGTTTTGGCAGTCCATATTGAAGGGCTCATCCCCTTTTTATATAGCCAATAGCCTTTAGTTTATATTATAGCCTGTTAAAACAACACTTGACAGCAGAACCACACTTGACGTGGACTAAAAGTAACAAAACTCCCAATTAGATTTCAATGGGGTCTTTAAAAGTTGTTTAACAGGCCAAATTCATTCACACCTTTTGCATTTTATACAATCATGGTAAGATATCAAAGCCTTGTTTTTGACCCAAAAGTTGCACTACACATACCTTCAGTAATGGACTCTAGATATCGATCCTCAAAGATGATTGGAAGGGAATTCACATCCCCATCAAGGTCAGCACATTCAACAGGAAGAGGTGGTAAGGACAGGAAATAAGAAGAGTTTTTGATAGCTGTGGTCATCTGTTGGTGACTGTGAGCACTTTTTTTTTTAAAGAAAAAAGTTAATATGAAAAGTCATAACAATTTACATTTCTTCTTTTTGCTAAAAAACATTTCAATAATTATATTTTAAGACTTACTGCTGTTCCTGATAGGCCAGTGCGCTCTGTCTGGGGTGTTCAAGACAAAAGAAAGCTTCTGCAAATCTTTGCACCTATTAAATTGGATATATGCAACATGAAACAAAAATGCAAAAACATTTAAGTGCTGTAAAAAAAAAATGTGGTTGCCAAGTATGGGAAATCTGGCAATCTTTAGGTACCTCATGATATGATCTGATTCCAATTCTGGAAGTCACAATCTGAATCCAACCCGATTCCTGATATATCTACATGTTTTATTATTGATTATTCTTTAATACACAGTAACTTTACATTTTGACCAAAATCAAGTTTTCCTGTGGCAGACAGGTCTAGCTCAACTATAACCAGGTTAAGAAAAAATGCAGTAACTACAAAATGGTATTGATGTGGTTACAGCCTTGATGTGGCAGTAATGGCATCATACAAAATTATAAACACTGACTTTATTTCTTTTATTTTATTAACAAAATGGCCCTTCACATGAATAAGCTGTGAAAAGAATTGATGCATCAGAAAATCAACTTTTTCTCCATCCTCTATTGCTATGGTGTTCTGAGTGGTTTTTAGCTTTGTGTTAGGATGCTGCTAGGGTGTTCTAAGTGGTTTCTTATTGGCTCAAAAAAGCCCACCCCCAAATCTCAATAGTATATGATGTTTTGGTTCTTAGAAATGTCTCCTTTAGTGTTAGTCAAAGGGTTTTTTTTAAACAAGTTTTATTGTTCACCAGGTGAAAATCATAAATCAGATTAATTTGAAAGTATCAAAACACATCAATATTCAATACGCTCTTAAACAAGTAGAATAGTTTGAGGTATCATTCATGTTCATAGTAAAGGTTGTGGGACAAGTTACATGCATATAGCATGTTTAGCACGGAAGAATTGTGAGAGGTCCTGGAAACAATCTCAGATCTTACCCGCAGTGTGTGGTGCTCCTGGGCCAGCAGCGCAGAGACTCGTTCATTAAGCGACACCACTTCCAGGAAATTCCCCCACAATGCCATGAGGAGAGAGCACAGCTGTGCCAAGTTCATGTTCACCAGTTCAGCTAGCTCATCTGGGCTCTCTTCCCTCTGCTGCTAAATAACACACACACACACACACACACACACACACACACACACACATGCCAAGCAAAGTAACAACCATCAAACCAAAACAATTTTTATGGTGGACAGCTACTACTTTGACCAGTTCCAATACAAACACTTATAACACACCTTGACTTGTTCACAAAGCTCATTAAGTCGTGCCTCCACATCAAGTTCTTCTAAAAAAGGGAAAAGACAGCAGTGAGGTGAAAATTTTAATCTTACAGCAACAGTATGGAGTGAATGAGAAAGAAGGGTCTGACTGAAGAGTCCTTGATTCTAGCACATGAGAGGGAGCCAGAGGAACAGCACAGGAAATAGGACAGAGAACCAGCACTGTTCAAGCCATCCGACTGATCCCAAGTCAGCCTTAGATGTGAAATACTACTAGAGGAAAGTAAGACTAAACTAAGATAAGAGCTTCCTAAGTGGAGGACTCTTGCCAATGACAAACGTCCAGGTAAGGGGAAACGGAAGAAAGATAAAGAGCTTAAAAGGGAAAGTGCACCCAAAAATGAAAATGTTGCCATTGTTTACTCAACCTCATGTTGTTCCAAACCTCACATGGCTTTCTTCTCTGGAACAAAACAGGAGATGTTAGAATTTAAGCCTAAGTCACCATTCACTTTAACTGCAGTGAAATGATTACATTGAAAGTGAATAGTGACCGAGGGTGTCAGACACTTACTTTCTGCCGAACGTCTCCTTTTGTGTTTCACGGAAGAAAAACAATTCATACAGGTTTGGAATAACATGAGTGTGAGTAAATGTGGACATAATATTCATTTTAAATTATAATTTTTGAAGACACAAATGGAAGGCAAGAGGCATGTGGACCGGAGGGTCGGTTTTGGAGGGACGTACCTATGTAGACGTGCCTCTGGCCTGGAGGGTAAGGTCTTCTGAGAACTCGTTCATAAAGGACCTGCATGCTGGGCTTGGCTAGTGGTGGGATTGCACATATAGGCACGTTTAAAACTTTCAATCTCCCCTTTTGCTGTTTGAGCTTAGATTTAATCCTTAAATACATGCAAGTTTAGTCACATGATACACTAGGTCAAAAGGCAGCCAGGGGTGAGTAGTTTATCTTTGACGGAGTGAGTGACAGTTAACAGTGTAAGTTCTGGAGTAAATGTATTAAAGGCCAGTTTTAACGAACAGGAGATAAAAGGATCTGCATGCTGATTCATATACGGAAGAGGACAGAAGCATACAATAGAACAGCTATGAGATAAAAATGCTATTTAGAAACACGCAATTAACTAATAAAAGGTTAAGTTCACCCAAAATAAAAATTCTGTCATCAATGATTCACCTTCATGTGTTGCAAACTTTCTTCCATGGAAAAGGAGACAGGTAATATGCTTACACTGCTCCTTTCCATATAATGATAGTGAATGATGACTGGTACCATCAAGGTTCCAAAATGACAATGCAATATAAAGCTAATCCATGTGGCTAGTGTGCTATTTCCCAAGTCTTCTGAAGTCATACAATAGCTTTATGAGGAACAGAGTGAAATTTAAGTTTGCATTAATATTGTATGGCTTCAGAAGACTTGGAATATAGACCACAAGTCGTATGGACTCATTTTAAGCTTCTTTAAGAGCTCAACAGCACCTGTCCCCATTCACTGTATTTCTATAGAAAAGAGCAGTGTGAACATTCTGCTATACTTTACCTTTTCTGTTCCACAGAAGAAAGACAATCATAAGTGTTTGGAATGAAATGAAGGCGAGTAGATGGCAGAGTTTTCACTTTTGTGTAAACAATTTCTTAAAAGTCCAGATAAGAGCAGCTAATTAAACAGTTATTCACAAGTGAGTATTTGCATTACTATAGGCCAAGTCCAAGTGAGTGTGTCACAGTCAGTATTCAATGAGGTTGAGATTAAACATATGAGATACAAAAACATTAATGTGTGAAAGCAAATGATCCCATGCACATAAAAAAAATAAATATATCATGACACATACATATATAAACAGACATATACTGAAGCAATGTTGCTAAACTGGGCATAGAAATCATAATCAACCATTTAACAGATCCAAAATAGAGCTTATCTCAAATATTAACTAATTTCTGTAACAATGTCCAAGTAAATGAAAACTAAAAACCTAAAACATGACAAATAGCACCCTTAATGCTCTTAACGGTTAAAAAAATAAGGTGCAGTGTAATGTGTGTAAACTTTTAAAATAATTCCACATTACAAACTCAGTTTGGAAATCAAATTTTTTATTATTTTCCAGCTCTTATGGATTGCATACCTAGCTCCATAAGCTGAGAGGAGGGCAGGTTCTTGGTTAAGGTGGTCAAGTAGCAGAACAGGCCCTGATATGCCCGCAGGAGGCTGGCACACATGGTCTGGTGCAGGCTGATGGCGTGCTGTAGGCACTGATCCGATACCAGGAAGGTTTTTCCCTGCAAACCATGAGAAAGTCTTGAAGCATCATGGAATAGTGTGTGAACAGCAGGACCATCTTATTTTTTTATTGACAAATAAAGTTAATAAAATTTTGCTCCCAATTCTCATTAAATGTAAAGCAAACAGTAAAAGGTGTTTTATTCTACATGTAGATGGTCCCCTCATGAGTGCTGCCAAGTTAAGATCACGTGACCAGCTAAATATTACTCACTAAATCTCAGTAACCACATTTTCATTTTTGGGTGAACTATCACTTTAATGTGACTGAACTCTCGTGAAAACTACTGTAATGCAAAACACATCATCTCAGTTAAAGTATTAGCTCAAGCTGTTCAGTTGCATAATGGTGGTGTATTTTTGGCAAGCCTTAAAGCTCTCACTGATATGAGAACAAATCACTGCCTGTGTAGCTTGCTATGGAAAATGCTAAATCAGCAAGGCATTTTTAGATTAAAACTGAAATAAAGGTGAAGAATCCGCCCTAACTTTTGATCTCAAAAGCATATTAAAAGTTGATGTGCGTGTGTGTATCCTTACATCTGGGGACAGCTGTTTGACGTAGCTGCTGCCAAACACCACAGACTCCAGTGTGGGGATGAGAGAGTCTTTGGTCTGTGTCGGAGCATTCCGGTTCAGCCAGGTGCTTTTCACAGACCGCGGAAAACTGAGGGGACAAATACGGAGTCAAATAAACCACACAAACTGCCATCAAAATAAGGTAAATAATTCTAAATAATAATAATAATAATAATAATAATGTCTTGTTAAACCATTTAATATAAAAACTACTCTCCACACCTAGACAGACAAACATGTAACCAAGAAGCTTATTTCTTCCCTTGTAGCACACTACAAAATGACAATGACTGATACGTGTCCTTATGACCTGATTAGAGGTTGATGCAGTGCCACCAGCGAGGCATGGATAGTGGCAGAGACGACAGACAGATGGAAGTAGTCAAACATGACGTTGACGTGCTGGTGGATGCCTCTGTGGAGGCTAAAGTGCAAACGCAGTGTCCGACTGCTAATGCTCTGGAGAGAACTGGAGTCCTCAGGCCTGATGGTTTGTAAAAACAAACACGGAGTTTTAAAATCAAGTGAATTTTACAAAATGACAAACAACTGCATTAGCAAGCAACACTCAAAATAGCTATTATTGCCACAACACAAATGTTCAGTTATATTTCTACATACGAAAAGTCGCCATCAGTGAAGAACAGGTCCAAAGACAGCTGAAAGTCCATTTCATTTAAGGACTCTTCCACCTGAAGGGAACAATACATCTTAAACTCAGTCACCTGTGATGTAGGCAGACACGATTCTCAGATCTCATTCAGTGTTTGTTATTTGAACCAGGAGACTCATTCTCTCATGGATTCTCTCAATTCACTGACCTTATTTGCATCTAGCAGCATCATCACTTTGAATACGAGGGCATCGTTGACCACAATCTCCTCATTTTTGTAAAGGATCTGAAAGGTTTTGCTGCAGATCACATCATCTTGAACTGACGCTGGGAAAGCCAGATCCGAACCTCAGAGAAAACACACATTTACCCATTTACTTTCATTGTATGGTAAAGATCTCTCTAAAGACCTCCTTTTGTGTTCCACGGAAGAAAGAAAGAAAGCCGTACATGTTTGAAAAATCATTCAGGCTAAGTAAATAATCACAGAATTTTCATTTTCCATTATAAAAACCACATTCATGTTTCTGTTTCTTTAAATGTGGGGATCTCACTGAACCACACTTAGTCATCAGAAGGCTTTTAAACAGATCTCGATAATTACTAAATGTCTTGTAATTCCATAAAACCAAAACATAACACCTCACACGAAACAGTCACAGAGGGGGCTGAGAGTGCCTTTTCTGCAGAGTAATTTTTGCTCTCCAAAGGGACAACTGCAGATTTATTAGAACATTCATCTATCAATGCAAAAACACAGAACTTTGTAAGAGATCCTTGATGAATCAAGATGAAACCCAATCTACTGGGTTCTCAAACCAGACACCTTTTGAGCATGTACATAAAATGGTTTTCAAGCACAAAGCAATGGCTAAAAAAATAAATAAATAAATAAATAGTTCACCTAAAAATGAAAACCCTCTCGTCATTTCCTCACCTCATGCCATAACAGATGTGTACACAAACTAAGAATTTTAGAAGAACATCTCAGCTCTGTAGGTCTATACAATGCAAATGAATGGTGACCAGAACTTTGAAGGTCCAAAAAAGCATAAAAAGATACAGATCTGGGATGGCATGAGGATGAATACATTTATGGGTGAACTATCCCTTTAGTAGTTAAATTCTATCACAACTTTGATAACAGATTTAAAAAAACAATATGTTCATTAAATGTAAACTTTTTTTTAACGCTATAATAATTTATGCATTTCTTTAGCTTTATTTTTTTACCTGTGTCATAGATTTTCAATCTTAAAATATAAAAATCTATCAGTAAATATTATTGAAAATTAGTCACGTAATATTTCCTCCGCAAATTAGATTTTCCCTCAATTTCCATCAATTTAATTAGCAATATTCCATTCAATAATTTTGAATCTTTCAAACATCCTAATAAATTTGAATGATAAGTTAGTGTACTTGGTTACCAAGGAAACATAAGTGTTAGTGTTGAGATGAAATGGGAGATTCAAAGAAAAAATCCAGGTAAATATCTCACAATATTTTGAGCATCGTTTCTTATAAGGTATATAAAAAAAAAAAAAAGTGTAAAAATATAATTCAATGTGTGTATTTGGGTTACATAAAATACCAGCCAAGAAATTAGCCTTAGCAAGACAAAAGACTTTGCGATTTTATTAAAAAACAAAAAATGCCCTTAGTTCAAGAAAAACCCATAAACGTCCTAACAGGTGATGTATGAAGAGTGTGTTATAGAAATCACTGGCTGAATAATGATGCTTCTCATCACATTTCACCCCCAGGGTGTAAGATATTACACACTCCAACACATACACAGAGTCTGTTAGAGTCAAATAAAATATTCCTTACACCCACTGTGTCAATCACTGCAGGCCCTGAGGAAAACATGCAGCAATGTTGATGTATAATTTTAAGAGCCGAGGGCTATAGCGTTGAAAACCATGTGAGAAAGTGAAGTTTTAAACCTCAAAGGTGTTAAAACACTGCAGCTCAATAATGTTCCTATGAAATATACAGCCTGAAGAAACCTTTGGACAGGTAAATCAAAAATATACAATATTTCGAAAACAATATTTATCTTTTATAAATTACAAATACAGTGTTTAGCGTATTCCATTTTTTGTGGTGGTACAGGGCAGCCCCTGGGTAAAAAACATCTTTCACGGCATAGAATGTTCATTTGAAGTGTTTGTGTGTTATCACCTGCGGGATGCAGCAGACTGGCTTCCACCCTCTGTGGGACCCGTGGCGGCACTTTCATACTGGCTCGGATCTGATAAAACCTGTCAACACAACCAGGAAAACAACCTTTAGAAAAACTATTCCATAAAAAGCACAACAATTCAATAAGAACACTATTAAACATGTCATTTATGACCCTCTCCCTCTGTATCACACACACACAAACACAAAACCCAATACTGGATCTTCTTTTATGAGCAGAGTCACTATCAGAATGACCCAATTTGATTGAGGCCTTGAATAACAGTAAAGTGAACGGCCTATGTAAGGCAGACTTCTAGTGAGGAGAGGAGAGGCAAAGGAGACGTAGAGGTCATACACAACAAACTGCAGTTCACTAGACACAAAATGCAGGATTATTTGTTTTTATTTTTAATATTTTATTTTAAAAAGGTGCCTGGAATTGTTCCTGGCAGGCAGCAGATGCCCCAACCTCGCCCCAGGAACAATTCAAGGCACCTTTCTACTATTGCAACACAAAACCACGTAAACTGCCACTTAACCATCTGTAAATGAGCCAAGAACACTATATCACAACACTTTTCAGCTTGCTTAGTCATTAGAGCTAGCCCTCAGTCTTCTTACTGCAGTGCTCAAACAAGAGGAAGTCGTTGTGTTGAAATACTCAGAAATGTCTCATGCCTCCAAGTTCCTCATCCCTACTCAACTGATCTTTTTTTAATAAACAAGACACCCTTATCACATCAGAGAAATATTGTCTTTGGCTTTGGTACGATACCAGCTCCTAGTAGCTTAATTCAGTTTCGATACCTCAATACAAACAGACGGTAGGCAGATCGTTGAATATATGTATTAGATTAGCATATCAAGTAAAGGGAACATTTCCTGAACAAGTATTTATAATGATAATATACACAAAATCTGTCAAGTACAGTCAGATAAAGCCCATTTTTAAATAAAAGTGTCATAGAATTAACAACCACTTAAATACCTATTAACAATAGATAAAACATTTTACATTTTAAATTTTGATTATGTAGTAAAGCTTCGGCATGTGGCTTTATCCACACTGCTTTTGTTCATATCCTGTGCTCCATCCTCCAATGCATTTGCAATGGGAGGGGAAGTACGGGCAACCAAAATAGAGTCGCAATTATCCTTCAGATGAGAATATCATGACATCAAAAATGCATGGAGGCATTCATAAGGGGGTGAGGAGATAGGTAAGAATACAATGCATTGGCCGGAACACAGATCTGGGAACAGGAACAAACAAGCAGTCCCTCAGCAGGAGCCAAATAAGGGTTGCGTTTCGCTTCCTGACGAACAGCTGAGCAAACCCAATGGCTCACTGTTTTAGATAGACCCACAGAGACAATGTCAGCACAAGTGGAATGTTAGCAAATGTTACAAACTGCCTTGTTGACAGCAAATGACCCCGTTGAGCACTGTTGACATTCCAGAGCTTCGTAAGTTCCTTTAGAAGAAATTTGTATTGCGACAAAGAGTAGGTGTTGCAGAAACTATCCTTTAAACATCACCTAAAACTTACAATATATTCTATGTTTCAAGGTCAAATGTTATTTTCATTTGATCATGCTTAGTGTAAGAAAACTAGGTTACAACAATGTTCCGAAAATATATTTGCAGCATGCTGAATTTGGGTCAGTTTAGGTTTGTTCCACTGCAGCTAACCTCAAATACATTATGAGATTCCATTTATAGGTGTAACGAGCCATCAATCTAATGCAATGCAATGTCATCGATGCAACACATAAACGGTTTTTTATTTTTTTTTTATTTTTCTTAAGATGCATCTTTATTTTGACACTCTAATGCCAGCCATGTCTGTATGCATTTCTGTCAAGGCGATGCAGCAACCTTATGATATTAATCTCGTTTTATAAGCACTAAATATGCTTCTAAAGTGAGACAAGGATGTGCACGGAGTGATTGAATCCTAAGATTGCACTTCATTCATGTGCGTGCGTAAACCGGTCTTCCCTCGATATTGTGGTACATGCAACCAATCTGTATTCTATATAAGAATTTTCTATTTTAAATCGTGCTACGGAGCTTTTCAACCATGTCAAACGGCTAGACAGACCAGACATTCTGAACACAACTGATGAGGGAAAGTTAAAACATCTGCCCTGTACCACCATCAATTACAAGACATCTTCACATCAACACCATTTCTAACACTTATCACAGTAAACTGTAACAGAATCAATACAACTGTGGAAATTGTCGCCACGGAAAAACACGGAGAGCACATACTCTCCTGTCAGAAACAAAAGATGGGTAAGCAAGTATTTTGGATTAAAAGACGTGCGTGACTGTTGTAGAGATGACAAATTGTCACGGTACTGTTTACCTCATTCCACAAGGCAATAAGTGGTCATAAAACGAATGATGGACAGATGTATGTGACACACATACACACACACACACACACACACACACACACACACACACACACACGCGTATACAGTACATCCGGGAAGTATTCACAGCGCTTCACTTTTTCCACATTTTGTTATGTTACAGCCTTATTCCAAAATGGATTAAATTCATTATTTTCCTCAAAATTCTGCAAACAATACCCCATAATGACAACGTGAAAGAAGTTTGTTTGAAATCTTGTTTGAAAAAAAGTGAAGCGCTGTGAATATCGTTTCCGGATGCACTGTATAAATATATGATTTTTTTTTTTTACATTACAAATGTTAGCCAGCAGGTGGTGGCAAAAGATGTGTGTAATATGAGCAGTTGGTGACGTGAATTGAATCCGTCAGTCATTGTTTACATACAACAGCGCTCCGTGATCGCAAGTATTACTATAACATTACTAAAGCTAGAAAATAGCTTTAAACGGCATTAAACAAACAACTTCAGCATTACAGCTCATCACAGCTGAGAGACACAACAGACAGATTAATTATACAACTAATGGCACTTACCTCTTACTGGAGTTTCCACATTGGAGAAAAAGTACTGTTCAAAGGTTTCTATAGTGACTGACTCTTGCACACCGGCTACCATGAAATAGGGAAAATTACCCTTGTTTGGACGCCTATTTTTCCACTGAGAAAGCTGATCTCCAGCAAGTTGACATAATCTCTGTTTGGGTGTGGCAACAAGTGATCACATACACTCCATCTCTCTCGCTCTCTCACACTCAAACTCACACTCACTCACACACTTGTTTATCCAATAACTTGGAGAAACAACACAAGCCGTGATACTATTTCTGAAGTGACATTTTTTTAATTACTAACCAAGGCTTGGACGCATCATTTGGTTTGAACCAGCAACGTCAGATTCTGATTTTTTTTAATTAACAACTGAAATACCTTATTTTGTTGTAGATGTCCAAATGTGGGCACTAGATTTGCACTTTTCAAGGAGATCAATAAAAGTTTCAAATTATATTTTGGTTGCATTTGTGAGATAATAAATGTAATTGATTGTGTAAAATAGGCACATAATATTGTAATACCGATCGCAGGCCCATGAATCAAAACAAATTGAAACATTCATGAGTTATTTTGAGCCATCCTTATCTGCAAGCTAATTCATGGAGAATAAAACCATATAACATTTCATACAACTGTACAAGCAGACACATGTGAAGTGCCTAAACGCAAATAGTTAAGGAGAGACTCCTAAATTATGAATTCTAAGAAAAGCCTTGCAGATATAGATGGAGAGGCTAGGACTCGTGTCTGCATGCATCAGCAGGAATGATGGGATGCCTGTCTACAGCAGTGTAAGCAACCATTACGTGTTATTAATATCAGTGAAGCTCTCTGCTGACTGCTGAGCTCTTATATGAAGTGTCTAAATGGAGGAGGGAGTTACAGGCAGTGGTAATACGTAATGAGCTCAGTACAATGGCATCTTAAGGTCAACAAAAAAAATCTGACTTTATTTCTTTATGATACTAAGAAGAAACCAAGACTAAGTAATTCAGCTCAATATTAAGACAAGCTTTGACTGAACCCAAAGAAGAAACCCTGAAAACATGTTCTTACCCTCTTTGGAAGAGATCCACATTGTAGAACTTGTGGAGCTCCACAGAGAACTCCACCGTGGCCTGGACCTCCGTCATGCTGGGATTCAGGTCTGGAGGAGGGCCTGTTTCAAACGATTTGCAGCAAAACTGTGGAAGTTAGACAAATCAATCAGTTGTGTTAGAACAAACTGCCATAACTCAAATAGGCAAAAAATGTCAAATGGGAGCAAAAATCTCTCTCTTAAAAAAGAAAAAGAAAAAAGAAAACAACAGTTCTGACCACCTCTTGACATGACATGTTTAGGCTTGTTATGTGCATTTTTGCAATTTAAAGCATGCAGTAAATCCTTGCTATGCATTTAAATATATTTAACAACTTAAAAGTTATATACAAATCATTGAATTATTCATATAATATTGTTGTGGGATTATAAAGGAAGATAATCTGAAGTGGTTTGAATTACTTTTAGTAAATAAGTAATTTATATAGATTTAAAGACAAAAAAAAATTTAAGAATGAGACCTTTTTGTGAATAGGAAGAAAAGTGATGGTGTGCTTTAATCTTCACTAAATATACTTCCATTGCACCAAGCAACTTTGACTCAAGTTCACGAGACTAGTCTGACTACCTCTTGACATTTAAACCTCCTATACATAGAAACAGCATTCATATCTGCAGACATGCTTGAATTAACATACAAGGCACAATCCCTACAGTGTATTCTTTACCATTATATCTTTAAGCACTGCCTGTGCTTGTCTTGAATTACCACAGAATGCCTTCACACATACACACATACACACACACACACACACACACACACACCCCCACCACAGGCTCTTTCAGAATGATTCACCCTTATTTGCAAGTCACATTTACAGTACTAATGTGTGATGCAAGATCCTGATGAGTCCAACACAAGGAGCCTGATGTATAAACGTTGCTGTCATTTTTAGTTATTGTATGTTCCTTCTCTATGATGACACGGGAAGTTCTCCAAACGCAGCGCATTACAAACCAATATTTCCCTTCTACAGCTTATATTTGAATGCCTTTTCAATTAGCTACATAGAAATAATTTTGCCTACTATTGGATTGATAATGATTACTTCAGTTTCAAGTGCTTAACAACATTTTTTATTGCAAATGTGAATTAAATGAAAATCAGGGTTTATAATCAGTCTGTTCAGTTCATCATTTGTCCAGCTGAAGTTGCCAGCTTACACACACACCAGTAAAAGAGTGCGTATGCACAGTCAAGAGTGCCCATATGGTGAGCACATATTTCTGCTTATATATGTTATTTTTTATAAATCCCAATATGTGCATTGAAAATCGTGTACGCACATTTCAATGCAATTTTCCACGCACATATCGGGATTTATAAAAAACATTATTTGTGCGGACGCACTCTTTTACTGTGTGTGTGAACTGCCGACTTCAGCTGGACAATAATTAACTGAACAGACCGATTATAAACTCCGATTTTCATTTAATGCAAAATCTGACATTTGTGCTCACGCACATTTTTATGGAGAAATCCAAGCAGAGTTTTATCCATGAAGCCCAAGATCTATAGCGGTTTCAATGTAAATACCTCTATAAATAGTGACTACAGAGCCCAACAGGGGTCTCCAGAGGATTTCATGTGCTTTGATGCATTATCAGAAGCTTTAGATTTCATTAATACAGATTAGCTACCCTAAATGAAAGCCCAGCTGCACATGTAAACCACCAAGTGAAATCAGATCAACCACAGCAAGATTTTCCTTTCAAACATGTGGTGTGATAAATGGTGATAAGCACAGGAGCAGTCTGTCCCACTGAGTGTGTTAACATGATTTCAGTTGACTTAAAGCAACAATTCATCGTTTTAGTCTGTTTTTTTGCTAAATCAAACTAACAGACCAAGATAATGTGATCTTAGCTTGAGTTTGTCCATGTATATGCTTTAATCAGACCACAATTGGCCTCAAGAGTTATACGCATGCTCCGAAAAACAAGTGCCGCAAGACATGTATTTAACCTGAAGTTAAATGCAACACAAAGCAGAGATGAAGAGCAATAAATCAGCCTACGAAGGGAGAACAATCACAATATGCTGTAAGATCGCTTTCAACAGAATTTCCCCCCAAAAATTTACTTAAAAAGTTGAGTTCAGAGTAAAAGTAATGTTTGACTGCTACTCCGAGTCCTCTAAATTTCTCACAGTAAATGGTAAAGTCTTTGAAAGGAAAAGAGCAAAGGGATGGTCACATACAGACCCTGTATCATGTAAGCCACCTGTGAAACATTAACATGCCTCTAATTATTATTTTTTGTCTGTATTCTGCCCATTGACTAATCCTCTTTTAACACCCATCTTTGCAGTAGCACGAAACCTCTCTCTAAAAACAAGTATATAAAGAAAAATTTTAATTATCTTACTTATTATACTTATTTTATATTTTCAAAAATTCCATCATAAAAACAATTTAAAAAAAAAGCTTAACTTGTGCATACTATGACCAAGGTAAACATGCCAAAATTAGCGCCATGAATGCAGAATGTAAACATTACAAATTACACATTATCTACTCCATATATCTTTCAATTATCATCAAGTGGTTATAATAATAGCTTATTTTACTTATTTCATGTGGACTCCATTCATGGAAAGAGGCAAAAAGCATGATATTTATTGAATATAAAGCCTGAACCAAATGACAGGTCCTGTGACAGATGCAGAACTGTTCAAGTATACGGACAACGAACCTTTAAAAATACCAGTGATTGCTAGGAAAATATAGACAAACATCTCTCCTCAGTCTAAATGTTTTTATTACGCTTTAAACAGAGATTATAAGAATACAGCCTTATAAATTGAAGGCGCCAATTAAACAAGCAGAACTCATATAGTTAGAACAATCTAGGACCACATTTTATTCTGCCTTTGGACATCACCATAAGCACAATGGACAACGTACATTTGATCTACACCAAAATCAACGTATAAAGAATGTAAGAAATGGATGTGGCTGTAAAGTTTTCCATGTTGTTGTGCCTCTTGTTTGCAGTGTTGAGAAGCTAGTTAGCTGATGCAAAAGTTCAACCGGAAAAAGTCTACATCACTTCCTCAGCTGATGTCCTTCATTAAAATATTCTGGTTAAATGTTGATTCTGTGAATATATGTTTTGCTTTTCTGTGTCAATTGTGTGAATCAAAAAGTGTTAAGCAAAAAAAAATATTTGATTATCCAAGGTACCATGATTATAACTGGCCACATAAACTTAAATACTGTCTTACCCTAGAGTGTGTTATAAAGCACAGATGTACATGAACCGAAAACAAGCCACTATTTGTGTACTTCCTCAAGACTTTGAGCTGTACATGTATAAATGGGCTCATAGTCTTGAGTGATATCACTGTTGTCCTACACCTTGGCTTATGTTCATATCCTTGAACGCCCTTCTATTCTCTGCCATTTTCCTCCCGCGCTCTCACTTTAAGATTCCAAAAGCTTTATAGAGCAAAACAGCCGTGCTCCGGAAGTAAAAAAAAAATCCCATTCATTTTCTCTATAGTTAAATTGATAAATTGACTCAGCAGTGGTCTTCCAAAACACTGAACATGAGGTCTCTACACAAAATAATACACTACTAATATATTATGTTATACTTTTGTCAATATATTTCTTCCAATATATTTTTTGTTGGGAATTCAGACTGACTACATAATTTGCATCACTTCATTGTGTGAGTAGATCATTTCCTCATAAAAGTTGAGTTCATATTCTTTTTTCAATTTTCTCAAATTTTAAAATACTTTTTTTATTGAATCAAATGTTGTAACGTTGTGATTCATATCAGAGCAAATTTGTTTGTTTAATTACTTTTTCCTGAAGATTTTTTTTTTTTAAATGCTAAAGGAGAAAATGAGTAGGAAAAACACATGAAAACAAGGCAGCCAAAAAAATAGGCGTTCAATGTTAAGCTCTATTGGCACAATTAAAATGCTCATTTATAAAAAATCATATCCATAATGTTTTGGGTTGCGCTCTCGCTCTCTCTCTCCCCTTTTAATCAGGGTTTTACATTACCCTCATGACTTCAGCTTTACTACAAAGGAAAAACATGAGATACTAACACATTCAGTAGTTTACAGTGATTTGAGTGTTCACTAGATATAGCCTCAGTGTTTCTCCTAGGATTTTTTTTCAGCAGCGGTGCTGTTGTGTGCGTGTGCACAAGCCTGCATGTAACGTCAGACCTGTATTTAATGAGTGTTGGTCAAAAATAGATTAAAACAGGGGTGTCAAACTTAGTTTCAGCCTGGGCCACATCAGGGTTTATTTGTGCCCTCAAAGGGCCCTTTAATAATGTGGCAACAGCACCTGCTCAAGGGCCCTTTAATAATGTGGTAGCACCCATGCTCTTACCAATTAAACTACAGCAATGTCTTGGTATTTCTGAAGGCAAACAAAGCAACATACATTTTCCTACAATCAGATAGCATTACAAGAGTACAGATTGTACACAGATGGAAACAGATAGCTTGCTCCATAATTATGAAAATGCACCACAGTACTTCCATAGTATCCATAGTTTTAGCAACGCTATTTGTAATAGTACATGGTAACCATGAGTAAAACCATGCATGGCTCCTCACTACCATGGTTAGTAAATATGGTTTCTATATTAAGAACTGCGAGTTTCACAAAATGCATATATGGGAAACACTGAGACTACATTATTATCAGAGGGAATAGTGAGTGTGTGTCTCTCTCTCACCCGTCCTGACTCGGTTCAGTATCTTCTCTCCTCATTTCAACGGATCAACACAAACCTACAGAGAGATACCTTCTTAAAACACGTATAACCCATAATAAATATGTTATTTAAGTTTAATAACTCAAATAAGCATTTAAACACATTTACATCAATCAACTCACCTTTTTTTTTATAAAACAATACTCATCAAACGAACAATTAACTACATTTAGTAGTGATTATTTTAATATTTTGTGTTTGAAACAGGTTTATGTGTGTTTGATGCGCGTCCAGTTATTCTGTTAGCATTAGCCTGTTTTGCATGTCAAATAACGAGCGTTCACAAACATCACAACATTTGCTTAAATCAACAGAGGCATTTTCACACCTACAGCCATAAACACAGCAAACGGTGATATTTCACCAAAAACCCCGGCTCAAATTTCATTCAAAACTACTTACATGTATCAGCTGCCGGTGTTTAGGCCTCAGATCGCGGGATGGATTTCAGAACGATGCCGCCTCAACGCTCCGACCACGGCTGCTTATTTCCACTGCATGCCGCTGAAAATCCGCTTGCTTTTTCTTGTCTTCACGATAGATTTGAAAACTTCAGATCGGTCTGACTGATTGAAATATAAATAATATATCCATATTTGTCCTTTAAGACCCGCAGACAGTAAATCTAATCCAAACTTGTGTTTTGTGTGTTGAGAGTCTGTGAGTTTCAGGGAGGCGCACACAAGCCGGTCACTTCCAGAGGCGTTAATATATGATATTCCAGCCCTTATTATTTATTAAAGGTGTTATTCTTCTGCCCCGTCCTGATTTTAATTATTCATTCCAGTCATTGGTGTTTATTAAAAACGCTTGAGATTACAGCTTTGTCCAATAGAGAGAACAATATAATAAATTAACAATTCAATGCTGATGCTATTTCGACGGAAGACAAAGTTGTCCTCCACTTTTCCAAGAGGGAGAAAAACAAACAGGAAAATCCTTCTTGGGACGGGTTTCAGATCTTCAATCATCGGGCTACAGTTTGATAGATGTTGATGAAGATATGTCAAATACACAAATATAATCTATACAGGATGATATCATAATATAATCTAGTGAACACTCAAGAATCAGAATTGAAATAAATCCAAAGATTAGGGCATATTGCCCACTATTCCAAAATATCCCCCTAGGCAAAAACAGGCAGGCAATTCCAATGAATTCCAGGAGATAACTTAGCCTACTCAGAAAAGTAAATGGAACAGAAATGACATTTAATCATCGGTGTTAATCAAGATATGTCCAAAATACCAATACATTCTGTTTAATATAGTAGGCTAATATATTCTATTGAACATTCAAGCAACTGGAATGAATCAATATAGTTTAGATAGAAACATTTTACACTATTCCGAACATTTCCTAGGCAAAAACAGGATATCAGGAGAGATCTCTCCCAGAAGCAAAAGTCTAATGGCATTTAAAGCCCTTCAAAGGCATCAGTATTCAATCCAGCCTTCATTAAAAGTGTTTCTTCTTGTTTGATGCCGATGGACTCTGGGACTGGAACATAGCGTAGATCTGAAAGCATCTCTGGACGTTTATCTGAATCAGAGTGAACTAAAGCATCATCTTCAGTAGCTACTCTCATCATGCATAATCACATTAGCCTATATAAAGTGTAATTATTTATTATTTATGTTGCATAAATCTGCTGTAAATATTAGAATAGATATTAATGTATAATTTTAATAATATACATAGTCAAACATAGAAGTCAGTTGCTATAATAAAGACTTTGATTATTGTGTTTCAATGGGTGCATTTCCCCTGCAGTGTTATTCAAATGACTAATCACTGACTGGTTTGTCTGGTTTGTTGCACAGCTAATTATTTTTATACAGAATCAAATGCAAATAAGCAGTTGGTTGAAATTATAGACATTATTAGGAGTAATACAACTTCATGTTGTCTATTGTGTTCCAACACACTGTTCACTTTCATTTACATTTATCATTTATCATTCATTTACATTTTAAAGCAAATGCTTTAAACTTATCTATTTTTTTATGATAAGCAAGAAAATCTCTCTACAAAGCAAAATAAACTTAAGGAGCCTGTGGGTACATCATATATATATATATATATATATATATATATATATATATATGTGTGTGTGTGTGTGTGTGTGTGTGTGTGTGTGTGTGTGTGTGTGTGTGTGTGTGTGTAAGGCTTCATTTTTGTCTTTATGAAACAACCACTCAGGGTATTTAAAGTTGAGAAGTCTTAATCATTTGGCGTTTATAAATAATTCTGTAGTTTATTAGTAATTTCAGTCAAACTTAAAGGGATAGTTTACCCAAAATGAAAATTCTCATCTCATAAATCATAAAAAGTCTTATAAATGATTAACTCACCCTCATGCAATTCCAGATGTATATGACTTTTTTTTCTTTTGCTGAACACAAACAAAGATTTTTAGAGGAATGTTTTTTTATCCCTAAAACATTTATGGGTACCAAAGTTTTGAAGCTCCAAAAAGCACATATAGGCAGCATAAAAGCAATCTATATGACTCCAGTGGTTAAAGATATATCTTCAGAAGCGATATAAGTGTATGAGAGAAACATATAAATATTGAAGTCCTTTTTAATCTATAAAGTCACTTCCCTACCCAAAAGGTGGTGATACATGAAGAATGCAAATCGCCAAAAACATAAGGGAAATGTAAAAGTGGGGATTGATTGTAAATAAAATATTTTAAAGATTGTACTTAAATATTGATTTGTTTCTCAACTACACCTATCACTTTGCTTTTGAAGATATGTATTTAAAAAATTGAGTCTTGTGGATAACTTTTACACTTACTTAATATTCTTTTTTGACCTTCAATGTTTTGGTCACCATTCACTTGCATTGTATGGAGCTACAGAGCTGAGGTATTCCTCTAAAAGTCTTCATTTGTGTTCAGCAGTAGAAAGAAAGTCATACACATCTGGGATGGCAAGAGTGTGAGTAAATGATGAGATATTTTCATTTTTGGGTGAACTATCCCTTTAAGGTCACCATTTCAGTGTTTAGCAAAACATCACCAAAAGAAACAGCTCCCTCCTCTAAGAATAAAGAGCACCCGCATAATTGGGGGTTGTTAGCGTTGTTAGGAACCGATGTGTTCCTAACATCAACGGGCAGCTGTAGATTGTGTTCCAATAGTTGGTCTGGTGAGAACTGGGTGAGTTCTTCATATCAGACGCATACTGCATCGAACATCTATAGGAATTAGCAAAAATGATCTGGAGGTAATGCATAACTTTCTTTCTCTTTAGTTCATTTCATGTTATTTGATTTGGCGAAATATTGGATATTTAAACAAATCTTTCAACCCTAAATTCCTTTGAGTAACATTAATTAGGGTTTATATCAGAAATGCATAAAATATCCATATAAAATACACTTTTGTGGCCCACTTATTTTGCTCTTACGGTTTGTTATGAAATATGTGTTTGCAATAAAATATGTCTTATGCTCAATCCAGCAGTAATATCTCAAATGCTTTTATTTCTAGGCATGTGTGTCTCTACCTGTTGTTTAACATGATCAAACATTGTTTCTCCACTGGTCTTCATGCACACAGTAAGTGGCCTTAATATAGACTCATTCATTAGTGATTTGTTTTTTTTTTCTTTTTTGGATGAAGTAAGAATTCAGAGCATGAACTGTATAAAACAGACTTGAAACCCATATAATGATTTATCTCAATGGGGACACAGCTTTTCAAACATTGAGTGATTGTGCTGTTCTCAAAGTCAACACAGATTTCCCAGCAGTAAAGTGTGTTCAACAAAAACACCCAACAAAAAGAGGAAGGGGGAGAGTAAGATCATTTTTTAAAAGGGACAAAAAGTACAGAAACTAAAGGTGAAAAATAATATTATGTGCATGTTAAATCAAACACTTTCTCATATTTCTGCTTAATATGCACAGACAACTATAAGTAAGCATTTGAAGGTTGATTCCCTGAAAAGCGTAAACACTGTGTGAGTCTGTGGCGCTATCAAAAAATGGCTCTGTTTGTTGTGCATCCTCACCAGCCTAACATTGCAACATTGGCTTAACCAACGAGAGACGGGGGAAAGTTCGGGAAACCTGTTTGAAAATGTTAAATATTCTTGTAATTTAATTTACTGATGCTAATGATAAGAAATGCATTCATTTAATAACAAATGAAAGAGCTTCATTTCATTTTTAAGCTTAACCAAATTTTCCTTCAAGTTTTGCCACTTTCCAGTATGAGTAACCTACAAACTGAACAAACCATGTGTCCTCAGACCAAAGAAGGGAATGGCTTATTTCCAGGTAAACCTCTTAAAAGCAATTGACTTATACATACACCTGGTCTAAATGTGTTATTGCTAAAAGGGATAGTTCATCCAAAAATGATAATTCTCTTCATTTCCTCACCCTCATGCGATCCCAAATGTGTATGACTTTCTTCTGAACGCAAATGAAGATTTTTAGAAGAATATTTCAGCTCTGTAGGTCTGTACAATGCCAGAACTTTGAAGCTCCAACAAGCACATAAATGTAGAAGAGAAGTAATCCACATGACTCCAATGGTTAAATCCATATCTTCAGAAGTGATATGATAGATGTGGGTGAGAAACCGAATAAATATTTCAGTCCTTTTTTTTACTATAAATCTCCTCTTTCACGTTCACGTTCTTTTGTTTTTGGCAATTTGCTTTGTGCATATCGCCACCTATGGGCTGGGAGGATAATTTATTTAGAATTTAAAAAGGACTGAAATATTGACCGGTTTCTCACGTACATCTATCATATCGCTTCTGAAGATATGGATTTAACCACTGGAGTCATGTGGATTACTATTATGCTGCATTTATGTGCTTTTTGGAGCTTCAAAGTTCTGGCCACTATCCACTTGCATTATACAGACCTACAGAGCGGAAAGTCTTCGTTTGCGTTCATCAGAAGAAAGAAAGTCACACACATCTGGGATGGCGTGAGTAAATGATGAGAGAATTGAACGTTTTGGCTAAACTATCCCTTTAACTTCAAGTCTCATATCCAATAGGATTTTACATTATGACTCAGTTTAACATTCCTGAGTTGGCAAGGAGAGGAATGATAAAGAAAGTGCCTGGAACAATGTCTCAGCATGTTGCATATAAGATCGGCCCGGAGTTCAATTTCAGGATAAACACCAGGTAACTCTGTCTGACCAGAGGATGTTTTGTTTGAATGGTAGGACTTGACTTGATCCTTCCTATTACCTTCCATTTATTGCAAATTAAGCAATTTCCCTTAAATAACCATTACACTTATACAGTAATTCAGACACAAAGGTCGCAATTTCCTCCTTTATAAAAAATAAAATCTTGAAATCACTTACGCCGGGTTCACACATCCTCCGAGAGCGGGGCGTTTTCGATTCGGTGCATATTAAACAGATGACACCGTTTACACTTCAAGCGTGAGTCGCGAGGTGACGCGGCAGTGTAATTCTGACACTTTTGGCTTGCCATAGTAGTGAGCGGATAGTTTCGGCGTTGAGGCTATATTAGCGGCTCAGCGGCTCTGGGTGCAGTACATCACTAAATTAATCAGGAGATCATAGAAAAATGTTGCTTTGCACTTCCCGGCCACCGTAGAAAAGACAAAAAAAAAAAAGCAAATGATTCAAATCGAACCTATAGTACACTACAATATATATGTCTGCATGCAATTAAACGGTAGAAAAATTGATTAATTAAGGAAAGAATTAATAAACTGCCGGACTTTTTTGCCATTCTGTGTATATACGTGTACAGTATAGACATAACATTAACCAATCACATCCAAGTGTGCTGATAAAGATGAAGTGCACGTGACTGCCCGCTGTTGTCCTTGAAGATGCAATAACCTCAGCTTATTATGACTTTACTAAAGAAAAAATTTGGCGTAGGACCCCATAGATAACTTCATTTTCTGCGCAGAGGAGCTGCTGTTTCTCACGGAGGATGTGTGAACTTGGCGTGAACCCAGCGTTACCTGGAAAAGCGCGAGAACAACCCGAACTGTTGGCATGTGGCGACATCTACTGGCCACTGATGGAACTTCCTCTGTCCATGGTCCTGAATTAGAAAAGGAAGACCTAAAATTATTCACACAAACCATATTCATTTACTTAAATACTGTGTATCACTAACTAAAAGTACCAAGAATGTTACCATCTTATTTTGGACATGTGCAATTTGAAGTACCTAGGAGTACCAATGTCATGGTGGATGAGCATGGAACTCAATATGTAGCCTATTACCATTTGATACCATCACTGCACCATTGTACTGTCATAGTACTTTTTTGTTTGCCTAATATTGCCTAATACATTTTTTGCAGATTAATATTCACAGTTAGTGTCATGTCTGATTGCACTGTTGCTAAATGTAATGGTTTGAGCATGATATTCTATTCCCGAATCAGATCTGTGTTTCCCATGGGACTTCCTGAGGAATTTGCATTTTCTGCAACGTATCGGATGAGTGGGAATACCCCGAATATGAATTGGAATCTGTGGCAAATCCAAGGCCTGAATGGGAATGAACAGCTTGCAGTGAGACTCAACGGGGAGACCCTGTCTGTGGAGTTCGCTTACAGAACCCATGAAAACGGAGTTATGACTGCTTCATTCCCTTATCAAACACAACTCTTCAATTCTGAGTGGCACACGATTTTACTGGTTGTCAAAAAAGGCTCTGTGAGTCTGATATCAGACTGCACTGTAACAGATTCACAGGAGCTGGCACCAAGAGAACAAGTTCATCTAGATGGATTCACTCATATTGTGAAACAGGACAGCTCTGCAATAGCTGTGTCGGTGAGCATCAATGATTTATTTTCTACATTTGCACACGGAAATACAATTAGATGGTACTTAGATATACATTCCATGATACTGAATGATTATCATCATATTTTTGTGGTATATGGCCAAATAAATATGGTATTACCATTCTCTCATCATTTACTCACCTTCCTGCCATCCTTGATGTGTATGACTTTCTTTCTTCTGCTGAACTCAAACAAAGATTTTTAGAAGAATATTTCAGCTTCAGTAGATTCATACAATGCAAGTGAATGGTGATCCAGCCTTTAAAGCTCCAAAAAGGAATTAAAGTCAGTATTAAAGTAACCCATCAAACTTCAATGGTATAATCAATGTTTTTTGAAGTGATCCAGTTGGTTTTGGGTAAAAACAGAGCTAAGTTCTATAATTTATACTGTATATCTTGCAAGCTCTATACACTTCCTATAGCACCATCTAGCACTCTGTGCATGCGTCAAGCACTAGGAAGTGTAATGGACCTTAAAATCATGATCGTGCCTAGAGACAGCAATGACTACATGTCCAGTGAAATGGAGTTATATTTTGGTCTGTTCTCGGCGACAGTCAGCAGGTTTTCTTTAGAAGACACTGATGATTAAGCCACTGGAGTCATATGGATTACTGTCAAGGTGACTTTAATCTCCTTTTTGGTGCTATAAAGGCCATCAACCATTCACTTGCATTGTGAGGACCAACAGAACTGAGATATTCTTCTAAAAATCTTTGTTTGTGTTCTGCAGAAGAAAGAAAGTAATTCACATCTGGGTGAGTAAATGATGAGAGAATCTTCGTTTTTGGGTGAGCTATCACTTTATATGCAGAAAATGATACAAGAACATACAAGATACAAGAACAAAAGCATGAAAAAGTGGAAACCTTCATTCGTTACCTTAAGGAGCTATTTCTACTTGTTTTAACCCTTAAAATTAGTTTGGTGGGTGTGACCTAAATATATTCAGATTGAATCAGAAATGTTAAATAATATTTTTGAGATTAATAAAAAAAGATGAATAAAAAGAATACATGGGAAAGAAATGGTAGCCTTCAATTTTTACCTCAAGTAAAAAGTATTTTTACTTGATCTAACCCATAAATATTACTTTCACTGGTATAATCATCAGGGAAATTTAGTCAAATTAATATATATTTTTAATGAACTAAAACCAGTTTATTTAGATGTTTCCACATGAAGTACAGTGCATTTTAAAGGTTTTTTTTATTGTGTATAGGCCTACTGCGAACAATGTTTTGTGAGGTAACTTAAAAATATGTGCTTCACATGGTAACAATCTAAATTAGGTGGTTTTAGTTCATTCAAAAATGTCATTTAATATGACTACATTTACCTGACGATTACACCAGTGAAAGTAATTTGTTACCTTTTTTTCCATGCATACTTTTTGAGGTCAGCATATGTGAGTCTTTCTAAGACATGAGTTTGAGGGCTGCTCTCAGAAGCAGACTGCCTCTTTAAATGGAATTTGAGCTGTGCTGAAGAGATTCAGCAGATATGTGGAAATTCTAGCAGAGAGGTTCTAGTCCAACAGGTGACCTACATTACATGCAAAGTCTTCTCCCCACAACAATAACTACAAATTATTTCTACCAGTTCCAATAATGAAACAAAAAGTCTGCCGTTCTCTTGCTTTAGGTCAGACATTGTTCAGTTTGAGGTTGCCAATGAAGAAATTAACCAGTGATTGGTTGCCAAAAATCAATGCATTACACCTTCACTGATTGTGTTCTTACTCTAAATGTTTAGCAAATGTCATATCTTGTCACAAATAGGACAATTGGCCATAGTAAACAATAAATTACATGTAGTTTTAAGGCGGTTCTTTTTTAATCTAAAACCATTTCTAAAAGAACATGAAGAGGGACAGAGCTTTCTACACTGTAAATCTATTTAGTTAACCTTACTTACATTTGTGCATTTGGCAGACGCTTTTATCCAAAGCGACTTACAGTGCCCCTACTACAGGGACAATTCCCCCGGAGCAACCTGGAATTAAGTGCCTTGCTCAAGGACACAATGGTGTTGGCCGTGGGACTCGAACCAGATGACCTTCTGATTAACAGTTATGTGCTTTAGCCCACTACGCCTTCTTAATTTTTTAAGTTAACTAGTTACAGGTAAAATTAACTCTCCTGTGATTAAAGTATTATTGGTTTTATTTAATTATTTAAATATTGATTTGTACCATGTCCTATAAGGTATAATGGAAGTTATGACTGGATTCTCCTTAGTCCTTCGTAGTGCACATAAATCTGCACTTTTGTTAAGTACAATTGAAAAGAGATCACACAAATCACAATTATCAACCAGCAAAACAACAGCTATTGTCTTAAGAATTTAAACTATACTTTTGTAAATAATAATTATATTTTTTCTACATTAGTTTCATTGTTTTGACCAAACATACATATTGTATTCAATCGCAAGGGCTTATGGGTATTCTGTACAGCTGCAATTTTGTACTTGATGATTTTGATTTAGTAGTACTCAAAGCCAAAGTTTAAAGTATGCATATATTTGAGTTATGATTCCAAAAGGTGACATTTCATGTATAGATTAATTAAGATCACTTAAATATTTTCATAGTTGACAACTTTAGGGTTTAGAGAGTAACAGTAACTAAATTAAAACTAGGAAGAATATTAAACATTAAAAACCTTTTGATCTGAAGGCATATTCTTAAATGTGTCAAATGAGTTTTGTAGACAAATATATAATTGTGCCATCATGGATGACTTTGACCGAATAATAAAGAAAAGCAGCCAATAAGTACCCAACATAGATGGGAACTCTTTCACTACTGTTTAAAAAGCATCCCAGGGTGATACCTCAAGAAGTTGGTTGAGAAAATGCCAAGAGTACATGTGTGCAAAATCTAGGCAAAGGGTGACATCTTTGAAGATGCTAAAATGTAACAGATTTGATTTATTTTTTATTTTTATAATTCCCACAGTTCCATTTCTGTTATTACATAGTTTAGATGACTTTTCTATTATTCTAAAATGTGAAAAAAAAAAAATAATAAAAAAAATAAAGAATAAGTGACCCTAAACTTTTGACCGGTAGTGTAAGTTGAGTCAACTATTTTTCTTTTTATTCAAATAAACTATTAGTAGCTTTTATACAACTAAATGATCGGATCATTAATCTGCCCAGTCCACACAAAAAAAAAAATTAATTGTCCAGCAATAAATAAATATATATATATATATATATATATACCCTCGTGGTTGCGAGGTTACACACCTCAATCTGGGTGGTGGAGGACAAGTCTCAATTGCCTCCGCTTCTGAGACGTCAATCCACGCATCTTATCACGTAGCTTGTTGTCCATGACAACGAGGAGACTCACTACCCTCCGCGATCCATGCACAACTGACCACGCGCCCCATTGAGAGCGAGAACCACTAATCACGACCACAAGGAGTTTACCCCATGTGACTCTACCTTCCCTAGCATCCAGGCCAATTTGATTGCTTAGGAGACCTGGCTGGAGTCACTCAGCACGCCCTGGATTCGAACTCGCGACTCCTGGGGTGGTAGTCAGCGTCAATACTCGCTGAGCTACCCAGGCCCATTAAAATGTTTTTTAAACATAATTATCCAACAGTAAACCAATACTCCATGGGTCACATTTCTCATAACGCTTTTAATTGTTGTTTGTTTGTTGTTTCAGCTTGAACTGCAGTCAATGCTGATCCACTGTGACTTAACCATACCACAGAGAGACAGATGCAGTGACCTCCCCACCAGGAGACAGGTGAGTTTAAAAGGCTGAGACCACTAGTGAAAATGCTTCTATTTTTAATGCTAATATTTTTGCTTCACAAAATCTAATCAGCAAAAAAAATGAGGTGAAAAGCTGTATTGAAACATTCC
This sequence comes from Moxostoma hubbsi, assembly GCA_032164185.1. Lineage (NCBI taxonomy): Eukaryota > Metazoa > Chordata > Actinopteri > Cypriniformes > Catostomidae > Moxostoma > Moxostoma hubbsi. Next base: position 7,710,612 of record JAVLUX010000034.1, read on the forward strand.
CACATTTGCTGCTACTGAGGTTGATGACGGGTAGGTTTATGAGTAAGGGTAGGGTTAGGGTTAGAATTAGGGGTTAGAGTTAGATTTTGGGGCAAGGGTTGGGTTACGTAACGTTAACAGTGTAACTACAAATGTAATTAAATGCAAGTGCTTTCAATGTAATTACAATGCAACAGCCTGTATGTACATAATAAGTATATGGTTACAATAAAAGTACATATGGTTAAGTGCAAAGTAGTTAAGGCCCCTAATATAAAGTGGGTCCATTTTAACATCTGTCTATTTAATGCCATTACTTTTCTTTGTTTTAAAGTGTTCAGTATCATATTTTTTTTCTTTCAAACAAAAAAACTAAACAAAAAAATGGAATGTTATGGCATTGCTCAGATTACTGTTTCCAGCATTCCCTTCTGTCTCCCAAAGATCAATAAGTATTTGTCCACAAAGGTTAAATGTCACTGTCTAGTAAAATTTCCCGCCGTCTATTCGAATGTTTCTGGGGCATAGATTTTTTTGGGGGGGATAGGAGGGAGGTAAGCCCCCCCAATAATCAAAACAAGCAAGTACTGAATGTAAATGTAACATGTAAATGCTTCATGCTGCAACCCCCCTCCAACGTTGAAGCCAAATCTACGCCCTTGGAATGCCTGCTAAACTCCTCCTCTCATTCTGCTAATCTCCTCCAATTACAGACCCAGAACAAACCATCTCATGTATATACATGATGACTCTGTGGTTATGGTCTCCCTTGAGTTCAGATAGTTGAAAGGGGATTTAGTTGGGTTTCTTGGTCGGGGGGTCCTTCAACCCAACTGATCCTTAAACACAGGGGTTTTTGTATCTTTTGGGAAGTCATGGCTCGCACTAAAGGTGTGCGCGGGCCGTTTTTGCTGATTTTGTTGGAGATAACCATCATCTGCACGGCACAGGTAAATGCAACCGTTCTTTGTTCTTTTGCTTTCAGATATCTGAAGCGGAATTTGAGGTGAGTACATGTAATTATATTGCATATTAAATAGAAAAGAGTGAAGAGAGAGCACATGCAACAATGTATAATCACAAATGCAAAAAGTATCATTTAATTTGCATGTTTTCTTGTGATCTGTACATTCAAAAGTTTGGACACACTTGACTGAATGTATGTTTTTCGTAATCTTAAAACCTTTTGATCTGAAGGACTGTGCCGAAATGCTTGAAATAGCTTTGTAGACAAAAATAAAATTGTGCTTATGCATGAATTGCCTTAAACTTTTGTTGATGTTGTTTTTTAAATAAATTAGCTGTACAGGATAGTGAAGAAAAAGCAACCAACAAGTGTCCATCGTACAGCACATGGGAACTCCTTCAATACCTTATGACATTGGTGTGTGCAGGGTTGAAATCTAGACAAAGTGTGGCAACTCTGAAGAAGTTCAAATATAAGTTAGTTTTGATTGTTTAACATGTTTTGGTCACTACAAATCCTCATACTTCCATTTGTGTTATTTCATAATTTTTAAGACTTTCTTATATTTATATTTATATTCTTAATTTTGGAAAATAGTAATAATAAAGAATGAGTAGGTGTGTCCAAACTTTTGATTGGCAGTCTATATGTTAGACACTAAGACACAATTGCACACCTGTTGCACAGCAGGTGCTTGGTTACTTGCTTAAACTTCCTAATCTGACCGAAACTTTGCATGTAGGTTATTATTTGTGGTATACTTTTTACTTCATGGATTGTTTAGTCTTTATATTGCATAAACCTTTACACCTTAGATATGTACAGGTAAACACACAGTAGGAATATGACAGCATTGTTCACTTGTCTATTTGAACAGAGGGATGGAGGTGGCCCTCCCGGCCCTCCAGGTGTACCTGGAATAGACGGCATTGCTGTAAGTTGTGTTTTAAAAATATGACATTTTTATATGACATAATGTAAAATATGAACTGTAATTTCATCACCAACACAGCAATCCATTATGCTTTACTGAATAGATCAAATGTTGTTTTTTCCTGCAGGGGGACAGAGGGGACCCTGGAGATGAAGGATCTGCTGTAAATATACTTTGAGGTTTTATAGGGATAGTTTAATCCAAAATTTTAATTCTGTAATCATTTACACACCCTTATGTTGTTCCAAACTGTTATGACTTTCTTCTGCGTAATGCAAAAGATTACATTTTGAAAAATATAATAGTAATTTTTTATTATATGCAACTGCAAAGAATAGGGATTGAAGTTTGCAAGCATCAAAAAAGATGCAAAAACACCATAAAAGTATCATAATTGTAGTCCGTACAGCTTTCAGCTTTAACAATATATATATATATATATATATATATATATATATATATGTATTGTCTTCTTCAATAGTCTTAAATAACTGTCTTCAATAACTATGTAATGAACAGAGTGATATTTACACCATTATTCACTGATAATCTTGACATCTTCACTAGCTTTTCTTGATGCATTCATGATAGTTCATAGGAGAAATAATGACATCTGATTTGCGAACAAAACATTTACACTTTTATAAAAACATTAAGGTACTTTTTCATCCCTTATGAAGCTTGACTGCTTAAATCCCCACTATTTGTAGCTGTGTGAGAGTGAGTAAATGATGACAGAGTTTTCATGTTTGGGTGAACTGTCCATTTAATTTTCTATATACAGGAAATCTGTTGTCTCTTACACACTGTGGTTTATATCTAAAGGGTCCTGATGGAGATCCTGGTAAACCTGGTTCTGCTGGACTTCCTGGATCACCTGGAGCTGATGTAAGTAATGGCATACAACACATTTTATGGTTTTCTTTAGAATATGTCAACATTTAAATAAGCTGCTGGTAAAGGGACCCTGTCTCTGAGTTCTATTGATGGCAGGCAGAGCTCTTAGTCAGGTCAAAAATGCAGGGAATTTCTCATGCCGGACTGAAGGAAAGACCCCAGGAAGGAGGTACAACCCTACAGACAACAGGGTTTTTGTTTAAACCAGGACACCCAAAGTCTGGAATTAATTAAAGTAAATTCCCTGTGAAAATGGAAGTAGGGGTCAAGAAAATGTCCACTCTGGGGCTGAAGATCTACAAAGGTGTTGAATGACTAGACCTAACAGGTGTTTTTGTTTAGATATCAAGTGTGGTGGCATATTTAATTGTGTGGTCCCGATTTTGGTTAATGTGTGAAACCTATGTGTCACTTACAAAATGATTTGACTAATGAATTTCCATGACTTTTCACAATAACTGGAATAAGGATTATTAAAACTCATTTTAAAGAGATTGCACTCATAAAGAGCAACATTTAGCCAATAAAGCACTTTAGAGCTCAGCGTAACTAGAAACATTCATATTAACTAGTGAAATATCCATGACTTTTTAAACATTCATTAATTAATTAACTGACTTTTCCAGGCCTGGAAATCACAATTTTAAAATTCCCAGGTTTCCCATGACCATCGATGCAAAAAAACCTAAACGGTCTTAGATGGTTAGCTAGTCTCCCAGCCTGGTCTGGCTGGTGTTTGGGCTGTTTGCAGAGGTGGCCAACCATCTTAAAACAGCTAAGACCAGCAAACCAGATCTGTCTGGTTTAAGATGTTTTTCTTTTTCAGCAGGTTGTGGGAACCATTTAACTAGTTTTGTTGCATTTTGAAAAGTTTTATAATGGGTAATAATTTAACATTTCCCCTCTTCTCTGTTCCTTAGGGACTGACTGGCCCCATAGGAGAACTGGGCCCTGACGGCCTCCCAGGACAGAAGGTGACAGACTAATGAACTTCTCAGTTTTCTGCCTGACAGACCTCAGTGGGGACCTTGGTTAAAAATCTAGTCTTGCAGAAGGAATTATGACGTACAAACTATTTTCACATGACCAGTAGTTCCTAACCCCGTCTGTATGCTCCCTAATCTGTGTGGGCAAGTCAAATTCATAACCAGTTCCTGTTAAACACACCAGTGTTTAGACATTGCACTCTGCCTGTAAATATTATCTGACTTTCTGTGGTTTTAATGTACTACTTTCATTGTTTCAAATTGTGTTCAATTGTTTAATTGTTGTTGTGAAACAGGGTGAACCCGGAAAACCTGGACTCAGAGGAGAGGCCGTAAGTCTAATATCGATGTCTTTAAACATCTCAGAGGCCCAAATGTCTGAGACCACATTAAAAATCTGCCATTTCTTATATCTAAATCTAGAAATAAACAAACATTCAAAATGAAGAAAAGTTCTTATATAAAATGAAGAAATATTGTAGACTATTTATAAGTCACTAATTATATTTAAGCACATTTGCTTATATGCTTTCTTTGAAGCATAAAAAATGCTCTTTGGAACCTTCTCAGACCATCATCTGACGAATCATCAGGTTTCGCACAAACATGTGAAATCCATGCCAGCTTAAGTGCATGCTGTCATAAAAGGAAAAAAAAGAGGGATGTACCAAACACAGTTTACATTTAAGTCTTTATAATTTGTAATTAAATATTTTATATTACATTTAAAAAAAGAATGTGAAAGAGAATCTTTTCCTCTAGTTGTCTCAGACTTTTGAACCCCACTGTGTAATTGTGCTTTGTTTTTGACAACTGAAAAGTAAATAAAGTTAATCAAAAGAAATTTGATTTGTGTACATTGTGGTCCATATTAAATACATATAAATATGTATATACATGTACATATACATGTTTTACACCTAAAAATATCTCTGAAATGGTAAAAATGTTCAAATAATCATTTAATGCAATACGTACTTTCTCTTTTTATAGGGTGTTGGACCTGATGGACCTATTGTAAGTGCCTTTTGTTTTATATGATACATTATCTGAAGCAATGGTGGACACAAATTGGATGGTGGACACAAAAGTGAAATAACATGTTTGCACAGGGACCACCAGGACCAGGAGGACTTCCGGGTGAGCTGGGAAAAGTGGGACCCCCTGTGAGTGACTCTTTAACTCCCATCACTAAAATAAAATAGCTGTTTTCATTTACAAAGAATATGCTGATCTGGTTTGTAATTGCAATTAATAAGTTATAAAAATGTAACAAACCAAACAAACTAAAGCATTCTTAGAAACCAGGTATACGCTTTAAACTCTATAGCTTTTTTTGTAGTTTTAGTAATGGACCGGTAATTTTTGTAAAAAGAAAAAAAGTGGTGTCTCTGCAACAGATAAGAGTGATGCATCTCTCTGTGTAACAGGGAGCCATGGGTGTAAGAGGGCCACAGGGACCCCGTGGACCAACAGGGCCCCGTGTGAGTATCAGTGTGATATTTTCAGCATTAAACTGTAGGAATGACCTTTAAACTCTAAAACTGCATCTTGTTACAGTGTCAAATCAAAATACATTTTTAGAATTTGCAGCAATACTTTGACTCTACACTGTAGAAATGTTTTGTAAGGTAATCTAAAATTTTACATATTCCATCTTTCCAGTGTACAACTATGGACGTTTGTAAACATTTCTCAACAGGCTAAACTTTGAAACTTTTTAGAAACTCTACTATGTAGAGCACAAATTATGTTTATGAAATAATAGGGTGATATGTCTGCTTCCTTATTCAACTGATCTTTTTCTCTTGTATTTGGTGGGAATTGTTCTAAAAGGAAATCTGTTGTGTTTACAGGGTGCTGCGGGGATGCTGGGTGGAACTATGGAACTGGTAAAATGGAATTTTACTTTGGAATGTGGTCTGTGATAACATTGTTGCACAACATATGAAACATATACACTGATGAGCCAAAACATTATGACCACTTGCCTAATATGACGTTGGACCTATGCGTGTCACCAAAACAGTACGGACCCGTCTGAAGGTGTCCTGTGGTATCTGGGACCAAGACGGAAGTAGCATATTAAGTCCTTTAAGTTGCAAGGTGGAGCTGCTGTGGATCGGACAGACGGGGTAGCCTTCATTGCTCTCGTGCATCAATGAGCCTTGGGTGCCCAACACCCTGTCGTTGGTTTGTGGTTTGTCCCTCCTCAGACCACTGTCAGTAGGTACTCACCACTGCTGACTGGGAGCATCCCACAAGCTGTGCAATTTTAGAGATGCTCTGACCCAGTCATCTGGCCACAACAATTTGGCCCTTGTCAAACTTACTTAGGTCTTTGCTCCTGCAAATTTCAACTGCATTCAACAAGTTGACTGCAAGAACTGATTGTTCGCTTACCATTTATTCTACCCAGACCTTGACACATAGCCTAGTTAGGAGATGATCAATGTTATCTGCATCACCGGTGAGTGGTCATAATGTTTTGGCTCATATGTGTATTTTTTCTACACCCATGCTGAAATATGATGTGATAGCCAATAGTTTCTGTAAAGTAACCTGAGATAACTGAATTAGATATAGTTGTGTTGAATACACAAAATCTGACTCTAAATTGTCTTTTCTGATATTAAGTGTCCTAATGCATGCTCACCTGGTGCACCTGGCCATCCCGGATTGCCTGGCATGAAGGTGAGTTTACCTGTAGTTAGGAATGAATATGTTAATATCTATAGATTATATTGAATAATACAAACATTTTAGAAGAACAATAGAAATGGGCAATTAACACGTAATCTTATGTCCTTAAAATATTCCAGGTACAATACAAGTTCATCTCAAACGACAGAAGTTGTAGCATAATTTTGATTACCACAAAAAAAATGTTTTTAGTTGTCTCTCCTTTTCTATTTTACAATACAATTTGATGAGGTAATGTATATCAACTGCTCTCTTGTCCACTTTCAGGGTCACAAAGGAGTGAAAGGAGAAGTTGGAGAGCCTGGTAAACAAGGACACAAGGTAAGAGCTTTATATTTTCCTAGGGAAAAATCTGATACAATCACACTGACCCAAGAAGCACCAGAACCACCGTTTTTTGTATATCTCTGTGTGTCTGTGTGTGTGTGTGTGTGTGTGTGTGTGCGTGTGCGTGCGTGTGTGTTTAAGGTCATGAACTTCTGCCGTGTGAATATAAATTTAAATTAAGCAATAGGTCTGTTGTAATGAGAAAATGTCATGTTTAAGAATTCTTTTTTTTTTTACAGATTGTGACCTTTTAGCAACAATTACAAAGCCTCATTTATAATTAAGCACTGACACTCTGAATGCATTAAGATGGAGAAAGTTTTAAAATGCTAAAGCTCTGTATAGGAATTACACACCACTCATGCATGAAAAATAATGAGGGATTTGAGTTAAGCCAGAATAAAACTGTCTTCTCAAATTGAATATGGTGACATGGGCTCTGGTTCAAAACCCAGTAAGCTGCCTCACTGTCTACTGCTTACGGCTTAGTTCTTCTAAGACAGTATCATAATGGAAATGGAACATTTTGAGTGACTGGTCCGATTTAATACAATATACTACATAGCCATAAACCAAAAACAGTTTAGCAGAGATGGACCACTGATGTTAAAATGAACGTGAGAAATTGGAACAGCCAATGGATATGGCAAAGGATGCTCCTCCTAACAGGTAAAAGAGCCAATCACCTTTTAGACACAGACATCACCTGTCAATCAACTCGAGAATGCACTTGCACATTAGCTGAACCAGCCTGAAAAATTGCATTTATTTAGCGTGATATGAGCTAAAGAAGCACAATTTATGATACCATTGTTGTTGTCAGATTTTACTGCTGATTTTAAATATGTTCTTTGATCGTAATCCTAACCAACCGTTTTAGAGATTTTGGGCTTTCCCCATTCAAGTAGATAGGAGCAGTACTTTTATGCCACTTGTTTACATAAAAAATTAAAATAACTGCCCATCCTGCCCTGGAGAGAGTGGACTGACTTGCTCTGTTAGGGGCTTTTTAGAAACTCAGTGCATCATCCAGATAGCACTACTCACAAAAAGTGAACTGGCCTTCCGGTCATTAGCATGTTGCTAAGCTAATGCCATTAAATTACAGTATAATGAGCAAAAAATCCATTGCACATGCAAATATTGGATAAAATAGTTAATTATATTGTTCTACACTTGAGGCTTATTACAGTTTTTCTAAAGTCCCTAAACAATAAACATAATTATTAAATATAACTCTTACAGCTTTCAAGCTACATCCTCCGAAATCGGCGATGAAATAAAAATAAATGCTTCCCTTGCATTATCTTGCCATAGTAACAATATCTATTCTGAGCATTTTTAACATCTTAGAGTCTGTATTTGTGGGTGTGTAGAAGATTTACTGTAAATAACTATTTCTTCTCTTTTTAGGGTGAGGAGGGAGATCAGGGGGGCCCTGGAGAGGTCGGAGCTCAAGGCCCAACTGTATGTGCATTTCAGTAGCCTAGTGTAACTAATTTAAATGTAATCTTAACTAGCTTAATCCAGTTTCTAAATATCCATCTTGTGTCTTGAAGCCTTGTTTCTATGTTGTGCTCTCAGGGACCACAGGGAATTCGAGGTGCCACTGGAATGTTGGGCTCCAAAGGAGATCTCGTAAGATAATAATTGAGTATAGACCCCATGAAATGGTTTGCTGGTCACAATTTTTTCCTGTGTTAAAAAATATATTTCCTATTTAAATACAAAATTGGGTGCAACATAATAAAAAGTTTGCACTTTTTTAAATCATCAATTTGTCTTTATTTATTTTACAGCCCTAGCTATTGCTAAACGGTTGCAGGTGATAAAAAAGTTTGCCATTATATGAACATTTATAAAGGTATATATATATATATATTTTTATAGGGGCCTCGAGGAGTTGATGGGGACCCGGGCCCTCAGGGGGTTGCAGGGGCCATGGTAAGTTCTTCAAAAGAAAACTAAGTACTCTAAAGTTGTAAACGGTCCAGAATCAGAAAAGTTAACCCAATATTCACAGTTTAAAAGTCTGTTCAGGTGTCTGTGGGCATTTGTGCATATATTGGCATGACTTGCTAGACTTGTTGAGCCCTGGTTAAATTAACCAGAAATTGTCTGTGTGTCTCTTTTTTATTTTCTTCAGGGGGATCGAGGCCAGAGGGGCATACTGGGAGAAACTGGCCCTAAAGGTGAACAGGTATGTGTACAACCAACAGCTAACAAATCGTACAAGTAAAAAGTGTATGAAAAGTGATATATTTTTTAATAAAATTTGCCTTTTAGACATGGGTATGATAAGCTGAATACTCAATGTGATTTATTCAAAAGGGACATGGTCCTGGATCTACATCCATACTGGTCCTGAAGCAACATTTCAATCAACCAATCAGATTGTAGGGTTTGGGTTAGGCCTGGGGTTCTGCAACATTTAAATCTGACTTTATTTGTAGGTTTATTTAGGTTTATAGATAGAATTAGGACAATGCTTATTCCTGTTTTTAATGAAATAATCTCTTTCTGCAGGGACCTCAAGGGCAGAGAGGCATCACTGGTCTTCCAGGCCCAAAAGGAGATAGTGTACGTTCTTTAACACACACACACACACACACACACACACACACACACACACACACACACACACACACACACACACACACACACGTTAGTGCGGATATCCTTATTATCTGAAGGATTTAAATAATATCCTTATTTTTTAAAATAATGTCCTCGTAAACTACTCAAACCCACCTACACACACACACACACACACACACACACACACACACACACACACACACACACACACATGCCCTGAGCTATAACTCGTTATTGTTCAGAAACAGAATCTCACCTTCTCCTTTTAATTGAAATATTACAGATTTGGTTATATTAACAAATTTCGCACCCTTTGCCGTTACTAAAAATGACCATGGTTGTAACATGATTAATATTATTAAGATGATATAATACAGTGATTGTATCAGAGGTTAATATGATTTAGTATGATCCATTGTACTGAGTAATATAATCATGTACCTTGGTATTTACATGGTACCTCAAGGTATTTCATAGAATACTATGGTAATACCATGTAGTAACAATAGTACTTTTTTGTTATTGAAACAAGCATTTGCAACAAGACCAAACTATATGTCCAAACAGCACTGTTTATTTGTGTCTCTTTCCAGGGTTTGCCAGGAGTGGATGGACGTGAGGGAATCCCTGGCATGCCAGGCACTAAGGTACAGCAGAAACTGACTGTCATCCCTCAACCATGGCCATGTTAAAAGTGTGATAGTGGTAATAACTGAGATGTGGTTATTTTACAGGGAAGCACTGGAAAGGCTGGAGCCCTAGGGGAAGTTGGCCTTCAAGGACTTCCTGTAAGTCTTTATGTGAAAAAAAAAGAAAAAGAAAAACTCATTAGAAACATGTGAAAATGTCTAATTTTTCTATTCAACACTCATACTATTATGTACCTAGCAACTCAGTATGTATAACTGTCTCACACACTATTCATCATATTCACAGTGCCCACTTCTAAAAACTCATAAATTAAATTAAAAACTCATATGTATTAGTCTATTAAGCCTAATGTCTTACTCTAAAAATCGAATTAAAATATAAAAATGTTTATTGTACTATACCATACTGCAGTTATTCTTGGGAAATGTTATTTAGCCAGTGCCATACGTGGTATGTAAACTGTATGTACAACAAGAAGGCCACTTTTTGTAACGTATATTTAATTTATTTTCTCTTCTCCCACAACGATTGAATGTCTTCATTATCTTTATATGGGTTTTGTCCCTCAGCAAATACTGAAATTTAAAAAATGTAAATCCAAATATTTGCTATAAATTATGGTCCATACACATATTGTATTCGGTAGTTTTCTTATTATTATTAGGGATGAGGCACCAAAGGTGCTGTGGCACCTATTGTATTCTATGTGGCACCTACAGTGTCCTCCATCTTGGATTACGACATTTATAGTTTAAACATATCATGTCATTCAAACTTTGTCCAATTTGCCCAAACAGTGTCTCAAAATAATCTTCAGATCGAGTTGCACAGCACTGTCTAAACAGAATTTTGAATTATGCTACCGTTCAGAAGTTATTGAGGTCAACGTTAAACAGGAAGTGAGGCTGTATCTCAGCAACACTTTATCACATCGAAACGGAACTTGCTATGCTTCATCGGGACCATGATCTGAGGATACATGCAAAATTGGCTGATAGCGCCACCTATTTGTTATCAATATCATGTCCTAAGGATACATGAGCAGTTTGGAGATAGTACCACCTATGATTTAAAAGATGACCAAACTCAAAGTTTAAAATTGAGGATAACCGTGCCAAACGTTGTGGGTTTTGATCCCTACAAGGGTGGGGATGCACTGTTAATATCTTGCAGGAGCATTTTTATCTCGTCATATTTTCGTCAATAGTATGCATTAATAAAATTGTTTAATTATCGACATGATACGGCTTTTTTGTCTCATCTTCGTTATTGTTGACAAAATAAAAAACCCTTCGTCAATGAACGTTTCCGTCAGTGATTTCGTTGACGAGATTAACGCTGGTCCCGTATTCACTGCGTGCAGCTATATTTTCAACTTAGAATAATTGTAATTCATTGAAAGCTATAATTTAAATGTAATTTTAAATTTCATTCTTGTAGGGAGGTCCATAAGAATAAGAAAAAAATACTAGCCTTCACTCTGTCAAGCTCTAGACGTCTATAAAAAAAACAGTATGTACTATATATTACCCTTGTCAGACATAAATGGTTACAACTTGAACTTTTGCTTCAATTTGTTGTTCATTTTGTTTTCTTTAAAGCTATAAAGCTCAAAGTTCACAGTCAGGGGTTGAAAAGTCAATTTTGTTTCGATTTGAAAGTTTGTATCTGATCCATTTAAAGGCAGGGCAAGATTACATAACACTTCTAAATGAATCAAACACTGAAATGAAGCCAGCACTTCATGACTAATTCACATCATCATTAATTTTCATACGGTTGAAATCCCCCTCTTGGATTTCACTTTGAACTTACAGAGCAAAGAAATGGTATTTCAGTTTTTTTTAGAGTTGTGTTTTGAAATAACTGTGCTTTGAAATTTATCGAGTCTCTCTTGCATGTCTTTAGGGGTTACCAGGAAGCCCAGGGGTAAAAGGTGCATTTGGAGAAAAGGTGAGAGATGTTGGAATTTATCGTTGCTAGTTGTGAAGTCATCAGATTTTTTAACACCTTGAACTTACAAGTGATTTATCAGGTCAATGAAGAAAAAATACAGATATGTCAGATTTATAGTGCAACATCTGTTAAGCTCTATTGATTGTGACAGAGATTTCAGATCTGAACAATGGCTGATGGACAGAGAGTTGTAGAAATAATTTTGAAAAGCAAATTCCGTGCAGTTTAAACTACTACAACACAAGTAAAGTACTGCACAGTTCTAACTCTCCCTTTGGATCATTATGAAAAACAAATGCAAATATACACACTCTGATTGCAGGGTAATTCTGGACAACCAGGCCTCATTGGCACAATGGGATCTGCAGGCAGACAGGTAGGTTGAGAGTGAACTGACCAATAGCCATAAACTTTCATGAAAGTGTGCAGGAGCATGTAACTGATATCTGACTGTAAATGTTTTTTGTTCAGGGCGAGCGGGGAGAACAAGGAGAGGTTGGACCCATTGGGCCAATTGGACAACCTGTGAGTTCCTAATGTAGGATGTCTTGTAGCTAATAGTCAGGTTGGATGTGTCTAAATGCACTCAAAAATGAATGTCTTTCACATGTTGATTCTATCTTTGTGCTCAGGGAGACAGAGGAGAGCAGGGGCTACCTGGACCAATGGGAAAACCAGGAGCTAGAGTAAGTGATTAATTTATGTTATTATACGATTGGCCTCTCAGAGAAAGCATCTACCATACATCATTAAGAATTACAAGTTTTATACCTTTACCTGGAAAGAGATGGATGTTTAAAGCAAGCAAGTTTGCCTCCCAGCGGACGATTTGATTGCTTAAAAGGGGCTGTTTCATTCAGGAGACATAATGGAGTTCTCATGGATCAGCTATGTCTCAGAAGTTTTTCCAAAATTCCAGGATCATCTGTGTTCTGCAACTGCTTTCGGGTCATTTAATAACATATAATGTGTGAGTAAGGGCAGCCGGTGGACTTTCTGTTGCCCTCCTAGGGTAAAATGGTGCCCTTCTAGGGAGTTGCTGCTCTACGTAGACTGCGTAGTCTGCTTGTAGGGAGGGGTGGTACTGAGTTGATGAGAATGCACATGACACTCTTCAATTCATTTTGAGATCTCTTCTAAAAATCTGAAAGGCTGGAGACTTCAGAAAGTTGAAGTCTCAATTTAATCTCAATGGTGTCTAGGATAAACATTTGAGGTATGACAGAGATCTTATTGGTGATTTTTTATTCCTATGGGCTGGCACCCAAAGCAAACAAGTCAAAGGCTTTAAGTTTAAGATATTTCATTATCCCAGTGTTCAAAGAAAGAATTGTGACATGCACTAAAACTCAACAGATTTTACACATTCAGACAGTTTGGTGAGCTGTGAATAATAAAACTTTCCTCTAATAGCCTTTTTTGGAAATTCGTGACTTTATATTATGTAAATCAGAAGGTCAAAGCAAGCAAAAATATTCATAGTATTGAAATACAGACTTAAACTTTGTAAAAGAAATGAGATATCATGCTGAGGCCTGCAGAAGAGAATAAAGCCAGCAGTCTCTCTCTTGAGAGTCGACTTGAATGGGATCTCACCTAAGTGTTTTCACAGTAAAGAGTAAACAGTCCAAAGAATGTCTCACAGCAGTATCTTCTCAAAGAGCCCTCTGTTCCCCTGGCATTCCCATGATCGCACAGGCACACACAGACACACACACACACACACACACACACACACACCATCACTCTAAATTCTAATATATCTGCGCGCAGGCATACAGTATTGTCTTAAATGCATGCATGTTCTTCCACAGACCCACAAATGGGATTTTCACACTTGACATTATTAACCCAGGGTCTTTCTTAAGGGTCGTTCATTTTATTAAACCAGTTCAAAGAATAAATGAAAAATAATACAAATAAATACATATTTTAAACATACAATAATAATAATAATAATAATAATAATAATAATAATAATATTTTTACAATTATTGAAAAAAGAATGCACTACAAAGTTCCTGTGTAGCATTTAACTTTTAATTGTTCATTATTTTAAAATTAAAATATCGCAGTAGATTTGTGCAGAAAAAAAAGCAGCTATCGACACAGATTAATCGGTAAAACCGATATATCGGCCAAGCTCTAGGCTACAACCTGAACAACTCTGTACTATTCCCAGTCTTTATTCTCTCATATTTACTGCTGACTTCCCCCGAATAGACCTTATCCACTGCAGCGCCATCTTTGGTAATGACAACGAGTTTGTGAGGCATAGACTTGCAGTCTCTTCAATGGGTTGTACAGTTGTTTAAAGTGATTTGTGATCATTTGAAGAAATTTTCGCAGACAAAAAACTCCAGATGACATGAGTTGTGGAAAATTAGATGTGATCAAGGAGCTTTTTAGATAGATTAATACAGTGCATGTCATTGAAGAGTGTCTAGCCTCATTTTCATTCTCATCAAAAATCAAAGATGGCGCTACTATGATTAATGATCTATAGAACGCTCGTTTCTGTCTCACCAAAATCAGTAAGACATACTGCATCAAAATTAAAGTCTTTTCAAAAATACCATGTAATGTATACTTATATACAAAATAAATCAATTACTTATTGACATGAATTAAAATATATTTACTCAGCACTGAGTCTCTTAACTTAAACTAACCCATCTTAAAGCTTTTTCAAAATTACAGTTGTGAAACATTGTTTAACCCAGGCTTAAAACTGGCCTTTACCTGGGGTTTAAAAATATATTATACCAGGGTTAATTGTATGATGTAAAAAGACAATTTTTGGTGAATTACCAGCATTCACCACTTTGCTGGTGACCATTTCACATTACCTTATGCTGAACTCTCTTTTACGAATGCATGAGGTTGTTTTTGAGTTTGACTATAGGATTCTACAATCCCCTTGAATGACTTTTGTATTTCCAAGAGTTATCCTCTGTTTAGAGATCCTGCAAATAGAGGAAGGAAGAGGAAATGGGGATTTTTCACAGCAAATGCCTAACTGAGCTAACTGCCTAATGTCATGTCATCTGATATTGTATTCTCAGGGTCCTAAAGGTGACTTGGGTTTGCCTGGGCTTCCTGGATCACCAGGCCTGCCAGGAGAAAAAGGAGAGAGGGTGAGACCGTCTCTATTAAGCTTCTCTGAAAATGTTCTTGTTGAGCTTGTTGATACAATATCTTAAAATATCTCTAAATGATCTGTTCAAATAGCTTACCACCCCACAGTATAACATGAACAGACAAATCACGTTTCATGGTTCTTGGATCATCTATGCTAAACCTTCCAGTATGCCCTTAAATAAATCTAGATTAACGAGACTGCAAAGTGGACATGAATAGTTATGCTACGATCAACATCACTATTATAAAAGTCATTGACATCATGGGCTCTTAAAAACAGATAAACTCTTCACCTACAATGGAGTTTTCCATTCACTCATTTATATAAGATAGTGAGGGATCCACTTTCTCCAGCCTTTAAGGAATTTGCAATTATTTTCTAAATGCCCCAACTGAAGCTTTGAAAGCACAATGAGGTTTTTGAAAATAAAAATGGCCCTTTAAGACTAGTAGAGGATTTCCTTACATACATTTGAAGCAAAAAAGTATCCTGTTGTAGTAATGAACTCTTCAAGCACATTGATATCCCTTCGAGATAAATATTCATTCTGAATGTGTTATTGCCCAGGGTGAAGGAGGTGAACCTGGACCAAAGGGAGAACAGGTGAGAGTGTGATTTACATTATCATCAAAAACTGCACTGCAGAACTGGACTGAATTCACAAATACATCAGATACATGTAACATAATTGAAGGCAAATGTATGACAGGCACTATATGTAACAGATATAGCTGTTTATATGTGTATACTGTAACTGTATATATAAAGACAGCTTAATAAACCAATAAACCAAGTAATTTTATCAAGTCATTTTAAATTACAGTTATTTTATCATGGTGTTGGTAGTAATCACACAAAGCGGGCTGCCTAAAACACCCTTAAACATGGAAAGTCACTGTAATGCGCAGCCTCCAGTGGCTTATTGTTTTTAGAAAATGCGGGTAACAGTTTTATGCTGAAAACAGGGTTCAATAAATAATTGCATTTATTACTTTGAAGGCTGAACTGTGTAATAACTGTGCCACCGAATGAAATTGCCAAAATAAACATTGTTTTCAAACCATTACAGTGATTTAAGTTTACTAAGAGTAAAAGCATTCATTGGCACAATGTGAAATGACTTGCCTAAAACCCCCTTAACTGTGGTACTGTACTGTAACACATGAATGGCTTATTGCTTTATTTTACAACTGCTTTGAACGTGACTCATCCAATCAAGATTGTAGAGCCGGGACAGTCCATTTTTACAATGAAAGTTTTACAGTAATAGAACTTGTGAACTTGTAGAAATCTATCTAGATCACCTTTAATGGTCATGTTTGTTGTTATAGGGAGATCAAGGTGCAGAGGGAACACCAGGAGACAAGGGAGATGTTGTAAGTTGCATTGTAATACCTAGATGAAAGTTACAGGTATGCATGTGGTATGCAAAATGTGCACTGAACACTGCAGTATTATCATATTTTTAAAATATTTTTGTGGTTCTGTTACTGTTTCCTCATTTCTTAGGGTGACCCTGGACAAGCTGGAGCTAAAGGCGAAGTACGTTTTTGATCAACTTTTGTTTTGTATTCTTGCTTTAATATTTATGAATTATTGACTGTGGTCTATTCATTGGTCAGCTCTGAATTCAGAGATCCTTGAAGAGTTTTGCTTGGCTTCCTCCCGGTTCAGCTCTAGCTTTCTTCTCTAGTTATCAAACATAACTTTGAATTGCAAAATCATTGTAATGATTTACTGTATGAAAGACACCAGCATTAGATCTATTCATGT
The DNA here is from genome assembly GCA_032164185.1 of Moxostoma hubbsi. Lineage (NCBI taxonomy): Eukaryota > Metazoa > Chordata > Actinopteri > Cypriniformes > Catostomidae > Moxostoma > Moxostoma hubbsi. Next base: position 7,727,525 of record JAVLUX010000034.1, read on the forward strand.
TCTCTGGTGTAAATTCAGGTTGGTAACCAGGGAGATCCAGGTAAGAGAGGCCCAGAAGGTGCCCGTGGGCAGCCTGGCATTGAGGGGCCTCCTGGTAGTCCTGGACCACGTGGCATGCAAGGGGATAGAGGGGCACCTGGACCACGTGGCACACAAGGGCCAGCGGTATGTTTCAGATCTTTCTACGAGTAGTGATTTTTTACTATGCTTAATAAACCATCAACATGTTAGGTTATATAAGGAGGCTATAAAATCCATGGCCTCTATCCTCTGTCACTAGTAAGTCTCTTAAGGCTAGCAGAGGGAGGTTTACACACTGCACAGCTACGTACCAGCTGGCTACTGTTACATTAGCACCTTTTTTATTTTGCGCATGTCTGAAATGCATGTCTGTTTAAGTTTTGACATCAAGACCTGGTAACATGCATTATATGTTTTTTATAATGAGCTGGTTTTTGATAGTTATCAGTGTCTTATATGTAAACACACTCATTAATAATAAATAATTAGCTGATATCCAATCAAATCTTGGAAAAGTTGCTCTACTAGTCAGAAGCAGAAATACTATTTATTATACTATTTATCATTATATAATAACCATTCATTAATAATGTATAAATATAATTTATATCATAAAATTATTTATTATTATCCTCCTGAGACCTTAGTGTGACTGCTGTGTGCATTCTCCATTCCCTTTTTTTATTTGTAAATAGTAGTCCCTAAGAAATATGCCAAATAAATAAATAAATATAATAAAATAAAATAAAATAAAATAAAATAAAAAAATAGATCAAATATTTTTCCTAAAAATGTATGTCCACATATGTTGACAGTGGGACTAAGTTAGTAAAGTAACTAGTAAAATGCTCCCTTGCTCCCTAATCAGGGAATGACTTAACCTCCAGTGTGCTGTCTGTCTGCACTGGTCTCAGAACAGTTTGAAATACACCTTATATACAGCCTATTAAAGCAAATATTTTCAGCTTTTGGATGCATTTATTGATTCTCTATGTGATAATGCACAGTGATTATAGGATATTTTAGGAAAATTAGCCTATGGTCCACATACGTGGTCATTGTGTTTAACCGCGTGCCATTTCACAATAAATTGATGCAATTTTTTCAATGGCAAAAGTAGATAAAACTAGAGACTCATGAGACTCAATGAGGCGTCTTACCAGATGTAGTTTTGTTGCTGTTTCTCCCAAAGACAAACTCAGCTGAGATTGGGGTCATGTTGTTTTGTCACATGACTTAGTGCGTTATAAGTTTAACCCTTTAATGACAGCTTAGAGTCTCCTGAACTGAGATCAGTCAGTATAAATGAAATGAAATTATGCATAGCATATAACGAAGCCAAAACGTAATGTCCACACATGTGAACACAGGGTATCAAGAAATTAAATAATAAATGTATGATCTATCACACTAATCTGTCTTCAAAACGAATAATTATCAAAAGATCAAGATCAAAAAATCATGACAAATATTTGTGGTTTAAATGAAAGAAAACAGTATAAAGTGGATTAAGGTGTCATAAAGAGGATTGTGTTTTTCTTCAAAACAAATCTCCTGTGTCCCCAGGGTAAAGAACCAAGGGATCAACACATCAGGCAAGTGTGCATGCGTGTGATGCAAGGTGAGTGTGCAAGCCAAGATTTTAGAAATAAACCACTTTTCCATAATTTTCCTTTAATACATGCAGAGCCTCAGTTGCATATTGACTTCAGAACCACAGAACTTTTTCGGCAAGAGAACAGATAACCACAGACCACAGAAAGTAAACCAGAGTTAGACGAAAGCGAGGAAGAACTTGTGTTTTGTGTGAAAGATTCTATTTGATTCCACATTGATCCACACTACTTAAAGTTAGCAGTCAGTTATGACTCACTCTCTTCCTCTCTACCTCCTCTTGCCGGCATGCTGGCATTCCCTCATGACTTTTTCACTTGCATTTCACAGAAAAATTCATGTTCATTTCAGCTGATCTGCACTTTCCGCTCATAGTGATGAGTTTTCTGCTTCCTGCTGACCAAACCCTCCCTGAAAAAATCTTGAAAGTCCAGTCAAGCATCCTGCTCTGTAAATTTTTAGGAAGTTTTCTGACTGGCACTTAAAATTCATTGTACCACAGCCCCTGCTCAATGGCGCAGGGCCTGGGATTGGATTCTGTTCTTCATGAATAATTGCTCTTCCCTTTTATCCTTCTCCCAATTTAAAGGAAGTTGTAAAAAAAAAAAAGAAAAAAAAAAAGATAAAAATACTTTCCTTATATGCTCAATTTCCCATCGCAAATTTATAATGGAGAGGAGAGAGCACCACTTAAAGAGTGAATGAGGACAAATGAAAGCATTAAGCTTTTGCAACGTTCTGCGACACAGCTTTGATTGAATACTGAAGAGGAATAAGCAAATTATCTGCTGATTTACAAAGAAATATCAAAGTTATAACAAAATATAGTTAGACTTGGGTCAGACGTTTGGAACCCCAATGGAACAGCAAGTTGTTTAGCAACAGACAACCAATCAAAAAGGAAACCATGCTTGCCTCATTAAATTTTTATGCAATTCGAACAGTCTCAGAAACTTTAACATGCTGTATTTAACAGCACAACTCACACACACACACACACACACACACACACACACACACACACACACACACACACACACACCACAAAGATATTTAGATCCCTTCGTACTCTGGGTTAAAAATTTCAAGTATCAATAGACCAAAATTCCAAATAGAAGTTAGATATTATTAAATAAATGCTTTACTGTTGTGTTAAGTACATTGATTTTTTGAAAATACTCCATAAAAGTGATGGAATAATTAAAAATCAAAGAGTAGAAATATGTATCAACCTCAAGTAGGTGCCCTGACATTAGCACAGAGACTTAACACACAAATCACACTGCAGTCAGAGTGCAGTGTTAGACGACTCCAGTTAGTGAGAGCAACTGAAAAATCAATGGAGGAAATGAAATAAAAATTAGATGTGCTAATGGCAGGGGAGCATTCAGACTCATTAGCACATTCGCTTTTGGCTATTTCAGAGCAGCTGGCCCAGTTGGCTGCCAGTCTGAGGAGACCCGAGTCTGGTGCGGCCGGACTGCCCGGCAGGCCTGGTCCCCCTGGTCCTCCAGGACCCCCAGGTGACAACGGCTTTTCTGGGCAAGCAGGAGCAAGAGGACTCCCTGGACTCAAAGGGCCTCCAGGACTTCTGGGTGTCAAAGGGCCAAAAGGTTAGCCATTATAGGAGAGCCAATTTGGAGAGCAAACTGTGATTTTGCCAAGTAGGATATCCTTGTTGCTTCTGGAACAACTTTTATTTAAAACAATTTGATTTTACAGTTAGGGCTGGGGCTATAACAGTACTCTTATGAATCAATAATTATCCTGATTTAAGGGGCATGTTACGGGTTAGCACAACCGGCATGTTTGTTTGACAGAAATGTTATTCCAGGGCCAACAAATATTTTATGCAACACTTTTCACAAATTCTTAAAACTTGCACAGTACTGTATATATACACTGGCTGCCAATCGCTTGGAATAATTTACAGATTTTACTGTTTCGGAAGGAAAATTATATTTTAATTCACCAAAGTGGCATTCAACTGATCATGAAGTATAGTCAGGACATTACTAATATAACAAACAGCACCATCACTATTTGAAAAAATTTTTTTTGACCAAATCTAGACAGGCCCCATTTCCAGCAACCATCACTCCAACACCTTATCCTTGAGTAATCATGCTAAATTGTATATATATATATATATATATATATATATATATATATATATATATATATACAGTATATATATATATATATATATATATATATGCTAAATTGTGTATATATATATATATATATATATATATATATATATATATATATATATATATATATATATATATATATAAAAACATTTTTTGGTGGTGGGTTGATAGGGGAACACGCCCCCCCATAATGTTCACATGAAACCTATGCCACTTGTTAGGGGCAGGTTCCTTTGTGAGAACTTGCCCATACCTAGACAATAGCATTCCTATTCATCTCAATGATAGATGCTTGGCTGGAGCAAGATCCCCCTGAAAAATGGGATTTGAACTCTACATTTTAATTTCTTCATCAGTGAATATGCTTTATGGTAGCAGAATTGTTATGGCAGTTAACACAAGGGCTAACTGGCCCATTCTAACCTGCCAAATCTTGACCCCTTGATAGACCCCTTTGATGTTGTGAAAGAAAGCTCACTCTACCCTTAAAAATCAACTCAAAAGTTATCACTTAAGGCACATGAAGTTTGATAATATATCAGAAGTGTAGTGATACAGTCATGACACTATTTCTAATATTGAACTGTATGTGTGTGTGTGTGGGTACTTGTTACAGGTGAAATGGGAGACAGAGGGGACAGAGGACCTACAGTTCGAGGACCCAAAGGGATGCCGGGACCTCCTGGCCTACCAGGTCAGATCTGACTGTGTTTTCTAATGACATTCATTCTTCAATGAAGTGCAAAAAGAGATATATAGCAGAATGTCCTAAGTGCCCTTTTCCATACAGTCACAGTGGATGGGCACTGGAGCTGTCAACAAAAGGATGAAAATTTATTATAAAAGCACCATAAAAGCAGTCCATTTGACTCAAAAAATTAAGAGACCACTGCAAAATTGTACGTCAGGGGGCTCCGTAGCCTGAAAAAAAGAGGGAGGAATGTGGTAGGGCAGAGGGCCAGGTCGTGATGATACACACCCGGTCCCGTATCAGGCTAATCAAGCCTCCAAGGCTGATGACAGACGGTGCGACGAGTAAGAGATCATTTACGGACATGTCCGTCATGTGTTTATTATTAAAACCTTATTTATATTGTCAAGCCGGTTCTCGCCTCCTCCTTGCCTGTCGAAAGCCCTTTACAACAGGGATCACTTCTCTCCATGTTGTTACTAGGTTGAAGTGGTAAATCTGACGTTCACCGCCCCTATCCATACGCATTACCTCATGGTTGACTTCCCAGACTCGCTGTGTGACCTCAAAGGGCCCTTGCCACTTTGCGAGTAATTTTGAGCTTGATGTGAGCAGCAATACAAGTATTTTATCTCCCTGTGCAAACTCCCATTGTTAAGCTTCAATGTTATATAGCCGGGACTGACATTCTTGTGCCTGTAGCAACTTCTCCTGTGATAGTTGCCCCAATATGAGGAGTTTTGCTCTCAGATCAAGAATGTATTGAATTTCATTTTTGCTCTGTGAAGGTTCCTCCTCCCAATTTTTCCTCATGATGTCTAACACACCACAGGGCTTATGCCCATATAACATTTCAAACTGGGAAAACCTGTGGAGGCTTGCGGGACCTCTCACACTTAAAATAACTAGGGTTTGAGCTACTTATCCCAGTTCCAATCATCTTTGTGCACAAACATACAAATCATATTTTTAAGGTCTTATTAAATCGTTCGACCAAGCCATTCATTTGTGGATGGTATATGCTTGTCCAAATCAATTTAATGCCCAATAATTTGTACAGCTCGCATAGGATAGGTGACATAAAAGCAGTGCCCTGATCAGTGAGGATTTCTTTTGGAATCCCCACTCAGGAGATAATTCTGAAGAGTGCTCCAAAATACTACATGCTGAGATGTTGCGCAGAGGCACTGCTTCTGGATATCATGTTGCATAATCCACCAGGACTAGCACAAAGCGATGCCATGTGCTGTATGTTCTAATTGCCTGATGAGGTTCACGGGGGATCTCAATCAATGGGAGGGGGCGCATTGGCCCTTTTGAAGCAGCCGGCTGTTTCACCAGCTGATATTCACAGCATGCTGCACACCACAGGCAAACATCCCCATGAATGCCTTGCCATTAGAAATGGGCCATGAGATGGCTTAGTGTTTCCCCTGTCACTGGATTATGCCAATGGATTATGATGAGCAGCCTGGAATTACATTTCCTGAAGATATTGGCTGTTGACAATGGCTGAAGACATTGATCATCAATCACTATAACTTGGTCAAACATGTGCCTCAGGGTTTCATCTCACGACTGCTCTAGCGGGAAATACCATATCGGGAATTCCCTAAAGGAATGCCTCAATATTATGCTTTTTCAACTGAATATTTCTGTGATGGTCAATATAGGATAATCACGAATACCCCCGTGCACACACCTCACCTTCACCCAATTATTTGCCTCCAATGCCCCATTTTGAACCAAGCATTGATGAATGGAGGTTTGATTACAACCAGAATTGCTTGGCATGTACCCCCCTTAATACTCACTGGTATTTGATCCCTGCTTGATTGGGGCGGTCTGTGGGGTGTTGGAGAGCCCCCACCACCATTACCAGACAGTGCTCTCGGACATGAACCGGCTCCCCGCAACTCCAGCAGACTGGCTGAAGCCTCCCTCCCACACTTGTGGCAGCAGACTCCTTCACCTGAGAGGAAGAGAGGGGAGAGATAGGGTTTGTTGCAGCAGGGAACCCCCATGACCGGGGAGCCGGTCTTGGGGGAATGTTCCCCCATTTCAGGGGAAACAGAACAGGACAGAAGGAAGGAGGGGTGGGACAGAGAACAGGAGAAAGGGCGTGGGGTGCTCTGACCCATGGATATGCTGCCAGAATGTCTTCCGTCAGCTGGATCGCTTCGTCCAGCGATGCCTGTCGGTGGCACTGGACCCACTCTGCCATCCCCTTCAGCAACCGGGAGACAAACTGCTCCAGCACCACCAGATTGATGACATCCTTGGTGTTGCTGTCCTCCTTGGCCAGAATCCACCATCGGCAGGCATCACGGAGCTACTGAGCAAAGGCAAACTGGTGGCCGACCTCGTTCAGCATTAGGGAGTGGATGCACTGGCGGTGTAATTCTGGGCAAAAATTCTTCAGCACCAAGTAGTCCAGGAGGTGGCAATTGGAAGCTGTTTCGCATTCGATCTGGGCTTCCCCAGTCAGCAGCGGCAGAAGATGTACCGCCCACTGTTTCGGTGGCCATTTCAGAGCTTTGGTGGTGTATTCGAAGAGATTCCTGGATTCCTTTAATGATGCCTTAATGTGCTTTTTTGGAGCTTCAAAGTTTTGGTCACCGTTCACTTGCATTGAAGGACCTACAGAGCTGAAGTACTCAAATCTTAATTTGAGTACTGAAGAAGAAATAAAGCCATACACATCTGTGATGGCATGAGGGTGTGTAAATAATGAGATGATTTAAATTTTTGTGCAAATGAAATTGTCCTTATAGGAATGCATGAGAATAAAATGAAAAAAGAATTTTTTTTTTGCTTTTAGTGCACATTTAAAGTCTTACTCTTCTGTGTAAATGGACCAAAATTATTAATGACTCCCGTTGCTCTGCACAAATTTTTGTCCAATCAAATGCTCTCTAGAGCAGGACTGTCCCTCACCCTTATACCACCTGCCATGACTAGCAAGTTGCAAATCATGGTTCATGGCTGTGACGCAACCAAAGCCTATTAGCTATTTAGGAAAAAAGGGATGATTCGGCCCCAACCTTTGGTTTAAATAAGGAATTATTTTTGACAATTTTCCACTTAATACCAAATTAGAGGTTTTGATGGGAATTAAGTGAAGATGACTGACCTGTTTTTGTCTTGCAGGTGAACCAGGAAAACCTGGATATGGTCAAGATGGCCGTGATGGTGAGCGGGGTCCACCTGGTGTCCCGGGACAGCTGGGTGTTCCTGGGCCTCCTGGTCGAGCCGGCCCCCCTGGTTACTGTGATCCTTCAGCCTGTAATCTCAGTGCAGGGGCCGCTCATCAGTCCCTTAAAGACTCTAGCATGAAGGGACCAGGTGGCAACTAAAGCCACAATGTTCTGACATCAGAAACCGTTGGATTCAGAGAGACTAAGGGACTCTGCGAGAATCAAAATCCAATACATTCTCATCACCTTCGCAGACATTTTTACAGTTGTACCAATACACCTTAAAGGGTTGAGTGTGTTTTGTGCCAGTATGTTCCTTTTAAGCTACATCTGTAATACTTAAAACATTTTTCCAACATATTTGTCTAGTAAATGGCAACACTGTTCAAGCATAAGACCTGTTCTGGATACCTGTTTTGTTTTTCCCCCTTATCTGTTGATGAAAATTAGGTTTATTTTTTCACAGAATGTTTTTGCAACTTATTATAAAATTCACAGTGTGCTTGTTTTCCCTGAAAGCCATTTCCTGTAGACTCTTCTTATATATATATATATATATAAAACAGCCATTATCTTCTTTTTATCTTCTCTGGGAATGTAACGAATGATGGCTCTCAGACCAGGAGGCTTTTATAAATTTCTAGGTAGCTAATACTGTGTGCCAAAGATAAATTTGCCAAAAAATGTTGATGGTGTTTGCTGTTTATACGGAAATGACTGCGAGGGACCTATTGTCAGAAAAAAGGAGAGAGGATATGCATGTGACATATTCACTAGAAAAATGCATATATGTCATTTCATGGTATTTGTATTTATTTTACATAGGTGTTTAATGAAGATGACATTAAAGTTTGTACAGAGATACAAGGGAAATCCGTTTGAATAAATTGTAATGTTTTTATATGAACTCAAAATAAACGTAGGTCTCCAACATTCTCAAAAGTTGTTTTAAGTGACCGACTGCACTTATTGCAACCCCCCCCCCCCCCCCCCCCACACACTTAGTTCTCAATTAAAATAAGCCAACAGTACCAATATTTGACAACCAATATGTCAGATTAAACTTTAGGTGTAGATATTAATTAAGAGATGTTGGCAAATGGAAGTCTATTTATTTACTTGGTAACAGAGTGGAGTGAAGGGAACTTGAACTACACAAATGACACAAATCTTAAAATTTGACTAAATTTTTAACTTCAATTAAAATAATTAAAAACTTAAATCTAGACTAGATAATGGTTATGCATGAAGAAGGTAATGCATGTTCATTAAATTATGTTAGTTGAACATTTTAGCCCCTAAATATAGTTGCCCCAAAAAGCATATGGACACTTACTGTAAAATATATAATTTATAATATGTGATATAATATTATAATATGATATGAAATGTCATTGAACCAAGAGGAATTTATTTTAAATTAAAGCACAAGCACATTTTTTTCCAAGCAAAACATTTCACAAAAAGAAGATTGTTAGGCTTTTACATTTCTAAAACAATAGACAAAATGTTTATAATTCTGGTAAAATAAAGACTTTTTCTGGTTGTCAAACTTAAGTGGAAAAAGTCCACAATTAATGTGATGAGCTAATGTACATCTGGGGTTACTCTGCTAGGATTCTGCTTTGTGACTTCCACTAAAAAGGATCACTTGGGACCAGTTGTTTAAAAGTAAATGTAAATTAGTGTATTAAGTTTTTTTTAATTTTTACGTCAGTCTATATATCTCATGGACTCAACAAATGCAATAAAAAACAAAAAACAAAAACATTCAATGGAATGCTGAATGTCTGTGAAGAACTTGAGCATTCTTAAAATACAAAGAATAAAAGGTTTCAACAGTACTGAAAATCCTTGTAGAGGAAAATTGTTAAAGATAATGAAACATGGGATTGGGCTGTGGTCACACAAATATGAGAAACACACAATCCAGTCAAAAAAAAAAATTAAAAGGTGGCACAGACCTAATCAAACCTCATAGGGGGTTATACAGTGACAGCATTAACATATACTGTATATACATGAAAACAGTACAATACATTTATCCAAACTAGTATATCAAATTCAAACAAAAGCATTACATTTCTACACAATAAACATGTGTTAGTACATTCTTAGCTTAATATATAACAGTCTGTATATCACAATAGCTCTTTTATGCATCGTGGAGAAATGCTAATATAATAAGCTCAAAAAAACAAGCATCATGTACTGTTTTGATTAGTACATTTGTGTAAGTTAGTGTTAAACTAAAACATTCAAACATGGTCTTCCAATTCCATGTTCCTATTTCCTTTTGTAGCATATTAATTTTGTTTGTCAAGGCCTTGTGAGTGTTTTTACCTATTACAGACTATTATTGTCATTTGCATGAGAATCAATTTTTTTTTAACATTGTATAAATGCACAATTAAATAAAGTTGCATATTGAGAGACACGCAACACAACTGTAACACATGTCGAATTAAGTACATTTATTAAAACAATGTACAATTATGTAATTATGCAAACCAAATGCAACCACAACCACAAGACTAAGCCAAAAATGTTTTCAAATATATGACACTGTATCTGAAAAAATAAAATCTGTTTTTAACAGAACCAAGATACTGAGTTTGAGAAGTTTGTGAAGCAATGCATATCAGGTAGATGTGTAGATGTGGTCTTTTGCTTTAAGACTACCCTTCAAGTAAGTCTACAGTTTTAGCCCTTGAGAAAAATATTAAGAATATCCTTGGAGTTTCCATGCTCATTTAATATCTTTATAGGCCATACCTTTAACTACCAAAGATCTACAAAACATCATAAATTACTAAATAAAGTCTGAGATCTATGTTTGTCTAAGATAGAGCTTATTTGAAAGGATTCTCTTATATACTGTAGAAATGCAGTAAGCTGATCTATCCCAAGAGTCATATGAAATGTACACTAAACAATTAAAATATGAGGAGAGGTAGTCTGGTACATTACATAAAACAAAGAAAAAACAGGGCAAAACCAAAAAAGGGGATGTTCACACAGAACATGTATTTGCGCCCATCTGTACTGTGTTTTTAAGTGTTTTTTCTAGGTAAACATAGACGTTTTTTCAGCATTTTAAAGACGTGTGTCAAATTAAAATGTTAACTTTTAAAAAGCTTCTTGAGATACATACATTCTCTTCTATGAATTGCGCTGCCTCTAGCTTTTATTAAAAGTAAGAATGTGCTCTGTCTGAACACCCCCTAAGGGTTTACTTTGTCACACCAGAAAAAAAAAAAAAAAAAAAAGTGGGAAGAAAGAGATGACCAAGGTTTTTTAGATTAAAAAAAAAACTGAAATTAGCACAAACATGCCCCAAAAGGAGAGTGTCACACAATTATCATAAACCCATATAAGAAACCATAATCTTTCAAAAGAGGCAGATGGTTGAAGTCAGAAGGTTCAGATTCACTTCTGATTGAGATTAGCCTGCAGTAAATCTCACAAGAATCTCATTGAATCTTGATCAAGATTTAAAAGGTATACATAAAATGGGTGTTTTAGCTGAAAAATAAATAAACTTAAAATCAACCCACAAAAAAAAAAAACTCAACCCTTGTAAAATTGTACATCAATTAATAAATTACATAGTATGGTCTTAAAACACCTTGCTGCCTGTGAAAAGTAAAATATACAACCTTTAATGTTAAATGGTTTGCCTTTTAAAAAAATGGTGAATATGATCTTGATAAATATGCATTATTATTAAAAAACAAATATTCAAGTAACATGAAAAGACGTTTCCCATATGAAGCAAAAGAAATCAGAGATAAATATATTAAAAGGCAAAATAAAAGGCTTTTCGGCACTCCACAACACTTCTTTGGGAAAAACAAAAACAAAGTAAATGACAAAATATACATACAACACCACTATGAAGGTGTTTAAACAGTCAGAAAGGAAGAACATTTATTTTCCTGTAAACAATTAAAGCTTAATTAAAATTGAAGCTCAGTTAAAACAATTGAGCTTTTACCTCAACACAGCAAGATCACCAATTATTTTTGTATAATTTATTGTTGTGTTTGGCCAACCATTACAATTTATGTACAGTGGGATTCAAAAGTCTAAGACCTTTAGTGTTGACCTCTCTCATCAACAAGTCATTTCTGTCCACAGAACTGCCCCTCACTGGATGTTTTTTTGTTTTTGGCACTATTCGAATTAAATTCTAGAGACTGTTGTGTGTGAAAATCCCAGGAGATCAGCAGTTACAGAAATACTCAACCAGCCTGTCTCGCACCAACAATCACATTTTTTTCCCCATTCTGATGGTTGATGTGAACATTAACTGAAGCTCCTGACCCATATCTGCATGATTTTATGCACTGCTGCCACACGATAGCTGATTAGATAATCGCATGGATGATTGTTGGTGCCAGACGGGCTGGTTTGAGTATTTCTGTAACTGCTGATCTCCTGGGATTTTCACTCACACAACAGTCTCTAGGATTTACTCCCAAATGTACTTCCAAAAACAAAAAACATCCAGTGAGGGGCAGTGCTGTGGATGGAAATGCCTCATTGATGAGAGATGTCAACGGAGAATGGCCAGACTGGTATGAATAGACAAAGTCTACGGTAACTCAGATAACCGCTCTGTACAATTGTGGTGAGAAGAATCAGCTGAGGTTCCACTTTTCCTAAAAATTTCCTTAAACCTGAATGGATCCATAACAATGAGCGATCCACCATACATGTACTGTCAGTGCATGTGAGGCAATATGATGATAATTTACTCCCTTAATGAGTAAAGTTACTCCTGCAGGACAGGAAAGTACACTTCTTTAAACATTTGTCAAAATGAAATGTTTGAGAACACAAATAGCATCTGAAGATATGTCCATAACCTTATTTACTTAATATTTGTTAACATTATTATAATTTTTTTTTTTTTACTTTAGATTGCATAGCACCATCACAATTCAGTTAAAACTAAACTTCAACTTAGCTTGAGGAAAATAAGCAAGTATAAATACAATTCTCATTTCACCTTGATTACATCTTGCCAGATAAAACCATCTGTTTTGATAGTTGTAATGACGTGATTTGAACTTTCATACCTCATATACACAAAACATGGAAAATGAGTAAATGCAGAACCCATTTGGTCACAAATATGAAAAACTGAATGACGTCTCAAGCTCTAGCTGTATTGCTGCCCACATTACAGTAGATAAACATACTGCATCCTGTTTGCAATCTGCATAACAGGAGGGACTGAAAACTTCCACACACGTAATGGATGAATTTTGGATAACTCACAGGTGGCTGTGTCTCTTTTTCTCGCAGGGATGACAGACACTTGCTTTTAACAGTATTTAATGCCGAGTCCAAGGTTTGCGTATATATGATTTTGATTTGTTTCCAGGATCTTAACAGGTTAAATGAGGAAGTGTCAGAGATCCTAACCGTCCCGTCTGCCATGAGGGTAAGGGTGAAGACAGTCACTGGGTTTACATCTGCCCTGTGAACCTTGGGGCCCTGGGGGACCTGAGGGCCCCTGGATGCCTATTCCAGGTAAACCTGTAGAGAAATTAAGTACAGGTAGTGAAAGTACATTTTGTATATTTTCTATAGAATATGTGAGCTGTCCTTGCCTGTAAAAATTTGCTGTGGGTTGTGGGTGGTTGCCTAGGTGATCAGAGATTAAAGCTTTTTTTGCCCTTTTTATCGTCATAAGTGCAATTGCTTCGGAAAGTAATAGCAGATCTCACTTAAACAAGTAACATCATTTCATTAATGTCTGTATCACAAACACAGACAAGATAATCTGGTGTACTTAAAGGTATAAATCACCCAAAAATGAAAATTCTCTCATGATTTACTCACCCTCATACCATCTCACTTTTTACTATAAATTCTCTTCATAGCCCAGAAGGTGGCAGTATGCATAAAGAATGCAAATTGCCAAAAACATGTGAATGTGAAAGTGGAGACTGATAGTAAAAAAGGAGTTAAATATTTATCTGTTTCTCAATTTATCATGTCGCTTCAGAAGACATAGATTTAACCACTGGTGTATTATGGAATACTTTTATGCTGCCTTTATGTGCTTTTGGAGCTTAAAAGTTTTGGTACCCATTCACTTATGCATTCCCATCTGGGATGGCATAAGGGTGAGTAAATGATGAGAATTTTCATTTTTGGGTGAATTATCCCCTTTAAGTTGTCTAAATCAAGCTTTTGAAGTGGGACTACTTTTCTAGGTTAATGAACTTCTGGTTATGCACTACCAATGTAATTCCTGTTTGCTCCATGTAAACAGTACTTTGTGGAGAGTTGTAGAGGTCCCTTATTGGTATTCTTGTGGATATCGTGTGAGAGTTAATGGGTTTAGTGGATCTGAATGATCATAACAGGAGTTAAAAGATAGGACACAACTTTACACAGAGGTCAGTAACCAACTCACATAAGTCTCACGCTAACACTTACTGTATAATGGTGAATTGTTATGGCAACAATTTTGAAAAAGTGTGTATATTTTTAACATTTATTCCAGCACAGTGCAATCACCCTATAGACTTCCATTATAATGGTGTTACTGTAAACACATTTCTGTTTGTTTTATCAAACCGAAGGACAAGTAAAAATGATTTAGTGTGGTAATCACAAGCATGCCGCAGATGCTGTCTATAGCACTTCAGTTGTAATTAACCCAGGATTTATAAGTGGCTTATCAGTGCAGGAGAGTTTTGTACCTGGTGGGCCAGTGGGGCCCGGTGCTCCTGGTATTCCCAACCCCATTTGACCACGTTCCCCTTTCTGCCCTCGATACCCTGCAGGTGTAAATCACAAAACACCAAACGTCAGATTTGTAGTATATTCCCTTCCAAGGGGTAGCAGGTGTAGGCAGAAATGGAGTGGGGTAAGGTGACATATATACTGTCATAACTATCTGAATGTAACCAGATTATTCAGGTCTAGATTCTTTTGTGAAGTTTATACTCTGATTTTCCAGAAAGCATGGCCTTTAAAAAAAGGCCAAAAACTGATCTCAGATTATTCAGAATTTTGAATGTTTTCAGAGCCCTTCAAGAGTAACGAAAAATCCATAGATTAGGCATTTAAAGGTTAGTGTTTAAAAGGGATAGATCCCCCAAAAATCATTTACTCACCCTGCAAGGCATCCCAGATGTGTATGAATTTCTTTCTTCTGCTGAACACAAAGATTTTTCGAAGAATATCTCAACTCTGTAGGTCTTCACAATTGAATGGGTACCAACATTTTGAAACTCCAAAATGCATATAAAGGCAGTGCAAAGTAATTCATGAGACTCCAGTGGTTAAATCCATATCTTCAGAAGTCATATGATAGGTGTGGGTGAGAAACAAATAATTTTTAAGTACATTTTCACATATGCACAAATAATGCAAATTGCCAGGAACAAAAGAAGATTGTGAAAGTGGGAACTGATTGTAAAAAAAACTTATTGGTCTGTTTCTCACCCACACCTATCATATCACTTCCGAAGATATGTATTTAACCACTGGAGTCTGAATAACCACTTATGGATTACTTTTACGCTGCTTTTATATGCCTTTTGGACCTAACATTTTTGCTACCCATTCACTTGCATTGTAAGGACCTACAGAGTTGAGATATTATTCTAAAACTCTTTGTTTGTGTTCAGCAGAAGTAAGAAAGTCATACACATCTGGGATGGCATGAGGGTGAGTAAATGATGAGAGAATTTTTCATTTTTGTGTGAACTGTCCCTTTAAGGAGCAACACAGATGCTGACAGTGCTGGGCTGCATGTCACAAACTGCAGGCAGGCAAACGAACAAACCTCAAATCTCATTCGCTGATTCTGATCTGTTAGTATTGTTATCAGACACTCAGTAAGACCACAATCACTATATCATTTTCATAATGGCATGCAAAACACTACCTATGACCAAAATATAAAAACCTTAGTAACTAACATGTCCCTGTAGAAAATCAAAACAGCTTGAAACAGTCTCAGCTGATTTAAGTCCAGCAAACAATCTTAGGCTGGTTTAAGCAGTTTTTTTTTTTTTTTTTTTTTCTAAGGCAGAACATTTCTAGCCTCAAAGAGAAACAGTTTGTACATTAAAAGAGAAAATACCCCAGATTTTGACCATCGCTGTAAAAATAGCACTAATCTATGTTTCAAGAGCTAATTTACAAGTGCAACTCATACAAGCATACACACTAATTGAATTAACTACAAAATAACTAACTATCTAACGTCCAGAACCTTAAAATGCATTCAATCGATGCAATGGCATTCCATGGAAGAACAGCACTCTACCTGCGGCTTCATATTATGGATTCCTGGGTGGCTCACACTCTGCATTACAATTGAACAGTTCAAAAGAACTGCGACAGGGGGCGCTGCAATACAATACTTGCGAAATACAGCTTGCAGCAACATGAATACATCTACAAAATTTCCACTTACTAAATCTAACATTTAAAATCATTTTTTTTTTATACTAGGAAAGAAAATCCTCTTGTGGAGAAAGAAAAACGAGCATGAACAAATATATTAAAATATATTTAAATATAATTTATCTTCAAACGGCTTGACATTTCCACATGATTTGCTTGTGTCAACCAACAGTAAATTTAATTCTTTCAAAATTTCCTATTGAGACTTTTAAACTCTGGTACATTGCTCTTCATGAAATTACATTATTTTTTTATATTCAAATATTAAACTCAGTCAGCATAAGTATAATCATGTATGTTCTTGGCATGCAGGGACAGCATAGGGAAATACATTTTTAGTTACAGCTTGATAATGTATTAGATACATTTTAATAAAACCAAGTTAGAGGATTTCGTCTCCTGAGAACACCACTTTAAGTGAAAAATAATGTTACAAAGGGATTCAATTTTTTTTATGTTATCCCAATAAATTGTGTTATACAAAAGCATGACAGATTAAACTTGAGCTTTATAAAACAGTTGCATAATTAGTTTGAGGTGTTATGCAGAATGACTCTCAAATTGTATGAACCATGAACAGTTTATATGGTTCATGTACACAGGTCATTTTAAGAAACAGTATGAAACAAAACAAAAACAAAGTAAATCACTTCACCATATTAAGAACATATACTGTATGAAATAAAAAATACATAAATAGGTAAAACTAAATGGCACCCAAAAGATAAGTCGCATGAAAATTATATTACATAAAATAAGAGCAAAAGCTATTTAAATTCGACACACGCATGGAAGTGTTGTGTACATTCTTGAGCAAAACCTTTCTCTTTCGGGTCACAAGAGAAAAAAAACAAGTGTTAATGTTGCTGATTCTCATTCCGTTTAACTCGCAAGAAAACTGACCTCGAGTGGAGTTATTGTGACTCAGAAGTGTAGAAAGATATTTTCTTCATAAACTATTAATTTTAGCATTTAACATGGAAAAAAAGTGGCCAAAATGAGAATTCCAAAGGAGGACAAACTCCAGCGATGGATGTTGAGGAAATAATGAGGAAATATTACCCACAAACTTCCTTCTATCCACAGAGAGGCAGAAGACAACATCTGATAAATAATAATAATAAAAAAAACGGCTGAAGTTTTGATTTACCAGCTGACTAAAGTTCCTTCCTTTTAATTTCCTCCAGATGCCCGTTATTGGATTTGTGCCAGCTGAGAAACATACCTCCCCAGCAATCTCCAAGCACAATCAACAAAAAATGCCACACAACACAATCCAAAATCAAGTGAGATAAATAGTGTTGGGGAGATACTAAATATAAAATTTGTTCAGCATTGGGACAGAAGTTTGTCTGTTTTAGTGTAGCTTCTCTAGTAACTAAGTTACTATTTTAAAAAAAATGAAAATTGCAATAAATAAAGTCTGATTAAATTACAAATTATATCAAAAGATAGTCATTAAAATTTAAAAGAAAACCCTCATTAAACAGCTTCAAAGTAGCAAACTACTTTTTTTTTTTTTTTTTTTTAGCAAACTTGTAGTGTAGCTCAAGCTAACTACTTTTTCAAAAGAGTAGCTTGACAGTAGTTTAACTACTTTAAACTATCAGTTGCTTGGAACCAAAAGTTTCAAAGAAGCTTTCCCAACACTGGATACAAAGTGGCATTTCAAAGCTTTCATATCTTCAACAGTAAATGCTGGGTTCCATCTACACAATCCGGGTACCAAGAATATATTTTCACAAGACGATAGATATGTATACGCGCAGTCCAAAGAATGTGTTTTTTTCTCACAGTTATCAATGAAAGCACACATTATTAGTGTACAAAAGAACACTATAGGGGTGTAACGGTTCACTCATCTCACGATTCTGTTCGGTTCACGATACTGACGGTTCACAAAACTAAGCCTGAATCAATAAAAGATAAGATTTAACTTCTTTTTTTTTTTTTTTGCCTATTATTATTACTTTATAGTCATTTGCAAAACAGTTTGTTTCCTTAAAACTTAGCTAGAAGTACTGTTCTTAAAAGTGATAAATGATCAATCAGAGATGTACTAGGACTACAAATCCATCCTAAAAAGGGCAGTGGTTACACCAAATGGAAATATTAGCTAATAATTCTGCTTACTGAAAATACAAAATTATGTTAGATACATATGCTGCTTACACACGGTCACTGATTACATGCATTTAATATATTTTCAATCTAAAATAGTGTTGACTCTGATTACATATACATATTATTTAAAAAATACATAGGCTATTTAATAGAAGTGCATGCTTATCCAGATAAATAATAATAATATACTGATGAAATAAGGTATGACATTTGACATTAGGATTATATTCCCCCATAGCATTAGTTTACATAATATTCCACATGTTAGTGTGCAATCGTATTTTAGAGTGTTTTTTATGTCTGTAGCAAAGTTCGTTGTCGGGCAGATAAAGGAGGAAGCTGGAGCCGGTTTCCACAATTCACGTGAGTCAGGATTTAATTCTTAATACACAGCAATCACTTTACAGCTTACATAAAACAAAGAGTGGCTTTTCAGCATACACAAATAAAGTTCCGCTTTTCAGCAATCAAACAAAACACTCAGGGATTAACACGCAGGCTCTCGTGTGTCCCTCTCTTTCTCTCTGTACTCCTGGCCTTTTTTATCTCCCTGTCTCTCACTGCAAACACAGAAACAGTAATTACCAGCAAATTCATCTCAGGTGAACCTCCTTACTGCTTCCTCTCTCCCCAGACGGCGCTCAAACACACCCTCGCCTCCACATACCCCCACCACCCGACTCAGGCTGGGGGAACTATCCAGTCTGCCCCCGCCCCTTTCAGGAGAGGAAGTCATCTGCACCCCCAGTCTGTGGACCACCTCAAACTTAAATGGCTGGAGTGCCGGATACCAACAGGTGATTCGGGCGTTGACATTCTTCATGCAGTGGAGCCATTGGAGAAGGGGATGGTCCGAACAGAGGGTGAATGCCCGTCTCAGCAAATAGTAGCAGAGAGTAAGGACCACCCACTTGATGGCCAAACACTCCTTTTCTATGGTGCTGTACTTCATTTCTCTCATAGAGATCTTCCAACTAATGTACAGCACTGGGCAATCCTCCCCCTCCACCAGATGGGACAGTATAGCACCCAGCCCCCTGTCTTTAAAAAAATCTGTCTTTAAAAGAAAAGGGAGAGAGAAATCAGGGGAGTGCAGAAGCGGCCTGCCACAAAGTGCAGCTTTTAGCTGCGTGAAAGCCTGTTGGCACGGCTACGTCCACTGGACCGTGTCTGGAGCTCCCTTTTTAATGAGATCAGTCAGCAGGCTGGTGATTTCCAAATAATTAGGCAAAATCCTTCTATAATAGCCAGCCAGCCCCAGGAACCTCCTTTTTGGTCTTGGGTCTTGGGAAGGTTGCAATCGGTGCGGTTGTATCAATTTGGGGTTTTATCTGCCCATGCCCCAAGTGGAACACCAGATAGCGTACCTCCACCTGCTGAATTGCGCACTTCTTCAGGTTTGCTGTGAACCCCACTCATAGCAGCGACCTCAGAATGGCCCCCAGATGCTGAATGTGCTGCTGAAAATCATTACTTTAAATAATAATATTATTCAAATAAGCAGTGGCACATGAAGCGTGCGGTCTGAGGACTGAAACGTAGCCAGGGCCCCAGTGTCTTACAAAAGTGTGTCATGCTCAACCAATTGAGCAGTTCATCAGTACGAGGCATTGGATACGTGTCAAATTTCAGAACCGCGTTAACTTTCCTATAATCCACACAGAACCACACTCAGCCATCGCTCTTAGGCACCAGAACCACCGGACTGGCCCAATCGCTGTGGGATTCTTCTATTACCAACAAATTGAGCATGGCCTTAAATTCTTCCCATACTACCTGTTTTTTGTGTTCTGGTAACCGGTATGGCTGACTATGTACCACTAACCCTGGGGTAGTCAGAGAAATATTTTTGCAATCTGGCAACCTCCGTACATTGTGATGGTGAGAGGTGGTCTACATTAGGGACGAGGGTGAACTGATTGGCTTTTAGACTCACCTCTGGACCGAGCTCCTCCCTCTCCGGAACTACCGTCACCAAGGATACGGGGACCAACTATCTCCATGGTTTTAATAGGTTAAGGTTGCAAATTTGACGAGCACCATCTCCTATGCACTACCTCATAGTCGACGTCCCCAACTCGCCATGTGACCTCAAAGTGCCCTTGCCGATTTGCGAGAAATTTCGAGGTTGATGTGGGCAGTAATACAAGTATTTTATCTCCCAGTGTAAATTCAAGTAGCCAAGCTCCCCTGTTATACAGCTGGGACTGACATTCTTGTGCCTGTAGCAAATTCTCCAGTGATAGATGCCCCAGTGTGTGGTTTTGCTCTCAGGTCAAGAATGTATTGAATTTCAATTTTGCTTTGTGAAGGTCCCTCCTCCAAGTTTTCCTTCATGATGTCTAACACACCACGGGGCTTACGCTCATATAGCAATTTAAATGGAGAAAACCTTGCGGAGGCTTGCGGGACCTCTCACACTACAAATAACAGGGGGTTCGAACCACTTATCCCAATTCCGAGCATCTTCATGCATGAACTTACGAATCATATTATTTAAGGTCTTATTAAATCGTTCGAACAAGCCGTCCTTTTGTGGATGGTACACGGTTGTCCAAATCGATTTAATACTTAATAATACATTCAGCTTCATACAAACATGAAAGTAGTGCCCTGATAAATGAGGATTTCTTTCGGAATCCCCACTTGTGAGGTTATTCCGAAGAGTGCCTGCGCAACACTATGTGCTGAGATGTTGCGCAACGGCAATACTTCCAGGTATCGCGTTGCGTAGTCCACCAGATCTAGCAGAACACGTGTTATTTGCACATGTGCTGACCATTGTAATGTCCCGACGAGGTCCATGTCAACTCTCTCAAACGAATCTCGATCAACGGAAGAGGGCTCAATTGCACTTTTGGAATGAATGGTGGATTCACCAGCTGACATTCGCGGCATATCACACAACACCGGCTAACATCCCAGAAAATGCCCAGCCAACAGAAACAGGCCATGAGATGGCTTAATGTTTTCTCCTGTCCCAAGTGACCTTGAAGTCACTGCTGCCGGGGTTGTGGTGGTTGGCCCCTCCTGAGATATCAAGCTACGCATGCCCATTGGTACTCCTCTTGGCCTTGAAGGACCTTCTCAAAATGCTGTTTTTGTTTCACACATAGATCCATGAGGGTCTGGTGTCGGGCATGGTGGATGCTGGCGAGGGAACGGAAGACATCCTCCAGCGATAATGACGACTCCATAGCAGCGTATCCTTCCTCCTTTCTGGGTTTCAGCACCAGTGTAGCAAAGTTTGTTGCTGAGCAGATAAAGGAGGAAGCGGGAGTCAGGCTTTAATTCTCAATACACAGCAAGTACTTTACAGCTTACATAAAACAAAGAGTGGCTTTTCAGCATAGACAAATAAAGTTTGGCTTTTCAGCAATAAAACAAAACACTCTGTGATTAACACACAGTCTCTTGTGTGTCTCTCACCCTCTCTCTGTGCACCAGGCCATTTTCATTTCCCCCGTCTCTCACTGCAAACACAGAAACAGTAATTACCAGAAAATGAATCTCAGATGAACCTCCTTATAGCTTCCTCTCTCCCCAGACGGGCGTCCGACCACGCCCTCGCCAACCACAGTGTCCAATGAAGAGATTTCAAGGTAAGTAGGTATATTATATCACATGTAATTAATAGAACAGGTGTTAAATAATGAACTTTTTTCTTTAAACCTTACCATCTGCACGGTGTGAATCACCACATTTTTGAACCGTGAAGCATCACGCCACGATAAACTGTTACACCCCTAGTACACTATGTAGTCTTGTATAGGATTATGAAAAGCATTACTGTATATTTTAAAAACGGTTTAAGGTCCTCAGGACCTCAGGCCGAAAGGACAAACTTGCAAATAATTTTTGACGAGAAAGGCTGGAGTAGACGGCATCCAGAAATGGGATACTGGTAGGCTTTTTCCATCATCTGCTCACTTAAGTTTTTCTGTCTTGCTCTCACAAGTATGTCTAGGGTGATATTACATTCTCCTATTGTGGGTCAATTCTAGAACAGTCTTTATACTGTATGTCCCACCTGGCTCTTGGTGCCATATGCCACTTTGTCATGCAGCTATCTGCCTTCTTAAAGAATACTGTAAATTCCTACACCAAAATTCCAATAAATGCTTATTGTTGCAGAGGTTTGTTGGAAATGCATTGCCTTCTTGCTCAATTCTCTTGCTAGACCTCTGAGCTATTTTATATTGGCTTAATCTCTAGAGATTATGATCTCTAGCAACACTTTTTGAACTCCTAAGCATCTGTTCTAAGATGTGATCAACATGATGAATTTTAGGGTTCAAAAATGGATTCATCAAAACACAGCAAAGTGATCTCATCCAGCTCAATTCAGTGCAACTTTGAGAAACAGTCTGAGGAACAGCAGATCCAAATAAAGACATACTCTTAAAGACACTTCACATTTTCTGAATGACAAGAACGGAAAAAATAAAATAAAAATGGAATCCTTGAGATGCAAGCAAAGAAACGTAGCTTAATACTGGGAACACATGTTTTTTTTTTTTTGTTTTTTTTTACACTTTTCAGGTTTATGAATAAAATTGCAGTCTTGCATGAGGTTTTGTATTAGCTGAGACCACCGTAGAAGCAGAGGAAAAATGTTTTTAGTCTGTCAGTTTTTGGCTCCTACCTTGGGGTCCTGAAGGACCTGGCTCTCCGGGGGGTCCAGGGGAGCCAACATTGCCGGGTGGCCCCGGAGGGCCTTGTCGAACTTGTGCAGCTAATATAGCTGCAGGCGTTTTCTGCATCGAGGCGTAACTCTCAGAAAACTTCTCTGGAAAAAAAAAAAACATGATTCCAAATCAATATAAGTTCTGAGTACAATAGGTATCACCACTATGTCATATATACTATATTATAATATTGTCATAATAACATGATAACTGCATGATTACAGGCATTAAAGGAAAATTCTATACAAATTAAGCATTTGTGGCATAATGTTAATTACCACAGATAAATATTTCGACTCAACACTCCTTTTCTTAAAAAAAAAAGCAAAAATCGAAGTTACAGTGAGGCACTTACAATGGAAGAGAATGGGCCAATTTTTGAGGGTTTAAAGGTAGAAATGTTAAGCTTACCATTTCTTACCATATTGTTAATGTCTTATGGCTATACATTTGAACTTCCAATCACTACCATTGTAAGTGCCTCACTTGTTTTTTTAAAGAAAATGAGGGGCAAGTGGAAATCAATTTTTGTGTTAATCAACATTATACCACAAATGCTGTCGATTGAGCTTAACTTGTATTGAACCCGGAATATTCCTTTAAAGGAATGTTTTGGTTCTTAAGTTACGACCACAGATGCTGTCGATTACTGCAGAAAATGACTATGATGGTTTATATCAAACACTTAGGTAGGTATCATAAAAATGTGCTTCATGTGGTAACATCTTTATTTAAGTCAAAAACTGTTATTTTATATGACTGAATCAACCTGTCTAATTCAAGTTACACCAATTCAAGTATTTTTAAAGGGTCAGATCAGGTAGAACGTCACAGTTTAATTTTTTACTGTGTTGTATGTTACATGTTATATATTGCTTAAGGCTTGCGGCTACACTTTAAAACCATTGTTTATTCTGTTGCAAAGTCTTGCCACATATTGTTCCATAATTGATGTTGGTTTTAACAGAGGGATGAATCGAAAAGGATTTTTTTTAGTATTCCAACAGCATTTCATACAAGCCACTGCACTTGAAAAACATTGTTCTTGTCTTTTTGAGCCCTTAGGTACAGACTATTACAACACTGTTAATGTTGATAAATGTCTTTTATATGTCTTATGAAGTGCCTTTCTCACACATACACACAGAGCTGAAAGCTAAAAAACACAAAGCTACTGGTGGAGACCACAAAAAATACGCCTCAGTGGAGGCAGATATACCTTCAAACACACGCAATACTTCATTTCGAATGAATGTTTTAATTTCATCCAAGGCAGCTGTATCACTCTGCAGAAAAAGAAGAAAGAAATAAGGCAGAGAGAGAGAGAGAGAAAACAAACATCAGCACAACATGATTTGCAGATTGTGGGTTAGTTCACTCAAACGTGAGTCTGAAACTCGGTGTTTGTGTGCGTTCACAGTGAACTCAGAACGGTATATAATAACGAGTGATTAATTGCTTAAGCTATTAATTGTCAGACATTACCTACATATTGATACTATGGAATGTCATTTTCTAAATTACATTAATATTCATTGACTGAAGGAACTGTAAATAGAATATGGGTGATATAATATAAATACATAAAGCACTGTGTTTGTAGTGAAGAATGTGGAGGCCTTTCCAATGTGTTCAGTGTTAAACATATTACAGTATTAAAAACTTACATTTATTTACATTTATGCATTTGGCAGATGCTTTTATCCAAAGTGACTTACAGTGCACTTATTACAGGGACAATCCCCCGGAGCAACCTGGAATTAAGTCCCTTGCTTAAGGACACAATGGTGGTGGCTGTGGGGATTCGAACCAGCCCACTACGCCACGACCACTCCAAACTTCCCATTAAAAGTTAATGCACAATGTACCCAATTTGTTACTTTTGAATGCAAATCTGTAGTGTGTGAGACTGAAAATGCCAGAGTAAAGTTGATTTGTGAGGTAAAGACAGCAGTTTACCGTAATATTAATTTAAAAGTATAATACTGGGTGTAATCTGATCTTCCATGCCCACTGTTTCACTATTAAAAGGGCATGCAGGCGCTGACCTCTGGAACTTACTGACATCTACCTGAAATAAACGAACTCTGGAACATAACCAACTCCGGAGCAGGCTATATTCAGAGAGTAAGTTGCTATGGCTACTAACATTCACTGAAATTTACCGTTATTGGAACAGAAGGCTGAGGTCATCCGCTTACTCTGAGTAAATTTACCTGGGTAAGTCGCTTAACCTGCTTTCTGGAATTTTCTCTCTGAATTTCAAAGAACATCTCGAAGAAAAACAAATTGGTTCCCTCCATACAAAAGTAAACCTTTCACAGTCCAACACCATTCTGTCAAGTGCTCAGAGGCCCCTGCAATGCTCTATGCCCATGGATGAATGCACAACATCCTTACCTGAACAAGGTTTGTGCCGGGATTTCACTGAATTTGGCAAATGAATATGAAACCTGTTAAAATTTTAGTGATCACTCTAAAGGCCCTTTCATGTGATTTAAGGCATCGAGACTTCAAAGCACCTCTGAAAACAAGCCTCCACATAAAAAGTATTGCAGCATCATGGAAGGGCAATTTTAAGTGGTTACTAGGTAGCAAGAATCAGGATTTGTACAAAGTAAACACAGAAAAAATGTTAAAGTTCTGTTGATGGCTTTGTAACATCACAGAGAGAAAAAATATTGGGATGCTCTTGGTAAATCTAGATAAGATAAGCCTATCTTGCATCTTGCTTTGATTTTTGCAACAGCACCACCCATTTAAGACACATCAGATTAATTGACCAGTAATTACTGGATTTATAAATTTATTAGACATCTTTTAATTACTGGGTAATTAATATATGTCAGTAGGATGAAAAATGTCTGTTTTAAAACGGAGGTATACTGTGAAACCATTACATCCTTTGTAGGCAGGCATTTAATGGTCTGTTCGAACAGGATGTGTTCCTGCATCTAACTATTAATTACATTTGACTTGGCACACATGGATAGCCTATGCCTACTACATTGGGATATTAATCATTTTTCACTGACTGTTGTTTCTTTTGGCATAGATAATAGGCTATCAATAAAGGTTCATCTGTGTCGCAGAATTGGTGTTGTTTCCTATTTCCGATTCGACAATTACAAATGTGAACATGCACTGTTGTGCGGTGGAATTTCATCGAATTTCGGAATGAATTGAGTCTGCGTTTATTTAATATCGAGGCTGTATAGTTTATTATATAATGTTTGGCCTGTTGATGGTATAAAATGAATTGGACTGTGCCTGAAAAAGACGCGCTCTCCGCTCTCTTCCCGTGCATTCAAAATTAACGGGAGTCTTCAGAACAGGCTCGTCCTATAGTCGTCACCCTGACATGACAGTGCGTAGAAATAATTAGCCTCAAATGTATTTACTTGTTATTTTATTCGAGCTTTCTATCTATTTGCTAAAAAATAAAGTGAATTAGGCATTCATTAGCAGTAGGCTAAATAGTTTAAAATATATACAGTACAAAATATTGTACAGAAGCCTATCAGATAAGGTCAGGTTTGCCAAAGTGCGTTTAATTTAGGCTATTTATTTATTTTTGTCCCTGCGCGCCGATCGGAGACGGAGTTCACTGCTGATAGCCTATTCTGAGAGCTTTCTAGTCTCGCGGCCGTCATCAGCAGCGCCTTGCCCAATCAGCGGATGGCGGGCGGGTGCGGTTTTGAAAATTGGTCAAAAATGTTGGTGCGGATGGATGGTGGACGGATGATGCGTTTTGTGATGCGGTTGCGGATGAAATAATAGCACATCCGCGCATCTCTACTAGAGACCCCTGCGTTTTTCTCCATTCCATTGTGCTCCGTCTAATTGTTTACAATGTAAGAACACATCTTGTGTGAACGGCCTCCGCCTATGTAACTTAGTGATTTGCTCCACTGAGTTCAATATGTTTGACAAATGCACGAGTAATCGGAAAGCACCCTAAGCGGTCATTCAAACTAAATGCGTTCTTGAGTCAAAAAAATATAGATGGAGCGCAATGAATCGAACAGAATGCAGGTGTCTGTTTTAAAAACAGAAATGTTTTTAAAAATGTGGTGCTCATGTGTGAGACGCTTATTAAAACAGCAAGGCTCAGTGCAGCAATTTCTTTCTCTCTCTCTCTCTATGTGTGTGTGTGTGTGTGTGTGTGTGTGTGTGTGTGTGTGTGTGTATGTGAGCACCACAACATCACAGCCTGTTGTTAAACACTCGAAATAGCATCAAATAGCATTCATTTGTCATTGTATGTGTGTGTGGTTTATGTGTCTGAATGACATGGTTGTGAGTGTGTTTAATTGGGTGTGAGAGGCATTGGACAGAGACGGCGCAGCGGCCGGCTCAGAGCTGCAGACCTCGCTTTCCCGATGGCCTGAGGCTGATGGGTTCAGCAACTTGTGTAATTATTGTGATGCAGATCTACTGATTATTTATTCTGGAGCACTTGTGTTATGCACAACAAAGCAATCAATGCCGGTTGCCCTCTGAATAGGGTGGTTTGACCCAGCGGTTATGAATCTAGGTGAGGGGCCAGGAGGTTGGTGCAGATCGGCAGCAAGTAAGCAATTTATCTATATTGACAGATGTTACAGATGTGCTCTAACTGCACAGAAGTCTGCAGTTGCTGTATGTTACCGTGCAAGTCAGCTGGGTGAAATATAATGTATGTTCTAATTTGGTTTTAGAATTATATAGATGACATTGTAGAGCAAACACTTCCTGGTTAGGTATCCCGCCAGGAAAGGACTGTCTACTGGCCTAATATGTGTAGTGTGTACTGTGGTGTGCATAGAAACTATCTGCTATGTTTCTAGCAAATTGAATAATTGGTTAAGTGGGCACAGTAGCAATTACATTATCACTTCTACAGAAAGTTTGTGAGGAGGATTTTGTCAGACATGGGTTTAAAATATTTACAGATATTACCAGTCATCAATGGCCTTTTTTTCCTTAGCTGTTGCCATGGAAAATGTGTACATAAACTGCTAATTGGCTATAACCATACAATTTTAAAATAAGGAAGCTGATTAATTTGCTGCATTGTTGTTGTTGCTTTCAGTAGGGCTAACAAATCAAGTTATGATGTTATGATATTTTCATGATAATTAGGATATTTTATTTTTATTTATTTTTGTTGTACAATTAATCAGTATGTATGAAGCCACAGTTTTAATTTATTTAAAAAAAGGTAGGATTTTTTTTTTTTCAAATACACTTTGCCAAAATTAAATTCATGAGCTTCAACTTTAAAGCTGCTATTAATTGTTTGATCTCCATATACAAATCAAAATGTACAAATATAATAAGAATAAGAATAATAATACTAACAATACTGATAATAGACCTTATTAACAGTACGGCTATGAAAACGAGGCTGTGAGGGATAGACTTACAGTATACAGCCCATTAAAGGGATGGTAAGAATATCCCTCACAGCCTCGTTTTCATTCCTGTCAAAAATGTAAGATGGCACTACTGTGAATATATTGTAACAATTCTCACTTCCCTAATGAAAAAAGTTGCACCCTTTAAGAAATGAATAGTAATTTTTAAATATAAAATCATGACCATTCAAATAAGGTGAAGACTCCAGTCATATCAGCAACCTAATCAAAGCTGTTTCATCATACACTAAGAGGGTCCCTTTATGGGGGCTGCCATGTTATGATCACATGACCTGCCAAATACTTCTTGTTTAATCTCAGTAACTGCCCTGTTATTGGACATTTTTACTTGTTGATTCAATTAATAATAGATCACTGTGAAACGTGCATTTCTACAAGTGGCATTGGTAACTGAAAACGATTGTTTTTAAATGATGCTGCCCCCAGGTGCCAGTGAAAGTATCTGCTGCCTGCCTGCCAGGAACAAAACCAAGGCCCCTTTGTACAATGGGCATAAATGACAGAGATTACCTTTAAATATGGCAAAAAAAAAAAATGTTTGACTTGAACTTACAGTTGTATTATGGTGGAACACACGCGGTAAGGGTCATTTTGGTCTGGCACCTGTTTATGACACAATAACTGAATTTTTGGACCTGAAAAACATACATTTTATGTATTTTTTTCAAAATATGGAATCTAAATATATGTGGTCAATACTGTATGTAAAAATACCCCTTCCCCCTACAAAGACTATAAATAATTTATAAATAATCATAGCCCTTTAACGTCCAATGGAACAAAATAAAAGTAAAACTGCCCAGATAGTAGTAGTAAATTACTTTAAGTCACTGAAATGATCCAAAGTGTGTGTTTAAATCTTTTATTTGAATCTGTGAAATCTTGTTGCAATCCGTATGCAAAACTGAACTTCACTGGGTGATGTGCTCTGATATCATGTGAGTGAATCTACTGGCTCGCCGTTCACTTATGGTCAAAATCAATCCAGTTGGAGAAGTAACACTCATAAAAGCCAACCAGAGTTGCTTGAAATAGTTTCTTCTCACAAACTCCTTTGAAAATAAAATACTAAACAATTTCATTCACCTTCTCTCCTCTTTTAAAGCCAAATCTTCCCAATCCAACAGTTTTTCTCTTTTATCACTGCACAGATGGCCACCAACTAGTAGTGTTTCAGTTGTAAGTGCATCTTTCAGGCAAACAAATCATTCTCTTTCACTTCCATGCAACTCGTAAGTACCTTGTAAAGACTGTCTGTTTTGGTGGCCTTTTACTTCCTTTAAAGATTGACTACAGCACAAGCAAATAACCTCCGGGCATGAAGGAGCATTTCATTTGATTATACAAGTTTACTGAATTAATACACTCCTATGCTAGACAAGTTGTAGTTCCTATACAAGTTGTTTGTGAATGAATTGAACAAATTGGAACATGTCAAACTATAGTGCCACGCATAGTCATGAAATCAGTGACATTCCCCTTGAGACACATTTAATGTAAGATACATGTTAAAACCAAGTGTAAAAGGCAATCGGTCTCGTAGGACCACTTGTGATCAGATCACATAAGACGGATGATAATATATGGTAAACATGGCCTAAAGAGTGCCAGCCACTTTCAAATCTCATTTTCTTTCAATATAATGTATAAGATGATCAACCTTTACCAAAGTGTCAGTTTGAAGTTTGAAGAATCTACTCTCTAACTTTCAAAACAGTTGTACATACCAACAGATTCACGGCCCCCGGTGATGTTAAAGACCCAGGTGGGCCTGGTTCTCCTTTTGGTCCGGGCGGTCCCTGTGGACCAATAAACCCTTTGTCACCAGGTCTCCCTCTCTCTCCCTGGACTCCTCTTTCTCCTGAAATTCCCGGATCTCCCTACAGAGCCATCAGCAGAATATAAATAATAACACAACACAAGCTAGCTATAAAGAGCTGCTTCCTCTACCATAACTGATAACAGCTCTTGGCAATATTACAAAAAATGTACCATGGGAATAATCAAAACTACTGCTCAGCGATCTTGATGATTTGTGGTCCTTAATATTGTAATAAATTTAAATTCTTAATGTGTTTTATTTTGATTATTGACAACAGGAGAAGTGGATTTTGTGGATTTTACCAATACCGATAACTAAGGTAGAGGGAAAGGTCGATAACAGAACAATCTGCAGATATTTTTTACACCCGATTTATAGAGTGTCAAAAATGTTTCTTATTCTTTCTATACTATGGCGGGAAAAGACAAAGAGTCCAAAATGAATGAAATCCCAGATGCAGCTTTTTGTTCAACCAAAATCCCATTAATAACCAGAAAAAAAAAAGATTTGGTACATAATGAGGGACTTTTAAGTATAAACAAGCCAGAAACACATAGGGGACTCTTATTTTGAAATGACAAAATGATGAAAAAACTATTGGCAACTACTGATATATATTGGCATATATTAATCAGCAAAACCGATTTATCTGTCTACCTCTAGTAGCTACTACAATGGAAGCAGTGCGTTTGCAGTACATTTACATTAATTGATTTAGCATACAAATGAGGAACAACAAACTAGCATTTTTTTTTATTTAAACATTAATACAAATATGGTGGAATGTGACTATTGTTATGGACTATTTGACTATTGTAACTTCACAAATTCTTATTCTTTCTGAAAAAATCTTATTAAAAAGTATGTCAAACTACTCAAGAATTTCAGCATTTTAATTAAATATTTTTTTCTTCATTACAATCTCAGGTCATTCATTACCTTAACATTTTTTACTTCTTGCACCACTAAAATATCAAAATGAATCTTAACTCATGAATTGAAAACATGTTCATCACAGAAGTTGTGTTTTTTTTATATAATAGAATAGACCCTTAAATATGTGATTTTCCATCAAAATGAAATCATAATCTTACTCGTTCTCCTTTGGTACCTCTGTCCCCTGGTCTGCCTGTGGCTCCCTGTGAAAAAAGACAGAGAAAAAATTAAGAAACGAAGGAAAAGCACAAAGTTAAAAGTGTCACCGCAAGAGCCGAGACAAATAAATATAGGTTTGGAATTATCTAGACCCTTGCGCCAAAAACCTTATCCACACCACTGACACAAATCCTCCCTTTTATTACGGCGTGCACTGGGTCACAAGACACACACATTTGTTTTTATATGATAGTGGGGACTTTAAATTGACTTCTACTGTTTTTATATTGAGCTAATGATATTTTACATTTACCTTTATGCATTTGACAGACACTTATACCCAAAATGACTTGTATCCATATAAAACGTACATTTTATTAGTTTGTGTCTCTAGGAATTGAACTCACAACCTTGGTTGTGCCATGCCATGCTAGTTTTAATAGTACTTTTCCCTAGCCCATAAACCTACCCCTTTAAAGCCTTTTTGCATTTTTAGATTTTCATTAAGACATTATGGTAACACTTAATAAGGTTCTATTATTATAGTTAATATTAGTTAACAAGAACTAACAAAGAACCAAACTTTAAAGCCCTTTTTAATCTTGGTTAACGTTAATTTCAACATATAGGCCCGGTTTCACACACAGGGCTTAGATTAAGCTAGGAGTAGGCCTTAATGAGTACTAGTTAAACTAGGACGTTTAAGTAGCTTTCATGAACGTGGCTTGAATTTGGCTTAGTTAGTCAGAGACTATGGAGTCCTGGAGTAAGGTAAGTAAACCTAAATGAAAACACCCTGGTTAAGTTTGATTAGTGTGAGCACATGCTCTTGGTCTAATGGTGCAGGAATGGACTAGAAAACACCATTACCATTAGGCAAAAATAATTAGTTAAAAATGCTACAAAAAGAGATTTTGTCAAACCATCCAGTTATTGAAAGTAAAACCATACTAGTGCTACTGAGCAAAAGAAAGAGTGGTTGGGATGCAGTTTGCAGTAAATTCAATGCAAATCAAAATGTAACCACAAGAATGGTACAACTTCAGGTGAGATATCTTCATTATTATCAGTATTGCATATTTCTCATATTCATATTTTTGTGACATTGTTTATATTGAATGATATCTGCCTTTTTTATAGACTCTGTGGAAGAACCTTAAACTGGCTTTAAAAAGACAGAATGCAGATATCAGAAGACAGCAATTGTACTACTAGTGTTGGACCACCAAAAATAGACAACACTGATGAATTGAGTGACTTGCTGTCTGGAATAATGGAGCACCAGCAACCTCTGGATGGTATACCAGAAGATGAGCATTTGGACAGTTCAGATGAAGAACTGAGCACAAATGGTACAATGTGGCAGGGTGGAGGGCGGATCGGGTCGGGATTCTACACACCCGGTCCCTTATCAGGCTAATCGAGCCTCCGGGAGGGATAAAGGCAGACTGCGGAGGATGGTGCGGGAGAGAGAGATCGTTTACGGACATGTCCTTCATGTGTGTGTTTTGTCTTTTGTTTAAGTTCATCATTAAAATATTATTTACATTGCCAAGCCGGTTCTCGCCTCCTCCTTTCCATTGAACTGCTTTACATACATATACCAAAGAAAGTAAATTGGTTACTTCCTTTAGTAAATATATTCCAATGTCTGTGTCAATATTTATTTTTTTCATTCTATGGACCACATGTGTTTATTTGTGCTTCTAACTGTGTTCTTTTTTCCAGGGGAAAGGAATCTGAACAGGTTGGAAGAGCCAGTGCACAGTGAGTATGTACCCTCAACATCTGCTATAGCATCCCTGAGAAAAGATGCTGCCACCATCTTTAAGCAGAGAACAAACAAGATGACCATGCATGAAAAGAAATTTCATAAGCATAAAATTAAATATCTGAAGGAAGAACATGAAATGAAAATGAGAAGTCTACAGGTTGAATTGTATATGAAGTTCCAAAAAAGATACAGTGAGGAGACAATTGTGATTACCAGCCATAGTGAACAATATATGTAAAAATTTGATTTTGAATATTCATGAGTGAGAGTATTTTTATCACCACAAACTACATTTAAAACCAGCCTGGGTTTAGTTACTCATTTAATTTTGCTGCACTCTATTTGAATTTTGTACAGAACAAACATTATCAAAGCAGAAATAAGCCATCATGAATAATGTCCATACTGAAATGCATCTCATCTAGTTGAAGTGCAGCAATGTGAAAGCAACTCTGTGTACAAGTCCTCATTGGTCATTGCCTGCCACAGCCCTGGGCATGTCTGCTTGATCCTGATCTTCTATTGGAGGATCAGGACAGCAATGCTGCTTCAGGTAGTTGTGCAGCACAGCTGTAGCAATGATCACCTTGCAGTATATTTCTGTATGATCAACCTTTACCTAAGAGTCAGTATTTCCTTAAATAACTTTCTAAACTGATTTTGAAAGAATTTTCATTTTTGGGTGAACTATCCCTTTAATAAAAACTCAAAAAAGTATTCCTCGTAGGGGCCATGGTCTTCCACAATGAAGGCAAATCCTGACCGCCACACACACACACACACACACACACACACACACACACACACACACACACACAGCTATACCACGTTGTTTTTCATTGCCTATTCCCAAACCGCATTTGAGAAATGAAATTATTTGGCTGCTTTTATGGCCAAAATTTTCTCTTTAGTTATTCTGCAGAGAATATCTGTGAAAGCAGAGCTCAGTGGATTTCTGAATCACCATTTCTTCCTAAACTCATCAAAGCTGGGAGCCTCTGAACTTCTCATTCTGTTACTTCTCTCTCTTTCTCTCCATCTCATCTGAGAGAGTTCTGCAGAGCAACACTTCTCATTGTGATCCAAAACCACTCGTGCACCCCCCCACCCCCCGACCCCTCTTGCTCTCCTCCCATCTATCTCTATTTCGCTCTCACATCACATGTGCTCCTCAGGGAACATATCATCAAATTCTCCTGCTGCATTACAGCAGCCGAACAATAAAGAAATGCAATCTAGCCTGAGTTTCCAAAGCAGGCGGCACTTTGAGAAAGCATCCTCGCCCATCTGCTTTCATCCACACCCCCGTCAATGTCTAACTCTCTCTCTCTTCTACCCTCTACTCTCTATTCCCAGGCTCCTGATGAGGAGAGCTTAAAGTCATCACTGTGCGTACTGAATTGTGTTTCCCACTGCCCCTGCAATAAAATAGATGGAGAAGTACCGAATAGAGAGGACTGAGAAATGTCTTTCCTGCTAGATGGCACTGTTGCACCACCAAAAGTGAAAGATGTCAATCGTTGAAGGAAGCAGGGAGGAAAGAAGGGGGGAAAAGGAGAATAAAATGGAGAAAGATCTCAATGAGCGGTCCAACACCCTGCAAACAAAACAGTCGTGCCATTTGAGAGAATGGCGATGCGAATGGAGGCGAAATAGGAGCTGATTTTCCCCCCATTTTAACTTCCTCCAGTTGATGTACAACCATTTGAACTGTGACTGGCCTCATTCTCTTGCTTGTGCATCACATTTAAGGTGAAAAGAGTCATTTCTGTGCCACTAGTTTCACCAAACAGAATTGCAAAAATACTAAGACTGGTACTGTTCATTTTCTGAAGAAAATGTGAGTTGTCTCTATGATACTCTGATGCCGGCATATTGCTGGAGAGTGTTGCTATAGGGTTGCTAAGGTGTTCTTTGTGGTTGTTAGGGCATTATTTAATGTTTACTTTCTGGCCCAATAATCTACCCCAAGTATCTATGACATTTTGATTCCTAGATATGTGTCTGACATTTTTCCATTGGAAGTCTATCATGTTTTTTCGTCTGCCATACAAAAAAGCACCATCTTAACAACCAATAACTGTTTTTAAACAGCTTTCCAGAACACTCCCCATCTACCATTAGTCAAATAAAAGAATAGCCCCACCCCAAACTCTTGCCATTGTCAGGCTGGTTGGGATGCTCAAACAAACAGTTAAACATTTTGAAACAGAGCCACAGTTTTAACACTTTCAGAGTATTTCAACCTACAAATGTACTACTTATAGTTGAGGAAACAGTATTTTAACACTGAAAAAATACACACTTCTCCTTTAAAAGGGATAGTTCACCGACAAAATTACATCTGATTTACTCACATTTACTCACCCTCATGTTGTTTCAAACTCTAATGACTATCTTACTTGATACACAAAATGATGTTACGCACTATGTTAGCTTCAGTCACCATTCACTTTCATTGTAGCTTGTTTTCCATACACTGAAAGTGAATGATGACGAAGACTGACATTTCTGCGTTCCACAGAAGAACGAAAGTCAAATGAGTTTGAAGCAACAAGAAGGTGTGCAAATGATGACAGGATCTTCATTTCTGGGTGAACTACCTCCTTTAAGATCTTTAGATGCATGTTGTTTTTACTGTGTTTGACGAAGGTGTATAAACAGTATGTGTGTGTTGGCGGTGCTATAATGTGTCTGTTTGCTTCTGTAAAGTGCATAAATGTGATTTCTCACAGTTTTCCACAGCTCTGCTTTCTGTTGTGACAAGGTATCAAAGAACAGGATTTTTTTTGTGACATGATGAGGCGTTCGAAATTACAAATCTTGTTTGTAGGGGGCATTTAATTAGATAACATGCATTATTCATAATTTTATGGCCCACAGATGGAATTTTAATCCACACTGAAGAGCATTAGCAGTGAGTAAGCAGTCATATTATTGAAAACTTTAAAGGAATAATGACTCGTGCAAGGCTTTTATTTGCCTAGAAAAGAAAGAAAATGAGTGACACAGAGATAAATGTAGACCAGCACAGATACAAGCCTTTACCAGAAACTATATTCTCACAGTCTTGTTGGAAAATTATTAAAAGCAAAAGTTATTTTAGACACATTTAACTGAAGCCAAAATCTCTCTCACTTATGTATATGCATAAATCCACTCTTACCTCATAGCCCGGAATTCCATCCTTCCCCGGCCTTCCCTGTGGAGGAGAAAGAACATTGGCATCAATCTGTGCAACCAGAGCAGCTTTTCACTGATAACAATCTCAATACGTAATCAGATGCCATGATGAGCACTAATATTTTGAGTTACTATTAGAAAAAAACACTTTTGTAATGTTCTTTTAGAAGTTTCATAAAATAAAACTCTAAATGTCCAGGTCATGAATACAATTTCTCACTTTTAAGCTTAAAATTGTATATAAAAGGCACACATTTCATGATCTAATAATTTCCTGATGGTTCAAATCAAGTCCCCCCCCCCCCCCCCCATTGAATATTCTATTTTAATCCAAAATTCAATCACATTACAGAAGTTAAATGTGTCAAGAAATATGAACACTATTTCCTATTGAGCTTAATTCTCATTGGTTTATTAAGTCTCATTGGCTGCATTTGTAGATAGGTTAGTACACATTATTCCACTATGGTTAAGTGTTAAAAGTAGAAATAAATTGTTAAACACCACCTGGAAGTTTCAGAGAGGACTCCCAGGGGAATTCTCTGTATTCCATGAATGTGCTGAAGGCAATATTGGGATAGGTTAAAGGATAACGAAGCAATTATTTGAGACCTATACTGCCACTGTACTGCTTCACTGAGACAACCAATGAAACGTTTACCCTAGTGACTGCACCTATTACCACAGCACAACTCAGATAGGTTTAACAGCAAAGTTTCCAAAAGAATACGGAAGATTGCTCTGTGCTGTGAAGTGAGATATTAACACAGAAGTCGCTTTAAAAAAAAAAGTCTAGAATAATAGATCAGTTATGTAGGGACCCTTTTCACACACTTTGATGACACAATTCTGCTTTATTTTAGCAGGGTAAATCGGACAAAGTTTTTTTTACTTCAATTGATAAATTGGGATTTTTTGAAGTTGCGGACTCCTACAAGAGGGGCTGGGAGTGGGTGATGTCCCACATTTCTTCCCACAGATTAAACTGCTTGAGGTGGGTAGCACGTATGTGCTTTTGATGTAAAATTACATAATGTATTTCATTTTATTCTAGGTGAATATACTGGGTTGCTGCAGAGTTTTTAAAATCAAATTTAAGACTTTATAAGATCTTTTTCAAGACCTGAACAAATAAAATTAATACCATACCCTCATCCCAAAACAAACCTACACAATCTCATAATAAATCATGTATCACAGACTCTTACTTAAACAGGAAGGGGCACACATTCAAAATGGCCTTAACATTGCTTATAAGTAAAACATGGTAGAATCTACTGTATGCAAGACATGTTTTCTGCATACTGTATATATCACATTAAAATTGGTTTATGTACCAATACATAAATAAATACAAATTAGAGGTCGACCAATATTGGATTTTGCTGATATGATAATGTGTTGAAAGGCAATTAATCTGCCAATAGTTTTTAAAATGGGTAGCCATTAAAAGCCATTAAACATTAAATGTTCCTAGTCTTCCTGTGATGGGAGGGCCAAACATAGGCTGTAAGAGTCCAAATTGAATTAAATTTCTGATGCAGTTTTTAACCAGGAAATAAAATATAATTAATTAACAGCATGGAACTTTTAACTTTAATGGCTGAAATACATCGGGGACTCTTATTTTGAAATGTCTGCCCTTCACTTCTTCCAAGTGCTCATTAAAATATATAACAGAAATTAAATGTTCACTCTACAATTATCTGCAATGTATTACAATATAAACAGTTACAAGTAAACATTGTCATATTTCCTAAACACTATATCATCATCTTCAACAGTTGATCATTAGTGATCGCTTGTCATAAACGTTTGTTATGGTTTAATGATTGCGAACTGCTTTGCAGCAGCTGAAAGCACTGACAAGACCCTGCATGTGTGGACAAAAAACAGTGCCACATTTTCACTTTGAAGAACCTAGCACATCCATTCATTTAATTAAAATGTATTCTTTAATTAAAACGACATGCTGATGTGATGGAATGTCGTTTAGGAACACTCAGCCCTAAATTAACCACTGATTTAATGTACATTTACATCATTATTCTTAGTGTTTCAGTACCCTGGTATTAAACAAAACAAAAGGAAACGCAAGAAAAAAGCAAACTAGTCATCACTGCTATGAATCATTATTTTGCTTTGCAATACAACTACTGAGGGAGTGACAGTAAATTTGGCATCTTTCTCACTTCTGAATGCCATAATCCATGGTCCTCTTTTGGAAAGTCGTGGAAATATATTGGAGCAAATAGGAATGCAAAAATAATATATTTTTTGGCCTCCATTTTGCTCACATTTAAAAGTTTACCCTACTATAATTTCTACCCTCCAAACTGATGATTGTGGAAAGGGTCCATAGTGAGCTTTGTAGTATAAATGTGCAGGACCTGTATGCATGACATGTATACATCCAATTGTTAAAAGTAACAACACTGATCCTTGTTTTCGATGATCTTTTAAACATAGGCGCTCTGGGATTTTTTTATTAGTAAGAACCCAGGCTCTAAATCAAACTATAGGCCAGAGTTGAAATCAAGGTTTTAGAAAGAAGAAACTCTGACAACACAAGCTCTGTTAGTGTTGGTGATCTGAAACCACAGAGTTTCAATCGATCACCACACTAATCAGTTAATTAAATCTGGTCTGCAATTCAAGCCTGGATCAAAACTGGATCAATATGTTAGAAGATCATAGAACTGAGAACAAAGGACAGAAACTCATGAGAAATAATGTTATGGTTCATAGACGGTGTAGTTAACAGGCACGTGGAATGTATGCAGTTGATTATAGACAGGTGTAGTACAGTATATGCTGTAGATTATAGGAAGGTGTAGTGTATGATAGCTTACCGGGAGTCCAGGAGGCCCTTCAGGTCCAGGGAAGCCAGTCTCTCCCAGAGGGCCCCGTCCTCCCTGTGAGGTGAGAAACAGCAGGACAATTGGACATCATCACAATGTCCTGGTGCCAAAAACCTGCTGCATGATTGACAGCTGCTAACAAGTAACAAAGCAAATCTCACCGGCTCTCCAGGGATCCCTGGCTCACCACGTGGACCAGGCTTTCCCTATCCACCAAAGCAACAAGAATAAGAGAGAAAAGAGTTAGACCTCAAAACTAGTGTCCAATTGAACCACCGGTACATCTGGGAACACAACTACAATGTGCATCGCTGATATTGTGTTGCCAGTATGGTTCATTTATAAAATGTACAGTTTCAGTCCTGAGTGATTGGTCAATACAGCATTCCAGTCATGCTAAGATAAGCGATATAGTAACAGCTAATATGTATACCACTGTGTAGCACCAAAAAAATTATATCCTGTTACAGTTCACATATCTCTTTTCATTCAACGGCAGTTCATAGTGATGTTTGTCAAGATCCTGAAAAAACACAATAAATGGCATTTTTCCACTGCACGTTACGGTTCGACTCGACTAGACTCTGCTTGCTTTACTTTTCCGAGCTTGCTTTTTTTACTGCAGTTTAGTGCCGCCTCAACGTGGGTGGGATTATAGGCTGATCATCATAGTTGCGCCCCCTCTACTGCAGTGACATCTTCTTAAACGCGACACAAACATTACCGCTAGCTGTTAGCTACTAGCTCATTGTGCTTCATAAAGCAGTTGTTGCATGGTGATTTGTATAAAAGTTAAATTGGCCTGGTTGTTTTAGAAGCAAGCTTTCCAGTAGCTGGTCAAATAAATAAAGTTAAGCTTTCAAGAAGAATATAGTAACGTAACAAAAACGTAACAAAACGTACCATCCTCCATCGTGGACTCCAACAACGCAGTGGCCGAGTTCAAGGCACTCTCCCTCCCGCTGCTCGCCAGTCTATAGCCATAGATAGCGTCCAACTGGTCGAACCACTTCCGCTTTCTTCTGTTTGAACAACTCTGGCTGTTGTGGTCCTTGATGTTTCGGTAGTCACTTATTTTATTTTTTTACTTTTCCCTACACTGTTGGTAGGTCCAGTGGTAGCTGAGACACTTACTGGTAGACTTTTTCTTTTCTTGTCATTTCGTTCGTCGATAACGAGAGGAACATCTGCACCTCGTTTATTGACCACGGCGTGGTTTTGCACACAGACATTTCTCTTAACAATTCGAAAGTCGCGTGAGCAAATGGTACTGCTATAGCTGTTGCTAACTTTAAAACTAGCGGGTTGATATCTCATGTCGCAAATCCAGTGACACTGGTAGTGACGATTCTCTCTGACCAATCAGTGATCTTTAG
Organism: Moxostoma hubbsi; assembly: GCA_032164185.1. Classification (NCBI taxonomy): domain Eukaryota; kingdom Metazoa; phylum Chordata; class Actinopteri; order Cypriniformes; family Catostomidae; genus Moxostoma; species Moxostoma hubbsi. The sequence goes on from JAVLUX010000034.1 coordinate 7,767,983, forward strand.
GGTTTTGACATCACATATAGTATTGGCTCGGATTGCTTGGAACCTCGACCGCAGTGGTACTAAAAAAAGTATGAGGTACCAGGTACTATCCACAGTGGAAAACCCCAAAAAAGCGAGCAGAGTTGAGTCGAGCTGTACCTTGCAGTAGAAAAACCCCAAATGTGTCAAAAATCCCATAGCCCATATGACTTGTGCACTATGGTATATTCTAATACTTCTGAAGCCATATGATAGCTTTGTGTAAAGAACAATCGGAAATTTTGAAAATGTTCCCATCCATAGTTCACTTTTGCACCTGTGTTAAAAAATGTCCTGACGTCATTGATGGCAAAATTGCATCTTCAGATTGAAGCTCAAGAATCAGAGCTTAAGCAGAGAAGATAATTAATGAATAATAACTTCTTTCTTTCTTTCTTTCTTTTTTGTTGTGTTTTTGTTCTTTTCCGGAGCTTGACAGCCCCTAATCCCTTTCCACTTTCAATGCATGGATGAGCACAGATTGAACATTCTTCAAAATATCACCTTTAGTGTTCCACAGTAGAAAAAAAGCCGTACAGGTTTGGATCAACATAATTGATAACAAGACCTTCATTTTGGGTGAATTAAATAACTGCGTAAAGTTTTTATATGCAGTAAAGTCATTTAATGAAAATAGAACAACTTACAGCAGGTCCAACAATTCCAGGTGGACCAGGTAGACCAGGATCTCCCTTACAACACATAAAAACACACATGTAAGACAAGAATTTTCATTCCACAATGCTTGAGTACACATCAGTGATTGCTTTTCTTTCTGTTCTCTAAACCAACTGTGCATGACAAGTCCTCCAAAATCAATCTCTAAAGTATCTGTGTGTGTGAGAACATTAAGACCTGCACGTTCTCTTCCATATACGCTCTGCTAGCTTTACGAATAAAAGCTGCTTTTAAGTCTTGGGCCACAGCACAAAAATAAACAGCTTGAGATCAGGCTGCCTCGTGGCTGTTGTGGAGTCGACAAGCACACAAAGTGGTGCGACTACAATCTTGACAAGTCCTCTCTGGGAAGAGTGGGCGAGTTTGATGCTGCTCCGAGGAGGAAGCTGCTCTTGCAGACAAACAAAAGTGAGGCTCCATGCACCAGCACTCTTATATGTGCAGAGGAAACAGGTTGTAATGGCTTTTTGGATAAGATTTAATGAAGCTATAGGGTTGGTCTGTATTCAAAACTCAGATACGAAGCACAAAAGTATAAACCTTAGTCAGTATAGACATCATATTTCATTTTTAGCATTTGAAAACGAAGCTATGAAGGATAGACGTCCAGTCTGTTTAATAGGTTGAACTTTGTACACTGTCAGTACAACAACTTGTCACTCGGTCACTACCATCAAAGACTATTAAGGTGGGATACAAGATTACACACATCAGCTTTAATATTAAATAATTACTATACAAATTAGGAGTACAGCCTCTGAGACCAAAAGGATCCTGCTTTGTGACATCCTGAGTTTTTCAATGTACCCACTACCCTCCATCTCTCAGTCAGTCATCCATACATACACTCTGTGAAAGTTTCATGGAAACTGCAATGTCACGTCAAATTGTGCAGGTATGGAGAGGCATGTCAGTTTGAGCTGTTGAAAGCTCTGTGTAATCTGGGACCGTCCGACAGCATCCAGTGACACGACTCATTCAAACGTGCTTACCTTAGCACCTGGCAGGCCTTCTAGTCCTGGTAATCCCATCAGTCCCGGCTCACCCTGGAATAAAGGAAGCACATTCCAGCTCAGCATGGACACCATTATGCGTAAAAGTCTGTCTGCATGCGTGTGTGTGTAAGTCAGTGGTCTGTGGTGGATTTTAGATATGCATCCCAGTGTTTTTTTGAGTCCAATGTAAATACATGTTCCAGTTTAATATGAACACAGTTTCCAGGTTAAAGGAGTAGTTCACCAAAAATCTGCCACCATTTCCTCACCCTCATATTGTTCCAAACACAAAAAGAGATGTTAGGCAGAATTTTACCTCCCACTTTATTGTATGGAAGAAGAAAATATGCACTGAATGCGAAAGGTGAGCGAGGGTAACATTTTACCAAGTCATTCAGGTTTGAAGAAAAAGTCATACAACTTGAGGATGAGTAAATGGTGACAGAGTTGTCATTTTTGGGTTAACTATCCTTTTAAAGTCTTAAGGAACACCATTTACCTCAACATTAAACCAATAATGCAATATTTTTATATGTTTCTATTAACATATACATTTTTGAAACCCAGACATGTCAAGCCTCTTCAAATGTTTTTATTTTGCTATATATAATTTTTTACAGTCCTTCAAAAATAATAACCACAATAATACAGTAACAAGCATATTTCGAGCATCTTTTATTACTACACGGTGTTTTTGTTTATAGTCACCTTCTGTTAAATAGGTCACCTTAAAAAAGACAATTCTGTCATAATTTGCTCACCTTCATGTTGTTCTAAACCCTTAAGCTCCGTTCACAGCGTGACAGCGACACCATCCCATTCATTTTCAATGAGAGCACAGTGACTTTCGGAGACCTGAGATGTCGTGGCCGTTGGCAGTGGAGGGCGACAAGACAAGTTGAGAATATTTCAACTTTATGCTAATGACAAGCGACATTCACGAGCGACTACCAATGAGAGTGAAGACAGCGGAGCTCTCATCATCTGTCTCCTGGCAGACTGGAGACAAGTGCAGAGCAAGACGGAGGAGAAGTTTCAGCTTCATGATGGATTTTTACATGCTGTAACCACATGCATGGATATAATTAAACAATGATGCTTGGAAAAGCGTGCGAGAACTGGCTTGCTTTCCGAGTGAGTTTGATTGATTCATTCATGATAGACTGACTGTCCTGTTAATGATTTATATTGATAGATTGATGGTCTTGTTAATGACTTAGTGCACTGAACACTGCTGCACATTATATAAAACACTCTCCTCTGCAGAATGTACATTTTTAGAGACAAGAGAACTGAATCCTTGTCAAATTGTAATGATATCTTAATTTTACCAGTATTAGCTCTCATCTTTATCTCATTTTCAAAAGCTATGGCCTCCAGTAACTACACAGTTAGCTACACAGATCGCAGAGTCTAGCAACACCATGCTACAAAGTTGCTGGCGGTGTGAACGGAGCTTAATAAACACAAACAAATGTGTTAGGCAGAGTGTTAGAGATGTAAAACCTTAGTCACCATTGACTTTCATTGTATGAGAAGATGTAAAAATTCTTCCTAACATCTCCTTTTGTGTTCCATGGAAGAAAGAAAGTCATATGGGTTTGGAACAATATGACAGTAAGTAAATAGATAGAATTTTTGCTTCACACACACTGACTGATCACATATTTACACAATATAATGTTTTGTTTTATTTTTGTACTGTACATTATTTTTAAGATGGCCCAACTCATTTGCCTCCTCAGAGAAAATGCCCCAGTAGCCTACTAAAGCCTACTAAGTATATTTAGACAGAAAATTCCCCTGTGGCAAAAATATTTAGACAGAAAGAGTATAATGGTTGGTGGACACGTCTGTAATGTCTGCATGAATTTTATAGATCCAACAAACACGGAACACCATTTTTCCGGCATGTCACTGATTAATTCAATTAAAAAAGCGACTATTTATCACCATCGTGACAAGTGCATCAAGTTAACTCTAATTCTGTCACATTACCATCCTGACAAAGCATTTACTTTCCTCCCATTTTCATTTAGCCTGCTGTATTAATAAATCACACGTACTTCAGCGCAAACAGAGCAGCTCGTAATTCACCCCAAGTTATTGGCCGATCTCCCGCACCGAACCCGTACACGGAGCCCTGAAGAATCTGTGTACAAGTGGCATACATTATGTTTGTCTCATGCCCCAGTCGCTATTGCGGAACAGCAGCAAGCGGCGTATTAACAAGTCTTGCCACCGAGACGGATTGCAGAGGTAATTGTGGCACGGGTAGATTGCCATGAAAAACAGCGCACAAACCTACATGGAACCAGAGAGAGGATCGACTGGAGACAGATGGGGGCAATTTTAACAGTGTGTTGGAGACTGCTGGGACCATTTATTCAAATGTCAAATTAGCATGCCAGTGAAAAATTGTTCCGCACAAAAAAATAAATAAATAAATAAATAAAATTGTACCCGCGAGAACAGGAAGTGCCAGCTTTTTGGCTACAGGAGCTGATATTGTACGGGCCTGTCTTGTTTGTGCATGTGCTTTTGTATGCGCTGCGTTTATGACATCTCCCACTGTGTCTAAACTGTTGTGCTCCGCTGCTCTCTGACTAGTTCCGAGCCAGAATCTGTGATTAATGGAGACCAGCCAAAAAGCAAAAGATGGACAGATCTAGAGAGTGGATTTTCTTTCTCACACATTCAGAGGCACAGAAGTGCAGTTGAATTGAAAATATTTTCATACTCCCTTCATTAAAAAATAGGGATGGGCAGATCAAACATAAAGTATCAATGATTGTAGTAACCATGTCTGTAGTAACAATTATAATTTATTTTTTTTTTGGCAGAAGCTATGGTTTTGTTACAATTAACCATGGTTTTACAAAAGTAATACTGCAATACTGTCGTATCCAGTACAGTAATACTATATAATAACAGTAACCATCATTTTACTATAGGGATATTGTAGTAACCATGACAGTAACCATGACTTGTAGTAACCATAAATAAAAATACCACTGTTTTCATAAAGGTAAACAAAATAGAAGTTCTATTTAAACCTATAAATGGAAAAAAATATTATGGATATATTTATTTAAATTTAATAACAAGAAAAATGTATTTAAAAGTGGCATTGGTATTGGCAATACTGACCTTGACAGTACTTGGCATCAGATCAGTAAGAAAATAAGTGGCATCGCCACATCAATATCCCGATGACTAATAATTGTTTTTTTAAGTATCAATTATCAACTTTCTCTATATGCCTAAGTTTGAGTGCAATATGGAAATATAGCCCCTTCCTAGTATGTCCACAGAGTTTAAAAGGAAATTATGGTCGCATAAGAAAGCTTAGGCAGCTGACTTGCTGCCAAATTAATTAATGGCTTATCCAAGAAAAACAAATGAAATAAATGAAACTCTTAAGAAAACCTGTCTCAGAACAGCTCTCAAGGCACCTAATTTTCACCCTGCCTCCTTATACAGCCTTCAAATGCAGTATTTTCCAGCTTTCTTAAGAATCATAGGAATCTATTGTTTTAAAGGGTGATGCTTGAAAGATCTCTTAAAACAGTAACTGGCCCAAAAAAAAGTTGCATACTCTAATATTTAGTTGGACCGCCATTGATTTGATTATGGCACACACTAGTTGTGGCATTGTTGCATTAAATTTTGCCGAGATCTTGTATGATGATGGGAGAGGTGAACCACTCTGTAAAGTCTTCTCCAGCTCATCACAAAGACTTTCAATGGGGTTAAGGTCATGTCTCTGTGGTGGCCAGTTCATGTGTGAAAATGTTTCCTCATGCTCCCTAAACTGCTCTTTCACAATCTGAGCCCAAAGAATCTTGGCATTGTCGTCCTGGAATATGCCCGTGCCGTCAGGGATGAAGAAGTCCATTGATGGGATAACCTGGTCATGCAGTACATTCAGGTAGTCGGCTTACTTGCTGAGCCTTGGATAATGATCCAATCATAGGCTCTTAAATATCTGCTTTTTAAATCCAAATGATGACTTTTCTTTTTGGCCAGGCAGTGTATGATTCAATAAAAACATATAGTTGATTTAAAATAGTCTCTGAAATGTCTTAATGTAAAATGTCTGTTTACCTTGACTTGACTTGACTTTTTCTTTTTTTTTCTCCCGATTTGGAATGTTCAATTCCCAATATTTTAAGACTTTAAGATATTTCTGGCACACCTACTAATTTTGACATAGGACCCAAGCCAAGATGTCCAGGACAATCTAGAAAATAACTATCTGTAAAATGGAATGTATTTGCTTCTCATCCTTTTTCAAAAGAATCACATTTTAAACGTGACAATTTAAGGTATTATTTTTACTGTCCTGAGGTGTGAAACTCATTTTGTTGATTCTAACAGCTGTTTCTATTAGTGTTCTGAATTTACAGTATGTAGATACAGATAGCAAATTAAATCAAGGAATTCTGAGGCCAAATTGCAATTGCAAGCTTTAAAGCTATGACTTGGCTGCTGCTCAATTTAATCGTCATATGGTGTGACTTAAAGCAGGACCGTTACCCCCCACCCCCCACCCTCTCCAAAAAAACAAGTAAGTTAAATACACGATAAAAAGTGAAAAGCTTAAAAGAAATGGTGACCATTTACAGCATCTATTGTATTTTTCAAATACCCATAGAAGGTCAGAGGTCAACATCTTTTATATCAATTACACAGAACCACCACTCACCAACTTTCCTTCATCTCCTTTGGGGCCCTGAAAAAAACAAAAAAACAAAACAGAATAAGCACTGATTGCCATGAAATTGATGCCATTTGACCTTATTTCCATGTGTGCTTTCATGGAAATTAATACAATTTGTGCAATTAGCTGGATGACATCTGCTCTACTTGTTGTCACAAAAAAATAACACAATGAAGTGATTGTAATATAAAGACCCACAACGTTTTTATGTAGAGTTTCATGCATTCTCAAACTCTTTTCCAAAAGCTGCCTATCTAGACAGCATTTTAACCTGTTGTTACACAAGATACACACCCATCAACATCAAAACATGCAAAATCAAAACACATCATTGGTGCAAAATCAAATTCAGTAGGCTGCAAAATTATGCAGCCTTTTAAGAAACCTTAGTGGATAGTGCAGTGCCAGAATACATAGCAATGCAATCTGTGAAAATATTCATCCAACATGGCTGACGCAGTCAAAAGAAATGTTGACTATTAATACCCTAGAGTTTCAAGTATGTTTTATCTAATTAAATAAGAACAGTTTGATACAATACTGTACTTTGTGTGCTATATACAGTTCCCTTTACAAAAAGCTTCACTTTGATGCTGCGCTGCTAAGGGCTATGGGGAAACAATCTTATTGTGAGCTGCTCTGAACATGTGTGTAACACGTCAATGAAATTGACTGGAATTTATAGCCTCGGTTGGTGAGATCATTGGACGCACCTGTGGCCAGGCTATAAATAGGAGGCGTCACCAGAGTGTCGTCAGACATTTTTCTTCAGAGCTTTCTCTCTGTGTGTTTTCACAAAACTCTTGTTAGAAATTTGTTAAAAAATCTAAGTCTTTTTCTTCCTTCTCTCTTTTATATATATATAAAAAAAAAAGAAAAAGAAAGGGGAAAATGGCGGAAAAACAGGGCAAACAATGCGTGTTTCCTTGTCAGCGTTCTATGTCTGACAAGGACACGCATCAATTTTGCTTTGTTTGCTTGGGGAAAGAGCACGCTACTCTCGCGTTGGAACAGGGCGGGTGCACGCATTGCGACCTACTTTCGGTCGGGATGCTTCGCGCTCGCCTTGCTTACTTCCGAGAGCCGGCACCCACACTTCATTCGTGGGGCTCTCGCATGGATCTGGCTGAGGAGCGAGAGACGGGTTCGTCCCTTTCGCTCGCTCTCTCCCCAGATCCTGCTGGTCCCTCGCGTGATCCTGAAGCGTGCTTCGGCGCCTCTTCAGTTCGCGAGGGGGACCTCCATTCCCTTGGATCAGATTCCGAGTTAACCGCATCTGAGCGCTCCAATCGCGATTCTAAATCTTCGGAGGAGCTGCTCGATGTAATTACTCACGCGGTGGCCAGACTTAAAATAGATTGGCCACGTGACCAAGTTCCCCCCAAGCACTCTAAGTTAGAAGACAGATTTCTGTCTGGTGACCAAGGGAAGGGAACACCTCATCAGTCCCTTCCCTTCTTTGATGATCTCCACGACGAGCTTTCTCGTTCTTGGAATAAACCTTATACCTCGCGCATTCACGTGCCCTCCATGTCAGTATATTCGACTATCGTGGGCGCTGAGGTGCGAGGGTATTTAAAGATGCCACCGGTCGAAGAGACACTTGCGGGTTATCTCTCGCCGGGTTCGGCATCGTCGCTTAAGAAATCTGCTCTCCCCTCTAAGCCATGCAGGGTAACCTCCATGCTGGTTGGGAAAGCATATCAAGCGGCGGGTCAGGCTGGTGCTGCACTGCACACCATGGCTGTCTTGCAGGTGTACCAGGCTGACCTACTAAAAGACTTGAGTGCTGGAAGAGACCTCGACGACGAAGCTTTTTCTGAACTTCGTCGAGCTGCGGATTTGTCTCTCCGTGCCACCAAGCAGTCAGCCCGTGCTATTGGCCGGTCTATGTCCGCTTTGGTCAGCACTGAGAGCCACTTATGGCTTAATCTATCCGGCATCAAGGATAAGGACAGAGTTTTCCTCCTTGATGCCCCAGTTTCGCCTTCTGGTCTCTTTGGAGACGCCATGAATTCGGTTATCTCCAGATTCCAGGAGGCGAAAAGCCATGAGGAAGCCTTTGGGCAATTTCTTCCGCGTCGCACTCAGGGGGCGAGGCCGTCGGTCACCCAGTCTCGCCCTGATTCTGTTAGGAGGGAGGTTCAAAAACAGAGTGTGGCAAGTCGTGCTCCCCCTCGCAGTGATTGGGGACAGGCTCGTCGCCCTCAGCAACCTCCCAAACAAGACCTCAGGGCTTGTATCTCCAAGAGAAAGAAGCCCTGATGGTCCTGTATCCAACCCTGTGAGGGTAGTTCCCTTCGGGACGGGGCGCGTGTATCATTCACTTCGGCCCTCCCGATACCCTCATGAAACCTCTTCACTCCCGCCACCCTTGGTGTTTCGGGTGACAGAGGTTTCCAACAAGATGTTGAATGTACCGTTGCTTCCTGCCATAATCCAGGACACAGAACATTCGACACCCCCTCGACAGGAAGTCTTGAAATTAGTTCCCATCTCAGAGAACCTGGCAGCGTGGAAACTTCTGCCAGGTATTTCTATGTGGGTTCTAAAACAGTAGAAAAAGGCTTGCCGCCCTCCGAGCTTCAACGGCGTGGTTTCCACTACCGTAAGCCCGGAACAGGCATGTCTACTTCAGGTAGAACTGCAAAATCTCTTGGAAAAAAGGGGCCATAGAACATGTTCCCCTTCCAGAGAAAAAAAAAAAAGTCAGGCTATTACAGCAGATACTTCCTGGTCCAGCCTAGCCCTATCACCCCGCACATTCACGAAATGCATGGATGCAGCACTGGCTCCTTTGCGACTCCAGGGCATCCGCATTCTGAATTATCTAGACGACTGGCTGATCCTAGCCCAGTCTCAGAAACTGGCAGTTCAGCACAGGGATATTGTCTTGGCTCATCTAGGTTCCCTGGGTCCGAGACTCAACGCCAAAGGAGCGTTCTTTCCCCGACCCAGAAAATTTCCTATTTAGGGGTCATATGGAATTTGATCACGATGCAGGCACAGTTGTCTCCCGCTCGTGTCATCTCCATTCAGAACTCCCTGAGCAATCTCAGGCTAGGTCAAGGTTGCACTGTTCTTCAGTATCAACGAATATTAGGTCTCATGGCGTCTGCGTCCACGGTGATTCCTTTGGGCCTTCTCCATATGAGACCGTTTCAGCTGTGGCTAAAAGCCAGGGGGTTTCATCCAAGGGCCAGTCCCCTCAGGCAAATAAGGGTTACGCGCCCAGTGCTTCGTTCCCTTTCTATGTGGTTCAGACCCCGGTTCTTACCTTGGGTCCCACTCTAGGTGCGTCTTGTTGTCGCAGGCTGCTAACGACAGACGCCTCCCTGACGGGCTGGGTAGCGGCCTTAAGTGGTCGTCCGGCTTAAAGGGATAGGAGGGTCGTCAGTTCGGTTGTCACAGTAACTGTCTCGAGCTGATGGCCGTATTTCTGGCCCTGAAATACTTCCTCCTGAGGCTGCCATGTCTTGGTGCGGGTGGGCAATACAGTGGTAGCCTCTTACATAAACCATCGGGGGATCCACGTTCACGTCATCTGAATTTCTGGCACATTCGATCCTCCTTGGGGCCCAGGGCAGCTCAGGGCAGTTTCGTCCCTGGATGCCCGTGTGTATGTGGGAGCAGATTTACTAATCTAGGGTAGAAGAGGACCTCTTCGCCTCTATGATAGCGCAATGTCTCCTCTACTTCTCCCTAAGTCACCCAGCCCCCTTGGGTCTGGGCTCAAAGGCACTTACGTGTCCCCCGGTTCTTCTGCTCCCGGGAGTCTTGGTAAGGTTCGCCAGCAAGGGTCTTGCCTCCTTTTAATGGCGCTGCGCTGGCCGAACAGGATATGTTTCTCGAATTCCTCTCCTTGACGGCTCGCCTTGGGCAATTCCGGACAGGAAGGACCTTCTCATCACTGGTCCGAATTGTGAAAACTCTCATGCTTGGCCCCTAAGGGTACCAACTGAGGTTCACAGGGCTTTCTATTGAAGTTTCCGAGAACATTTCAAGTGCTACGGCTCCCTCCACTTGGAACTGATCTGGGTAGATTTTACAGGGCAGAAGAGGACCTCTTCGCCTCTTTTGATAGCGCAATGTCTCCTCTACTTCTCCCCGAGTCACCCAGTTTTCCCCCCTAAGTTCATATTACAGAACCAGCTAACTGCCAGTTTGCTTCAGTTCTGGATTTTCTGTAGAAAGAACTGTCAGCGGGCACTTGCCTCGCCACTGCCAGGTTCTATGTGGCTTCCACTGCGGTTTGCCACGCCTTGGTGGGCGGGGTGCCCCCTAAGAGGCGTCCTTGCTAGGACCTCTTCACAGGGTAAGACCCCAGACTTCTGACTCTCAGGATGGTTTTTCTTATGGCAATTACGTCTCTAAGGAGACTTGGGTACCTACAGGCTCTGTCTCTTTTGCCGGCCTGTTTAGAGTTTGCCCCAGAATGACCAAAAGCATTCTTTGCACCCTCACCCTAACTACCTGCCCAAGGTATCTTTAGCGTCCCTTGGCCGGTTATTTTCTGAGCCTTCTGCTCCCTGCCGTTTGTAACGCCGGAGCAGCTAAGACTTCTCAGACTCTGTCCAGTCTGTACCCTTCAGACTTATGTCCACCGCTTTTGCTAGTGGCGTAAAGTCAGGGCAGCAATTCTTCACTTGGAAGCCATGACCGGGGGCGGTCACTTCCTGGCAGACTATGTCACTTTGGGTGAGGTACATTTTTGCCCCGGCCTACGAGGCGCGCGGTCAAGCTTCGCCAGTAGGTTTTAGGGCACACTCTACCAGAAGGCTGTCCTCCTTTAAAGCCTCGGCTAGAGGCCTCTCTCTCTGCAGCAAGTTTGTGATGCGGCAGGCTGGTCCTCCCCGCACACATTCATCTGGTTTCATGGTCATGTTTCTAGATGTTCAGGCTACCCCGGGCTCTTATGCCCTTGGGTCGACATCTACGCTCATGTCTAAGCAAGTTTGTGATGCGGCAGGCTGGTCACCTCCGCACACATTCTTCAGGATCTATGGTTTGGCTAGATGCTCCTGCTACCCCGGTATGCCCTTGGGTCGACATCTACGCTAATGTCTAAGCAAATTTGTGATGCGGCAGGCTGGTCCCCTCCGCACACATTCATTAGATTCTATAGTTTGGATGTCCATGCTACTCCGGGCTTTTACGCCCTCGAGTCGACATCTCAAACTCATGCAGGAACAAGTTTGTGACGTGGCGGGCTGGTCCTCTCCACGCACATTCTACAATTTTCTACATGGGCTAGGATGTTTTTGCTACCCCGGACTATGTCCTTGGGTCGACACCCCAGGCTCATGCCAAATCCAAGTTCATGGTACGAACTTTTGAGTTAGATCCCTTGGGTCGGCTTCTCAAACTCATCTTTTGACTTTGTGGGCTAGATGCTCCGCTACTCCGGACTCTTATGTCTTTGAGTCGACATCTCAAGCTCATTGTCTAACCAGGTTTGTGATACGGCAGGCTAGTCCTTTCCGCACACACTCTTCGGATTTTATGGTGTTAGATGTTCTGCCACTCCGGGCTTATGCCCTTGAGTCGACATCTCAAGCTCATGTCTGGAACCTCTCGCGTTCTGTGAAAACACTTCACAACGATCAGGGGTCCGGACAGCCCCAGTGCGGCGGCGTGGGCATTTCGTTCCCCATAGCGCTTAGCAGCGCAGCATCAAAGTGAAGCTTTTTGTAAAGGGAACGTCTCGGGTTACTTGTGTAACCCTTGTTCCCTGAAAAAAAGCGGAACGAGATGCTGCGCTTCTTTTGCCGCACTGGGACGTCCTAGGACCGCTCTTCAGAAAAATAATCTGACGACACTCTGGTGACGCCTCCTATTTATAGCCTGGCCACAGATGCGTCCAATGATCTCACCAACCGAGGCTATAAATTCCAGTCAATTTCATTGACGTGTTACACACATGTTCAGAGCAGCTCACAATAAGATTGTTTCCCCATAGCGCTTAGCAGCGCAGCATCTCGTTCCGATTTTTTTCAGGGAACAAGGGTTACACAAGTAACCCGAGACGTTTTGTGCTCAAAGTATTGCACTGTTAGCTTAGCAACATGCTAGCGTCAAACTCAAATTAGAATCTACTGTGAGCATTTCTCTATACACGCTTTTTGTGAGGAGCGCTATTTGCATGGTGTGTGCCTATGTAGAAGTGTTTCAAATCAGTCACTAATAAAGTTTCAAGATCATTAGGATGCTGCTCTAGACGCTGACTATGTATCCAGTAAACAGCTGGGCAGCTGGTTTTGGAACAGAGATTGATTTCTATTATAGAAATAAAATAAAACATAACTGCATATTAAATATGGTAATTTTACACCTTAGCACACATTGTAAGCTCATATTTAAACACTGTGCATGTTGACATAACCCTCTCTCATCTTACTTTAAATTTGCGAGAACTCTCCTAACCACAAGAATTGATTGTTCAAATAAAGTTCAAATGAGCTTTGTCGGGGCACTGGCTCCACTCGTAGGTTTACGCGTTCCAATTAGAACAGGTTCAGCTGTGGATAAACCGAAGCAAGCCCCCTAAGGGATTTTCAAGCGGCTCCTTGTGTGCATTGCAGTGAGAGGGAAGATTAGAGTGTGTCCTCTTTCAGGCCTGCTGATAAGGGTTTAGTATCTTTCAGAGTTCTGGGTGGTCTGGTAACGAGGGCCCAGGAGGAAATAGACTCTTGTTCTTCATGGACAGGAAGGGCACAATACACACAGAGCAGATAAGTCTGCGTGTAGCTGCATTGATAAGCTAATCGGATAATTCTGCTAAAGCAGAAAAGCTCTTAAATATACAGTGTATTCAGAAAGTTTTCAGACCCCTTCATTTTTTACATTTGTAAATGTACAAATACAAATGTTGCTCCCTTATGCTAAAATGCTTAATTTTTTTTCCCACATCAATCTACACTCCATACCCCATAATGACAAAACAAAAATTAGATTTTTGTAACTTTGCAAATGTATTAAATAGAGAAAAACTGAAATATAACACTGACATAAGTATTCAGATCCTTTGCTATGACACTTGACATTTTTCTCAGGTGCATCCCATTGCTCTGAATCATCATTGAGATGCTTCTACACTTTAATTGGAGTCCACCTGTTGCAAATTCAATTGACTGGACATGATTGTGGAAAGGCACAGACCTGTCAATATAAGGTCTCACAGCTGAAAATACATATCAGAGCAAAAACCAAGCCATGAGGTCAAAGGAACTGCCTGGATAGCTCAGAGAAAGGATTGAGTCGAGGCACAGATCTGGGGAAGACTATAAAAAATATTGGCTGCATTGAAGGTTCCCAAGAGCATGGTGGCCTCCGCAATTCTTAAATGGAAGAAGGTTGGAACAACCAGGACTCTTCCTAGAGCTGGTCACTCTGGTTGAGCAGGTTGATCATGTTTGGAGAAGGGAGAAACTTGCAGAAGGACAACCATCACTGCAACACTCCACCGATCTGGGATTTATGGCAGAGTGGCCAGACGGATGCATCTCCTCAGTGCAAGACACATGAAAGCCTGCTTGGAATTTGCAAAAAAAAAAAAAAACACCTAAAGGACTTTCAGACTCTGAGACACAATATTCTCTGGTCTGATGAAATGATGATTGTACTATTTGGCCTCAATTCCAAGCATCATGTCTGGGGGAAACCAGGCAATTCTCATCACCTGCGCTATACCATCATCACAACGGTGAAGCGGCAAAGACTGGGGGACTCTTGAAGGAAAGCTGAACGTAGCAAAATACAGAGGTATCCATAATGAAAACCTGGTCCAGAGCACTCAGGATCTCAGAATGGGCCGAAGGTTCACCTTCCATTAGGGTATTTACCCTAAGCACACAGCCAAGACAATGCAATTGTAACTTAGGAAAAACTCTGTGAAAGTCAATGAGTGGCCCAGCCACAGCCCAGACTTCAACCCAATCGAACATCTCTGGAGAGACCTGAAAATGTGTGTCCACCGACGGTCCCCATAAAACCTGACAGAGCTTGAGAGGATCTGCAGAGAAGAATGGCAGAAAATCCCCAAATCCAGTTGTGCAAAGCTTGTCTCATCATACCAAAAAAGACTTGAGGCTGTAATGGCTGCCAAAGGTGCTTCAACTAAGTACTGAGTTAAGGGTCTGAATTCTTATGTCAATGTGATGTCAACTTTTTTTAGTTTGAAGAAATGTTATAAAATGTTATAAAAGTTATCAAAAATCTGTTTTATGCTTTGTCATTATGGGGTATGGAGTGTTGATTGATGTGAAAATAAATAAATAAAATAATTTAAAGCATTTTAGCGTAAGTTTGCAACATAACAAAATGTGAAAAAAATGAAGGGGTCTGAATACTTTCTGAATGCACTGTATACTTAAATATATTCTTATTAAAGTGCCGCATTACAATTACCCCTTCTTTAAAAGCAGCTACTTTGTTGACTATGTGTGATGGATTTTTTTGCACTTTCCCTTTGGGCAACAGTAATTGTCTGCATTTCAGATTTCCCCGATCCACGTTTGATATCATTCAGTACCACTGTTCATTCACTGTTCAAGAGCAGACAACAGCTAAACAGAATACAGATTTACAAGTAATATGTAATATTTTTGGGTATTGTGTATTGACATTACAATTTTGTGAAAAGTCAAACTATTGATTCCCTGTGGTAGGCTGGGTTCAAACGATCAGTGTTTGGATGTAATAATCACACACATTCTTCTATAATATCCACTCTCTTGTATGTAGCATTGGGTAGTGTGATTCAATTGATTGAATTAGTTCATTTATTCATTCGAGTTCCTACAAAGAACTTCCTGTGTAGAGTTTTACATATTCTTTGTAGCCAAATTTCATTTAATTCTGCTGTTCACAAGAATTAGAATTAAAGAATTGTCTTTAATTGAATTATATAAATAAGGGAATTTTCTAGTTTTATAACTATAAATGCATTTTTAAATTCTAAGCTGTCACTTTAATTGAAATACATATTGTTCTGTTCTGATTTAAAAACTTTATTAGATATTACTTTTGATAAAAGTTCCTCTGTTAAAAATAGTTTTGCCCTTATATTATATTCCCCTTAAATAGCTTCAATGTAGTTCCCCTTTTTCACCCAATTTGGAATGCCCAATTCCCAACGTGCTTTTAAGTTCTCGTGGTCACGTTGAGACCTGCCTCAATCTGGGTGGCGGAGGATGAATCCCAGCAGCCTCCGCATCTGAGACCGTCAACCCGTGCATCTTATCACGTGGCTTGTTGAGTGCATTGCCACGGAGACATAGCGCGTGTGGAGGCTTCACGCCGCCCACCGCGGCATCCACACTCAACTCACCACGTGCCCCACCGAGAACGAACCATATTATAGGATGTTACCCCATGTGACTCTACCCTAGCAACCGGGCCAATTTGGATGCTTAGGAGACCTGGCTGGAGTCACTCAGCACACCCTAGGATTCGAACTTGCGAACTCCAGGGATGGTAGCCAGCATCTTTTCCACTAAGCAACCCAGGCCCTCAATGTAGTTTTTCTTAGTAATTTGTAGTGTAGCTAACTTTTTAATACAGTACCTGGAGGTAGATTATTTTCTTGTAAAGACTTTCAAAGGTCACGTCCACGCTTATCTGTTGTCGTTTGAAAACTCTGTTTTCAGTTTCCTAATGTCACTGTTTACCAAAATATGCAGTTATGGAGAGCTTTTTTGAAAGCCTCCATTTTTGGTGGATCAAAACATAATTCCAAACATCATTCCAGTTAGGATGAGGCATGAAAACGTAGAAAAATAAATTCATTTTCATCCAGAAATGTAGTGTGGACATGGCACAAAGAAGCTTTTTTAAAAAAAAAAAAAAATGTATATATTTTATATTGAAAATAATGTTAAAAATATGACATACCGAGGGTCCAGGTGGCCCAGGTGGTCCAGTCTGGCCTGCATTACCCCCTACATTCTGTAAGAATCATAAGAACAAATATAGTATATGATAATATAAGCAATATGACCAATTTGACTAAAGTGTTGTGAGTATATTGCCGTTTCACATCATGTGAAATACTGTATATTACCTGAAGCTTATAGAGACTGCTCATTCCATTCCCTTCCGCATATGGAACTCCCTGCAAAGAACAATAATTAAGAGTAATATAACTAAAGAGTTGTGCTTGACAATGCAAAACTTGCAGCGATGGTGCTATGGTGTTGGGAGCAGCTGACAGGGTTGGTAAGGTGTTTTGCATAGTCTTTCACCCGTTTAATTGTCCACTGGGCAATAAAATAATTTAAAACAAACTTTGGTGAAGTTTGCAGAGGCTTCTAAAAATGCTACACTTGTTAACTTATTTTTTCTCGGGGCAGGAGTGTTTGTGAGTTTCACTGATGTGGTAATGAAATAATAAAGCACAAAACAAACCACAACAACAAATGGATCTGGGTGAAAACGCAAAGGAACATATCAATTCCGAGTGAGAACATCCATAATAGCTGGAACGCTAAATCACGATGTCGATTTAGATTACAATTTTTTTTTTAAAGTAACTGGGATGTAGTTTGTCTTTAGTTGAGTCAAGCGTGAAAGGCAGATGAAATTTACTTTTATTAATTTATACTTTTGACTACGTTGTCTATGTTAAAACATTTATCAAAGCTGTGGAATCAAGATCTGATCATTCATTAGCATTCAAGCTGATTTTGGTATGATCAAAGACTATTTAGCAGCGACGGGCCACTTCTATTAAAATGAAGGGGAAAAATGGATGTAGAAATGTCCAGCCTTACAGGTAAAAGAGCCAATCACCTTTTAGATACAGACATCACCTGTCAATCAAAGCCAAGATTTGAAATATGTTGTTTGATCGTAATCTTGACCAACTGTTTAGGATATTTTGGTCTATCCCCATTCAAGTAGACTGGAGCTGCTCTTGTATGCTGCTTGTTTACATAGGTAAACAGCTGCCCGAGAGCATTATAAAAATGGCCGACAGTGGACTAATTTGCTAGAAAGACATTGGTATATTGTGTGATCGTGTGTATTTTTGATATTGTGTGTCATGGTAATGTTGGGTTTCTTTTTTTATAATAATTACAAATTATACACATAACCAACTGATTTAAAAGTATACATGTTTAAGTTCTTTTAAAAAGTCCAAAACATTTTTTTCTTGATATTAACACTTATGCATTAAAGAGTTGAAGTCACAAACTCTAGTTAAGGGTCAAGCCCAAAATTGAACCTTTTAACACTTGCAGGAGAAAGTAGTTATTAGACACAATTAATTTTCTTTTCATTAAAATCATACTAGGGGACAAATCCTGCATATTTTAAAAGAGCAGGGGTGCTAAAACAAGACATTGATACAATTTTAAATTCACTCACATGGTTACATGGGCTGTTAAACACAATATTAGTTTTGACCCTGTGCTGGTCCCTTTTTTTCACTTGAATTTATCAAATTATGTAGGGAATCCAAAACAATTGCTAATTAAAATGTGATACTTTCAGATGTGTTTCCTTCTAGCATCACATTCCAAATGAAAGTAAATAAAATCAGTTTATTGTGCCTTGGGAAACCATTTCCATTAATTGCTAAAATCAGACGTGCTTTCAGTATCAATTAAATCTCTCATAATTTTATCCAACCCTCTCGCAATGAGCATCAGAACTTACAGGAGGTCCAGGCGGTCCGGGTCTACCTGTCGGCCCCTCACTGCCCTGCAACACAAACACATATTTATCTCTCTTTTGTAACACAAACCTTGCCTCTCTCCAAATACAGTTTGTGATATCATTGATAGTCAGGGCCAATGCCACGCTGCACTGTTAGAAAATAATGTGAATAATAACAGGTTTCAGATGGAGCGTTTGCAATTTTGTGAATAAGAGTTGGTGCCCCTTGGTTCTATTGGGCGAGCTCTTAGCAGACTCGACCAGCTGATGAAAAGCAATGAAGAGTGCTTCTATTCCCTTTCTAGTGCATATCTGCACACTGCAGGGCACACCACAAGCTCATCGAACATAACTAGCAGCATCTCCCACAGACTGTTTGCGAGAGTATCACTATTTATTATTTTATCAGAGAGAGTGTATGAGCCATACAGATGCAATACAGATGCAGAATAGGTCAAATAACTACAATGTTTTGAAAGGTGAAAAACAAATATACATATAATGTGCTTTACATTTTGTCTTTATGCCACTCTACAATCACTGTTACATTGTTGAATATTTAAAAAATGTTAGAGTCCTGAAACAGCATTTACAACACGTTGAACTTCTACAATGTGGCATACATATTTCTGAGTTAAATATTCAAGGAGAAAAACATAGGTACAGCGGGACTTTATTTTATCCATCAAGAACTGACTGGATTGGGGAAATTGAGCGTTCCATACTGGAGCAAGACGTGAACGCAATGACTTCTCCCCTCCTGAAACACCACCTTTGAAGAGGCTTTTCACAGTGTGAATGTTGAAGGTCAAGTTCATCCTAAATAGCATCTCGAAACCTAAAACAATACAATAGTTTCTTCTTCAAATCTTTTGTTACAGTATTTGTTATTATTGGCGTGACCTTTAAGTTATTCTGCTTTAAGTTAACAATTGGCAAGATTTCGGCGATTGGTTGACATTTCTGAGTTCTGACAAACTTGCCGCAAACTTGCTGCAAAGTTGTTGCAAATTTCCCAGCTATTATTTTCACATGCAAATGAGCTTGTGATTCGGCGCAAATGTTTCCAGTAGTTTGCAGCTCTTCACCGGTCGTGGTGAACCTGCAGCAAACATTTGGTGACAATGAAGAGTTTTCCGCAAAGCTCATTTGAATGTGAAAATAATGAGTGGCGAATTTGCTGCAAATCTCGATTTTTGTAGGGAATAACCCTGCAGTCTTGACCATGTAAGCCAAAAAGGGAAGTTGCTTTAGAGGTGGAGCAAGTTAAAACATTTTGATGAAAGATTACAAAACTATTTTTTTGATTTGGAATAATGAGCACTGATGAATCTTGCACAATGAGACCAGGAATGTGTATTACAGTAGTAAATAGGTCAATTTGGATTTTTTGTTTACATAAAAAAAGGTTAACTATGAACATTTTATATTGTTTGGTTCTTGTAATTATTCGGTAACTTTAAACACAAGTAGTGATCACAAAATTTTGCTTACCCGATCTCCCTTTGGTCCTGGGGGTCCAACAGGTCCTGGTCTGCCTAAAAGTCCCTGGATATAGAGCAAAATACATAAGGATCAGTTTATTTAGGCACAATAATGGCAAAACAGGGGAACAAAGTACTAATACTAAACCAGATGCTATATTGTAAAACATATTTTTATTGGGAGATTCTCACCGGTGCACCTATACGGCCTGTGGCTCCAGGTAATCCTGGCACACCAGAAGCCCCCTGAAAATAGAGATGATCTTCAGATTATAAAGAGTACTACTCAGACCAGAAATAAAAAAAAATATAACTAATTGCATTGCTTCACACCATGATTGCTGTCTACACTAGAAGATCTCAGAATGTTCAATAACCATGCACCAATCAGCTGTGAGTTTGAGACTACTATAGACTTCAGTAACAGTCAAATGAAAATAAAATATATTGCAAAAAAAATAAAAAACAATCAACTTTGCAAAGGTTATTTTAGAATAGCGAAATAATTGTACACATAATGTTTGTATTGCTGCAAAAGAGCATAAATATGGTTACTTAAAGAAACTATTATTTTAATTAGTATGCCAGATACCAGAAACACCACAAACTGGCATTGACATAACAGTGAAAAGTTACCTATAACAGATCACAGCAATCTATTCACACAAATAAATAATTACATTTCAGTCAAACAGAGAAAATAAAATTACCACGAAAGTGACCAGAGTACAGTAGAAGTGTCAAAAAAAGGAAAGGGGCATCCATCATCAGTGCATCTAGCTCCACTGAATAAAATGGGAGATAACTAGTTTTGAAGCACAATGATGCGCCATACACGTCCAGTGTAAACTAGTGCTAAAGCTATTTAAAACTGCCCCAATAAATGTTAACATACACCAAATTCTACAGACTGATCTTACTGTAAATTTGACAACAGTACGTCGAAAATTCTTCCGCTGAAATCAGTCTGAAAATTCCAATTCCGCTGAAATTCCAACCACTGCCTCATTGGCCAAAAAAGGAAGTGTTGTTGAACTTATGGACAAATTTCCAGTTTCCAGGTGAGATGTCCACAGAGAGGCCAATAAAGTGAGTTGTTTTAAATTGCAGATCATGTAATAGAGTCAACAGGAATGCAAATTTGAATAAGCATACGCCCTAACCCAAACCCCAAACCTGAACCCAACTGTCAGCGGAGTAAAATTTTTATCTCAATGTTAAAATATAACCTCCAGCATTCTAAATACAGCAGTCAACTTTAGTTGGTGTGAAATGATTGTGATTGTTGGGACAGTGTGAACCAGCCTTAACTCTGATAACTCACCTCATCCCCCTTGTCCCCCATTGGTCCAGGAAACCCTCTCTCACCCTTCACTCCCTGTTGGATGACAAAACAGAAGGGCAATCATTGAGACAGCAAGTACACTCCTTTGATTTACTCAGTGCTTTCACCTTACCTAAGAAAACGCCATATTTCAGTTTCTCTTTAAAGAATGGTCTTGTACATTGTTAATGCTCTTCCTTTTGCCTTCAATTTTTGCCTGACACTGAATGTCTCTGCATCTATGGTAACCAACATTCAACCACTTTATGCAAAACAATTTTTTGTTGTTGTTGTTTTAATTGCAATTGTTGTGCCATTTTGTTTACCTTTGGACCTTCTTTCCCTGGATTACCAGCAGGGCCACGCAGACCCTGATCCCCCTATTAAAATCAACAAAGAAGAAGAAAGAAGCCAGACCGACCATAAGAAATTCACAAGCATCTTAGCAAATATTTGTAATGATTTATACATTCAACAAACATCAGAGGGATTTCTGAAGAAAATTAAAGTGGTGCTTTTTACTGGCCCAAGTGGTGCTTATTACTAATTCTTTACTATCCCTAGTCAAAAGATCCCACCCATGAGTCACCATAAGATATTCTGGTCCCTAGGTATGGCTTAGGTTGTGCCTTCAAGGAACAAATGTAATTTTTTCTCCCCACTTGTCCAATAGGACACAAGTCTTTTTAATAAGAAAAGTAATAACTCTCCTTAATAAGCCACTAGAATTTAATTATCATTCAGATGTGTAGCACAAACAGTGTGGAGCCATAAACATGCCAAAATGAAAATATTAAAATACTTAAGCTGCATCCAAATTCGTGTAATGTCAGAGTATGTACTGCATTTGATGAAGAATGTACTATTCGACTGTTACTAAATAAAGTACTTTAGGTACTGTATGCAAGTGAGTTGTTTGAATACTTTCTTGGACATACTTCATCTGTGAATGCTGGCATTGTGTGATGTAGTACCAACAAAAACTTTAGTAACAATGCCCACTTTAGAATCTCTAAATACTGTAGGTCATTTAGGTATCTTTGGCTAATATTAAATGTATACTGAGGATTCTGACAAACTACTCAATTGACATACTCCTTTTGGCATACTACATAGTACTGTAGAGAAGTAGGCTTTTTGATGCAGAGTTAGAGTTATAGAGTTAGAGGTTTAATCAAATCCCTAACATTAAGTATTGTATGAACAAAAGTAATAGTGATGCTTGCCTTAGCAAGCAACGCTAAAAATCAACAACACCACAGTGAAAGCTGTGCTTGTCTGGTTTTCAAATGAATGTTCAATGGAATAAAACATTTATTGTATCAATCAGAATAAACGACAGCGCTCGCTGCAAGATAATCTCAGGTGGAGAGACAGAATATTAATAAATGAGGAAATTAAATGTGTTTGCAGTGATTTTTTACCTTTTCTCCATCCATTCCCGGAATACCTAAAGCTCCAGGGGATCCTTTCTCTCCTTTCTGCCCAGGTAGTCCTGGTAGTCTGGTTTGACACACACTGCAGGCGTTCTGTCAAATCATAAATCACTCATCAAATGTAACTCAAAACGGTGCATCACATAGGTGGATATTAGAACCAGCTTTGTTAATTTTTTCCTGTAAAACATCTATAAGGGCATCATAGGAAAGCAACTGTCCTTCTCTAAAATTATCATTGGTCGACAGATGGCTTCAACAGAGTGTGTTGCAGCAAAACATGAAATTTTCTCAACTTTTGTTCATGTGGTTGATTGCAACTTTTACAAACCTCTGTGTTTTCCTCCTAGTCCTTACGGTGCACCATTGCCATTGAAGTCAATGAAATTACAATGGTTATGTAGCTGCTACAGCTACTTGAAACTTTACAATCATATTATTTTCACTCCATCTTTTTTTCTGCTTTAGTATTTCCTACTGGAAAGACCATTTAAGAGTAGCATGACTCCCCAAGATAGCATAGCCATGTTGTAAAATAAATACACTGTTTTGTTTTTTTATATAGTTTTCAGCAAGTTCGGTTTACAGAGCTTTCTCTGAAACATTCAACAGCATTTTTACACTTTCTATTATATAATTATAAAAAATGATAAAAATATTCATTTTCATTAGCTCTCTCTCTCTATATATATGCTTCTATATACTGATCTTTACTGCATAATCTGATAAGATTCATGTCTCATCAGGATATATCCACTTTAACCAGCTTTTAGTGTCACATATGGCATGGCAATTTTGCTTTGCAACATGTATAAAAAAGCTAAGGTCAAACTAGAGATACAAAAAACTTGATAAAGGCACGCATTAGTGATGCACAATTATTTCACAAAACCCTTTTTTTCCCCTGGGTTTTAACCTTGCCAGCCTAATGCATTCACCTCAATACATTTTCCCAATGATACAGAGATAAATGTGAAAAGCAGGAGCGATGGTGCTTTCAAAGGCTACTTTAAAACTCTGGGGCTAAGTAAGCAACCTTTCTCCCTTCTGCTTTTTAAGAACGTAAATGTAGACATGTGAAGCATAATCAAAGGTTTACAGTAATAGGTCACAGGGATTGAGGTGACATTTCACATTGGATGCACTTTTTGTGCGCAGTTTCTGCAGCTCTGAAGGTAGCAATTTACTAGTGCATTAGTCTGACGTGCTAAATAGGTGCTGGATGGTTCAGGGACTGCAGTTATGTTTGGATTCTTTTTGTAAGGCTGACAATTAGCAAATTGCATGTGACCCATATTGCCATGGAGGTTTAACATTAGCAAAGGATGTTCAAGGACATTGGTTACACTAAGGGTACTTATAGGATACATTTGCTTAAGTTTGCTTAGATTCTGAAACTACTATTGACATATTGACAGCATCTAACATGCCAATTTTGAATGTACAAACCATTTTTGAGTTTTATAGTGCTTTTACATCCTTTTTGAAGCTTTTATATTTCACACAGGAAAAAAATATATTACTGGGTGGAAAATATACCTATGTGGTTGAGTAAATGATGACAACATTTTTTGGTGAACCACATCTTTAATTTGATGATTTTTATTTTTTTTTTCTAAAAAAAAGATTTAATTGATTTCATTATTTGTACCGGTTTTGTACCAGAAAAGTTTATGGGAGTTTTACTCCATCCAAGCTATTTTCTCTTTGTCAGGTAGACAAAGACTGTCATGCTTCAACTCTTGTTTTTAAGCATAAGGAAAGAAATATATATTGTTTACAACCAGCGGGGGCATGATATTCATATTCAAACTCTTCATCTAACCTCTTCAGAAAGCAGTCATGAGCACTGTCTGTTCTTATGAAATGTAAGTATGTTTTGATGTTTTCTCTCTTCTTTGCATGTGAAGAAGCATCAAAATCCATACAGGAGATAAGCATTAACTACAGTACATTAGCTACAGTAAGTCAGAGTGTGTGTGTGTGTGTGTGTTGTTTTGTTAACAGTTCACACCTACGAATCTCAATGCGACCAAGGAGTCATTATGTGAGCATTTGGGCATTTGTCTTGTCAGAAGTTTCTTTAGGTATGGAGAAATGAATGTATGATGCCCAAACAGAAATACAAAACTTTGAGAGTAGGCGGTGGAGGAAGAAGTGCAAAGCATACTTATAAGCACAAATAAAAGGGAAGCAGAGGGGGGAATCTTTTCTTAAAGATGGATATACATCTTTAAATGTTCTTTCATGGTCTGTTTTCTATTGGCTTTTTTTTAACATTATTATTATGATCTTTGTCTTGTTGCTGTATTGTTTGTGCACTGGAAGCTTCTGCCACCAAGATAAATTCCTTGTATGAGTAAGCATACTTGGCATTAAAGCTCATTCTGATACTTATTCTGATGTACAGGGTTTAAAAAAGAGCAATAGAAACAGACAATGAAATAACTTTTTAAGAGAAATTTAAGGTAAAATTGGATTGTATATTCCCTCTGGCTACAGTATGTCATTATTATTGGGTTACATGAGCACTTTGTATTATAAGACAGGAAATGTTTCTGAAATCTTCCAGAAAATATTTTTATCCCCTAGGCAGAAAAAAAATATCATGACAACACAGAGTAAGATCTATCTTAAGATCCGCACACACTCTAACTGTATATATACAGTGCCTTGCAAAATCATTCAGACTGACCAATTCTCTCATATTACTGAATTACAAATGGTTCAATTCAATTTCATTCTGTTTTATATTATATTTCAAAACACTAAAACTCAAAATCAATTATTGTTAGGTGACATTGGTTTTATGTTGGGAAATATTTACAGTAAAAAAAAAAAAAACTCAAATATCTTGCTTGCATAAGTTCAACCCCTGTGCTGTTGAAGCTGCCAGTTTACACCAATGAAAGAAATGGCACAAGTACTTTACCATATGCATCCAGCTGTGAATCATTAATGTTGCAATCACATTTTCTGGATAAAAAAACCCATTGTTGGAGGATCATTGATCAGGCTGTGAATCTGAAGGAAAATGGAGACCAAAGAGCATTCCACAGAAGTTAGAGATAAAGTCATAATAATGCATAGATTAGGGAAAGGGTACAAAATAACATCCAAATGTTTGGCTATCCCAATGAGCACAGTTGGATCAATAATCAGGAAATGGAAGCAGCACCACACCACCCAGACTCTGCCAAGAAAAGGCTGTCCCTCAGAACTCTGTGCTCTAACAAAAAGGAGACTTGTGAGAGAAGCCAAAGAGACGAACAATCGCTTTGAAGGAGCTACAGGGTTCAGTAGCTGGGAGTGGAGTATTGGTGCACCAGTCAACCATATTAAGAGCACTGCATAACGCTGGCCAGTATGGCAGGGTGGCAAGAAAGATGCTGTTACTCAAAAAGTACCATCTGAAAGCACGTCTGGAGATTGCCAGATGTGGGAGAAGGTTTTGTGGTCAGATAAGACCAAGATAGAGCTTTCTGGTCAAAACTCAAAGTGCTATGTGTGGCGCAAACCTAACACTTCCTATTCCTCAAGACACACCATTACTACAGTGAAGTATAGTGGTGGCAGTATCATGCTGTGAGGATGCTTCTCATCAGCAGGGACTGAGCAACTTGTTAGAATTGAAGAAAGAATGGATGGAGCAAAATATACGGAAATACTGCAAGAGAACCTGTTTCAGTCTCCTAAAAAACTGAAGCTTCGGTGGAAATTCACCTTTCAGCAGGACAATGATCCCTAACACAAGGCCAAATCAACAATGGAGTGGCTCAAGAACAAAAAGATAAATGTCCTACAGTGGCCCAGTCAAAGTCCTGAGCTCAATCCTGTTGAAAATCTGTGGCACTATTTGAAAATTGCAGTCCACAAGTGTCACCCAACCAACCTGAAAAACCTGGAGCAAATCTGTCGAGAAGAATGGGCCAAAATCACTTTGTCACTGTGTGCAAAGCTTGTACATATGTACCCCAAAAGACTTAAAGCAGTTTTTGCAGCAAAAGGTGGCTTGACCAAATATTAATGTGTGGGGCTTGAATACTTATGCAAGTAAGATATTTAAGTTTTTTAGTTTTCATAAAAATATTTCCATAAATTTCATAAAACAATGTCACCTTACAATAATTTATTTTGAGTTTCAGTGTTTTAAAATAAAAAATCAATCAGAATAAAATTCGAGTGTACCATTTGTAATTTGGTAATATTTTGGTTTAATGGTTTAAATACTTTTGCAAGGCACTGTGTATATATATATATATATATATATATATATATATATATATATATATATATAGACTGTCAGAATCCACTAGTCTGCAGTTGTCAGTTAAAGTAAATCAGTGAACAGGATGACAATAGTTGCATGAAATGGTACCTTCAGTAATGCGCCCATGTCTCCAAAAATGGGTAGCGCTGTCTGAAATTAAAGATTTTTTAAAAACATAATTAAATACAATATTACAACAAAGAACCCCTCTCCCCAAATGAGATGCAGTACAAAGGTGATAACAAGCATTTATCACATTTTTAACATGGCTCTCTTAAATACTTGATTTTGGTTGGCCAATTGGGCATTCTGTGGTCAACTATATTTGTGTAATGACTGCTTTTCATAGCATTTCACCATCTATTACTTATGCATTACAAGATATAACTCAAATCAATATTTCATGTTCATTAATTTATTATTTGATATGTGGCCATGTTAGCTGGTCATAAATAAATCCTGACATGGTGATCAGGACCACAAAGCAGAGCGGTGTACAGTTTAAATTAGATTATATGCTCTCAATACATTCAATATGGATTTACAGAAGGTTTTTCAATGTAAAAGAAAATGAATTTTTAATGTAGTGGCACAGAATAAAACATGTCAGTAAAATATATGTTACTTACCGGTTCTCCAGGGGGTCCAGGGAGTCCTGGTCTGCCTTGTGGGCCTGGCGGTCCCTTTCAGAAACAAATATATATAATTTAATACAAACACAAGATGACATACATTCTATTACACACATTCATACTACCAGAGACAGACAGACTGAAAGAAACAGACGTAAATAAAATAACACTTCTCACCATATTTCCTGGCAATCCGGATAGTCCTGGGACTCCACGAGGACCCTGTGAAACAATAAAATCACCAAAAAATATATAATTAATTCATATTCAATCAAATCTAGATTGAGGCTTTGTGTTGAAGTAAAGCCTTTTTAACATGTAAAGTTTTTGTTAACGTATAGAAAATAATGTACTATTTATTGGTCAATATATAATGGGTAATGATTAATTATTAAAATAACTGATCAATGATGGATGATTTTTGGACGTTTATTTGTCCATTACCTGATTTCCTGGATCCCCTTTTGGACCCATCAGACCCTGGAGAAAGAAAAACAAAGTTATTTTTCATAATCACTACACTCATCTCATTCAAATAACTGAATTGAGAACAAAAAACACAAAAAGCAATAGAAAGCTATACTGAGCCAAATCAGGCAATTCCTTACACAGTCATTGGCTGTAAGTAGAAATGTATAAGTAGAACCTTTCTCAGAACCATTTTAATGCATCGACAGAGCATGTTAAATGTGGGCAAGCCAAATTCAAGTTTATTATGTGCATGCACCACTCTAAATAACAAAAGATCTCCACTACACCATATAGAGGTATAGTAAGAATTACCCTGGCACCAAATGTATTGAACTGGGCCTCACAAAAGACACCAAAATATGTGGTGATTTTTGATCACACTTCACTTAAGGTGTATGTGTGCATGATAATTAATATCAGAAGGGCCCTCCCTCCATTTTTACCTTAACAGGAAAGGAAATATATAAATTGGTGTTGGTCATCTGATTAATCTGAAGGATTCGTAAAATTCGGCCTAACCTTTAGCTCTTCTGTATCATCAACACAAATAACACACACTTGTAATAAAATTATTTTTATTTACAAAAAGATAAACAAGAATAACTACAAAAACTACAAAATGGTACCAATATGCTAAAAGATCAAATCAATTAATAGGTAAAAACAGTGCATAGGATGGGAAGATGCAAGTGATTGAATTGGTTGAAGCAATGGCAAAGTATGACTATTAACTTATGGAAGATAAGTTGCTGTTTCTCTGTTAATTAATAAGGTGAAACCCTTATTTCTATTTAACGAAATAACTCAAATTTGAGACAAAGGTTATGTAATATTAAGAACATTATAAAATTATAAACTGATAGTATACACTAATATCATAGGTCTCAGGAAAGAGGTTTATTAGTGATATTTAAGTTATCCTCAATCAGTCGATGTGTACAGAGATGGTCCTTGCGATCTAGAACACACAGATATACAGCCCTTATGTCGGTGCAAGATTCATCATCTGGAACATGCAGATGCACTAAACTTGAAGAGATGGTTTGCTCGCCAGAGCTAAAACTTGTCGCTGTAATCATATCCCTGGTATGGGGATTCCGAACTTGCCATTGCAATAATCTCTCATAGTGAGACTTGGTACTTAGTCGATCTTCTTCTGTCTCTCGGATGGAGACGTTGGGTGATCTGTTATCCTCTCTCTCATGGAGTGAGACTTAGAATTTTGTATGGCTGGTATTCTGTTACATCTACAGTACTTTCACTCAGACCAGAGATTCAGAATGTTCATTATTATTCTGTTATTGCCTCGCGCTCATAGAGTGACACCGGAACAAAGGTGTGGCTGTTGTAAGGACGCTTGATACCTTCCGGAAGAGGAGGAGATTTCAGTTTGCCGTTTCTTGTTTAAGGGGTTATGATTGGCAGCTGACATCTGAGGGGGCCCACACAGTGTGACTCACCCTCCCTTCTCTGTGTGGAACATTTGCATATTTTAAAGTACATAGTTAGAACAATGTCTTTAAAGTCTCATCTATGCATTGTTCCTTTTTCTTCAAAAATACTCTTGGCATTGTTCTGAAGATATAGAGACCAAACATGATATTGAAAGATTAAATATTACGCATGCGTTCATATACACCTTAATAGTGCAGATTATGTGAACTATTGTGTTAATCAAACAACTGCAATTTACATAAACAGTTCAGTGAACAAACATGAAGTAGATGTGTTGCAGGTGAAGTCCATTTTAGGAGTAAATTTTATGTGTAAAGGTTTATCTTTGTGGCGTCTTTGTTTCAGACTTTTCTACCAAATGGGACATAAACGCTGCCTCTGGAATTTTAGCTAGGATGGGGGTTTCAGATATTGCTAAGAAACTACTCTTGGACCAATGAGAAGTTTTTACCAATGTATTGGAAGGTCCGGGCCTCACTTTCTGAAGTATCTGGTAGTTGTCTGAGCAGCTTATCTGATGGCTTTGCTTGCCAATTGTTTTTGTTGGTCCTGCCACAATCCAATCAAAATGGAGCAATTTTTCTTTGCCTTGAAATTTAGAGAGGGGCTCTGCCATAAACTCACTCATGGAATGTCATCTGGTCCGATGGTTCACCACAGAGGGAAATAAAGAAATATACCTGTATTGTAAAATTTAGATTCATTTTTGCAGCACAACATTGTATAAATGGTAAATGGTCTACACTTATATAGCGCTTTTTTAACCTTAGCGGTTTTCAAAGCACTTTACACTGTAAACTCTTTCACCCATACACACACACACACACTCACACTCCAATGATGGCAGAGCGGTCATGCAAGGTGCTAGCCTACAATTGGGAGCAACTTGGGGTTCAGTGTCTTGCCCAAAGACATTTTGGCATGTGGAATCATGTGGGCCAGGAATCAACCGCCAACCCTGTGGTTATTGGCCAACCTGCTCTACCACCTGTGCCACAGCTGCACCACAGCTGTATAATTCTATTCAAGCTACAACATCATTATATATGTTGCTGCATTCAGTTGGTGGGTGATTAGATAAATTGATTGTTTGGTTGCTATACGAACAAGAGCAGAGTTGCAATAAATATGCACCTGCCCGGATGACCGTTAACATTTCAGATCCACCAACACATTCAAATGAAATATTCAAGCTTTATTTTATTTTTCTATCTATGAGAAAAAAACATTAGAAATTTGGCACTTTAATTTCTCACTTTGAAGCTTTTTTAAAAAAAACACCTAATCATAAACAGCAGTTTGGACATTGTGAAAAATATCTTCTTTTGTGTTTCACAGAGTCATTTGGGTTTGGAACAGCATGAGGGTAAATAAATGATTATGGAATTTTCATTTTTCAAGTTAAGATCTTCAAAACAATCTACTTACAGGGGGTCCACTGATTCCAATACCAGGTTCTCCTTTCTCTCCTGCGTCTCCAGGTACTCCAGGTACCCCTCGCTCACCCTGGCACAGAAAACCCAGATGAACAGAACAACCTCATTCAGCTGGACTAATTCACTTTGGTTAAGCAAAGCTGCATGTGTCCAAATTTCACAAAACACAGTGATGCCAGTTTATGCAATAAGGCTTGAATGAATAATTACTGTGGTTTAAAATGAATACGTTGCCATAGCAACAACAAATCTTCAGCCAGCGTAGAGTAAGTTATATAAAATTAAAATTGAAGCCTAACAAAATGATGCTTACAAACACAGCAGTCAAATACAACCTTTCACAAAGCGTTTAACATGAAGCAAATCACTTATGACAGCATGTAACTGATTTAAAGGAATGTTACAGGTTAAACTTTTTTGATAGCACTTTTTAAATCCTGTTAATTACTAAAAAGCATACTTTTCAATCATCCTTCAGTCATTCCTTTAATTATTTACATTGCTCATATTACTTATCACTCCATCAATACAGCATATATGAACATTTTAGACGTGGGTTTAAACACAGCTCAGGGAAAAATGAAAGATTTCCCTCTGCAGATGCACTTCACGAGAGCAAAGAGGAAGATTTTAAAATAATAGTTCTAGTGACCCACCTTAGGGCCCCGTGACCCTCGTAAGCCAGACACAATCTCCTCCTGGTGCAAAACAAGAGAAAAATATAAACTGAAATGAATAAATGTTTTTTTTTATTTTTTATTTTTTTATTGCCACACACAAGAAAACACAGTACATAAAAGGGGATACATCAACAGACTGAAGGGCTCACATACCAGGAAATCCATAAGGAGGGGTATAATGACCGGGGGGAGGGGGTGGTGGTGGGTAATTCATCCATATGTATAGACAATGCAACATAATGTCAAGCAACAAAATAGATTTATACCAGGGCTTCAGTTTAATGTCTAATGAAGAATATGTGGAGTAAAGCATACAAATGACAGATAATAGTAAGTGGGTTCATTTTGTATTAGAAGAGTGTTTATAGGCACATTGTAAATTAATCAATGATTTGTGATATACTGGATGGCATTTTTCAATGGAACTCTTTTGTAAAAAAATTAATAAAATGGAAAGAAGAATAATAATTAATTATTGTCATAAAAAAATCTAATTAATTATATTAATAATAATGATATATAAATAATTATACTGATTATATTCCTAGTGATAGTAGTAGTAGTAATAATAATAATAATAATAATAATAATAATCTTTATTATTGGTTGCCTCTCTTAATATTTGCATCTGATATACAGATGTCTATGCAGACCCCAAGGGGGAAAAGCAGCAGAATCCACCCAGCCAGTCCGGCCCCAAAGCACCCAGACCCCAGGCCCCCAATGTGGTATGCTGCTCCCAGATGATTAGGAGCTGCCACCACATTAGTCATACTCAGGTCCCCGGCCTGAGCCGAGGGACCCTGCCCTCAGCTCCAAGGAGCACGGCAGTGTCTCTGGTTGTCCAGTATTCTCTGCACTTCCTAGTGCCTTCCATAAGATGAGGGACTATTTCATTATTCCCTACTGCTAAGACCCGGCCCATACACAACTACATGTAGGGCGACCAGTATTCATCGATCCTGATTGAGCAACACACCACGTCGAAGGCCAGGTCCCTGTAGACCCAGGTGCAAAATGACCCGTGCAGAACTCCACCCCTCCACCCCAGAGCATGCATGCAAACACCCGCCCAGCAGATTTGGATGGGTAGTGCTTAATGTGGATATACGATTCATGCGATTAATTTTCTATTATATACAGTATGTACTTGTATTAAAAGATGAGTGAATGGCCATACTATTTTAATAGACATAACAGCATTAACAGCTGAAAACAATGATAATAATTATACTAATAATAATTCTAATAATAATAGATACAATAAATAATGGAGAGCATAGCAGTAATAGTAGTAATAATGTATTGATGTTGAAATCTGGGTTATGCCATAAAGGAGAATTTTTTGTGCTGTGCTGATTCTTGTAAATTTGTTACTTGCCACTATGACACAAGAGTTATTCTGATAATAACTTATAACTTATAACTGATAACTTCTGATAGTGTTTTTAAATAGGTTGTGGCATTTAATTGTGTTACTTAGAGATGGGAGATCTGAGATTGCAATGTCTTTCCATTCAGCTTGTTCTATTTCTATCCATGGGTTTTGATGGTGGTTACATTTAATCAATTTACAAAGATATTTTAAATGAGATGCAAGAAAGTAATGTTGGAAGTTAGAAGCTGCTAAGCCACCTTGGTCCTTATTATTATTTATTTTTTTATTTTAAGTATGGGTAAACTTATTCTGGGTTTTATATTTATATATATAAAAAATGTATAACTTATTATACATTAAGATATTTAAGCACATTCATTTCTTTGTAGGTAGAACTGGGGTCATTGAAAAGAGATAATTAATTTGGGGTATTAATGCACCCTACGATAATGAGTTGTAAATTCATCCACCAGTTAAGATCATCTATTGTTTGTAGTGCAGGGATGAAATTAAGGTTAAATAATTCTGCAAGGTTAGAAGAAAGAGGTATACCTAGATATGTAATATTACTTATATTAAAATAAGTGTTTTATATTCTCAGATCTTGAGGTTTTCCCTGTAATGTAAGATGGTAGATTTAGTCCAGTTTATAGAGTAGTCTGAAATGTTTAATAGTTGTTAACCTGTTCAGTGACTTCTTTTAGTGATGTCTTGGTAGTTTTTAGAAATAGTAAAATGTCATCTGCATATAATGACATTTTATGAATGCTTTTTTGAAATGTGATTCCCTCAATACCATGTTCTAAGAACTTGCGTAACATTCAGTTTCTGTCAGAAAAGCGAACAACTAAGGCTATGTTTGGAAAAGAAGATGAACTATTTCTTCATTGTTTAGTATGTATTCTATGCACAGTGTGTGCATTTTCGCTATGCAATACAATGCGATACAGTGCACCTGATCTGCCATTTCCAGATTGACTGAAAAACTTCTGGTAATTGCATCCAAGGATCATCTCTTTTTTATTTGTTCAGTCTGCCAAAAGTTAAGACATTTAAAAAAAAAAAAAAAAAAAATGTAAAAAAAAAAAAAACAATGACATGCAATGATAACTGGAAGCAACTCACATTGAATTTGACAAGGCCATCATGCCAACAATATAGTATCTTATTAGCATTACTATTTTATTTAAATAGTGGACAGTATACAGTGTATTTTTCTTTACGTAGTATTTTTCAGTAAGTAGCAAGCTAGCTAGTATTCCATTCTGAACATAGCCTGGAAAAATGTTTAGGAAATATTGGATTGCAAACTCTCTCAATACTGCTTGGCCTTTTTTTTCCCTGAAGTTCAATTACAATTCACAGCAAATTATTAATCGTTTTACCCTGTGTGATTTGCAAATGATGCTGTAGGACGTGATAGAGTGAACGAGTTACAGTAAGCATTATTTGCTATGTGCCACTGATGCAAAATGTATTTCTGTGGTCAGCAATAATTCTATTATCAAGCACTTCTTGCATTGCACAATGTAAATGTGCTTTACTGAAGCAGAAACCACCACAGCTGGGTGGTGAATAGATTTTTGCATCCAATGAAGAAAAATAGAGGATGCTAAAATATAGTGTATAGTAGCAGAGACTAATTAAAAGAGATGGGCCACTCATATTAAAATGAATGGGAGAAATTGGAATGCCCATTAGTCAACGGATGAAGAAAGGAAGCCCCGACTTACAGTTAAAGAGCCAATCACCTTTTAGATATACACTCGCTTGTCAATGAACTCGAGAATGTGCATGAGGTTTAGCTATACAGTAGGTATCCATTAAAAATAGAGCTGTTCGGCTTGTAGTCCAAAAACTCAGAAGATAATTCGCCATGGGTTCCATTTGGATTTTCACCATGCTTTAAAAAAAAATAAAAAATTCAGTACGGCTTCAAAAATCTCGTTTGAGGTATGACTGTGTCATTTATGTTGTAGAACAAAACATCCACATAATGTCAAGTAATGTTTAACACCGTATTTCACTAATATGTTCAAAAACCCCATAATAAAAACCCTTAGGAAAATGATCGTGTCTAGAAGGGATCCCTCTCTCATCAACTTATCACGCATGTGCATTCTATTGAGATGCTTTCACCTGCGTTTTTTTTTTTTTTTTTTGCTCGCATCTCAACGTATTAATGAAGGAAAGCATTAGAAACTTAAATAATATCAATAATATAACATTATTATTATTATAATCATTATCAAATAGTGACTATTTGCACTAGGTATAAATACTTGATACACAGTGAATCAATTTACACTGAAATAGTCTGGTTGAAGCAAATCATTTCTTCTATTATTTCTATTCTATTATTTCTTCACACAATGGTGACAAAAAAAAAAACAATGGGGACAAAAGTGTGCCTCCTGGCAATGATTTTGCAAACGTGTCTCACGTATGAGAATTTTAAGTTTTCAAGCGGCAGTACTCCCCGCGGTAGTAAGGCTCAATCTAGATGCTTACTCACTGTACAAGCCAGGACAATTGCATTTTCTTTAGCATTATCTGAGGTAAAGATTCACAATTTATGATTACAGAATTGTCAGATTTTGCTGAATTTGTATAGGATATTTGACTACAATTTATCTATTGGCAATTGATTGGATCATGAAAAATTGGCCTTACATACCAGAGCCAGCTTAGTCTTAGCCTCAGATGTTACACACAACTTTGTGTCTGTGTGTGTGTGTGTGCATTTTTCTGTACAACCATCTTTAGAGACTGTCATTCTATTATTTAAATACATTTTCACATTGGTCCATTACTGTGGTGCAAATTTAGATAAATCCACTCCTAAACGACACATAAAAACGAAATGAACTGTGAGCGGAAATTCTCGTAAAAGTGAGTAGTTCTTAGCTGGACTAAGGTTCTGTGGATCAGAACTTGTGCTGTTTAGCAAAAAGTCTGGCTTCAGGAGACTTGAAATTGGTTGGAAGAGAGGGGTTGAAAAAGTCACACCAGCCAACAAGAAAAGTTCAGGGGTGGATCAAGTTATTGCAATTTGATGAGAGATTACGAAGACAACCTTTTTCTATTATTTACAATAACGTACACAGATGAGCATGCAAGAAAAGTAAATTGTGTCAATGTTGATTTTTATGTTGGCTTTCCCTCTTTTCCACAAAAACAGAAAACATAAAGGCAGCTGATGACTTCATGCAATGTTGATTTCAGTCCAGCAAACTGTCATTCAAACTGTTCAACAAGGGCACTGTCTGCCCACCACCCATCTGTCGATATGCTGCATGTTGGATAACTTGCAACCATTGTACAGTAATATGCAGTTTACTGTATCTCCATCCTTCGCAAACAAACATGACTGCTTCAGTAAGAGTCCAGCTAGCATCTAAGACTAGAGTGTCTGTCATTTACAAAGTCTTCTTGAAAGACGGTGTAACAGTCAAACCAGAAATGTCTCTCAATCTATAATATCCCTGAAGTCCACAGTTAGGACAACGTGAAAATAAAAATTCAACATTTCACTTTTTTGATGCACATTCCTGGTCTTATTCTTATTCCGATTCACCTTTTGCACATTATTCCAAAGAAAACAAAATGTGTTCAAACTGTATTTTACGCTGAATTCAAGCATCAACTATGTCTTAGATGCTTCTACTAAAATTCCGAAGGACAAAAAAGACGATTGTTGGAAAAAGTTCAAAATAAAATGCTATAAAACTTTTACTTTCCAATATACTGTATGTTGGGCAGAGAGCTGACAGGTGTGCAGTTAGGATGGCATGCCAAGGTTGTTTTTGTTGATAGTTTTGCCAAAACGGTGTTTTAATATAAATGGTATGTGTATGATGCCAGAGCTTAAAACATTGAGCACAGATTTTTCCATTAAACATGATTATGTTAGAGAATTCCTAACATTTGTAAATAAGGGGTGTTTGTACATTCATTCACAATTATATATATATATATATTAGTATTGGCCAAAGATATTGGCACCCTTGGTAAACATAAGCTTAAAATTTTCTCCAAAACACATTGGCCACAATTATTGGCACCCCTAGAAAATCTTATGAGTAAAATATATCTGAAGTATATTCCCATTAATATTTTATATTTTTTAGTGCACCTGGGTGACTAGGAACATGAAATTGTTCAGTCATAATATACAGGGTATACGAGTTAACACACAGTCCAAATTCCCTTAATCATCAATCACAGTGGGTTAGACTGAAGAATAGAGTTCTGATGTGCGTCAAAAGGTTGTTGAGCTTCACAAAATGGGAAGTGGCCATAAAAAAATAGCCAAAGCATTGAAAATGCCCATGTCCACCATCAGGGCAATAATTAAAATGTTCCAATCAATTGGGGATCTTAAGAATCGCCTGGAGAAGAACGTGTGTCTGTATTGTCTCCACACACAGTGAGGAGGATGGTTCAAGTGGCCAAAGAATCTCCAAGGATCACAGCTGGAGAATTGCAGAAATTAGTTAGGTCTTGGGGTCAGAAAGTCTCAAAAAAATATCAGACATCACCTACATCACCACAAGTTGTTTGGAAGGGTTTCAAGACAAAAAAACTCTTCTCTTATCCAACAACAAACTCAGACATCTTCAGTTTGACAGACACTATTGGAATTTCAAATGCGACCGGACTCTATGGACAGATGAAACAGAGCTTTTTGGCAGCAAACACCAGAGATGGGTTTGGCACACACAGAGATGAAGTACCAAATGTCCACTGTTAAATGTGGTGCTGGATCTTTAATGTTGTGGGGCTGTTTTTCTGCCAGAGGTCCTGGATATCTTGTTCGGATACATGGCATCACAGACTCTATTAAATACCAACAGATAAAAAAATCAAAACCTTGCTGCCTCTGCCTAAAAGCTTACAATGGACCCATGTTGGATCTTACAGCAGCACAATGATCCAAAACAAACATCAAAATGAACACAAAAATGGTTCACTAACCACAAAATCAAGGTTCTGCCATGACCATCCCAGTACCTGACCTGAACCCCATAGAAAATTTGTGGGGTGAACTGAAGAGGAGAGTCCACCAACATGGACCTCTGAATTTAAAGGATCTGTAGAGATTCTGTATGGAGGAATGATCTCGTATCCTTTGCCAGGTATTCTCCAACCTCATTAGGCATTATAATAGAAGACTCAGAGCTGTTATCTTGGCAAAGGGAGGTTGCAAAAAGTATTGAATAAAAGGTGCCAATAATTATGGCCAATGCTTTCTGGAGAAAAATATTTATTTAATAATGAGATATTTCCCCTATTTCAATTGTTATGCTTCAATTAAAGGTTTGATTTTTGTAATTTTTTTTAATGAAAGATCAAAAGGATAAACAATGCAGATTTTCTTTCACAGCCTTCTTTGCTCATATTTAGCAAGTGTGCCAATATTTTTGGCCACAACTGCATATATATATATTTATGAGTCAGAACAGCTTTACAAACAGTTTACACCAAAAATAAATTCTACTTGTGTTTAATGAATGAGGCCCATTGAGTGGAGACCCTTTTAATCCTCTGGAGTCAATGGAGGTGCCGGCACATTCACTTGCTTTTTTTAAAAATATCTAACAACGCAACAGTTTTGTCATGTTGCAGTCTTATGCTAACATGCTTTAAATATATATTTTTTTCACATCAATTTACACTCCAAAACCCATAATGACAAAGCAAAAAACAGATTTTTGATAACTTTGCAAATTAATTTAAAAGAAAAAACCCTTCAGACCCTTAACTCAGTACTTAGTTGAAGCACCTTTGGCAGCCATTACAGCTTCAAGTCTTTTTGGTATGATGCGACAAGTTTTGCACACCTGAATTTGGGGATTTTCTGCCATTCTTCTCTGCAGATCCTCTCAAGCTCTGTCAGGTTGGATGGAGACCATTGGTTGACAGCCATTTTCAGATCACTCTAGAGATGTTTGATTAG
Organism: Moxostoma hubbsi; assembly: GCA_032164185.1. Lineage (NCBI taxonomy): Eukaryota > Metazoa > Chordata > Actinopteri > Cypriniformes > Catostomidae > Moxostoma > Moxostoma hubbsi. Next base: position 7,806,580 of record JAVLUX010000034.1, read on the forward strand.
GTTTGAGTCTGGGATCTGGCTGGGCAACTCAAGGACATTCACAGAGTTTTCCCTAAGTTATATTTGCATTGTCTTGGCTGTGTGCTTAGGGTTATTGTCCTGTTGGAAGGCAAACCTTCAGACCAGTCCTGAGGTCTTGAGCGCTCTGGACAAGATTTTCATTTTTTTAATTATATAAATCAAAACTTTATTTTGCTGCGTTCAGCTTTCCTTCAACTCTGACCAGTCCCCCAGTCCCTGCCACTGAAAAACACCCCTACAGCATGATGTGACCACCACCATGCTTCATCGTTGGGATGGTATTGTGCAGGTGATGTGTTGTGCCTGGTTTTCTTCAGACATGATGCTTGAAATTGAGGCCAAACAGTTCAATATTCATTTAATCAGACCAGAAATCTTGTTTCTCAGAGTTTGAGAGTCTTTTAGGTGCTTTTTATGTGTCTTGCACTGAGGAGAGGCATCCGCCTGGCCACTCGGACATAAAGCCCAGATCAGTGGACTGTTACAGTGATGGTTGTCCTTCTGCAAGTTTCTCCCATCTCCACACATGATCTCTGGAGCTCAACCAGAGTGACCATCAGGTTCTTGGTCACCTCTCTTACCAAGGCCCTTCTCCCCTGATTGCTCAGTTTTTCCAGGTGGCCAGCTCTAGGAAGAGTCCTGGTTGTTCCAAGCTTCTTCCATTTAAGAATTATGGAGGCCATTGTGCTCTTGGGAACCTTCAATGCAGCCAAAAAAATTTGTAGACTTCCCCAGATCTGTGTCTCGACAAAATCCTGTCTCTGAGCTCTGAAGGCAGTTCCTTTGACCTCATGGCTCGGTTTTTGCTCTGATATGCATTTTCAGCTGTGAGACCTTATATAGACAGGTGTGTGCCTTTCCAAATCATGTCCAATCAATTGAATTTGCAACAGGTGGACTCCAATAAAAGTGTAGAAGCATCTCAATGATGATCCAGAGCAATGGGATGCACCTGAGCTAAATTTCAAATCTCATGGCAAAGGGTCTGAATACTTATTCAATGTGATATTTCAGTTTTTCTTTTTAATACATTTCCAAAGTTAACAAAAATCTGTATTTTTTTGTCATTATGGGGTATGGAGTGTAGATTGATGTGGGAAAAAAATATTTAAATCATTTTAACATAAGGCTGCAACATAACAAAATGTGAAAATATGAAGTGGTCTGAATACTTCCTGAATGCACTCTATATTATCCCAATATATTTTTCCAATCACAATGGAGGTTTATTTGTTTATAGAATACTTGAGAGGTAATGAAATGTAAAATATGATTGAAATGAACAAGGAATGGCACACCCTTTTCTAAAGTTTTATTTTGAACAAGCATTACCTTCATTTGTTACTCTAAATGCATCTTGCTGTCTCAAATGTATTTGCAGTATTTGACAAATTATGCCCTATAACTATTTTCCAAATATTTACACTATTTTACACCAAAAAGTTATATTGATAGTAATAGTTACATAAATTATATTGTGAACTATGTTGTCAATAAAAAAAGCAAAAAAAAGCAGTCTTTCTTTTGTCTTCTCACAGTGGCATTCCACATTGATAGCCACATAAGGGGGTGGGCCATTATATTCATGACCACTGACACTCCCTTTCATACAGCCTTTCTAAAGCCCACTATAAACTGTAGGATTTTTACAGTCCTTTAAGATTGTTACTTGTCAGACTGTACGATATGAACGCATTGAGATCGCCATGGCACACTGTGCAACATTATGTCAGAATGTGCAATACACATCAGTGGACCTAATCGTCCCGATCAGTGAACGTGATTGTAGAAGTATATAGATCGTTAACAATGAATCCGGAGGAGCATTTTTTTGATGATAAATTTCTGTGTTCACATTGGGGAAAACAATAAGGATGGGTTAAAGTACCTTTTTTTTTCCTCTTTTAGATTAGTAACCTATCGGCCATGCAAAATATATTTTTTTATGTAGGCTAATAATATATCGCACTTGCAAATTCCATTTGGATAATGCACAAACACGACATAGATTTCTAGAATTGTATCCAACTGTATCTGCTGATTTGGATTAAAATGTCCAATAAATACTTATATGACCAACAGAAATTGTTCAAACTTTTTTATATAGATATACATAAAATTGAAAGTGTACAGATGTTTCAAGTAAATTTATTAAAAGTAAAATAGTAATTAAAATGTCAAAAAGTTGATGAAATGTGATCATTTATTTATTTTAGTTTTGTAAGTTCTGCTTTTATTTAATTTAGTGTATAATTCTTTCATATTGCTGAAGTGTTACACTTTCCTCCAAGTAATTTATTTTTATTTATTTTTTAAAACATTTTATGTACAATGAAACGAAGAAAAAACATTAAAAAAGCTTGAGTAGAGTGATAACTGGGCACTCAAGTTGCTATGGTGGTGCAAACGTGGAGCAGGTTTCTTTCCAAATGAACACTATACTGCTGTGATGCTAAATGACTGACACTGCCAGAACTTCGTCGGAGGCTAAAGATCATCGGAAAGGCTATTAATTATCCGTCGGTGAGCGTGTCACACTAAACGTTGTAAGATTACCAATTTTGCCCTACGATGAGAGAAATCCTTTAGGATTCCCGAAATTTGTCTCAGATGGCAGAATCGTGACCAAAATCGTACAGTGTGCTTAAAACAAAAGCTGTTTTACAAAAGTTAAATCAATTTAGTGTTTTATGTGAATAGACATGACAAAACATGTTGTAGCAAAGACACTAGTCTACAAAATTCAGCACTCAAAGGTCTTATGAAAAAACTAATTGTATGTGTTTTATGGCCCTATTTCAGGGTCTTTAATATTTTTTTACAAACCAAGTTTAAACTTGATTTTCTCAAAAATACAAATGAGTACATACATCTTGCTCACATATTATTGCAGCACAATTTGTGCTGAATACAGCGTAATGAGACTTTCGCAATTAATATGATGTCAGTAACTGAAATAGGCACAAATGTCATAGCATGACAATGCCTCAGACTACAGAGGATTAAAGAACAGCTTTTATCTACTTGAATGGAGAAAGACAGAGATTATTTTCAAATAACATATCTAAAATCAGCAATAAATTGTGGTAACAATGGCATCATACATTTTCCTTCTTTCACACACAAAAAAATTGTTTTTGTGCTAATGCACATAAACACATTAATAGGCAATGTCTCTATTAAAAAGTTAATTGGCTATTTTTATTGACTTCCATTCCTAATGCCACCATATTTAGTATTTTGATTTCTCCCATATGTACATGTGACGAAGAGGAGGGCGTGGCGGCACCGTGAGGGTGCACGGCCAGTACTGAGTCAACTAATCAGCGGGAGAGAGAGATAAAGGGGAGCCGGAGATGCCAGTTAGAGAAAGAGAGAGACACAAGCAACCACTGTGTGTGTGTGTGTGTGTGTGTGTGTGTGTGTGTGTGTGTGTGTGTGTGTGTGTGTGTGTGTGTGTGTGCGCGCGCGCGCGCGCGTGCGTTTTATGTTGTTTTAAGTAGAGTTTATATCATTAAAATTTACGTTGACTGGTCTGCCAGTTCCAACCTCCTCCTTGACATCCTTTAACCAAGTGATACACAAGTGACTCGTATCATCCTAATAATGTCTCTGATGGAAATCATGTATGTGAAATGAAAGAGAAAGACAGAAATAGTGTTGAGTGCTTACCGCATTGCATGGTCCAGCATTGCAGGGCTCACCAGGCTCACCCTTGGGACCTGGGGAGCCTATTGGCCCTGGTGCTCCGCCTGCATCACCCTATACAAACACACACACACACACACACACACACACACATTGACAGCTGGCATTTAGAAACCCTGTCACATAAGGCTTGTCATTTGATAGGCAATGAGCAATACAAACACACACACATACACACACACACACACACACACAAACATACACACACACCTGCCTTAAAAAGAAGGGCATGATGTAAACATTCCAGACATGTGGGGAAAATGCCACCAACCTAGAATTATAATCTCTACAACGCAAATCTGAAAAGGTTCTTAGTGCTTTGAAGATCCACCTATGCTGAGCCTCATCAAAAAGACTGAATTAATCTACATATTAAGGAAGAGATGTAGATCAGATTTAATCGATCTTATCTCTGAATTTACAAATATAAAATTTTCAGCATCTGCTTAAAGCAGGTTCAAACTTTTGCAATATACATGTACAAGCAAAACATACAGTAGCTCAGTGAAGTGTTTAGGGTTAGGAAATGCTTCTTAAAACGAACTACCTGGTGCTTCAGCATATAATGCAGAAACATGGAATTACAAATATGGGTAGTTGATTTTTTACATTTTGAAATGAACATCAAATATGAATGTATTATGTTATAAGTGTATATTTTAGGTGATGTAACTGGTCACCAGTTTTTTAGTTTTTTTTTACCATTTTGAAACACCTTTTTGCCTGCCCTAGTTCATTTAATATTGTCATATGGTGTGACAAATTAATCAAAAGAATAGTTCAAAAATTCAAACTCTCTCATTATTTACTCAACCTCATGCCATCCCAGATGTGTATGACTTTCCTTCTTATGCTGAACACAAAGTTTTTTAGAAAAATATCTAAGCTCTGCAGATATTTAAGTCCTTTTTTAATTTAAATTCTCCTCATTGCCCAGTAGGTGGCGATATGCACAAAGAGTGTGAATCGCCAAAAACAAAAGAAGAAGAATGTGAAAGTGAAAGTGGAGATGTATAGTGAAAAAGATCTATAAAAGATCTGTTTCTCACCCACACCTATTATATCACTATTATATGGATTACTTTTATGCTACCTTTATATGCTTTTTGGACCTTCAAAGTTCTGGCCACCATTCACTTGCCTACAAAGATATTTTTCTGGAAATCTTTGTGTTCAGCAGAAGAAAGATAGTCATACACATCTGGGATGGCATAAGGGTGAGTAAATGAGAGATTTTCATTTTTGGGTGAACTATCCATTTAATTACAAATAATGTAGTCTCTCAATTAATATAAAAACTGCATTCATAATGGTTATAAAATAATAAGCTAAATGCTTTAGGGTAACCTGCGTTAATTAAACGTTGTTTATGTTAACATTAGTTAATGTACTAAGTACTAACAAAGAACAATTGTATTTTTATTAATTAGCATTGACAAAGATTATTAAATATAGTTCTCATTATTAGTACATGATACCTAATGCATTTACTTTGTTAACAAATAGAACCTTATTGTGAAGTGTTACTGACAAAATAAATTGTTCATTTATTTTCCCCAATGACTCAACCTGCCCCATGACATGACACACTTTACCCCTCACATGGGCAAGCTGTCTCAATGGAACACTTTTTTATAGAGAAGCCATTTTTCAATGGCTCTAAGTTATAGTCACTTTATGCTAATTTCAGTAAATAGAACAATAGACATTCATGAAATATAATTAGGTGTATTCGTTTTAACACTCTCTCATTGTTCCCTGCCTATAGGTCAACTTAAATGATCAGTTCAACCAACAATAAAAATTCAGTCATTGTTTGCTCACCCCTGTGTTGGTAAAACCCTACAGTATATAACTTTATTTTTCTTAACACTGAGGGAGAAATTGTGATTAAATGCTGTGCTCATTGATGTCATACAATGGCAGTTTATAGTGACCACCTCTTCAAGCTTCAAAAGAACACAAAAGTATAATTCAGAAAATAAATTATAGTATTCGACTCAGATCTTGTTCTAAACGAATAAGATTAGATTTAGTGAGAAACAAACCAAAATGTAATGTATTATTAAGTGAAACTTTTGACTGACCATTGATCTTCTTTGAGTGTTCATGAGTCTGTACACGAGCTTTAGAGCAGAAGAGTAACATTAGTTTCGCTCTAGAGGCGTTCAAGCAAAAATGCTTTTTTTTCCCGCTTCAACAGGGCCACCAGCGATATTAACACCAAAAAACTAAACACAGCCGCACACAAACCAGAGAGCAACTTACTAAACATGTCTGAAGAGTTTGTAGTCAAAAAATTTATACATTTCTATGCCCAGCCTTATTATTAATAAGTCCTCAATCAAACAGACAGATGGAGTAGGCGGGAATGTCTGTCACCTCTTCTTCATTCTGAACTGGTGAGTAATTGGGAGAGACATGAAGAGAGTGAGAACATTCGGTAGATGTAAGATTCTTGGCCAAAATCAAGTAGCTTTTAACTGGCTCAAGAGATGCTAGCTTTAATATATTGTTATGAGAAAGTTTTTGGACTGGTGCCAGTTCACAATGGACAGAGTTACCGGAGCAATGCCGAAAATTTAAAACAAGTGATCAATAGAATGTACCGTCGCTCGTCACTACTGCTAAGGACAAAAACTCTGATTAATATAGAAAATACACCTTTTATTGTGTGGTGTTTGCAATCAGGTTAGGACATGATTCGACTTATGCCTACCTGTAGCCTCCTCTATTCTTCTGATTGATTTCCGAATACTCCGTTCAAAAAAATAAGGCTGGGCATATAAATGCATCAATTCATCGACTAAAAATATTTTGTGTGCAGCTGTGTTGTGTTTTGTTGTAGCTATTGCTGTGGAAGACCTGTTTTTAGATAAACAAAATAAATTTTCGCTTGAACCCCCCCATGTTGTCAGGTGGATGCATTTTCTGTTGCTCTCATGAAAGTGCACAGGAGATCAATAGTCCGTCAAAAGTTTCACTAAATAATTAATTCTATAATTTATTATTCGGCGGCACGGTGGTGCAGTGGTTAGCACTGTCGCCTCACAGCAAGAAGGTCATGGGTTCAAACCCCGGTTGCCCCGGCCTTTCTGTGTGGAGTTTGCATGTTCTCCCCGTGTCTGCGTGGGTTCTCTCCGGGTGCTCCGGCTTCCTCCCACCATCCAAAGACATGCAGGCTAGGTTAATTGGTGTCTCCAAAAAAATTGCCCTAGGTGTGGATGTGAGTATGAGTGTGTGTCTGTATATGTGTGGCCCTGCGATGGACTGGCGACCTGTCCAGGGTGTACCCCGCCTTTCGCCCAATGTTAGCTGGGATAGGCTCCAGCCCCCCGTGACCCTGTACAGGATAAGCGGTTGAAGATGAATGAATGAATGAATTTATTATTCATTAGTCTCATGGAATCATTTATTAGAATTCTGAAGTATAGTCTTGCATTCTTTTGAAGCTTAAAGAGGTGGTCACCATAAACTGCCATTATATGACATCACTGAGCACAACAATTTGTAACATTTTCTCCCTTTATGTAAAATAAAAAGAAAAAAAGAAAGTCATATAGGCTTATAACAACACAGAGTTTTATCCAAGATGGCGGCGCGGTAGCACCAGATCCAAAATGGTGCTATTTTTGTTAAATAACTTGACTTTTGCGGCACATGGACATCAGAGCAACCGGTGTTCGTGTCTACCATCGCCAGACACTACTCAAATATAGAATTCATGCAACAACCAAGCTGCATGATGACCTGCAGGAGGCGCTACATGAACTCGGCTTGCTGCGGAGACCAGGCCTCCAGTCCTCGGCGTCGCCTGATGCCGCTGGCCGGGGAAGAGGACGTCGTAAGCGGTGTGCGAGGAAACTGAAGCACGGCAATAGGGCAGGGGTCCATGCTAGACTAAAAACAAACCCTAGCTGGCCGGCTCTCCCATCAACCCTGCTCTCAAATGTTTGCTCCCTGGACAATAAACTGGACTACATCCGACTCCAGCAGGATACGCAACGTGAGTTTAGAGACTGCTGCATCTTTGTTTTCACGGAGACGTGGCTCAGCGACAGAGTTCCGGATGCCGCCATTCAGCTAGACGGGCTCGCCTTGTTTCGTGCCGACAGAAATGCAGGTCTGTGCAGTAAGACTCGCGGTGGTGGCTTGTGTGTTTACATCAACACGGAATGGTGCAAGAACTCTATGCTAGTCTCTAGCTACTGCTCATCGCTGGTGGAGCTTGTGACTGTTAGATGCAGACCTTTTTATTTACCACGGAAATTCACCACTGTTATGTAGCGCCATGGTCCTGAAGGAACGTGGTCTCGTTTCGCTGTGTACTGTATATATGGTTAAAACAACAATAAAAAACATTTGACTTGACAGGGGTGAATAAACAATGACTGAATTTTCCTTTTTGGGTGAACTATCCCTTTAATTAAAAAGTGGTGCTTCTTAAAGGTGCTGTAAGCTATTTTTTCATGGAAAGGTTGGCAAAAAACACACTCCCTGAAAGATATTAATGAAATAAGTATCGTGAGATATCTCTAGACTCTGCAAACGGCAAACAAAAATGTGTCCACAGTCAATGATGCTTCCTGCCTGTCAATCATTTTGCGCATTCTCGTAGTACTGTAGTTGCAATGAATTATTGAAGCTTAAAGCCATTTTTATGCCATGTTGTTCATTACATTTGAGGGCTCTATTATGCTGCTGTTGTTTCTGACAACCATTTCAGCTCGATATCTGTCTCAATAAAGCTCATTTGCTATCTTTGGAGTGCTGGGTTTAAGGAAAGAGGCGGCATGGCTAATCCAACTGCTCAGCTTGTTTAAATTCCAAAATGGCTAAAATTTTCCTTTAAGTAAAAATGCCTGTTCTCTCCTAGAGCATGGCACACTGCAGAACTTATCAACTTTATCAACAAGTATTTTATGTGAACTACATATATACAGCCCCACTCAAACAGTCAGATTATATGGCTTCCACTGTGTCCAAATCCAAACTGTGCTTTTGTTTACCTTTGCTCCTTTCATTCCATCTTTTCCAGGTAGTCCTGGCTGACCGGGAGAACCCTGTCAATCAAAAAAGTTAAGACACATTTCTATAAGCTTTAGAAACATTTGGAAGGTTCCACTGTTTTTAACAAGAACACTACTCTTTTATTTTCTCCCTAATACAACCCCATTGTTTTGGTATAAAGGCAGATGCTTGTTAGCAACAGCAGGTGCAGTGAACAGATTGTGATGCTGATACTGTTTCCTCACACATGTTGAGATCTCAGATGTACCCGTCTCTGCAAATTAATTTTCACATTACCGACTGATTACTGTGCAACAATTTACCATTTTGAATCTCTCTCCTCTCTTTATTGATATACATTTTTACATGCATTGTATTGTTTGATGTGTGTGTGTGTGTGTGTGTGTGAGTGACTGTATAGAAAAACTATAGGAATGTGGAGTGCATGATTAGAATAAATAACTATGTTTTCACATTTACTGAAAAATGAGCGGTGCTTGCTGAAGCAAAATTAACTGTCATGATGTTAGGGGTCATTTCTAGGGTGTTCAAAGTAGTTTTTAATACATTTCTATGCAATTGCTCTAGTGTTCAACGTGAAGTTGCAGACCGCTGTCCCCTTCAGCTTATCGCGGCCCCATTTCACGGCCGGCCCTTTGGGAAAAGTATTGGTTCTCGCGATGTGCTGTCTGCCTCTGCACAGTGGTTTTTAGTGCATTGCTATGCGGTTGCTAGGGTGTTCTAGGTGTTTTTTAGGATGCTGGGGTTCCTGCTAGTTCTGAGTGATTCTCAGATGCACTGCTATGCAGCTGCTACAATGTTCTATGTAGTTGTTAGGGTGTTGGGGTAGTTGCTAGGGTGTTAGAAGTGGTTTACAGTGCATTGCTTTACAGTTGCTAAGGTGTTCTAGTTGGTTGTTAAGGTGTTCAGGGTGGTTGCTAGGGTATTCTCTGTGTTTATTAGTGTGTTTTTGGTGGATGTTAGGGTGCTGCATGGCAGCTAGGGTGTTCTAATTGGTTTTCAGTTCATTGCTATGTGGTGAACTAGGTGGTTGTTAGGGGGTTGGGGTGGATGCTAAGGTGTTCTCAGTAGTATTCAATGCATTGCTACATGGTTAATAGGGTGTTCTAGGTAGTTGTTTGGGTGTTCTGAGTGGTGTTTAGTGCATTGCTCTGCGGTTGCTAGGGTTTTCTAGAAGGTTGTTGGGAGGTGGGGTTTGCTAGGGTGTTCTTAGTGGTTTTCGGTGCATTTCTATGTGGTTGCTAGGGTATTTCTAGGTGGTTGTTAGGGTGTTTTGAGTGGTTTTCAGTGCATTTCAGTGCACTCACAAACGTTGCTGGTCAGGCACTATGGTTTAATAATTAGGGTTAGGTTTTTTTTTCAAATACCTAAACCTAACTATAAGCAATAGTAATTGTAAGGCTTGCCTTAAATCACCACTAAAAACTAAAATGTTTGCTGCTTACCGGGTCTCCAAGAAGACCAGGAAGGCCAATGGGACCTGATTTTCCCTGTAAGAACACAAACAGATGTTGAGAGCTCTTCAATCGAGTGTTATGAACCTTATTTCAGGTCTCACAGTAAGGCAATGCCAAGTCACAAGCTAAAATTTAAGTACAGAAAATTTGAAGCAAGCACTTTCAATGGCTGTCTGCAGTTGCTCTCTCTGCCAGGGTCATGCACAATTGGATTTTAGTTACTCAGATTTTTTCCCAACTGTGGAAATTTTAGCATTTTGACTGCTTGCAATTCTGAGAGGTCTCTCTCTGTATCCTTAGCTGAAAAGAGGGTCAAAAATCAGTCTTTTTGTGAACTTGGTAACATTTCATAGTCCATTTAACCCAGCAGGAACTGGTTGCAAGTAGCCACACGTAAGTAATCTTTTTGCACTAGTCAGTAAATCACAGAGATCATGGCAGAGCGGCTCTCCTGGCCAACTATGTTGACAAGGTTCACAAAAAGTCTGTCAAACTAAAGAAGAAGGACTTAAAAGGTTATTTTGATCTTTGTGAAACTGCAAGATGCCAGGTTGGAGGTTTATGAAAGTTTGAGTTCATACCTCAGGTCCTGGTGCCCCTGTCAGCCCAGGCAATCCAGTATCTCCCTTTATCAGACCGATAACAAGTTAAAAAAAATTCAATAAAAACATTATATTTAAATAAAGATATATCTGTCACAAGTTTCATTCACCTTTAGTCCTTGAGGGCCTTCAGAACCTTTTTCACCCTGGTGAAAGAAGAAAAAATGCTAAAATGACATGAAATCTCATTTTCTACAAGACCTACAACAGAGAAAGACAGTTTCAAGGTTGAAAAACATTATGCTTTTTATGTGCCCATGCTTTTAAAACAACATTCTCCCTTTTGAAACCTTTGAGCGACTCCACCAGCATCTCAGAGATCAGAAAGAGAGCTGGATCAAGCATTTGATTGGCTGTCTGTTTTATTGACAAAACAGCTTTTATTTTTCCCCTCTGCTGAAACAATTTTTCTGTTAGACTAGCTTTAGAAAGATGAACTTATGCTGAACTTTCTTCTAACACTGTACAAACGCTGTTTGTTATTTAATGTTAATTTGTGGATGTTCACCTGGTCTCCTTTCTGGCCTTTCTCGCCTCCTTCCCCCTCATGTATTAGAGAGAGAGGTAACAAAACAAAACAAAACAAACAACACAACACAAAAACACAACACACACACACACACACACACACACACACACACACACACACACACACACACAAAAAGAAGGTTATTCGTTAAATCATGGTTGCATTCGAATAAAGCATGAGTCCATCTATAGTGCATATACAGTATGTTACTACAGCTCATATATGACTGAATTTAAATGAAAGTCCTCCTAGGCATAAAAAATGCTTTATATCTTATATTATGGATCTACACACAAATTAATTGTACAACAAAAATTGTGTGACACGTTATTACTTCAAAAGTGAATTTCAAAGTGACGTTATACTATACTGTAACTAGTCTAACATCTAAATTAAATCTACAAAGGCAAACTTACAGGTCCAGAAAGTCTCAGACCATGTGCTGTCATAACCTGCATACATAAACAGAAAACAGAAAATCTTTATTATTTATTTTCACTTGCTTACATTTTCATTTATTATTCATTCTTATATTCCATTATTTCAATTTAATTGAAATACAATTGCAAGTGTAATTAATCTACATGAAAAAAATATATAAAATAAAATAAAACATTTATAAAACCACAATGGGTACCATTGGTACCAGCAAAACTGGTAAATACTGTATATATATATATATATATATATATATATATATATATATATAAGAATATTTAGCAATAAATTCAAATATGCTGTTTTTATACTAACAATCAATGACTTTTAGTAGATAGTTTTACTGTATATTGTACTGTATTTTTTTCTTCAAATATACCATTTGCAATTTAATGGAAGTTTATTCCCCTTAAAAAATAATTTAAGTGCAAAGTCTTTAAACACTTTATGGAAGTTCTTTTTTAGCTCCCTATGGAGAACATTTATGGTAAAAACATCGTCTGAAAAAAAATCATCTGAAAAATTGGGTGGTCAATTTAGCATTATATAGGCTATAATGAGTTGGGTCAAGGGGAAGAGCTTGTGCTTAATCTAAAAATGGGTCTCTGAAATTAACATTAGAAACCTCATGTAAGGTTGACCCTGTAGTGTTGTGAAAAAAATATTTGGAGATATGCAATACACTCCATTAAAACCCCAAATCAGTTTCGTCTCATAACGGTCCACACTTAGATCTGGTCTCTGTTCACTGATATCCTCAACATCTCTAGACAAGCGTAAAAAATATGTTTTTCAACTAACTGTCTGGACTCCCTCTATGCAAGAGATTAGTACTCATCCAGGGTTTATGATATTTAAAAAGGCAAACACCTTTCCCTGCAACAGCTCGCTGAATACAGACCCAAATGGCCCTCTTCAAACCATTATGGTCTACCACAGGGAGGTGGATTCTGAATTTGCATTATGGCTTTCCATTTATCCAGTGCTCAGCAGGTTTAATGGCCTGTCAATCATTCTGATGGCTCTCAGTCAATGATGAAGGACAGCTTGTTTTGAGGGATACCCATCGAGTCATTTACTGTTTCATGCACTGTAAAAAAGTTCATGAATAAAGATGAAACAACAGGAGGATGATGAACTTTAACTTCAAGAAAAGTTGGTTTAGAGGATGTAGAATGTGCTTGTTTTTTACATTTACTCATTGTGCTGCATTAGGGGCCGATCAGACCAAATGTGTTCTTGCGTTAAAAAAAGCTAGCCAGAGCGCAATGAATGGAAGTGTTTGCAGGAGTTTCGAGATGTGTTTTTTAAAAGTTATAGTTTTTTAACTTCACACTGCATCTTAAAAATGCAGCACTCCTTTACAAAATGCTGAAAAACAGCGAGACATGGAACTCAATATATAGCATAACTGTCAAATAAGTCCATCTAGCTCATATTTACATAGAAAAACAATTAAATAAACAGTGCAGCTGGAGGCAAAATATATTTTCTGTGTAACTAAAATATGACCACCTGGTGATCGGTGAACACATAAGGATGCTTGCTTTTGTTACGTCTGCAATATTTTTTAGTTGTTGATCTATGTAAACATGCGATACAGATGGACGTCTTTGACCATTGCAATGCATGTCTTTCTTTTTCAGTGTCTCACGTCATGAGCACTGAATTTTTAAAAGCATGTGCCATGTTAAAAGACGTTCAACTTGAAAAAGAAAAAAAAAAATTGCATTCCATTCCATTTCACCGCGCTGTGTTTTTGAAAGCAAGAACGCATCCTGTGTGAACAGCCCCTAAAAACAAGTAATATACATAAGCTTCGCTTTTAAACCATGAGTGAGCTGCCTTACTTTATACTGCCTAAACAGTCAGCAACTCTCTAAGGCAGCACCGAAATAGAACCTCACAAATGAGTGATGCTGTATGGATTGCTCTTCATAGGTAGCATTTCAGATTGGAATACAAAAAACAATTGATTCCAATGGAGATTGACGATAGCATGTTGCTAAGGTAATGATGCAATACTCTCATAAGCAAATGAATACTGTACATTCCACACACATATTGCAATAAAAAAGTACATTTATATTACACTATTTTTATTCGGGATGTTGATTTAACGCGTTAATTCAGTGCGATTAATTTTACAAAAAATAACACATTAAAAAATATTTACGCAATTAATCGCAATACCCCCCCCGGACCGTAATAAGGAAGATTCCTGAGAAATGCTGACTTGTAGTACCACCTGTTTACTCCAGAGAGCAGTAAGTGTAATTTCAGCTGTGTGGCAATGCAGTGAAGAAAACACCTCAGTAGGCAGAACAACACAAACATGCGTTACGTTCTTGCATTTAAAACACTTGAAAGGGTGCAAATCCGAATACTTTTCTGTACAGAATGAAATCTTAGTATATTTATAATAAATATTTTTTCTCATTGAGCTTGCAGTAGTGCAACCTACACGCCATGCTGCTTTAGAATTTGGCAGAAAATAAGTATCTTAGATGGCAACATAATTTTTCTGCTAACATTTTGGAACAGCCTTCACATCTGGAGAGTTCCTTCCTATGATACCTTAAAATGCTGTTATGCTAAAGCTGTTATGTGTTTTGTTTTTTTTTACTAACAATGCACCGTTGTTCGGCTAAGTCAGCTGAGCACAACCATACACTGACTTGCTCTGGTTTGATACGCGAAAAACAGCTAATTATAACTAGAATGTAATTAAAATCTGGAAATGGGATTTAGGATAAGTTATTTTCCTTGTACGAAAAATAAAGCCATTAATTAAACATCCATAATTAAAAGAGAACTACCGCTAAACAACATGATCCATTCACAGCCAGCTACAATCAAATTACAAACCAAAGAGGAAACCATGGGAGAACAATCATTCTCTTAAAAGCCAGTTTATATTTGCGTCGCTCATAATCTTAATTAGCCGTTAAAAAAAAGAAAAAGAAGAGTGGCAAAGCCGTAATCTGAATCTTTGTTCTTCTCTGGCATCATGAATATTTGTAAATTAGATTACAAGGGCTATAGTGCCCCGGCTTTTCCCATTTAGCTCTAGATTCACACAGCAGGCAGCATCAATTGATTTTGTGACCTGCTGTCTTAACTTTTTGATTTAATGGACACCAGCGATACTGTTACCCTACTTGCAAATTTCTTATGAAGCTGTTAGCTTCATAAGGCTTGTAGGTTTGCTTATTAGTAACCAGTCAGCACATTAGAGATAAAGCCTATTTACTAGTCCAATACTGCTGCACTGATATACAGTAGGACACCGTGCTCTATCTGTAACTACCCAAAATAGGTAACACTTAACAATAAGGTTCATTAGGTTTCATGAACAAACACTGAACAATATATTTTTTACAGCACTAATTAATCTTTGTTAATGTTAGTTTATAAAAATACTATTGTTAGTTCAAAATGAATTAACTAATGTTAACAAATGCAACTTTTGATTTTAAAAATGTATTACTATATGCTGAAATGAAGACATAATGAGTTGTAAAGATTTGAAAGTTACGAATGATGGTAAGATTTTCATTGGACGATGACTTAAAATTCAGTATGTTTATCATAAAAAGCTATTTTATGGCTTCTTGGAAGGCTTTGAATATAGTGCAAGAGTCATATGGACCATTGGTAGAAGTGGTCACTATTACTTGTCATCGTACAGAAAAGAGCTGCTTGAAGACTCTTCAAATTCTCCTTTTTGTTCCATAAAATAAAAAAAAGCATATGGGTTTGTAATGATATGAGGGTGAGTACACAATGACATAATTTTCAATTTTGGGTAAACTATTGCTTTAATATGTGAAGGCTAATAAGTTGTACTGTGTTTGCAATAGATCTGCAAATTGATTGAAAACTGTAAAGTACTCACAGGTCCCGGAAGTCCTCGGGGGCCTTCTTCACCCTAAAGGAACAATAATACCGACACACAAAGAAAAAGAACAGTGAATAAATGAACAACAGTTGCCATTTATTTAGTCTCAGATGCGAACAGACCGCCCTCCCTCTGTTCGAAGCGGCTCCACCCGAACAGCCGCTTCTCTTGCAACTTTCAAAAAACATCTAAGGAAGCATCTCTTCTGTGAGCAATTGACTCAATCCTACTAATACACTAACGGTCTTCCTTTCTTTATAAAACAAAAAAATACATTAATCTTAAATCCACAGTTTCACCACTCTCTCTCACTTTCCTCTTGGCTTGTACTTCTCTGAGCAAACTTAAAGGTTTGTAATGCAACCGTTCTCATATTATTGTCTCCTTAGGATGATTCGCTTGTGCTGTTTTCCTCATTTGTAAGTCACTCTGGATAAAAGCTGCATCTTCTAAATTAATAAATGTTAGTGTTCAATTGAACATTAAAATGGCAAGAGTTGACTGAAATCTTCCATCTGATTGGCTGGCATTATACAAGTTCGGTGAGTTGGGAGGAACCAGGGTGATACAGTGGTTTAATATATGTCTTCTAAAGTGATGAAATCACTTTGGGTGAGAAGCAAATCAATATTTCAATCCTTTTTTAATATAAATCTCCACTGGGCATTTTTTTGGCCAGAATAAGCAGTAAACTGGACCAGACTTTATGCCGACAGTTACTCTAGACTATAATTTATTAGACAAAACTGTATCTCCCTGTACACACACACAGAACTTACATATAAAACATACATTACACACCTTTTGCCCTTTTATTCCACTGGCTCCCTGCAGGCCAGGCAAACCCTTTGGGGTGAGAAGGCAGAGTTGATGGACTATCACATAGTAAACAAAACCAAAAAACTTTTTGTGTTCATGGTTGAAAAAAGAGTCTGAGAAAATACATACAGGATCCCCTCTCTCGCCCTTCTGGCTATCCACTCCTGCGGCACACGGGTCACCCTTCTCACCCTGAAAAACAACAATCACACACAATCAAATACATACTGTACAAAGCACACATACAGATAATATAGCCTAGCGACCAGCCTTCTTTACCTATCAAAACAATGCCCATACATAACACACAGCAGAGTTCAACTAATTTCCCAGCACTTAACATGAAATCAATGTTCTATAACTCATGTTAATATATCATGGCACAAAGACAGCAGTTCTGGAATTTATCGGCCAATAGATGGCACTTTCTCACTGAAGATGAATTCCTGTCTCTCTCGTCCTGCTTCAATCTTGAGACACTGTCCTCTGAAGACAATGCAAACTCTGCATGTTTTATACTAGCAGAGAAGACAGTGAGTAATTTAGCTCTGCATTCACTGAGTCAGGAAAGCATCTTTGCTTTTAGATACTCCATTACATAAGATTTATTGTTCAGTGATGTAAGCATACGAAGGATAATTGATTTTATGCATTTGGCAATGTTGTTGTATGATCTCTGTTCCACTCTTTAATTACAAGGGATGTTGTCCCGTATTCACAAAAAAAATATTAAGGCAAAAAGTAACTCCTAATGCAGAAATTTAAGAGCAACTCTTAAAAATTAGGGGCGGGTAATTTCATCTAAGAGTAATTCGTTAACCATTTTAAAGCTAAAATTAGCTCCCAAACCCATGTTAGATTAAAAGTCGTCCTGAGGATTCCTAAGAGTGATGATCTGAAGCATGGCTGCTGCCCTCAATCCATATTATCAACACCGTATTATAATATTATTATGACATTTGCCTTTTAAAACGGTATCGTCAGAATCACAATTGAGTCGATGTATTTTAATAATATAATATTATAACATTATACATATTATAATGTTGACACTGACCTTTAAAAAAGCTGTTGCCAGAATCGCAAGGGTGTTTGTATTATTGTAAACTTAGCTACAGATGCAGGTACCTCCCCCAAAAACTGAAATAAGCCAATAACACTGGAGATAAGGTTTTTGATAAATCTGCGCTCCCTGGCCACATAAAAAGGAAACTGTGTAGAGCAGATGATTTGGGAATTTCTGTAATTCGTCAGTAGAATCATCTATCAAACTAAATATGCCCTCTCCAGACCAAACATCGACTGACAATTCATAGCGTATTTTTTCCTGTGGATGTGCACTCGCTGTGGAGCTCTAGATCTATCTATCTATCTATCTATCTATCTATCTATCTATCTATCTATCTATATATACACACACAACAGTTATTTCTGGTCCTCGAATCTGATTGGACGAGAGATGTTCCATGAGCATTGATGGTCTCACACCATCAGCACTAGGACGCTTCACTGTGTGTATCACTCCGCTTGTGTTCGTGCCGTTCTAAACTAAAGTGTAATAGCAGTGCATATGTGTTAAGAGCTACTGTATGTGTCTCTTTTTACATGTATTTTTTTTTTCGCATTACATATATTAGCCAGCAGGTGGTGGCAAAAGAAAGTTTTTCACTGAGAAAACGGATTTTTAGAAAGCTGAAAACATTTCTGCTTGGGTGTGGCAACAGGTAACGCACATGCTCTCTCTCGTGAGCTCTCTCTCTCTCTCACACACACACACACACACACACACACACACACACACACCTTGTTTATCCAATAACTTGTTAGAAACAGCACAAGCCGTGACACTATTCATGAAGTGAACTTTTTTTAATTACTAACAAAGGCTTAGACGCATCATTTGGTTTGAACCAAATCTAAACTTCGCTTTCAAATTATTTTATTATGTAAATCACTTAAAGCGTGACTGTGTCCCTCAAGGCCAACTAGAAGGCCTGGACTGGGACATATCATAAAGACCACACCCACCTAGAACAAATAAATCAATCTGATTGGCTGATTAACCTGACAGTTTGACTTTAGATGCCTATTCACTAACACTCTTGAGGGATTCTGTGGAAATTCTGAAGGCCTGACGGGGTGGAGCTCAAACTAACGTGCTGCTTCGGCATCGGGCATGCGATTGGTGAAACAGTTGCCACACTTTGCTTGTATACTGTACATCGAAGAATAATTACTGATTGAATAAACTTTTTTGTTTTTTGCTGTTTGTTTGTAGATGAATTAGGAGTGGAAAGCGATTGAAAATACATAGGCAAAAAGGTCAATGAGAATGAAAGGATGAAAAAATATGTATTTATTAGGCAAGTTATGCCAGTAGAGAAAGCTTTGCTGGCCCTGAGAAATCGCCACTGCTTACAAGTATTGCTAAAGTTCCCAGGTAAAAACAACCATGATTTGCTACTTGCTGTTGCTTTGTGAAAGGTGTTATTTACAATTTAGGGGGAGAAGACCTTCTCAACTTCTTCCATTTTATTGGACAACCAATTTGGATACCCCTGCAAGTGCAAGATGAGTCACCATTATTTTTGGTATCTTCTCCCAGAAGAGAAAGGCTCTAAACTTAAAATGTGTAGGCTATATCTGCTAAAACGTAAAGCTAACATGGATAAAAAGCTACAACACTCAAATTGTTTAGGTGTTTAAGAAACGTGTCTGCTTATGCACATCGAAATTATGTAGGTATCTATGCATTCTGATCTGTTACCCACAGCAGAATGCAAAGGCCACAATTGTAAGTATATTAACAGCAGTATGGGTGAAATCACAGTGAACAACTTCCTAACAAAGTGCAGCAATTACTCATCTCTGAGCTCTGATACCATGAGTCTGTCAAACCACACTCCATACATTCAGGGCAAACGTATGCAGATGCTACATAACTCTCTCACAGTTCTCTCAGTCCAGTCACAGTCCAATGCCTGTGTGAAAGGGTGGAGATGACACACACACACTCACACACACTGCTCTCGTAGGAGCAAATTGGAATACGACATACACACTCCTTCTGTCTGAGCTCAAATGTGCACTGAAGCAAAAAGCCTCTCCCTCTGGTCCTCTTTGTCAAGCATCGGCTCACTCGCCAAACCCCTGAGTAATCCTGAATCCCTGCCTAAAGATTTATAGGAAAAGTTCTCACTGAGGGAAGAGAGAGTCTTTTATGACCGCATGATGATAGACGGTCACTCGTGAGCAGTAATAAAAGCCACACAGAATGGACGGTGTCTGAATAGCTTGACTAAGAGCCCGACAGCACGACTTCTCCCCTCACTGGTCTCATAACGCCTGATGGGGCTTTAGTAGGGTTTAGGTGCATTTACAGTAGACTTTGTATTTTATTCAATTCTATCATACTTGGGATGTGCAAAACTACATATAAAAAATTATTAGCTAGTGCAATTGAATGGAACAGGCTGCAATTAAAAAAAAATGAAAGATGGACATTTTGAACTCCACAGAGATCTTAAAAATGCAATGCTTTTGGCAGGATGCACATAAAACAGTGCTAAACATGACGCAAATGTCCATCTGAATGTGTTTGGCTGTAGTGGCGTATGTCCATGCTGACTGTCATTTGTTGCTAAGATATTAAGGAAAAACTCTGAACAATGGTTAAAAAATAGTTACATTTATCATGAATAAATCAGACTACATGTTTACACGTTTGTTCTTGACTGAGGGATTTTATCACCCCAGGCTTTTAAAACACACTCAGTGTGGTTGAATCATGACCTGCTTACAAGTTGAACACACACACAATTGCAAGGCATTCAAACAATAATAAAGATATCACTTGGTAAATTACTACAGAGATTCTCTCTTTTTAATTATTGGTATGTTACAGGTTTAAAACAAATGAAGCTCTATTAATAGAATCTGTGACATAATTTAAATTTGCGTTTTCAATAAGCACAGTTACATCATACAGCCATAAGAATTCAACATAATTGAATACTGTATCCATATAATTATACATACTGGAAAAATTTCTCACCAGTAGTAAGTCATCCCACTAGGAGCCTAGTTCAACCTTCAGAATGTAAAAATATTTATTTATTTGTTTACTTTTATAATAGGACTACAGTATACAATCTATATACTTAATTAGATTATATATCAATAATATAGATATATAACCCCCAGAAAAGAAGGCATCACTGGAGGGGGTGTCCAGTATTTTCCAATTTTAAAGGTAGCAGCCTCAATTTGACAGCATCTGTGGCATGCAAGCCCACTCTGCACTTAAATCCAATTTTTTTTAAATACAACCCAGACTGATTTATTTGTACTTTAGCAACAATGAACATTGAGATGTTAGGTGGGTTTGTCTGGGAAGTAAACAACATTATTGGTTACTTTGTTCCTAATTATTACATTGAAACTGCAATTACTGTCATTTAGAATTAATTAAGGAAGAGTACTGATTTAAAATGTCCAACAACGGTTACATAATGTAGTGTTTGGACATCATATTGACTGCTGAAAGATAAAACTAATCTCTTTAATTACTATGCATATCTAACTGAAGGGTTCGTAACATGTTTTATGAAATTGCCTAAAGGAAAAAGTAAGCTACAAAACAGTTTAATTAATGAAGATGTCTAGCAGGAACTATGGTGAGTATATTACAACAATACTGGAGATTTAAATTTTTTTAAAGGATTGGTCCCACTTTATATTGGGTGTCTAACTACTATTTACTAACATTAAATTACATACAATACAAAGTAATTATTTAGTAACTACATTCTACATACATAAATATTCACATTTGCTGCGACAGAGGTCGAGGTACATTTAGGTTTAGGAGTAGGGTTAGGTTTAGGGTTAAGGGTAAGGTTAACTACAGATGTAATTAAATGCAGGTACGTTAAATGTAAGTACAATGCAAATGTCTCGGGTTATTTGACTGTAGCCCTTGTTCCCTGATAAAAGCAGAACGAGATGCTGCGCTGAGTTAGCGCTTTGGGAACGAGAATACCCACGCTGCCGTACTGTGGATGTCCGGACCCCTTATGGTTATGTTGTGTAGAGGTCTCAGACATGAGCTTGTGATGTCGACTCAAGGACATAAGAGCCCAGAGTGGCATGAACATCCAAACTATAAAATCTAATGGATGTGTGTGGAGAGGACCAGCCTGCTGCATCACAAACATGCTGCAGAGGGACACCTCTAGCCAAGGCTTTATAGGAGGCGACCTCTCTGGTAGAGTGAGCCCTGATACCTACTGGCGAAGCGGCGAAACGGCGGGGAGCAGAAGGCTTCGAGAGTGACCGGATGTAAGGTCGAGAAAGGAACCATAGCCAGGTCATGGTGAGGGTGCAAAATTGCTTTAGCCATTCCTGGGGCAAATTGAAGCAGGCTGGCAAGACAGACAGAGCCTGTAGATCCCCAATTACTTTTAGAGAGAAGATTGCCATAAGAAAAAACATCCTGAGAGTCAGAAGTTTATCAATTATCAATCGATTAGAGTGGGAGACAATTGTGCCTGCATCGTGATCGAATTCCATACGATCCCCAGATAGGTCGTTTTCTGAGTGGGAGAGAGAGATCACTCTTTTGACGTTGCGTCTCAGACCCAGAGAAACCAGATGAGCCAAGATGATATCCCTGTGCTGAACTGACAGTTCTTGAGACTGTGCTAGTATCACCCAGTCGTCCATGTAATTCAGAATGCAGATGCCCCGGAGTCGCAAAGGAGCCAGTGCTGCATCCGTGCATTTCGTGAATATGCAGGGTGATACGGCTAGGCCGAATGGAAGAACCTGATATTGGAAAGCTTCGCACCCGAAAGCGAACCTCAGGAACTTCCTGTGTTGTGGCAGACTTTCTATATGAAAGTACACGTCCATGAGATCGATCGTGAACAACCAATCGCGATGTTGGATTTGAGACACGACTGTCTTGACAGTTAGCATCTTGAATTGAACACCCTTGGAGCGATTCAAGCCTCGAAGGTCAAAGGTTGGACGCAACCCGCCATCCTTCTTGGGAACCAGGAAGTATCTGCTGTAGTAACCTGACTCTCTCTCTGGAAGGGGAACATGTTCTATGGCCCCTTTAACCAAGAGATTTTGCAGTTATTTCCACAGTAAACATGCTTGCTCCGGTTTCACGGTAGTGGGTTGGCGAACAAATTAAATTCTGTAGCCTTTTTCTACTGTCCTCAGGACCCACATAGAACCACCTGGCAGTAGTTTCCACACTGCCAGGTTCTCTGAGATGCGTATCGATTCTGACACTTCCTGTTGAGGGGATGTCAAGTGTCCCATGTCCTGGACTAAGGCAGGAAGCAACAGAACACCCAACATTTTGCTGGAAACCGCTAACTTCCAAAACACCAGAGGCAGCGGGAATGGAGCTGTTTTGTGGGGGTATCGGGAGGGTACAGGTGGATGTTTCAAGTGACCCGTCCCAAGGGGGGCTACCCCCACGAGGCTGGTTTTTAGAAATAACTGCCCTGAGGTCTTGCTTTGGGGGCTGCCTAGGACGACGAACCAGCCCCCAGTCTTTACGAGGGGGAGCACGATTCGTCACGCTTTGTTTTTGAGCCTCCCGTCTAGAAGGACCAGTGCGGGATGGGTGGCCGACGGCCCCTCCCCTTGAGTGTTGCGAGGAAAGAATTGCCTGAAGGCTTCCTCGTGACTTTTTGCCTCCTGGAACCTGGTGATAACTATATTAATAGCTTCAATAAATAAGCCAGATGGCATTTTGTCCTTGTCTCTGATGCCCGATAGGTTGAGCCATAAGTGTCTCTCCGCCTTCCCCACAAGCGTGGAGGTGGTCCTGCACAGCTTTGTGGGGAGAGTCCGTCTCTTTAGAGATGATGCCTAGCCAGGCGAGAGATAACCCGCAAGTGTCTCTTCTACCGGTGGCATCACCGAATACTTCAACAGATTAGCCTAGTATGCCTGTAACACTGCCATAGTGTGCAGGGCAGCACCAGCCTGACCTGCTGCCTAATAAGCCTTCCCCACAAGCATGGAGGTGGTCCTGCACAGCTTTGTGGGGAGAGTGGGTCTCTTTAGCGATGATGCCGAGCCAGGCAAGAGATAACCCACAAGTGTCTCTTCTACCCGCGGCATCACCGAATACCCCCGAGCCTTAGCACCCATGAAAGTCAAATATTTAAACATCGAGGGCACGAAGACATGGGAAGTATAAGGATACCTCCATGGATGAGAATGCTCATTATGGAGGTCATAGAAGAAAGGAAGGGACTGATATAGCGTTCCCTTCCCCTTTTTTTAATTTATGTATTTAATTTTATTTATTTATTTATTTTTGGCCACCAGACAGAAATCTGTCTTCTAGTTTGGAGCGTTTAGGGGGTCTCTTGTTCGCATGGCCAGTCTAACTATAGTCTGGCCACAGCCCGAGTAACCACCTTGAGTAATTCCTCAGCTGCTTTATTATTGTGTGTGGAATGTACAGAGGTTCAGCGTCCCCCTAGTGAACCGAAGAGGCGCCGTGGCGCGCTTCAGGCTTACGAGAAGGATCAGCTGGATCTGGGGAGAGAGCGAGCGATAGGGACGGACCCGTCACTCGCTCCTCGGCCAGATCTATGCGAGAGCCCCACGACAAAAGAGTGGGCGTTGGCTCTTGGAAGTAAGCGAGACGAGTGTGAAGCATTTTGACTGTAAACAGATCGCTATGCCTGCACCCGCCCTGCCGCAAATCAAGAGCAGCATGCTCTTCCCCCAAACACACAAAACAAAACTGGTGTGTGTTCGTTTCAGCCATAGAGCGTAAACATGAGAACACACACCGCTTGCTTTGTTTATCAGTCATTCTTTTTCTTCCTTTTTTTTAAAGAATAGAGAAAGAGAAAGGTTTCTGCGCACTGCCTAACAATTCTAACTCCTAACAGAGGAAAGTAGAAAGTTTCTGACAGGCTCATGAAGCACACACACACACACACACCCACACACACAGAGTGATCTGAAGACAAAAGATCTGATGATGCACCTGTGATGCATCTATTTATAGCCCTGCTACAAGTGCATCCAATGATGTCACTGGCAGAGGCTATAAATTCCGGTCAATGTCCATTGATGTGTTGCACACATATTCACAGCTGGTCACACCTAAAGTTGTTCCCAAAGCGCTAACTCAGTGCAGCACCATAAGTGTAGCTTTTTGAAAGGGAACACACATATGTATAAAATAAGTAAATGGTATCAAAACAAAGTCAAAGTACACCTCATATAAAGTGGGTCCAAAATATTTTCTTAAATAGTATTATGTCTGTATTCCCATTCAAAATATCTAAACTAACATTAAAAATTATTAACGAAGTAAATATATGAAACATCTCGTTCCTTCCCTCAGGGAACGGAGGTTACAACAGTAAACAAGACGATCCCAAGCCTAATGTTAAGATAGTTTTATTTTAAAATAAGACAAAAATACTGATTAAGAAAATTATTTGTTGTAGTGTAGAAAACAAATCTGTAACAATATATGGAACTGTCTCTGCTGTAGCGTAAACTGACCAGATCATACAAGCAACACATCTGTACTGCTTTTCACTTTAAAAACAAGGTGACCAGAAGCTCTTCTTCAAGAGCAGACAGCTTATCTTATACATCAGAGGAACTTTAAGGACCAGGCAGGCACACAGTCTGCTCTGAGACCTGCCTGTAAGTGTTAGCGTTGGGTGTGAGCCGAAGAGTTAAAGAGCTGCATGTAAACACTCTTGCTCTTGTACAATATTTATATTCATATGCTGTATATTTATAATCATACACTGCCATCACCCCAGGTGAGATATGACACCCCTGGGCTTCATGAAAATTATTGCAGACCTTTAGCAAAAGCACTGTTCATAATTACC
Source organism: Moxostoma hubbsi (assembly GCA_032164185.1). Classification (NCBI taxonomy): domain Eukaryota; kingdom Metazoa; phylum Chordata; class Actinopteri; order Cypriniformes; family Catostomidae; genus Moxostoma; species Moxostoma hubbsi. The sequence goes on from JAVLUX010000034.1 coordinate 7,831,983, forward strand.
ATCTGTCAGGCTCAAGTCTGAGGAGTGACTCAGACTGTGTGTGTGAGTGAGTTTGTGTGGCTGTTTAACATGCTGTGCAGACAGGCAGCGTTTGACTGAGGGAAGCCAATCGGACGGATGAGAGTGTGTGTCCTTCCTGCTGTGATCTCAGGAGGACAGCGCAGAATAACTGCTTCATCTCACCTGACCCACAGAAAGACAGACAGTCAGAAAGACAGGCAGACATATAGACAAGACAGACAGAAAGACAAACATTGCATGTCTAAACAGTGTTCTAGGTCACCGACAGTGATAAATTTGTTGCAACGCCCTCACAACCGTTTACATTCTTTTTGAACCACAATATAAGATGTATTTGATCTTTTTTAATCATCAACAAGATTTTGGGTTAAAATTTGCAAGAATGTGTAAGGGAAAGTGTATATTTTCCTTGACCATTTAAAAAATAATTATATTTTATTTATTTTATGTAAACAAACAGTAGTGCTCAGATATTAAAACTTTTTCTCTAAAACAATTTATTGACACTAAAGTACAGCAAGATGAAAAACGTCTCGTTACGAAAACTACATTCAACTGTTGTTTAGAAGTCCACTCAGAATCTATTGTTCCTATAGCTCGACTGATAGATGTGGTTGATTTCCTGGGAACACGTACTGATTAAATTGCAGATTTTTACGGAACCACATTCAGGCGAAGATTACTTAAAAGTTTGCAATTTGGGAAGAGGGTCAATGATGTCTTGTGTGCAGCAACTTGGCCACAAATTCATGGTGAATTCATCAGTTGGGTTTTAGCCAACAATAATAATTAGCTGTCTGCTTAAAACTAAGTTCCCAAACCATTTGACTAATTAATTTCCATGATATTTCCATGACGACTTCTTTTTCTAAATAAAGACAAGAATTAAAAAAAAAAGTATAGATACTGCACTGATAAAGAAATATTTTAGAGTAGAGCATAACTAAAAATCTTTATATTTACTGCATAAATATAAATGACATTTTAATTACTTTTAATGATACAAGTCATTTTTATGATTTTATAGGATGGAATACCTTTATTACTTAACCCTTGAATGCATACCTTGGGTCTTTAGTGACCTGGGACCACATTTCACCCCCTCAATCATTTTATGGAGCTGTGCCCACACCTCTTTAGTATTCCTCAATCTCTCTCTTATAAATAGTGTAACACGTACACACCAAAAAATATTTTATTATATTTATTTATTTATTATAACAAATATTTTATATTTATTTAATTTAATTTTATATTTTTTTTTATAATGTATGTGTGTGTGTGCAAATATATATATATATATTGTACTTACATAAATTATATTTTTAGGATTATTTCATGTCTGTATGTTTAATATCACATGATATCTACTTAGTTTATTACAAGATTTATGAGTACTATATTTATTTACTATAATTATCAACAATGGTGATATATCAATATTCCATACGCTTGTAAGGATACATATTTTAGACATTATTTCTTACTCAAGGTGGCACTGTTATTTCAGTACTTGACTTGATTTACATTTTACCTTGCTATTTGATGGTGAAACAATGTGGAATAAAACTATAGCAAGTACATGAACAGTGTGATATTAGAATTAGTAAGTTGTGCCTCTGTTTAGACTCAATAAGTGCCTGAGAAAATACATATGTGCAACTTATGTGTAGCTTATGTTATGTGTAGCTAAATATGTGTTTGACAGCCAGTTTCAGTGTGAAAGTAATGAATCCTGTTCTAGATCTGTCCTGATTTGTTGCATTTTCTCTTTGATATTTGAAAAATAAAATATAAAATATATACAAAATATGTTTGGGACAGGGCTTACCGCTCTTTCTCTCCCACAGACCGACACATGACCACGCCCCCCATGCCCCACAACGCTGACTCGGGCCGGGACAACATCCGACCTGCCTACTCACCCCACCATTCCTGAAGAGAAAGTCAGCCACAACCATCTGTGCCCCCGGTCTGTGGACCACCTTGAACTTAAAGGGTTGGAGAGGCAGATACCAACGGGTGATCCGTGCGTTAATATCCTCCATGTGGTGGAGCCACTGCAGAGGAGCAGAGGATGGAAGAGCCTGGCCGCCTAGAAGCAGAGGAAAGGCCGCCGACCGCGAGGGGAGGAGGGGCTCCCAACCAACCGCCTGGAGCAGTTACCGCTGCTAGGGGTGGGGGAGGCCCCTACCACCCACCAATAAGGGGGCTCCCCGGCCTGAGAGAATGAAGGAGGAATGTGACGGGGCAGAGGGTGGGGCTGGGTCATGATTCTGCACACCCGGCCCCTAATCAGGCTAATCAAGCCTCCAAGAGGGATAAAGGCCGACTGGAGGCTGCAGTACGAGAGAGAGATTTTCGAGCAGCTGTCCATAAATCTCTCTCTCTCTCTCACAACGCAGTGTGCAGAATCACGACCCAGCCCCGCCCTCCGCCCTGTCACAGAGTTTTATTCTATTATTTTCTAATTGTCTTGAAAATATTGTATACAATTTATGTATAAAGACCCAAATATGTACTGTAAGAATGTGATGAAATTCCTGTGCATTGAAGGGTTAAATACCCTGATATTTGCAGGTTTTCCATGGACATGGGAACCATGCTAAATCTTACCTTAACAGCCCCAGTATCATATTTTCCACACTGAAAAAAAAATGATGTGCTGGATTTGCTTTTAAAATATAGGGCATAATTTTTGCGTCCCACTTTTTAAGCAAATTCCACTTGGAATTTTAAGCAACGTTACCTGAAATACCGTAGCTGGAAACGGCCAAATGAATGAGCTTCCATTCAAAAATGTTTACTTCAAATACTGTTCCAAACCAGCTACTTCATTTAAGGTTTTTTAACCCTAAGAGTCTCTGCTTACCCAACTTAGCTCAATTGTAAGTGCTTTTAGCAGCATCAAATTCTAGCATCTGTTCATTTACTTTATTAACTTAAAATAAAATGACCTGAAGAAATAACAGACAATTGGTGAATGTCAAAGGTTTTTATTGTTGTTTACACATTTAAAATCTAACAGATATTCATGCTCTCCTAGAACAAAAATACGTTCTCAAATACAAAAATAGAAATAAAATCATGATGATAGACTAAAAACATAAAAACAGGTGGGCTACGGAATGACTTAAAGAATTTCTGTAGGTCTAAATAAACGCAATTGAAAATGCATTTTAAGACTTAAAGAATTTCAGTAAATCTAAATAAACGCAATTGAAAATGCATTTTAACAGACTGCACACAGCAGAAATGTATGCAGGTAGGAGAAAGCTCTCTGTACTAATACTGTAACAAAAACACCAGAAACAGTTTGTATTTATAAATGAATCTATTCATTCAAAAGATCTTTTCAACTTGGCCAGACATTGCCATCATCAAGATGCAACACTATTTACTGTATAAACCCCAAAAAAGAAAGAAAAAGTGTCTGCTTTTTGGGTAGATGATGTGAAGGGCATAAAGTAGCCCAAAAAGTCAGTGCACTGACCCAAGTTTTGACAAATGTCCCCAGCTCATTTTCAAGGACAATCAACACATCCAGTGGGTTGAAATGCAAATTTCGCTCTTCCTGCTCCAAAGCATTGATGGCATCTGGTCCTTTCTGTGCTTGGTCAAGCTCCTAAATGCATAGAAATAAACTTTGTCAAAATGTATATTAACAGTTTCCATTGTATTTATTTGCACAATTAAATTTCCTCAAAATCAATAATTATATAGAGTAAAAAGAAAAGTGATGCTTAAAGGGACAGTTCACCAAAAATAAAAATTCTCTCATTTACTCACCACCATGCCATCCCAGATGTGTAAGACTATCTTCTGTTGAACGCAACATTTTTTTGAAGAATATCTCAGCTCTGTTGGTACATTCAATGCAAGAGAATGGTGGTCAAAAAGAACATTAAGGAGGCATAAAGTACTCCATATGACTCCAGTGGTTGAATCTATGTCTTCAGAAGTGAAATTATAGGTGTGGTTGAGAAACAGATCAATATTTAACCACTTTTTTACTATCAATGTACACTTTCACTTTAATATTTGTCTTCTCTTGTTTTTGGGGATTCACATTCTTTGTGCATTTCCCCACCTACTGGGCAGGGAGGAAAATGCATATTAAAAAGGATTTAAGTATTGGTCTTTTTCTAACCCACACCTATAATTTCGCTTCTGAAGACATAGATTAAACCACTGGAGCCGTATGCATATCTTAATGCTGCCTTTATGTGCTTTTTGTACTTTCAAAGTTCTGGTCACCATTCACTTGCATTGTGAGGATCTACATAGCTGAAATAGTCTTCTAAAAATCTTAGTTTGTGTTCAGCAAAAGAAAGAAAGTCATTCACATCTGGGATGGCATGAGGGTGAGTAAATGATGAACACACAGCTATTCAACCACTGTACCAAATGCATACATTTATATGAATGTCAGCGGATATGTTAAAACGGTGCTATATAAATATGAATAATGTCATCCAAATGTGTTTCCTACCTTTTTTTGGACCTGAAAACCTCTGACGACTCTTCTTTCAGTTATACCTTAGTTGTAGACCTGCCAGGACTATAATTTAAATGACCCTATCCTGTTAGACAAAAATAAAATAAAATTATAATAATAATAATAATTAAAAAATAATAGTATAATTTTAACTGACAAGATAAGCAACATGTATGTCTACTTTACATTTAAGATTCATGACAATTTTCAATCGCTGCAAAACCTGCTACATATTGCAACAGTATTATACTTATAATGTGACAAACCAACTTACACATGTTGATATCAGGGTGTCTCCTTGAGGCAAACCAAAACTGATAATTCTCTCATCATTTATGCAGTCTTATGCCATGTCAAACTCATTTGACTTTCTTCAGGGGAATGCAAACAAAGATTTTTGATGGATATTTGATGTTTGTTTGTCCATATAATGGAAGTCAGTGAGGTTAAAAACTTTCAAGATCCATAAAGGCAGCATCATCAAGATCCATATGACTTGAGTGGAAATTTTGGTTCCCCGTCTGTCGCTCACTTCGACGTTGTGTCGAAGAAGCAACACTAGGGGTCTCTCTTGAGCGACTTTTGCATCTCTGATCTCTGAGAAAAGGCCAATGAGAAATTGGCAGACAGAAATTGCATGTCCCGCCCCCAGACATACAGGTACAAAGGGAGGGAAATGCATCTGTTTCATTCACAAATTTTCTTCAGAGCCGACTGGTTGTGTGAGCAGCGTGCTGCAATTCACAAAAACTGTTCCTCTCATCTCTCAGAGCATATTCTGTTGGATCTATGGCGCATATCAGCGGCTTTCTCCTTCTCTGCACAGCAGTGCAGCTTTGCCCCTGGGTGCTTCGACAGTGCTTTTAAAAGAGAATGTTTTCCTAAAAGAGTTTATTTCTCTATAAAAGCAATACACAGCTGGCGTTGAACGTCCTTTTCAGGGTGCGTCTTTTTAAAGACGTCTTTAAAAGACTGGAGACCTCTGTCCCCCTCCTCACGGCTACTCGATTGATTCCTCGGGCCTGCACGCCGCTCACAGCCCCCCCCCCCCCCCCCCCCCCCCCCCCCCGGTGGAGCAGTCCCGGGTACCTGGGGGTCCCCCACGTCAACAGAGCGGTTGCAATCCACCTGTGTCCCGAGAACGTCGCCACCTGGCGGGATGGCCCGGTGCTCCCCTCCAGGGCCTGTAGGATGACGTCGTCACTGACCTCCAAAGCATACAGTGCCACCGGACAGACCGCTTCCGCCTTGCATGCCATGGCCCCTCCTGCAACCCACCAGGCCAAGACACTTCAAAATCTTCACTTGGGTAGTCCTGTTCCTGATGTGCTGCAGGAACTGCGCTCAATGACTGATCGCACCCCCCCCGGGGCCACGAAGTTCCCAGCGCCGGCACTCGGATGTGCAATGGCCACCCTTGTGGTCCAGGAACGTCATCTATCAAATCAAAATATATCAAATCACTTTATTGTTACACTACTGTGTACACGAGTACAACAGCAGGTGAAATTCTTGTGTGCAGTTCCGAGCAACATTGCAGTAATGACAGTGACGAGACATAAACCACTTTACAATAAACAACATATTTACACAACACAATTTACATAACAAATGTACACATACCTACACAACAATTTACATATCAAATGTACACAATACACACAATGAAGAATACACATACACTAGATAAGGGTATAAATATATATATACACACTAACTGAATTGGGAGCGAGAATATATATCTATGGTTGGACCTGCACATTTTTCTGCACATTTTCAATAATAGAGCAATTTCCTTTTTCTCTGGGTCACCTGGACCGCAAATGCCATTCTCACGGCACTCTGCCGCCACACCTCAACAGTCCCGGCACATTGGACGCAGGCCTCTCGCATCCAGCCCCACCCCCGGCCGGCCGGTTCTAACAAGTCTAGAGGACGCCTCCACGGGACCTCCTCCTCAGTCACTAACCCGCCCCCTGCCAGGTGTGCAGAGCAAGGTAAATGCTTCGAGACTTCTCTCAGCACCAGAGCCTCTGGACGCAGTTTTGCCTCTCGACGCCGCATTACCTGCTCCACCCTGCTGCGAAGCCCCACAGGGTACGTTAAAATAATCGTCCCCTTAGTGCCCCTAGCACGGAGCTTCGATGCGTGGCTTTCACTTCCCAATCCGTCACGCTGGCTGGCAAGGACCATTCGACTACGTTATGCAATTCGGTTTGCCAGGCCTCCGCCCCCTTCACGGGCGTCCGTTTTACCGCAGTGCACGGAAAAGACACGATAGAGCCTGTCCCTCCAGCCGAGATGAAGAAGGGTCCCTACAGCCCTTACTTCATCATACCTAAGAAAGGTGGCGGCTTACGACCGATCTTGGACTTGCGAGTTTTCAACCAGGCCTTGCACAAACTCCTGTTCAAAATGCTCACACAAAGACACATCCTAACTTGCGTCCGGCATCTAGATTGGTAGCGGTAGACCTGAAGGACGTGTACTCACACGTCTCAATCTTGCCTCGACGTTGACCCTTTCTACGGTTCGTATATCAGTACAAGGTCCCCCCGTTCGGCATGTCCCTGTCCCCTCGCGTCTTTACGAAGGTCGCAGAGGCAGCCTTTGCCCCGCTTTGGGAAGCAGGCATTCGCATACTCAACTACCTCGATGACTGGCTCATCCAATGGCCCATTCCCGAGAGTTAGTGTGCATCCACAGGGACCAGGTGCTCAGGCACCTCAGCCGTTTAGGGCTTCAGGTAAACCGGGAAAAGAGCTAGCTCGCCCCGGTTCAGAGCATCTCTTTTCTCAGCATGGAGTTAGTATCAATGTCAGCACGCCTCACCAACAAGCGCGCGCAGTAAGTGCTGAAATTCCTCACCTTGTTCAGGTCAGGGTACATCAGTCCTCCTAAAACATTTCCAAAGGCTCCTGGGGCATATGGCGTCCTCCACGTCGGTCGTGCCGCTGGGGTGGATGCATATGAGACCGCTTCAGCACTGGCTCCAGAGAAGGATGGCACCGCGGCACGCACCGTGTGTTTATCATCCCCGCCTGCCGCCAAACTTTCAGACCCTGGACAGACCTCTGCTTTCTACGGACAGGAGGCCCTTTGCAGCAGGTGTGCACGACGCGCCCTGGTCACTATCGACACCTCCAGATTGGGTTGGGATGCCGTGTTGAACGGGCACGCAGCCGCATCAATTGCCTAGAGTTGTTGGCTGTACTTCTTGCCCTGCGGAGGTCTCTCCTGCTAATTCAGGGCAAGCACATCTTTATCCGATCAGACAGCACCACCGCGGTAGCGTATATAAATCGCCAAGGTGGCGTACGCTCCCGCCACGTCACAACTCGCCCGTCGTCTCCTCCTTTGGTGCCAGCAGCAACTCAGGTCACTGCATTCCACTCACATCCCGAGCAACCTCAACGTGGTAGTAGACGCTTGCTCCCATGCCTGGCACGTCACCTTGTTCCCCCCTGCCGGGGGTAAAGAACCAGAAGGCTTTGATGATTTTATGGGGCATTGGGGAAGGGTACGTGCAGTCTGACACAGTTGGTTGATTTGGCACTTAAAATACCTGACCGCTCCTGTGTCAGCAGTACAACTAAATTGGACCCCTAGTGTCGCTTCTTCGACACAACGTCGAAGTGAGTGACAGACGGGAACGTCTAGGTTACGGATGTAACCTCCATTCCCTGATGGAGGGAACGAGACGTTGTGTCCTCCCAGTCACATCGCTGAACCGAGCCACTGTTGCGGCCGAACCATTGTCGGCTCATCAGAAAAATCCTGAATGAAACAGATGCATTTCCTTCCCTTTGAACCCGTATGTCCGGGGGCGAAACATGCAAATTCTGTCTGCCAATTTCTCATTGGCCTTTTCTCATAGATCAGTGATGCAAAAGGCGCTCAAGAGAGTCCCCTAGTGTCGCTTCTTTGACACAACGTCTCGTTCCCTCCATCAGGGAACGGAGGTTACATCAATAACCTAGACATTTGTGTTTCACAGAAGACAGAAATTCATACGAGTTTGAGATGGCATAAGGGGTGAGAAGGCCAAATGACAAGAGAAATAGCATTTTTAGGTGAACTACTATAATAATTTGATTAAGCTGAACATAAAACAACACTCAGCTAATGTAAGATGGTTTCCCTTTAAGACAAAGAGGTTCAATGAGACATTTGCTTTGAAACATGTAGAAAATCAATTTACTTGGAGTTATCATGCCTGCTGAGTTTCTACCGCTTGAGTGATGCCTGAGCAATAGTTGAAGATTAACTGTCTCTCCTGTGAAAAATTCACAGGAATTCTTTGCACGACAATGAGAAAGCACAGTATTTTCCCATGAGAAAAGTATGGCTTAAGCGCCACTTACTGAATATGAATTATTGTCATTGACAACCTCAATGTCGTTTAAGGCAAGCAGCAACCACAACAGTGAAACTCATTACAGAGACCGAAATGTATGCTTCACATGATATTGATGTATTTATTCATGTTGTCTCACACTAACTGAACGCTAAAATTGTAGATGCAATTGATGAAGCTGAATATAAACCAACACTCAGAATAAGTTAGCTGGTTTCAAGATGTACAATTTTAAGTTTGCATAAAACATTTGAAATTGGTGTAGAAATGTGATTTACTTACTGGAATTACCTGTTGTTCGCTAAGTTTCTGCAATGTGACTGAGGAGTTGTAGGTGAATGAGCAGCAGTTGAAGATGAAGAGTATCTGCCTGGTGAAAAAATGCACGGGCTCCTTTGTGTTTGTTCGACTGTGAAAATATCTAATTGACCTCATGCAGACAAACGTTTAATATACTGTATATTTGCAAATGTAACATAAGTTAACAACTTATTTAAACAAATAGAAACTAGAATACACAGAAAATTGATAGAAACAACAACTAAAAAAAACTATACTGATTTCACACTATGTTTAAAGTTATTTACCTTTGAACTTTTTGGCAAAAACTTTGTGTTGTCCACCACAAGCTCTCCTCATCCAAAATGGCAGCCAGCCGCATATACGCTTGCTTAAAATTCAATCACATTCTGCATCACGTGGTTTCCCATGGAATCTTAAAAATGTAGGTTGGGTTTACTAAACTTCAGATTAAATGGTCTGCACTTACATAGTGCCTTTTTGACCTTAACGGTATTCAAAGCACTTTACACTGTGACACATTCACCCATTCATACACCAATGGCGGCAGAGCTGCCATGCAAGGCACTAGCCTGCCATTGGGAGCAACTTAGGGTTCAGTGTCTTGCCCAAGGACACTTCGGCATGTGGAGTCATTTGGGCCAGGATTTGAACCACCATTCCTGCAATTAGTGGCCGACCCGCTCTACCAACTGAGCCACAGCCGCCCAGACAGACAGATTATTGTCGCTTCACTCAGAATAATTAGCAAAGTTTCTTAATTATTATGAGTACAGCATAATCACAATATCTTGTGTCACACATACAGCATATAATTAAGGAAAGTTAACAGCATAACGTTTTCAGTAAAATCTGTTTATTTTAATGAGCAATATTTGCTGAAGCAAGGAATCATTTTTTTTCAGTGCAGGTGGACAATGTATTCATCAAATAAGAAGCGAAATTACTCAATATTATTATATTATACAATTGAGCAAATCTTGTCACTGTCACTTTCGTTCGCTAATGAATTTCTAGGGCAAGGATGATCCATTAGATTACTTGACCATGACCAAAAATTTTGGAAATTCTGTTTTAACGGCCTGACACACCAATGAAGACACAAGCATTCACTGCGTATTAGCCTCTGACACCCACTATTGCAGCATCAACACCTGCAAATGTCCTTGACAAAGGTCACTAGACATATCAGCTCAACTAAATATCGAGATAGATAAGGACTCCTAGACTGTGCATAGTGTTCCTCAACACCCTGGTGTAAATCTGAGGCTGAGGCAGAGGCTAGGGCTTGGGGAGGGTGTCTGTGCTGCCCGGGGGCCTTCTCACAACCACAGACGATAGGCGACTCATAAATGCCAGCTCCCGGGGACAGAGGCAAGGTCGCCGCATGTCATAGAAATTATCGGAACATTGCCATTTAAATAGGTCACTTTCACAACCACTTCACTCCTGACTTTTAGGACATTGTGTCTGCTGCTTTATAACTTACCTGTGGTGGAGAAGGACAGATATTTACAGTGTGCATAAAAAACTATTTCAAACATTTAAGCATACGCCTTTAGAACAAAATGTATTTAAGATCATAAGTAGGCCCAGTCGGAGTCTGCAGACTTTTTTCACATTTTCGGCATTAATTGTGGGCGGAAAAAAGGGATTAAAACATAAAAAAAACATGTAAATGGTCGTGAGAGTATTGTACACTTATTGGTAGTTGAAAGCATAAAAATTAGGCAAAATATTTGAGAAACAAACATGCAAGAGGTGGGGGATGTGTAGAAATTTTGTGAATGGCAGATGTCACAATTTTGTGGAGTTTTCTGCAGGCTTCTGGTGCACAGATTCCGGCTGAGCCTGATCATGAGAAACATTTTAGTCAAAGAGTGGCCAAACTTTTTACTGGTATTGTACAAGGGTTAGTCGATGGCCATATGCATAGCTGAGCAGTTTTCAAGCCAAGCTTGCAGATGAAACTGAAGTTTAATTAATCATTTCATATGGCAATGTCATCACACATTTTCCCCTAAAGAGAAATTCAGAAAATGTTCAGTGTTTCCATAGTCCCACATACATTACAGTACAGTGTGGGTACAAAGGCAATGTAAAAATGCTGGGAATCTCTGTGCGGCATGCACGCACACACACATATACACATTTTCGGATTGATTCCACGGCTTTGATGAGATTACTATTTATCAAGCAGTAAACTAGGGCCCCTTTGAGAGCCTTTTCAATAATGTTTATGCAAGGGACTGCTCCTAATATGCCCATCTGGGCTGCTTAAAATTGTAATTTGAAATGCTGAACCACAGTGTGCATGAGTCTTCACTCAAATTTATACAAAAACCTCTCAAACTGATCTGCAAGGGATAAATACAGAAGGGATATTGGGTTTGCTTGTTTTTTGTTATTGTTGTTTTTTATGCAATTATGTAATCATAAAACAACAATTATAAGGAAAATTGTGAAAAGTCTGTTCCAAAAACTAGTGAGCTTCCCAGCTAGAAAGCATTTTGAATGCAACACTTTTTCCAATTTTTAAGGGGGCACTGCATGTGTGCTTTGTGGAAAATGCAATCTCAGAATAAATTGCGCCAAACTCAGTGGAAAAAAACAAAATCCATCCAAAATGCCAAACATCAAAACTGAACTAAATATTGACTATAAATATATTTGTCAATATTGAAAAGTTTTCATAAAAATAGTCATCCAACTAAATATTCTGAGTATATATATGTATATATATATATATATATATATATATATATATATATATATATATATAAATATGAGTGTAATCTGATTGCAAAGAAATTAAAGTAATATAATTATTTTTGTCAAAAAGTACTGTAAAGAATTGCATTTTAATTTCAAAAAATCCAATTACAATGGACTTTTAATTACTAAGTTAATTGCTTTTAAGTAAATTTCTTGAGTTACAGATATTTATTAATAATATGAATAATTTAGAATACATCTAAAACATGAAATATGTTCATACTATGAATTTCTGTAACAGCTAAAAAGCATGTATAGACATTATACAGTAATATAGACATTATTTGAATTTAAGCAGAACAAACTTTTCTGTGAAATGTGCTTTAGCACATAACTTAAAAGTAAAGTAAATAGTAATGTGATTACTTTTCCAGCAAATAATTCAGTAAAGTAATCTGATTACAATGACAGATATTTAATTATTAAACTGTAACAGATTACTTTTTGAGTAACTAATTCTATACTGGTCACTAATTTATGAAAAAAAAATGCAGTGAAAGTGAATGGTGAGTGAGGTTGTCAGTCACATTGTGCCTAACATCTGCTTCTGTGTTCCAAGGAGCTAAAAAGTCATTCAGGTTTGGAATAACATAATAATAATAATAGGTGAATAACAGCTCTTTGCTTTTTAAATGAACTCTCCCTTATAAAAAGATGCTAAAATGCTCCCACCCTCTTTGGATTCTTTTCAGAAACATAAACTAAGACTTACTGGAGGTCCTGGAGTCCCTGGTTCTCCTGTTTTTCCCCGTCGACCCTATGAAACACAGAGATTGATAAGAGTGAGAAATGACAGACTGTTTGAACAACAGGTCCATGTTTGGCATTGCTGGGTGCACTCTGGAGCTGGCAATTAGAGGATGACAGCTCCTCTTGTTGCAGTGACTAATTTGCTTTTAATTAACAAAAAGAAAACAGCTTAATTGCAGAGCCCTGCGTGGTGTTGCACTTTCTCCAACCCACAGTCTATCACCTCCTTTCCAGCTGTGACAAACCCTGGCCCCATCAATCAAGCCAGGCATACAGTGAAAAACAGAGCGGGCCACTGTGTACGGCCCTGAACGCTCGCCTGGACATAATGGACTATTCACAAATATAATAACTGCCTTCAATTTGTATGCCCGAAACACACCAAACGGCAAAGTGCGTTAGGAGGGTTCAATGAAACCCATCAAAACTGCCAGTCAACGGTTTAATTTTCGACTCGGCATGATGACACAACGGTATCGGAAAGCTGACATAAAGACAGTCGGTGTGGCAACCTCGAGGGAAATTAGTTTCCACATTGTCCCCTGATGAATGAGTTTGACGTGTCTTTGATGGCCACGTCTTCTTTGGTAAATTAATTTTATAGAGAGGTTTTTCATACAAGCGCATGGTGCAATTTCAGCAACATGTACATCATTATTAAGAATTCACCAAGGGACATAGGGGACCAGAGAGTTTTTGTCTTTTTGTCTATTTGGGGAGTGTTTGTGCGATCAGTGGTCATGGATAGATGAAAAAGGACGAGGAACACACACAAAAGCCAGTGGCTTTTCTATATCCTCAGAACAGTTCATTTACATAATCTTTGATTCTATGGTGTTGAGTAAGCTTGTGTTTTCTGTTTTCTTAGCCTGCAACATGAAGAACTTACTGAAGAATTAACTTCTCAAACCCTGTATGAACGTGTGTGGGGGTGGGGTGTGGGGGGTGTGGGGATGTAACAGCACTACGGAAATAGGGAACATAAGAAGTAAGCATTAACCTTAATGATTAAACAATAAGAAGTAGGAATCTCAGGGGATTCTTGTGTAGGACATTAACTGAAATTCCCTGCCGAGATGTTTCTCTTTTTGAAGTTCTAGTGTGTTCATAAAACTATGACTATTTATTTTTAAATTAGTAGTGTGGTATAAATGTAGGGTCTTGGGATGTTGTCAGGTCATTGCTTTACGGTTTACTAGGGTGTTCTGGGTGGTTGCAATGATATTTACAAGTGGTTGATAGGTGGATTCTTACTGGTGCATCCCCAAATCTCTATGCTATTCTGGCCCCTAAATGTGGCTTGGGTCCCTCCTTCCAAGTATATATAATTTGTCCGACTGTTACATCATCTTCAAGGCAAAACTCTTAAGTCTGATCAGTTAGGAAAACTACACATCTCACCTCAGCGAGCAGCGCAATATTAGGTATCATTCATGTCTGTAGCACAAATGGTGTGGGATGGTTGCTAATGCATACCTGTAATTTAAATTAATTTAAACTGACTGATCTCAATTACTTTAAGCAACTGCTACAACGCTACACAAAAATCACTAAGCAATAATGACGGTGGAAATGAGCATTTAATCATTAAAGAAAAAAAAGTCAGAAGAAGAGTTTTACTCTTGAATGATATAAAGTCGAAAACCTAGATACTATTATTGATAGGCTATCAATTTTATTTTAGGGTTTTTATTCGTAGACTATAACTGTGTATAATTTAACATAAGTTTTGAGGAGGATGTTTAGGCTATTTACTGTGTTGACTTTGCATAATCTCTTGTAAAACATTTTCTAACATTTACTCTCCTAATCTGTCATGTACAATCGACTGTCACTAAGGCAAAGAAGAAATGCTTTAGATATTATGGTTCCGATGTCAATTGGATTTAAACGTTAACATGGCTAATCGTTTTCTTTTAAACAGATTATTTTAGATATACACCAACCCTTTCAATCAAATGGAAATTTCATATGGATCCAGCTCAAATGGATCAATTTTGTGTTTACATGAAGGCTTTTCAATCAGTTTGAGCTATCAGCTGGATTATGAACTGATCATTTGGTTGCATGTAAATGCAGTTTATGCAGCAACGTACATTCAATACAAACTTCCAATAAAATGTTCAGTTTCAGGCTGCAGATGATGTTTGGACCACTCAACATGTTTGGCAGATATGGGACAATTGTAATCAGTACATAGATTCAGAATTTATAATGTATAATTTTGGCAGTGATTGGATGATGCCAGACATTTCTTTGAATCAGAAGTAATTATGCTAATTTCTGATGTAATGTCTTTAACATCTAAAAAATTTGAATAACCAACACTCATAAAAAACAATTTTATTTAAAAAAAATGAGACTTTCTATAGCTTGGTATTATTTAAAATTTCACAACTTAGTCCAGCTGTCCACATATGTTGCTATCAATGTTTAGGAAAACCATTTTTATCCATGTTTATTAGGTGCTACTAGTTACAAATCAAAAAGGGAAATGTAAAATGCACACAGCAGTCACGCTCGTGTCTCAGGAGGTCAAAGGAAGTATATGGTATTGGGTACCTGTTTTATCATCTGCCAAGGAAAAATCATAAATACAATTGAAATAGCACACCTCTTCTCAATAAGCTCCACAATTTGAGGTATCGTTCATGTCTGTAGCACAAACGATGTGGCAAGTTTAATACATGTTAAGTACAGGTACTTTATAAGCAACAGTAAAAGTGACACTTGTCTTTTACATACCATACAAAGCAGAAATACACCTATTCAGAACACTCAAGGAATATATGCTACAATTTTCTGTGTTAAAATGATTTCTCCTATCCAAGCTTAATATGCTGAGACAACAATAAGTAAGTCACTCATAGGTTAATTTTCTTGAAAACTGTAAGCACTCAGTCTCTGTAGCGCTATGAAAATTCCTCTGTTTGTTTTAAGCAAACCATCTATACAAGAACAATAACAATGATTCAACCAATGGCATGAGTTGGGGGAGGGACTATCGCTTTGTTTGATCAATGGCAGACAGGGGGCGTATTCAGTAAGCTGTTTTGAAAACAAAGAGTATTCTTGCAATTCCGTTTGTTGGCGCTACTGGTGCAGAAATTACATACATCAGCTTTAAGTTTAAAACTTGAATCTCAATTTTAATACCTAATATGATATGAATTACTAGCTGAAGCATTTCAGTAATGCCATCATTATGTTTGTTTTGTGGAGGCATATTATTAGTGGAGGCATATTATTTAACAGAATATGAAAAAAGAAATATTAAAAGGCAAAGGTGTAATATGCATTAAGTTTATATCTGTCATCTGATTGTGCAGCTCATTGAAAATCAGGTGGGTTGTTAGCGGTGGTAATGATATGTTAACACGCCGTAGGCGTCGGTGAACCAGGTCAGTGAACAGGTTGTTAAAATTTCAGCCTCTGCTTTCTCAAAATCACAAGACAACATAGCTGTATGAATTGATAAAAATAAATATCTCATAATGCTATCATTTCAAGCAAATGATGAATAATGCATTTTCTAATCATCTTCTCCTTTTGCCCCTAAATTTATTAAGCTCTTTTGTGCATACAGATCTCATGCATTATAGAACAGAGGAATAAACTGTTAAATGCAAGTTAAAGATTGTATATTACACGGACACCATGATTATGCATATTAAACACTATTGTAATGTTTAAATGCTAAATTGGATAAAGAAAACCACTGCATGTGGAAATAACTAGAAAATGTGAATGGGTGCTCACATTACTTATTTAAATTTAGTCGACAGAATGTTTCCATTAAACCTTATGCCTTTAAAGTAAAAAGTTGAGAACACCTCTTCTCAACAAGCCGCACAGTTTGAGGTATTACAAATGAAGTGGGACAAGTTACACAACAGATTTTGGTAGTGCAATACTGCAGATATTGTTGATGTTTGTGTGACAAACTGCTTGTTATGTTCTTTATTTGTCACTTTAGATAAAAGTGTCTGTCATTTATTTTTAAATGTAGTCATTTAGCAAAGTAAAGTTTTTATACTTGGTGTTAGGGGTTTGTTGAAATCTGTAACCCTAAGAATATGTAATAGCAATAGTGATGCTTGACATATATCCAGTATATACAGCTGCCCCATAGACCTCCATTATATGTACTTTTATAAAGTTCCACAATCCACAGTAAGTTTTGTACAAAGAACTTTGAAATCAATATTTTTCAAGTAATATGATGTATAACCAATATAAGGCCTATAGCTTTTGGAGGACCTGGTCAGACGAGAGCCTCACAGCATGACGAAAAAAATAAAGATCAATTGTGTGACACTTCACCCTTCCACACTGACCACAGATCATTCACACACAACATCACCTCTCTCTTGGATCAGCCCTGCAATCTCAGTTGCTATGCAACACCGGATGGCTTGTAAATTTGACAACATCTGAGCCCTTGAATTTTATTTAGGGTTCTTGTGAGGGCCAAGTTCCCCTTTAGGTCACTGGTGTATATTAGAGAGGAAGCATTTGTGGGAGGTTGTCTTTCCATGTGTGTGTGTCAGTGAGTTAGAGAGAGAGAGAGAGAGAGAGAGAGAGAGAGATCATAAACTATCACTAGCTTTGTTTACATAAAGTTTAGTAATCTGTTAATAATCTGATTTGTAGCTCAATCGGAATAAAGAATTTTCATGTAAACTAAAAAAAAGTCTTATTGAGCTTAATCCAAATTTCATTTTTATCCAGTTACAAGAGGTGTGCAGATTTTAAAGGGATAGTTCACCCAAAAATGAAAATTCTCTCATTGTTCACATACACTGGAACAATGAAGATTTTTAGAAGATAGATCTCTGTCAGGTCCTTATAATGGATGTGCATGGGTGCCAGCACTTTGACAGTCCAAAAGTTAGATTTAGGTAGCAATAAAATAATCCATGTGACTCCAGTCGATCAATGAATGTCTTCTGAAGCAAATCAATAAGTTTGTGTAAAAAAACAAAATAATTAAAACATTAACCCTTTAAAAAGCACTTCCTGCCAGCAGCTGACGCGAAGTGTGACGTAAGCATTGGCGAGTTCAAGTGAGAATTCGGAAGCGGCCATTAGGCTCGTTTGAGATGCCAAATGCCTCGACTTGAAATTAGACTAGAGTATGCGGGTTCAGTTAGGGGAGGAGTGCTGTGAAGTTGGAGAGTTCTCACTTCTCGTAGTGGAACATCTGCTAAGAAATCAAAGGCAGATATTGCGTGATTCACGTTCATGTGCTTTGTTGTTAATAAAGTGGATGCAATTTAAATTCTGTTGCTTTTAAATGAAAATAAATATGACGAACAAGACACTCACTGTACCTGTTATTTAATTTCCCCCATAAGATCTGTCTTTCCATCCATTTTTAGTTTAATAATGATATGTATTTGAGATATTTCAGAAATATGACACAAATCACATATACCATACAACAATCGCAGACAGAAGCGTCAGAGTGTTGGTAATATTCACATATAATTTATGCACATACAAATATAATATTATAGGTAAAAACTAAGATTTTAGAAGAGAACGAAACCTCATGGTTGTTTAAGCCAATGAGCATTAAGATGTGTTGCCAGCAAGTCATTTCCCATTCTGCTTGCAGTTCATGAAGCTCTTAAAAAGCAACTGCATCCGCCTCGCTCTCGTGGGACATCTTTCATCATGACATCACAGCAAGTCCGACAGATTTCTAACTGGCATGCACCTGCCGCTGATCGGTTCTGCACAGAACTTGCTCATCTCAAACAAGCCTATTATTTACAAACCAGTGAATTAAACTAATTTCACCAGATTATAATAAAATACTTAAAATTGAATCAAACTAAAAAATACTCTAAAATAATGAATTTAAAAATAAATGGAAAGTAGTGCAATGCGCATACATTGTACTTTTCTTAGTATCGCGGGCTGTGTGTTTTCAATCAAATCAAATATAATACACACTTTTCTGATTTTCGAATCCTTTCTTTCCAACATACTGTATCTACAAATATGCCTCTTGTCATATTTGTAACTTTATTTAAAGCTGCACTATGTAAGATTTTTTATTAAAAATGCCATTATTGATTGAGTACATAAACAATCAGTGCTCAAATCAATGGCCTTACCTTACCCTGATTCACAACGGTAAGCCTATAAAAATAATTTGTACTTTGTGCTGTCAGGTCCAGTTTGGCGCAAAATCGCTGGCTTATGACATTCATCCTTGTGTTATTACGTCATGTCCGCACACACAGGAATGAAATACCGGCTGTCACATGTTCCTGCTAGAGAAACTAACTACTCTGTTTAGCTTAGTTCAGTAACACTCACAAACTTCAGGACAGCATCATTGCAGTCTAGATGGATGTTTATCTGTTATCCGTTTGGCAAAGTTGTTTACCTGCTATAATGCTTGGATATGTTGTCTGATAGGGTTGTTGAAACTTATATTGCTTGTCATGCTTTTATGTATCAAACATTACTCGTGTATTAACCGATCGCAATGTTGTCCGTTGAAGTTACTGTGTTTAATATGTATAACATTCTGAAAAAAACTTCTAGTCATTTTTATATTGCATATTTAAGCATATTATTTTTACATTTAATAAAGTATATTTTATCCACATTATTATTGAATCCTCGTTTTATGTTTTTATTTTACGGTGTTATTGTGTGTATTGCAAAGACATGCTATTGTAGTAACTGAGGCTGGACAACATAGTATAACAATTATAAAGTCTTCTATTGAACTCATATCAGTCATATCATGAGTTTAACCTCTTAAACTGAAAATTGTAAAACAATTCAAACATTAGTAGTAGATAAAACACTTGAATAATCATATGAACATATACTGGTGGTGGCTGAGGAGGGTCCCTTGTTCTCTATTTAAAAGTGCTTTGTGTGTAGTGTCAGAAAGGCAATTTAAGTGTAAAATTAATTCAAATATGTATAAGAGTGTTCAAATTAAGTAATATTTCCATTTCAAATGTTTAATCATATAACAAAATATCAACATGAAAATAGCACGTTATGATTCCGCTCCAGTCATGATCACACACAGGCGATGTCCAGGTAATCTCAAATTGGGAGATTCATTTTACAGATGAGCAGTGCCAGAACATGATTGAAATAATCTAATCTTCCGCAAATTGCTTGGAATTTTAAGTTTTAACCACAGATGTCACCTGAATCACAAAGTTATGTTGTGCAGCTTTAACAAAAGGCATTTATTATAAAGATATTTATTCTTCTAATTTAAAGATCTACACCCACTTAATTACACAAACACGTATAGAAATTGAATTTAGGTTAAGATCAATTGCAGAATTTTTTTAAGGCTTTTTATTTCCACTGAGCCATCATTAGGCTGTATGTAAATTTAGCTATTGGGTAAATGGTCTGATTTTGGGCCAAATCCAAATTTTGCTTCATAGTTCATACTGTAGCTTATTCTCTTTGTGGATACAGTTAACTTTGCATTACCATCACATTTGGACACTTTAATAGTACTAATTCCTAAGAACTTCACATACAGCACAGAAGTTTACAAGGCCTCCTCTGATGGCATTACCACATACCATAATCCGAAGTCTCTTTCCTCACAGTCGGGAATGGTCAATACCATCTTAGCCACTAGATAGGGTACACAAAGATGAGGCAGGTTGTTTGGATCTAACTTTTCTGCCTTGCCAGGAGAAAAGCAAACAAACATCAACCTGGGTAATCTTTAAAGTGGTGCTTTAATCCTGATCTGAAATGTCAACAGTCTCTCTGAAGACCTTGCATGGGTCAGGTGCCATGGATTACAGAATACATGTTAGAGCAAGGAGGGCGGAATGATGGACATAAAGGCATATCTAGCATTTCAAAAGCTTCTGTAATATGCCGTGAACACACACACTCTCATTCCAAGAGGTCAGCCGATAAGCCAGAGTGAGCCCTGTAATGTATATCATTAAAGCATTTAATCCTCTACACACAGACCCCATTTACACCTGGTATTAAAATGTGTTTCAAATAATCTGATCACAAGTGGACAGCGCTAAATATATGTGTAAATGGCATTGAAAACTGACAGTGAATGCGTGCTTTACTGCTAGTCCATAGTGATTGAGATGGTGCTATATGATACATTTTTTTGCTCTCTCTCTCTCCACTCATAGTCAAGCTCAACTTCCTGGAACTAAACAAAGTGGCTTCTCTGTAATTGGCACAATTACAAATCTGCAGAATGAGTACCAAACAATAAAACATTATGCAATTAAGCTCTTTTCACCCATTACGGTGATATAATATACCCACAATATTTTGTTGGTGCCTTTGTTCTGTATGATGGATATAAAATCACTTTTCACCTCACCAGCCTGTAAATACTGGGTCAGTGCTGTTATTTCAGTGCTTAAATGTGATGCAAACCCACATGAAGCAGATACTACTGGACCTGACAGCCACCAGCCAGTGTCTTGTCTCCATGGCTACAGGTTGCTCCTCCAGTGATGAAATGAAGGCTCTTTTGTGCCAATTGATCCTGTGCTTCACCACTGGTGTCACTCTGAGTCATCCAGGAGCCACACAAGCAGTTATGTGTGCAGGTCATTCACACTAACATCATGGCCACTGACAGACAGTTAGAGCCATACAAATGTTTATATGTTAGGGATGTACAGGTACTATACACATATACACTACTTTATTCTAATTTTTCTTTTTTTTTAAATTTTAGGATAGTAAAGTCATCAAAACTATGGAATTACATCAATGGAACTATGGGAATTATGTTGTGACTAAACAAAATCCAAAATACATCAAAACTGTGTTGTATTTTATCATCTTCAGAGTATTCATTCTTCGCCTAGATTTTGCAGACAAGATTACTACAAGATTCATGTGTATCCTTAACTACACATTGTCATATCAACTACCATCTGATTTAAGTCTCATGATTGCCTTATGTACACATAACATAGTAACAATTCTTGGTTTAGTTCAGTAAGTTTTTGAGTCACTAAAAAGAACCGGCAGATGGATAAAGAAAAAAAAAAAAAAAAAAACCGACTCAAGAGTCATTCATTCGAGAATCGGACTACACTGGTCAAGTTGTATGTTTCGCATTGTTGATTTTGTAGAGGTTTCGCATCCACATTGGCGGAAGAATGCATGTTCAAGAACTGTTAACAGGTCCGTAAGTCATGAATATCACTTGTTCACTGTTTTTCAATAAGAACCGGTTCAAGGTTTCCAACCTTAGTAACTATAGTTTAACCAAAATGCAATAGTTACCTACAGTTAGTCTTGTAACAATAAAATCATTATAGTCTTGATATTTGGCACTGATGTCATAAAAAAAGTGAATGGAAGCTTTTTACATGGTTTGGTGAACACAACCTGCATTTCTTATGATTTCACAGATTGTAACATTAATTGAGGTAACTATGTAGTATTAACTGTGAAAATTGAGTTTTAGTGGACTTTTAAAAAAAGAAGAAAAAGTGTGTACAGGGTTCATGTTGGAATTCTGATCATATTTTGGAACAAAGACTAAATAAATCAAATAAAAATCCTCTAAGAATAAAATAAGATTATCTTTATTCTTGGAGCCTTATTGTATATTGTGAATTCTTTATCATAACTCTACTTATATTGGATAAATGTAATGGAATAATGTCTTGCTATTGGACAGTAAAATAAAACTTCACCGGAGAGCTGTAAGAGATTTAAAACCCTGAAATATATTCATTCAGTTCCGTTTGATGTCCTAAAGGGGATTTTTCATCACATTTGTAATCACAATAGTACTATTGGGAACTATATTCTCAAAAAGTTTTTCTAGTTTTTGTTTTTCTGGAATCCAATTAGAAAATTCCCATTAGGACTGCCTCCAAATTATAATAGAAATTCCAAAAGGAAAATATTTATACTGTATATATTCCTTGATTTTGCATAAATTGTGTCTATGGCAAAGCAACCGAAAAACATTTTGTTTAAAAAAGCACGAGAATTCCTGTTGTAAGAACTTTTGTGACTTATTTGATGATCAGATACATTTTTTGACCAATTCATACAGAACTACACTTCCATTATAACAATTCTCAGAAAGATTTAGCATGTTAATGAGGGTGTGACATATTGATAGGATATTGGTCTTGGCATACTAGATCTACTATGCGGCTGTTGCTGCAGAGCAAGAATAGAGACTTGCTAATGCTAGAACATACATAGACATACTGAGTTAAGCATGTGGACATACTGCATCAAGCATGTATGAAATGCTGCTTCACAATTAGACATAAACAGAATCCCCCAACAAAGCAGGGAAGCTGCACAAATGCACAAATGCACAACCCAAAACACAACACAACCCTCCAAACAATCAGATCTACCGCCAAGTCTTGTGTACTGCTGCTGTTCTGAAGAGTCATGTGAACAGAGTGTATGCTAGCTAAGTGTGTTTACTTGGAAACTGAGCATATTTCAATGTTAGACAAAGAGAGAGTACGCAAGTCGATTGGCTACCCAATTAAATGTCAAAGGACTTACACCATGCGAACCAGCTGGCTTGACACATCACATGTGAGCGAGTTGATTAGCTAACATATAACAATTTCAAAGAGTCTATTAGCTTTTTAGACATTTAGAGTTTCATCCCTGAACTTATGTACTTGATATGAACATCTACAGTATACAAACACACTCATGCATACAGTAAACCATCATCTCATAGCATCCCAGCCGTTGCCATGGCACTCTCTCTGGTGCTGATGTGAGGGATGTCTGGCCTTTGACTGATGAAAAGCTGCCGAGAATGAGACATTCCAAACACAGTCCTTTGATCCGCCAGCCTCTCAAAAAAAAAACAGGATACGAGGTGCTAACCTTTCCCATCTCAACATTCATAATTGCCAGACACTTGCAATTAGCCTGACTGTCAACCAGCAGCAGGCAAACATAGCTAATTAATTCTGTAATTAAGATTAATTCTGAAATGTCATCTTTCCCCCCTTCTACAGATGTTTTCTCCCCTTCCCAAGTACATTTGAGCTGCACCATGAGCACACCTTTGGGGTAGCACAATTTCTGGCAAAGAGTGCAGATAATTTAGTTCTGATAATGCTTTGGAATTTTTGAACTTCTTTTTTTGTTTTCGCCTGAGCATTTACATTCAAATGAGGTCTCAGTATGTACAATTCAGTTGGATTTGTAGCAGACACTTTCTTATCAAAAATAACATCGAGGTTCAGTAACCCTTAAAGGAATATTCTTGGTCTAATAGAAGTTAAGCTCAATCGTGTGGCATAATGTTGATTGCTACAATACTATATATATATATATATATATATATATATATATATATATATATATATATATATATATATATATATATTTACTACTTTAAAAAAAAGAGCAAAAATTGAGGTTCCAGTAAGGCACTTACAATGGAAGTGAATGGGGCAACTTTTGAGGGTTTAAAGGCTAAAACACTAAAATTGTGTTAACATGTTGATTGAGCTTAACTTGTATTTAACTCAGAATATTATTTTAAACATTCAATTTGAATGTATAGCCTTTGGGCTACTATGGGGGGGTTTAGTGGCATGTCCTGTGTGGACTGTACACAGTAAGATAGCTTACTACATTTGTGCAGAGGTTTGTCAATCAAAACAGAGTCCATTTACAAGATAAAGTCACGAAAACACGGTTTGATTTTAAAGGTCAGGAGAAGTTGGAAAATCACCGTGAAAGACTGAATGATTATTTTTGGTGCAAGAAACCTTGACTAACAATATACAACAGGCTACCAGAGGTCTAAAAACCGCCAAGGCATAACTGTTCACCCACGTTACTGGCACACTGAAAAACTTTAATAAAACAGGATTTGTTCCAGTATACTGGGGGTGTGAGAGTGATGGAGAGAAAGAGAGAGAGGGAGAGATAGTGAGCACTAAAGCTGACAGCTGCCTGGCAGGCTCTCAAATACATCTTAACGTTCCTCACTTTGTCCTGAGTGGCACACAATGTAACTATTCAGCCTTCCCAACATCTAACTATCCCAGCATGAATAAAGAGACGTGTGACAGTCAAGAGAGTCAGAGCTGCAGTGCGCTCCGGCCAAAATGAAGCTACAGCATTTCTCTCTCTGCTGTGTTTGACGACTTCAGTCTCAATATGGATGATTTTGTCACTCTCAGATCCATTCAACACAGAGAGCACTTCAGGTCAGAATGGAAAACAAATTCCTCAGTTGGCCACTGGATGGCGATATGGTTCCATGAATGGGTTCCAAGGACCGGTGAATGAAGTATATTAATGGCAAGCCAAAGGAAAGAACATGTGTTTATAATTGGAGGTAGCTACAATAGAAAGAGGCTGCGTACAAGTGTTCCTTGTGCATATCTTGTGCATAAACTGCTCTAAATGTATGGCCAGGGGGAGATGGGTTAAAAATACGACCGAAATATGCAAATGTTAAATAGGTGTAGAGAGTGGTTGCATGGGTGAGCATTATCTATGCTGGTTCTGAGTCAGGGTGAATATCTAAAAGGAAAAAATAAGCCATGTTTCTTATTGCTGTCACACAATAATCTTCATTCAAAAAATTGCAAGAGATTTGCTCATAACCAGGATGAGCCTTAATGCTGCTTTTAAGAGGGATATTTCAGTGTCTCAATTAAGAGCTCCTCAATGTTAACAACTTGTGCTAATGTCATTATGCAAATCCACATGTTTTTACGTGCTGGAAGAGATAATGAATCTTACATTTTGTGTCGAGTCCCATTTTCATCCTCAAATTCACCTTTTGTGTGTGTCTGAATTAGTGTGTGTGTGTGTGTGTGTGTGTGTGTGAGTACAGGTTTACTTAGCTATGCTGTACTTAGCTATTTAGAAGTTCACTAGAAATTAGATAAACATTACAAAACCTCCTTTTCAGGGATATTTGGAGATTTCCTCAAAGGTGATTTCCTCAAACACTCTAGTTTTTGAGTGTTCTTTTAGTGGTAGGGTTTGGGTTTTTAACAAACTGCTAAAGATTAAGTATTAAAATTTGTTGCGCAACTCGTCCTGTACTGTTTATCTTGTGGACATGAATGATGCCTTAAATCATACGACTTGATGAGAGGTGTGCTATTACTTTTCTGAGAAATAAGAAAATCTGATTTTATAAGCTCCAGTTTCCGGGTAAAAGCGAGTATTTTTAGTTTTAAATTATATAATACAGTCAACAGGAAGGCATATTGTATTTAATCTACTCCCTAACCAAAACCTCAAACCTAAACCTAACAATTAGTGGAGTAAAAATGTAATTCCTGGTTTCCATTGGCTTATGTAACACACTATAAATATCACCTGAGGTAATAGTGATCACATCTGAATTGATGCAAAAATTTTAGATGGGGTATGACTCTTGCCAATAATCGGTAGAATGGGTTGATTAAAGGGTACATGAACTTTCGGAAGAAACATGCCGATTTCCGGTGAGATCATGTTGGAAGTAACGCATAAAACAATGCTGTACTACGTTTATTTTCCCAAATACTTCACTGGTCCAAAGGCAGTTTACATTTGTGCACTTGAGCTTTAAGCAGCATACCAGTAACTGCTGTAAGACGTTCTCCAGATGGCATGTTTGCTTTACTTTAATCTACTCAAACACTCACTAAAGACCAGGAGTACAATACAACAAAGGCTTTGAGAAAATCTCTAGTAATTTAAACTGAATCTGGATTCATAAAGTTTTGTCTTTCATATTCACAGTGGGCTTTGCTGAATGTCACTCATCTACATTTTTAGTAGTGCTCTGCAAGGTTACACTCAAAGATCCCCAGTCTTCTGAAAAGATACCCAATCCCACAAAAAGAGAATAACAGATCTGTCCATAAAATTTCAGAGAGCAATAACTGATTACGACAAGCATTATGGTGGGAAAACATTTTCAAGACAGCACTCTCACATTTATGCATACCCACACGCACACGTTTCCCTCGCAGTCTAAAAGAGAACATACCATATACTTCAGTTTAAAAATAAAGCAAAATATAATTACTACATACAGACCCTGAACCTAATTATGACAGGACGTAATCGTGAAGCCTTCCTTAGCAACCATCTTCAGTCCATTCATTCATATTTTCGAATTTAATAAAAATAAAAAAAACAGCACATTACAATGTTAAGACTATTGTCTCATGTTTATACATGCCTGTTGACATGAACTGACATTTAGTTTTCATGCAAGCTTATTACTCTTACTTTACAATATTCATTGACCTTACAGAGGGTTCAAGGAAAGGGTTACGCAAATAACACTGTCTACGCCAATCCTGCCCTCTGTATGGGGGTCAGTGGAGAACCAGAGCCCCTGATTGGTCATCAGAAGACCAACGGCGCATACCCAGACACCACACGTGTAGATAGCTGTTTGTAAGCATGGCCTCTGGTTCAAATGTCCCAAAACTCTTTGTCATCAGTGGAACCACAGCAAGTTCACATTACCCTGGTCCCTGACCTTACCGGACAGCAACTGGACTGAACCCGCAGACGATGCTTGGTGCCACAGAAGCGTTCAGTCTGGGATTCTTGCCTTGGGCAACTCAAACAAACAAGGTCAAGCAATGGAGTCACACAGCAGGCTAGCGTGACAACTGTTAGTGTAGTTTGTAATCAAAGAGGTTTCAATTGCTCATTGAAAGAGGACGAAATGCTAATCAGGCAATTTGCTATCATCTAGCCAATTAACTTCACTGTATACAAACATCAGTCAGCATACAATTTGCAGCTATTTAATTGTTCTCTGTTCCGTCGCCTCAATTTATTTAGCTCAGTCCATGTCTGCCTCCATTTTCAACCAAAAATGTTGACTCTTCCAACATTTATTCACTTTCATGCTGGTCCAAACACATACTGTATGACTTACTTTCTTCTGTGAGAGACAAATGGAAAATTTGGAAGATTATGCTGGGTTTTACCGTTCCATGCAGTTGGAAAAATTGGAACTGAAGCTTTCAAGCTTTAAAAAGGACACACAAGTACAATAAAGTTATCATACAAGTGGTCCATGCACTATACTCGAAGTCTTTTGGAGCCATATGATAGATTTGTGAAAAACAAACCAAAATTCAAGTAATTATCCACTGGAATTCTTCTTCCAGTATGCTATAAAATACTGCAATAGGATCATTGAGTTTGTGAGATGAAGTCAAGAACCTAATCAGTCCTATTCATGAGAAAATCATTCTAATTCATTCTTTCTCTGATCAATCGATTCATTAAAAATATCTAACTCAAAATAATGATTTATACTTTAATCAGACATTTCACTACTTAGACCTAAAGTGCAACCCTGAATGATCATGAAATCAGTCTAATGACAGACTTTTCAGTGGCCAATTAAAAACTGTGCTAAAATTCATGATATTGCTTAGTTATATAAGGCCAGCAAAATAATCGCGATTATATCTTGAATATTAAATATATTGCCCAGCCCTATGAGCAAGTCAAATGGACTACATTTATGGTGTTGTATTTTTCATTTTGGATCTTTTCACACAATACTCTGTATAGAAAACAGTGGCCATTACTTTCTTCAACATTTTTCCTATTGTGTTCATTCGAAAAATAACATCACACAGATTTCGAATGACACAAGGGTGAGTATATGATATCAAAATTCTGATGTTTGGGTGAACTACTCCTTTAAGTCCGAGCCAAACCGTATCACAGCCATTGAGCAAACTCATTCTCATTCAAGCAAGATGTTCTGACCTACATTCCTCCTCTCCAGTATCACAAGTGTGTTCATTTCACCACATCACCCTTCACACACACTCATTCTGATTGCATATCTAGTCAGTAACCAGCACAATCAAACCCTGTGATTCCAAGGTCTTGTGTCGTTCGTGCGGCCCCTTTAATTAACTGGCCGCTTAATGTGTTTGTCCCATGCAAGCATGGCTCCTACTACACTGAGGCACTCTGGGAGCAGCCTGCGACAGACAGATAAATCATCTCTCGCTACATCTGTCCCAAATCATGCCCATCCATTCTCCCTCTCTTTGTTTTCCACTCTTTTCCCCTCGCTTTCTCCCCATCAGAGACTCGAGCAATTCTTTTCCATTGGGTGAGGACGTTTGTCTCTGTCTGCGTCTTCCACAGGCTGCTGCCATAGGTTAATATTACATGCTCAGATCTATTGCTCAGATAATAGTGCCGTGCGACAAGGTCACTGCACCGGGTTCCGCAATGTTAGACCACAAATAGTTAACTGAAGCCAGCCTACCTGTGAAGGGCATAAATCTGGCAGTAAACTCCCAGCTGTGAGACGCGTCAACTTTTAAATTCTCCATGCATCCTGAGAACAGAACTTGCTCCAGCATTTATCTGTAACTTGAAGCTATGCTAACACAGAAAAGAATGGCATAGTAGCTGCATAAAAAGCATAGCTACAGTACCAGTATATGCAAAGGCAAAATACCCTATTTTCACTACAAAAATACAATATATTTAACACTGTGGACTTCTAGAAAGAATAGTCTCATTCAATTTTTCACGCAAATTTTTTACATTTGTCTACTAACAATGACCAACAGTGTATGTACATGCATTACAGGAGATTTGATATTTACTCTACACAAAAGTTATTTTTACCTTACTTTTATAACATAGTTATAAATGTAATATTTGGTATTTTTTTAATGGATCTTCATAGTTTAATATAGAAAGTCTGGGTCTGGGACAAGACTAAAACAATAAAATCTATACATAAAAGGGATTGGATAAAAAAATAAATAAAAAATGATGAACGCATGTTGAGAAGCGCATTAAAATTCAGTTTTACTGACATGCTCATACAACAACCCCCTAAAGAAAACCACTTATATAACAACTAGTACAGAATATATTAAAATACCACTGTACCATCATAACAAGTACCATTAAACCATCATATTTTATGGACATGCATGATGGTAGCGCCATAATTTTGTAGCACAGTAGTTAAATAAACATTTAAATGCAACAGATTTACTAAGTTCCACTAAAAATACCAAAATACCAAAAAGTACCATAGTATTACCATGTTTTTTAACATGGTAGCATGGCAATACCATAGTTTTCTCAACATATACAGTACAATGATAGTACCATGGTATTCTTTAAAGTACCTCAGAGCACCTTGTACAGTACATATTATGGTACATAAATATGGTAAACATTCAGTACCATGGTATATATCAATGTACCATGGCATTAACATCTGACACCATCAGGTTACTGCTGCAGCACGTTTTGTAAAGGCAAGTCATAGTGTGGAGTGCACACTTAAAAAAATGGAGAGAGGAGTGTTTGAAAAGCTAATTTGAAGGACAGAAGGTCATTTGTGTTGAACAGACAAACACAAGGCACATGTATGCGCTGGGCTGCATTGTAAAAAATAGATGCCCAGAAAACTGAACGTGCTTAGGGTATTCTAACACCGATATAAATAGAAAAGGTCTCAGATAATCCCACCAAATTGGGTGTTGAGACACTGCAGCAAGACATGGTGTCTCCTGGTTCATGTATTAGCTCCATAATAAGATACTTTATTGATAAGACCATTGGGGTGTTTTAAAAAGTCCAAGATAATTTTATATGGACTAAAACATATAGAATAGAATAGAATGTTTTTTTCCGCATGTTTTTACAAACTGAGGGATTAATTATTTCCAGTGGCAATCAACAGCATGCCATAAATGCTATTCATAGAGCTTAACTTCTATTTAACTGGAATGTTCCAGTAGTATTACTCTTTAGAACTCAAATAAACAGACAACTGTAATATTATTCACCATTTACGTAGGCTTAAATATCTTCTGGCTCTCCTCCACTGCACTATCCAACAGGGAGGGGTGAATGCGCATCAGGAGTCTGTTCTGCCAATAACCTCATCCTACAGGTGCACTTCGAGAGGTCACTGGCATGTGTGCAGCCAAATCTAACACATACAGCCAATGAAAAAAATCTGGCAACTGTGCCATATCCTGCTGCTGTATCTCATTCTCCTGCTGTCTGCCTTTGACAGGGCACATGCTGCAGTGTGCACATGCAGAAAAGACCGCAGGCAGTTCATTATTAGCGACATTAGAGTCTTAATGTAACACAAATACTAGGACTTTACATACAGTCAAAGTCTGTCTGAAAAAAGGTAGTTAGTATTTTGTTGAATTAAAAGGATTCATTCAACCAAAAGTTTAAATTGGAACACATATTTTGAAGATTGAGCTGGATAATCTTTCCATCGATTTTTCAAAAGTATCGTAAAAATGGTCCATACAACTTGTGCGCTATATTCCCAGTTTTCAGAATCCATTCAGTAGCTTTTTGTAAGGAACATGTGGAAATTTGAAAGGATAGTATTGTAATTTACTCACCCTCGTGTTGTTCAAACCATAACTTTTTTTCTTCTATGGGTTTGGAACAAAGAGGGTCTGTTAATGATTACATCATTTTCATTTTTGTGTGAACTTTCCCTTTACGTCATTATTCTTTGAAAATCTTGATCAGTTTATGCTGCTTTTTAAAGTTTGAAAGCTCCTGGCCCATTCATTGCAACTGAATGAAAAAAAAAAAAGAACCGATACATTCTTTACAGAGAAATAACCCTTTAAGTTTTGGTCTGTGTAAAACTGAGATTTGGATTAGTAACAGATAGCCCAGTTGGGCGGCATTGAGTGTTAAGAGATCTTCATTACATAAGGTGTCTAAAAAGCTCATCGCTGTTCAGCCAGCGTAGCTGAAGGATTTGCAAAGCCATGAGGAGACTTACACAGGACATGGATGATGACCTTGTGTCACCTTGTCCGCAAACAGAGAGTGTGTCTGATATGGCACAACACGGGGAAAGGAATTTGAATAATATACGTACCACTTGTTATGCGTATTTATTTTGATATTTAGAGGAACGCACTTGAGACACGTGTCAGTAAGACTATATGTATAAACATCCATTCACACATATATGTGCACACTTAGACAAAAAGTAATTGCCAAAACTGTAATGAGAAATGCAATACTTAAACACAGAGTGGGGAAAAAACTTGTCAAACCAATTTATGGAATTATCTTCTTACAACATTTTATTCTTAAACACCCATTTAAAAGATTTTCTTAAGCTGTTTAGAATGGTATTTGCTGTATTTACCTACATTTTAAAGATGACTTTATGTATAGCTTTGTTAATAATAAAGTAACAATTTATTCTAATAGTGGAATTCTGCTGATTATGCTCCATTATTTCTCAGTGTTTCATAGAGCTTATCATTAAAAGCAAAGGTTTCCCCTTCATTATCATTAGTTTATTGCTATTTCTATAAATCAGCATTTATGAATAGTACAGTAGGCTGTTATTACAGAAATACTGGAAAATTCTGGATGATCAACATAGACTGCTATAATGCTAAAGACTAGAGTTAGGATTTTTTCACTTCACAAAATAACAAATTCAATAGCAACTATTCACCTATGAACCTAGGCTGGCACGGCGGCACGGTGGGTATCACTGTCACCTCACAGCAAGAAGATCCCCTGTCTGTGTCCCGGCTCACCCAGGGCCTTTCTGTGTGGAGTTTACATGTTCTCCCAGTGTTTGCGTGGGTTTCCTCCACAGTCCAAAAACATGAAGGTCAAAAGAATTGGAATTCTGAAAAGTGCCCGTTGGTGTGAATGTGTATGTCTTTGTGTGTTAGTCCTGTGATAGACTGGCAACCTGTCACTAGAGTTAGGATTTTTGTATTTCACCATACATGAGGGTGTTTCCCTGCCTTCAGCCCAAGACAACAGGGATAGGCTCCAGCACTACATGCGACCCTTCATATGACAAGCGGCTATAGAAGATGGATGGACTTATGAATCTGAAAATATAATACTAATTCATCATTATGCTTAAAATTATCCTTGTGAAAACTGTTGTCTGTAAGTCACCAACAAGAATATGTTTCACTACATTTTAGAGAGAGTCTTCTAAAACGATTGTGCCAGTGTAAATATGTACAATTACCTTCCTCTCTCTCACATAAACAAACAGCAGGCCATCCACTTTAAATTAACATACAGTTTCCTTATGGTATGCAAATTACTTTTCAGCACCACTTGAGATAGTATTGTACATCAAATAAGAGAACATGTTTTTTCCACTGAGCTTCACCATAGTCTGTCCGCTGTATATTGTAATCACTGACTGAGTATAGAAAGCAATTACTTGCTATTGTTTAAATAAACTTGTGCAATATGTTATATGATGACAATACCAAACCCTTGGTACTTTACAGAAACTCTTTATTGGATGATTGCAATCCATTTCCACACCAAACAAAACTGTCATATTTACAGATCAAATAACACATAGTATGACACTGCGGCTATCTGTGACCACACAATCCGCTCTGCGCAATGGTTCCCATCAATTATTTACAGGGCACAAATTGATATCACGGCTGTGGGATCCTCTGGTTACGAGGTAATGTTCTCTAACGGCTAGCCATCTAGTTCCAACAGCTGGGGAAAACTTCCATGACATGACAGAATAGTGACCCAGCAACCGGCCCACTGGTTTACATACTATTACTCACTCCGATTTCATCCCCCCATGTTTTATAGCATGTATCACATGGCTAATCATTTCTAGGCGCCGGCTGATGTAGGTGTTTAAAGATATGAACAAATGCCATCTGTAAGGGCAATTGTAAAATTGTGAGCGTCGCTAGAAAGGCACACATATATTTGACATTACTACATTTATTAATCTTGGTAAATGCTTAAACCCAAACGTGAAAAAGCACAACACCCTTTTAAAGCACATGTTAATCTTTGTTAATGTTATTACATAATAATATTATACATTTACAGTAAAAAAAAAAAAACACATTTATTAATATTGAAAGGTGTATATGATAAAAAAAAGATGCATTATTTTACATGAACTAATAATTTATTATTTATTAATCATTTCTGTACTAACTAATAAAAGTATGGTGCATAGGTCATCATAGGTTTGCTCATTTCAGTTGAAAGATTAAGGTAAATAAGCAAGCAGATTTGGCTTGCGACAGTAGATTTCACTCACTGTTTCCCAGGTGATATTTTCCCCCTGATATTCCAGCTTGGAAACATAAAATCTAAGGGATTCATCTTTAAATGAATGCACAAATGCTTGTGTGCACTTTATTACATATATATATATATATATATATATATATATATATATATATATATATGTGTGTGTGCACTTGGCAGATGCTTTTATCCACAGCTTTTATTTTATTATTTTATACAGTGCATTAAAAGCATACATTTTATCAGCTTGTGTGTTCCCTGGGAATTGAACCCATGTACTATTACATTACCGTTACGTAATAGTACAACAAAATGTGTGTTACTAATGTTTGTTAATTCTTAAAGATAAAAATTATTTATTAAGCATATTTGTGAACCTTTTTGTAAAGTGTAACCTATTTCAACATCACTAAATGTGTTACTCACACTACTAACATTAGCAGGAACTTTATTAGCATTACATAACAATAGTAACACATTCATGAAACTATCAAACTATCAATCAGCACCATGTGAATAGTTCTGTAAAACCCAGAAAGGATACTGTAAAACAGCACAGCAGTGCCCATCCACTTTTTCAGCCATCTTGGTTCCGGAAGCATTATTCCCATTCATTTTTCAATAGGGACTAAATGAAAAACTTAAAAGCGTTCTGAACCAAACCAACCAGCTGCGAGGTGAATCACAATGCTACAATCTTTGATTTGAAGCAAAAAAAAAATACAAAAATAAAATTATATATATATATAAAAATCGGACAAGACAAATGTATAAGACTGTACTTAATGTTTTTAAAGTTTATTGCCAAATATTCAAATATAGAAGTGGTTGTAGATTGTAGGGAGACAGACGTGATTGTGCCATTCATAGTGCGTAATGGAAGTGGTCAGTCACTGCAATCAGAGTTTTTTGGTGCAATTTTTTTGCCAGCTTCACTGATAGTTGGATTGTTTCCCTTCAGGATCTGAGTAATGTAGTTCTTCACCAGGGATTTCCACCACTAAGCACAGTTTTTTAAAACTGAAGTTGAAATAACGTGGACCGCTGTCTTAAACAGAAGCATAAACAATTGATTAACAAACTTGGAACTCACGATAGGCCTGTGTTTAAGGTTTTTTTTGTTATTGTTAAAATACATTTTCCCTATGGAGAAAACTGAATAGGATTTTTACTTCCAGAACCCAACTGCTGTACTCTATTTCCCACAGTGTTTTGATCCTCTGCCTGAAACTTGTCATGTCATTTCACAGTTGACTAGAGATGAAAGACCAAACTGATCACAGGCATTGATCAGTATGGATGAGGTATTGCAGCATCAGCAATGAAGCGAGCTAAAATAATGGCTCAATTTCTACAGCTGCAGTTTTCAATCTTCATTAACATTCTGACTCGACTAAATTAGCCCAAGAGTCACTAATTACTTACATCACCACAACTGGTAGATTCATTATACTCATTGTTCACTGTGTAACACTATTCCAAGATAAAAAGAGCAATTATGATGCCTGTACCCTCTACTCTAATCTCACACCAGGCAATGATGTCACTATCTTGGCATCTTTCATACACTTGGTTGGAGTCATACAGTCACAGTGTTACTGTAGAGCAGAATTAACAATACACTGTGGGTTGAGGTCATGCACTATAAACCTGCAAAGCTAGAAAAAAAAATAATGACAGATGACCTTGAAACTCTTTAAGAGGCTGCACTAGTAAAACTTAAATAATTTAGCACCAATTTGCAATGAATTGCATGAACTGCATACAAAAGTGTTGAATACATGGGATTAATAAAGTATCCATCCATCCAAATAAAAAAAAAAATCAATCATGTTGTATATATGGAATTAATAAAGTATTCATCCATCCATCCAATCCCACCATCCATCAATCCCAATTAAAATCAATAAAAAGTGTTAAATACATGACATTTAAAGTATCCAGCTACTTATCCATCCAACCATCCAAATTTAAGTCAATCAAGTGTTGAATAAATGGGATTAATAAGGTATCCATCCATCTAATCAATTTTGAAAATAACAATATAAAGGCAATGCTACCAAATACTCACAAAGTGTATGTAAACCTCTGACCTACTGGGGATGTGATGAAAGAAACAAAAGCTGATATAAATCATTCTCTCTACTATTATTCTGACATTTCACATTCTTAAAATAAAGTGAACTAAACTGACCTAAAACAGGGAATGTTTTCTAAGATTAAATACAAACTGGAATTCTGAAAAACTGAGTTTAAATGTATTAGGCTAAGGTCTATGTAAACTTCTGACTTCAACTGTACATACATTCATACATTAAAATTAAAGTCAATCAAAAGTACTGACTATATGCAAATACTGTTTAGCTCAAGTCGGGCCACTTGTATTCAAATTAATTGGAAAAAAAATGGGAACAGCTAATTTGGTTGATGTAGAATAGAAAGTACTGCCTATAGACATCACCTGTCAGTCAACTCAAGAACACACATGCACAATAGCTGGACCAGCTTGAAAAACAGAGCTAAAGGATCACAATATATAATACCATTTTTGTCAGATTAAACTGCTGATTAAAATATGTACTTTGATCATAATCTTGACCAACTTTTTTTTGGAGATTTCAAAAATTCAAGAAGATAAGAGCTATATTTTATGCCATTTTATCCATAGAAAATAGCTGCCCAGGAGCATTCCAAAGATGGCAGCTGAGTGGACTGGCTTGCCTTGAAAGTACTTTGATTTTAATTTGCATTGGATAGATGGATACTTTCCTAATGCAATTTAGCAATCAAGTGTTGAATTAATAAAGTATCCATCCATTTACCCAACTACTCCCACCCCACCCCCACCCAACATCCATGCAGCCAACCATAAATGCTGATTAAAATCAATCAAAATTGTTGACTGCATTGGATTAATAAAGTATTCACCCACCCACACATCCATCCATCCATCCATCCATCCATCCATCCATGCTGTAAATGTGAAAGTTCTTAATTTCCATGCCTAAACTACCAGCTGCAGCACAACACAAATGCGTCCTCTAGCTTTGACAGAGTTGTTGTTTTGTTTCATCTAAATTGATCCAAATAAGGATTTAATTGGACTAATATTTGTTTAGATTATCAGTCTTACAGCTCTAAATGCTGAACTCTGGCACACTGTGTGAAACAGATTTGTACGTCACAGTCAAGATTAAGCGGCTCTCCGCATTCTGAGCTGCTTAGTGAAGAGTTTGATGCTGCTATTTATTAATACTCTGCATCCCCAATAGCCAAACCAGCAATGATGTTTGTGTGTGTGCGGGATGAACACACACGTTGAACAGTGAACACATCTATGCTGAACCCACACAACGGTATGCCAGCCAGGGATGTGTTGAGCGCTGAGAGAACTTGGCAGAACATTAAACGAGAACATGTTCAGTGTATGCTTTGGCTTAGGGGAGAGTGCACTATGATACACAAGTGTGGGCTGTTGCTTTTCTGTCTTCTAATAAAACCGTAAATTTATAGTGGGTGTAATACAGAGGTTTGTGCCCTATTTGTTTACCTACACATGCACAGACACATACTGACACATGCACAGGCTATGTTTGAAATGGAATACTATCTTTATAATTACTGGAATCTGCATAGTACAAAGTGTACGCTGCATCCAAAGTTTTTTTTATAGTAAGTGAAATATTAGGATTTATTTACCATTTTAAACAGAATTATGCTACATTGTTGACACAAGACACATGTCACATGTCAGTTATCATCTTGTAAATAAACATGGTTATTTACTTTTGTATAAAAATGTTTTAACTTTTGTCAGTCTGTTCAAATAATGATTCAAGAAAGAGATGTAAAAAATCATGGTTGATATTACTTCCAGTTCATTCGTCATATTGCAGATATGGTAGAGTCAAGAGCATTTCATAGTGGAATGCAGTATTCCATGTAGTAAGCTCTGTTGTATCCAGACCATTTTGGCAATTGTAGTACACATACTATATACTACAGCAATAGTATAAGAAGTTAGCTAGTATGCTATTCCAAACATGGCCACATACACACTAACTAAAACTCCACACACACTTGCAGCACAAGTAGCAGTTCTCAAACTCTATTCGGACTAATTACACAAATGTGTGTCAACTGAAGTTGTCAGTTGACGGTGTGTAATATAAACTGCCAGTGCCGTTGCCATGGCATGCATGCCTGTGCTTTCTATGTCCTGTAGCACAGGAAGCTGGCAGCACAGAGCTTTGCACACCATTCCAAGCACTAATGAATATTTCAGTGTGCTGCCATCAGGAAGGAGAGAGAGTCTTTTTTTGGTGCTCCTCTCCTTCCTGTTTGATCTCCTGTAGAGTGTCACATGGTCCCAAAGTCCTCTAGCTTTTCACATCACACAGTGCCATCTATAATGGATAAAAGCAGCACTTCACATTACTATTCATGCCTTTTCTCCAAGTGCAATCCCGTCGTAATGCAATATTATTTAAATCAACCTGATGCCACCCTCCAACACAAACAGAAACGCAAACAAACACTAGGTGGGTTTCCATCCAACTATTTTTCAGCGCATTTTTGCACATAAGTAATCCCGAATGGAAAAGCTAGATATGCGAATAAACTTTCTAAATTCGCTTAAAATTTAATGCACTAGGTGGAGGATTTTCTAGAGTTTTGCATTAGTTAAAATGCTCATTAAGGGGATGGAAACGGTTTATTCGCAAAACAATGATGTGTTTTAACCATTCTTGCATGTGTTATGAGTGTGCTATAGCTTGATGTGACTAGCCCACCAAAAGGTCTGACCTTGGCACAAAATTCTTTGAACATAGCGCTTGTCATTCGGAATTGTTTAACCCACAGCTGGTCTATAAAATGGGTCCTCACAATCCGACAGCACAATTTTGAGAGTGGACGCTCCTAGGTACGCGTACAATGGCAGTATGTGGGCATCGCAGCTATTTCAGCCCACATTATATCAGATATTGCACTTATTACTCATTACGTAGTGGATGGAAATGCGCAAATATATGCGACTATATAAAAATAAATCACATTTTTAATGCAATTTAAAGCAACTCACACTCATGCACACATTCATGTGCACACATGAATATGC
Source organism: Moxostoma hubbsi (assembly GCA_032164185.1). Taxonomy (NCBI): domain Eukaryota; kingdom Metazoa; phylum Chordata; class Actinopteri; order Cypriniformes; family Catostomidae; genus Moxostoma; species Moxostoma hubbsi. The sequence continues at coordinate 7,870,887 of JAVLUX010000034.1, forward strand.
ACATACCAGTAGGGTCTGTATTTGTACGTAAAGTGTAGTTCTAGCACACATACATTTTTTCATATACACTAATATGTAGGATTATTCAAATGAATCAATTCCTAGTAGTCAAGGACTAATATATATCAGCCAGGACTATTACTATTAAAACTACCAATATTGGAGATTATTTTTGAGATACCTGTACCTTGGTTGAAAATAATTTTGTGTAGGGTAAAATGAAATTTTTTATCAACTTGTAAGACATGTATGCATTTGACTATACATTATATTTATATATGCACAAGCACACACACACACACACACACACAAATGGGTGAAACACGTTCAATTATTTGAAACTCTTTTAAAATTACGCAATTTGAATTACGCAATACAAAAGTACAGTACAGCAAATTATTTTAGCTTTATTTAAAGTCCTATCTGGATTATATTTATAAATAAATTTGCCATAAAAAAGTCTTCCACCATCATTTATGATAAACAAGAGTGCAACTCCAGGACAGTTGTGTCTGATTAATGAACTCGGTCAACTGCAGTAGTGCTCTCACATACTCAATGTAGAAAGGCTTTACATTTTAGAAAGTGTCCATACATTGATATTGTACATAAGTGTCTAACCCCCCCCCCCCCCCCCCCCTTTAACATACAAATTTTAATGAGATCACATAGCATACATAATCATACACACACCCTCTCTTTTATCTTCCAACTCATAATTAACATGGACTCTTTAAGCGACTGGTTGCCATATCATTTCCATTCTTACAGTATTTTGATTTCTTTTATTACTCTATGCTTGAATTAGAACAGTTATTGACTTTTAGACATTATTAACTAAACTTCATCAGTCAGATGGCAGGAGGGCTGACTCATTCGACCCCTCCACAAAGAAATCTATAAGGGCTTTTTGGTTTGCTTCAGTGAACATTGATTCAGTCCCATGTCTCAAATTTCCTGAATATATTATGAGATATTTTCTTTGTTTAATCAGTGGGGAGGGTAGGTAACAGTAATGTGATCTCTTCCAATAACTCAAAAGCTAAGGCCTGTTTCACACTGCACACTTAATCAAATATTTATTTCAACAGCCATATTAACAGGCTTTAGCATAGACATAGCGCGTCTATAGGGCCACGCTACGTGGCATCCACACACAACTCACCACGCACCTCACAGAATGTGAGAACCACACATTATAGTGACCACGAGGAGGTTACCCCATGTGACTCTACCCTCCCTAGCAACCGGGCCAATTTGGTTGCTTAGGAGACCTGGCTGGAGCCACTTAGCATGCCCTGGATTCGAACTTGCGACTCTAGGGGTGGTAGTCAGCATCAATACTCGCTGAGCTACCCAGGCCCAGGGTAATTTTAACCCACCAGACCATTAGTCTACATTTAACATACTGAGATAGACATATCGCACAAACATACTAAGAAAACAAAAAACCATCAGAAAAAAAAACAAGACTCATGTGTGCTCTCTGAATGATAATAATTCACGTTGTCGATACGTCACATTTAGTCAAAAACAAGTTTGGAAAATTTTGTCAAGAAAAAAGACATTAACACAAAAAATGTAGTGTCACATGACAGAATTTTCATCACATCTGTCCTCACAATAAACAGCATCGCGGAGAGGTACACTTGGACTGATGAGGAGACCAAAGTTTTCCTCAAATTCATTAAAGACAACAACATTCCCTTTATTATTGGTTGATTAGCTTGTAAGATTCCTGCAGCATTCGCTTTAACAGTGCATTTTGGCTGTGCTGATCTGCACATTTACTTCACTTTTAACATACACTCGCTAACTCCCCTAAGCTCTTCCACTCTGGGGAAACCCTGCTGCCATTTTGGAAGTCCGTTCCACTTCGTTAAGGGAAGTTTCTGTTGACGGACCCTCAACCACTCAATTTTGACAGAGGGAGCGAGCCTACACTGATGTACGCTGCAGGCAGCTCCATATCCCAAAATTCAACACGACTGTGACGTGAGAGCAGAATGCTGATCAAGGGTTAAGGATGGTCCATTTAAACCCACTGCACATCTTCCGCCAGTAGTGGACACTCACGCAAAGTAAGCAATGACGTACATTGGAGTCCATGAGACGGAGGGAAGTTTGCGAGGGAAGGGGATACAAATTTGAAATGGAACGCAGTCCTTGATGTAGAGAGAGCGGAGATGGAGGGGAGCACCTGAGGGGGAGAAACCGGGCCAGCTTCTGACATGCTAGCATTCTTCAAAACTAATTTCTCTTGTCTGCTTAGTCCTAAAGTAGTCAGAAAACGGCCGAGGTCTCTTCATATTGCGCTCGTGAAATTAATTGTGCATGACAATTGCAAAGGTAGACTGTCACCGTTGGTTTAGTGTCTTGATGCAGTCTGGAGAAAAACGTATGCTGGTACGCTTTAATCAGCGCGAGCTGCGTCAAAAATGTTGATGTATTGGTTTCAAAACATGTATATACTCTATCTATATTTATATACTGCCTATAACCTACAATTAATGCAGTAGTACTTTTTAAAAATATTATAAATCATCAGCAATGCCATTAAATAAAATGTATTTCATATTTTAGCAGAAAAGTAGGGGGCATGTTAAATGTTTTGCAAGCTTACATATTTAAATTAATTGTAAACTTATTCTAATAAAAATAATGTAATGTGATGAGGGTGTATGTCCATAATAAACAGTATAACCAACATATACATGTGTGAATATATATTAGGAATGTCAAAAATGATCAATATATCGATTATTGATTGGCACAATATTTTATCGATACATTATTTATTCATCTATATATTTAACATTAGCCGACATTTAAATTTGAAGCCTAATGTGGGTGCTTTCACTGTCAGCTGCCTTCCGTTTAATGTATGATGTAATAGCTTTGGGAGACCACAAGAGGGTGATATATTGTTTACTGAAGCCATTTGCGAGTAGGAAAGGCAAAGATATGACACAAACAAGACGAGCTGACACGGTGTAGCAGATTCCGGTCTAAAGTTAGAAAGGTTTTGCACTTTTGCACCACAAGTTATGTTGATGGGTTTGCAGGTTAGTGTATGAAACTGGTGCAACTGTGCACCTAACCCTAAACTTAACCTAACCCAACCTGCAACTGAAAATACATTGTGTAGGCTATATGCAATATACAGATACACAATATATCATCCAGTGATGGTTAGAGTAAATAATATATGCCATTTGATAATTATTTGTGTTGAACTTAATGGAAAACTATGTGAGTTGCGCACAGAAGATTTAGCAGCCTCCGGAGTCGTAGCTGGGCTGTCTGTCGGTAGTGTGCATACCTTTATAGAAAATACTTGTTTCAAATTTTAGTACATGGCATGTCCTTCGCTAGATGTGTCTGGTGTGCTACCCCCTTTAATTTATAACGCCACTCACATTTGACTAAAGTTGTGTTGAGAAATATGTTTGAAAAAACAAAAGACTATTGGGCGACGAGTAGCTCTATTTATTTATATACTGAATATTGAAAATCATCAAGAAAATCTTCTGATTATCAATGCGCATAAAAGGCATTGATTCTAAGCCTTATATATATATATATATATATATATATATATATATATACACACACACACACATTTGTATTTGCTTATTTCTATATCATTGAACATAAGCTTATCACTGGCCTACAGTCCACAGCAATACATTTCGCAATCTGTCTGAGGTTGTCAGATAAACGTTTTTGGAACATCTCACTTTGGTTGCGTCGCTTCATAAACATACAATAATTTTTTTAGGATGCTGTGTCAAGTTAAACGTTGTTTGAAACTTATAAAATACACATCTCAAGACCCTTGGATTCAGAGCTGCGCTCCATCCAGCTGTTTAAATGCAAGAACGCATCCGTTCTCATCTTGTGCTGTCAGCTGTCAATAAAGTGTTGTTTCACATTAAATAGACAGAAAAAAATTACAGAAATTAGCTGTTCTATAAATAGTTGTTGATATATGCATACAAATGATAAGAGACCATAAACACTAAAATAAGGAAGAGAAGCAGCTGTTACCACCCTGTCACAAGTTCAAAATATCCCATCATTGATTTGGATTAATTTATGCAATTTATGTGCAATGTATTTGCATTTAAATATATGTATATATGTGTATAACAACATCTAACAATATATATTGTTTGTCAGATAGGATGTTTAAAATATACTTTCAATGTGGAACAGACATTAGTTTCATAGAATGACTTATTCATGATACAGTGAACAATTTTTGACTTATTGCTAGCGGAACCATTCCAAACAGGGGGGATAAAATGTAGCACCATCCAGATGTCTGTGGCATGGTGCATCACTCAATCTATCACTGAACTGAAAACTTTCAACAGTAACATGATGGCACTCCAGCCAACACGATGCACAAGATAATAAATATTCATGCATTCTGTTGAATGTGCTTAATGCTATGCTAACGGTCCCTGCGGCAGACCCAAGTATTCTCACCGATCAGAGTGGCATGCATTTTTAAAACTTTTTTATCACATTCAAGGGAGCTGAGAAAGCAAATGCATGGCATTCAGGACCATTAACCACTCGAGGAGCTGAGATAACATTTGTGCTAACAGGTGTTAGCACGCCTCTAGTGAAATAGCTCAACGGTTTAGGTAATTCAAACAAGCGGAACACGCAACTGCAATTTGTTGAAGGCATTCAAGTCTCACACAAAGCTTATACGTCGTGAGCGCAGCAACAACCTTGCACAATATTCCTTTGGCCGGTGGTTTTGAAGAAATAGTTTGGCCATAAATAAAAAAATCTGTAATTATTACTCACCCTCAAGTTGTTCTAAATCCTTATAACTTACTTTCTTCTGTAGAACATAAACAAGATATTCTGAAGAATTTTTAAGCAGGTCTATTCCATGTAAATTCCAGTAACCCGACTGTTACCAAAACCTTAAACCAAACCATGACTTTAATAGGAAAATAACTTTGGCATCAGTCATTTGCATTGCATTGCATAAATATGGAATGAATAAATAAAATATGTTCACAGATGTTTCCTTTATTAAAATAAAGTGTTAAACATGAGACTACTAAAATGTGATGCCTGTATTGTATTGCTTAGTAATTCTGTTGATCATTTGGCCTCTAAGGCAATAAAAGTCGTACCTTTTCGTGAGAGCCAAGTTGTAAGATATCTTATGATTTTGCCTTGTCGTACAAAACAAATTATTCCAAGTTGTAATGAGGCCATGTTAAAGTACCATAAAAGTAGTCCATACAATAAAAGTAGACCAGATCACACAATTAGTGAGTTTAGTTTGAGAACAAAATGAATTTGTTAACAAGATAAAGTGGTCCACTGAAAAATATCGGCTCACTAAAAACAATTCTTTAACAAATAAAACAGATTTTCGAGTTAACAGCCTACTGGAGGGGGAGATTATCAAATAATATCCTAAATTATTATATAAAAATGTTGTTCTGTTTCTCACACACAAGCATATATGACTACTGTATATCACTGGTGCCCTATATTCAGTCTATCAAAATAGCGCACCAGTAATATAGACTATTTTAATGGTGTTTTTTTTGTTGTTTTTGGAGCTATGAACTGTTGTTGTATGGAAAAACAAAACATAATTTCATATTGCAAAGAAAAAATAACAGAACACTGTGCGAAACAACATGAGAATGAGTAAATAATTACAGAATTGTAATTTTTGGGTAAACATTCCTTTAAGAAATAAAGGATAAAATCAACAATGAAACAGTATCTTTTTCCCAATATGTTCACTCATTTTTGCAATTGAACCGTAAATCACCCTTGAGATTAATTCTTGCTGGGGTCGGCCACACGTGCTGGCAGTCTATGGTTGACCCTTACACTTATATATTTGTTATGCTGTTAGCAAACCCCCCACCACTCCCCAGAGACCGGGCCCACACAGAGCTCTCCAATCTTTCTCTCTTTCCAGCTGTTGCCTGGTCATTCATGAAGTCTCGCCTTGCTGACGGGTCGGTCAACTAAACACACTCACACTCACAACATGGATCCAGCCCACACAAGCAGCGGCCTGCTACCGTTTACTCACCCTTTTGCCCTCTTTCCCTGGCGTTCCTGGCTGACCGGGCAACCCAACTTCTCCCTGGGGGATGATGGGTAAAGATTCAGGGTTCAAGTTCTGAGAAAGCACTTCAGGCAGAAAGCAGGCTGGTCTGGAATTTTTTCCACCTGTCCATCCTCATTATTAACTCAAAAAATGATCAGTCCCAGAAAAAACATTTACAGTATATGAGCATATAGCAGCTGCCTCTGTCTGGACTTCTTAACAACATGCAGTTTAGTAAAGTGCTGAGAGATGTTCAGAAGGCATGTTCACAGTACATTCACTGTTTCATTACGTAGAGGCCCAAAAAATTATTTATGGAAATGAAGTTCAAGTGCATACCTTTTCTCCTGAAACACCTGGGAGACCCTGGACAATAAATACAAAAAATACATAAAATCATATCACATCATATTATATTATATGTAAGGCATAATTCCTCATTATGGAGCGGAAGGGGCTTATAGCACCCTGAAGGGGTTTATTTTGCGCTAATAACTGGCGAAATGTACATTACCCTGCTTATTACTTAGCTACTTACCAAATAAATATCGATTTGTGTTGAAATGACATTATTACGTGAGAAAAAAGAGAAGTGGAAGAAGGTGTTTATATTGTGACAATGACCATCTTACTGCTCATTATCCTGCTTATTACACAACAACACAAGAACAAGAAATCGCAGAGTGATTCGAGAAGTAGGAAAGATGACTCGCAATACACGGATGGCTGGTATAAACATCACTTTATCACAGGATGTGCGGACATTATTGAGAAATATCATGCCGCTGGATTGACCGATCAGAATCGAACATCCCAGAGACTTGTGTAATAATATATTATATTATATAAGATTTTAAATAAGTTAATTTAATTTAAAATGAAATCAGTTCCTCAACTGTTTCAGCTTCTGGATCAAGATTTTCACATAGGACAACAAGTGGCAACCCAACACAATTCCAACTTGTATTTAATGCAGTCTAGGTTTTATTATTTTGCCCTGTGTAGTATTGTTCATATTTATTCAAAGGTATAAGACAATTAAAGGATTCCGATTTTTTTCTAGCGGTTTAATTAAGCACTTGCCACTTTGATGTTTATGTAAAGTTCTTCAAGAACAACAATCTTCCACTTCTATTGGCCGATGGAATGTAAAGCAATGTAAATGGAAACACTCTGAATTATCCCATATAGCATTAGTCTGTTGAAATTTTCCATTTAGAGTGTAGGTGAATATCATTAGAGTTCTGCCTTGCAAGCACTGCAATTGTTTTTTAAAAGAAAACACTGAAAAAAATGGCACAATTACTTGCTGTAATTTAAATCCAATATTTTAAAGCAGTTATCCCAGAAAAAAAGAGTGAAATACAGACAATACAGTCTGTGATTTACTGTGTTAAACTTTAGAACCCTAAATCTAAACATAAATAAAAAAATAAACAAAATTATGAAATTTGTGTTTTTACCTGGTCCCCTTTTTGTCCTTGATTTTCAATCTAGGGGAAGGCAAAAAAGAAATGATCAAATGTGTTGAATCACATAGGAGATATTGCATTAACATCAGTTGTTAATAGTGTCACAAGTCGACAAAGTTCAGGACATCTTTTCAAGGCCCAGTGAAAGGAATGACCACATGATCCTTGACATAAACATGATATCATTTTCTTCCCATCTCTCACCCACTCAGCCTTTCAGATCCTGAGTAAAACAGTGCAGTGCCCTATGTCAATTGGCATCCTTAATACTGACACATCTTGGAAACAGCTGCAAAAATAACCATTCACTCCTTTTGCTCACTATGTGAAAGTCAGAGAACAAAAGTTTTAAATTATCCTAAAAATGTCACAATGTTACGGGGGGAGAGATGGCCTGTGATGTTACAGACTGTAAATAAAAGTAAAAGATGTCTCAAAAGCCAACATCCACAATAGCACATAATAAAACCCAAGAACAAAGATTAAAACAAGCACTCAAAATGACACTTACTGTACAGTATGGGCTATTTGTTTGCAAACAGTTACTAGAAACCTAAAAGTTGCAGTGCAGTTTTTAAAAGAAAGACTTTAGAAATGGAATTAAGAATACATTCACAATTATAAGAGATAGCTCAACCAAAAAAATAATATGATCAAAGTTATCATGTACTCGCTCTCATGTCATTCCAAACCTATATGACAATCTTTTGTGAAACAAAAAATGAGATCTTGGGCAGATTCACTTTCGTTGAATGGAAAAAAGATGCAATGAAAACGAATGGAGACTGAGACTATCAGAGTGTCTAACATCTTCTTTTGTGTTCCACTAAAGAAAAAAGTCATAGAGGTTTGGCACAACACTGAGGGTGTGTAAATGACAGAATTTTCATTTTTGCGCAAACTATCCCTTTAAGAACAACCGCAAGAACTTGTTAAAATGCTTTTTGTCCCGCACACTATTTACAGATATACTGCAAGAGAGAGTGGCATTACAGCGAGTGTGTTGTCGGCTCTCGCTTTTGAATCCCTGGCATCCCCGCTTGTCCTCATAAATGTAAAATTAGCATGAGTAAATAACTGTTATACCCTGATATAGTTCCTGTGGGGTTAGTTTACTGTTTAGGTGACATAAAGGGGCAGATTTGTAGTACTGTATCATCACACACAAGAACATACTTCATGCTCTGATGTCTATAGAGACGTGGCAGACATGTCCCCAACATGATGTGCAAAATAATTAGATCTTTACAAGCAGAAACAGTTTAACCTCCATATTCTGTCCATGCTGCCATATTAGCCGCCCCTGACTGAGTATATGTCGGATTTCATCACTTATCCTTTGCCTTTTGATTGGTTTTATTGTCAGGGTTTAAGGAAAAGTTCACCGAAAAAATTCTCACTTTCTTCTGTGGAAAACAAAAAAAGTTGTTTTTTATAGCAGAATGTCTGTGCTGCTCTATTTCATAAAATGAAACTGAACTGTGACCATAAGATTTTCAGTGAATAATGTCTGTAAATTTAAGTTATATTGTATGGCTTCAGAAAACTTGAAAATAGTACATATTGACTACTTTTATGATGATTTTTTGTCCTTTTGGATCACGGTGGCGCTGGTCCCCTTCCATTTTAATTGTATAAAAGGGCTGTCTTAAAGCTGAAGTACGTAACTTTTTCAGTGTTGCAATATTTTCTTTTATCTCAGACAACCATAAGTAAGCCAGCCATGGGTTCATTTTCTTGAAAACTGGCTCTATAGTCCTGTTTTGTTTTGAGCAACTCGCTTAGACCTACCCCAACAATGTTATTCAACCAATGGTGTTGGGGGCAGGACTATCTGACTGGTTGAACAACTGCAGATGAGATGCATATTCAGAAAGCTGTTTTGAAACATTGTTTATTTTTGCAATTCAGCTTGGTGGCGCTAGAGTCGCAGAAATTACATTCTCCAGCTTTAACATTCTTCAGAACTCCTCCTTTATTGATCCACGGAGTTCAACATTTTTGGCTATACTATCCCTTTAAGAGAGTAAATGGGGTCAATTTTGATTTTAAGTTGACGCAATGAGTTAGTGTTGCTTTATGGGGGAGGGGGGGGTAGCTCTTGTAAAAACAGGTAATAATCAATAGGTTTATTTTCACTCAGCTTAGCCCTCTGATCACCAGCCTCTATTACTGTATACAGATTGTAACGCAACACTCTGTCTGAGCATCATTCCCCACATCTGTGCCAGCAAGAATTACTTTCAACATCCTGTAATTCCAAACCTCTAGCAAAGACTCACCATAAATCTGATCTTAGTGCTTAGGATGTGCCATAATACAGATTGTGTGACACTTCTTATGGGTCTCGATTAAAAAGTGTGAAAATTGTGAGTGTCATGCAGAGCTCTTAGATGGCATGCGGTGTTGTAGTGTGGAGCAAGATACTCACTGCTAGATTTCCTGGACCTGGCAGGCCTGGTTCCCCCTGCAAGACAGAGATGATCAAATTCAGAGGATAAATTTAAATAGGAATGAAAAGAGGTCATCAAAACTGCTGCATTTCATTTACAAAATACAAGGAATATGACAATATAGGCACATAATGAACTAAAGAACTTACATTTTTTTTATCATATTTGTTAATATTATTATAAAAGTAGAGTTTCAGCGAATAAAAAAATATATATATATAATTTTAGTCTGTTCTTCATGGAGAGCTAATGTATAGACTAGTAATATAGCACACAGATATGGACTAACTTTATGGAGCTTTTTTTTATCGTTTTTGGAGCTTGTCGTCAACTGTTATGATCTCAGAATATGAGACTTCTCATCTTTTGTTGAACTATTTCTTTACGAATAATGCATTAAGACATTTCTGGAACATTTGAATCTTTTCATGGACCAAAAAAAATCTCTCCCCTTCATAAATCTAAATGTCACAAAATCTGAAAAAAAATCCTCTACAAATTAATTTCTACTACCACAAACTAGAGCTGACCTGCTTTCCTCTGTGAGGAAACACAACAGGCCATCAAAAGATGCTTAAGAGCGTACGAAATGTAATGGTATCCAAGAAGATTGGAACAGTAGTGTAACACTGAGTTCAACACTGTTATGGAAAAACAAAAACAAATCATTAAATCAGTAGTACATTTTTTTACCAAATAAAGTCGTGTAATTTGGTAGGTAAGGCCGTTATTAGCCATTTTACGGTTAGGCTTAGCATTAGCAACAATAAATGTTAGTATTTTGCATGGCTGTAACCACATTAAGTAATGGAGGTAATAGCTTAAGAATGTTTAAGGTTAAGAGAACATGGTGAAACATTAACATCACTCAAAAACCTTTCAAAAACAGACAAAGCCTGCATTAAAGTGTTGCAGGAACATAAATGTGTGAACACCTAAAGCTGGCGTGTTTGAAGATATTCACAGTCATTGTTTGTTTGAGGAGCATGACGTGTTTTTCCATCTGTCAGTTTCAATCCAAACTAATGGCTTTCCTCTATCGCACCCTCCCTCTGTTTGACAGCGGGATGAGTTCAAAAAGGAGAAGCTGGTTATTCTTTGCTCTAATGTAGAGGAGCTCATTAGAACATGGGGCCTTGGAAAAGTTGAAAAGGGTCACGTGGTTCGACGAGTCCCGTTTACTTTTACTAAGAAATCCAATAAGGGAGAAAGAACTGTAAAAGACAATGGGTAATTTGGCAATTAATTAGCGAATAATATTTGATCTATTGTTGAAAAGTAGTTCACTGTGGACTGCGTGCGTGTTTGTGTGTGTCTGTGCACGCGGGGAGTCAGGAATCAGATATCAGAGAGGGAAGTTCTTTACCCTATTCTGCATTGTTTAACTGTAGTCATCTCTCTTGTTGTAAGAGACTATTTAGATAAGTTGGAAATTTTAATACATTGGAAGTCTATGGAGCAAGGCTTTGTATAAGCGTAAACATTAAAATACATACAATATTGTTAACAGTTTCTAAATTTTACAGCTCAAAAACACATTTTTTTCTGCTTTTAAAACACTTGTATAGCTTGCCTCATAGATTTCCATTGCAAGTTTGCATCTGTAAACATATTTTTGAATTGTTTATACAAACTGAGGGACTTGTCAAAATTATTACAAAAATTATTACTTTCTCATATCCTAGTTTACAATGAATTATACAGAGATTGCCATTTGTAGGTTGATTTCTCCTAAAAGTGTTACACTGTTGCACTATCAAAACATTGCTCTGTTTATTTGAGCAGTCCGTCCAGAGCGACATAACAACATTGGCTCAACAACGGTGTGATTCAGGGGTGGGACTATTTGCCTGTACAACCGTTCGAAGAGTGGACATTTTCATGAATCTGTTTGAAAAGATTTTGAAGATTATTTTTGCAGTTCTGTCTGGTGACACTAGTGGGACATAAATTACACACTTCAGCTTAACCTTTAATTTAAAGGTATAGTTCGCCCAAACATTTTGTGTGAACAATCCCTTTAACCCATAACATTCTGCATTTGCATACTTTACAAGATCTATTTGTTTTCTTGCTTGTTTGTCTTTATACATTAAGGTTTTCACTGTCATCTATTTATATTTGATGGTTCCTTTGACTACCAGAAATAAAATACAGTCCATCCCACAATATCGAGCAGTATTCCATGTGTCTGATTTACTGAGGCATTTACCACATGCTATACTCAGCACAAGCAATATATGCAGCATGATTGATGATTTGAAACAGAAATATTTCCTTATCCAGTCAGGGGGTAGTGCTTAAATGATTTGAATAAATCAAGTAATTTTTTTAGTGAGCAATGCAAAATACAATTTTAAATAACATTTTTAAGTGTTTTATTAGGTTTAAATGTTTATCATATATATATATATATATATATATATATATATATATATATATATATATATATTCAGGGTTGGGAGGGTTACTTCTGAAATGTATTCCACTACAGATTACAGAGTACATGTTGTACAATTAAATCAATTCCGTTAGATTACTAATACTATTTCTTCTGCTCCAAACTTACTTCAAAATTATTTCTCTGTCTGATCGTATGAATGTAACACATCATAAGAAAGTGTTTCACCACTGTTCAAATGCACTTTGAAACACATCATTTATATGTATTCCATCTGAATGGACTAAATATTAAATGAAAGAAATGACAATAAAATGCAAAGTAATCTCTTCAGTAATCAAATTACTTTTTTAATGTAACTGTATTCTAATTACCAATTATCTAAATTCTAACTGTAGTGAAATACAGTTATTTATATTTTGTATTTTAAATACGTAATCCCGTTACATGTATTCCGTTACTCCCCAAAACTGTATATATATATATATATATATATATATATATATATATATCTGGCACAAAGACATTAGCAGCAGATCCTACAAGTCCTGTAAGTTGCGAGGTGGAGCCGTCGTGGATCAGACTTGTTTGTCCAGCACATCCCATAGATGCTCAATCGGGGAATTTGGAGGCCAGGGCAACACCTTAAACTCTTCATCTTGTTCCTCAAACCATTCCCGAACAATGTGTGCAGTGTGGCAGGATACATTATCCTGCTAAAAGATGCCACGGCCATCAAGGAACACTATTGCCATGAAGGGGTGTACCTAGTCTGCAATTAGGTAGGTGGCACGTGTCAAATTTACATTCACATGGATGGGTTTCCCTGCAAACATTGCCCAAAGAATCACACTCCCTCCTTGTCACCTTCCCACAGTGCATCCTTGTGCCATCATATCCCCAGGTAAATGGCACACATGTACACGGCAATCCATGTGATGTAAAAGAAAAGGGACTCATCGAATAGAGTGACCTTTTTCCAATACTCCAAGGTCCAGTTCTGACACTCGAGTGCCCATTGTAGGTGCTTTCGACAGTGGACAGGAGTCATCGTGGGCTATGCAGCCCCATACGCAGCAGGGTGCGATGCACTGTGTGTTGTGACACATTCCTTCCATAACCATCATTAACATTTTACGTGACTTGTGCCACAGTAGACCATCTGTCGGTTCAGACCAGACGGGATAGCCTTCGTTGCCCTTGGACATCGATGAGCCTTGTCACCCTGTCACCGGTTTGTGGTTTGTCCCTCATTGGACCACTGTCGCCAGGTGCTCGCCAGGTGCTCGCCTTGCCGTTTCAGAGATGCTCTGACCCGGTCATCTGGCCATAACAATTTGATCATTGTCAAATTCGCTCAAGCCTTTGATACTGCCCATTTCTCCTTCATTCAACACATTGACTTCAAGAACTGATTGTTCACATACCATCTAATCTACCCAGACCTTGACATGTGGCCTTGTTAGGAAAAGATATATTGTTAGTATATATATACTTTTTAGTCACAATTAATGCATTTACCATTAATACAACATAAACATGTGTTGGGATGGGTGGAACCTTTGTAATGTGTCCGCCCAGAGTCATTACACTGATGCACATTTCACAACACACACACACACACACACACACACACTGGAGCCCTTCTACCAAGGTCAGCCTACAAGCTTAGCAGAAGATAGCAAAACGTGGCAGTCCCATAGACGTTCTAAGGGTAGTATTGTCACACTACTTGACTGTTACACTATCTGCTATGATAGAGCTGCTGAGGTTGTTATCTCAATAAATAAAAGAATCTCTGCACACACACACACACACACACACACACACACACACACACACACACACACAGCGATTCCGTGATAAAATGATAGAGAAAGGACCTCTAAATGCTATTTGATATACAAAACAAGCCCAGCTGGGACATGTGATATAAATCAAGTATTTTTCAGAAGCATGTAAGGTGCATTTTAATTACCAAAGAAGCACATCAAGTCTTAACTTTCACCCAAATGCCTAATAAGACGTTTATTTTTGCAAGCACTTTTTGTGTGAGGTTCAAAGTGCCGCTGGCATTGATACCCTGACGCAAATCATGTAAGCGCTTCAAGATTCCTGTGGAAAAGCAAATAGCCAAAGTTTACCGGCAGATAAATATTGTGGAGGAGGGTTTAAGAGATTTATTGCCCATTGCAATGAATATGCAACCTATTTGGAGACTAGTTCTTTCAATTTTTCAACCTTACACTTAGGGAATGTTACTTGAATTGGTGATATATAGTGCATATAATTCATTATACTGTGGAAGGCTTTGTTTGTAAAATGTTAATAAAGTATTATATTGTTACATTTTGTTTTGTTTTCTTTCCTAAAATGGAAATAAATGCATTTTCACAGGAAAATAAATATAGTGTCAAATTTCAACACTTTTAAAATCTGTGATTAATCGTATAAACTATTAATTTTGCAACATATATATATATATATATATATATATATATATATATATATAAGCCTTAAGATCAGACAGACACAGTCTGTCTTTCACTCTGTGTGTAATACTGTGTGTAAAGATGGTTTTTACAGTACATCAAACTGGCTGGGTGACTTACTTTATCACCTTTGACACCAGGTGGGCCTTGAGGTCCAGGATCTCCTTTCAAACCCTGTAGAGACACAAGGGACAGAAAGTGTTTTAATGACTGAGTCCACTTCCTGGCAACATTCTGACAAGACAACTTAGGGGAACATCTTTCCAGCCAGGGGACAATGTAACAGTTTGACTTCCCTCTCGTTATAAATTCAGCAGGGAGCCAGTCCAGCGATCTTTTAGCAAAAATCATGCTGTAAGTCTAGAGAGCATGTATTGAAGCACTGTGGCTTACTCTTATCTCTCTGACAGCAAGAACAAGAGTCTCAAGGTTTTCAGTTGGCCTCATAAGATCCAAGTTATGCTACTGATTCAAACACCTTTTTACCTACAATATAGTGAAGTTGCATTTAAAGTCCACTATTGAACATCATTGACCAATGTGTTGTAAAAAAAAAAAAAATTCTAATGGCAGCAGGGAAAAAATAAAATGCAACTAGCAATATAATCATTCATTGTTAGTATAGCAAAATAAATAGGCTTATCAACTTTTAGTGAATTGGTTCTTTCAGACAGTTTATGTAAAATAACTAGTTCACAAAGCTGATTCACTTATACACTTTAGCTCTATGCAGCCTTGAATGGACTTTGCCATTTGTTTTGCATTTTAAGTGAAGATTTTAGTTAACTACTGCTGTTTATCACTATATTTTGCATCAGTTCTATAAAAATAAAAGGTTTTCTAGTTTATTAGTGGATATTAAGAATTCATTACTGTATGTTTAAATAAATGGTGTCATCCTATCAGTATAACCCTTATGAAAATAAACCATGGTTTTACTACAGTAATATTGTAGTAACCATGGTTAAATTTTGGTGTTACTATGGTTTGACTACAAGCATAATAGTTAAACTAGGGTTACTTCCAAGAGATTATCACTATTTAAATTCACTGCCAGGCCAAAAAAAAAGTTGCATACTCGCTGGACGTCTTTAGCTTTGATTTCCGCATGCATTCATCGTGGCATTGTTTCGACAGCTTATGCAATGTCACAATATTTATTTCCATCCATATTTGCAATCATTTTTGTCCGAGATCTTGTATCGATGACAGGACAGTCTAACCACTCCGTAAAGTCTTCTCCAGTACATCCCAAAGACTTTTAATGGGGTAAAGGTCAGGACTCTGTGGTGGCCAATCCATGTGTGAAAATGATTCCTCATGCTTCCTGAACAACTCTTTCACAATTTGAGCCCAATGTATCTTTGCATTGTCGCCCTAGAATATGCCCGTGCAGTCAGGGAAGAAAAAAATCCATTGATGGCATAACCTGGTCATTCAGTAGATTTAGATAGCCAACAAGTGGCTTTCTTGTGGCCACAGAGCTGTTTGGTCCCAATCCTGTAAGTTCTCGTTGCATTGTGCCTGTAGAAATGCTCTTACTTTCACTATTAAACATAGCCGTGAGTTCAACTGTTGATTGTTTTACATTTTACATCACGATAACATTTTTCCGACCACATTTCTTAAGTGAAGCTGACAGTTCACCACTACCCTTCCATGTTTTAATAATGCATTGGACTGTTCTTTACCCAATTCCAGTGATTTCAGCAATCTCCTTACTTGTTTTCTTTGCTTGATGAAGGCCAATAATTTGCCCCTTCTGAAACACAGTAACATCTTTTTCACGACCATGGGATCCGTTTTCCGACATGGTTGTTTAAGAAATGAGAAGCTACATAATGCATGAGTTAGGATTAATAGAATTGTTGCCAGCTGAAACATATTAATCACTGCAATAATGATCCAATCATGGGATCTTAAGTATCTGCTTATTTCAGTATTTCGCAAGTCAATATAATCCTGCCTTGAGGATAGTGTAAACATGTGTGGATCGCTGTCTTGGGCTGTTTTGGGCTGCCTTGGGCTGCCTTGGGCACCCACCACCCCCCACCACCACCACTTAGACTTAGATTATTTATTTATGTCATGTCTTATAGAGCACCAAGAGACCTAGGACAGACACAGGTGCCCCCTCAAAGAAAAACAGGTGTGTGGCGCCTCTGCACATTCACTCCTAAACCCTCTGGCAGGAGCCAGGATTAGTATTCCCATCACCTGCAAGGTCTTTGTGAGAGAGAATCTGATTAGAGATAATGCAAAACCAGAGGCAAAGTCAAAACTCTTAAAGTGATAGGACGCCTGAAAAAAGGAGAAAATAAAGTAGGTGAGGGAGGGAAGTGACCGAGCAGAAGTAGCTGATAAACGAGGCCTGACACGTATCGACAGGCTAAATTTACAGCCGCTCTTGTTAGGTGTGACACATCAAGACCGCCAGCTACATGGAGAAAGATTTCTGAAGTCAGAGGGTACTTAGAGAGAACAGAATGCTGGCCTTCAAAATATGGCAATTTGTCTTAGTTAAGCCTCCGAGTGAGACTATTAATACTGAATTATATTAGGCCCAAATGAGTGCCTCACAAATAGAGATGTGACTAATTTGTTCTTATGGCAGCAGAGCTTGTGAAGACAGTTGATTGTAAGCTCGGTGTAACCCCAAGGTAAGAAGAGCAGGAACAGTTATCTACAGCCAGTCTGTATAGAATAAGATCAATACAAATAAGATTCGTAAATCTGCAAAATCTCCTCCTATATCAGCTGTTTTAAGATGGGACTCTTTCTCCAAGAATGACTGTGGAACTTCTAATACAAATAATATTCCAAAAGGTTTTGAATATCTTATCATATTTGAATAACATTACATTTTAGTACATTTTATTTTAAGGGTGAAGGGTATAATTTCTGAATTGCAAAAGAAATGACTCTCCCCTTGTCTGCTATTGCTCTAACAAACAGATAGTCCTTGCCTAAACTAATGTATATTAAAATGGGATAGGAGAAAGTATTTTAACAATGACACACCTCACCTTCAAGACACTAATGAGTCATTTTTATACCTTGACAGCCCCTGGTCACTGTTCACATTTTTGTATTGAAAAGAGCAGCCAGATTTAGCAAGGTTTTGCTAATTTTCTCTTTTTGTGTACCACAGAAGAAAGTCATGTGGTTTAGTTATGGCTAAAGAGTCAGAAAATTATGACAGAATCTTCATTTTTGGGGGAATCATCCCTTTAAACAAATCATATCATGAGGAATTTAATTGTCATTGATTTTTAAATAAAAGAGCTTGATGTACTATGAAAACATACACTCACTGAGCAATTTATTAGGAACACTGTGGTCCTGAAATATTTACCTCGGCCATTGATATTAAAAATGCTTTTAAAGAATTCTATCTTGATCTTTATAGTCACGTCTTTGTCTATTGATGAAGATTTTGAACACTTTGTGGAACCATTAGATCTCCCTAAACTGATGACTAAGCAAAAACAAATCTCTTTATTCTGAGATAATCTCGGAGGAGCTTGACGAGGTAATTAAGGCCTTGCATACAGGCAAGGCTCCGGGGCCAGACAGCTGAATTTTTAGATCTAATACTACAAAACTGGCTCCACTTTTGTTAGAAGTTTATACAGAATCATTAAAAGAATGGAAAGCTTCCACCAACCTGATTCAAGCCTGAATCAGTCTGATTCTTAAATAGGACATATATACAAATGAGTGTAAGCATTACCGTCCAATTTTCCTGATCCAGCTAGATGTAAAAATTTTGCCAAAAATTCTGGCTAACTGATTTAGTTATAACATCTCTTATACATATAGATCAGGTGGGTTTATTTGGGGCCGTAGCTCTTCTAATAACATTAGGCGTTTCATCTATATCATGTGGTCAGTGGCGAATTATCAGACTCCGGTCGCTGCCATCTCACTTCACACCGAAAAGGCATTTGGTATGGTAGAATGGGATTACCTTTTTAAGATTTTGGAAATGCACGGGTTAGGGAATACTTTTATTGAATGGATAAAGTTACTATATAGACACCCGGTAGTGGCGGTACAAACAAATGTATTAATTTCAAATTATTTTACTCTGGATAGGGGCACCCGGCAGGTTTGCCCTCTTTCACCATTATTGTTCTGTCTTGCCCTGGAACCATTAGCAGCAGTGATAAGAAATGAGGAAGAAACTCCAGAGGTGATGGCGGGAGGTGTGGTGCATAAGATTTTGCTTTATGCAGATGCTATTTTATTATTCGTCTCTGACCCCATTAGATCTATGCCTTGTCTCCACAGGATTATTAGTTCATTCTCTAAATTCTCAGGCTACAGATAAATTGGTCTAAATCCGAAGCTTTGGCTCTGACAGCGTACTGCCCAGTAATAGATTTTCAGCCATGGACCTTCCAGTGCCCATACAGGGCATTAATTATTTGGGCATTTTATTCCCAGCTAATTTGTGTGATTTAGTTTGAGTTAATTTCAACCCTTAAATAAAAACGTTTTTGAGTGATGTGGCTTTATTACATATATCTATGATTGAGAAGGTTAATGTTATTAAAATGAATTGGTTTCCAAAATTCAATTGCCTGCTACAATCTCTCCCTGTAGATGTCCCCCTCTCTTATTTCAAGCAATTTGATAGCACAACAAAGTCCTTTATATGGAATGGTAAATGTCTCATATTACATTTTAACGTTAATGTACGTTAGTACATTAGTTACATAGGCCAACTGACAAAGTTGGGCTAGACCTACCCAAGATTTTGTTTTATTATTGTGCATTCAGTCTCAGACATCTGGCTCATTGGTTGCTTCCACCTGAGAAAGCCCCTCCCTGGTTTTGTATTAAACAGGAAGTTCTTGCCCCTATTTCACCATTGCAAAGCCTTTCTATCAAACTAACCAGAGAAGTTAAGTCACACCCATTTATCTCCCATTTGCACATGGTTTGGAAAAAAGTCTCCATATTGTTTCATTTGGACCTGTATCTGAATTATTTTATGCATTGCACTGCTGCCACAAGATTGGTTGATTAGATAATTGCATGAATAAGTAGGTGTACAGGTGCTCCTTATTTATAGTTACACGATGCCTACTGTTTCACTTACTATAATATATTTTACAAAGTATACAGAGTGTACAATAGCAATTAACCAAAGGAAGTTGTGGTAAAATATGCAGTATAACAAAACAAATACTAGTGCTGTCAGTCGATAAAAATTGTAATCACAATTAATCACATGTTTTATAGTTAATCGAGGTTAACCGCAGATTGTGAAAGTGCTGAAATTTGACACTATATACACTTCTTTTCCTGTCAAAATGCATTTATTTCCATTTTAGAAAAAAAAAATATATATGTAGCAATATCTTGCTTTATTACAATTTTCCAAACAATGCCTTCCACAGCTAGAAATGCACTACAATGGCACCAGTTTAAGTAACATTAAACATTTCCAAAGTCTAATTGGGAGGTTGACAAATTGAAATAACCAGTCTTCCATTAGGTTGCATTTTCATTGCAATGGGCATTTTCTCTCTTAAACTCTCATCCTCCACAACATTAATCTGCTGGTAGATTGTGGCTATCCGCTTTGCTACAGCAATCATGAAACCGTGTTCACGATTTTTGTCAGGGTGTCACACGCCAATTTGAACTCCACATGAAAAGAGCTTGCAGACAATAAATGTCTCTTTCTGCGTTTTGGTGACAGTTAAGACGACGTGCTTCTGGAGTAATTAAGATGTGCCTTACAGAGGTTGAAAAATACTCGATTTCTATCACAAGCCCTATTTGGGCTTGTTTTTTTAATAAATAAAATAGCCTTAAGAGGTCCTTTCACCATTACTTTATCACAGACACAATAATTGAAATAAATAATTTTTCAGCCAAGTAATATATACTTGCATAACTAATAATATATTAGCATAACTATAGGCTGTTTACTTTTGCCAAGCAACGTGGCAATTTGCCACATTAATACAGGTCACAGGTGTACATTTATCAGCATTTTACAATGGCTTCAAACGTGGCTCAGTAATGTTTTTGCCCAATAATAGGATAAGGATTTTTGTATAAATTATCAAATTTCAATTTCTGAACCAGTTCATGGAAAAAAAAACTCACTCTACACAAGTTTTACTCTACAAAAGAACAATATTATGAAATATTTTATATTTAAAATAGCAAATGCTTTAGAGCAGAGCATAACAAGAAAAAAATTTCCAGGCCTGGAACACACAATTTTAAGATTTCCTGATAATTCCAGTTTTTCAATGACCACAAGAACCTTGCAGTAGAACATCCAGCAAGTGGTTCTCTGAACGGCTATCTCTTCTGCACCAAACACCGACTGAGGCATTAAAAGATAGATGCAAGTAAAAGTCAGCTCTTGAACTTGATCAAGATCGCAGTACTGTGAAAATGCATGTGAAGGAGAAGCTTGAATTGAGACGGCATTATGGAGGTTACACTGAGGCTGCATTTAAATGATGCACGTTCAAAGAGAGCACCATTCTGCTTTTGGCAGCATCTAATGACTCCATCAGGGAACCAGGACAACATTCTTTTGTTGTCCCACCTCCCCGAGAGCAGATCCAGTACGCACAGCTGAATTCGCCCTTTTCAGGGCAACTCAAACTGAGTTCAAGGCCTGTGGGCTGTTCTGACCCCAGTTGTGAGGACGTAGAGGCTGAGAGTCCACAGTTAGCCTCTGCTTGCTCTGGGCATTACAACAGGAGAAAAGGTGGAGGATGAGTGAAATCAGGGCTGTGTCCCTCTCTCGTTCTATCAGGTCAAAATGCTGCAGGGGTTTTTACTCACTTGCCTGCTAATTATGTACCACTCAGCATGTGCTGGCTGCACCAGACACCAGGTCACAACGCAATCTGGCTTCTTACCAGGGTGGGTAGACACACGCATATGCACACAGAGATACACTACATGGCTTAAAGTATGTGGACAACCCCTTATAAATAACAGGATTGTCTATTTAAGTTACACCCATTACATAGTTCTTCTAGTAGGTGCATAAAATCAAGCGTACAGCCATGCAATCACTTTTGACAAACATTTTAAGTAGAATGGGGCCATTTTCTGTGCCCGTGCACAAAGCAAGATATATTAAAAATGGGGTCTGGTGTCTGATGTGGAAGAAGTTAACTGGCCTGCACAAAACTCAGACCTGAACCCCACTGTACACCTATGCAATGAATTGGAATGCTGATTGCAAGCCAGACCCAGTCATTCATCATCAGTGCGACAATGCACTTGTGTCTGAATGGGAGTGAATGCATCTAGTGGAAAGCCTTCCCAGAAGAGTAGAAGCTGTTATAATGGCAAATAGAGGACCAATTTCCTTTAAATGCTTATTGTTTTGAAATTAAATCCTCAAAAATAACATACTACTGTGGTGTTGAGGGGTCCACATCATTTTGGCCATATAGTGAACATGCAGTTTTGTTTAAAGACATATCACACACTCACAGACATAACACTTATTTTGACTTTTCTCAAATACAAACCAACGTTTAACATGAAGCAAACAGTTTCAGCACTTTTTGGTTAGTTTTCCAAACTTTTGGTTAGGATAACATTAAAATTCATATCAGGAAAACCAAACAGGGTCTGTCTCAAGAGGTGTGTGTTTGTGTTTCAAGTAGAGAGAACTGTTGATATGTTGAATGGCAAGCCTTCAAAGACCTTTGGAACAAGATCCAGTGACGTAACAGAGATATCTGGAGCACGGGCCCATGAATGCAGAGGGGCTTATGCCAGGAAAAGCTTATTGCAACTTTCCATTTGCTCAGCGATTCAATGCTACAAACGTTTGAAGAAGATCAGGATAATAAAGACTGAAACAAACTTTCAGAGCAGGCTGCTTCAGAATAGACAATCTTCAAAAAAAGGTGTTAAAACTAAAATTTAAAATATGCATTTTCAAGGACATCATATATAAACTATAACAGCTATATCTACCAGTTAATCAATCAGAAAATAAAACATCCACGTTTTGCATATGACATCAATACTAATGCTATACGTAACCTGTCATGTTCTATTAAATAGAGCAACTCTAACATGCCATGTATGCACTCAACGGCCTCGCATCGGACAAATGATACACACCATCATGTGCATTCCATTCACTGCTCTCATGTAACCCCTGAGGGCCTCAAATATCAGGTATTGACTTTAAAAGACTTAAATTAGTCAGCCGTTAGAATGTATTGACCCAGGTGGTCAATCTCTGTGAATGATGCCAAATGTCTTGTGGCGTTGCATATCAATTAGATTTCTTACATCTTTTCCAGGTGATACTGTTGGTCCAGGCCATCCAGCAGCTCCTTTTTCACCCTGACAATCAAAGTAATGGTACACAAAATCAGAATACACACATTATCTTGGCTAAGTAACGAGAACCGTTAATATTATACATTTTTATGTTGAGCTGTCTTCACTGGTTGCAAGCACCAAACATGCAGCAGAAACTGTTTAGTCTAATTTGTGAACGAAAAACTCTAATGTGCTGACTCTTTTATAATAAATAGGTCAAAAAGACTCACAAATTAGTCTAGAACTCATGAGCTATTGAACTGAATCAGCCAGAAAGAGTCACAAATAATGAGTTATCAGAAAAGACTCACAAATGAGTCTCAATCTCATGAGCTATCAGTTTGAATCTTTCAAAAAGAGTCACAAATGAGTTATCAATTTTAATTGGTCTAAAAGACTCACAAATCAGTCTCAAAATCAAGTGTAATTGGTTTGAATTGGTCTAAAAGACTCACAAATCAGTCTCAAAATCTAGTGTAATTGGTTTGAATTGGTCATAAGAGTAAAAAATAAAGAGCAATTGGTTTGAATCGGTCAAAAAGATTCACAAATCAGTCTCAAAATTAGGAAAATAAATTTTAACCACAATCACAGCTTCTGCCTCTCATGGTTTATAAAGCATTACAATCTGTGACATTAGTGTATCAAGCAGAAATTACATTCAGGTAAAGTTGCAAATTGTTGTTCATTTTCACTCTAGGCTACGGATGACTTTTCATTTACAACGGCTTCAGGAAACAGTCATAACTAGCTAGTTAATTTCTCCAATGATGCATAGTACTATGGAGGTTAAGCAGTAAACTCATGAAAGGGAACCTCACACCAGAATAGTTATTTTTTACATTCCCCATTCCTACACACAATGTTCAAAAATACCTAGGCCTGCATAAAATGTATGTCATGGCAAAATATGCCAGCATGTCTGCCATATTTTCTTATGAACATTTTCAAATTAGGAATGATAAACAAACATCTAAATGCAGAACAACAACATCAGTGTCCAGTACAAGCTCTCTGGCTAAGGCAATAACGCAATTTTGAGCTGGTCCTGGCTCTTGGATTACCATTAATCTGTCATTTGTAAGGACTTTGATGCAATAAGAAGCCTGGAAGCTCTTTTGACTTTTCAACATCACCGGGAATCATATTTAATGAGGGAAATTTGAAAAAGGCCACTGTTATATTCATAAAATGAAGCTGTTTTTCAAACATCAGTTTGGCGGTAGCTTTGGGCATACTTTAAGATAGTTATCTGTTCAGATATTTTCATTGAAGTAGGTCTTCTATCAGACAGAGTAACTCAGAAGTCTTGGCTGTTGTTATCTATAATGCATCTGCCAATCAACTGCATGAATTGGCCATTCATCACTGTAAGTATTTTCCCAAGAAAGTATTCGTTGTGTTCCATATCTGATTTTACACACTTACATTCTTAAACAATTGCAACTCTCACACTGACCTCATGTAAATACTATGACACTAAACCCACCTGCCTCTGCCAAGATATCTCAACAAACCGTGAACAACACTGGCATTAAATTATATTTCTATAGTGTATAACACAAATTCATAATAAACAAATGCATTGTTTTACTGCAGACTGAAAATGTATTAATAAAGGAAAAATCCCAATATTTAAATTTCATAGGAGTATTTAAGTTTGAGCTTAATTTTAAGTTTTTAAGTTTAGCTAAAACTTAAGCTTAAACATGACCATTGTGCACAAACTATTTCCTACATATTCGTTTTGCAGTATTAACATTAACGATGGAAACTGATTACAGAAATACCCCAAAATTGACATAGTTCTCCCAAAGGCACTCAAACTTGAAACTTGGTGGTTCCTACATAAAGTGTGAGTGGAAAAAGTGGACGGGCCCCCTAAAGTATAAGCAACATACTTTTATCAAATGGGGATGTAAACAAAAGCTGACAAACAGTATTACTCAAAATGTGATCTATAGCATGTTTTTATACACATGAATGTCAAGTTCATTACAACATAAGAATGTCTTATTATTTACATAAAAACGAACTACATCATAAATAGGAAAGAGCTAAATCAACCAAGAATGTTGTTGGTTACTATGAACTCTTTAACCTCCCTTCCAACTATCCAATAATGAGTTTATTTTCATATCCAAGCGTGATTAGAACCAGCCACAATGGGTGTTTCTGAGCAACTTTGATGGCCACTTGGATGACATGGGAGGCGGCGCACTCTAAACACACTCCCAAAAGTATGGGCAAATCTATCAGGAGCGCTATAAACCTGCCTGTCACCACGGCAATATAATCAAGGATAGGTCCACTGTACCCTTGCCAATGTCCCTGACTACAAAAAAAACTGACAGTCTCCAAAATAACAGATGACAACCACTTGAATTTCTCGTGTGATCCATTATAAAAACTATTTCAAAGTTTTCAAAATAAAAAAGTACTATCTAAGGAATCTGTTTTGTGCTGAACTCTTCTCTTGTATAGAAATAAAGCCTAGAAACGTTATTTATGGAGACGTATTGAAGTTAAAGTAATTTCGGTAAACTTTACAATAAGGTTCAATTCATCAACATTAGTTAATGCATTAGATATCATGAACTAACAATGAACAATATATTTTTACCTCAATTTATTACTATTTGTTATTGTTAATTAATGAAAATAATATTGTTCATGTTAGTTCATAGTGCTATAACTATATACAACTTTTGATTTTAAAAATGTTTTACTATATTTTAAAATTAACATTAACCAAGATTAATAAATGCTGCAAATTTGTTCATTGTTAGTTTAGGTAATGTTTAACTAATGTTGTTAACTAATGTTAACAAATTAAACCTTATTGTAAAGTGGGACCATCATGTCCTTACAAAAACGTACTGTGGCAGTACCATAGTAAAATTTTGGTAATGATTTTAATATTCCTATACCATGGTATGTACAGTGCATGGTACTCCAAGGTTGTTTAGAGAATACCATTGTATTGACAAGGCCTAAAAATAATAATAACAATAAAAAAGATGTTTATAGAAGGAGGAAACGTATGTCCTGCAATAAATGTTTCTGCAAAATGAAAAATGAAAAAAAGTGTGTGTGAGAGTGTGTGTGTGTGTGAGAGAGAGAGAGAGAGAGTGTGTGTGTGAGAGAGTGTGTGTGTCTTTATGTGTGTGAGTGAGTGTGTGTGAGAGTGTGTGTGTGTGAGAGAGTGTTGATTTTTGATCTTATTAAATGATTGACATCATAATAATAGAGTATTATTTATGCAGATTTTATAATGTACCTTAAAAAAAATGTTCTTCAAATATTCTTCGTTCAAAAGACCATATTCATTTTATAATTTAGAGGATGTTTACAAATCCAATTCCAAATTTTGAAATCTTACAACATCAAACAAAATATATACATTTTTAGTAAGCATTTAGTAACATACCCTTGTAAACAAACTTCCCATATCACTAAAACAAATAAAAGCAGAATGTCTTCTCTCTAATGTAGGCTTAATTAAAAAATTAATCACAGCCTAAAGTCTTTGAATAATGTAACAAAATGTTGTGTATATGCATGTATTTCATTTCATCAACTGAGCAAATACACTGTAGACCTGAACAAAAAATGTCTGAAAATTAGATTAAATGGAACATTTGCAACAGTCTCCTGCTTCTGATATTTTTCTCCCAAGCAAAATGTCCCAGCAATTTCACGCTTCTCCTCTAGAGTCTCAAAAGAGATCTCTACAATATCACAAACTGTGTTTAGATCTGCCAAGATACCAATTTTGTAATACAAATTCAAGAATATTAATATGAACTCAAAAACTCCTCATTAAGTTCTTTCACAACCAAATTATCTGAGCTTTTCGTTATTATATTAAAGTAAAGTAAAAGGTATGACTGGCTTCTGACAATATTTCTGTGCAATTACCATAGAACCATATTAAACAGAACCGACATGCACCGCAAAAACCACCATGTACTAAGGATAAGCTTCACGTTATAGCAGGTGTGGCAGACAGCTCAATGTCAGATCTCAGGAGACACTAATGTGTGACAGTAGCGTGAATGAGAGAAAATATGTGCACCTTGCTGAACATTTCATTCTACAGTAACATGTCACGACAACTCTGTTATGTTTGATTAATTGGAAATCCAAACCAAACTATTTGGCATGTGTTCCCACAGGACTGTGTAACAAAGACAATGCAACTTTGCACACTTCCAGTGGAAGTACTGTATGCATCTGTTGATTAGCCTGTATGCATTCTGAGCATTAGCCCAGTATTGAATATATTAGCACAGTATTGGAATCAGTATGGAGGCAAACAATTATCACAGTCACTTGAAAAGAGAAAAGTGTCATGTAATAGTGATTACATACCTGATGACATTAGCGTAAGTGAAGAGAACTGCTTATTACACCTCATAACACAATTACTATGATGTTATGAACTCTTTTTTTTTATTTTTACTATCACCTCGCTCTCTCTGTCTAAGTTGGTCCTGTCTTGTGTATCTGTATTGGTTGCCTTTCTCTGCCCATGTGTCTGCAGTGCATTTACCTTCCAGTTTGCTTCTGCACTTGTCCTTCTGCCCACACATTCTTTAACGGAGGATTTCTCATGGATCTGCTCCCTACTACCATGACGCATACACGCCTACGAACACACTCTTCATGGAGGATTCCTCGTGGATATGCTCTTTACAATGCTACAAAGCATACATGCCTACAAACACACTTCATGGAGGATTCCTCATGGATCTGTTCTCTACAGGAAAACGTGCTCTCTAGCCAGGATGGACCCAGCGGAGGAATCCACTCTTTGCGCCACCCTTTCTCAGCAGGGAGCTTTACTTGGACGTCAGCAGGATCAGATCTCCACTTCTAACCAGGCCCGACTGCAGTACAGATCAACCAGTCACACCGTTTCCACATTGGTGGACTCCAGAGTTGAAGGGAACTTTCTAGACATCGACGTGGCTTCCAAGTGGCATGTTCTGGTGGTCCAGATGGACAAACCTATCACAGCCTATACCATCAGCATCATACTCCTGACCATCGTCACCCATTCCACCAAGTCAGTTACCTTCATCTCCAGCAATCATTCGGAACAGTTATCCTTCTACCTGGTCCAATCTCCATCGGCAGCATAGTCCATCCTGGTGTCAACCAATACTTTTCTTGCTTGAAGTTTTTACTGTTTGTCTCACTGTCTTAACTCTGTCTCCCCTGTCCAGACTTGTGATTTGTTTCAGGAAGAAACGGCAGATTTATCTGGAGTACCGTAAGCATACCATGACTTGAGGGCGGTGTTCAGCCAGTCCCATGCCATGACCCTTCCTCCTCATTTCCCGTATGACTGTGCTATTGATTTTCTCTCTGGCACTTCTCCTCCACAAGGATGGCTGTTTTGAGAGGGAGGCACAGGTACATCAATGATACATCAATGATTCACTGGCAGCCGGTCTCATCTGCCTTTCCTCTTCTCCAGCAGGGGCGGGGTTCTTCTTCGTTGGGAAGAAGGACGGCTTGCTTAGACCTAGCATAGATTATCGGGGGCTGAATGACATCATGGTGAAGAATCGTAATCCTTTGCCATTGATGTCTTTAGCTTTCGAACTCTTGCAGGGAGCATCCGTCTTTAAGAAGTTGGACTTACGCAATGTTTATCACCTTGTCTAGATCAGGGAGGGGGATGAGTGGAAGACGGCTTTTAACACCCATAGGGGGCACTTCTAATATTTGGTTATGCCTTTCATATTGGTCAATGCCCCAGCTGTCATCCAGGGGCTCAGGAATGACGTGCTCAGAGACATGGTCAACTATTTTGTGTTTAGATGATATTCTGATCTTCTCCCAAAATATCCAGGACCATGTCCAGCATGTCAGCCAGGTGCTTCAATGACTGCTAGAGAATTGGCTGTTCATTCAAGCGGAGGTGTGCACTTTTCATGCACAGTCGGATTTGTTCCTGGGGTTCATCGTTTCAACCGAGGGAGTGCATGGACCCTGCCAAGGTCATAGCCATTTCCGATTGGCCAAAACCAGATTCCCACAAGGCCTTGCAAACGTTTCTGGTGTTCGCAAATTTTTATCATAGGTTCATTCATAACTACAGCCAACTCGCCACACCTCTTATGAATCTCACCTCCACCCAAACATTTGATGGTCTCCACGGGCCAATGCCGGTCTCCACGGGCAGAAGCCACATTTTTTAAATTAAAGAAGCAGTTTATTGTAAATAAATCCTGTGAACTGTACCTCTGCTCTTGGGTCTCTTGCTTTCTGACAGAAACCATAATGATAATACAGGAAAACGAAAACTATGGTAATAAAAAAAAATAATTTTATGGTTATTTTGATTTTACTGTACAAATACCATAGTTTAAATATGAAAAGTTAAGTAACCATGTTCCTTTGGTAGAAACCATGGTTCATCTATAGTAAAAACCATGGTTAATATTATGGCTACTACGATTTTACTACAAATACCATGGTATTTGTAGTAAAATCATAATAACTACAAAATTCTGATTTTTATTAACATAGTTTTTGTTTCCTTGTATTATTACTATGTTTTCACTATGAATATCAAGGTTAAAATATGGTTACTGTAACCATGTTACCATAGTAAACTTATTGCAAGGGCACGTAAAACTTATTGTGATGAACGCAAACTATTACGATAAATGTCATCACATTATTATTTAAGAAATTCATAAGAATAAATACTGACTTAAGAGAATAATTTTGAGCATTTATTTTTAAATGAAGAGAGCTTCCAGCATGGTCAATAACATGAAAGTTAATAATTTGATACGTTTAAAAATAAATAAAAAAATAAAATGAAATTTGACACCAATTTATAGGTAGCATTTCAAACTCTGACTACTAAAATCATTGAATGTTTCTGGAAAAACCCCTATCAATATCATCTCATCGCTTATCAGATAGTCCAGGGGTAACTCCAAATTCCAGATTTGAATTGCAATTTAAAGTATTTGTAATTCTGTACAGAATGTTACACTTTCTTTATTTAGTGTAACCTACCTTTTGCAAGCACATTTTCTCAAACATGTTAATTAATCCTCATTAGTCACAACAAATCCTGTTTTTGTTTTTCTGTACCCAGTCATAATTACAGTTCACTCTCCTTAATTCACAAAGTGTATGCCACCCCTCCAGGGGTGAAAGAAACACAATCTCTCTCTATGTCTCACACACTCTTCATGTCAGTTGTGGTTCTTTGGTCTGATGGTAAGACGATTATGAACTGGACATTCTCAATTGCAGCGTGTTAAATTGCCCTGCAATGATTTACATAGACATGAATATGAATGCAGCTGATTGGCAATAAAAATTCCAGACACAGAGTATCATTGGTTTCCAAACTATACCATGTAAGGAGCATGTCTATGCATATATGCATTTGTTTATATGTTTGTACTCTAAAAAGAAAAGTAAGAGGAATTTCAATATAGTGCTGCCTTGCTCACTGATATAAGGTTTGCACTGAATAAAAGACTGTCTGCAATACTTACCCCATATAACAACCTAAACTCACAAATTCCTTTCCTTCAGATTCTGTAAAACTTCATACTTATGTTATAGCCTATCTAGTAGCTACAGCTGTTCCAGTCCTCAGCTGTTGTTTCCAGTATAGCCTCCTAGAAGTCATTCCCTTCAATCAAAGTTGCCCCCCCCCCACAGTAACTCTGATAGTAACAGTACAGAGGTGAGCAGCTCACTTCAGTACAAAGCATGCAAACCCCCTGTACTCTGTCACTATCTAATCCCAAATGACTGATGGAAGAGATCCCACTGTCGTAATCTGATTTTAGGACTCTCAAGGCACCCCAGGATAAAATAAACCTTTCTAGTAGATTATATGTGGCTGGTGAAGATCCACTGATAGAGAAAAAATACTCTTTTACACACCGCATAATCCTCAAACGTGCTGTATAGAGCGGAATGGCACTCTGAAGTCGGATATTGGACCACTATGTGCAATACCACAATCAGAATAGCGTCAGGAATTCTATTTGGAGGCCATTTACTAAATACAAAATTATATTCAGAGTGTTCTGGAGACTGCCGCTGTCTCACACACACACACACAGATTCAGAAAGGCAGAGGGGAGACATACAGGCTCACATGGAGATCGGCAAAATAATAAAAGGAGTACAGCGTGAACATAAACAATCGTAACAGACTGAATAAGGATGCGATTAAGTAAGTAGCCCTGTGTATGTGTGTGATTGTGTATTTATCTCCTCTGGGTTTGCTGTAGAAAGCAAATGCCCATACGGACCTTCGGTGAGAAAATTAGTTTCGTTCAACAAACAGACTGCATCATCTGAGATTGCTCTGTTTTCTGCATTTTATTGTCAATTATCCTCATTTAAGTTTATAAATATCACGGTGTCGCATCGCGCCTGGTGTGGACAGACAGATAGCTTGTCGCTGGAATCTTATCATGTCATGTCAGGTTAGGACGAGGTGTGAGACTAACATTCTGTTCCACAGGGAAAAAATTATTTTGGAACAACATGAGATTTATTTCATTGACATAATTTCATTTTTGGGTGCTCTATCCCTTTAAGCATTTATGAAACAGTATTTATTGATTGAAACTCACCTTGCTACCATTTGAACCATCCAGACCAAGAGAATCAGCAATACCCCCATTAGCCTGAGGAAAGAACAACTGACTTAATTTACAGTAGAAATTTTTTGTTGTGTAAATTATTGCTTAAGACAAATATTGAACCTTATAATGTTTGAAATAAAAATTTTAAGCTCAATCAGTCAAGTCAAGTAATTTTGTATAGCGCTATCACAACACACATATGTAACGAGGAGGAGGGCGGGGTCGAGCCAATTCCCGCCCCCCTCCCTCCCGGGTTTCGGCACCAACGTAACAAGGTTAAAATGGGAAAAGAGGAGGTGGGAACCAGCTGAACAGTCAAAGTAATATTTTAATTTAAACTTAAACAAAAAGACAAAACATAAATGCACACACGGCAGCTGCGTGTCTCTCTCTCTCTCTCTCTCTCTCTCTCTCTCTCTCTCTCTCTCTCGATCGAACTTCCGCATCCCGCTGCGCTAATCCCTCTCCTGCTCGTCAGCTTTACAGGAAATCATGCATTAACAAATGAACAATTAAACTAATATCTATAATGTCTTAGAGTGATCATTGTGTAGAAGTATTAAATATGATTGTAAAATGTGTGTAGAAATTAAATAATTAAATAATAATTGTATTTAGATCCCCAGTGAGTAAGCCAAAGGTGACTGTGGGAAGGAACACAAAACTCCATAAGATGTTGGTTAATGGATAAAAATAACCTTGGGAAAAACCAGACTCACTGTGGGGGCCAGTTCCCCTCTGGCTAAACATCATGAATATAATGCCAATATTAGTTATTTCTGTGCAGTGCAAGTCAATGTTTTACATTTGTAAATTAAGTAAGAGTTAAGGTTCTGTTTTTAACATTTTAAAAAAAATATATATATTTTTATGAACTTTAATATTAATTACTAAAGTCTTTGAAATCCATCCTGGATCAACTGCAGATGCTCACATAGATGCATTGTCCTTTATTAGTTGGCTGATGAAGGCATTTGTTGGCAATTAAATGGTAGTCTATATATACCATTTCAATAGTGTAGTCCATCAATAGACAAAGGTGATGCAGGAAGAGATTAGGCAATAATGTCTATATCTTAAATGGGGATCATGGCCTTATTTTGTTCAAAGAGATTTCTTAAAAACTACAATGGACTTAAGATCTGTAGTGTGTCTCTCTGCTCCTTTAAAGCTATTAGAATTTATCCAAAACATGTGAATCTCGCAAAGAACACCTTCTGTAGTTCTGTTCCAAAGACCAAGTGAGCTGCTTTGCTGTCTTCTATCTAATAGAAGCAGCCTTCTAATGGGCCATTCAGGCAGAACAAGTTCTTGCAATAAAATAAGCTAGACACA
Source organism: Moxostoma hubbsi (assembly GCA_032164185.1). Taxonomy (NCBI): domain Eukaryota; kingdom Metazoa; phylum Chordata; class Actinopteri; order Cypriniformes; family Catostomidae; genus Moxostoma; species Moxostoma hubbsi. The sequence goes on from JAVLUX010000034.1 coordinate 7,904,125, forward strand.
GTGCAATGAATATAACAGAATTAAGATGTCTCGAAAGTAGATGTTCTTTTCAACTTGACACGACATCTAAATAACGTGTAATCCCTGAACGATGTTGAATGTTAGCATGTTGCTAAGCTAATAATGTTATCCTCTATTATGCATACTGTAAAATCCATAGCACACACAAATATTGTGTAAAAAAGTTAACTAGCTTAATTAATTTAACAAGACTTTTCAGTTTATATTTATACATTTATAAAGCATTGCATCAGGAGCGCACCTATGATGCCTCTAAATGCTGTCAAGGTAGGCAGCTCGCTCGGTTTTGGAACAGACCTGGAAGTTCCAAAAAGTGGAAGTATGGGTCTCCAGTCTCCAGTCTTGAGAAGTTTTGTCTAAACCTAGTGGGTGATAGAATATGCACTTCCAAAGCTATTCCAAGGGACATCTGCATAGAAACGTCAGACTTCACTTACAACTTGTCAAATGTGTTTGTGATTTCTGCATTTTTCTTTACCCTTCTGAGATGAGTTTATGATATTCTGCTTGTTACATTATGAGTCTATCAGTGTAGGTTACTCTAGCTTTTATTGGACCCACTTATTGCCCATGAAGACACTTGGAGAGAACTTAAGAGTAGACTAATGATTTCTCAAGTGCACGAGAAGAGAAAATACCAGTCTGCTAGTTTGGCATCCATCCAAAGGCACTGCTGACAGCCTTTGCTAACATACACTTCGGTGATGCCACTCAAAATGCCAAATCTTTTCTCCTGGTGTACTGGGCAGTTTGTCTTTTCTGGTGTCCCCCTGGAGAAGACAGGGCAGATGGGCATGCTTGTGGACAATCCCTTATTGACACATTAAGCAGTGGATTCTGAGGTCTTGAATTCTGAACCCTCGTAACACTATTACAGCTGTTAGGGACTCTTTTTAACACACTGGCCAGCAGCTGCAAAGATGGATAATATTACTCGATAATTGGGAGGCTACAAGCTCAAGGCCCACAGTAACCTTGTTTGATGGTCCTGAGAACATTACAGTCAAGTTTAATAGAGTAAGGGCGCCTGCACAAAAGAGTTTACACTGCTCAGAAAACACTACAAATCCACTGATTTCAATGGTAATGATTAACGGCAAGGACGTAGAGGGAAAGTGTATTTAGTGTATAAGTGTATTTTTTGTCAAAACTGAGTTGGGTCTCTTCGCCTTTTAGATCAAAATTGGGACCCTGTGCAATTATGTGGTCCATGTGTAGCTGAGGAATCATAAGGGTATCATGGATTTGAAAATATCTCAATGATATTCAGGTACCAAGACATGGTTCAGGTCCCTCCTTCAATGTAAGTCTTTGGGAATTGTTTTGAAAAATCCTTAACCCCAAGTATAAACAACAGTAATCGTGATGCCTTAGCAAAGCACCACTAATAATGAAAGAGATCTATGTGCCCAGTATATTATGTTTACATATTGATGATCTGCACAAACGTTATTTCACAGAGGATGGATTTCACTTAGAGTTACAGAACACACAAGATACAATTTAGCCATGGAGTCCATCAATCAAACTAGACTCATGCTGTCAATTTCACCTAAAAATATCATTGAAACTTCCTAGATTTAATCTGTTTACAAAACATAATATTGATAATGCTTTAATAAATTGCAAGACCATTAAAACAACTACTGCAGCTCATAAATAATTCAGGCATGGTTGTCTCTGAATTCAGGTTTTCTGCCCAAAATCACTTATGTCGCTTGGTTTCTAGTTGAATATTGGATTATAGAGCAAGGAAGAGTTCTAAGGGAGGCAGTGTGGTTAGCGAGTATATCTCCAGAACAGCAAAACCAGCCCAGGTAATTGTATTTTGAATGTGTTGTGTGCATTGGCCAGTTTTAAGGATCTAGAAATGCCTGTCGACTCCGAAACAGAATTTTTCATGCAATTAATCCCACTTCATTCAATCCATGAAACATGATTGCAACTGGCAATTTTCAGTGCTGGGTACAAACCCTTTTGAAAAGACACATTCTAAGTGATCCACAAAAGGAGTTCTCGTGTGGGTCACTGCAATTAACCTTTGAGGTGACACACTGTGCACTTAACAGCTCAGAACACAGTAATGTTTGCGCAATTTTTCAAATTGGCACAGTTTTATACTCAATTCTTCTTTGGAGTTAAGAGGTGACCATATCTACACAGAGAGAGCTTGACTCTCATTTGGTTTCAAATAGAAATACTTTACATTACTAATGCATCTATTAAACCTCTGTGTTTTGTAATTGCAGTTTCATGGCTGTCAGTTAGTAGTATTGCAACATACTGGGCAATTTTGGCAAGTTCATACAACCCATGCATCATTTATGTTGTAATCTCATTAAAAGCAGATTTCAATTAATAGAATTATGTTAAAACCCAGTAGGTGAAATTTGTTAAGTCTGAAGTACATATTAAACATTATAATGTATTCAAATTCATCTTGAAGACGACTAGCATAGTCTAACAGCATGGAATTTATCAAAACATATTCCTTCTCTAAATGCCATTTTTTTCTCAACAGACAAAAAAAGTATATTTCCAGCATTGCAAAGGTGATACTCAAACACAGGTCAGCATGGTATTTTCAACATTAGTCACAAGAATTCCAGCTACTTACTGTAGCCACTGAAAAAGTGGGTCAGTATTGAAATGGAGGGCTCGTATTGTTCTGAGTTTGGGTCTTAGAGGGTCAAGTATTGGCCTGGTTCTTGATCTTGGGGATTCTAGATTCGGTCTTGGTTTAAAGAAGTTTTGTATTTGCTCTGGGCCTCAGGGAGTCTGGTCTTGGTCTAGACCTTAGCAGTTCTGGCATTGGTTATGGTCTTAGGGGCCTAGTATTCATTCTGCATCTTAGAAAGTCTAGTCTTTGGTTTGGCTTAGAAGGTCTTGGTCTGGGTCCGAGGGGATCTGGTCTTGATTTGAGTCTTAGGGTGTCTGGTTTGGTCTGGATCCTAGGGAGTCTGGTCTTGGTTTGGTCTTATGGATTCTGGACTTGGTCTGGACCTCTGGGGTTCTACTATTGGTTTTGGTCTAGGTCTCAGGAGGTCTAGTATCAGTCTGGGACTTGGGGGTCTGGACTTGACCTGGGTCTTAGTGCATCTGGTTTGGTCTGGATCACAGAGGATCTGGTCTTGGTCTTAGGGGGGTTTACTTTTGCATGCAGTCAATAAATATTAGATTTTATTTCTCTCTTTCCATTCACTATGCTGTAGTAAATCAAGCCTGTGAGCCAATATTTATGCATGCACTAGCCTGCCTCCATAACTTAGCATTTATTTTCTTAAAATAAGAAAATAACTAAGAACACAGTGTTGATGACAAATTACATCGGCTACACAAAGCTTGGATTGCCTGCTTGATACCCAGCTTGCTTGTGATATTAAAATGCTTCTCTTTAAGGAGGCAATAACAGAAAGTCGGCAGATGATGCCAAAACACCACCAGCCGTAAAACGCATGTGCTTCGTTTTTCCCTAATCTGTTTTCAGTGCCAGAGAAACGTTCCGACATCCATGAATTCCCACATAGATGAAATGTGGGTCACATTCTCTTCTCAATACAAGAGATGAGCCTTTCAGCTTAAACTTGCCAACCAGTAAACAGAACCAGAGTGATTCTAAAGAGATTTTGCATCATGAGTTTAATGTAATTCCAACATCTTCACAAAACATGCTTATGTAACCACAAATTTAAGTTATATATTGACCCAATGTTATCAAAAAAGTTTTTAGTTCGTGTCTGAGCTCTGAGCAACATGATCACACGAGAAGTCGGCATGTTCTTTCCGAGAGTTCCAATAGGATCAGCCACATTATGCTGACTCACTGACAACCACTATGGGGGCTATAATTTATAAAATATGAATTCCTCTTCACTGTATTACATCCTGTACAGCTGAAAATAACTCACATTGAACTCACTTTTGGCGCAACTCCATGGACATTACACCCAGAAAATTAAACTCACACGTGCCCATACACTTAACAATACACCTTCTGACCAAATGGACTAAAAGTATTGATGACTCATCTTGTTCGCAGGGGTATATACTGTACATATTTTTGTCCAATTAAGTGCTCTCTATAAAGAGAATGTCCCCTCCGCCTAATACCATCTGTAACAAACATGCAATAGCAAGCAGCAAATCATGGTTTTGGCTGCTGGCTATTTTTAAAGAAGGACAAGACCTAATTTACTCTTTCAATGGAAAAAAAGTCAACACAGAAAAGACAAATGGGTTTGCTAAACAATTTCATGCCTGCTTTAAGGACAAAATGAAGTTATTAAAATTAGTTTGGTCAAAAACTCATTATTGACGGTTTACGAAATATAATGCTCATTATAGGTTATCTTGCATTAAATGGACAAAACACATCCAATGGAAATAATAGATTATTTCAACAAACTTTAATAAAATCATTTTCATTGTTTTCTAATCACAGTAATCGTTCAGCAAATTCAGATCAAGCACTAATATGGACAACAAATGAAGTGTGTCCAGATGGTTTTGACACTGGGTGCTGATTAATGAGCACCCTAGTGTGAAAAATCAAAAGATAGAAAACCAATTTGTAAGAAAGTTTGCTTCTAAATGGCAACAAATTATGTGTGTCCAAAAGACCTCATGTAATTAAAATCGATGTTTTGTAGCTTTCAGGCAATTTCTGTGAGCTTTGAAAGCAACTATATTAAAAAAGGGCACCCCCAGGCTGTATTTCCAAGAAATGATAAGACTTTTGTAAACTTTTAGGAGTACACTAGCATACAGATGGCCTAAAAACTAAGATTTGGACTCAAAGCCACAAAACTCAATTTTTTATTTCATGGGTTCTTTAAAATTTACAGTCTATCTCTTCTGGGAAAATGGACCATAAATACTGATGACCCATCTTGTTTGAAGGGGCGTACATACGTTTTTTGTCCAATAAAACGCTCTCTAGAATGAGAAAATCTCCTCACTTTAACACCGTCACTAATATGTCCAGACTGTTTTGACACTGAAAATTGATTAATGAGCACCCTACTGTGACATGACAACAGTGAGAAGACAAGTATGCAACGATGTTTTATTTTAAAATAGAACAATGGAAGGTCAAATGTCCCGTGATGACCTATTGACCTTACACCATTGCAAATGGAGATTTGAGTCTCTGTTAAGCACTGATACTGATCCTGGAATACCACTTGGGATTGTCCACTTATTCAGCTGGTGCAATGGAGCATTCCAGCCCTGACAAGTTGAGAAGCTGAACATGCATTTCTCTTGGTCCCTAAATTTGATATATATATTTTATTTTTTTTTATTTTTGGCCTGAGTGCCACTAGATGCTAAATTAGCCCATTATCTTCCTGTCTTACTGTAACAATACTTGAGATTCCAGTAGCCAAAGCAATGATTTTATCAAGTCCTGAGGCACCTTGAAAACAATAAAACTTACTTATACCCTCAGCTTTTGGAGTAAACCTTTATTAAAATGTTGCTCCATATTCGTACCTTCCTATCTCTGCTATCCCATTATTTGGATTGCGTCATAAATTCAATATGTGCTAAAAAATTATTATTATTTTTTTTCCCCAAGAGCATTTACACTAGTTCCGTTTTTGGAAAAAATACTGTATCGTAATTGAGGAAAAACAACAAATTAATGCAAGTTTGAACAGTCACTTCCTGAGGATTAAATTGCTGAAAAGAGTGCAGCAGGAGCTAAACATATTGTCCAAAAGCAATGCAACAAACTGCAGTCATCAGTTTACACCTTCTACAATAAATAAGAGAAGTACTGTTACAAAATGAGAGTAATTAACAGAAAAACTGACATTTGTCTGGTTTATTTCAGATTGATTGATTTATTGGCTATAATAATGTGACTGTTGTTCAGAATCTGTAAACAAAAGAAAAAATTTATTCTTAACTCCAGCTGGATTTGAAGACAAATTAGATGTAATGTTTTGGCAGAAGCTTTACTAATTATGTAGAAAGCAAAGTTTATAGCAAATTTCCTCAAAAGCTGTCTTGACAGAGGTTCTCAATTGGTTTTGCATTAGGAAGTGGTGACACTTGTTTTTTTATTTATTTATTTTTGCTTGTATAGTTTTATTCATGGTTTTTGAGAATGAGGGGATGTCTTAAAACCTGCCAAATTTGGCATCTGCCTAGCCTGATCAGCTTTTACCAAGTTAGCTTTGAACCAAAATACCATGCAGTTTGATTGGACGCACAGCCTTTGATGACATCTCTCTTTTAAAAGTTTTTAAGTCTGTTTAGTTCACAATTCCCTTTTTTCCCTGCTGTCCACCACGACTCAGACAGAGCAGACTTGTGACCCATTTTGTTCCCAAACGGTCCTTCAAAATGTCTCACTCAAAGTCAAACATGTGGTGTTGTCAAGAAATGTCTCTATTTCAAAACACAACAGAGCAATTAGACAAGTGACCTTCAACAACTTTTGCTCTTAACAAACATATCATCAGCTGTTAATTCCTGTTCATTCTAATAATTCTTGCTGTGGCTCCACTCTCTCTGTGACACTAGGTAGGGAGCATGTCTATCAAGTGCTAAGATAATATTCCTTAGCCCAACATAATTTCTTAACATGCAACAATAATAGCATTCTAACTACAATGATAAAACAAAGTCTGCAGCAAATTAGAAGAACACTTAAAAGAATACTTTGCAAAAGCAATATTTTGGCAACCTATACTGAAAACCAGAGATCATAAATCTGTATGCACATGCACATACACTTTTGTCATGTCATTTCATTGAAAAATCTATAAAACATGACTTAACAAAGAACCAATCAATTGTTTTTGTTTACAAAAATCTGATTTGTTGATGAAAATCATTCCTTACCATATCCCCTATATCTCCTTTATCTCCTTTTTGTTCAGCATGTTCTCCCAAACCATGAAGCCCTTGATCCTCCTTTCAAATAAAAGTAGAACGTTCAAGTCAGTTTATGCCATGTTAATATGCTAAAATGGCTCTCCATATAAGGTCTCATAAAGCTGTGATCAAAATTCAAAGAGGAGTCCCAATCTAAACTCTGCCTCTTTGTACTTCAGAAGAGATTAGATGAACATCACCCATTGATGAAGTGCATTGTGCTAAATTGCTGCTAATAAGCTTTTATTTCTGCCTCTGGCTGTCGTCCAGGTATACAGACCAGCATAAATGTGCTTTAATTGGTAATTTATAGTGCATGCAGCATTACCTCAGGATTCAGTGGAGTGCTAACTCAGTCATTTAAAGAATGCTAATTGGCTAACTTTACCTTAATGGGGGGACAGTGGCATCGATCGGTTGGCTGATAAACTGGCATGGACAGCAATCTGTGGAAGTATCCTGTGACCAATGGGGCCGCTGTGGGTTTGTGGGTTTCCAGGGGTTCACACTGGTGGAATTGAAAAGTACTGTTTGATCACTCAAATACAAGCTAAAATAATCAATTATATACTTTCAATTCCAGTCTGAAAAGAAGGTTCCATAAATTCCATCATTTGGATTTGTGGGGATTTTATGCATTAGCATGCATGTGTGTAGTTATTTCTTGTGAAATACATAACCTTGGCAAACTGTGTTGCCAAAAATGTTGACTCAGAATATATCATTTGGTACTGTAAAATGGTATTAATCCATGTTGCTCCAAGACTTGAGCAACATATATTAACCAGGTTAGACACTTGAATCATTCAGCTAAAGTGAGGAAAATATAAAGCAATATAATCCCAAACGGGATTAGCATATCACTGTAAAGACAATGTTTTAATTACAGTATTGAGCAGGGATGTGTCTTTGCCCTGATCCAATCATTTAAAACAGGATGTTGCCTTTAAATTACTGACCGGAGCAACATGAGCTAAAAGGATGTTCTCAAGGGCTTTGCCTTCAATGGAAGCCATGAGACCAAGAAAAATACATGGAAATCACCTTGGCTGTGTTCCCAAAGTCTATGTCTATGTAGGCAGCATTTAAAGCTGCGTCCCTGAGACGTAGGCTATTTTAAAGGTAAACTGAAAAAAAAAAACCTTTTTAAACCAACCTAAACTGATTTGCTGCTGGGAGACCAGCTGGCTGACCAGTTAAACCTGCAGAGCGCTCATTTGGCCAGGTTGGGAGGCCAGCAGGGAAGATGGTGGATGAAGCGAGAGTAATGTTCTGCTCATAATCTTCATATGATTGACACAGCTTATCATGCTTCCTTGAAGTTCATTACAAATTGTAAAGCACTGATTCACCACTGTGAGCTATACTCTAGGGTTGGATGGCCTCCTCTAGTCACCCGAAGGCTAAGTCATTGGTACACTTTTATATATAAGGCAATTCTTGGTCTGCTGCCAAGCTATCTATGCGATCATATCATACAGAAAAGAAATGGGCGACACTCTTTGCGTTCTCAGGACTTCTTTATGCTTTCTGTGCCAAAGGCCCGTACGGAAACGGGAAAGAAGGCATTTCTGTATTCTGCACCTTCGTCATGGAATATGTTGCAAAAGGATTTGAAACTCAATGAATTAATCTCGCTAAATGCATTTAAATCCAAAATGAAAAATTTAGAGGCAGATGCCTTAATATGTAAATGCTCTTAGACTGTAAAATTATTTTAAATGATTATATGAAATGTTAGTTATTAATCTTTTGTGTTTTTTCGTCTGTACCTATGTGTTTGTACTGCTGCCTGTCTTGGCCAGGTCACCCTTGTAAAAGAGGTTTTTAATCTCAATGGGATTCTCCTGGTTAAATAAAGGTTAAATAAATAAAAATAAATGTTGAGTCAAAATCTAATTAATATAAAATTGAAAAGTACCAATACAAAATTATAGTGTTTAGGGTTTTGCTTTACCCATTATTTGCATGTGCTATGCATTTCTATGCTTATAAGCGTATCACATTGTTAGCAATATAGCAACATGTTAAAACCAAACTCTATTGAAATTAATTGTGAGTCAAGATTCCATGGGCTCAATCCAGCTTAGCTTCAGTGGGCAACCAGTCTTGAGCTAAAGGGTGATATGGATGCTGCTGTAAAGCTCGTAATTTGAGTGTACAATGATTGGATGCTTATACAAGTTTACAATCTGTTGAGAAGGATCACTGGGTCTCTATCATTAACTCTGCTACACCACAAATCCAAAATCTTACCGTAACTCCAGGTGAATCGCAACATCTGTCCATCTCGGCTATTCTAGCATCACAAAAGATCAGGATCTCTTGAAGCTCAATCTGTGAAGGTAAGTCAGTACTTGTGAGCAAGAACATGGATATTCGATAACATAATATAACAACTCTTACTCTTACTCAGAATCTGGGACACTTTTGACAAAACTGTTGAGTTGATTTTGTCCAAAATTATCAAAATTTCTAATCTTGATTAATCGCAGATTTTGAAAATGCTAAAATTTGACACCATATATAATTCTTTTCCTCTCAAAATGCATTTATTTCAATTTTAGAAAAAAAAAACAAGACAATAATTAACAATATAATGCTTTATTAACATTTTCCAAAAAAAATCCTTCCACAATATAAAGATAGAAAAGCAGTAAAATATCACCTATTCAAGTAACATTAAACGTTTCCCAAAGTCTAATTGGGATGTTGACTAATTGAAAGAATTAGTTCCTATAGGTTGAGTATTCGTTCATATTTTCATTCATTTCATATTTCTATAGTCATAATTCAACATTTAAAATATCCATCTCATAACATTATTCACGCATTTGCAAATGCTGTGTAAATGTATTGATTCCTGCTCTGAATATTACACATAATTGCCTCCTCAGATGCAGCTTCTGTGCCACCTTTGCTCTGTAAAGATGGCTTTAGTTCCCATAGGTTTACTATTAATTGCAATGGCCATTAAATCTCTTAAACTCTCATCCTCCACAATATTAATTTGCCGGTAGACTGACTATCCACTTTGTTACGGCAATCGTGAAGCTGTGAACATCAGCATCCAGTGCCGCTTTGAACTCTATGGGAAAAGCGTAGTGATAGTTAATAGACTTAAATGCTGAAAATATGCTGAAAATTCAAGTCCCATTTGGGCTTGTTTTGTAAATCAAATAATAAAGCAAAGAGGTCCTTTCTCCATAATTTTATCACTGAGAGGGAAGTGACTTTGCTTTGTGTGTGTCAGTGTAATGACTCCCGGCAGACGATTTACAAAGGTTCCGTCCTCCCAAAGAAGTGTTTATGCTGGTTTATGCAGTATTAACGGTAAATGTGTTAATCCCGATTAAGAAAAATGAACATGTTAAACATTAATTAATCGCATGTGATTAACGCGTTAATTCCGACAGCTCCAATATGACTCCAGTGGTTACATCCATATTTTCAGAAGTGCTATGACAGATGTGGTTAGAAACACACCAAAGTTTAAGTCCTTTTTTATTCTCAATCTCCACTTTCACATGTAATTTTTCATCTGAAAGACACATGTGGTGCCTGTTTAGTTTCACTTTCACAAAGTGAAAGTGGAGATTTAGAGAAAAAATTGAATACATCTTCAACTGTTTCACACCCACACCTATCATATCACTTCTGAAGACATGGATTTAACCACTGAAGTCTTATAGATTACTTCTATGTTTCCTTTATATGATTTTTGGAGCTTCAAAGGCCTGGTCACCATTCACTTGCATTGTAAGGACCTACAGAGCTGAGATTTTCCTCTAAAAATCATTGTTTGTGTTCTGCTGAAGAAAGAAAGTCATTCATATCTGTAATGGCATGAGGGTGAGTAAATGATGAGAGAACTGTAATTTTTGGGTGAACAATCTCTTTAAGCAATTTAATGTTGCCTTATTTCTTTTGCTCTTCTTTTTCTTTTTTCACAACTCACATCCACTGGACGTCCATCCTCCACACGAGTGGTGATGAAGGTGCGTCCGGTCAGGTTCATGGCACCCCTTTCAGCGGTTACCTGACGCTCTATCAATTTACAGTCCAGGAAGACGGAAACAGCATTGCTTTCTACGGATACACTGAGCTTGTGAAACTGTCGATCAAACAAGGCGTGCAGGTCTCTGTTTTTGAACACATATAGGAGGCTGTTCTTCAGAAAACCCTGAGCTAAAAATTCCACCGTTTTCTTAGCCCCATCCACTATTAGTGATGCCTAAATGAAGAAAAGGAAATAAGAAATTAGATACTTCAGATTCATTTTATGATGAAAACAAACAAACAAAAAACTTGGGCAGTCACATACCTGCGTATCTCCACCTTTATCAAAGATCTGCAGAAGAAACCAGCGATCTCTCTTTGTGGTTTTCCTTAGCCGGAATATAGATATAATGGAGTATTCATGTGAAAGTCCATTTGTAAACACAGATCTATAGAAAAGAAAACACACAACACCAGCACCTACAATTAGAGTTTAACAAATTGAACAACATGTAATAAATGACTATAAAATTTCCCTATATTATCATAACTAAATCTGCTGGGGGACAAAACACAGCTTTGACCAGCCTAAGATGGTTTGCTGATCTTAGCTGGTTTAAGCTGGTCTAGCTGGACTCCCATCTTGACCAAACTAGAGTTGGTCAGCTGAAATCCCAGTCTGACAAACTGGCAAGTGCCCAAAACTCCTTTAAAACCAGAAAAACCAGACCAGCCTTACCAGACGTGGAGACCACCTAAGATCAACAAACCAACTTAGCCAAACAAACTTAGCCTTAGGTAAAATAGAGTGGGACAACTTTCCCCCGATACTCAAATTAGTGGTCTATCAAGATACGTTTTCAGTGGATTCTTAAACTTATACATTTGACAGAAAAAAATAGGGTATTAACACCCATCTCATGGTGAGCTTCATGAAATATTACATTTGAAATTGCATATAAAAAAGGGCATTTTAGAAGTCAGCTATATACCCTCCATCTAACACACTTTTAAAGCTTCTGTCAGGTTATTAAAATCATTTAAAGAATTATTCTACTTGGGCCGAATCTCATAACACTTTAAAAGAAAGAATTACCAATCTCCTCTTTCATTTCTTTCATTTCTTTGATCATTTACAAATGCAAATATTTTATCAGGAAAACTGACAATGGGAAAATCCCATGTATGAATTCTTTAAAGTACAGAAGAGAGAAATGGAGAGAGAAGAGAGATCAGACTTACAGTACAAGATACAGGCTGAAAATGAGTTTCCACTTAAATACATCATGCTCTATTCTCTCTAGGCAATAGGCATAGCGTGTCTTTTAACAGGCACAGTGGAGAAAATGCACATTATTAAAATGATATATATTCTGACTTTACACGCTGGCAGGCAAGGTCAAATAAATGCTTTTGTGAAAGATAGAAAGACACAGAAGAAGAGTGTGTAGCCAAAAGGCTTAAGGAAAACTAGTCCTTGTAACCCTCTTAAAGGAAATGTTCACCAAAAATTAATCCTTGTCATAAAATTTACTTATCCTCATGTCATTACAAACCAAAATAAACACAAAAAGAGAATTAACACATGAAAGCGTGAATTAAATTTCAGAGCTTCAATGAAGGAAAAGATTTCAAGTGAATTAAATAATTCGTTCTGTCAAGCAAAGCTAGGGCCCTATGAAATTCGGTTAAATTTTTTCCCAAACTTCCGTGTTTTTTTCGTTTTATTTTTTCTCAATTCCTTGTTTATTTTAATTCAATTTTAGCACGAAAAAATATCTAACCAAATACATTTTTAGAATGAATCAAATGAAATCTGAACAATTCCTTTTCAACATACCATTGAATTACTTATTTCAAATGAAGTGCTTCAATACAATCCAAAACACCTTTTGGTCAAAATCATTTATTTAGTACAAAAGCACTCTTACTAGTGAGATATTGCTTAAATATAATGTAATTATGACTGAATTCTTCTTATTATTATTAATTTTACTACATTAAATATTACATTTTACTGTATAGTAGTGGTCTGTCGCAGTTTCTTCAACTGCATGCGTCTAGATAAATTAAGCTTTTATTTTGGTGGAAAACCGAATGCAGCGCTTTTAGTTTGTATATTTTTGACGAGAGCTTCACACCTCCAGATAAGTAGTTCTCAATATGGCCTAATGTGCTTTTTAAACCACAAAAAGCTGCTATTTAATTATATAAACATATAGTCTGCATGTGCTGTGTGCTTCAAGGTTAATGAATGCTGTACTCTCTGTCTTCTCCTACGCACAAAGCATGTGATGCTTATTATCAGAGACTATTTTGCCTTGAAATGGACTTTGCTCATGATGAGGTGACAGAGGTTCTCAATTGGTTTTGCTTTAGGACTCAGATTTTACATAGGTCCTCAAGTGGTGACACTTGTTTTTATTTATTTATTTTTTTTGCTTGTATAGTTTTATTCATGAGATTAATTTATTTGCAAAGCCTGAATCAAAATTGTTCTCAAAAGAATCATTAAAAAATGTGCCAAACAAAATACAATATAGTACCTATATACCTTAGTACCTCAGTTTCTCTCTCTTTGTCAATTTACATTAACAATAAGTACTGTATGATGTGGAGGCAGAGATATTCAAATGGCACTGCAAAGTGATGTCACAACGCAGCCGATTTCAAAACGAGACATTCTTGCAAAGCGGAAACACTAAATGCTCTTTTTGGACTGGAGAGGAAGTTTTGAGTTCTGAAACTTCTAGAATGTTTTTTTTTATAGTACAATTAGCTCTAATATGTCAAAATAGCAAGGAAAATGTGATTCCTCATGACATGGCCCCTTTGACTTGCTTAACCAGCAAGCCTCCATTGGTCAACAAGCATCATTAGAAAGATCATACTGGGCAGGGGGGCCTGGGAATCTCAGCAACTAAATACGCTGACTACCACCCCTGGAGTCACAAATTCGAATCCAGGGCATGCTAAATGGCTCCGGTCAGGTCTCCTAAGCAACCAAATTGACCCGGTTGCTAGGGAGGGTAGAGTCACATGGGGTAACCTAATCATGGTCACTATAATGTGTGGTTCTCACTCTCATTGGTTTGCATGGTGAGTTGTGCATGGATGCCACAGAGAATAGCATGAAGCCTCCACACGCGCTACGAGCTCAAAAAGTCACGTGATAAGATGCGCGGATTGACGGTCTCAGACGCGGAGGCAACTGAGATTTGTCCTCCGCCACCTGGATTAAGGCACTACGCCACCTTGAGCACTTAGAGCGCATTGGAAATTGGGCATTCCAAATTCCCAAAAATTGGGGAGGAAATAAAAAAAAAAAAAAGACCATGGTGGTTTTTATACTTGGTATGATACTCGGTATTGTGAGTGCAGCGTTTCTGACAACACAAACCTAAGCACCATGAAAAACAATTCACATCATCACTGAGCTGTTAAATAGAAACATCTGAGGCCATATGCCAGATTTTATTAATGTAACACTCAATGCAGTGCATATTAAAACTAATCACTGAACATACAAACTAATAAGCAAACAAATGCTGCCATTGCTATAAAAAAGCTTCACGGGCAATAAGGTGTAAAAATCATTTTAACTTTATAACTTTGTCCCCCTCTGTTTTTGGGATAATAATGACATTTAAGGTGTATTTAAATGAATGTTCTGGTTTCAATAGTTATGCTCAAATCGACAACACTTGTGGCATAATGTTTATTACCACAAAAAATATTTTCAACTCGTCCTGTGTTCATTTAAAAAAAAACAAAAAAAACACTTAAAATGGACTTGAATGGGGCCAGTGCCTAAACATTAAAATACACATGGTTTCAGAAGCATAGCCACAAGATGTAAACAATATTGTGATAAAATCGCTTACTAACCTTATCAGTATAAAGTTATATCCGATTTTACAACTTTGTTGCCATGATGACGCAACATTGGTAAATTCTATAGCCATGTATAATCGCACTAAAATCATGTAGAACAGAGATTACTACTGACCAGTAGAATCGGTAGTGGACTGAATGAACGCTTAAGCAGTAATCCTACTATGGCTACAGCCCACTTTCCAACATCTGCCTTTCAGCAAATCAGTTAGAACTACTAGGCGATGACCCCACCACGTATAGTACTAAATATTCATAAGCAAAGCTGATAAGTTTAATATTGTGTCCCCTCCCCACATTTCAGATTGTTCTTAAGCCCCTGACCTCTCGTAAAATCAAATATCAATAACGCAATTAAGCAGAGTCGTCTGTGAAACAACTAATGGAATATTGTCTGGGAGAGTGGAGCCTTCCCTCTTCATGTGACTGTCATAACTGGACAACAGGGCAGGTTGTATTTCCTGCGAGTAAAGTGAGAGATGTTTGGAGGGCCCCCCCCCCGACACTTCCAGCTGACTAACAGCATCACCTGTCAGAGTCCAGCTTAATTGAGGTCTGCTAGAGAACTGTGTGCATGTTTGTGGGGGTTGGAGTAGACTTGGCATTCTCATTCCCCAGGACCCTGTTCCACCTCCAGCCAAGGAGAGTCAGATTCAGCCAGTGCTCGGCTGGTGCTCAGTTGGGAATTGTTATCAGAACCAGCCAATTTTTCCGCTGACTTGTCAACTGAACATTGACGTAATTAATTTCATTATTACATAACTTGGCACTAGCATATCACAGTCTCAAAAGGGATAGTTCATCCCATTCTGTCATTATTCACTCACCTGTATTACTTCCTTTCTTCCATTAAACACAAAAGGAGATGTTAAGAAAATGTTTGCCTCAGTCACCATTCACTTTCATTAATTATTTTTCCAGTAATGAAAGTGAACGAGTCTAACATTCTGCCTTAACCCTTGTGTGTTAAATGAAAGAAAGACAGACATACAGGTTTTGGAACAACATAAGACTGACTACATGGTGGCAGAATTTTGATACTATCCCTTTAAGAGCCTCACAAGTTTTTAAAAACATTTCAACAAAACTTTTTAATTAGCTGTCTTTATGATTTTCTAATCTATTTGATGCAACCATCAAAAGTGAAAACAAATACAAATCATATAAATCAATCTACACATGCAATTTGTAAATAAATTTGTTTTAAGACAGACAGGTAAAAATGAAAATATATTTTAACATCCAAAATAATTGCATTTTTTTTTTTATGACAATCATGTCATCATGATGGGCTGCTTTTGATTCAACAGTCAGAACTTATTTAAATATATAACACATATAATTCATTGCAATTAAAGAGAATAAAAATTGTCACCATATTCTCACCTGTATGATTTTCAGAAAGTTAGTCAGGTCCAAGAAAGGAAATGCCTAACATCTCCTTTTGTGTTCCAGGAACAAAAGTCATTGGGGTTTGTAACAAAATTACAGTGAGTAAATGATTAATCAAAATATACATTTTGATTAATGGGGATCCATCTCTTTAATCCATCTCCGCACACTGCCGGAGGAAAAGGGGCAACAGTTGGCGCCTCACGGCCAGTCTGAGCAGCAAAGAGAGGGCCTCACAGCAGGCCGTTGACCACCAAGCGTTACATAGAGCAACAGATCGCAAATCATTTGACCTACGGCCCCTTCAGGGTCCCAGGGAGAAAACAGTGTGTCTACAGTAGTAAAAAGAAATGCTAAAAATATCCCTCCTTTCCCTGTGCAGATGACCGGTGTTATTTTTCACAGTAAAAAAAAGTAGGGGAACAAGAGAGGTCCACTGAGTGCTAACTCTCTGTGGCCAAACCAGCAGGTGTGCTTAAAATAACAGAATAATCAATTATACTGAACCAAAGACCATGATAAAAAACATAATTAATAAAGAAACAAATGGCCTACAAAAATGAACAGGTTTAATCCCCAATCCACAGTATATTTTCAAACTAGGATACAGTGGCTACAAATTATTGGAAATTATTTATTATTTTATTTTTAAATTATTCTTCCACACATGTGTATGTTTTTTGGAGAGAGAAAAAAAGTGTCCCACAGAAGAGAAAAAGTCATCCGGGTTTGGAACAGCATGAGGGTGAGTAAATAATAACAACATTTTTGACTGAACCATCCCTTTAAATACACATTAAACATCTATCGGCAACACAGACCCATCTTTGGATGTGGCGTCACACTTGAGGTGTAAGAGTCATTTTAAAGCAATTAATATACAGGACATGATTCCATATTACTGCTTGATTTCTCTACTACACGGCACTGAATTGCAGTAACATTTCTGTCTCCTTGGTCAGACCCACTGCCCACGATCTGCAAATTAATTCTGTCCAAATTATTAAACATGTCTTACGGCTGACCTCACAGTTTATCCTTATTAGCCAATGCATGGGGAATAATCTCAGCGAGCTCATAATAGTTGGGTCTTCACCAGTCAAAACGGCAATAAAAGTGAGCGCAACTTCTCCCTGTTTTTTTTTTATTTGTTTGTTTTTTCGGATACCACCTTACGTGAAAGTAAGCTTAGTGTTGAACCAACATAAGGGTGAGTAAATAATGAGAGAAATTTAATTCCAGGGTGAAATATCCCTTTAACAACCAACCTTATTTTGCTCATAAACCTCTGAAAATACATCCATGGGACATTCCCATTAGAACCCATGGCGAATTAGCCTTCCGGCTTTGTCTACAACTTGACGTCATGACTGAACATCTCTATAACAGCCTGGATGGCATAATTTCAAATTTTGCATGGTGTAAGCTCACACAAACCACTCTGATTGGCTGCTTGAGTTGAATGCTGTTGTACAGCTATGCATACTGCGCTCTGTCCCACACTGGCCTCACTGAGATTTATATGAGAAGCTGTCAGAATGGCTGAAGTAAAGCTTCTAAAACACGCAACATGTGGATGTGGGCATTAATTCTAACTACCATAATAACGTACTCATCACAGTATCGATTCTGCAAGGAACTGTCCTACTTTCTACGCTCCAGATGGCAGAAGATTCTGCACATCGTTGATCACGTCAAAACTAAGTAAACATCCTCGTGGATATGCACATTTGCTGCTATAACTTTTTGGACTTTGCTGTCACAGAGAGCTCGACATTGTTTTCAGACAAAACAATCCTTGGACAGTTGTGTTAGCAAAGAAATGGCACGATATCAAAACCAAATCAACGTTTGTAGCACTTACTCTGTGGGTTTGAAGAGGGGTTTACTCCCCAGTCTAAACAACGGCCTGTCGTCCATCACCGGGCCTTTTCGAAGAAAGAATTTCTCGGCTAAATCAAATCCTGTAAATGAAAGAAAAAGAAAAGAAAAACATGCCTGTGTTAGATCCATGCAAAACAAATTTCAGTCAATTTTGTCATATACAAACTGCCGAATGCACATCTGGTCACTTCCAAGATAAAATTACAATGTTTACAGGGCAGCACCGTGTTGATATTCCTCAAACATTCTGAAACATTCAGGAAGTTTACTAAAGCGAACACTAAATATAACATTTCTGCAATTAAAACTGCATGTTCATTTAGCGTATAGACTCCATTAAAAATGTATAAAGTACATGATTTCAACCTTTCTTGTGCTATAAGTTTTTGTTATAAGTTTGTCGGTGTATTTTAGTTGAAAATGATTCTGAATATATAAGAGAAAATGTATATCTTAGGTCCGGCCAAGTTTTTCATCATTTTGAACAGAGACTATTTAGTAGAGATGGGCCACTTCTATTAAAATGATTAGGAGAGATTGGAATGGCCAACGGGCAACGGATGTCGAAAGGAAGTCCGGACTTACAGGTAAAAGTGCAAATAATCTGAGGTAAAGAAGCAAAAAGTATGATACCAGGGTTGTCAAATTTTACTGTTTATTTAAAATATGTCCTCTGGTCTTAATCTTGACCAACCGTTTTGGAGATTTTGGTCTTTCTCCATTCGAGTAGATAGGAGCTGCACTTGTATGCCATTTGTTTACAGAGAAAAATAGCTGCCCAAGAGCGTTCCAAAGATGGCCGCCAGTGGACTGACTTGCTAAATAAAATCCTTTGTTTTTAATCACCTTTTTGCCTTCACTAGTTTCTTTTAAATCATCCATGTAGTCTCTTAATTAATAAGACATAACATAAAATGATGAAATAACTAGCAAAATGTTGTTTAAAATCGTTTTAGATGGTGTATGTCAATTTTTTAAATCATTTGCATACTGAAATGTGATTGGTCTTATTTCCTGCATGTATTTGCATATTACATTGTGGTTAGTCTTTTCTTTCTTGCATCTATTTAATCATTTATAGTCACATTTACACTGCACAGTGGCTGTGTTACTGCTGTTTGAAAACAACATGCATGCTAAGTGTCATGACAACAACAAAGCAGCTAAACCCTAAACTCACCCTAAACTTTAACACTATTCTTATGCTGCCTTGCAATCTCTGGCATTTCTTTTAGGAAATGCAAATCTAGTTGTATAAACCGCTCTGTCAGTTTCAGTCATGCGCAACATTATTGATGTTTTAAACAGCCAGTTGGATGTTTTACAGTGCTGCATTTGGGAAATATGTGCTTGATTACTAAGCTATAGACCAAAGATAAAGTATTTCTTTTATCGTACCTGTTAATTCTCGGTGAATGCTCAAACTGGTCTGCCATTTGTCCTCCAGCTTTAAGGGTGGACATGAATGATCTGCAGAAGAGAATATGAATTTAATGCTGAAAACTGGAAATGTTTTGGCATTTAAAACCTCCAGTGAATATTTTACCTCCAGTTAATAGGTTTATTTCACACACCTTACATTCTTGGCTACAACAAAGTGATTAAAAATGTCCATTGTTATTGCCCAGGAAAAATGATACACGTTACACACGTTAACCTTGACAACATGAGCCAACAGCAGAGCATGTTGTCACACTATACAGCTGTTACAATGTGAACCTGCCATTAAATGGAATATTGTAGGGCTTTTCAGCAAAATATAAACAGTAAAACAATTATGAAGCACAAATGATCCTTTTACAAGCAAAAATGAAAAGGTAATGTCCAAAAATATCAAACCATTGTTTTGGCTGACAAATATTGCAAATGAATTAATCGCTCAAAATTACAACATATCAGACACGTGACAACTTGCTCCCACAAATGTGACAACTTGTCCCGACATGACATTTAACAACAATAGCCTTGTCCTGAGAAACAGTTCAACCTTTCAGTTAAATCCTACCATCATTACAGTACATGTAAATAGTTGACTCTTTTCTTAATGTATCCCAGTGTGGTTTTATTGTGTTCACTTGTTCACCCAATAGCTAGTATATTACAATATTGCATTTTTATCATTGAAGTATATAATTAAAAAACACAAAAAAATAAACCAACATGCAAATACACTGCTAGAGAAAACAAGCATTTGTGCGACTTTTGACTCAAAACCTAACTGTTACGGAGACAGAGACCTTGTGACAACTAGCCCCGGTCCCCCCTACATGACATCCACAGTCTGATATTGCAGAAGGATTAATTCAACTTCATCAACATCAACAAATATACTAAATGCAAATGACAACATAGGCATAAATGAAAATATGCCCAAACGTTCATTGCATCTCACACAATCATGCAAATAAACATATCTAGATTCACACACATGTACACACAAAACACTGCTTTACCCAGAAAGCCCTAAAATCAGCACATCTGCCTGGCGAACTGTCTACTCTTAAGGAAAAGAGACCCATGCTGTAAATCCTCTCTTAATCTCTTCCTGGCTGTCATGCTCACACACTTTATATTACTGAAGAGATACAATTCACTCAGCTGGCAAAAATTTTGCTTGGCTGTCCTCTTGTTCATGGGACCCTCATTCATGGGTATTTACACTGTGCAAGAATATTCCTTAATCACATGAGGTTAATCTGAATGGGGCCAATAAAGCAATTCTATCAGACACACAACACCATAGCGGATGTGTCCTAGTGACCTCACACTAATGCCACCCAGTTCAAGGGCTTCACGCTATATCCTTACAGCCTCAAACAGCAGTGCAAGAGTCCCTACTTTTTAAAGTAAAGCAAGCCATCTTTCATCACAAAAAGTTTGTTTGCGTACAAGGAGTCCAAACAAGAGAGCTGAAACACAGCGCCAATTAAGGGTGATGACAACACCGCTATGCGTGATGGAAATCTTGAACACCAAGGCAATGAAGTCACCTTTGACCTCTTGTGTAGAGGAGCTGAAAAAGGCTTAAACAACTGACAAGTGAGAAACATTTGCAGGTTGTCAGTTTTTGGCGTCACACAGCGAAAACGCAAAAGCAACCAATTGCAAACATTTCTAATTGCTTCTAATCAAAACTTTTGTAAACAGAAGTGCATATGGGTGCTTTCACAATATGGTTCATGTTTGGTATGAAAACAGTCTGTCATAAATCGTGAAAGTGACTACTATTAATGACATACAATTTGCATGTTTGCCAGGATGGGGCCAAGCAATCGAACCAAGTGTGAAATCAGCATAAATGTGGTGTGTATCTCAACGTGTCTTTCATTGGTCCAGACCTCTTGGTGACAACATACAGCACATACCTAGTCTCTCATTCACTGCCATTCCTAAAGTAAAAGGAATGGTATTTACGATCCACAGGAAAACAGTCCATCTGAGCAAATGAATCATGTCTTCTTTGGCACATGAGGAAGGGCCTCTTGAAAACCTAGAAATAGAAAACAACGTCACTTTCAAAGCTCTTTGATGCTTTTCTGGGTAACCTGATACCACTTGTTACTGTCCTTACAGCAATGGATTGCATTTTTGGGACAGTAAATGACATTTAACATTATTAATCACAATCCAGTTGATTTTAAATATTCTGTAAATATTCAGTTTACTCTTTACAAATGGATAAACAACTGAGTTAAACTGGTCAGCCCTTATAAAGTTAAGTGTCCCACTTTCAAGTCCAATATTCAAGGTCAACCGATATCAAATGCCAACATAATTAGAGGAACTACTCTGATAGAATACACAGGAGCAGATCATGTTTTGTGAAATTTGTCTAGCACTTCAATTATTTGGTGATACGTTTTAACACAAAATGTCAAGCGTGACATTTCACTCCTCAGAATAAACTCCAGGCCAGAGTAAGTTACCAGCATGAGGTGCTTCTGAGGAACCAGCGCCAGATTCCTGTAAACCAATACGATCCGTTACCCACCACGGACTGTTGTTATTGAGCTCTTAAGTAACAGGGCAAACAAATTGGGATAAATAAATAAGCACTTGTGCATGCACCATTGGATCACATGCAGTTTGTAGGCTGCAATCATTTATGCATATTTGCAGATAAAAGTGTAGTAAAGTGGTTTGTTGTGAACGTGTACATCAAGTTCAATGTTAAACATGTTAACCCCCCCCCCCCCCCCCCCCCCCCCTTACATGATCACCATTTGAAACTATGAAAAACACAGGGTAGAATAAAGTAGAATGGGTTGTTGACATGACATCAAGCAGTTACAGTACTGTCCTGCAGTGTGACAAGTAATATTTCATCAACACTGAGCAACATATTTCTGATCCTTGTATCATACATGCGTATTAAATGACAAACTTCATGGAATATTTGTACTTCTAAAAACATTTTGAGAGAGGAATATTTAAATGTACTTCAAAAAGGTGATTCAAAATGGTGAAACACTTAGTCTAAAAGGAATGGTGACCAGTCACCGAACCTAAAATGTATATTTATATATTCATTCAAATTTTGGCCTAAAATCTTGATGTTGAGGAAGTTCAACATGAAGTTCATGACATGACAAAACGTGTGCTTTGTCAACATTTCATGTCCTACAAACACAGTAGCCTAAAGGAAAGGAAATTTTGAATAATATTGATCAAATAATATAATGTAATTTAATATAACAACTTAAATTCGACTGAAAGTAAACCATGAGTCTGGTTTGTAGTATCTGTTATATAACAGCATATTAAGACTGTTTCTAAATAATAAAATAAATAAAATAATATCTCCCATCCGAGACAGTGAAACTGATAGTTCCAGATAGTTTCTTTAAACAGCAATCAAATTGACTCCCAAAACAAAACAAGAATCGACTCATTAGAGTGCGTAGTGTTATGCGCGTCTGACTAAAAATAATAGGCTAAAATTTGTCATGTGCATGTTCAAAAACAAGTATGTCATGCAATTTCTCTGCGTAACGGAATGATAATAAATCAGCAATGCTGAACATTGCCTCTCTCTCCTTCAAGCACACGGAGACCGAAAGCAAAGACTCACAGTTGTGTGCTCTACTCAACTGACATCAAAGCGATCACTTAAACATTATCATTTATAGATCACACCGGAGACATACTTTGCAATAACCAATAAAGTCATATACAGAAAAAGGCATGAAGCAAAGCGGATGAACATAGGCTACTTACATTTGCTGAGAAAGTTTATTATTCCAACGCAAACACACACAGAAAGAAAATCCTGTTTGGACAATTAGCGCATTTTGGACAGCTGTGGTTCCAAAGCACACTTGCAAATAAAAAGTGAGAATGAAACCTCGTGCAGGAACCGTGTCCTTATTTGTCGCACTGCCTGACCCTCCCACCCACTCATTAGAGCGACCACAACACGTGAGAATGGACAGGACACTCATAGAGAGGAGCTCCCTATGGAACACACTTTAGGGTAAACGGTAAATATGGACGTGAAAAAAAAAATCTCCATCAAATACTTTAGGTAAATATTTGCATTAATGTATAAGTGTATACGTGTGTGTGTGTGTGTGTGTGTGTGTGTGTGTGTGTGTGTGTGTTTTAAAATATTTTTAGATGACTTAAGACACTCTTGTCATGTCCAATACCCTTTCATCAATGTTTTATCAGTACCATAAAATATGCTGTTCAAGTAATAATATTTGAACCTAGTCATTAAAGACAGATAAATGTCAAATTTTAGCTAATTTTCTGACACAATTAGATTGATTTAGTTTGGTCTTTACTGCAATATGTCAACCTCAAGATTTGTTCTCCATCAATTTACAGTAAAAGGCACTTACTAATTCTCTAATTCTATAGATAATGTGATATAACACTAACAACAGTTTAATTAATATATATATATATATATATATATATATATATATATATATATATATATATATATACGGATGGACAGACAGATAGATCCTGAAATATCACGCTTGACATTTTGTGTTAAAACGTATCACCAAATAATTGAAGCGCTAGACAAATTTCACAAAACATGATCTGCTCCTGTGTATTATATCAGAGTGGATAGATAGATAGATAGATAGATAGATAGATGGATGGATGGATGGATGGATGGATGGATGGATGGATGGATGGATGGATGGATGGATGGATGGATGGATGGATAGATAGATAGATAGATAGATAGATAGATAGATAGATAGATAGATAGATAGATAGATAGATAGATAGATAGATAGATAGATAGATAGATGGATGGATGGATGGATGGATGGATGGATGGAAGGATGGCTGGATGGATGGATGGATGGATGGATGGATGGATGGATGGATAGATAGATAGATAGATAGATAGATAGATAGATAGATAGATAGATAGATAGATAGATAGATAGATAGATAGGTTTGTCAACATTGATAGTGAAAAAGTACCACTACAAATCTCCAATATATTGGCTACAAATCTTCAATATAAGGGAGATTTGTTGTGGTATTTGTGGATTTTATCTCAATCTATAGTGTTTTCTACATGTCTCCAACCCGTTTGTCTCTTTGGATGCTTTAATATGATTCCATTACTTTTGAAAGCACAATTATTTTCGAAACAGGGATTTGTAGAAATGTTGTATTGCAATATCTCACTTGACTATCTTATCATCACATTTGTGTTTACATAAGGCCCTCAACATTGATGAAATACTGAGATACATTTTTGGGATTGTGTTTGTTTTGGCCTTATAAGTGTGTCTCCACATTTGCATGTACACCCAAGCCAGCTGCTTTCTGAACAGCTGTTTCTCAGACAAGGAATCAGTGAGACTGACAGCCATTCTCAGCTGTGACTCACTTCAGACTTGCATTTCTGTAACAATAACATCATAATGTCCCCTGTGTTCTGTTGGAGAAGGTCCCACCAAGTGGCTCCCACCTTAAGCCTACAGATGGGATGTTGAGCATGAGAACCATTGGAAACATATGCTTGATGTTCTAATGGATGAATATTATTTTTCCCCCACTTGATTTTCTGACATTAAATAGCTCTTAAAAAATGATAAATTATACATTTCTCATTGAATTAAATTAACATTTCTTTAATTAGTTGATGCATTTATACACTTCTACAATCTAAAACTGAGTATCACAATCATGTGTTTTTCAGTATTGTTGATTATCCATTGCCATGTTCATTTTATTGTCTAAAATGAAGTACAAATCATAATTTAATTTAAACATAAATGCAATTTATATAATGGCAAACACTTCCAAATAAGTGAATAAATGTAATAAATATATAATTGATGAATGAATAAATATAATTGATGCCACTATCTTTAAAAATTCACATTGACAAAATGCATTAGTGCAGTTCCCCAATAATCAATACAAGCTATTCGGAACTTGTATGTTTATGTGAATATTTTGGGTTTTGTTTTCATTATTATGTTTCATTACTTAACATTGATTCTGTATTTAATACTTCCTTTTGTCTTTCATTAGAGCTACATGTCTAAATATAGAAACCATGCTTGAGCCAGAGTGCTTTAAAATTTAATTCATGAAATGGCTTTTTTCTGTTCAAATTTAATTAAATATTCTGCGTGTGTGCGCGCAAGGTCAAATTTAAACTTAAAAATTAAAGGTAGTCATGAATTTTTGAATTTTCCAAATCCTGAAAAAGCAATAATTGTATGATGCTGGGTGAACAACCTATAAACATCACAATTACAACAAATTATGCTAATTTTTATTTATGCTTTTGTTTGTTTTATCAAAGCAGGTTCACCTTTTTCAGAGCCTAGAGCATTGTGAAGCCACTTGCAAAACATTCATTTGTTTGCGCATGCAACCACGTATAAGGAATATAAAAAATTTAAAAGCATAATCATGTATCATTTAACACAATCCCCCAGTGAAATCTTTATACACAAGTTTTTATCTGCAAACATCTTGTTCATCTCTAGACTGATGATGTGTCTACAGTTATTAATTCACTTTCAAACAAACACTTAGTACACAGATTTTACCTCTCATGTTCTGTTTGGGGTCTGAGAGATTTTTCATCTTAATAGTCTACTTCATGACTTTTCCCACCCTTGTAATGTCCCTAAAGAGATGCAATATTATAGTACTGTATATTGAATAACAGTCATTTCAACATAGGCCTACCTTGTGATACAACAGAGGGTTAAAGCTTCAATAATATATTTGGGTTTTGATCAGATCAGAAAATCAGAGGGTAATTTCGGAATTAGCATTAATATTTTACCGTTCCTTCACTGGGGTCTCTGGAACCCCAAATACATCTCAGCAGAACATAAGGTTTAAGATCACCTTTGATCACCTAAGATCACAAACAATGGTATTATGGGAGCTTTGCTGACACAAACCCCTCTGAACCGCAACTGTAGCATCTCAGAACTCTGTCCCACTTTTACAGGTGATGCTGAGTGCTGTTTGGTTCCCAAATAGAATTCTTTGTATTCATCAGAAACTTTCTAGAAAGCTCTTTTCCTGGCAAACAAACATCCCAATCCACACATGATATCAAACCAAAGACCTGCCTTCCCACTCAACACGTCTGCTGCTAAAAGAGATACGATTTACATTCTCTTCAGTTGATGCATATTTTTCACTATTGAAATGTCAGATAGCTCAATGCATCACTCAGAACATGGGTTATATTACTCTGTATTATTTCCATATCTGTTGGGTCTGTTGGTTAAAGCATCTAGTAGAAAACATACTTTGATTCAGGGGCGAAGCTAGGGGGCCATTGGCCACCTTGCACTCGCAATTGCTGTTTTGGTAATTTTTTGTCTTGTGCACAATTTAGTCTTTCTACACCAACAACCACCATCTATTGGAAAGCCAAATTCATTAAATTGAAATCCAGTTTGCTAAGTATATTATTGTTAAAATTCTTAAAGAAACTGAAGCTCAGAGTGCAATAATCTTTTTGACCAATTTTTGCAGATTTGTATTTTTTTGAATATTTTACTTACAGGTCAAAAATCGAGAATGATATGCACAAGACATTCAAAGATGTTGGCCTCAATTACACAAATGAAACAAGAAAGAACATTTATTATTTTCTTAAAAATAATACATTCTTATTACTTTTTAATTATTAAAATGATACATATAAAAATAAATTATTATTATATTTTCAACTAAATATAAAAATGAATTATTCCTTTATATTGTTTTGTATTTATATTTATATTTTGTTATTTTATTAATATTATTATTATTTAGGGATATTTCAATTTCCATTTCTCTTATTCTGTAGTGTTTGGGCTCATTTCAGTTGGGATAGTCTGCTGTAAGTTACTATAAGTATGTCATTGTTTATGTTATATGTATTTTTTTGGAAGTAATAAGGAAAAACGTGAAAAAAAGACACTCATGTTTATTTATACTGTTTGTGTCAGTGGGAATATTATGCACTAATATACAGATTGGCCTTTGAGTGAAACACATTTGACTAATTGAGACCTTTCCAATTATATATAACACTTGCTTATCTATGTTTTTACCACATTAAAAAGCATTATTTAAGAATTGGTAGGATCAGCTATATGCATGATAAAGTCCAGATTCTAAGCTTTAAAATGACACCTATTTTGTTTAGATCAATCAAGCGTTTTTATTTTATTACATAATTATTATTATATCATTGTTTTTTCTGAGTGCCCCCCTCTAGCCAATACCAATTGTAATGTAAATATGTTCAAAAAATCATAAAAAAGTCATAATTACTAAAAAGAAATTGACTAACAGATCTAATGCAATATCTTAGGATAATATAAGCAATATGAGAGGTTTATTTACAATATTAGTGGGCCGGTCAATTTTGACCAGGAACGCAAAAGGTGTTAGCACAAATGAAAACAATTCAAGGGTTAAAGAAACCGACACTATTTAAGGATCATGATATGTTTAACCATTTAAACTTTACATCAACTTCTCTGGTGCTTACTTCCTGATTGTCATGAAAGGACAATTGAGATTAATAAAACAATGGCAAATGAGACTGAGAGACTAAACGAAATCAGAGTATTAGATGCCATATCTCACAGTATCTCACAGCTAATGGACATCAGCTGGTGCCTATCAGTCTCCTTGAGACTAGACAATATAGTCTCTACTGCACTTACAAAGAGAATGAGAGCGTATATCAGTGCAGTCGACCATTTTAAAGGACACTGAGAGAACAAACCTTTCAGGTAAATTCTGATATTATTAGAGGAACTAATGCACAAATGGCTATTTGGCTTTTGGCTGTTGATCATAAACAATACTGTCTTGTGACAGTATTACTTATTAGTGTCTGTTTTTTTAACCCCTGATAGAATTGATCATTATTCTAATTAGTTAAGTTATACATGACAAGTTAGTTCCTGTAGCTCAGATGGTAAAGAGCAATTACACTAGCATGACAAGGTCATGGGGGTCGATTCCAAGAGAACACACAGACAAATAAAATGTATATCCTACAAGCACTGCATCTCACTTTAGATACTTTAAAAGTGTCTGCATAACATGCTGTAAATGTAAATATTTGCATGCTGTAACTAATTTCAATGTTGTGTTTTCTTTTCTTGCAGCACAGTTTGCCTGAGCACCCAGGTCTCAAGGACAGTGTCAAATATCTAAAGTGATTATACGGTGGCCTCTTGTTTTCCTGCCTGATCACTTTGCACTTGTGGTTAATCACTCTGTTTGAATGTGTTTCAATTAATGAAAGTGTGTAAAGTGATAACATGTTTACATAAGGCCCAGAAACCGCAGCAAAAAACAGGATTCACAATAATGCAACTGGTTGCATTAATGGCTTAATAAATCAATAATAAAAGTAGGGAACAAAAGAAAAAAAACAATCTATTGCACTTTCTATGCACTAACTGGTCTAAGCATTTTAGAGCTGTTCTAAGCTAAATTCTGTCACATTTACACATTTATGCTAATCCAAAACCTGTATTCTTTCTTCTGTGGAACACAAAAGGAGCCTCAGTCACCATTCAATTTAATTGCATCTATTTTTTTTTCTCTATACAATGAAAGTGAATGAAAGTCCCATCATCTCCTTGTGTGTCCAAATAGGTTTGGTACAACATGAGGGTGAGGTAATGATAACAGAATTTTTTTTTTTTGGGGGGGGTAAATTAACCATTTACAGTAAAAAGGACTACAAAAATCAACTGAACACAATGTGAAAGATCTTGCTGTACGCAAAAAAGGGGCATTATCTCCATTTGCATTATACATTATGCATGTACAGAATAAACTCAAAATGTCTCAAGCAAATATCTAGGCGATTCTGATTGTCTCAAGAATGTTCTAACTCTTCTTTAAGGTTCTGTCAATCCATTCTGAGCAACAGCTAGCGTCCTAGTGTCCATTATCACATTGAGAAGGTTATTCATTTACATCTTTCACACTGGTTATTATCCTCATTAAACCAAACCAGATTCATTCTCCTGAAGTACAGCCAAGCCATTTGAGGAGATAAAAAATTAATTAGAATTAGAGACAGGGAACAGATTATGTTTGATGAATCGCAATGAAAAGACTTGCTGAGCTAGACATTTTCTGATACCAGCACCACAGGGAAAATTTTAGATCGCTGGATAAAGTCTTATTATTATGGGTTATAATAATCAATGGTGTGTGTGGGTGGGTTGGTTTACTTGTCTGTAGTTAGAGGACAAATTGTCCCCAGATGGTAACTAAATCTGACATAACCTCCTTGTGTGTGTGTGTGTGTGTGTGTGTGTGTGTGTGCGTGTGTGTGTGTGTGTGTGCGTGTGCGTGTGCGTGCGCGTGCACGTGCGTGCGTGCGTGTGCGTGCGTGTGAGTGTGTGTGCGAACTATATTTGGAAAAAAAAAAACTGTAAAGGAGACTTGATTTATCATTCTAGAACCTGTAGTAAAGACACATACATTACACAGAGAAAGTGATTCAGAACACTGAAGCAATCGCATCCTTAAAGTGATTATAGGAAAATCTTGCTATCATAAATCACTGTGTTTGTTTACACATAGGTCTAGATTGTTTTATGTGGTGTGTTTAAAATCTAGATGTATTACCCGGATTATATGTTTCCTCACTCATTAGTTTTACTTCAAATACACACAGGATAGGAGTCACATTGGAGACCTGCTTCAGATCACTGTTCACCTGTAGATGACCTTAGAATAAGATCTCTATATCTTGCAAAGCACTGACTCACTGCCAGTCCTCTGTCCAGTAATTTAAATCTGATTAAGAAAGCTGACAATAAATAGAGACATGTAATATAAGGTAACTGATTCTGAAGTGTAAGAGAAGGAAGTTGATTTGATTAAAGTTTTAATGGCTCCCAAAGTGTCACTCTGAAGTTGGCAAGCGAGTGCACTTGAACAAGATTGATTCCTTTACCGGATGTGATCCAAAATGACAGATTTGCTCTCTGGTTATCACCAAGGGCAACTCCACTTTCAAACCCTCAATTGGATTATGAATTGATACATGTTGGATCTCAAATAAGGAGGGGTGAAGTTAAAATTTAGCAAGTGTCATAAATTCTTTGAGAGACACTTGGCTAGATTAAATTTAAAAGGACTGTGGATTGATAGCTCCTGCCAAAACATTCACACTGTTCCAGCAGAGGGGTGATTTTAAGAGATTAAGTAATCAAGTGATTTTAAGAGATTAAACTTTAAAGCAGAAAGGTGTTTCTTGCTGTTTAGAGAGAATTAGGTCAAAATGTAATATTTTAAAAGTTACAATTAATTGTTAACACTTATTTATTATAATAACGTTTTATGTTATTATTCAATCTTTACACAGACGTATACATATATGAAAATATTTTTAACGTTTCTCTTTATAGTTTTTTTTTTTCAGATTCATTCTCACTTGGTCAATGGTTGAGTGTTATTACACACATATTAATGTCAATAAAATGTATGCAACTCTAGGCAATTGCAGTAAAATGTGTGGTTCAAAAGCATGTTACATTGTATTATAATTGAAAATTCTCTATCATTTACTCACCCTTATGTCATCCCAGATGCAAATGACTTTCTTTCTTCTGCCAAACACAGACAAAGATTTTTAGAAGAATATCTCAACTCTGTAGGTCCTCACAATGCAAGTGAATGAGTACAACAAATTTGAAGCTCCATAAAGCACATAAAAGCATAAAGTGAAATGAATCCATAAGAATCCAGGGCCCAGTTGTTCAGAAGTAATCTGATCGGATTTCGGCTATCGGATCAAATCTTGAAAATGGGTTGTTCAAAAGAAAAGAAAAAGGATTCTGAAATCTGATTAGATCACGTAATACATTCTTGGTTTTGATCTGGAATATGTTGTTCAAAGCTTTTTAGTAGGATTGGGATACCTTTGATACAAAAAAAAAATTAGGATTATCCTGATCCCAGCAGAAGAGTGGATTCAAGGTGGATTTCAGGAACAAAATGTTATAAAACTTTAAAATTGTTTCATATCGTATATATATACATTTATTTGTATTTTGCACTACTTTTGTTTAACTGTTACAGTTATTAAGCATTTTAGTACAGTACTGTAAAGTAAAAAAAAAATATAGAAATTTGTCCCCAAAAAATTATTCACCAAACAGCTGTCAATATCAAACAACAATAATATATAAATAATTTTAACTGTCATTTATCACTGTATATTAATTGCAATGACACAATCAGCAGAGATGAACCAGTCAAAAGTAGTTTGTAACAATTGTTTATTTTTATGATTTAAAACATGTGTTCAAAAGATCCACAATGGATATGTGATTAATGTATATTTGTTTGTTTTTGTTTATTTATTGTTGGTCAGATGAGAGGTCTGACTGTTTAAAGAAAATTGAAAATGGAAAGGGATTTTTGGATAGTTTTATTGTGCTGTTTTCTATATCTTCAAATAAAAACACTTAAAGTGACCCCACGCTGGCTATTCTACCTGTTGTTCTTTACATAGCTAGTAGACTACATTGTGAAATGTAGTCCCATTTAGAGCTCTGGTAATCCGGATTTGGTAAACTTGAAAAGTTTGTATCTGGATCAAGGTGACAATCCAATGTTGCTTTGAAAATCCGGCACAGAAGTAAAAGGGATTACCTGATCCTGGATAGCAAAACATGGCATTTCCAAATCCAGAACATCTGATCCTTATTAAACTTTTTGAACAACTGTGCCCAGGTGTTAAATCTATATCCTCAAAAGTGATATGATAGATGTGGGTGAAACAGATCAATATTTAACTTATTGTAACTTTTTCATTGTGTTATCTTGGACTTACACTGACATCTAGTGGCTTGGATGCAGCATCATTTAAATAGTTTTCAGTTTCAGATGCCATGGAAATTTAGTATTCATGGTCAACCATAATTACTTTAATCCATGAGTGAAAGTGTCAAATAACAGGACGAGATTAAGCGAGTCACGTGGTTCTAACATGGAAGCCTCCACGTAGGAACCCGCTCCATGTAGAATAAAACAGTTTTTATAAGGTTACTGATATAACTGCAATCTTCATTATAATTTGAGTGGTCATGATTTCCTACATACAGCATATTGCACAATTATAATGCATGTCTTTTAATATTTTTAACATGGAAAAAATTACTGAGTGCACCTTGAAGTCCTTTTTTACTTGACATTCTCCTCCCTGCTCAGTAGGTGCCGATATGCATGAATAATGAGGATTGCCAAAGATGAAAGAAGAAGGTGAAAGCGAAAGTCAATGTGGAGATACACAGTAAAAAATTACTTAAATATTGATGTTTTCTCACCCTCAACTGTCATATTGTTTCTGAAGATCTAGATTTAACCACTGGAGTCTTATGGATTACTTTTATGCTGCCTTTTTTGGAGCTTAAAAATTTTGGAACCCATCAAGGGAGTGTCCATGATTTATTGGCAGGGGTGGCAAAGGGGTGGCATCCAGTAATGTCATCTGACAGGGGGTTGTGGGGTTGTCTGCGGTGGGTTTAGTGCTGGTGGAAGAGGAATACTGTGTCCTACAAGACAACAGATGGACCATGCGTGACACAGCGGGTTAAGCCATTGTACACTGTGAGCGTGGTCCCAGTTGAGGTGGCAAGTGAGGTGGCAAAACTCACTTTAGGGTGGTAGCTGCCACCCCGTGCCACCCTTCTGGCCCCACCCCTGTTACCCATTCACTTGCATTGTGAGGACCTACAAAGCTGAGATATTCTTCTAAAAATATTTGTTTGTGTTCAGCAGAAGAAAGAAAGTCATACACATCTGGGATGGCATGAGGTTGAGTAAATGATGAGAGAATTTCTATTTTTGGTTGAACTATCCCTTTAAGAGCGGTGATTAATTAAAGAATGCAAATATTATTTCCTATATTTTAGACCATTTCATTTTTCTTCGAAAATGTAATTTACGGTTTAAAATATATAATTGGCCAGTTCCGCCCCAAAATCAATAGTTAATTGACCACTGTGGACGTGTGGGGTGTGACGTCAGCAGTCACGTGACGAGGGTCAGCTGTGTTGCAGGAAGTGAAGCAGTCATGTCGCCTCCTGTAGCGTTACTCTCTGAATCTGTCCTCGGATGGTCCATTTTCACCATCGTTTTACTGGTGAGACGCATAAACAATCAGTTATACCTTGAGTTTTGTATATTTATATTATTTGACTCGGTATTTTCGCTGATAAATACTGTTATAAGTCATACTGGTCTGAGGCTCTGGCTGTATCCTCTTATTGACACACGATGAATTCGTGTTTCCTTAAAATTATTATTATTATTATTAATGTAAGGGCTCTATTATACTATTGCAGCCTTAGAGAAACTATGTTATTTATATTTAAATGAGAACACGAAGCGTGCCAAACAAATCAGCCCTTGAGGATCTATGCTAAATTTGTCATGTCATAATCCTCTCTATGTTTACAGTCATGTTTACTTTTTTCTTAACTGATGTTACACCTATTAAAGATTTAAGCGTATTACTAAAAGACGTAGACCCTCTAGTTTTGGTGAAATTGTGCCGTTTAGGGCAAGAAATGACAGGGAAATTTGTTATTTAAATTAAAACTTATACTTAATATGTTTTGTTGTTGTTGTTGTTGTATATCTGTTTATTATTGTGTATTTCTTATTTTTTTTTATTAAATTATTATTGAATGAATAATTATGATATACAGATTACATTTTTAGATTTTATTTTACAGCCTTAGAGAAATGTTTTTATATGGATGTGAAACATGACGCTTTTCATAACATATTAGCCCTTAATGATCTTTCTTTTTTATTTATGTTATGTATCACAATCCTCTCTGTTTAGTATCGAGTTAAAATAATTTTCTAAATATTTTTTTTTCTAAATTCTAGATTAAAAAACATTATCTTAATAGCTTTATCTGACCTAAAGTATTAGGTCAGATTTCTTAGTTATTGAGACTTAAGATTTGTTTATATTTGTTTATATTCTTAATTCTTAGTTGAGTTGACTAAATTAAAGTGGCTTCTTAGCTTTAAATTTCTAATTAAAGTGCACCTTGCTCAAGTTTAACAAGTGCAAAGAGCAGCTTTTCCCTTTAGATCATTTGTTCAGCACATCCTGATTTAAATGCAGAGCATTGGGTCATTAGCTGACTTACCATTCAAGCAGAATCTAAAATGTGTTGGGCTCTTAATTGATCCTGTCTGAAAACAGCATCTTGTAATCACAGGCTCATATAAGCTGCGTCCTGAGAGTTTATAGTGTGGATGTGTTTGGAATATGACATTTCCACTCTGAAATGAGTTCTTTCAGGAAGTTAGACTCTATTACTGTTTAGTTTATGAGATACAACAATAGGACTATAGGTAAACATATAGAATTTCCAATGCTTTGGGATCTTCATTTGAACAATCTTGATATCGATCAACAAACACCAGCATTTGTTACAGGGCTCAACGCAAAGGATTCTTTTCTGCTGGTCCGGTTGTGCCAGTGCTTCAGATTTTTACTTGCCCAAACACAAAAATGAGAAATAGCTGTTTTTACCATCGAGACTTTGAAAAATGTTATTGTAACTATATTAGATGTTATTATAAAAAC
The DNA here is from genome assembly GCA_032164185.1 of Moxostoma hubbsi. NCBI lineage: Eukaryota > Metazoa > Chordata > Actinopteri > Cypriniformes > Catostomidae > Moxostoma > Moxostoma hubbsi. Next base: position 7,939,301 of record JAVLUX010000034.1, read on the forward strand.
ATGGGAACTCGTTGCATGTACATTGTTTGCTCCATAATTTGTATTTCAGGGATATTTTTGTTCATTTCTGTGGCATTTTTGTCCCTGAGCCCCTGGTAATTTCAGACACTATTGCCATTGTATATTTCTAAGGTATTTAAAAGTTTTTTTTTTTAGACATATAGTAGCAAGAACACAAGATATCCCCACATGAACCTATAATTTGTATTTATTTTTATAATGGTACATAAACCAATTTTAATGTGATATATGTGGAAAACATGTCTTGAGTATTTAAAATTGCATATAGCCTACACTGTTTTACTGATAACGCGATGTTAAGGCCATGTAGAATGTGTGCCCCTGCCTATGAAAGTAAGAGTCTGTGATACTTAATTTATTTAGAAATTTTGCAGATTATTTATTTTTAATGGTATTAATTTTGTTCAGGTCTTTATTCATACTAAATTTGATTTTAAAAACTCTGCAGCAGCCCTGTTAACATGTAACAAAATAAAATATATGCAATTTAATATCATATGTATTAGGGCTGTCGATTTAATGCATTAATTCGGTGCAATTAATTATATAAAAAAATAACACGTTAATTTTTTTTATGCAATTAATCATGTCCCTTGACCTTAACAAGGAATATTCCTTATCTGAGCAATGAATGCTTGTAGTACCACCTGCTTTCTCCAGGGGGCAGTCAGTGAAACTCCAGCTATATAGGAAAATGCAGTTTACACAGACATAGAACAAGATTAGAACACGTTCTTGCGTTCAAACACAGCTCGATGTAGCGCAAATCCGAATGCAGGGATCTCAAGACGTGTTTTTCTAAGTTTCAGTTGTTTTTTCTTAGCTCAGTGAACTAAAAACGGTACAATTATCACGTGACGTAACCGAGACGCTCCAAAAGCGTAAGTCTGACGCAGGTGTACATCGACACATCTTTAAACAAGCCCTTATAATAAATCTCGGATTGATTGACAAATTCATTTGCAGAAATTTCAGTTTGCTGTGAACTGTATGCCAAGGACAGGCTTATGTTCAATAATATGGAAATAAACAATATTTTGCATTCTATAGGCACTTTTTGTATTACCTATTATAATGTTTTCAACGTGTGTGCCAAAATAATGAAATGCATCTAAATTATCTGTATTTTATTATAATATATATTTAAATATTATAAACGTATTTATAATTATTTAAACAATTTAATTAATTATTGTTATATGAGGGGCTTTCTCAGCAAATATTTATGGATGAGATTAATTGTGAAATTTTGTTATCAATTTGATGGAAGACATGGATTTGTACATTTTGTAATTAAAAAAAATAAAAGCTTTGGCTAAATGTGACCTAAATGATTAAATACAGATAAAATATAATTTATAAAATGCATACGTTTTATAATGAACTTAGTTTGAAGGTCCCCCTGTATAATTATAATTATAACTGGTAGAGAATTTCTTTCATATGTAAGCAAAATGGACATTATAACTGAAATATATTACATTGAATCAGAATCGAATCGAGAGCTTTTGATTCGGAATCGAATCAGATAATCTCTATCATTTACATACATTTATGCATTTGGCCGATGCTTTTATCCAAAGCGACTTACAATCCCCCCGGAGCAACCTGGAGTTAAGTGCCTTGCTCAAGGACACAATTGTGGTGGCTGAGGGGATCAAACCGACAACCCTCTGCTTACCCGTTCAGTGCTTTAGCCCACTACGCCACCACCACTCAGTCACCACCACTATCAATACCCAGCCCTATACAAAAATATGCTTTGCAGAGGCAGTTCTCCCAGAGCTTATAAATATGTAGGCAGGTGTGTCCTTTTCTAAGAGTGAAAGTGTTAGCTGGAAGATGAGAACAGTACAATTCTTAGAATTCAGTTCTCTAAATAACAGGACACTTATGAATTGTTTTGAACTTGTATGGCTTGGGTTTGTGTTATGATAAGACCAACTGTCTGCCTAAAATCTGATATAACACAGAACGGTTTGAAACCAGAAATGTAGACATTGGCGCTGTTGACCGGAAAGAACCACAAAACTTTAAACATGCTAGTGAGTTTAAAACATATTAATATAATCAAAATCACTTAAAAGACCACTTTAAAAAACAGCATTTTCATAAACGGCACACAAAACATGTTTTTAAGTTATATTTATATGTATTTACTAGGGATGCACTGATGTATCAGCTACCAATATTTACTGGCCAATTATTGACCAAATTAAAACCATTGGCATAACAGGAATAAGCACGAAAACACAGATATGAATAACTGATGGTTTTTTATATTTAATTAGTAACACACTTTTGTTAGAATCCAGAAATAATAATAGCCACAATATCTAGAAGGGTGGGCTCTACAAAGAACATGCAATATAACATTTTTATTCTTTCTCGTTCTCATTTTAATGCAAAAAATGCCTTAATGGGACGTGACACTTACTTATAGGCTACATGATTAGGGAAACCATCCCAAACGCTTTAAACCAACAGAATTTGACTTCTGAGATATCGTAAATTGGATATATTGGAAATTATTTATTGTTAGAACATTAAAAAAGCTTTTGCACCTCTTTATTAATTTGTTATGCATTCCTAAGGAAAACAGTGATGTGATGACAAAATAAGATAAGTGTCAACATATCGGTATCGTTATTGGCCTATAGTTTTTTTTGTTACAACCGTCATCGGTTTTTGTGCAAATTGCAATATTCAAACACATTGTAATCAGCATTCATTTAAATGCAAATCTGGATATGCTGTCTTGTTTTATGTAATTGTGAAATTGATTTAGCAGCACATTTATTATATTATATGATTTAGCACATATTTCAATTTATATTTGTCATAAAATCTAATTTCAAGCATTTTAGCATAAGCTTTTAGATCAGATGGTCTTTAGATCTTAAGAAACATAAATTCAGTCAAGTGTGTCCAAACTTTTGACTGGTACTGTATCTTGATGTGTTGATTTAAATGGATTATTTTGATATACACCTCATATTGTCCATTTCTTCTGGTTTCTTCAGGTGATCGTGGCCTTTTGCTGGTTTTATATCAGGAAGTATCAGAGCCGTCAGGAGAGCGAGGTGATCTCCACCATCACAGCAATATGTGCTCTGGCCGTTGCCCTCATCACATCGGCTCTTCTGCCTGTGGATATCTTTCTAGTGTCCTTCATGAAGTACCCTAATGGCACATACAAGGTATCCATCCATATCAATGTACAGAAATGCTTTCATTTTGTTTTTTAAGCAGATGATTTTTAAATGAATAGTTGCTCCATGGTAACTCGCATAGATCTGTTATCAAACAGGCTGAGCCCTGTATCTCCAGTAGGTGAAAAATAAACTTAAAGGAATGTTCCGGGTTCAATACAAGTTAAGCTCAATTGACAGCATTTGTGGAATAATGTTGATTACTACAAAATACTATTATTCTTTAAAATAAGCAGAGTCTTTTAGCACAAAAAAAATGGACCCCATTCACTTCCATTGTATGTGCTTCACTGTAATCCAGAGTTTTGCTTATTTTAAAGAAAAGGAGGGACAAGTCTAAATATATTTTTGTGGTAATCAATATTATGCTACATTTGCTGTCGAGTAAGCTCAACTTTTATTGAACCTGGAACATTCATTTAAAAAGACAATGAATAATAACCCTATTTGTTTTCCTTTTACAGTTACTTTCTGATATCTTTTATTAAATTCAAAGTGATGATCAAGTTTTACTCTGTATAACTATTCTAATGGTGCTGTTACTGTTGATACATATAAATGTTTCTTATACCAAAAGATGGCAGGTTGATTTGTAGTAGTTTGAGTGTTATGAAGAAAAATGCAAAAAAATAAATAATATTTCCTCTGTCTTTCCTATTAAGGCAGAGAAATCAATACTTCAGGTTTGAGTTTGCAGACTGAATTGAGAACATATTTCTTTTACTTGACTTAAATGGTCTAGTGAGTCAGTGGTTACTATGGTAACTGAATAGCACAATTAATGAACCATGGACTCGCCATTCTTAAGGATAACGAATAATTTGCATAAGCATGGTATTACCTCCCAATCATAAATCAAGCAAAGTGGAAATGGAGCAAAATGTTCCTCATCTAACATTTGATAATAAATATGGTGATTAACATTGGTTAGGATATTTTCTTTACACATTTGTAGGTAGTAATATTACAATTCTACCATAATTTACGGTACATGTCATTTCAAACCTATTTTCTGTGGAACTCAAAAGGAGATGTTTTGTGGAATGTTTGCACTGCTCTTTTCAATACAATGAAAGCATATAGTGACCCGGTCCTGTCAAGCTTAAAAAAAAGGAAAAAAGCATCATAAAAGGAGTTCATGCGATTCATGCGCTGAACCAATGAACTAATCCTTTTTTAGGAAAGTGAGTGATTAAGACTTGTAATTCCGGGATTTGTGTTTGATTATATTACATTATTGGAGCTTGAACTTTTGAGACGTCCTGAGGTTTACAAAACACATGGAATGTGTGTCAGATTTAGGCAAAGCAAGAGGTAAAATCTGGGTTATTTCCATTGTCTAATATTCAAACATGTTTTGACTAATGACAGCAAGGCAAAAGTCTGCCAAAAGAGTTCATCCATTAATAAATCATTTATAATAATCACATCAGTATACTGGCCACATTTTTTGGTTCGGCTTAGGAAAAACTACTTGAAAGTGTTTTCCACAATAAATTGAGATCTAAAGACAATTTTGGCCTTGCTTTGATTTTAAGATAATCATCAGTAGATGGTTAAGGTTAAAGATTTGTAAAGGTCAAGAGCAGATATAACTTTATCGAAGAAGTCATTACTGGTTTCATTTGATTAATAGGACGTTGAGGGTGTTCTGAAGAACAGATTGTATCACAGATCATCTGTCTAGGAGGAGGAGGTTAACTGTACGAGATTATCATCAATTCTGTCGGGTTAATTAGATCTGTGATGAAGCCGCTGATATTTTTGTCCAATACTTCCATGAAAATTCACAGAGTGATCTTTTGTTTTAAAGCACTGTAGTTTAATAGAGTGAATAGATAAGCACTCTACACAAAACTATATTTTATTTGCCTTATTAGTGGTGCTTGCTATATACAGTATATTAATAATGTTAAACATCACAGATCTTGCTGATGAGTTGATAGGCTAACACTAAATATGTAATTGTTCGCTTCCACCTTATAACTGTGCAAGAAATATTACAACCGACGCTGATGAAATACAAAACATTAACCCAAATCTGTGGGAAAGGCTGTTTTAGAATCAGTCTGAAACTCAGACTGTGATTCAATGCTGCATAATAAATGAGGCAGACAGGTGCTTGTGTTGTGGGAGGTTGAGATGGAAGGAGCCATCAAGTCTTGGATAAACACACAAGATTATGGCAGCGATCTCCTTGGCTCTCGCCTTCCAGTAATCCGTTTTTCTGATGTGACGATCAAATGTATCTCTTTCTCCAGTTGAGTTAGCTGGCTTAATAGACAGAGGAACCTTACCAACTAAACATCTTCTTAATGCAGCCTGTGCACGTAGGACTCTGTAGGATTATTTCTGTGCCCTAAAGAGATTACTGCAATGATTGACAGGCCTGGGTTCGACTAATGAGGATGCATTCTCATATGCTAAACTTGTAGCATCGGTAGAGTTTGATAGATAAACTGCAGTTAAATCAGACCTGTTTTATTTTATACATCTTATTTATTCTGTGAGTGTTAGGTTTAGAAACCAACAAAGCTACTTAAAGCATTTTTTTTAAATGTATGGATGTGATTGGTTTAGACAGCAAAATATCAAACTAAATGACATTTATTTTAATTAAAAATTACACAAGCAAATCATTTCAAGTAGCATGTTTGCAGATGCCACTTGGTTTGATAGTTTTACAGTGCAATTGATACATTTAAGTTACCCAAAATTGAAAATTCTCTCATCATTTGCTTACCCTCCGTCACATCTAAGATGTGTATGACTTTCTTCTTCTGAACAAATATTTATAGATGACAATCGCAGCTCTGTAGGTCCGTAAAATGCAAGTGAATGATGACCAGGCCTTTGAAGCTCCAAAAAGGAGATCAATTCAGCATAAAGGTAATCCATAAAACTCCAGCGGTTTAATCAATGTCTTATGAAGCGATCCAGTTGGTTTTGGGTGAGAACAGATCAAAATATAAAAAAAATTTCACTGTACATCTTGCCAGTGCAGTCTCTTGGAACAATCATGATTTAAAGCTTGATTACACTTCCTAGTGCTTGACAAATGCAAAGAGTGCTAGATGGAGCTATAGGAAGGGTAATCGAGCTTGAAAGCGCAAAAAAAAAAAAAAAGACTGTTGTCAAGATGTACAGTGAAAAATAAGATATATTTTGGTCTGTTCTCAACCAAAACCAACTGGATTGCTTCAGAAGACATTGATTAAACCACTGGAGTATAAAGGATTATGTTTTTTTTTTTTTACTTTATCTTTTTTTTGGAGCTTTAAGCCTGATCACCATTCACTTGCATTGTGTGGACCTACAGATCTGAGATATTCTTCTAAAAACTTTGTTTGTGTTCTGCAGAAGAAATAGAGTCATACACATCTGGGAGTGCATGAGGGTAAGAGAGAATTACAATTTTTGGGTATACTAACATTTTCAGTGTCAAAATATGTATTGGGGCCTCTGTATTTGCCATGGTTTTTAGTCTGATAATGGTTTTTTATTATTTTTATTGTAGCCTTGGAACTTTTAGAGATGTAAACTTAAAAAAAAATCACAACAAAGGCATGGATATTTATTAGTCAAAAAGTGTGCGAATGCTTGTATGCATCATTTGTGATTAAATGTGTAGTCATGTCTCAACCTGTTTAAATTTGTAAGAGCCGACAGCTGTCATGTCAGTTTGATCCAACACCACAATGATGTTTTTGTACTGCTCATAAAGGAATTACAGGTTTGATCTTTTGGCATGATGAAACGGTGAGTTATGAATGCGAAAATTGAGTTCATTGAGAGAGGAGAGTCGGAGAGGGAAAAATTGTGTGACATAGAGTGATTTACTGCAGCAAGGCAGTCAGCAATTCTCTCTGGCATTTGGATCTACTCAGAGAATGTGTGTCATCAAAGTGCCAGGTCACGTTTTTGATGGAATCTGTGACACATTGGGTATAAGAAATTACAGTGTGCTCTGAGAGCCAGCTCTTTGTATCACCCTGTCCCATGGTATCGTTTGAAGAAAAAATACGAAACTGATAAAAATCTGATAAAAATCCTCACTGTAGACACTATACTGTATATACAATAAATGTTGTTGTTCAGGTTTAGATCCTTTGAGATACATATCCTGCATTGTTGTGTCTGTCTGTGATCTGAGAATTAGTTCTATGTTGTTGTGATTGAATGTATTAATGTATTGCATTTTTTCTGACAGTTTTTTTCCCCCCTCGTAAATCTAGGACTGGGCCGCAAACAATGAAACCAGGCAGCAGATTGAAGACACAGTTTTGTACGGCTACTACAGTAAGTAAATGAGTCCTATCATATATTTCTTAAGGCTATAAATTGATAAACAAAATGTAATCAAATTAATTGCTTGATATGCCATTGAATTTACATTAATTCGGCAGACGCTTTTATCCAAAGCGACCTACAAAATAGGAAAACATAAGCAAATCATCTTAAGGAGACAGTGTTACGAAAAGTGACTTACAACAAAGTTTCACTATCATCAGAATAGTATACAAAACCGATTTAAGTGCAACAAGAATTGTTAATTTTTTTATTTTTTTATGTGACTGGTTAAGTGCTCTTGGAAAAGATGTGTTTTTAGCCATTTTTTGAAGATAGAGAAGGTCATTCCACCAACGTGGCTTGATGAAACCGAAAGTCCGGGAAAGTGTTTTGGTGCCTCTTTGTTTTGGTACGACAAGGCGACGTTCCTTAGCCGACCGCAGGCTTCTGGTGGGAACGCATACATGTTTTTAGGTATGCTGGAGCAGACCCAGTGACTGTTTTGTATGCCAGCATCAGGGCCTTGAATTTAATACGTGCCAGTGGAGAGAGACAAAGAGTGGTGTAACGTGCTCTCTTTAGTTCATTAAAGACCAGACGTGCTGCTGCATTCTGGATCATTTGCAGGGGTCTAATTGCACATGCAGGAAGGCCTGCAATGAGAGCATTACAGTAGTCCAGTCTAGTTATGACAAGTGACTGAACAAGCAGTTGTGTGGCAGGTTCAGAGAGGAAAGGTCTTATCTTCCTGATATTGTAGAGTGTAAATCTACATGATCTTGCAGTCTTGGAGATGTGGTCTGTGAAATTTAGCTCATCATCAATGGTTACCCCTAGATTTTTGACCGTTTTGGAAGGCGACACTGTAGTTGGACCCAGCTGCACGGTGATGTTGTGTTCAACAGCAGGGTTGGCTGGAAAGACAAAGAGTTCGGACTTGGCTGGGTTGAGCTGCAGGTGGTGTTCCTTCATCCAGGCTGAGATGTCTGCCAGACAGGCAGCAATTCTAGCGGTCACTGTGGTGTCGTTGGGCTGGAAAGACAAGTAGAGTTGCGTGTCATCAGCGTAGCAGTGGTAAGAGAAACCATGTGACTTGATGATGGGTCCTAATGACGTTGTGCATATGGAGAAGAGAAGTGGCCCAAGCACTGATCCCTGAGGTACCCCAAGTAACTGATGTGGCTTGGATACCTTCCCTCTCCAGGCTACCTCGTAGGACCTATCTGAGAGATAGGAGTTGAACCAGCCTAGCACAAATCTGGTGATGCCCAGTTTAGAGAGGGTGGAGAGTAGGATCTGATGGTTGACTGTGTCAAAGGCTGCAGAAAGGTCCAGCAGAATCAGAACGGATGATCTGGATTCAGCTTTCGCCTGTCTCAGTGACTCTTGTGACTGACAGCAGGGCAGTCTCAGTGGAGTGTCCACTTTTGAAGCCTGACTGATTGTCATCCAGCAGCTTGTTCTGTGAGAGATCTGATTGAAAACTGCCCTTTCAAGTGTTTTTGCCATGAATGGGATGAGAGAGACTGGTCTGTAGTGTTCTATCTGTGTGGGGTTAAGTGCAGATTTTTTTCAGCAGCGTGGTTTTCTCGAGCCTGATTAAACGTAGTGGGAAAAGTGCCTGCAAGAAGAGATGTGTTAATTATGTGTGTAAGTGCAGGTAGAATGAATGGAGAGATAAATCAATGAATTAATCAAATTAATCAAATTAATAAAACATTTATCACATATATTAATGTTTGTTGAGAAAAGACCCCAAATTAAGATTATTGAAAGACATTACATTATTGTGGCATGTTTAACAGCACCGACTGCAAAATTTGCAAAAATATGCTTTGCAGTTAGATGGTACTTTTTTTTTTTTTTTTTGTTTCCTATTTCATGACAATTGCCACCCTCTCTGTGACCTTTAAAATTAAACTGACCACCAGTCTTCACATGTGATTTGTCTGGCTGTTTCTAAACTTCGAACAGGCATTGTTAACATTTGTTTTTCTAAAAAAATGAAGGATTTGAGTTTCTGAACAAAGGATTTCACAACAGTTTTAGAGACCAATTTTTGAAACTAATTCAGAAGTATCTGAACTGAGTTTTTGAACACAGAATAAGCATAATTGACTAAATTTTCGGACATCAAAAATCTATTTTCTGAATCCAAATTCTGATCAAATGATTTCAGAAGAGTTTCTGGACCAAGTTTCTGAATAGGCATTGCTGCTGGTTTTTTTTTACATAACAAAAATCCAAGGATTTTGGAACAAGCCATTTTCACAGCCTAAATTCTACAGATTTTCTTTTTAGACTTAATACATTTTCATTGTTACAGTGAACTTTTTTTCATAATATGACCATTTCAAGCCACTGCTTTCATAGTGAAGATGACAAATGTAGTCAATTTGTCTGATCAAACTCAATTTCCTTATCTTGCATTTTAGAAAATGTACCATTCATATTCCTTCATCATCTGCTACCCTTATCGTTGGCATTTTATTGTGGGAGCCGGTCCACAGCTCTCTGTTAATGTCCATTGACTCTAGTTATAAATTACACAGCACACATGATCTGACATCAGCCTACAAAAGCTGGCAGTTAGGCCTATGTCACTGAATGGTTTTATTTGTGCGGTACTGTCTTGATCAAATTAAGCTAAAGTGGGTGTAGTTTTCATCTGAATAAATCTCTTGTCTAGGAGGGTAAAACACTCAATTGGTCAAGTGACCTTTTCCATAAACAAGGTCGAAAGGCCTCGTGAACATGGACACGTTTATCACTAATGAACAGCTTTTTGAAACGCTTCACAACACTAAATATATCTCAGTGAAACATACACGCCTTAATTAAGTCCTCCATTGCTTTCTTTTTAAATTCCCTAGTACACTGCCTGGCCAAAAAAAAAAAAAAAGTTGTATGGATTTAAATAAGCAGATACTTAAAAGCCTATGATTGGATTATTATTGCAGTGATTAATATGTTTCAGCTGGTAACAATTCTTCTAACCCTAACTCATGCAGTGTGTAGCTTCTCATTTTTTAAACAACCATGTCAGAAGACGGATCCCGTGGTGGATACGATGTTGCTGTTTTACAGAAGGGGCAAATTATTGGCCTTCATCAAGCAAAGAAAACAACTAAAGAGTTTGCTGAAATCACTGGAATTGGGTTAAGAACTGTCCAGCACATTATTAAAACCTTGAAGGATTGTGGTGATCTGTCAGCTTCACGGAATAAATGTGGGTCGATAGAAAATCTTGAATGATCGTGATCGGAGATCAATAAAACTCTTCAAGTCACATCATAAAACATCGACAGTAGAACTCACGGCTATGTTTAATAGTGAAAGTAAGAGCATTTCCACATGCACAATGTGGCGAGAACTGGGACTAAACAGCTGCGTTGCCACAAGAAAGCCACTTGTTAGTGAGGCAAGTCTTTAAATGTATTTTTTATTTTTTTTTAATTTTGTGATTTTACAAAATTACTTCAATTTGCTTGGGAGCATAAAGATTGGACTGTGGAGCAATGGAAAAAGGTCATGTTCAGTGTTTCCACGTGTCCTGGAAAACCTGGAATTTTGCAATGCAGTTTTCAAGTCATGGATAAGTCATGGAAAATTAGAGAAATACCTAAATGTCCTGGAAAATAAATACTTGTCCTGGAAAATATTTCAGTATAATAAAATAGTTTGACTCTTGCTAGCAAGGTTTCTGTTACATGTACAAAACATCTCAATGATCGGGACTCGGAATAGGAGTCAAATGCACAAATTTGTGTTGTTTTGTCAGTGCCGACAGCTGCGCATTTTGAAACAACATCAACGGTTAAGGACGCTTACACCTTTATGATTGATTACAGCAGCAACCAGTTGTGTGCTTGGCAATCGCGGTCAAACAAAGGTAGATCGCTTGATTGGTTACAGCTTGCTTGGCTACAGCAGCGTGTGCACAGTGAGAAGCGGCAATCGTGAAACTTCTCATTCATAGACAAACTGAATGACCTGGTACATGTACCGACCGACTGAATTAGAGGGGCATATTTTTCGTTCACTTCAGCATCAGCATGTGAGTCTGCCTTGTTCATCACACAGTAGTGTAGTCTTGGGCAGGGGTTTTCATCTAGGACCCCCAAATGTAATGATCCCTTGCGAAGGACCCTTTCCTTAAAATACAAAGTCAGCTATTTATTTAAATGCAAACTCCCTTTTTTAATGTGCGAAAAATAGTAAGTATAAACACAACTGTTTGCCTTAAGTTTTTAAATAATGTGCTTTTATATTGTTATTGCACTAAAGACAAAAAGTAGAATATTATCTTGAAACTATTTACTCCGTATTAAGTGGACAGCATATCTTTTTTTCTACATAGTATTAGTCGTGTTAGATGTAAAAACCTGAAGAGAAGGATTTTCAGTTCAATTGAAATGTCTTTTCATAGGACTTTTCACAAAGCAGCTTCACAGAGAATATTGCTTTACAATCCCCAGTGAGCATGCTAAAGGTGACAGTGTTAAGAATAAGCTCCCTATACAGTTTTATCACAAGTATAATCTATTCTAAAAAGCATGTACTTTTTCAAAAGTATAGTAGTTTTCACAAAAATAAATGCAGATGTGTTTTATTATAACTGTTAAAACTATGGCTGTCAGTAGAATAAAATTACTAGAATTAACCATATTTTTTGGCCAGTCTTTAGATGACAGAATGACACTGTAAATTTGTAAAATGTTAACCTTTATACACATTTTAAAAAAACTTTCTCTGAAATTTTTTTGGACCCCCTAGCATTCCCTTGCGGACCCCAGTTTGAAAACCCCTGATCTAGGACATGCGCAGACATACGCCATATGCCCACTGATCTTTCTTAGGATTTTGCGTATGCCCACCTAAAATAAGTGATGATACGTATGGCCACCAGAACAACGAGTAAGCTTTTGACTGGGAACTTTTGCAATCTACTAACGCGATACCGCAGCATTGTTGAGCGAATGTCTTTTTTTTTTAAGTGCGCAGAGATTCTCTCTAAATTCGCACGGAGCTGCGGGAGCGCAACTGATGGCACTGGCAAGACAGACAGGTTGAATAAGCTGATCCACAAATCAGAACGTTAATTTCAGACGCGATTGGATATTTTCTAACCAAACATATTTGCCGTTTTAGTTAGGGTCGGGACATTTCCAACATCTAATGCTGATGCACAAGCATCTCTGGAGTAACCATAATTTGCGCTGTCATTTTATTTCTCTGCTCTATATATATATATATATATATATATATATATATATATATACACACACACACACACACACACACACACTGTCAGCCAAAAGTTTGGAATAATGTCCAGATTTTGCTGTTTCGGATGGAAATTGGTACTTTAATTCACCAAAGTGGCATTCAACTGATCACAAAGTATTGTCAGGACATCACTGATGTAAAAAATAGCACTATCACTATATGAAAAAAGTCATTTTTGATCAAATCTAGACAGATCCCATTTCCAGCAGCCATCACTCCAATACCTTATCCTTGAGTAAGGTTGTTGAAACAATGCCACCTCGAATGTATGCCGTAATTGAATGTTTTCAAACCCAGTGGAACATGTTCATATTTATGTTTGGTTAATTCTCTAGTCCTAGGGCACCTGTGTGACTTCATACATTCACTAAAAATTAACTTGGGATGAGTTGACTATAAACAATCTCAAAAATGGTAAAGAAAATTGATGTTAGTTTTGAGAAAAGGTCTAGCATCTTTAGTTTGCAGATGCCATTGCTAGAAATGAAATATCTGAGAAGTTTAAGCGTTTTTAAATCGCTCATCGACATATATGGATACTTTAATTGAGTAGTCTATTGCCTCCACTTTAAATAATACCTTTTAGGAATGGTGGGATCTGGGACAAGATAACATAAAATTGAGTTATGGCACAGTTGCTTGATTATCATTAGAGTTTGTGAACAGATGCTGCATGGAACAGGCCGTCGGTAGTAGAGCAGCACGGCGTCTGTTGAGCGGTGCCAAATGCCCAAGAGACAAACTGTCAGCCAATACAAACCAGCCAATCATAAAGCCTCACTTCCTTTGTCAGAAAACCATCAGAAGATTAACGATGACAAAGCATATAGACGTGCCTCAAATCCCCTGTCCAGCTGTCAAGCCTGTTTTCTCCAAGAACAAAAAAAATAATGATTTTTAGCTCAAAATTGATTTGTATGTTAAGAGGTCATGAAGAAATAATCTGAAAATAAAACTTTTTGAGAACCTTTGAGTAAATTTGGCCAAAGCACAATGTAAGGAAAATATATATATTTGGTATTATTTAAAGGAGACCTATTAGGTCCCTTTTTACAAGATGTAATAGAAGTCTCAGGTGTCCCCAGAATGTGTCTGAAGTTGTAAATGCCTCTTTTTGAGTGGAATCAAAACATGCTGTTTTCATGTGTGTCTCTTTAAATGCAAATGAGCTGCTGCTTCCCGCCCCTGACATAGCTCTGGTCTCAGTGAATACAATCAGAGGCAATGGTAACTTTAGCTGCATTAGCCGTGGAATCAGCTAACAAGCACATTCGGAAAGGCGATTTGCAACATCCTGCTTCATTTTGACACTCATTCAAAAAGCAGTACGGTTTAAAATAATTTGCACAAACACACATTTTTGTATGTTTTGGGGTACATTTCCTTCAAAAACAAAACTTGTCTACTGCGTCTTCAATGGCTATGATGCCGGGAGTACATGAAGACTCTTATATTCTCTTTCTGATAACAACAGAACACTTATGACACTTACGAAGCTGAGACATTATTCTTCTCACTGTATTTGCTCCAGCATGGAAAAAAATGGCAGACTGTGTGTAGATCACTCAGGGGGAGGATCAATGATAATAGGGTGGAGTCAGTCACCAGTCGTGGGCGAGGCTTGCTCTCACGTGATGTCATTTTAGAGCAGAAACGACAACCATTCATTTTGACACACTGTTTTTGATTAATAGAAATATAAGAAAGAGGAGTGGGTGGACTTTTAACATTGTAGGGTGGTTGTGTACACACGCTTCCGACTCACATTTATGTACATACACCATGTAAAAATGAATTGTGCATAATAGGTCCCCTTTAACTTCCCCAGTGTGACATTTCCAAGTGCTTGAATCATGAAAGTAGACCAATCGCTTTTAATCACCTTTTTTTAACGTGTCATATACACTCACTGAGCACTTTATTAGGAACACTTGTACACCTACTGTACTTATTCATGCAATTATCTTAGCAGCCAATCGTGTGGCAGCAGTGCAATGTACAAATAGTAAGGGTCAGGAGCTTCAGCTTCAGGAAGTCATTTTGATTATGAAAACATTTTGTTTTTGTTCTATATGATGAATCATGCACAGTGGAACCAGAGACATTTATTAAGAAAATAAGCCAATGTAATTTTGATTATTCATGTTTTTAATTCAGTGTAAATATTTGTTTATTTTTTTGTCACAGAGCATTCCTGCGTCATTGATAATGCATGTCCCTGCTGCTGATTCTGCAATTTGCTGTTATATACCTCACATTTTTATGAGGAGAAGTTGTAATTATTTTTACAGTTATGTTTATTGACGTTAGTGGTGCATAAATTACACACTTCAACTTTAAGACACATTCCACGCAGCACACGTCCACACTCCCTGCGCCCGCTTCAGTCTTATGATGTTATTTAATCATAACGATGCTTATGAAGTTCTCCTCATGCTTTATTTCCCATGATGCATCTATTCTTTCTTTGCTTTGGGATCCACAGAGATTCTGGTCATTTCATTTTGTGCCTTTTTTGGAAGATCAGTGGTTGCACCCTGCTGACAATGCTGAAAGGACCATGACATGACACATCTGTTACTGAAATAGTAGAAAAATATTTTTGGGCTAAAATAATTGTACATAAAGCCTTGTGTGGAAAGGGATTCGGAGTAGGTTCGATCGCTGCTTATAAATGTGTTTACATAACACCTATGCGACTTTCAGTCTCAACGACTGTTCTTGGAGTTTACTGTTTACTTTTTTTATTCCTGATGACGAATGGTTGCCTTTCTTTTTTATTTGCTTCCCTTGTACTCATGGGGATGGACTCGGAGAAGAACAACTGTCTTATCCCAAGAAACGCAAGGCAAGCATGAGGAATAGGAACAAATTTGATTCTTTTGAGAAAGTGTGATGTCAACACCTCTCAAAACCTCCTCCAGGAAAAGTGCTTTTGTTCTCAGAAAAGATGCTGCATGCTGCTTTTCCACTAGGAACCATTAACACTCGACCATATGAACTTTGGGTATTTGCATTGAAATCACCTGCTGCAGTGGAATCTGACAGTAATGAATAGATTGTTCTCAATCAATAGATGCAGCCTGCTGGCCACTCTGCAGTTGCTCTCACACAGGCTGTTATACTGCGATTAAGGTATGTAGATATTGTTTTCTCCACTGACAGAACTGCAGTGGCTTCAGACAGAATTATCCTGCTCTTTTTTGGCATTTTGGTGGCATTTTTGCTTTGCTGCAGTTTTTGATTTAGTTGCATTGATTCCAAGGGAGAGGAGATTTTCCAGCCGCCTGTAGGTGGAGATCAAGATCCATCTTTCACAGCAAGGCCGAATCCAATATGTTTGTGTAGACTGCCAGGTCAAACCCTTAAGGCTTCCTTAAAAAGAAGATTCTGAGATCCCTGTCCGCCAAGGCCATGCAAACAGAATAATTACAGCGCTAAATTGTGTGGTGGTGAACATTGTACTTAAAGGCATAGTTCACCCAAAAATGAAAATTCTGTCATTGTTTACTCATCCTTGTGTTGTTCAAAACCTGACTTTATTTCTTCAGTGGAACACAAAAGGAGATGTTAGGCAGAGTGTTAGCCTCAGTCATCATACACTGAAAGTGAATGGTGACTGAGATTGTCTATGTGTAACATCTCCTTTTGTGTTCCAAGGAAGAAAGAAAGAAAGAAAGAAAGACAGTAGAACAACATGTTGGTTATAATGATGACCGAATTTCCATTTTTGGATGAACAATCCCTTTAAAGAGCACAAACTTGTCCACAGCAAAGTGTAGCTTGAAGCTTTTGCTCTGAAGACATTCATTCTTAGCTTGGTTGTAATTATTTTATTATGACACGTTCCCTTTGTCAAACATGCTTATCATGCTTGGGTGTTGATGATGTCAGGTGCACAAATGTGCACCATTTGTTTGAGGCATAATTCATATCCCATCGTGAAGCCCTCTCAACATCTACTGACATGCTTGGCAACCACTTCAAGAGCTCTTTGCTTGTTATGGCTGCTCAGTTTTAATCAAACTCTGCTGTGCTGTGTCATATGTTAAACTGAAAATGGGTTCATGCTTTGTGTATGACAACACTTAAGCTATAATTATTGTGACGGCACTCAAACCTGAAGCAACTTGATTCTTTCAGCAAATGTGACAATAAACTTCATAAATCCCTAATTAAATACTCTTGATGAGTGCAGTTTTCTTTCATGTATTGAAATATTTCCAATAGAAACAGGAAGTTTGTTGCTAGTCAGTGGTAGGTAGTTTTAGGGAGAGGTACATTCTCATTGTAGATGCATCATCAATATTTTTCAGCCCAATATCATTTAAATTTGGTGATTTTGGCTACATTTTTGCTAAATGATATTACACGGTTCCTTACACGTCTCGTGACAGTTGCAAAGTGATATGTCCACTGTGTGATGCAAAAAGCAATTTAAAAATCAAGTTTTAAATAAAAAAAGCCTACCTGCTTACACTAAACCTTAAACCTAACCAACAGAGTTCTAAAAAGCAAATGTGACATGAAAAACGCAATTGCTGAACCAACCACATCATTATGTGGTGCTTTGATGACACTTTCAGCTCATGTGTTAACTTACAATCTCTTCAGGACTTGAACTCTGGTCTTTTGCATATGCAACGTTTTGTCAGTTGAGTTACCGTGCAATTTGATTGCATGTAAATGCAGTTGGTTATGTAATGCAAACGTTAAAATGTATCACCTTACAAGTTGTGTACAACAGTAAAAGTGTAAGTGCTTATGAACTGATCTGATGTTTTACTCATGATTTGTGTGAATGGGAAGTCACTGAACCCATTTACATGAACAGTAATATGCTGATTAGTCTCTAAATCCAGTTTATTTAAAAAAAAAACCTGGCAAGAACTCTGTGTTTACATGATATTTGAAATAATCAAATATTTCTCTACTTTTGACGTCAAACAGTGAAGTGGCTTGTGCTCAGCACATGAACAACTTGGATGAGCTGGTAAGAACTACCCGTGTCGATCGGCCAATAAAAGAACACTGTTTATTGCGTTTTCATGACTGCATGCATTGCTGGTTTATTAAGCATTATCAGTGTAATAACGTGTATGTAATGCGCTCGTTGTTGTAGCACCCCTAGCCTCTTTCACCAGAAAACTGCCACAATACAATGAGCCATGTAAAAATCACTTTAAAAAATGTATGTGCTGTACAGAAATGAGAACAGGTTGGTATTTTTGGTCCATTTTCCCTGAAGAGAAAGGCTGTAAAAAAATTATTATAGGTTAATTTTGTCAACTTATCAGAATCTCTTTTATTCGCCAGTATGACGAGGTACAGGAATTTATCTTGTCACATTTGACATCTCAACATGCAATGATAGATTACAATTACACAGTTACACTAAATGCAAAGAGATGTACATATTACAACACAATGTACACATTACAATCTATCATTACAATTTATACAATTTTTGGACTGCACTAGCATATAGATGGCTTCAGAGCTACAGTAACTGACATGAACTAAAAGCAAAAAAAAATATTTTATGGGGTCTGTAAGCCTCGAATGACAGGAGAGAATGTGTGCGTTTCCTCCTATGTATTAACGGAGGCCCATTAATGTCCAAAACAGCTCTGTTCCTGATCTTATATTAAGCGTAAACTTTTTAGAGTCTCTCTTAAAGCGTGGCATCACCCCATTATACAAATGATCCATCCAAACCGAGTTGCACTTCAAAGCCATGGAGTTGCCAACCAGGAGTTGCTCAGACCCTCAGAGAAACAGGCAGATAAACCCTTGAGCCCTATAAATAAATCATTGGATTTCATTATGGTCTAATCCTGTTTCTTTTGCATGTATTTATGTGTGCATTTGACAACTAAAGGAGGGGTTAAAGTTTTACAGCTCAGTATGAGCATACATTTAATGGCTAGCTCTGTGTTCTTCGTACATGTTTCAGCATGATCGCTAATGGAAAGTGCAAGTTGCTGGTGGCACCCAACAGCAGCAAACACTAACAGATTATGCATTTATTGGAGTGGGCAGCTGTGCATGGTGCAAAGTCCTTGAGCCTGCTGAGATGAGCGCTCAGGCCAAAGTGTACACAGGAAGGATTCGAATATGGCCTGGCTTTGCCTGCCATTAATGCTCTGCCCAATTTCTGAGAGCCGCATCATGGTGCCTCTGCCTAGTGGCAAGGATTTTGATGATCAGACGTGGGGATAGTAAACCGTGGATGGATTGCGGCTAAAGCCCCCATCCAAGACATCCCTGGAGATTACCCTTTTAGGTTAAGTAATTAAAAGGAAAATATATATTTGTTAGCTGGCCTGAGGCCAAGTCCTTGGGCAGCTTTCCCATTTAATGTAGTATTCTTTGGAGTGCACAGCCTCTACCTTGAGGTTTGGCCACAAAACGCTAGGTTAAATGGAAAAACTTCTCTAAAAGTCCCCTGATACTTCACATGTCCCGAGCTTAAATGCTTCCTATCACCAGTCTGGAGTCTGTTGCAAATCCACAGTTTTGTTTGAAATGCCAAGAGTGTTTAAAAGCTGAAAGATTTTCCTTGATTTTAAAGAAATAGTTATGTCCTCTTTTACTCATGCTCACATGGTTTCAAACCCATATGACTTTCTACAAAAAACAGAAAAAGAGCTATTTTAAATGATGTTCAGCTTAATGATTTCAGTACAATGGAGGTTGATAATGACTCACTTTAAAGCTTAATGATGGATAAATAATGACATAATTTTTACTTTTTGGTGAAATATTCCTTTAAATGCTTCCTATCATCAGTCTTGAGTCTGTTACCAATCCACGGTTTTGGGCCCTGTACCAGATGGCACCCTAAGCCCTTGCAGTCTTCCTCTGAGTCCAGACTTTGGTGACGGAAGAAAGTGCAGACCAATGGGGCACTAGTTAGCCTAGTAAGTGTGTGTTTGGGACAGACATCTATTAGATAACACTTTTTCATATACATAGTTCTACATATACACAGAGTTTTACAAATTATTATTTGAAAAGACAAGGCATTGATAAAAATGTGAAAGGAACACATTTTAAACTAACTCTTGAATATTTGTTTTTATTAAATAATTCAGTGTCGCACTGACAATAAAGAATTAGACAATTGAAACAAGAACCTCTGAAAAACAAAACACGCATACAGTAAAACAACAACAAAACTTTTTAAATATTTCGAAAACAAATAAACATTACTTAGACACCTGGGTGGTTGAATGCAGGTGCTTAAAGCTTTCAAATGTACATCTCACACACCACCATAGATCACAAAAATCATTATTTTATATACACAGCCACACTTCTGCAGGTAAATACAGTATATTGCAGGTAGACAGAGTTGCTATATCAATTAATATAAGCAATCTTACATGCTACAGCTATGTACTGGAACAACTTTCCTCATGTTTTAATAATTAAGAGATTCACAATAATATTTAAATCCTTTTTGAAACAACAATAGCCACGTTTTACTGTTAGATTGCTTAATTTTAAGAACCTCTGCCCATCTCACAGGCTGTCCCATGTGCTGTGTTTCCCTCTCTCCCTTGTGTTTGTCACAGGTGCTCAGCAGAGCTAATTCACATTGCCTGTGATTATTGGCAGCACCTGTATCCAATCTTCCTTTCTCCTATATATTATCTCTATTCTCCTATATAGTCTTCCCTGCCATATAGTTGTATTTTGTCTCCAGTCAAGTCGTTCCTGTCTGTTTCAAGTTTTCCCCTGTCAGTTTGTTTTCAGTCCTATTTTAGTCTTGCTGTTTATTTTCTCCTTTTTTTAGTGTTTGTTTGTATTTGTTTTTTTTTTCAATGAAAATCTTTTCATTGCCATCCTGCATCTTGGGTCCTTCCTCAAAAACGTGACAGAACAATATGGCCAACTGTGGACCAGTGGAGGCATAATGGGTCAATAATTTTTGTTGAACCCAGCTCCTGCCCTCGGTTGCCCAATCTCCTGGTCTGCTTTCAGCACGGCCGCCCCATCTACATTTTTGCTGAGGAGTTGGCCGGAATGGCCTCCGAGTGGAATGTTGCTAAGTCCATCTCCAAGCAAATTTTTGTGACAGGTCTGGACAAACGCATCCGTCCAGAGCTGAGGTCGATTTTGCCCCTGTCGCTGCCAGCACTTATGGCCACTGGGGCCATTTCCCTGTCGCTGCCAGTGTTCACGGCCATGGAAGCCATCCCGTTGGTACCACCCTGGTCCAACCTGCCAGCTCCTCCCTGGTCCATCTCGCCTGTGCTATCCTGGTCTTTCCTGTTGATGTCTCCCTGGTACATCCCACTGACACAATCCTGGCCTGACCCACTGGCTCCTCCCTGGTCCATATCACCAGCACTATCCTGGTCTGTCCCATTGTCGCCACCCTGATCCAACCCACCGGCTTTTCCCTGGTCCATTCCACCAACGCTACCCTGGTCTGTCCTGCCGGTTCTTCACTGGACCTTATCTTATACCCTGTCTGTTTTGTTTGAACACACCCACCCTCCCTTCACGTTGTCTGGTATTTTGTCTTGTTTTGTTCTGTCTTGATCGTTGGATGCCTGGGAGTCATCCCTCAGGATGGCGTGAGGGGGTACTGTCATGATCCTGCCTCTTCGATCTGGTTTTATTCCTGTTTTGGCGGGATTGTGTCAGTTTCATCCACCCATGTCTCAGGATATCCCATGTGCTGTGTTTCCCTCTATCCCTCATGTTTCTCACATGTGCTGCTTAGCAGCACAATCAGCGTTGCCTTGGCGGCGCTGATTCATGCTGCCTGTGATTATTGTCAGCACCTGTATCCAATCTTCCTTTCCCCTATATATTCTGTCCTTTGTCTTGTCTTCCCTGCCATATTGTTGTACTTTGTCTTCAGTCCAGCCAAGTAGTTTTTTTGTTTTTGCTTGTGATTTCTTTCAATTAATACTCATTGCCATCCGACATCTTGGGTCCTTCCTCAAAAATGTGACAAAAACTTTCTCAAGGAAAAATATCCAATAAAACCAGAATAATTCCATATCTCTGAACTGGTTAATAAAACAAAGTGTTGAACCAATTATACACATCAGACTAATCAGTGATACTTTATATACAAGATAAGCAAGTTATCCATCATTGACAACCAGTAAAAAACTATTATTGTCTGCCATGTTTTTTCCTCCAGCAAGGAAACTACAATCCTCTGTGATTTGAACAAAAATATCAGCTGCAGGGACTGTTGGGTACTAGTCCGCTGTGGAGCTCACACTGATGCAGGCTCAGCCGAAGGGCACATTGAAGCCGTGAAATATCAAGAGTGTTTAAAGGCTGAAAGTGTTTCCTGAATTTTAACTCAAAAGTGTTGGCACTTTCATACAAGGATACAAGAAATGGTTTCTGTCTGAAAGATAATCAGATCTAACAGTCGAGGAGCCACTGAGGTGTCCACCTCTGTGCACATTTAAATCTACATCTCAGAGAAAATCAGACTAGCTGTTCAGCCTTCTCTATTGGCTCTTTTCACATCTTCTCAAATAAGTGAAAGGCAGAGTCAGTCAGGTATGTCCTTGTGCAAAGCTCCGGGACTTAAAATGGATATGAAAGATAAAAGTGAAGCAATTTCCTAAAGTGTGGATGTGCCTCACATTAGGATGACAGCAATTCATCTGCCATCACAAAATTAGTTCTGCAGCCAAAGATAAAGCTCTGCTATTGAAAATGGAGTCAAAATAATAGTTTCGTTCGCAGGGTCATGCAATGAAGATGGTTGCAGCACTTATGGATTGCATCTTAAAGGGATGGTTCACTCAAAAATGAAAATTACTCATAATTCCTTATATCGTTCCAAACTATGATTTTCTTTCATCAGTGAAACAGAATAAAAAAAATAAAATAGAGGTGTTTGGCAGATTGTCCCAGGGTGCTTTTTGGATTCAGTGAAAGTGAATTTTTTAAGCTCTAAAGGTGACAAAAATAAAGAAATAAAAATACCATAAAAGTTTGACATCTCATTTTTTGCTCCATGGACGAAAGTAAGTCATTTTTGGGTGAACTATTCCTTTAAAAGTTTTATAAAGGAAAGTAGTTCCACAAACTATTTAAAAAACAAAAAACAAAAAAAAAAAAACAGATTTTTTTTCTTGTTTCAAATGTACTATCCTATCAGTGACTGGATCATGCTAATAAGTGTATTCTCATTGTTTAGTGGCGATATCTCAGGGCCAGCAAAGCCTTCTGTGCTGGCATAACATGCCTAATAAATATTTTTTCATCCTTTCATTCTCATTGACCTTTATTCCTATGTATTTTCAATCGATTTCCACTCCTAATTCATCTACAAACAAATAGCAAAAAACAAAAAGTTTATCCAATTAGAATTTATTCCTCGATGCTTACAAACAAAGTATGACAAATGTTTCACAAATCGCATGCCCGAAGCCATGCTCCTTAGCTGAAGCAGTGTGTGAGTCTGAGCTCCACCCAGTGAGGCCTTCAGAATTTCCACAGAATCCCTCAACACTGCAGTGAATAGGCATCTAAAGTCAGGTTGTCAGATTCATCAGTCAATCAGATTGATTTATTTGTTCTTGGTGGGTGTGGTCTTTAGGATATGTCCCAATCCAGGCCTTGAGTGACGCAATCACTGGGATCAAGTTTTGAAAAGTTACCATGTAACCTGATGAAACAAAATGTATTACAAATTAAAATCGCAAGTATTATAAGAGAGCTTTTTCTTGGTATTAGACCTCCTTGGTGTTTTTAAAATGTCAATTGGTATTATTAGTTGGCCTACGATGTAATTTATTCATTGTGAAACTGTGTTTTCTTAATGGCATGAATCGCACTGAAGGCCTAGACTTTAAATGGCCGCGGCTGCGTATAACACCTCCCAATTTGCAACACATAGAAGTTTCTTTAATAGGATGTTCTTAATTTAAAGGGAATGTTGAAAGCATATTTAAGGCATGGGTCATGAAGGGAATAAACTGTGAAATAAATTCAGGAAACTGTTTGGAGAGTGCCAGTCTTGAGGATCCGTGCCTTATTTTGCAAAGTGTTGTATGAAGATGATCTTGCCTCCCTTTTTTACTATTTTCACATTAATTCACAATTCATGTCTTGTATTACACCACCTCTTCAAAAAATGAAGGCAGTTTCCCCTGCTGTATAAACGGACACTGAGTCCCATCGAGTATCCGTACTCCATCAAGGGAACAGTGCTTTCTTTTCAATCAGATATCAGCCATGCTCTGTTGCAAAAGTAGAACAGGGATGCAGTTTAAATGCTTCAATTTCATTCTATTTTGTTACTTACTTTTGAGCATTTAAGTGGCAAATAGGAAAACTATTACAGAGTGTCCAGTGTTATGTTGTGTAGCTGTGAAGATTGAAGTAATTTTCATGCTAGCATTTTTGAATACAGAGTAGAAGGCCTATATCTGAAGGGCTCTACTCACTTATTCAAGTATAAAGTGTCTTTCTCAAGGGCAGTAGGGTGAGAGAAAGATCTCAGCAGATCTCCAGTTCATTAATGGTCTGTGTTAGCAGCCTAGCTCTGTAGACATTAGGCTACCACACAACCAAAACACTTTGTCAAAGGATGGCATAATGATAAGCAGAAGACTTTGTAAGATATAGTATGACAGTTCATACACAGAAGTTACACCATTTATTTACGTAGAGACCAACCAATCACAAACATAATTTCCCATTTATATAATATACAGTAGTAATTAGGGCTGGGTAAAAATATAGATTTTTCGTTTCATTTGAACGATCTCAAAATCTATTTTTATATACCAAGATTGATCTTTCACTCTGTGTGGCAATCCTCTATAATGCAAGTAAATAACTTGCATGTGCAACCAGATCTAATGCTATGCATCTAAAAATGTCTGTGATTAGCCACTGACTAGTAAATATTCAGATTTCACTCATAATTGATGGAATGAACCAACACATCCTCACACGGTTCTACACCAGCACTGTAGAGAGCATCCTGACTGGCTGCATCACCGCCTGGTACGGCAATAGCACCGCCCACAACCGCAAAGACCTGCAAAGGGTGGTGCGAACGGCCAGAAACATCATCGGAGGTGAGCTTCCCTCCCTCCAGGATATATATAACAGACGGTGTGTGAAGAAAGCTCGGAGGATTATCAAAGACTCCAGCCACCCGAGTCATGGGCTGCTCTCACTGCTTCCATCAGGCAGGCGGTATCGCAGCATCAGGACCCGCACCACCCGACTACATGACAGCTTCTTCCCACAAGCAATAAGACTTTTGAACACATGATCTCTCACGATCTACAATCAGCACTGCACTTTATTAATCCTCATTCTGTCAATATATTCTCGCTCCCAATTCAGTTAGTGTATATATATATTTATACCCTTATCTAGTGTATGTGTATTCTACATTGTGTGTATTGTGTACATTTGATATGTAAATTGTTGTGTTGGTACACTACCGTTCAAAAGTTTGGGGTCACTTGTCTGAAATGTTTCTCATGATCTTAAAAATCTTTTGATCTGAAGGTGTATGCTTAAAAGTTTGAAATTAACTTTGTAGACAAAATATTATTCTGCCAAAACATATACATTTATTTAATTACAAATCTAAAATTTCCTAAAAAAAAAAAAGTTTTTGAAATGGATGACTTGGATCAAAATATGAAGAAAAGAAGCCAATAAGTGCCCAACATAGATGGGAACTCCTTCAATACTGTTTAAAAAGCATCCCGGGGTGATTCCTCAAGAAGTTGGTTGAGAAAATGTCACGAGTACATGTCTGCAAAATCTAGGCAAAGGGTGACTACTTTGAAGATGCTAAAATATTACATAGTTTTGGATTTATTTTGGATTTTTTGGTCACAAAATAATTCCCATATTTCCATTTCTATTATTCCATAGTTTTGCTGGCTACTATTATTCTAAAATGTGAAATAAATAAATAAATAAAGAATGAGTAAGTGACCCCAAACTTTTGAACGGTAGTGTATGTGTACATTTGTTATGTAAATTGTGTTGTGTAAATATGTTGTTATTGTAAAGTGGTTTATGTCTCGTCACTGTCATTACTGCAATGTTGCTCGGAACTGCACACAAGAATTTCACCTGCTGTTGCACTCGTGTACACAGTAGTGTGACAATAAAGTGATTTGATTTGATTGATTTGATTGGAATAGCATAGTGGAGAAGTTATTAGCACAGAGTTCCTTTCACCGTGTGTTGAGAGTAAAAGTTGGTTTAACTCATTCTGTGTGTCCAAAGAAGAGATCCACAAATGCCATAGAATAATGTGTATTTTAATGCCCTTTCTGTTTATTTATTTATTTTATAGTCAGCTGTTGATAAAAAAAAGAAACATTGAATTCTATTCACACTTGGATGCGCTAAAGAAATTACGTACATATTTTCTCGTTATATGCGCTTACTGGCTGATGCCGCAAGTCTTAAAAGAGACCGATTAACCGCGTGTTCTATATATCCATGTAAATACTTGTAAATAATAAAAACTGGCTAAATGAATTAATATAAATGTATGAAAATATTATTTATTATTTACTACTTACACTGCTTGTACTTTAGCAATATCACACGGGCAAGAGTGCTGTAGTGCCCTAAATTAGCACGGCTGTGATTTGGCCACATGTAATCACAGCAGTGCTGATGTAGGGCCATACAGCATGATTGTGAGTTTGATATTGCTCAACAGTTCAAAAGTAAAACAGTTCAAAGTAAATAAAAAAAAAATCACAAAAACTGCAGTTGTGCATGGAACATCTTTCTTACACGACGGATCAGTATCTGCCGCATCTAATTCAAAAGATGCGCTCAAGCCTCTGTTGCTTATAATAAAATTTCACTTTAGAACTAGTAATGATGGCTTGGGCTATTTCTAACAAGTTATTAGAGAAACAAGCATGTGTGTGTATGTATGTGTGCGTGTGTATTAGAGAGAGAGATAAATTGAGCATGTGTGATTACCTCCCTCTGTCACGAGTCGACTCTCAAGCAGATGCTGTAGTGTGGTAGTCTCTGTAGAAAAATAGCCATCCCAGTAGGGGTATTCCTCCCTATTTCAAGGTAGCTGGTGTGCAAGGGTCATTCACTTTAGAAACAGTGTTAGAAACAGTATAGAAACTCCACTATGTTGAATATTTACATGTTATCCAATGTGGAAACTCCAGTAAGAGGTAAGCGTCATGACTTTGTTTGATTTATCAGTCTGCTGTGTCTCTCAGCTGTCAAAAGTCTTAATGCTAAATCTGTAGTAGTAATCCAAGCGATGATGGAGTGAGAGACAATGCCAATGTCTTCAAATAAACCACTCTCTTACACTGACTGATGCTGACTCAATACATGTCTACTCAACTGGTTCATAACACAAAAAAATGGTCAAATACATCCCTTTTTCTCTGTATAAAAATAGGCGTCCGAGCGTATTTCGTGGTAGCTGGTGCGCAAGAGCGATTCACTGTAGAAATTGTTCTCTCATTTGCCACGATAATTAGATCTACTCACAACACGAAAACTCCGTATAACAGGTTTCAGTGGAAAGGAGGAGGCAGCAACCAGACGAAACATCAAAGTAATGTTTTTAATAAACTTATGTGAAAAGTATGTGGACACCCCCTTAATTGACAAGTTTGGTTACTCCATTAATTCCAGTAGGACTTCCAACTTTTTATTTCAGCATGACAATACAACTGTGCACAAAGTGAGGCCCATAAAGAAATGGTTTGCTGTGTCTGGTTGTAAAGAAATTAACTGGCCTGCACAAAGCACAGACTTGAACCCCACTGGGCATTTTCGGGTTCAATTGGAATGCCAACAGTAAGCCAGGCCCCATCGCCCAACATCAGTGCCTGACCTCACTGATGCTCTTGTGTCTGAACTGGAGCAAATTCCTACAGCCATGTTAGAACATAAAGTATAGTGGAAAGCCTTCCTAGAAGAGTGGAAGCTATTTTTGCTGCAAAGGGGAATTGATGCCTGTGCTTTTGAAATTAAATGTTTATTCAGCACATGTTGTGTCCACAAACTTTTGACCACATATTGTATATACTGTAGTTAGTCATGAAGGACACATCATATTTGCTGAAGGATTCACATTCTGTCTTTTTTTGCATTAGTTTGATTCTAATATGTGGTCTGCTGCAGTCTCTTGTTTGAGAGATCACTAAATGTGAGTCTCTCTGAATCCAGCACTGTATTACTATCAGCAAACCTGCCAACCTCAAGTTTTCAAAGTAACGATAAGTTATATGGTCTGTGTGTCGCAGATTGTTAAATGTGACTTTTTATTGTACCGTATTCATAATTATTATTGCAGCCAAACCATCACTGTAATGAGAGGAGCAGATCATGGCAGGATGAAAAAAAGGAAGCGAGTACATGTGCCTTATAAATAACAGGGCTCCAGACTAAAAAATGTGAAACATTAAGTTTTCATTAGCCAAATCACAGATTTCCTCGATTTAGATTGTTGTTCAGAAATAAGATGTAAAGCCAAATAAAATTTATCAAATTTTTAATAAATATAGTAATAAAAAGTTGTAATAAAAAGTATGTATAGTTGATGAGATAAGTTTGCATTCCCTTTTGTCAAGTCGAGTCAACCTTTATTTAGAGGAACCTTCAATAGAAGTTGATCGGAAGACCTGAGCGCTGTGGTGAGGGGGAGTAAGGGAGTCGCCTGATATATTGGGGTGCGAGACCACATAGTGCCTTGTACACAAAAATCTGAATCGTAAAATCGACCCTGA
This sequence comes from Moxostoma hubbsi, assembly GCA_032164185.1. Taxonomy (NCBI): domain Eukaryota; kingdom Metazoa; phylum Chordata; class Actinopteri; order Cypriniformes; family Catostomidae; genus Moxostoma; species Moxostoma hubbsi. The sequence continues at coordinate 7,967,865 of JAVLUX010000034.1, forward strand.
ATTTCACATGAAGCCAGTATAGATATGCTATAACAGGGGAAATGTGATCCCACTTTCGTGACCCTGTTAAAAGCCTAGCTGCCGCACTTTGAACTAGCTGTAGGAGGGATAACGCAATTCGGGGCAGACCAATGTACAATGGTGCAAGGGTCTAACCTTGATGTGATAAGTTTGTGTTTTTGAGTTGCCACAGTATGCAATTGACTGGCATGTCTTGAGGTCAACATTAGGTCAAAAATGGCAACAAAAAAAAGAGAAACTGCTTTCTCTGGAAACTCATCAGATAATCATTGTTTTGATGAATGAAGGCTACACAATGCTTGAAATTGCCAAAAAACCGAAGATTTCTTACAAAGGTCTTCAAAGATTTCTTACAAAAGTCTTCAAAGACAAAGGACAACTGGCTCTAACAAGGACAGAAAGAGATGTGGAAGGTCCAAATGTATAACTTAACAGGAGGATAAATAAATCAGAGTGTATAGATGCCTCAAATATCCTCAACTGAAAGCAATGAATTCTACACCAGTTTCATGTACAACAGTAAAGAGAAGAATTGCAAAGAAAAGACACTTGAAACAGAAAATCAGAAAGAAAAGGTTAGAGTGGTCAAAGAAACACAGATATTGGACAACAGATCATTGGAAAGGAGTGTTATGGATCTTAACACAATTGAAAATAAAGTTGTAGTCTGTAGCCCTGAATAACGTTACCTAGAAAGTTACCGGGAGGTGTGCGTGTTTCCCTTGCAGTTAAAATTAACATGACGTCAGATAAGGTGGACACTGGCAGGGAGAGGGAGAGCATCAGACCTAAAAAGATGCAAATCTATGCCCCCCAGAAGTTCCTCACAAAGTATCAGGAGCAATGGCCATGCCTCTACCCCTCAAAACTTCCAAATCATGCATTTTGCACATTGTGCAATTATGATTTTGAAGTTAGCTACCAAGGAGCTTCTGGTAATAATGTAGCCAAACCTCTAGTTACAAAGGCCTACATTCCTAGATGAAAAATAAAAAACATAACACGAAAGAACCAAGAAAGAATTCTTATGTGGAAAAAACATCTTAAGCTGGTAACTGTGTTTTGGAACATTGTAGCTGGTTTAATCTGGTCATTAGCTGATCCAAGCTGCTCCTGAGCTGGTCAACCAGCTACCATCTTACAAAAACAGCTTGTCCAGCTTGAGTTGGTATGACCAGCTTCAACCAGTTTATGACCAGCGTAAACCACAAATTCCAAAACAAGCTTAAGTTGGGTTTTCCACCAGGGAAGTGAAAAAGGATCTGACAAAACCAGAGAAGATATGTCAATTCCTCACAATCCCACGTCAAAGGTGTATTCACTCTTTCTGAAGATAGCCATGCCTATTTTTGACATCATCAACCAAATACTTCAAAAAGAGGAGCCATGCATACATATCCTGCTTCCAACTTTGGAGCTGCAGCGGCAAAAGCTATTGCTTTCATTCTGTAAGCCTGAACATGTGATCGCTACATTGAATGAAATTGGTATCAAGCCAACCAGCACAAGGGAAAATCAGCTACTTGATGAGGAACTCTCAGTTGGCCATGACACCCAAACCTTTATCCAAAGCCAGAGTAACCTAGAGCTATGTTAACCTATGTCTCTGTTAAAACATGGTCAAGGTTCCAAATGTTGAGGTGAACGTATGTAAAAATGATCACTGCAAGTCAAAAAACAGGGGTTCAGCCTCCTGAACTGAAGTTAGATTATTCACACAAAATAATACTCCTAAATGTAAATTATTGATATGATATATTTAATAAATATGGCTTTTCATTATTTCATTCATGATTGTATTCATAGCCGGTTTATATGTTGAATAACTTGATGATATGGCGGTGAGTGGGGAAATTACCATATGCAAAGTGAAGTGGTGCGAAAGCATGTCAACTAAGTGTTACACTATTGTTGTACTCAAAATATTTTCTTACGGTTGGCAGGTCTGTATCGTATTCTTGCAGTGCTTCTTTGAGAAGATGTTTAGCCCCCAGAGGTCAATGGAAAATGATTGCCTGCACTGATTTAAAGTCTGACAGTCCCCACGCAGGTCAAGAGGCTTAGCAGTCTGCTAATTTTAAATCTAGTGACAATCAATTCCACCTCACCACTGCTGTGTGCTCTTACTGAATGTGTAGATGCCTCCTTCACATAAACCAATTGTGACATTTGGTCACATTTAGAGTTTAAGCTGTGTATGTACCTAAATGAATAGAGTAAAAGTTTGAACAAACCTTCTTGACATTAGTTAAAGTTCATTTAACAGCTGCCAGTCAAAGAGACCTGCCAGATAAAAGACCTGCTCTTCAATGAGCATCTATACTGTAGGTTTTATGTGTCATAATGCTCTTTTAAATATACATAACTATTAAATACAACTCAAGCTCATTTAGCCAGAGATGCTGTGTATGACTATTATATATATTTCATTGTTGATTCTATAGAGAGGTGAGATGTGAAAACAAAGCCTCAAACCCCACCTCCTCCACCAGACACGTCAGTGTGTTTTTAATGTCCCATTGCCATCTGGCCCAAGGTGCATGGGTCCAATCGGTGCTGACAGTTCTACAGGAAATTAAAATGAATAACATGTGCCATCGCAGCTGCACAATGCTGCTCAATTGTGCATTGCAATTCAATTCCTCGCAACTATATCATAATTAAACAATTGTCTCAGCTTTAATTTTACAAACGGACAACGTCTGAGGCTATTAATATGTTTATAGTTGAATAGACTTGTAAAGGAGGTAGGAAATTAAACAAATTCTTGCCTGAAGACACACTTTCAGATATAGTTTGCAAACAACCCATGTGCGTTATTTTAGTTGGAAGGAATGCCTTGCCATTCGGAACCCTCTTAAACTAATAACCATCAAATTAACTATACCTAGGAGATGAGTCAGAAGTCTCAAGTGTATTTTTAGAGGCTCGATCTGGGTCTCTCTCTTTGCCTGTGTGGATTAATTAAATTGTCTCTACACCTGGTGGTGGTGGGGGGGGGGGGCACTATCTAAGCCCGAGTGCCATATAAGGAGCCAGGACTTAGCGGAGGGCTGAGGTTGGTCATTTAATTATTTATCTCCCTCTTCTCTTTCTCAGGGGGATTAATATGTTAAACTTTTCTCCCCGGTCATGTGGTTTCCCATTAAATCTGCTTGGAATGAAATGGATGATCTGCAGTAATGCAGTGCTCAATTCCCTCGCCATTGTTAATATTCATGTTGATATGATTAATATTACTCATTGGTTGTGTGCCATGAGCTCACAGACTGGTGACAGAGAGCAGTACAGCAATGTGTGCCACTAGCATTGAATGGTTAGGAGTGTGTGTGTGTGTGTGTGTGTGTGTGTGTACGCTTCAGTGCATGTAGGCAAACACACCAAGTGGCAGCCTGTTGAATGGGGCTGCATTGTCTCATGCCCTTGTTTTCCATCATCTTCTAACATTTGACACACGATAATGACTTCGTTTTAAAGGTGAAATGTGTTATATCTGTGAAAATAGAATCCCCAAATGCAGTTTTCAAACAAGTTTCCCTAACACTTCCCCCATCTGCTGTTGGCCGGACAAACAAGTTGTCCCACTCCAAACTTGCACCATTGGTTGAGCTGATGTTTGCAGCTCAGGATGCTCAAACAAACAGAGCAAGGTTTTGCCACAGAGCCACAGTATTTTAATTTCTGGGGGGTCTTAGCCTACAAATGGTTCACTTAATATATACTGCCGCGCCAACCGGGCTCATGAGAAGTCGTAATAATAGCACAAATTTGCGAAATCGTAAGAAATCTTATGAGTTGACTTTTACAAAAAGTATGACTTAGTCCAACAGAGGATGATAAATAGACCAACGAAATGATGTTATTATGGTTTTTCTTAGGTTAAACCCTTACCTAAACCCTACACCTAACCATGATTTTAATAGGTAAATCATATTTGTGTACCACAGAAGAAAACGTCAAGTTTTGAAACAAGATGAGGAAAGTTTATTACAGTTAATTAACATATATAAGTCATTTGTATTGCATAAATAAATATGGAATAAGTAACCAAATATGTTCACTGACAGTTCTTTTCTTAAAAATAATGTGTTGGATAGGAGACCAGCTAATAAAGCCTGTGTTATATCAATTTGAAACTCTGCTTGTTGATTGGTTGGTCTATATTGGAAAAATGTCTTATCTGTTTATATGAGCCAAGCCGTACATTATCTTGTACAAATTACAAATATACGAATCCAGGATGACGATGAGTCTGCATACAGAAGGGAGGTTGAACAGCTGGCTGTCTGGTGTAATCAAAACAACCTGGAGCTGAACATGCTCAAAAAAGTGGAGATGATTGTGGACTTGAGTAACACCCCAACATTGACCCCTCACAGACTACAGACTACACAGCTTAGTCTATTTCCATTTATCCAACATATCCTACTTCTTCTGCCAGTACATTCCCTTGCACTATCTGTATATAACAGATTTGTATTTGTACATTTGTGTGTGTGTGTGTGTGTGTGTGTATATATATATATATATATATATATATATATATATATATATATATATATATTGCCTTGCAAAAGTATTCAGACCCCTTACCAATTATCTCATATTACTGAATTACAAATGGTGCATTTGATATTTTATTTTAAATCACTGAAACTCAAAATCAATTATTGTTAGGTGACATTGGTTTTATGTTGGGAAATATATATATAAAAAAAAAAAAATATATATATATATATATATATATATATATATATATATATATATATATATATATATATATATATATATATTTTTTTTTTTTAAATTTTTTTTTTTTTTATATATATTATTATATTTTTATATATATATTTATATATATTTTGCTTGCATAAGTATTCAACCCCTGTGCCGTGGAAGCTGCCAGGTTTCACCTATGAAAAAAATTGCCCTAACAAGGACACAAGATCTTTACCATTGGCATCCACCTGTGAATCATTAAAGTTGCAATCACATTTTCTTGATAAAAAAACCCATTGTTGAAGGATCATTGGTCAGGCTGTGAATCTGAAGGAAAATGAAGACCAAAGAGCATTCCACAGAATGTAGAAATACATTAATAACAATGCATAGATTAGGGAAAGTAATATCCAGATGTTTGCATATTCCAGTGAGCACAGTTGGATCAGTAATCAGGAAGTGGAAGCTGCACTGCAACGAAAAGGCTGTCCCTCAGAACTCCGTGCTCTAACAAAAAGGAGACTTGTGAGAGAAGCCAAAGAGACGAACAATCGCTTTGAAGGAGCTACAGGGTTCAGTAGCTGGGAGTGGAGTACTGGTGCACCAGTCAACCATATCAAGAGCACTGCATAACGCTTGCCTGTATGGCAGGGTGGCAAGAAAGAAGCTGTTACTCAAAAAGTACCATCTGAAAGCACGTCTGGAGATTGCCAGATGTGGGAGAAGGTTTTGTGGTCAGATAAGACCAAGATAGAGCTTTTTGGCCAAAACTCAAAGCACTCTGTGTGGCACAAACCTAACACTTCCTATTCCTCAAGACACACCATTACTACAGTGAAGTATAGTGGTGGCAGTATCATGCTGTGGGGATGCTTCTTCGCATGAGAACTTGCTTCAGTCTGCTAAAAAACTGAAGCTTGGGTGGAAATTCACCTTTCAGCATAGCAATGATCCCTAGCACAAGGCCAAAGCAACATTGGAGTGGCTCAAGAACAAAAAGATAAATGTCCTACAGTGGCCCAGTCAAAGTCCTGAGCTCAATCCTGTTGAAAATCTGTGGCACTATTTGAAAATAGCTGTCCACAAGTGTCACCCAACCAACCTGAACAACCTGGAGCAAATATGTCAAGTATGGGACAAAACACTGTGTGCAAAGCTGGTATATATGTACCCAAAAAGACTTAAAGCAGTTATTGCAACAAAATTTGTCTGTCAAATATTAACATGTGGGGATTGAATACTTATGCAAGCAAGATATTTCAGTTTTTTATTTAAAATAAAAATATTTCCCAACAAAAAAAAAACAATGTTGCCTAACTATAATTTTATTTTGAGTTTCAGTGTTTTAAAATAAAATATAAATCATAATGAAATTTCAGTGTACCATTTGTAATTTGGTAAGATCAGAGAATTGAATACATTTGCAAGGCACTGTGTGTGTATGTATGTATGTGTGTGTGTGTGTGTGTGTGTGTGTGTGTGTGTGTGTATATATATATATATATATATATATATATATATATATATATATATATATATATCATTCTGTTTATGAGTTGTCATGAAAGCTTATTAGCCGTGCAAAGGCAAAAAGCAGCATCTAGGCCTAAACATTTTATCAAATCAGAGTTATGACCAAAATCGTGACTCTTAGACTATGTTTTGTCCTTTGACAGATGGGCTTTGCTCAACCATATGCTCAGATTTAGAGACAACGGAGTGTGAAATTGCAGGCTATAAAAATCACAAGGTTACAAATCACCTTAAAATCCAAATGGATATAAATTCTGCGCTTGACACCACACATCTGGATATATGCCAGGGTATGACACTCTTCATCATCATTTGATGAGTATTTGATTAATTACCACTGAAATGATTGGTTGAAAATATTCAAAAACATCTCTTTTAAATAAAATTAATTTTACCGGTTATTTCATTTGGCTGTAATAGCGCAGTGTAAATTGTGCAGGGCAAATTACATTGAGTTTTCTAATTTACATATGCGTGTTTGCGCAGAAAGGAATGAATCAGCCCTTCACTGTTTCAAAAGTATAGCCACAAGACTTTACCATGATTTTAGTGTGATAAAATCACTTACTAACTTTTTCTGTGTAAAGTTATAGCCAATTTTACAACTTCGTTGCCATCACAATGTAATGTCAATGGACCCTAAAAAAAACTTTTTCACCTCAAATATTACATTACTTTTAACAGAAGAATGGATGCATGTGCTTTTATAAAATTATAAGCTTTACAGTTCTACCTTTTAAACCCTCCACAAATTGGATCTATTCACTTCCATTGTGCCTTATTGTAACCTTTATAGTAATTCTTTTCTAAATATTTTTTTTATTTTTTTATAAACATTATGCCAAAAATGCTGTTGATATAGCTTAATTTGTATTGAACCACAAATATTTTGTTAAATCTGAAGTGTCCACCGTGGTCTTGATGGTCTATATAAACTTTATTTGTTTTAGTTTGACTTGACTGGGTCGTGCTAAAGAATCATGTTATCACCTCAAGAAAGTGTTAAGCCAAGTGTGCTGTTTCCTCTTAGATGCACATCAGCAGGAGTTGCTGGTTCGTTCTTCAGAGACATCCATTACCTGTAGATAGCCCCCCTCCTGCTTAAAATAGCTTTGTAGCCCCTTTAAGTGTCTGCTCTTTACCTCTTTCACATGAATTCATAATGCCTCACTGTCATCATACTGCATATTAGAGAAGCTTTGCTTACCTTGGATCTGCCATACAAACACAATATGGGGACATTAACCATGGGTTCTGAGGCAAGGGAAGGGAAGAGAAAAGAAGAGAACTGGGTGGTTACTGGGTTTTCATTCATTACCTTAAAGGGGACAGAGCATGATATGGGCTTCCATAGAGATACACATTCACATGGAAAGTTCCCTCCGTAGTCCACCTAGACCATTTTTGGAAAGTACTAAGCTGCAAAAATAGGTTATTATTATGGTATTAACATCACAACCATATTTACTCTTCAACTCTATGGATCCGCCGGAGGGTCCAAAAGGGGCCGCAATGTCACAAATATTGCTTATTCTTATTCTCACAATTCATCGTTCATCGTTATATCCTTTGTCATTTTACCGCGTTTCAGGTTTTTTCCGTTTTCTACTGTTTCATCTGCATGCATTTTACCTGTTGCTGCTGGCACCTAGCTAGAGTCTGTGTTTGTAGCCTGCTAGTTTTTTTAGCATTGCTCATATATCTGTTTTCAGCCTTTAATCCTTAACATCTGCCATTTTTAAGTGCGCATTGGGTTTTCCCTCATATTATTCTCTTTTCGCGATTCAACTTCACGCATATTCCACCTGCATCCGCGTTCTATTTTTATCGCGATTAAACTGCGTGCATTTTTTCAGCGCGCACCTGTTTTTTGTCCTTTGTGGTACACAGATTATTGCATCGATCTCTAAGCACCGCTTGTCAAGAACAACCAACAACAAACAATTTACGGTAAGTCATGTCATCCGCTCATGTTATTTCTTCCTGCATTGCATGTCACATGTTTACAATAGCCTCCTCTGTCAGCAGTGAGGGATTCAACACATGTGATAAATGTAAGGAATTAGTCAGGCTGACGGAGAAGGTTAATGAGTTAGAGACTCACATCTGAACGGTAGTGGAGGTCAGTGAGAAAGAGAAGCCTTTAGATACTGTTTCGGATGCGAGTAGTACAGAGAGAAACATACACATTTTGGTTCCGGCTGTAGAGCCCCCGCAGCAGGGCATTTGGGTGACGTCTCAGCGGCATACTCGCTCAACAAAGCGACACCACTCTCCCATTCCTCTTGTTTCCAATCAATTCTCCCCACTCAGTGATACACCCACTGAGAATCATGTTGAAAGAGCCCTTGTTATTGGCGATTCTATTATAAGAAACGTGGAAATAAAGACTCCAGCCACTATTGTTAATTGCATTTCGGGGGCCAGAGCGTCTGACATCAAATCAAATTTACAAGTGCTGGCTAATGCTAAACATAGATTTTCTAAAATTGTTATCAATGTCGGCACTAACGATGTCCAACTTCGCCAATCGGAGATCACTAAAGATAATGTTAAAGAGGTGTGCAAATTTGCAAAAACAATGTCAGACACTGTAATATGCTCTGGTCCCCTCCCTGCTTGTCATGGTGATGAGGTTTATAGTAGATTAGTGTCACTGAATGGCTGGATGTCTGAGTGGTGTCTGAAGAATAAAATAGGATTTATAGACAATTGAAAGAGTTTCTGGGGTAGACCTGACCTGTTAAAGAGAGACGGACTCCATCCCACCAGGGAAAGTGCCGCTCTCCTATCTAGTAATTTGGCTCATAGTCTTAATGATAGTATTTGACTAACTGGGGCCCAGTTCAGGAAGCAGACAAACTGGTTAATCCAAACGTCTGCTAGCTGCCTTGAGACGTCACACAGGTCACATAATCTACAACACATAGAGACTGTATCACCTAGATATCTCATAGAGACTGTGTCTGTTCCCCGAACTATCAAACACAATACCCTCACTAAATCATTTAGAAAAAATTGTATTATGGTCAAACTTGAACAAAACAAACAAATTAAAAATACACATCATATAAAAATAGGGCTACTAAACATTAGATCTCTTTCTACCAAAGCACTAATTGTTAATGAAATGATTACAGATCATAGATTGGATGCGCTCCGTTTGTCTGAAACCTGGCTTAAACCGGATGAATATTTTCGTTTTAATGAATCTACTCCCCCAGGTTATTGTTATAAACATGAGCCTCTGAAGGGTCGAGGAGGAGGTGTTGCTACAATTTACAGTGAAGTTTTTGATGTTATTCAGAGGACAGGATATAAATGTCAATCTTTTGAACTATTAATGCTTATTGTGAAAACATCAGATATAAATAAAAAATCTCTGTCGTCTTTTGTCCTTGCTACAATGTATAGATCACCCGGGCCTTATTCTGATTTCCTTGGTGAATTTGCCAATTTTTTATCAGATCTTGTAGTTACTGTAGATAGAGCTTTAATTGTTGATATCTTCAACATTCACATAGATAATGAAAATGATACATTGGGATTAGCATTTAACGATATTCTCAACTCTCTTGGAGTCAGACAAAATGTAACAGGACCAACTCATCGCCATAATCTTACGCTAAATTTAATTCTGTCATATGGAGTTGATGTTGATAATATAGAAATTCTGCAGCAGAGCGATGACACCTCGGCTCTTGTATGCTGCAATCAGCTAATGTTGCTCAATCTACACCACGCTATCATTCAGGTAGAACTATTCTTTCGACCACTAAAGATAGTTTCACTAATAATCTTCCAGATCTATCTCATACATTCAATAAACCCCAAAGCCTAGAAGAACTTGATGAAATAACAAAAAATATAAATGCTGTCTTCTCTAGCACCCTTGATATTGTCGCCCCACTTGGATAAAATAAAATTAAAGAAATAAGTCCTGCACCATGGTACAATGATCACACTCATGCTCTCAAGAGAGCAGCTTGGAAAATGGAGCGCATGTGGAAAAATATAAAATTAGTATTCGTGGTGAAGGATAGTGTCTGTAGCTACAGACAGGCACTAAAAGCTGCCAGGTCAGCATATTTTAGTAAACTCATAGAAAATAACCACAACAATCCAAGATGTTTATTCAGTACTGTGGCTAAATTGGTTAGGAATAAATCCTCAACAGAACCAGATATTACGTCACAGCATAAGAGTAATGACTTCGTGATTTTCTTTACAGACAAAATTTAAATAATCAGAAATAAAATTGGAATTATGCAATCATGTGTCGTATCACCTCAGAAAACAGTGTCTAATAATTTTCCTAACGTGCAACTTCAATCATTCTCTGTCATAGGTCATGAAGAGCTAACAAAATTTATCGAAACATCAAAAGCCATAACATGTTTGTTAGACCCTATACCAACTAAGCTTTTAAAAGAGGTATCTCCTGTAATTTCAGAACCTCTTCTTAATATTATTAACTCCTCGCTATGCTTAGGACATGTCCCAAGAAACTTTAAAATGGCATTTATCAAATCGCTTATTAAGAAGCCACAACTTGATCCAGGAGAACTGGCTAATTATTGACCGATTTAAAATCTCCCGTTTATGTCAAAAATACTAGAAAATGTAGTATCCTCCCAAATATATTAATTTCTACAGAAAAGTAGTATATATGAAGAATTTCAGTCAGGATTTAGGCATCATCACAATACAGAGACTGCACTTATCAGAGTTACATATGACTTGCTCTTATCATCTGATCACGGTTGCATTTCTCTTCTAGTGCTTTTAGATCTTAGTGCTGCATTCGACACGATAGATCACAACATTCTCTTGAATAGGATAGATAATTATGTTGGCATTTGTGGAGTTGCATTAGCATGGTTTAGGTCATATTTAGCAGACCACTACCACTTTGTCTATATAAATAAGGAATTATCTAACCAAACAAAAGTAAAATATGGAGTGCCATAGGGATCAATTTTAGGGCCTCTGCATTTCTCCATGTATATGCTTCCCCTGGGAGATATTATCAGGAATCGTGGAATAAGTTTCCACTGCTATGCCGATGATACACAACTTTATATTTCTTCAAAACGTGATGAGATTTCACAATTCAATGAGTGTATCAATGAAATAAAAGATTTGATGTCCAGAAATTTCCTTCTACTCAATTCTGACAAAACAGAGGTACTAATTATTGGACCAAAAAACTCAAAAAATAAGCCACTACAATATAATTTGACTCGATGGCTGTACTGTTACATCATCTTCAACAGTGAAGAACTTAGGTGTTATATTTTATACAAATCTGTCCTTTGAAAATCAAATTACCAGTGTTTGTAGAACAGCATTCTTCCACCTAATAAATATTGCTAAATTAAGGCACATGCTCTCTGTTGCTGATGCCGAAAAACTAATTAATGCTTTCATGACCTCAAGACACTACTGGGAGGGTGTCCAGCAAGATCAATAAATAAACTTCAATTGGTTCAAAATGCAGCAGCCAGAGTGCTAACGAGAACCAAGAAATATGATCATATTAGCCCCATTTTATCATCGTTACATTGGCTTCCTGTTCAATTCCATATTAATTAAAAAATTCTGTTAACTACGTACAAAGCTTTGAAAGGTCAAGCGCCGCAGTACTTAAGTGACCTTCTACCATGCTATATTCCATCACGTTCATTACGATCGCAAAATTCTGGCCTGTTAATAGTTCCTAGAATATCAAAATCCACAAAAGGAGGTAGATCCTTTTCACATTTGACTCCTTAACTATGGAATAGTCTCCCTAACACAGTTTGAGATGCAGACACACTCCCTCAGTTTAAGTCCAGATTAAAGACTCAACTATTTAGCCAGGCATACACCTAATTTATCCTCCAACCAACAATTAGGCTGCTTTAGTTGGGTCTGCCGGAACCAGAAAACTTGATCATGATTTATAACTGCAATAAATTGAATGGCATCTGTGCTTATATTATTTTATTTGTTTCCCTGTCTCAACCTCGGGACTCCTATCTTGAGGTCACCAGGACTGGCTGGATCAGCACCATTCCTGCTTCGTGTTGGACTCCACTGCTACGTGTCGCTGTGTGATGATGACTAAATGCAGCCGGTGCCAGCCAAACATCACTTCAGTCTATTATGATGGACTTCAGAGGATGAACTGATGCCAACTCCAACCATAAGACATGGGACACTTCATATGCCATTGTTTGAACCTTGGATTTAGGATGGACCACACCGAACCTCACCGAAATGACCGGACAGGTTGAACTGCGTTTCACATCCCTGATCTCTGCCTGCATCATCTCGGTCTATTGATGGATTGGTGGACGATCTTGAAATGGAATGCACAGACTAACAATTGCCAACAAAAGCCTTCATCAGCCAATTAGCAAGGACAATTGCATCTATGTGAACTTCTGCAGTTAATCCAGGATGGACTTGGTCATTTGTCATTAATCTTACAGTTCAAACAAAATCGATGTTTAAACACTGACCCTTAACACTTAGTTAATAATTTTAAAGCATGACTTTAACTATACATAAGTAATATTTACATTATATTCATGATGTTAGCCAGAGGGGAACTGGCTCCCACAGTGAGTCTGGTTTCTCCCAAGGTTATTTTTCTCCATTAATCAACATCTTATGGAGTTTTCTGTTCCTTGCCACAGTCGCATTCAGCTTGCTCACTGGGGTTATTAATACAATTATTATTTAATTACTTATTTTTAAACACGATTAACAATCGTATTTTATCTAATTACACAATGATGATTCATCGACATTATAGACATTACAGTTTTATCGTCTGCTAATGCCTGATCTTCTGTAAAGCTGCTTTGAAACGATGTGTGTTGTGAAAGGCGCTATACAAATAAAATTTACTTGACTTGACAAATAAAGTCTCTGAATACATAAGTCAGGCATATGTGGTATCGTTTTAAAGATTAGAATCTCAACTTTTAATAGATACCCAAACACTTCTGCATTTCTTACATAAAATAGCAAATTAGGGCCTGAAAATATTCGCGTCCCAAATCAGTGCCACCTAGAGGTCATGTTGTAGAAATATGAATATGAATATAAAAGTATTTAAAATAGTACATAAATAACACAAATAATATATCAAATAAAAGCTCTGTACAGTTTATTTGCAAAGTATATAAAACAAATGTCTCTCTTATGTGCCTATCACTGCTTCTTTAATCCCCAAATAGCTAAAAACTTTATATCTGCTCTTACCTTACTTTAAAAAAAAAATTGCCATTTTTACTTGAATAATCCAATGTTATATTTTCGATGTCCAGAACAAAATATTTAGTCCAGCAGGAAGAAGCATGCTTCTCAAATCACCGGAAATGTTTGTTTTTGACTATTGATGATACAATGTTAAAAATCATCCTAAAGCGGAGGATCTTAGCTTTCTAATGACACCTAGAATGATCTTATATGCCTAGATATTCAATAAAACAATGGGGGTGGTGCTTGAACTGAAAATTAGACAATGTCTATGGACAAGCACATCTAGGAGGGCTAAAATGCATTAGAGTGCCATTTTAGAAGGTGATAAAGAAGTGGAATAAAATAAGATCATTTGGAGGAAACAGAACCTGAAATAAATTTGTCCCATTTTTGGCAAATTGTCCACAGTTTGTGTTAATGGTGAGCTTTTAAATTTGAGTGAGAAAAATTGCAGGAGGCAGTCCAAAAATTCCCCAGAGTTGAAAAGGTTTAAGGGATAGTTCACACACACTTGAATGTGGTTGAAGAAGCACATCATCCTGGTAGTCGTATTGCACATCTTTTCCTTGCAGTTTCACTGTGATCATGCTACTCACAATACTTATACTTCTGCACTATTTTATGCCATTTTGTAGTATGTGATTTGGGACAAACCATATGGCTCTGTTATACAGCCTCCGGTCCCTAGATATGGTTGGGAGCCCTCTGTTTCTGTAAGTATATGGGATTTTTTATTGTCTGCTAGGCGTAAATCCGATCACTTAGAAAAGTAACCGCAAACCTCAACTCAACAAGATGCACAGTTTGAGGTATCATTTATTTCTGTTGCACAAATGGTGCATGATGAGTAATGATTTGTTTTATTGATTAAGTAATTCATTTAAATGAGCTTTCTGTATATATGTGCCAAAGTTCTTAATATTAAGCATTTGTTCAAAGTATGAGCAATAGAAATAGTGATACTTGCCTTAACAAGCACAGCTAATTAGCTACATAGAAACTCATGACAGATGCTCTATTATTTCTAATTGCAGCAAATTGATTCAGGGTGGCTTGGATTGGTTTACAGTTTGATGGCATGTGATTTTCCTTGTGTGCACAAGCTGTGTTGTTTGCGGCAAAGGGATATGGGATAGACGGAACCCTTAGGAATGTTTACACTTATTATCAGTATACTCATAACCACGAGAAATGCTTTCATCATAAAACAGAAAAAATAACAAACTGAGTGATGATTCGATGCCACAAGGTGAATTGAGAGAGTGCAGAGTGTAACTTCATGAACAGCTTTGATCCAATGAAATAACGGGATATGACCGAATCCCTCACAATAATCCAGAAAAAGTGCGGCAATCAAAAAATGTACTTTTGAAAGCTTCCAAACAGCTGGCAAAATCATCCCCCACTCGCCACAGGGCTTGTGAAACTATAACAATCACCGTTTTCCTCCCATTATTGTTGATTTTTAAAGTGTTGTGGCTGTTGTGTTTTCTTCTCTCCTGCTGTTTTCTTCTCTCCTGCCAACAGAAACGCACTCGTCCATCCTTTAGAAATATCTATCATTGACTTCAGATAATTTATCAGTTGAGCGCACGTGCACAGATTTGACTGATGTGTGCAGAGCATGTTTACATGTTTACGGAAATTAGCTTTTTGTCCTACTTGACCGCAGACCGAATGATGGATAATTTTTTAGTACTGTATTGTACTTATAGAAGGTCACTGCAAGCCGTTCTGTGTGATGCCAGTATGGAAGACAGTCTGTGTTATATATATGTTTCCAATTAAAGAATAATAATCAGTGAGTTGTGTTATATGAAAGATTTTTGTCCTATACAGTTTCAGTTTCTTAATCCACTGCAGACAATGGGGTCCAAAAGTCTGATATCACATTGAAACCTGGGATTCATAATCTAATTTAAATCTGGAGATAAACAAAAACTTTTAAATATTAAACCAAGAAATGTTATGACATGTAGATATACATATCTATTTACAGTATTTTACCATGAAACATTTTCCAGCCTAAAGTAGCATTGTGTTATTCAAAGCTTTCGTATCAACTGAGTAACCTACATGAGAAGTGAAGTGGACAAGGGATCTTATTCACAGGGTCCGCTCTAGTGAAATAGGCCAAGCTGACCATTTTAATTCACTGCATGAAAGGAAAAGAGCGGAATCAACTAAATCAATTTCTCTGCCTGTCACATTTGGTTGCATAAACTGTTGTTGTAGTATCAGTGATCTTTGCTCCTTTAACGTGATTATGCCAGTTTGTTTTTGCTTTGGGGCTTGCGACTCATAATATGGGACTTTGATTGGTTTTATGAATCTTGTACATGTGCAGACACTGATTTGGCACTTGATTTGTGTTCATTAAGAATATCCTATAGCCTGTTCCACTGGATATCCATCAATTAAAGTTTACATGACAAAAGTGCATAAACTGAATTCATGTTTGTTTAACCTTTTGTTTGCTGACATGGATTGATGCTTTGTAATGTTCTGTCTGGTCATTGTTGACAAGGAAAAATAAGGATAAGATTTTCATTATATTAATCTGTACAAATCTAGATTTAGATGCATGTAATCTTTATTCAATATCTACACACGTTTTGATTTAATGAATCTGACAATACTGAGTAAAAGTAGCAAAGTAAAGAATATTTTCCTTACGCCTTAAAAGTAAGTGTACACATATTCATATTTTTTAAAGATATGTTTTTAAATATATTTTTCAATGTTGAAAAGTATTTTTGCAAATCTAAATTTTTTTTTGGGGGGGGGGAGGGGCGTACCATTTGACATGAAATCAATATTCCAGGCTCAATACAAGTTAAGCTCAATCGACAGCATTTGTGGCATAATATCGTTTACCGCAAAAATTTATTTTGAATTGCCCCTCCTTTTCTTAAAAAAAAAAAGCACAAATTTGTGTACATTGAAGCACTTACAATGGAAGTGAAATGGACCAATCTGTAAATGTTAAAACACTGTTTCAAAAGTATAGCCACAAGACTTAAACAATATGCATGTTAACATGCGTATTGTTTAATTCAGTGTGATAAAAACATTCAGTGTGATAAAATCGCTTACTAACCTTTTCTGTGTAAATTATAAGCTTCACACTTCTTCCTTTAAACCCTCCAAACATTGGCCCCATTCACTTCCATGGTAAGAGCCTCAATGTACCTTTTGATATTTTGATTTTTTTTTAAAAGAAAAGGATGGACGAGTCGAAACTATTAGTTGTGGTAATCAACATTATGCCACAAATGCTGTCGTTTGAGCTTATGTTCTATTGAAATGGGAAAGAACCTTACAATGTCATAAACAAATGACATTTTTTAATGATCTAATATTTTAAGAGATTTACTTGCACAAGATTGATTTATTTACTTTCTTATGTAATAAACGTTTATAGTACCTTGATATTTTTTTTACTATATGCCCAACAAAAATATCACAGAGTGTAATTTAGAAATCAAAAGCATGCTCATAGATGAGATGTTTTCATGTCATTGTCTGTGTAAATTACAATTGTAATGCTTTTATTGAAGAAATTAATCGATTTGTACACAGATAATGAGCATCACGGCATTGGCACGTAACATCTAAATTCATAGTGCTCTTTTTTTCTATGTTTAATGTGGATCTTGATTGTTGACAATGGAAAATACGATTTCCATAAAAATAATCTGTAAAATTGTATAGAATGTAGAACAGCGCGGTTATCTGAGTTACTGTAGACTTTGTCAGTTTGAACCAGTCTGGCCATTCTGTGTCGATCTCTCTCATCAACAAGGCGTTTCCATTTGCAGAACTACTGCTCACTGGATGTTTTTTGTATTTGGCTCCATTCTGAGTCAATTCTAGATGCTGTTGTGCGTGAAAATCCCAGGAGATCAGCAGTTACAGAAATACTCAAACAGCCCGTCTGGCACCAACAATCATGCCACGGTCCAAATCACTGAGATTAAATGTTTTCCCCGTTCTGATGGTTGATGTGAACATTAACTGAAGCTCGTGATCCATATCTGCATGATTTTATGCACTGCACTGCTGTCACATGATTGGCTGATTAGATATTCACATGGATGATTGTTGGTGCCAGACGGGCTGGTTTGAGTATGTAATTTGGATCTTGATTGTTGAGTTTGTTCGAGGTGTATAACTGTCCCACCTTTTCTCTTTCACAGCTCTGTATTCCATCATTCTGTTCTGTGTTTTCCTCTGGATCCCCTTTGTTTATTTCTACTACGAGGAAAAGGATGAAGACAACAGCAACAAGTGCCTGGTAAACCTGCCACTCTTTCCTGTCTATCTATCCAGTACGCCAATAAACCCAAAAACCGATTGCCTTTTCATCTTTAATATAGGGCAGGTACATAAAAAGCTGCATAAAACATTTTGTAGAAAAGAAATGGTGTGTACTATTCTAGTATGCAAAGCAGGGCGTGCTGTCTGCATTTAGAGAGATTCATATTAATCATATGAACAGAAATGCCTTTGAGGCATTGCTAAGTGATATTTGCCTGATTACAGTTATGTCAGTTCATTTATAACACAGTGAGTTCAAACAGACTCCATCTGCAAGAGGTTTGACTGCAGCGAGGTGACAAAGTGACAAAAAGCACATCGTCCTCTCTATAATGCTGCTTATTGCAAATGTCAAAGATTTGTCTCAAAGGACACCACAGTGATGTGCAGATAACATGCCTAAAATCTTCCTCCATTGCCTAGAATTTATTTAGATATTAAAAAGCAACTCTTCTATCCAAACCTCCCTTTCATTCTCTTTCTTTGAAACCATCAGAAGATGCTTACAAAGGTAGTATTTAAAAGGGATAGTTCACCTTAAGATAAAAATGTTGCCATCATTTACTCCCTCTCATGTTGTTTCATATTAAACTCCAGTTTGAAGCCCCTTTGGCCTTCCAAAATGAAGCATGTTGTTATTACAGACTGATTGCTTGATGAACACAGTATGATAAACATGTTTTTCCTTCTCTCTTTTTAGCAAGTGAAAAATGCACTGAAGTATACCATAGGATTTGTGATTGTGTGTGCAGCGCTGCTTTTGATTGGGTAAGTGTGCAGCTCTTCTGAGTGTGTGGAGAGATCGATGTGGGAATTATTATACATCACAATCTTTAACCTCCATCAGGTGGACAGCAGATGCAGGGAGTGGTAGAATCCTGAAGAAAAGGAAATTGTTGCACAGACAAATTATAGTAACCTCGATTTGGTTGTTTTTTACTAAGATTACCTGTTTGTAATTGGAACTTTTTGGAAAACAAGCTCTCTATAGCTATAAACCTACAGTAGTCGCCATTATTAGTTCAGAAGAGTGATATCCCATTAGATGTCACTTCGATTGTGGGTAATATGCACTTTGTGGTCAATGCTGTCCAGGTAAAAGTCTTGTGTGTGGTGCTTGAAATAGTTAATTCAAAAGGCAGAACTCCTATAACTTGGCATCTCTAAACCTTTTGTCGAAAATTCTCAAGAGTGTAGGGGCCGTTCACACAGAATGCATTTTTGCGTCCAATTGCTGTATTCTTTAATAGTTTTTCTACGTTGGCATGTGCTAAATGGATGTCTTTGAACACTACGTTGCATCTCACTCTATTTTTAGTGTCTTGCACATGAGTGTGATGTTATTAAATGCTGTGTCATCTTACAGTAAAATGATTATTAAAAATCTCAATCGAAACCAGCATTCTGTTCCATTTGTTTGCAATGAGTCTGGCTTCTTTTAAACGCAAGAATGCATTCAGTCAGAACAGCCTCTAAGAGGTTTTTGTGTGTCTTGTCTAACAACAATATGCTACAAACCAACATGAGTTGTACTCAGTTGTACATGAATGTGTAAAAATATATGTTGTGGCTTTGTCCCATTTAACCTCAAGTTGATACTTTTGTTCTCCACTGTGCTTGTGCAAAATAAACATAATGGATTTTCTTTGCCACTCCAAGAATAACACGTCCTCTCGCCAGGTCATATAATTTAATGTGCTCTCAACCATTAAATAGTGTTCCTGTTGGACATGATAGCTTCATCAGTTTAGTGGGAGGGATGCATGTCGTATGGACCCAGTTGGATGCGATACTGTCCTAGAATGGGAAGAGAGGCATGCTGTTGACCAAATTTAAAAGTGGGGGTGGCACTTCTGACAGAAGCAATTTGGTCTTCATTTTACCTTTTGAACCAGTGCACTTTTTTTACCAGTGCTATTGAGTCTTGGATTCCTGATGCGCAAGGACATGATGTTTTTTTTTTCGAGCCAGAGACACAGAGCGCCCGTGTTTGTGACTGTTCATTTGGAGAGTGACTTCCCTAATGCATTTCCCTTTGTTTGCCTGGTTTGATTGGTCTGTGCTAAGGATGAAAATTGTAAATTAAGTCAGTAAATCAGTAGCTTTCACTCCGGGACATCTCTCAAGAGTTCTAAGTGCACTCTATCAATGCAACACTTGGTTTAAGCTCTAGAGTACACTTACTCACTTTCCTCAAAATAATAATATGAACATATTGATATTACTGAACAGATCTCTCCTTTGTATGGTAGTTATTTGTAAGTGGTCAGGAGTAATGTGAGTTTAACCCCTTATACTCAAAATATTTCACAATCATTTTTAGAAGCTCACCATTCACAGATACTTTGGACAAATTCCAAAAAATGGGTCTAATTTTTCAGGGAAATACCCAAATAATAATAGGAAAAGATTCCTGTTTGTCAGTGCTTCACTGTAACCCAGATTTTTGCTTTTTTGTTTTTTAAGAAAAGGAGGGACAATTCAAATAATTCCTATAATTATTCATACATAATATTGTATGTGTTTATAATCTTATGATAAGAATTATAAGAATCTTATAATATTTGTAGTTTTTATAAAAACAAAAAAAAAACAACAAAAAAACTTTTTTTTGTTGTCCTAACTTTGTAAACTTGTAATTCTGGTTCTGTTCAATCAAACTCAGATTTTTGAACAGTCTCATTTTTATTCCACTAGGTTGCAGAAAGCACTAGAAATTGTATTTTGCTCTCATCACATTCCATCACAATATACAGATCTGAAATGTAGGTGGAGCTCTAACGCATTTTAGCCCTCACAGATTTGGTCGTCCATAGACATTCAGTCAAATTTTCAGTTCAGGCACCACTCTCGTTGTTTCATTAAATATCTCTTGATCAATTTCTTATGTTGTTTTGCATGCTTTCCCTTCTGAATGTCATATTTTGTTCTGGACATATAAGATATAACAATGGAATATTTAGCCATGCAAGCTCACAGACAAGTAAACAATGGCTAATTTTTTTTTAGACAACTTCCTAAGTTAAAAGCAGTGAAGGACTTTTATTTTTATATAAATAATTCTACCTCATTACCTCTGGAGGGCACCAATTTTCAACACTAATATTTTGAGGCCTTATTTTGTTATTTTAAGTAACATAAATGAGAAAGTGGGGAAAACTTCAGATTCTAAGACTTCCAGTGATACTGTACCTCATGGCAGTGGTGGCTCAGCAGTTAAGGCTCTGGTTTACTGATCAGAAGTTCAGGGGTTCAAGCTCCAGCACCACCAAGATGCCACTGTTAGGCCCTTGACCCTACCTGTTCCAGCTTAGCTGGAATCTGTGGAAAAAAATGTATATGTTATGTATATGTTCAAAATGTATAATGTGTGACAAAAAATAAATGCTGCCTCTTCATGCCTTATAAACTGTATGTATACAGAGACTTTAACATTTTAATAATAAACTTTTTTCACAGTATAGCGCCTACCTTTGGACCTGCCGAGATGTCCATAGAGTTTAAGGGGTTAAAGCAAAACATTTTGAAATGAGTAAAATCCCTTTTAAATGTATTGATGAGCAGATGGGTCTAAAAACTAGAAACGTTGCTAAAATTCATTTTGTTTTTTAAAGATACAATCTTTCAATTTATTTCAGTTTTTCAGTAGACCTTAATTTACAATTGAAACAAAAACAAGGAAAGTGGATGTGAAGATCAGATTTGTATTTATTTATTTATTTGACATCTTTGTGGTTGTGCACGCCTCCATTAAGCTCAAACCAGGCTTTAGTTTTTGAAAGATCTTTGAATGCTTTATGGAGCTTCTTCCTGCTGTCATTTTCCAACATAATTTACATACAACCTTAAACTAAGAGACATTCATACTCAATGCAGCTTTTCTTTCTTATTTTATTTCCTCCCCAATTTGGAATTCCCGATGTGCTCTAGGTCCTTGCTCTAGGTGATGGCGTAGTGACTTGTCTCAATCTAGGTGGCGGAGAACGAATCTCAGTTTTGAAACCGTCAATCCGTGCATTTTATCACGTGGCTTGTTGAGCACGTTACCGTGGAGGATAAGGACCATGCACAACTTAACACGTGCTCCACCGAGAGCGAACCACATTATATCAACCACGAGGAGGCTACCCCATGTGACTCTACCCTCCCTAGCAACGGGACCAATTTAGTTGTTAGGAGACCTGGCTGGAGCAACGCGGCTTTTCTAATGTGACACAGCAGTTTAATTCATTCCGATTATGCTAATGATGATGAATGATGTGGCTGCAATTGAGACAAAGCTGACCCTATTTGCACAGCAATTTCATTGCTGCAGTTTGAATTTGCTCATCGGATGATAACAGCAGATATTTTTTTTTTTGTTCAATAGCAGTAAAAAAATAAATAACGAATTACGAATATGGCTTTATATAGTTAATATGACTAGCCTTTATGGGGATTGGTCAGGTAATGGTCTGGTGAAAGAGTCATATATTATGTATAGTTGCTAGTCATGCATATTATTGAGTTTATATGGTAAAATTGAACCTAATGGTTAAAACATGGGATTTAATTTCTGGCCAGCCATTGCCTGAGGTATCTGCTTATGTAACCTCAAGCAGTGAATGATGTTCTCTTCATTGGAGATGACTGACTTTTGTAAATTTTGCAGATATATATTTATTTAGAATATGAGCATACTGTATCCTCAGTTGCCTTGAAAGCTTGCAGCAATACACCACATGCGCTGTGTACTCATCTTTACAGCGATAGTTCACAGTAAACGACTTGTGCCATCGGCCATGGACAACAAAAACACACACTCTTTTGATGTGAACAACTTTCTCTGACCTTTTAATGTGAAAAAACATTTCCACATAAACTGAATCGCAAATAAGGACAACTATTCTTTTTTTTTTTAATTAAAGGAATAGTTCCCCTTAAATAAAAATGATGTCATTGTTCAATCACGCTGTGTCGTTCCAAACCATATGGCTTGCTTTCTTATGCAAAACACAAAATAAAATGTTTAAATTAATATCATGGGCTGTCTTTTCAATACAACTGCAAAGGATTGTGACTCCCTTTAACGTTTAAAAAAGGGACCTAAAAATATCATAAAAATAGTCCATGCGCCTCTTCTGAAGGCATACAATGAAATTTAAGTAATTTCTCAGTGAAAATCTTGGTGTCCGTTGCTGAGAGAAGCTTGTTCACAGTGGCATGCCTTTTCACAAGAACAATGCAACCAGGGGGCCTGGGTAACTCAGCAAGTAAAGATGCTGACTACCACCCCTGGAGTTTGCAAGTTTGAATCCCACGGTGTGCTGAGTGACTCCTCCCAGGTGTCCTAAGCAACCAAATTGTCCCGGTTGCTAGGGAGGGTAGAGTCACATGGGGTAACCTCCTTGTGGTTGCTACTACGTGGTTCAGTCAGGGTGGTGCACGTGGTGAGTTGTGCGTGGCTGGCGTGAAGCCTCCAAACATGCTATGTCTCCGTGGTAGTGCGCTCAACAATCCACGTGATAAGATTTGTTGGTTGACAGTCTCAGACGCAGAGGCAACTGAGATTCATCATCTGCCACCCAGATTGAGGCGAGTCATTACGCCACCACGAGGACTTGGAGTACATTGGGAATTGGCCATTCCAAATTGGGGAGAAAAGGGGAGAACAATGCAAACAAAGCAAGTTCTGTGAATATCATCCTTTTTACGTTTGTTTTAAACAATGAATAAATATTCCTTACTCAACAAATTTCTCTATACATTAAATAGCTCACTTTTAAATATATATTTCTTAATGATTCTGTGGGGTTTTCTTCATGAAATATGTATTTTACTGACATGCTGATTTGAGAGGAATTTAATTAGCATTGTTTGTATGTGCTTCCACAGAAACTGATCAATTAAAACATAACATATATTTGCACTTACTTTAGTCAAGTCATTTTTAATTGTACACACATAATTGTAATTTTTAATACATTTTCATTTTTTATTTTTTATTTTTTGCTGAAATGTCTTAAAGTCCTCATTGCGCTGTTTAAATGAATAACACTATTGAAAATCATGCCTTAAAAAATGATTATATTTAGATCCCCAGTGAGCTAGCCAAAGGTGATGTGTTCACTAGAAGTTTTTTTATGAGTGTCATAAGAAGAAATTGTTTAAATCTAATTATATGGACAGTTTAAATGGTGACATTAATATTGGTATGTATGAACCTCTGTTTCAGGACGTTTGTGCCCTTGGCATCTCCCCCCAACCAGAACTCCACTCAGTGGAGCAAGGTGCAGTATCTGTTCGAGGAGCTGGGCAGCAGCCGTAAGTACCATGATGGCCTTTTAAAAAAAAATTGTAGCTCAGTTTTACTGACACTTGCAAAGAGATGCCACAAAGAGGTTTATTGAAGCATTCCGGGGCCACAATACTGAAGCGACAGGTGCTTTGCAGAGAGCGACGAATGCTGCAGAGCTGCTAGCAAAGTTGATGTGAGGTATTGGCAGCACTGACATTTAGTCCCGTCAATGTCAACATACCTCATTGTGCTGCCTAAATTTGTTGTCTGAAAAAAGAAAGGCCTGGCTGATTTTGACATGTCAATCATGCCTTCTACTTCAAGAAATAGTGGCAGACTCGTGTTTACACCAATATTTATAATTGTTGTTCTGTAAGGCAGTTAACATCCAGCTCTTTTTAGCATTCTGCTTTCATGCAGTCTTCAGACTTTCCGAAGTGATCACTCTGACGGAGGCAAGGTCTGTATAACAGTATTTGTTAGGGTTGCTAAATGGATAGTTCAGTCAGAAATTATTTTTATCCTATTTATTTTTTTCATATTTTTCTCCCACTTATATTGTTCCAAACTCATATTACTTTATTTCTTTAGTGGAACTCAAAAGGACATGTTGATGACAGAATGTTAGCCTCAGTCACCATTCACGTTCATTGTATGGACAAAAAAATGCAATTTAAGTCAATGGTGAACATCTCCTTTTCTGTTCCACTGAAAAAAATATAGGCATAGTGGTGAGTAAATGACAGAATTGCACTTTTCAGGAGAACTATCCATTATCCATTATAAGGATTCATTGTTTACAATTTAATCATTGAAGAATCGTAATTAAACAAAAGAAAGATCTTGAGGATCTTATTTCAACATAGGATATAACATGGCTATCCAATCTAAATAATTTTTTGACTGATTACAGCATGGTGTAAAGTTTTCATGCTCCATAACTTATGAAAATAGAATATTTTTAATTTGTAATTTTTTTGTTGGTCAAGCCAGTAGTTATTTATGATGAATATATGTGTATATATATATATATATATATATATATATATATATATATATATATATATACACATACATACATACATACATACATACATATATATATATATATATATATATATATATATATATATATATATATATATATATATATATATATGTACAATTACATATATATACAATTACATATATTTATAAGTCCATCCATTCATCAATGTTTATACATTAACTTTAACAATTGTTTATCAGGGCAATCTCTTTTTTTTGAAACCCTAAAAATTGCCATCCAAGTAGTTGTGTCTGAACTTTTTTGCGTCAGTGTTCTCTAGAGCCTTTCCGTCCTTTTCATATTCTGAAGGCTCATTTGAAGGTCACATTTGAAGGAGACACGTCTCCTTCTCGTACAAACCAATTTTTTTGCCACAGTATTTTTTCCATCGATAAGGCAAGTGTGAGTTTCCAACATTTTGGTGTTCTTTTGGAGAAGTTCCTTGGTTTAGGTTGGGTTGTGACTTTTGCTTCACTCTCCCTTGAAGACCCTAAATCTGTCTGGAATGGAGCAACCAAAGAACCCAACCTAATCCAATAATAGCCGAAGTAAATCTGCCACTCTTTCAGACTGAGCCTAATTCCTCTGAGGGGGTCTTAGAGCTGTCATTGCCCCTTCTCCAGCAGGCCTGGCCTAATAAATAGAAATCAAGCAAAAATTATTTGCTGAGGGAAAAAATCAGAAAAAGTCCTAGCAGAAGTAGGCTTGTTTGTCACAATCTGCAGCAGAGTTTCAGGCTGATGGGTTGAGTGCCTCATTGTCTTCAGTTGATGGTCGTGGTACCCTGCTCCTCATGGCCACTCTATGGGTAAAATTTATAACCTGTCCCTGTGTGCTAGATAAGAGACCATGGCTGTTTAAGTTAAAAAAACAAAAAAACAAAAAAAAAAACTGCTAGGCAGAGCTCAATGGAATTAAACAAAATATAGTGATCTCGAGACATGTTTTTAAGTTGAGATGCGGTCACACTACACTTCATGCTCTATTTGCTTCCATTCAAACAAACTCGAATGCTTAGTCAGAGATATTGCCCATTCTTCTGTGCACAAAAGTTCCAGTTTTGCTCTGACCTTCAACTTCGAGTGACGAGAAGACTTAGATGATTGAAATGTCAAACACTGACCTTTTGGGTCAATACAAAGAATACATAATTCAATGCTACATGTTTTTATTGTTGCAGGCAAGTGAGCAGATGTTATTCTGTAACATTTTAAATACAATATTATTTGCTATTTGTGATTTAATAAAACCAGAAGCCCTTGTGTGTGACATCATATCCTGGAGCTTCATTGAGCTGGAGCTAGTCTGATGTGCTGTAGTGCTATAGATATTTTAAGCTAAATAATGCTATGGAGTGTTTGACGGAAAGGAAGATATTAGATCTGTTTTGAGGCAAAAGTCAGTTCATTTTGAAATCAAGTGGGAATTTAGCGGATTGGATTTCTCTAAATGCACACCTGGGCCTTATCATTGGTCAAGAGGTGGCTGCTGTGTCAAAGTCAAGTTTTTTTTTGTGTGTGTTGCATTTTCCTTTACAGCCTAGTGATACACTATTCCCAATGACATCAATGAATTTACATAGTTCTTGATGTGAAGTAAACTCTAGTGTGCAGGTGCCCTACCAGTGACATTGTTGGCCACATTTTGCCCATCACTTTTGTTCTATTGTTTTTCCTTAAATTTGAAGTCTTCTTTTTCTGAAATCCACAATCCAGCAAGCAGGTTTGCGTTAGCGTGCTGGTCTCTTTCTCCATGAGATTATCATAGCAAGCTCGTGTTGTGAATAGTACAGCTAAGAGCTTTTTAATAAACACTTCTCAGTGGCAGCAGTCTTCTACGTGCATGTAAGCCTGAGGTGCTCCATGTTTGCAGAGATAAGGACCTCCACTCTCTACGAATGCTGAGGAATCAGGCGCTACAGGAGCCGCCACTGATAATACACAATATATTCTCTGCTCAATCCCCTGAAAGTCTTTCAGGGAAGCGAGGGAAAAATGCAGGTCCCCTTTCATTGTGAGGAGTTCATAAACAGAGCTGCTTTCTACGCCGAACCCAAACGCCATTGTCTTCAGCATCACGCCTTCGCCACTTAACATAAGCAGGAAAATCACAAAGGGAAACACCTATTCAGATGTAAATGCTCATTTTAGCAATCACACATCAAAGCGGCTCTTCTTTTTATTCTCTTTTTCCGTTTGCTACATGAGGAAGCAGTGGTGTAATCATCTTCATTTCGTCTCCTCGGCTTTAGTGTCTTGGGGCTTTTTGTGTATGGAACATGGTGGGTGGTGCTGCTAACAGTTTTCAGACTTCATGTGGTTCAACAAAATGAAAAGAAGTAGTTTTCTGAGTGATGTAAAATATTTCCTGAGGAAAATAAACAGAGAACAGTAGGTTGCATTGAATTGAGGTGGGCCGCAGGCATAAGGGGGCTTTCTGGGCACAGGGCTTGCCAGTATGCTACGCTCTGCTCCATTGGGCTGTAGCTTAGAAGCAAAGGAAAGAGGAATCATGCAAGTTGTGTGTGTTTACTCCACTCTCTTGCTCCCTTTGACAGGTGGGATCGTAACAGGGAGTGTGATGGCGGTCACTTCCCTTAAATCTGCCTCAGCTGGCCTTCTATCTTTCAGCTGGCTTTTTGCCCTCTTCTCTTTTCACTCGTTTCTTTTCATTTCTTTCTTTCTTTCTTTCTTTCTTTCTTTCTTTCTTTCTTTGCCATACTACTCTGTATTTTGAGGACCACTGACTCCCAAAATGCACCACTTGGGATGTCAAAAAGCACTTTGGTACCAAGTCGGTACTGAACTAAAATAAAAATAACTGCATTCTGTTGGGAATATATGGTGCAGTGATGATATCAAATAGTAAACCACGGTACATTGATATATAACATGGTACTGAAATTCCATGTACCAAGGTACTTCCAAGAATACCATGATACCATCATTGTACCCGTCTAAAAAAAAAACTTAGAACTATGGTTAATATTACTTGGTTAGGATTTTTTTATGGTCATAACTGTTGATAACTTAATAAATGCGTGTTGGATTCTCCTCTGTTTGGGATAGTCACTGTTTTTGGTATTTTTTTGTAATGTAATAATTTATGTAGTTTAATTTAACATGATTACTGGATTTATTTCATGCTTGCTTGAATACTTCACACTGATGTGAAATCTATGAAAATCTTCAAGCAATGTTTGTAGCTTTATTCTTTTTTTTTTTTTTTTTTATTCTATTCATTTGTTTATTTTATTACTGAATGTTTACTTGTACAATTACTTGAAATTTTTTTATGTTCAGGCCTACTTCATTGATTAATACTTTGTTAATCTTTGCCAAATCAACCAAAGTTTAGAAACGTCCCTGGAAGAATTGTTCAGAATATTTTTTTCTAAAGAAAGATTAACATAAATGATGATGAAAGCCAACGTTTTAAATGCCAGTTATCAATATTTACTGAGTAGCCCATTATTTTGTAGAGGGAGGTAAAAATGACAGTTTTCGCCAATGATTTTTAACAAAACTATAGGGAAAACAATCACCATGATTGCACAGAGATCAGTTGAGTTCAACATCCCGTATTGTTCAAGAAACCCTCTCGAATGCTGGTATGCCAGTGGTGCGAGTCCAAAAAGGATCCAAAAGATTTGTGTTATTTGTTTGTAAGTTAGATTAAGTTTGAGTTCCTATAACTCCATAAGGATTGAAGATGTCTAAATATCCTTTTAGTTGCTGGTTCAGAACAAACTTTCCTTTCTGTATCTTAAATTTTAAGGTATCAAGAGTTTGAAATTTCAATGGTGTTGGTATCTGAAATTTGGTCACATGACAACCCCAAAATTCATTAAAAAGAATACATGATGTGTCAGTCCACAAATCCAGAATATGAAAGCATTCACTTTTAATGAAGAACATTACTGAGCATCCTCAAATTTGACATGTCATTGTGACTATAGAATTTAAGAGGGCAAAAGCTGAACTTTCAGCTGTAACTGTGTCACAGTAAGAGGAAGTTGAGAGAAATTATACAGGGAAAGGAGAGTAGATGAGATGAGATTTATTTTGACATTTCCCTGGGGGCAAGAACTGTTCTGAATATCTGGCGAATGACCAAAACTTAACAGAGCTCTGCATTTGGCCCATGTCATAAATAAATTTCCCCTCTATCTTTCGTTGCAGATGGCCTGGCCGCCCTGTCGTTCTCCATCAGCACGCTCACCTTGATTGGCATGCTGGCAGTGATCACATACACGGTGAGTGGCCAACAGAGAATTGATAATGGTGGGTGGTTACTTGTGCGCCATTGATTTGCATGCACTCTCAGGGGTGGTACGAAGAGACTGCTCAGCACTGTCGCAGGAAAGAGCTTCTATGTAAAACAGGAATGTTTTTATCCAGCCTCAGTCTATCATTGTTTTTGACCTAAGCACATTTTAAATCTCTTTGTCTCTTTAAAGGTGAAGTGTGTAATTTCTTTGCCACCAACTGTAATCATAAAAATAATGACTGCAAATGACTTTTCTTGAACATTTCCCCCATTTGGTATTTGCCACAACACTTGTAGTCCTGCCCCAAAGTCACGTCACTGGTTGAGACAGAATGCACAAACAAACAGAGCAATGGCCACAGAGTCACATTGTTTAGACTTTTTGGGGGACTCATTGCATGAAAGTCTTATTTATAGTTGTTTCTTAACAAGTATTTTAACATTGAAAATGTACCTGCATCAGCTTTAAGAAAGCCTTATTTAATTGGACTTGTTTAGGGTCATATTCACCAGATACTGATCACACATGCTTCTTCGTAACATATGGAAACTAAATGCAGTCCTACAGATAATCAACAAGTAAATAGGCTAAACATCTACAATGATAATGTGTTTTAGCTGGTTCTCTCTTCCAGTAACAACCCCGCCCCCCCCACCCGCTCAACAGTTGGGCCAATGTTGTTGGGGTGGGTCTAACTAGGTTGCTTAGAACAAACACAGGAATGTTTATCACGCCACGGAGACCTTCATTTATTACCTTCACAAATTAACCTATGAATGGCTTACTTATAGTTGTCTATGCATATTAAGCTGTGATAGAAGTATTTTAACACTCAATAAGTTAAATACTTCAGCTTGAATCATTCTGGTGAAATGGTTGTTGTTAGGTAACTTTGATAGTGGAGTCCAGGTTGTCTTCACACGTGGGTCTTTTGTATGACAGAAAACCGCCTGTATGGAAACCATCTTTGATTTTAGTCATTCTGAATGATGAAGTGACCCCTCAATGTAAGACATGTTTTGTGATTCTTGCGTTTTGGCCTGCAATCGCTCAAAATGACATGCTGTCATTTCTTACCGATGTGTTTGGACGTGTGCCTGAGATATCGGCATGATGTATATGCCCTGTTATCTTGCGCCTATTTATATATCTGAGCCTCAAGACCATTAATAAATGCCCTTATTCTGATTTCTTGAACATACTGTAGCTGTTTTATTAAGATAAGATAAATTGGTTGTACTGTGAAACACTTGTTAATGTCATCCATTTTTCATTGCCACCGTCATGGGTAACCAGGCTATGAACATCTCTTATGCCCTTTTATCAGGGATTGGAGAAAGCGAACGGGGTAGAAAACCTTGCAGGTTAAAAAAATAACTGAAGCTAATAGGCCGCAGGCAAACCTTTGGACAAATTACCAAATTACCTTTTTGTCAAATACTGTAAAAAACAGTACTGAGAATCCTGTAGCGATCTTGTTAAGTAAGAACTGTATTCGTACCTAACAGGTGCTTTTAAGGTGTTGAAAGAGCTATAAAGCTGAGGATGGTGAGCACTCCTCTCTGACCTCCTGTTGTCAGAAACTTGAAGATTGCTTGCAGAGAAAGAGAGACTATTAGAGTGCTTTTGATATTCTCTGTTGTGGTTCGAAGAC
This sequence comes from Moxostoma hubbsi, assembly GCA_032164185.1. Taxonomy (NCBI): domain Eukaryota; kingdom Metazoa; phylum Chordata; class Actinopteri; order Cypriniformes; family Catostomidae; genus Moxostoma; species Moxostoma hubbsi. The sequence continues at coordinate 7,998,961 of JAVLUX010000034.1, forward strand.
TTTGAGTCAATCAAACATTACTTGGCAGAAACCATGACATCCCTGGGTTTCCTCGCTTGGGCTTTTTCTTGCCTTTCTTTATTCACTTTCTCTATTATTGTCTGCTTCCCTCCCTTAAGGCCGATTCATACTCTGAGGCAGATTCACTGAGCTGTCGTGCCGCTTTTGCACATGGTATTTCAGCACAAATGCCCGTGTCTTATTCACTGTCACTAAATGTGATTGCGGGTGGTTAAAGTCAGTGATGAAATTGCGCTGTCTTCAATATTTAAAAGAAGTTATTGTCATTCCTCCCTGTGCAAACACGTGTCTTTCTATGTAAATTAGGCTCATTAAAGATTGCGCTTCATTCACAAAACTCTTTGCAATTTGCCCTGCGTAATTTACATCATGCTATTATTGCCAAATGAATGTAGTTATCAAAATGTATTTTGTTTAAAAGAGATGTTTGTTAACATATTCAACCGATCATTTCAACAGTAATTAATCAAATACTCATCAAATGATGTTGAAAAGTTTTATAACATGGCATATATCCAGATGCGCGTTCTGCACGTTTAAGAGATGATCCAGGTGTCTGTATCAAAGTGATGCTGTTCAGTCCTGACAGGGTGGGTCAAATACGGTTTTCTGTGGCATCCTCAGTTATATTGTGCTCAGAAATGGACCGCAAGATCAGAATTACACTGATCTGCATAGTTTCTTTAGTGAATCGGGCACTAAAATGCCAGTTTTAGCAGGTACAATTCATTCTTAGTGAATCTGTCACATAATAAGTACCTAATAAAGTGGACGGTGAATATACAGTGCATCTGGAAAGTATTCAAAATGCTTCACTTTTTCCACATTTAGTTACAGCCTTATTCCAAAATGTGTTAAATTCATTATTTTCCTCAAAATTCTACAAACAATACCCCTTAATGACAACGTGAATGAAGTTTGTTTGAAATCTTTGCAAATTTCTTAAAAATTAAAAAAATCACATGTACATAAGTATTCACAGCCTTTGCCATGACAGTCAAAATTGAGCTCAGGTTCATCCTGTTTCCACTGATCATCCTTGAGATGTTTCTACAATTTGATTGGAGTCCACCTGTGGTAAATTCAGTTGATTGGACATAATTTGGAAAGGCACACACCTGTCTATATAAGGTTCCACAGTTAACAGTGCATGTCAGAGCACAAACCAAGCCAAGAAGTCCAAGGAATTGTGTGTGAACATCCGAGACAGGATTGTATCGAGGCACAGATCTGGGGAAGGTTACAGAAAACAATTCTGCAGCATTGAAGGTCCCAATGAGCACAGTGGCCTCCATCATCTGTAAAAGGTGAAGTTTGGAACTACCAGGACTCTTCCTAGAGCTGGCCGCCCGGCCAAACTGAGCGATCAGGGGAGAAGGGCCTTAGTCAGGGAGGTGACCAAGAACCCGATGGTCACTCTGACAGAGCTCCAGAGTTTCTCTGTGGAGAGAGGAGAACCTTCAAGAAGTACAACCATCTCTGCAGCACTCCACCAATCTGGCCTGTATGGTAGAGTAGCCAGACTGAAGCCACTCCTCAATAAAAGGAACATGACAGCCTGCCTGGAGTTTGCCAAAAGGCACCTGAAAGACTCTCAGGCCATGAGAAATAAAAGATTGAACTCTTTGGCCTGAATGGCAAGCATCATGTCTGGAGGAATCCAGGCACCGCTCATCACCTGGCCAATACCATCCTTACAGTGAAGCATGGTGGTGGCAGCATCATGCTGTGGGGATATTTTTCAGCGGCAGGAACTGGGAGACTAGTCAGGATCGAGGGAAAGATGAATGCAGCAATGTACAGAGACATCCTTGATGAAAACCTGCTCCAGAGCACTCTGGACCTCAGACTGGGGCGAAGGTTCATCTTCCAACAGGGCAACGACCCTAAGCACACAGCCAAGATAACAAAGGAGTGGCTACGGGACAACTCTGTGAATGTCCTTTTGTGGCCCAGACAGAGCCAGACTTGAACCCGAATGAACATCTCTGGAGAGATCTGAAAATCACTGTGCACCGATGCTCCCCATCCAACTTGATAGAGCTTGAGAGGTCCTGCAGAGAAGAATGGGAGAAACTGCCCAAAAATTGGTGTGTCAAGCTTGTAGCATCATACACAAAAAGACTTGAGGCTGTAATTGGTGCCAAAGGTGCTTCAACAATGTATTGAGCAAAGGCTGTGAATACTTATGTACATGTGATTTTTGTTTTTTATTTGTAATAAATTTGTAAAGATTTCAAACAACTTCTTTCATGTTGTCATTATGGGGTATTGTTTGTAGAATTTTGAGGAAAATAATGAATTTAATCCATTTTGGAATAAGGCTGTAACATCAAAATGTGGAAAAAGTGAAGCGCTGTGAATAATTTCCGGGTGCACTGTATTTTTTTTTGTATATATATATATATATATATATATATATATATATTATACACACTTGGCCACATTTTTTTTTAAGGTTGTTGGCAGGTTTTTCCAGGCATATTGGAGGGAGAACTTGCTACAGTTTTATATAGGCTCAATTACTTCTGTCTCTTCATATAATCTTAGACTGACGTGATGATGTTTAGGTCTGTGCTCTGTGAAAGCCATACCATCTGTTTCAGGTCTCCTTTTTTTTTTTTAACTTCTATTCTATTTGCAGATGGAAAAAAATAAATGTATATTTCTCATCAACACAAGCAGAAGACATAAAATAACCATCTTAAGACATATGTTTTAGTGAAACATCTAATGTCCCTTTTCCACAATACTGTAGTTGCATATAAAGATGTAAACATGGGGTTTTGTCGCATTTTCATATGTAACTATAAGAAACATAAACATAATATAAAAAAGCAGATGCTCCTGATTAGAACAAGCCCAAATATGTGGCATGATGTATAGATCTTTAAAAAATCTTGCAAAGAGAAATTGCAAAGCTACCTTTGATATATTTTTAATCGTCCTGGAGGAAGGTCTGTGGTTGCTATGCGGACCTATCACAGAAGTATCGGCCTTAAGTCAACAACAGCCCTGCTAATAGAACAGAACCTCTCCCCAATCACTTTAACCTCTTTCGCCACTAATCCCATCTTCCACAATTTTCCAGGGGCGATAGGTGATTTATCATACAGGGCTGTAGGTTATTATTATGCATGATTAACCTAATGGAATCTAAGTGATGGGCACCTTATGCGGTAGTGGTGTTGTCCAGGAGAGGGCAGGTTAATTTATTACTGCACTTTGAGCCAAGGTGGCCACTTGCTCTTAATTCAAACAACTGGCCGAGATGTAAACTCGTAATAACAACACCACGGCCGGCTGCGCTTCAACTATAAATGCTAAAGCAAGCAATTCAAACCTCCTTTTATTTTTGGCTGAACACCACACTTTGCTGAGCTACTGGGAAATTAATATTCAACCTAAGTGCACACAAACAGGAGCCCCTAGCTTGTTAATAAGCCTCTAAAGTGCCATATGGTCAAAGTAGGCGAAGCTAACTTACCTGTCCAATGCATGGATAGCCAGCTTATAAAAACAATTATGCTGGAAGTTTTAGCCTTGCTTTGTGAAGTTCAACTGTTCTTATGCATGCAATTCCAAAAGTTGTTTGGTTGGTTGATTAGTTCAAGCTGTTTTGGTTTGAAACACTTATTCAGGAAAACGCAGGAGTTCTCCTTCTAGAAGAAAGCAGACAAAAAACACCTTGAAACAACCTTTTCGTCTCCTGAACCATTTTTTTTATCCTCAGAACTCTGATTTCAAGCATTTGTGCAGTACTTTTCACGTTTCTGCTAGAGAATTTAAATTATGGCGACTACTAGCATATATCATATACTGTATAGTAAATGTAAAATTAATGTGCTCTATACCACTTTATTTTAAAATTTCATATTTCACCTTGAACTCATCATGACCTCATATGTGTTTATCAATTGATGGGTTCTCTGTGTGACATGCGTATAGGCTGTTTGATGCTTCTTTTTTCTGCTTGAAGATGCCATTTCTAGAAGCCTTTATCTATTTTTAAGTGTGCTGTATGCTTCATCGAGCCCCGTTTTGCTCATTGCAGTTCCTGACCTCCCAAGTCTGAGCCAGTTACTGTGCTTCAGTAGTTTGGACATCGAGGACTGTCTCAGTCTCTGGGCTTCGAGACTCAGTGTGGTGATTTAAAAGTCTAGCTGGCATCCTGACATTCAGCCCTGGAGGGTACCTCTGCCTCCAAAATATGCTGCACAAAATGCTAATTCCCTGGGAGATGGTGACTACATTAATTTTCACTGATTTAATCGCAGAAATTACCTGCGAGAAGGCTCCTACCTCCCACTCACCATCTTGGATGCATCGGAGGGGACACTTCACAACAAATCGCACAAATAATTAAATAAATATATATTGGAATGATCAATTGAAAAAAAAAATATATTCATTATTATTTTATTTGGTATGGTATGTGATGTGTAATGTAATTGACCTAGACATTTTTCTCCCTAATGTGATGTGCACCACACCTGCCCGGGATGGGGTAAATTGACAGTGCTATATTGGCAAAGCAACAGCAAATAGAATTAGCCCATAATTAACCACAGTGTAATATGTTTGTATTTAATTTAAAGACAAAAGGGACAGAAGAAACATTGAGAGACCATCTGGCAAAAGACCATTGCTCATTGTAGGCTGTACTCTATACATCTGTGCTTTTACAGTTGACAGACGGTTGCTGATGTCCCAAGCAACATGCAATCACTCTCAGCTCAGTGCTTGATTTTAGGGTCAGTCCAATTCACTGTGTTTCCTCATTGGATAGTGATAGTTTGAGTGGGGTCAGAGTGGTACACACTCAACATGTCCAATAACTCAATTTCTTTACTTTACACAAGTTATTTTTTGTGAAATAGAAGCTAAGTGTTAGTAAATTGCAGTGTGAATAGAATTTTATGGTTACTCCACTACAGAGGCTAATTCATGAAAAACAGTATTCTAATCCAGCCTATATCAAATTTCCTGATCCACTGAACTCAAGTGTGATCTACGCCAAGAGGTGGGCCAATCATAGCGCACATTATATACATATTGAAGTCTTAAAGGTAAGGTAGCAACAGTCTGTTTTATTCTAGGTGTCAAAGAGGGTGGAGATTGGTAGTGTAAAAATTTATTCTGATTGTTTTGGTGTAAGAATACTCGATTCAGTATCAAGATCAATAAAGGATCAGGATCAATAAAATGCTGCAAATGTTTAGAATACAGCCCCTGAAAAGTCCACAGCGTAAGTGTAAGCAACAGAGTAAGACTGACTTAATGCCCTTACCTCATTAAGGCTTATTATTATTGTGGATATTGAGAAAAAGATTATTTTATAAAAGTTAATAAAGGATTTATCTTTTGATGGTTTAATGGTCCATGTAAGCTTTAGTGGATGTACTGATTATAAAATTCACTTCATTATTGTTGTATTGTTGAGCCTGCAGATATTTTTCATTTGTCCCATCTCTTCACAGAGACTGACATTACATCATGTTTTTGTCCCATTATTTGCATGATTACAGTACTCTCTATTAAGTAGTGTAACACGCGATTTGGATGTGAATTCAACCCACCACAAACAAAAATGAAAAGCTAGCCTTTGCTATTTTTGCATTCATAAAATGTATACTTTTGTAAAAAGGCCAGTTTTATAAAATTTATAAAGTAGATTTAGGAACTGACACAAAAGTGAAGTAAGTGAAATCTCACACTCCTTCAGTGGCCAAAGCGTTAAGTGTTGTTGGGCATATGGGCATATGTGAGTTACACCCGGACATTTTCCGGGAGAAGCGCCAAAAGCGAGTTGTGAAGCATGTTGTTTTCAGCTGTACAGGCTGTACTACAATGAAGAGGAATGCATGTTTTATAAACTGAACACCCCAACATAAACCCTAAACCTAACCATCATTGGTGTAAACATTTAATGTTAGAGTAAAAAATGCAACTTCTAGTAGCACCACAAGTGAAGATAAACATGTTGGAGCTGGTGCAAAAATATCTGACAGTAAGTCAGTAAATTTGGCTGATCCTACAGTTCTGGAACTCTCGCAAACAACATGACGACTTCTGTGATCATGTTGACTTTACATGGTTGACAAATAATGTAATTCCTCGGACAACTGTTGCAGTCCTTGTACAGCAATTTATTAGCAACTTATTGTGGAGGTGAGGGCGCGTTTGAGTGCCAATCTTGGGAGAGAGAAAGCAATAAGGACGTCCACCTGAGATGAATTGTGAATAATTACCATCTTTATGTTCACAGTGAGAGTCTGGAGGAGATAAAAAGTTGGCCAGTTCACAGAGAGAAGAGAGAGATACAGACAGACCGGAGTCGTCGTGTCTGTCCCTTGAGAGAGAGTCATGTGAACTGTGGAAACCAGTTCCCACTTCCTCCTTTATTGATTGACAGGAGCACGTGATCCGCCAGGAGCAGGCCCCTGCCCAGTCGTTTTCGGCCGCTTTGGGCAGCGAGTTCCTTCCTGCTCAGCGCGTTGTCTTCCAGGGGTGATCCCTCGACCGGGCACCCCGAACTCCCTCCTTGGGAGACACAGACGGACGGTCTACCGCAGCGGCACGAGCAAGGCGGCCGCAGTGGGGAACACCTCCTCAGCCCTTCCGCCACCTCCCCGTGGCCCCGAGAAACACAGCTTTCCCGGTTACATGGCTCCAGGGCCATACCCCCTCACGAATAGCCTCGTGGACGGTCCGCCTTCGCGCCCCTATGAGCGGCCGCGTTTCCCCCACCTCTCACCGAGCGGGGGGCACAAGACCCGTGTGTAGGACCCCCAGCGTGCGCTCGCAGGTCACATCAGGACCTGGTTGATCCTGCCAGTAACATATGCTTGTCTCAAAGATTAAGCCATGCAGGTGTAAGTGCACACGGACTGTACAGTGAAACTGCGAATGGCTCATTAAATCAGTTATGGTTCCTTTGATTGCTCCCCACGTACTTGGATAACTGTGGCAATTCCAGAGCTAATACATGCAAATGAGTGCTGACCCCGCGGCGGGGGGATGCGTGCATTTATCAGACCCAAAACCCATCCGGGACGGGCCTCGCACCCTACACGGTGGTGACGACTCATTCTAATGTCTGCCCTATAAACTTTCGATGGTACTTTAGGCGCCTACCATGGTGACCATGGGTAACGGGGAATCAGGGTTTGATTCTGTAGAAGGAGCCTGAGAAACGGCTACAACATCCAAGGAAGGCAGCAGGCGCGCAAATTACCCACTCCCGACTCAGGGAGGTAGTGATGAAAAATAACAATACAGGTCTCTTTCGAGGCCCTGTAATTGGAATGAATTATCCTAAACGTAAACGTATCCTAAACCCATGGGTTAGGACCCATTGGAGGGCGAGTCTGGTGCCAGCAGCCACGGTAATTCCAGCTCCAAAAGCTCGAGGCTTTGGGTTCCGTGGGGGAGTATGGTTGCAAAGCTGAAACTTTAAGGAATTGACGGAAGGGCACCACCAGGTGTGGAGCATGCAGCTTAATTTGACTCAACACGGGAAACCTCACCCGGTCCGGACACGGAAGGGATTGACAGATTGATTGCACTTTCTCGATTCTGTGGGTGGTGGTGCATGGCCGTTCTTAGTTGGTGGAGCAATTTGTCTGGTTAATTCTGATAACGAATGAGACTCCGGCATGCTAAATAGTTTTACGGCCCCATGTGGTCGGTGTCCAACTTCTTAGAGGGACAAGAGGCGTTCATCCACGCGAGATGGAGCAATAACAGGTCTGTGATGCCCTTAGATGTACGGGCTGCATGCTCGCCACAATGGGTGGATCAGCGTGTGTGTACCCTGCGCCGAGATGCGCGGGTAACCCACTGAACTCCTCTCGGGATCGGGACTGGGGATTGCAACTATTTCCAATCAACGAGGAATTCCCAGTAAGCGCGGGTCATAAGCTCGTGTTGATTAAGTCCCTGCCCTTTGTACACACCGCCCGTCGCTACTACCGATTGGATGATTTAGTGAGGTCCTCAGATCGGCCCCGCCGGGGCTCCTCGTGGGCCTTGGCGTAGCGCTGAGAAGATGATCAAACTTGACTATCTAGAGGAAGTAAAAGTCGTAACAAGGTTTCCGTAGGTGAACCTGCGGAAGGATCATTACCGAAGGCTCCGGAGGGTGAGAAGGTCGGACGGAACGAGCCAGAGAGCGAGGCAGAGGTGGGGGTGGTGGTGTTCCCCCGCCCGAGGTGAACCCACACGCAGCGGTTCGTCCTTACTGAGCGAGGTCACCCGTACACAAGGCGCAACGCGGGCTCCTGGTGCGCGCGAGGGGGCGAGCGACCTCTGGCGTGCCCACGGCCGCACCTCGTCACCCCGCACGCATCCGGACAGCGGAACGCGCCGCCCCCTGTGGGGACCCACCTTTGAGGTCATGCTTCCCACTTCCTCTTGAATATAGAGGTCATTGGAGAATGGCCAAACTGGTTCGATCTGACAGAAAGACTATGGTATCTCAGATAAACACTCTGCACAATTGTATTGAACAGAATAGCATCTCAGAATGTACAACATGTCGAACTTTGAGGCGGATGGGCTACAACAGCAGAAGACCACATTGAGTTCCATTTCTGTCAGCCAAGAACAGAAAACTGAGGCTGCAGTGGACCTACCATTTGTGTACCTGTTAGACCAGGCGATTTAAAAAAAAAATAAAATAAAATTCCAATCATCTGTGTCCAGTTTTGGTGAGCCTGTACCCACTGCAGCCACAGTTTCCTGTTCTAAGCTGACAGTAGTGGTACCCGGAGGGGTCTTCTGCTGCTGTAGCCTATCCACCTTAGTGTTCAACATATTGTATTTTCAGAAATGCTTTTCTGCATAGCACTATTGTAACGTGTGTTTATTTGGGTTACTGTCAACTTCCTGTCAGCTTGAACCAGTCTGGCCACTTTCCTAATTTTCCAAGCCGTTTTCGCCACAGAACTGCCACTTACTGGATGTTTTTTGTTTTTCACACCATACTCTATACACTCTAGAGGCTGTTGTGTATGAAAATCCCAAGAAATTCTGCAGATACAGAAATACTCAACACGGCCCATCTGGCACCAACAATCATGCCATGGTCTAAATCGCTGAGTTCACATTTTTTCCCCCATTCTGATGGTTGATGTGAATGATGTTAACTGAAGCTCCTGACCATGTCTGCTTGATATTATACATTACACTGTTGCCACACAATTGGCTGATTAGATAATCTCATAAATAAGTAGGTGTACCTAATAAAGTGGTCAGTGAGTGTAAATTGTAGAACAAAATGGGAAAGTCTCTTCAAGTAATATTAACCAGTCTTTATTTTGCTCATAATCAAAAATTGTCATTCAAAAAACATTTTAGAAATTCCAGAGGGAACTCATTGCTCGAAAACGCCAATTCAGTTTTATGACTGCAGACATTGGCCAAGTAGAAATGGTAATCAGCCAGTGTGGATAATCTCAAAATAGCTAGATATCGTCTGATTGGCCAATATCTCAACATTTCTATTGAAAAGTATTAAGAAAGTCAAAAAACATTCATAGTTTTGTGGAAGAACTTCCTACCCCCTTTTAAAATAGCACCCGCACACACAAATTCAATAGTCTCCAATTCAGATTGTTGAACAAAAGCATACTTGTGTAAGGGGGTGAACGCCTCCACTTTCTTTCTCCTAACCCTACTTTCATCCCTCTCTCCTCTTATCTCCCAGCTGACAACTGCAATCCCTTCATCTCCTATCTCTCCTTCCTCTCTCTGTCTTTATCTTTTTGCCCTCCTTCTCAAACTCTCATACTCCCTCTCTCTCCTGCCTCAGGTCTTCTTTTCCAATCAGCACAAACACACCTGTTTTTGAGAGTCTCTTTTATTTTTCTCATTCTTGACTGACTGCAGGGTCAAGGAGGGCAGGGAAAATGGGGAAAGAGGAGGCAAAGGATGAAGAGGAGACCGAACAAGTGCATCTCACCAGGGATGCAGGACAGGTTCCTCTTTTATGAGGAGACTGCTTTGAATTCGGGACATGGTCCGGCCATTAGAGCCTCGTGATTCATAGCAGGGGGTGACATGGCCCATGGCGGCAGTCTCAAGCAGACGCTAAGAATAGTGCAGCCTGCGTTGGTTTCTCTCTTCTGCAACTTGCACTGTAATGCTTCCTGACATTCACAAACAGCATGGTTTAAAGCATTTTTTAAATGTTAAAATACTTCCTTTCATCCTGACTTAATTTGCAGAGAAATCCATTAGTAAATAATTCGTAGGTTGACTTCCCTGAAAAGTGTAATCATTGTATCTCTGGGGTGCTATCAAAACATTGCTCTGCTTATTTGAGCATCCTGACCAGACAGACACAGCTACATTGACTCAAACAATCGTGTGAGTTTGGGGCAGAACTATCTGTTTGTTCAACCAATGGAAAGTGGAGGGAGTGTTCAGGAAACCAGTTTGAAACCAATGTTTGAGGGCTGTGTCTGTATGGTAACATCCCCGCAGCCTAATTCTCGCTGTTACTAAGGTCGGGTTTAAGGTTACATTTAGTAGTAGGGTTAATGTTAGGGTTGGGTTTAGAGGTAGGGGTGGGTGTAGGGTTCTTGTAGGACCCCAAATAAACACAATAAGTGCATTGTTTGAACATTGCACGTGGGTCTGACAAGAGTTTAGGTAACCGAGAGGTTACCATCTAGACACAACCATGTTGATGGGGTTGATTTTTATTAAAATGAACAGATTTAAACGTTTTTCTTTTTCATACAAGTTAATGTACTTTTAAACCAGTTTGATGAAAGTGTCAGAGCATTTTTTGCAATTTTGTTTGGTGACTCTAGTGGCGCGGAAATCCCACACTTCAGCACGTCAGTTTCTCTGTTTTCAAAGCAATCTTCAGCACAAAAGATAAAAAGGTCACCAGTGTTTTAGCCACCTTGCAAAGATCTTATTGTGCTGCTGACTTTTGTCTGCATTCTGATATGAAAGTTTTTTTTAAAATGGCAGAACCCTGCTAGTGTGGGTGTATGTGTTTTTTCAGAGGTAGGCAGAGTTGTATGTGTGTGTGCGCACACTCTTGTCTCTTTTATTCCCTGCCTGTATTGATTTGCCACCAGGAGAGTATTGAAGATGGTCTTCATTTTTAATTAAAGTTCACAAAGCTTACAATGAGAAGGCTAGCGGGCTTCTGACCCCTACCTTTCTCTGCACGCTGCATAAGAAAGAGAAAACGTGTGTGTGTGTGTGTGTGTGTGTGTATATATATATATATATATATATATATATATATATATATATATATATATATATATATATATTATCTAATCAGCCAATCATGTAGCTGCAGTGCATTAAATCATGAAGATACCGGTCAGGAGATTCAGTTAATGCTGACATCAACCATCAGAATGGGGAAAAATGTGATCTCAGTGATTTGGACTGTGGCATGATTGTTGGTGCCAGATTTATTTCTATAACTGCTGATCTCCTTGCATTTTCACGCACAACAGTCTCTAAAATTTACTCCGAATGGTGCCAAAAACAAGAACATCCAGAGGGGGGCAGTTCTGTGGATGGAAATACATTGTTGATGAAAGAGGTCAACAGAGAATGGCCAGACTGGTTCGAACTGACAAAGTCTACGGTAACTCAGTGTGGCAGGGGGGAGGGTGGGGCCGGGTCGTGATTCTGCACACCCGGCCCCTAATCAGGCTAATCAAGCCCCGAGAGGGTTAAAGGCCGACTGGATGATGCATTGCGAGAGAGAGAGCGAGAGAGAGAGAGAGAGAGAGAGAGATTTACGGACAGCTATCCGACACCTTATTGTGTGTGTTTGTCTTTTATATTTTATATTAAACTATTATTTATAATGTCAAGCCAGTTCTCGCCGCCTCCTTTCCATTAATCTCTTTACACTGGAAACCTGAGAAGGAGGTTACTATGCGCCATAGTAGAGTGCTCTGCACTACCATCCACCCCAACGGAGCAGCCGCGGTCATCCGCTGGAGGACGTTGCTCTCTCTTCCACTGCAACTCCATGTTGGCCTTTCCCTCTCTTTTTAAAATGTTTTGTTTACTTGGCACGAGCGCCATTACGATGTGTAGGTGCCACACTTTTTCTTTTTTTTTTTCCCCTCCCCTTGTCCCCTCTCTCATCCAGGTAGATGGGGATGACTTGCCAGAAGGCACGCCCCTCCCCAGGGAAAGGGGAGGGTGGAGTGTGTACGTCATGCTGGGGGCTCCCTGGCCCGAGAGAACGAGGGAGGAATGTGATTCTGCACATCTGGCCCCTAATCAGGCTAATCAAGCCTCTGAGAGGGATAAAGGCTGACTGGAGGCTGCAGTGCGAGAGAGAGATTTACGGACCTGTGTGTGTGTTTGTCTTCGGTTCAGTTTTCTATTAAACTATTATTTATATTGTCAAGCCAGTTCTCGCCACCTCCTTTCCATTAATCCCTTTACACTCAGATAACTGCTCTGTACAATTGTGGTGAGAAGAAGTGGCAAGAAGTGTTTTGGTGGCACGAGGGGGCCCTACACAATATTAGGCAGGTGGTTTTAATGTTGAGACTGATCAGTGTGTGTATGTGTGTGTGTGTGTATATATATATATATATATATATATATATATATATATATATATATATATATATATACACTACCGTTCAAAAGTTTGGGGTCACCCAAACAATTTTGTGTTTTCCTGAAAAGTCACACTTATTCACCACCATACGTTGTGAAATGAATAGAAAATAGAGTCAAGACATTGACAAGGTTAGAAATAATGATTTGTATTTGAAATAAGATTTTTTTTACATCAAACTTTGCTTTCGTCAAAGAATCCTCCATTTGCAGCAATTACAGCATTGCAGACCTTTGGCATTCTAGCTGTTAATTTGTTGAGGTAATCTGGAGAAATTGCACCCCACGCTTCCAGAAGCAGCTCCCACAAGTTGGATTGGTTGGATGGGCACTTCTTGCGTACCATACGGTCAAGCTGCTCCCACAACAGCTCAATGGGGTTCAGATCTGGTGACTGCGCTGGCCACTCCATTACCGATAGAATACCAGCTGCCTGCTTCTGCTCTAAATAGTTCTTGCACAATTTGGAGGTGTGTTTAGGGTCATTGTCCTGTTGTAGGATGAAATTGGCTCCAATCAAGCGCTGTCCACTGGGTATGGCATGGCGTTGCAAAATGGAGTGATAGCCTTCCTTATTCAGAATCCCTTTTACCCTGTACAAATCTCCCACCTTACCAGCACCAAAGCAACCCCAGACCATTATATTACCTCCACCATGCTTAACAGATGGCGTCAGGCATTCTTCCAGCATCTTTTCATTTGTTCTGCGTCTCACAAACGTTCTTCTTTGTGATCCAAACACCTCAAACTTGGATTCATCTGTCCACAACACTTTTTTCCAGTCTTCCTCTGTCCAATGTCTGTGTTCTTTTGCCCATCTTAATCTTTTTCTTTTATTGGCCAGTCTCAGATATGGCTTTTTCTTTGCCACTCTGCCCTGAAGCCCAGAATCCCGCAGCCGCCTCTTCACTGTACATGTTGACACTGGTGTTTTGCGGGTACTATTTAATGAAGATGCCAGTTGGGGACCTGTGAGGCGTCTGTTTCTCAAACTAGAGACTCTAATGTACTTATCTTCTTGCTCAGTTGTGCAACGCGGCCTCCCACTTCTTTTTCTACTCTGGTTAGAGCCTGTTTGTGCTGTCCTCTGAAGGGAGTAGTACACACCGTTGTAGGAAATCTTCAATTTCTTAGCAATGTCTCGCATGGAATAGCCTTCATTTCTAAGGACAAGAATAGACTGTCGAGTTTCAGATGAAAGTTCTCTTTTTCTGGCCATTTTGAGCGTTTAATTGACCCCACAAATGTGATGCTCCAGAAACTCAATCTGCTCAAAGGAAGGTCAGTTTTGTAGCTTCTGTAACGACCTAAACTGTTTTCAGATGTGTGAACATGATTGCACAAGGGTTTTCTAATCATCAATTAGCCTTCTGAGCCAATGAGCAAACACATTGTACCATTAGAACACTGGAGTGATAGTTGCTGGAAATGGGCCTCTATACACCTATGTACATATTGCACCAAAAACCAGACATTTGCAGCTAGAATAGTCATTTACCACATTAGCAATGTATAGAGTGTATTTCTTCAAAGTTAAGACTAGTTTAAAGTTGTCTTCATTGAAAAGTACAGTGCTTTTCCTTCAAAAATAAGGACATTTCAATGTGACCCCAAACTTTTGAACGGTAGTGTATATATATATATATATATATATATATATATATATATATATATATATATTAGGGCTGTCAATTTAACGTGTTAATTCTGTGCGATTAATTAAACAAAAAGTACCTTATAAATTAACGCAATTAATCGCATGCTTGAGACATGCAAGCTTGTAGTACCACCTGTTTACTCCAGAGGGCAGTAAGTTAAATTTCAGCTGTATGAGCAACGCACAGTTTATACAGTGAAGAAAACAACCCACAACACAGACATGCGTTACGTTCTTGGGTTCAAAACAATCGAAGGAGCAGAAATGCGATCTTAGGGATCTCAAGATGTGTTTAACAATTGAGTATTAAACTATATTTAACTTGACACAGAGACCTAAAATTTTTATGTGTATTTTATGTACACACCCAAGACGTCTGACGTAGGTGTAAATTGACGGGCTCTTAAACAAGCCCTCATAATAAATCTCCACAAATTCACTTGTGAAATAGATGGCTGTGAACTGTATGCCATTGATTGACTTATGATCAATAATATGGTAGTAAACAATACATTGTATTCTAAAGCCACTTTTTGTATTGTCTTATCAATGATTAACTCTTCTGCTACAGGAATGTAAAGCATTTTAATTATCTGACTATATGTATATATATACTATGATATAAAATAACTATGTATAATTATATATTGATATAAATATGTATAATCATTATATATTGAGTTATTGTTATATGAGGGGCTTCCTCAGCAAAATTTGTTTATGCGATTAATTAATCACCATGTAATTAATTTGATTAAAAATTGTACATTTACATTTATCAGACGCTTTTATACAAAGTGACTTACAGAGCCCTTATTACAGGGATAATACCCCCGGAGCAACCTGCAGTTAAGTACCTTGCTCAAGGACACAATGGTGGTGACTGTGGGGATCGAACTAACGACCTGATTACCAGATTACCAGTTATGTCCTTTAGACCACTACACCACCACCACTTAATCGATTGACAGCCCTAATATATATATAAATATATATATATATATATATATATATATATATATATATATATATATATATATATATATATACACACACACACACACACACACACACACACACGCACACACTTTCAGTCATGTTGGTTCGAAATGAAGCAAGAACTGTTTTCTGCACTTAAATGGATAGTTCACCCAAAATTTTTAATTATGTCATCATTTAATCCTCCAACCTCCTGATTACTATTTATTTACTATTTGTTCCAAACCAGTATGACTTTCGTTCTTCCGTGGAACACAAAAAAACATGTTAGGCAGAAGAGTCTCAGTCACCCTTCAATTTTATTGTATAGAATAAAGATGCATTGAAAGTGAATGATCTTTGAAAAAGTCAAATGGGTTTGGAACAAGAGAAGGGTGAGTAAATTATGACAGAATTTGGATTTTTGTGTAATCTGTTCCTTTAACCTGTTGCTACGCAATCCCCTGCATGCGGTAGTGATGTGCTTACATTTAATATATAATTTACCGTCTATAAATGTAATTAATGTTAACAAATTATACATCTTTTCAAAGGTCTAAGGGTTCAACCTTGATATCCGATCTCTGTTTCCATTTTCATTGTTTGTGCTCAAAAAGGGGTGAGTATCAACAGGTTAAAGAGACCTATTATGCCCCTTTTTACAAGATGCAATAGAAGTCTCAGGTGTCCCCAGAATGTGTCTGTGAAGTTTCAGCTCAAAATACCCCACGGATCATTTATTATACCATGTTGTAAATGCCTCTTTTTGAGTGGAATCAAAAACACGCTGATTTCGTGTGTGTGTGTCTCTTTAAATGCAAATGAGCTGTTGATCCCGGCCCCCGACATAGCTCTGGTCTCAGTGAATACAATCAGAGGCAATGGTAACTTTAGCTGCATTAGCCGTGGAATCAGCTAACATGCACATTCGGAAAGGCGATTTGCAAACATTCACAAAGTATAAAGTGCGATACTTACATCTTCAGGATATAAAGCTGGAACACAAACAGTTGGAACTGATCCATGCTTAAGAATCATTTTTTTTTAAATCCTGCTTTATATTGACACTCATTCACAAAGCAGTCTGGTGTAAAGTGATTTGCACAAACACACATTTTTGTATGTTTTGGGGGTACATTTCCTTAAAAAACAAAATTTGTCTACTGCGTCTTCAGTGGCTCTGATGCCGGGAGTGCATGAAGACTCTTATATTCACTTTTACAGCCAACAACAGAACACTTATGATGCTTACAAAGCTGAGACATTATTCTTCTCACTGTATTTGCTCCAGCTCAAAAAGAAATGGTGGACTGTGTGTAGATCACTCAGAGGATCAATGATAATAGGGTGGAGTCCGTCACCAGTCGTGGTGGAGTCCGTCACCAGTTAGAGCAGAAACGAAAACCATTCATTTTGACACACTGTTTTTGATTAATAGAAATATAAGAAAGAGGAGTGGGTGGACTTTTAACATTGTAGTGTGGTTGTGTACACGTACTGCCAACTCATATTTATGTACGAACACCATGTAAAAGTGAATTTTGGTTCATGAAACTTAAATCACTATCATCATCACCTTTGCAATAATGATAATTTATTGTAATATTTTACATTTTAATTTTAATTAGAACATTTTAAAACACTAAACCATATATATATATATATATATATATATATATATATATATATATATATATATATACACACAAAACCGGGTGGATGTATCTGCAAAGCCAGAACTCTTTAGGAGACTCTGTATGTGTTCCAGTCAAGTGTAATCACATGGGGGCACTGTTAGTCTGTGGGTTTCAGCAAATCAAAGCACATGTCTCTTCACAAAATGGTTGCTGCATGCAAAAACTCACACACTTTTCACTCTTTCATCTCTTGCTCTTCACACTCCTTACAAAAAAAAATGCATACATGGATTCAGCTGGGTCTGAATAATCCCATTTAGAAAGCTCTCTTTTGTCAAGTGCAGTAATGTATGGATTTAGCTCCCCTGCATCACACTGACATATTATTACACATTTCTTTGCATGGTACTGAGGACAGATTGATGGAACACTTGGTGGAATTCTAATGTCACTTTACCTGATGACTGCTGATGGTGTATAATTGGTGTTTAACACTCTCACTCTCTCCGACAGGCATATGGAATGTCCGTCCTGCCACTAAACCTGATGAAAGGCACACGCAGCATCCTGTATGAGCGCCTGGAGAACACAGAGGACACGGAAGAGGTGGAGAACCAGATAGACAAGCTCAAAGCCAAGGTCTGTGTTTGTGTGTGAAATGAATTCAGATCAGCTGTGCCCTGCTTGCTTTATTTAGGATGAGCTGCTATCTGTTGCTGTCCTTTAGCTTAGAGCTGTGGTTCCCAAACTTTTCAGGGCAAGTACCACCTTTGATTCAAGTCAGAGCCTCCAAGTACCACCTAAACATTTTAAAGAGATGGTTTTCCCCAAAATGAAAAATCTCTCATCATTTACTCACCCTCATGCCATCCCAGATGTATATGACTTTCTTCTGCCGAACACACAAAAAGATTTTTAGAAGAATATCTCATCTCTGTTGGTCCTTTCAATGCAAGTGGATGGAGATTTATAGTAAAAAATAACAAATATCTGTTTCTCACCCACACTTATTATATTGCTTTTAAAGTTATGGATTTAACAACCGGAGTCTTATTCATTACTTTATGCTATTTGGACCTTCAGATTTCTGGACTCAATTCACTTGCATTGTATAGACCTAAAGGTATTCTTTTAAATATCTTCATTTCTGTTCAGTAGAAGAAAGAAAGTATACACATTTGGGATGGTGTAGAGTAAATGATGAGAGAATTTTCATTTTTAGGTGATCTATCTCTGGTGGTACTTGGAGTGGTACTTATGTTGTTGCAAACCTGTACGACTCTCTAATGATCACAAAATGAGATGTTAGGCAGAATGTTAGGGATGACAGCCTCAGTCATATTTTACTTTCATTGCATCTTTTTCCTTACAATAAAAGGTGATGTTGACAAAGGCTAGTATTCTAATATAATATTCTAGATAATTCCTAATATCTCTTTGTTTGTTCCATGGTAGAAATCAAGTCAGGTGGGTTTGGAACAACATGAGTTTTAAGGATTTTTTTTTACTGTCCCTTTAAGCAAATGAACATCTATTTGAGCAGAAGCTAAGGGACTGTGAGCAAAATACACTTAATGTTATACACTCACCTAAAGGATTATTAGGAACACCATACTAATACTGTGTTTGACCCCCTTTCGCCTTCAGAACTGCTTTAATTCTACGTGGCATTCATTCAACAAGGTGCTGAAAGCATTCTTTAGAAATGTTGGCCCATATTGATAGGATAGCATCTTGCAGTTGATGAAGATTTGTGGGATGCACATCCAGGGCACGAAGCTCCCGTTCCACCACATCCCAAAGATGCTCTATTGGGTTGAGATCTGGTGACTGTGGGGGCCATTTTAGTACAGTGAACTCATTGTCATGTTCAAGAAACCAATTTGAAATGATTCAAGCTTTGTGACATGGTGCATTATCCTGCTGGAAGTAGCCATCAGAGGATGGGTACATGGTGGCCATAAAGGGATGGACATGAAACAATGCTCAGGTAAGGTAACATGACATTGCCATTTATTGCCGTGGCCACATCTGCAGTCCTCATGCCTCCATGCTGCATGCCTAAGGCAATTTCATGAAGATGAACAGCGACCCTGGGCATCTTTCATTTGGTGTTTTTCAGAGTCAGTAGAAAGGTCTCTTTAGTGTTCTAAGTTTTTAGAACTGTGACCTTAATTGTCTACCATCTGTAAGCTGTTAGTGTCTTAACTTTTCCAGAGGTACATGTTCATGAATTGTTTATGGGTCATTGAACAAGCATGGAAAACATTGTTTAAATCTTTACAATAAATATCTGTAAAGTAATTTGGATTTTTACAAAATTATATTTAAAATACAGTGTCCTGAAAAAGGGATGTTTAATTTTTTGCTGAGTTTATGATATTTGG
The DNA here is from genome assembly GCA_032164185.1 of Moxostoma hubbsi. NCBI lineage: Eukaryota > Metazoa > Chordata > Actinopteri > Cypriniformes > Catostomidae > Moxostoma > Moxostoma hubbsi. The sequence continues at coordinate 8,018,262 of JAVLUX010000034.1, forward strand.
TTTATTTCAGACAAACAGGACAAATAAAGTGCCTGGATTAGCTTTGCAGTGAGTCAGCAATAGAACGGGGCATCTGTTTACTGTCGGCACTACGCAATGCTCCGCAACACCCAGCATGAATGCTTCCAGTGTTGACAGCATCGTTGATTGATGGGAAAAATATGCTTTTGACACGATGTGCCGCTCACGTCCAGTGTAGACAGTGTGTTAGGGGCAAATTTTAATTTCCAAAAATTTGTTTCTTTCTCTATGTGCAGTCTGCAGATGGGCGTCCTCTATCTATGAGAGACAGGAGGAACCTCCAGGATCTTGAAGCCAAACTTCAAGTGCTCCATCGCAGAGGCCGTCACCTAGAGATTGCAGAGAGGAACTGCTGTAATAAAGTGGGCACTGCCCTGCGCCCTGTGAAGGTTTGTTGAGTTTCAGCTCATAATCACTTTATTGATTCTCTCTACATCCCCTCTGATGTTTTCACAGCTCTTTCGGACTGTCCACAATGTCGGTTGTCAGAATTTCCTCATTAAGTTATTTTTGTGCAGTCATTCTGGGAGTTTGGTCATCTAATGAAAAATCGATTTTCCCCCTAATCTATTAATATATATATACACTCACCTAAAGGATTATTAGGAACACCATACTAATACTGTGTTTGACCCCCTTTCGCCTTCAGAACTGCCTTAATTCTACGTGGCATTGATTCAACAAGGTGCTGAAAGCATTCTTTAGAAATGTTGGCCCATATTGATAGGATAGCATCTTGCAGTTGATGGAGATTTGTGGGATGCACATCCAGGGCACGAAGCTCCCGTTCCACCACATCCCAAAGATGCTCTATTGGGTTGAGATCTGGTGACTGTGGGGGCCATTTTAGTACAGTGAACTCATTGTCATGTTCAAGAAACCAATTTGAAATGATTCGAGCTTTGTTACATGGTGCATTATCCTGCTGGAAGTAGCCATCAGAGGATGGGTACATGGTGGCCATAAAGGGATGGACATGGTCAGAAACAATGCTCAGGTAGGCCGTGGCATTTAAACGATGCCCAATTGGCACTAAGGGGCCTAAAGTGTGCCAAGAAAACATCCCCCACACCATTACACCACCACCAGCAGCCTGCACAGTGGTAACAAGGCATGATGGATCCATGTTCTCATTCTGTTTACGCCAAATTCTGACTCTACCATCTGAATGTCTCAACAGAAATCGAGACTCATCAGACCAGGCAACATTTTTCCAGTCTTCAACTGTCCAATTTTGGTGAGCTCTTGCAAATTGTAGCCTCCTTTTCCTATTTGTAGTGGAGATGAGTGGTACCCGGTGGGGTCTTCTGCTGTTGTAGCCCATCCGCCTCAAGGTTGTGCGTGTTGTGGCTTCACAAATGCTTTGCTGCATACCTTGGTTGTAACGAGTGGTTATTTCAGTCAAAGTTGCTCTTCTATCAGCTTGAATCAGTCGGTCCATTCTCCTCTGACCTCTAGCATCAACAAGGCATTTTCACCCACAGGACTGCCGCATACTGGATGTTTTTCCCTTTTCACACCATTCTTTGTAAACCCTAGAAATGGTTGTGTGTGAAAATCCCAGTAACTGAGCAGATTGTGAAATACTCAGACCGGCCCGTCTGGCACCAACAACCATGCCACGCTCAAAATTGCTTAAATCACCTTTCTTTCCCATTCTGAAATTCAGTTTGGAGTTCAGGAGATTGTCTTGACCAGGACCACACCCCTAAATGCATTGAAGCAACTGCCATGTGATTGGTTGATTAGATAATTGCATTAATGAGAAATTGAACAGGTGTTCCTAATAATCCTTTAGGTGAGTGTGTATATATATATATATATATATATATATATATATATATATATATATATATATTATTATCATAATTTTTTTTTTAACATACTGTAATTTTAAGCACAAAACATCCTCATCAAACCAAAAAGACTATTTATTGAATATAAGTTTTATGATGTCACACAATTATATACATATGTTTCGGGCCCTTTTCCTTTTTTGTAATTTTGAAACTGTAAAAGATGGATAGAAAAAGTAAAAATGCTTAAAATATTAAAGATATGTGTCATCTTTAAATGTATGCCTTTTGGAAATCAGGCCATTTTTTCTGGCTTAAATATTCACAGCAACAGAAATTTTGATCAGGGGTGCCCAAACGTTTGCATGCCACTGTACTTCCTAACAATCCCAATGCTAGGAAAGATTAATAGAAACTATTATTTTCCTACACACTGACCCAGCTGTCAAATTGGCAACATGGGCTATTGTTTGATTAGTTAACCAATAGGCAAATATTTATTTAGAAATTGTTTTAGGCTAAGTAGGAAATGCAGCCAGTGTTTCAGGCGGGTAGTCTTCCTCTGGTATGGAATGCCCACTGTTCATGATCCAATCAATTCCTGATTGATAAATCACATCTCAGCCTACATTTTTTTTTTTTTGTTTGTTTCACTCAGAAATGTCACATAACTAAAGTAAAATGGGTTGCAGATGCATCATTATTTTTGCAATGAAGTTAGTCTAGTTGTTGCAGTATTAATCAAAATATACAACTTCTACAGTAGCACAATAAAGTGCAATTTACATGGATAAGGTTTATAGAATCCTAAGCTTAGTTCTAATAATATAACTCTTAATAAACATCTACAATATATTAAATGTTATTTATTTATAATTTTTTATATACCTCAGTCATCATTTGTTCCCTAGTTAATTGTTCCACTACTGTCACCATGCTGTGTTGAGGTCTATCAAAGGGGAGGTGTGAATTTAGTTAATTTTCATGGTGACTTTGATGTAACACTTTTACGAACATTATGACTTATTTGCATGAAAACACATTTTTCTGAGACAGTCAAGACAGTCAAGTTCGAGTGCATGTTGTCATTATAGCAAAATTGGGAAACACCAAATACTAAGGAATTCTAAAAAAAAATAAGTTTGTTATAAATTATAAAATACTGCCAAATCTAGAAGCATTTTCAGTATTGGTCTCAGACTTTTGAACACTTTGTAAATTCAGTAAAACACAGGATATGTTAGATAGCATCTCTGTTCTACTCTGCAAGTTTAGTCTTTATTCAAAACTACTGTTGTCTTCCTCTCATTTGCTGTTTCTCAGATTCTTCGCATCATCAATTCTCCCAGCAGGCTATGCATGGTATAGGTTCCTCAATTCCATCTTTACAGGGCCAGACATGGCACACCAGTGATAGACTCCAGACTCTATTTATACCTAAAATAGACTTGATATTTACTAATTTCCCCACTAGAACTGCAGGGGAAACACATACTGTAAGACATGTGTCTGCCAGTTGCCTCTCTCTCTCTCTTTGTCAGTTACTAAGCCTCGTTTACGCTGCCATGATCGTTCAGTGAACACCACGCTTTATTTAGCGAAGCATGTGAGTCCAGCCTCTAGCAATAAAGCATTTATATCTGTGCGGATGACTTGTTTCAATGTCTTTGATTTGCCTGACGAATTGGTGTTTTAGTGCACAGGTTAAGCATTGTACTTTAAGAGCCATTAGCCAAAATCTTACATGCTGCATCCATAGGCAGCATTAACATAACTCTAACACAACATGTGTACTGATATTTAACACGTTTCATTGGTCGCAGGAAACCCTCATGTGAGAGGCAAAACCACCACGTAATGGAGTCACATGGCCGCAGTTTGTCTGAGAAGTGAGTCCCAGTGTGGGTGGATTGTTAACTGGTGCAAGGGTGGTCTGCTGGGGCGATCTGTGACGTGTAAGACCCTGCTGATGAGTTTAGAGAAATTCAGCTGTCAGCACAGACTAATAGATCACACACACATTTCTATTACCCTCTAATGTGGAACTGGCAGACGAGATTGATTCCGTTAAGAGAGCAGGTTAATTGACCTAAATTCTGTTTCAGATTGATTGATTAAGTTTGATAAATTTTAATTATTGTGTTTACTATTTCATCTGCAGTGGAAATTGGTTCGGAAAATTGAAAGTGGCGTATTGGAGGTGCTTAGGTATTTTAATGAGCTCTGAGCAGATTAAACACAACACTTATCACTCAAATTGCATGTGGTTCTTCCTCTTGTGACAGAAATAATGAGTTCATTGGATCTATATTGCATACATTACGTACAGTATAGTCGACATAGGGGTCATTTGGCCGTAACCGTATGTGTATTTTGGGTCTGATGAGCAGGAAATGGTGGTAGTAAAGGGGCAGGCAGTGAGAACGCAGTTCCGTACATGATGTAGCTGGATCAGAAGGTTAACACATGAAGATCTAGCAAGCCTGGGTTTGACGAAAGCGGCAGGTGGTCGCCAGCCTAATTATAAAATAAAAATGTACTTGTTTATGAAACCTGTATGAGTGTGAGACCAACAAAGGTTTCCTTATCATTAGAAGGATATAAAAACATCTCTTCCATAATACACTTTCAGACAGTGTACTTTTGATAGAGTTAATTGACCCATCGCTAAGCTTCGCCCCGCTTGGTTTCTGTTGCTTACACACACAAGCTTTACCAAACGTATAAGAATGAATTGGAGATTTCTGTTTTTGTACCGAAATCTTACTCCCCACCAGATTCTTACTGTCTGCTAGATGATTGGTCACTATTCCTATAGCCCATACCTACATCCACCCCTAACCCTAACCATAATAGTGAGTCATTGGTCTCTATCCCTAAAGCCCACCATTACAGGACTAGGAGTCAGAATTCGGCACGACACCATAAACAGCAACATTTTTTCTAAATGTAATTGTAAAGTGGTAAATATTTAATTTATATTATTCTAACCTGGGCTGGAATTGGGTGTGACCAACATATTTTATATAGCTATTTTTCCCTGAAAGGAATCATTAAATTACACAGTAACTTGATTAAAACTGCGGAAATTGTGAATCAAAATTATGACAAGCACTTATCACAGCTTAACACAAATATAACCTGAAAAGCTAAATTTGATTACAACTGATAGCATTAATACTGTATAAGCGAACTGAAATGTTTCTACTACATACTCAATTTAGTAATGTGCACTTTAGCCACTTTTGCCTCTACTATGACCTGAATAAATACATAAACAAATGAATGGTAAATTATTAACATATATGTACCCTGAAGCATATACAGATGACTTTACTAATGTAAAACATTTTAATTTATGAGTGAAGGCTAATTTAGCACTTCTGCAGGAATGTTCCAGGTTCAATACTCAAAAGCATTTGTGTTATAACGTTGATTACCACAAAATAATTTTGACTCATCCCTTGTTTATATATATATATATATATATTTTACAGTGAGGAAATTACAGTGGTAGTAAATGGTGCCAGTCCATAAACGCTAAAACACACATTATTTTATTTTACATGATTTTAGTGTGATTAAATCACTAACCTTATATGTAATATACAGTACTGGGATTACATGGTCTCGTTGACATGGCAATGAAGTTGTAATATTGCATATTACTTTACACAAGGTTAGTAAGCGAGTTTATCACACTAAAACCGTTTACACATATTATATTATATCTTGTGGCTATAATTTTGAAACGGTGTGTTTTTAATGTAATTAAAACACAATGGACTGGCCCCATTCACTTCCATTGTAAGTTACTTATTAATGTAATTGTTATTTATTAATATTATTCAATTATTATTAAATGAGGCACAAGTTTAATTTTTTTTTTTTTTTTTTTTTTTGTGGAAATCAACATTATGCCACAAATGTTGTTAATTGATCTTAGCTTGTATAGAACTCTGAATATTCCTTTAAGATTTATTTAAAATTTGGAAAAGGGGAAAACTAAACAGTGTATCCACTCTGGGTGACTTTTGTCACTATTACAAGTGTGCTAGCGATGACATTTTCCCATATTTTTGGATAATGTTTGTAAAATTCCATAAAAAACTGTTTAAATACTCAAGACTACCATAGACTTTAAAAAAAGATTAAAAAAAAACTTAAAGTTTCTACTTTTTGTCTCACATTTCCACAGAAATCACTTCCACACTTGCTAGCTCTTGTCTGGTCTGTTAGGTTTTAAGTTTACTCCTCTCTAAGTGGAGACAAGAGCATGGAAAGATTTGCCTATATAACCTATGTCTGACATGCAACCTCATATAGGTACTGTCCAAAAGGGACTTGAAACAGCCAGACATGATTTGGGGTATTTATGTTTATGCTAGATATTGATGGCTGAGGTGTTGTTGTGTAGCTGAAGGGATGTTGAATAACGAATTGGTTGATGCTGTAATTATTGTTATTATTTTATGTTCTCCTTTTTGAATAGTTAAAGCTCTGATTGTCACAGTTATTGCAGCCATAACAGTAAACGTACATTATTGTTATTACAGCAACAGCTTGGAACTTACATTTCGAATATATTTTAGATTAGCCCCAGCTGTGTTTTTAACCACAAATCCTAATTTCTAGCATCACTAATAACATGCAGTCATTCTTTTGAATTAGTTAGAGTATGTCTCCAAGGCAGATTCACGGTCATTTACAAATCTATGTTCTTGCTGCTATTAACAATCTGTCAAATTGTTCTTGAGGAAAATGCGTCCAATGCAAATGCCACTTGATTTTGCGGTTATTTTTAAACAACCAGAGTTTGTGCAAGCATTTCTTGGTCTAAACATTGCTAGTTGTGTAATTATAGCATAAAACAATTTTAGCGTAAATGTGACAGATTTTGCATTATGCTTCAATCAACCATTTTAGTATTCTGTAGAACTTATTTTGTTTTATATGCTATTAAACAGACAGGTAGGTATATGGATGGATGGATGGATGGATGAATGGATGGATGGATGTCCGTCCATCCGTACATCCATCCATCCATCCCTTAAATAAGCAAAAAGCATATTTCATTATATTTTGGTAAAATCATCCCACACATTAAATACAGTATATAGTAAATATCTGTCCCATTGTCCCTCTACTGTCGTTTTGTTTTGTCTCTCTGTGTCGTTGGTCCCTCTTCTGTTCACATATCTCTCCACACTGTCTCTTCTGCACTTGTTTTGATTTTAATTATTTCTTTTTCTGCCACCTCTCTTCCTTCCTTTGTTTTTGAGAAAATCTGGAGTGATTACTGCACACGTCAGGCTTTTGTTTACTCCCTCAAGTCAAGTCGAGCAGACGTGAGCTCCAGGAGTCCAGTCAAAGGCAGCCGTTCATTCTGGCATATTGCTTTTGTTTTGCTTTGTGGATGTGAGTGTGTTTGTGTCTGTGTCTTTGTTCATTTACTCTTTGCTTTGTGGTTCAACCCATTACTTATTTAGAGAGTGAATGCCCAGGTAATTCATATCACCCTGTGTCAGGCTGAGGTAGAACACATCATATGGTCATGTGTAAATATGACACAACCTCTGCTATAGCCACGATGGACCAAAAGGAAACATATAAATCTTCGGAACAGACATTCTGTGCTGAAGTGTTGTGTATATATGTACAGTATATGTGCATGTTTGTAAATCAGCTTTGGGGAAGAAAGTGACAGTATTTAAGTTTTTTTTTTTTTTTTTAACTAGTTTTTCTTACAAGTAATGTAGTGTAACAAAAAGCTGCAGTACAATACTGTTATATGTTATATTCTGTTGCACTCAAATTATGGAATCACCACACTTAGATGATGTTCACCAAGATTTTTTACTTCATAGCAAATAAACAATTAATTGATACGACACAAAAACAATTTTTGTTTAATAGCTGAACATTCTGGCTTCGTGAAACATCACTCAAATAAATTTAATTACAATAATTTAATTAATGGTATATATTTTTTCCAGATCAAGTAGAGGAAATAATGATGGAATCACTCAATGTTGAGGAAAAAATTATTGAATCACCTTATAATTTGTATTTCTAAAACAAATACAAGCTATCAAATAAGTCTAAAAATGCAAATTAGTCTGTAGTTAAAAAAGAGAGTTTACAGACCTTAACGAGCTGTTGGACTTGGCTAATTGAATGGAAACATGGCCCCAACAAGAGAGTTGTCAATTGAAACAATGAAAAGGATTATAAAACTCTTTCACGAAGGAAATCCAACATGGAGTATGGCAAAATAAATTTGCTGTTCCCAGTCAGCTGTGTCTAAAATTTGGTGCAATATAAACAAAATGATAAGGTTATAAAAGGGAAACATACGGGTAGACCAAGGAAGACTTTAAAGCGTTAAGATAGAAAACTCAAAGCAATATGCCTTGAAAATAGAAAATGCACAACAAAACAAATGAAAAACAAATGGGCGGAAACAGTGTTAAAGCTTTTCTTCAGGAAAGGCATATCATCTCAATGACATGGCCAGCAAACAGTCCGGATCTCAATCCGATTTAAAATTTATGGTGAAAATTGAAGAAATTGGTCCATGACAAGGCTCCATCCTGCAAAGCTGATCTGTCACCCGCTATTCAAGATGGTTGAACCAGCTTGATGGAGAATTGTTGATGGAGAATATTTTTTTAATATTAGTAAAGTCCTTGCCTCAAAGAATATATATATATATATATATATATATATATATATATATATATATATATATATATATATATATGTATATGTGTGTGTGTGTGTGTGTGTGTGTATATATTAGTATATACATGTATGTGTGTGTGTGTATATATGTAATGTATATGTGTGTATATATATATATATATATATATATATATATATATATATATATATATATAGTTTGAGAAATAGATGCCTCACATGTCCTCAGCTGACAGCTGAATTCTACCTGCTCAACACCAGTTTCATGTACAACAGTAAAGAGAAGACTCGGGGGTGCAGGACTTATGGGAATAATTGCAAAGAAAAAGCCACGTCTGAAACAGAAAAATAAAAATAAAAGGTTAGAGTGGTCAAAGAATCACAGACATTGGACAACAGATCATTGGAAAGAGTGTTATGGATCTTAACCCCATTGAGCTTTTATGGGATCAGCTAGACTGTAAAGTGTGTGAGAAGTGCCCGACAAGACAGTCACATCTATGGCAAGTGCTACAGGAAGTGTGGGGTGAAATATCAGCTGAGTATCTGGACAAACTGACAGCTAGAATGCCAAGGATCTGCAAAGTGGTCATTGCTGAACATGGAGGATTTTTTGATGAGAACACTTTCAAGTAGTTTAAGAAGTTCTGAACATTGTTTTTCAAATTGTAATAATCATTTTTCATGTTATTAATGTCCTGACTATACATTGTGATCAGTTGATTGCCACATTGGTGAATAAAAGTACAAATTTCTTTCCATAAGAAAGAAAGGCATTCTTGCCACCTGTGTGTGTGTATGTGTGTGTGTGTGTGTTTGTGTGTGTATATATATATATATATATATATATATATATATATATATATATATATATATATATATATATATATATATCTGCCGTATATGGCTTTTTATTTTTCTCATGCCACCCTGTCTTAAATTAATAATTTAAAACTATACTGTATGTTCTCAGCATGATTTAAATCCTTGCCTCCTTAAATAGAATTAGTGTTTTAGAAGTGCTCTCTACTTATTAAAAAAATATAGTTTCACTGTACACTTTCAAATTAGTTTCCTCAATACTGGTGTAAATGTAGTTATTTTGATGTCCTTTCAGATTCTCTTCGGGGTCTGCTTTATCCTGGTGGCCCTTTTGTTCATTGTGACCTTGTTTATTTCCAAGTAAGTTCCATCAACCTGCACTAAATGTCACATGTCATGTGTGAGCAGACTATACTGCAAAGAGGAACACACTTTATCTGTGATGTCTTTCAACCCCACATACACTCAAGTTATAAAATAAATTACTTCCCTCAATAAAAAGTATAGAGGTAATGCAGTCACCCTGGAACACTGTACAATTGAAGGTCATTTAAAAAAAAATGAATATTCAATCAGTGATGGAGTAACCACGGTAGTCTGTTGTTGTACACACATTCATCAAACACCTGTACAGTTCTAAATTAGCTTATACTTTATAATTCATCACAGTTCTTCATTTAGGAACAGATCATGGATGACTATAGTGTTTTACATGCTGTCTCATATGAGATGATGTTAAACATGTTTGTCTTGTTGCAGTCTGGATAAGGCTTTACATTCTGCTGGCATCAGCACTGGATTTATCATCTTTGGGACCAACTTAACCAACCCTCTTAATGAGCTACTGCTGGCACTGCAACCTGTGAGTTATGTTCTCCCTTTCTAGTGACACAAAGGCTTCACACTTTGTTCGATTGCTTGGTCTTAATCTAAATTCAATTCCTTTTCCTCCTGCCTACGCAGGTCCCTTTTCACATTATATAATTTCTCTGTATTGTGCTATGTTTGTGTCATCAAAATGGAGTACTGCGGTAGTTGTTGACAATTGTAGCTACAGTATGCAATGACTCAGTAGGAAAAGCTGTTTTGCTTTAATACAAATTGCAATTGGTTGCACACAACAGAAAAGAACTCCAGCCTGTACCAACTGTGTGAAAATTCCCTAAGAGAATAGTGTGAGAATAAATGAACAATGAAAAATCCCAATCCAAGATCTATGGCAAGCCAAACAGACTTTTAATCTTGCAGGATTTTAATTATAGATATCAACAATCACATTTTTACTAGTTAAAATGCTAATTCTAGACATCAGGAATGGAATTACTACTAGTGATATTGCTAGTTTTTGATATCAGTATCTATGTTTGCACTATTAACAAAGTAAATTCTTGATAATAATTGATGTCATTATTTGCAAAAATACATGTGTACATGATGTAAAAATGTAATTTCATGTAGTGAAAAATATTTATTTCAACTAGTAACAACATATTTTTATAATGTTTAGTTTGTACTAGTGCAAACCTAATTACTGCAATAAATGTTCACTAACACTTTCAAATATTAATAGCTGATATCAAGAATTAGCATTTTTAACTAGTAAACTTTTAATCATACTCTGTAGATCCCAATCAATCATATGCAGCACATGGTTAAAAGTCTGTTCGGCTTGCCATACAAGCAGTGGCGTCTCAGGGTCATTATTTAGTGTGGGTCACAAACAATCACTTAACAGTCAATTATTTGACCGATCTTTGAAACATTGACAAATTATTAAAAATGATCTCTGTCATTTTGACAGATAAAAAAAAGACACTAGAAAAAGAGTTTAACCTAGTGCATCAGTTTTGACTTCACTCTTTGTCCCTCTTTGTCCCTCTTTTGACTTTCACTCTTTGTCCCTCACATTCCAGCTGTGCATGTGCCCTGTGTATTAACTGGCGCCATCATCATTTACTCCTGGTATTGTGCATCTCTTTTGTGTTTAGATTTTGAGAAGAGGGTATCTGATTTCATGGCTGCATACATCAATCATTACTTCAGTTTGTTAATGTATGATAATAAAGTGCAAACTTTGTAAAAATCTAAGCTGTGTATCATTTCACCAATTATAGCGTTCACAAGACATGCACATCCACGTCAAAAAGCTCAAGTGACCATGAAAGTAAACCATAAATAGGCAAATCGTCAAATCGTCAAAGGGTGTGCATATTATAAATGATTGCAAACTTATAGAATTTTCATGTAATTTTCCTTGCTGTAAGTCATAAAAGAATATCGTGGTATCTTATCGCATCCTCAAAGGAGTCGACCCCTCATCATTCTCCACCTCTCTTCACGTCTGTTCACCCTTACTTTCTGAGTCTTTGAAACTGTCCTGTCCTTCAAACAACCTCTCAAATTATAATTCAGCTATGTCTGCTGCTCTTGAAGAGCATGCCCCTTCAAAACAAAGCTGGTGCCCTCTTCTCGCTCATCGCCTTATTTTACTCCTGAACTGATGGCATTGAAGAGAGCGGGCTGTCGTCTTGAACGACTCATTCTGCACACATTACTCCCATCTTGTTTAGGCTTCACTGGTTGCAGTCTCATGCCGTATTAAGTTTAAGTTTCTTCTCCTGACATAAAAAGCTCTCAATGTTCTGGCACCTCGTTATATATGTGATCTGCTGCATCCATACACACCAGCACGCACTCTTCGTTCATCTGATTCCAAATTGTTGTCTATCCCTAGATTTCGTCTACCCACTTTTGGTGGGAGATCATTTAGTGTAATTTTACCTAAACTGTGGAACTCTTTATCTCAAAACCTCTGTGACATCTCCTCTATTTCTATCTTTAAATCTCATCTTAAAACACATCTTTTCTCAGCGCATTATCTATCTATTACAGATTGATGTTTTATTTCCCCCTTTGTAATTGAGATTGTAACTTCTGTTGAAATGTATATTAATGTACTTTGTTCTGTTAAATGTATATGAAGTGTAAAGTGTCCTTGAGCTTGTGGAAAGGTGCTATTTAAATAAAAATTATTATTCTTATTATATTATCTCGCTAAATCAAATCAACAGCATAACAAAACTAATAAAAACGACAGACTCCCAATATTTAGCAATCATTGATATCTAATGCAAGCCAAAGTATCAACAACACAACACCTCAACGCAATAGCATACAATTCAATTAAATGATGAACGGTGCTTAACTAATCCAACCAACAGCTCATTAGAAAAAAATTGCTGTCGCTGTCCTTTTCTGCATAACGTGGCGGCTCATTTGAGCTTATCGCGGCCCATTCGGCACATTTCACGTCCGACCCACTGGCTAATGCGTTTTATTTGTAAATTATAAAGTGCTTTAGGCATACAAAAAAACTGGCAGTGCTTGTGCAAAAAAAAAAAAAAAGAGAGAGAAAAGAAAAACGCTAAGAATTAAAAGGCAAATGAATAGCTTAAACATCTTTTTTTATTGTAATAAATGCTAATGTCTGAAGAAAAAAAAAGCATACGTTTACCTTTTTTTGACAGTTTTTGACAGTTACTTTCACTTTCTTTATTGTTCTTTGAATATATTTCAGTTGTTAGATAGCAGCCAGGATCACAAAAACAATTGAATAAAACAAAAATGTTCTTATGAGCTATATAAAAAAGTAGGCTATCATGCAAATCTCATATACAGGGACAAGGGAGCCGTCAGTTTAGTTGTACTGTTTATTTGTTTACAAAAGAATGAAAGAGTGGGTTTCTCAAGAGAAAAGGTGCAGCTATCAGTAAACTTAAAACGCTGTACATTAGACACCACAACGTGATGTCACTTTTGTCTCTATGGGATTGTCCCGGGATGTGTGTGAATGTGAGCTCAGATTACAGGAAAGCTCTTGCAGTGTGAGTGAACAAATTTTGCCATCGCAGAACAGTTGCCTTAATGAATTTCCAGGGATTAATCCCAGGATCTGTGTGTGAAAGGGGCTTAAGATTCATTCAATAGATTTGGTCTCAGTTTCTGGGAAAGTTTGTGTTTATGTGGCTAATTTGTTTCACAAAGAAGGAACGAGAAAACTGTGTTGAGATTTAACAAAAGAATGCAATGCCCAGTACAGAATTCAAAGAAACTTAAAATTAAGCCCTTATGAAATCTTTTCCTAGAAAAAGACCTCGAATGAATACCTTATTACTCTGCAATGGTTGACCAGTCTACTTCCACTTGTTGCATTAAAAGAGTGAAGGTAATGACCTCTTTGCATCAGTTTGCATCAGAAATAAGTATGTTGTTCATCATTTCGGCTTTTGGAAGTGTTTTCAAATCCTTCAATCTTCTTCAAGTATCGCATTGATCAGATTCCGTGTGCTTGAATGAAATGTGATTGCTTGTTTCGCTCACTACTTAAGTTGGCTTGATTAAATGTAATTGTTCAGGAATCCAGGCTTTTGATTTCAGCAATTACGGTGCATGGAAAAAGAAAAAGAATTTGCAAAGGAATAAGAAACGGAGGCTTTTGTGGACAGCCCGGAGAATTATTACATATCCTGCTTCTGGAAAGCATTTTCTCATTTGTTCTTCATTATGTGATGGACCATATTCTATCCGAAATATAGTGGCGTCCGTTAAGGTCAGTGTGTATTTTGCTAATTTAAAAAAAGCATTTCAACTCCAGTGGCGTTATTGAGGACAAGCTGCCAGCGGAAGAGTCATTGCCATTTCTATGAGCTGAAGTGGAGCCAAAACCACTTCCAGGAAGAGAAAGAGAGGACCATTTTTAGCTTGACTTTCAAACAGTTCCACTGTGTACTTCCTGTGGCTCTTTTGAGAAGAATTGTATTGAAAATAGTCAGTATTGTTGAAAAATCAGCTCACAGTTCTGGAACGATACATCTCTAGCACAGAAGTGACAGTATTTTAGGCCACCGTTGAGGGTGTGTGTGTGTGTGTCCTTGGTGCCTCCAGCATTGTGCGGTTTGTCCAACATCAGGGCTCGACATTAACACTTGTCTGGGACAAGTGAATTTTTGAAGGAGCAAGTGAAAGAGAGAATTTTACTTGCCCAACTGGACAAGTACTATTATTAGAAAGATCATATTCTTATTCTGCTGATGAAAGTTATCAAGAGCACTCATTTTTATAATTAGCCAGTGATCAAGTAACAGCTGCGCCATGTTTGATTGACATACGGCGTATGGGTGTGTGTGCTGAACATGTGCATGTTTCGAAAATGCTCACGCTAAAGTGCACCTGAACGGCAAATAAATGTAAAAATTATGCCAAAATGTCTTGGTGATGTATTCATATAAACACAGAGTGATGTCTAAAGTGAACATAAACAGTGGAGAAAAAAGAAGATTTTTATTAAAACGTTAGACTTATAAGTATAAATGTAAGCTAATAGACTAGCTGCTGTCTAGTATGTCATTATAAAAATCAAGCAACCATAACAAGAAAACAAGAAAACATTCACTGCTCTTGACTGGGTAACTTTAGTAGCTTTAAAAACTATTAATGTTTTATAATCGTACAGTGAAGACCTGTAGTAGTTTTATGTTGCATTTCATTCTGAATGTTTCCTTGAATACTTGATATCCCACTGCTGTTAAAAACATTTAAAGCTGATGAAAAAGCACAGCATTTTCTTAATTTGTATTATTTGTTGTATTATTTTTCTACTTATTTTCTTTGATTTTTTTATTGTTATTTTATTACTGACTGTTTACTAGTCTTGAATAATTAAGAACTTGAAACCATTCTTCCATAATTAACATATTAGTTAGTGTTATTTTTTGTTGTGGTTTTGAAGCTGGTATTGAGAAATGTCAGATTTCACTACAGACTACTGAAATTTTGGTATTGTGATAATGTATGCCTTTATTGTACATGGTAGATCTTTCTGCAATAACATGATGAAAAAGTAGATTTATTCCATAGAAGTGTGAACACCCCTGCTGTAAATGATGGCGATGGAGGCTTTTCTATATTTGACTACCATAGAGTACGTAACATAAATTAATTATCATATGACAATAGCCTCCTCCCCTACCAGTAGTTTACATTTCTGTCACAGAGGATTGAGTTGATTGCATTGGTACACTATTAGGTTGGACATTGTTTATCATTTTAGAAAAATATACAACATATACCTTGACATGTTACTTGAGCGTGTAACTTAAATCTCTCTGCAAAAGTAACTTTTTTACTCGAACAAGTGAATGACCAATTTTCTTGTACAGAGGACAAGCACATGACAATGCTTAATGTCGAGCCCTGAACATGCATCATTTACTATAAAAACGATTACATTGCACTGGGAAAAAGGAGCATCAACACTATCATGGCCTTCTAGTGACCGCCATAATCAGGCTTTGTGATGGTTGATAGTTCTTGTAGTTGACAAAAAGGCCAGACAAAGTGTATGGAAGCTGCTATATGAATAGACACTGCTTTTTAGCCCTTGTGAATGGCTTGGTGAAATAGACCAATGCTCTCTCTGGGTTTGTGTGTAGTTGCCACCCAGGGACAGAAAGATAAAGTGATTAGAGAGAACTGGTTGATTTTTTTTTTTTTCCTTCTTCTTCTCTTTCTCCTCAGGTTTTCCCTCTGGACTATGTTCTGATCACCACCATCACTATGTACATTGTCTTCACCTCAATGGCTGGGATCCGTAACATGGGTATTTGGTTCTTCTGGATACGGGTAAGACACAGCAGGTTATGCAGTTTAATCCCAATTATAAAACTCTTGCTGTAAAATTGTATTTAAAAACATAGATGACATATACAGTACACAAATGTGACTGGACATTAATTAAATTCTATATTAATGTGCAAGAGATCTGCTAGGGCTTAGAGTTGATGCCCAAACCTGTAACATTTTACAGGGTCCCATTGGACAGTGGTCATATAATGCACCAAGATGCATTGCTATGGCAACCATAAATTGACTACAGTTAGGCTAATTAACTATATTACTTGGTTTGTCATTATAAGTCATATTAATTTAATAAACAGACTACATTTCTTGGAGAAATATTGTTTATACTAATTAATATGGATTTTAACTTTATTATTTATTTATTTAACATTGTTTTTTCGGCATTAAGTATTTCATCTAATTGCTGTTGCCTTCATTTTATAAAAACAAAAGGCCACTTGAGGCTGTGTGTTACAGTGATTCTCACCACAGTTAAAGGGGTTTGCATCATGTCCATCATATAGTAACAACTTCTCAAATTTTAATTTGGAAATAATTTTGCATTTGCATGTCATTTATTTGGATGATATTGTTTGTATTAGCTACATTGATGATTCTCAAGAAAGCGGTCGAGAAAATGAACTGATCATATTAAACCTCAAATAAGAAATTATATTTTGATTAAGCCTACATTTAGGATCATTATAATTTTGTACATTGTGATATTATTTTCAGGACACCTAAGCACATTTTACCCCAGTTTTCATTAAGGCCAAAGTATACTTCAGTTTTCCGCATTGCTGATTGCTCCGTGCACAATATGCATGATGCAAATTTCTTCACCAGCACAGCCATGTGGTCTGACAGCACGGCTCCCAGATATTTTTGACTAACGGACACGGCCCTCGTCTGTGCGCAGTGTTGGTACACGAGCCGGCCATTGACTGTACTAATAGAGAATCACAAGCCATAGACGTGCACATGCGTCGAACGCGTTCTTATTCACTCACGATCAGATCCAGAACACAGAAAACGAAGTATACCCATGCATTTAACGTCACGCATCCAGACTTTTTACTTTTTCTATTCCCATTGTTTTCAATGATTATTCTTATATAGATTTTATATTTTGTTTGATTGTTGAGAGAAACTAATATGAACTCACAATTTTCATGTTTCTGTTGAGAAAAGTTTGTCTACTCTTGTCATTTATATTTGTATAACACTTATCACAATACACATAGTTTCAAAGCAGCTTTAAAAAAATTCATGCCTTGTTGTCTGAAAGCCCCATGTGAACAAGCTGAAGTGACTGTAGCAAGGAAAATATCCTTTTAATGTTATTTAATGGTGAAAAAAAAAAAAAAAACCTTGAGAGGAACCTGACCTCTGGTTTTACAATACATGTACATAATCCGATATTCTTTAGCAGCTTGAGCAAAAACCAATCGGCACACATAAATTTGTTTGCCCGTTTCACTTTGCATGTAAACTTCACATGCGTTATTATTGGCTTATAACATGTGTGTAAGTGTTGTTCTCAAAACGGTTTACATTTCGAAGTCAAAAGTAGATAATTATACATCTCATGTAATCGCGGGTTTCTTACATTCTCGGTTTTTTGAATAAGCTGTTTTTTGATAGTTTTGATTCATAACTTATAAGCGTCTTGCTATCCATGTCACACTCATTTTCGGCTGGGAGAGGCATCTGTTAAACTTACTGCTGCTGTTTCTGCCTCACAAATCCACCAATCTGCTCCGTGATGTCGGCATAAATAAAATTACATGTTTGATTTACTGTAGCACCAGGAATTTTGATTGGCAAATTCTATAAGATGTAACACTACAATCTACTTGGTGTTTGCCAATGATCCTCTCGCCTATGTATTGTAGATATGTTGCTCTGTTTTCCTGTGAGCGCTCAGCGCCACCTTTCTGGGGAGGAGATTGTTCTGCGGCTCTCAATATTGCGCTGCTTGGTTTTAATTACACTATAACGTTTGTTTATGTATTGTATGATATATATGGTATTGTATAGTGCACGTCATATTGTACAATATAATACGATACACATTTTTTTACACCCCTAATATATACATATACACACCGATCAGCCATATCATTAAAACCACCTGCCTAATATTGTATAGGTCCCCCTCATGCCTCTAAAACTGCACCAAACCATTCTGAGATGCTATTCTTCTCACCACAATTGTACAGAGTGGTTATCTGAGTTACCGTAGACTTTGTCTGTTCATACCAGTCTAACCATTCTCTGTTGACCTCTTTCATCAACAATCTGTTTCCGTCCATAGAACTGCCTTTTTTGTTATTGACACCATTTGGAGTAAATTCTAGAGACTGTTGTGAGTTAAAGGTCAGCAGTTACAGAAATACTCAAACCAGCCCATCTGGCACCAACACTCATGCCACGGTCCAAATCACTGAGATCACATTTTTTCCCCATTCTGATGGTTGATGCAGGGGCGGATCTACTGGAGTGGCAAATGTTGGCAAATGTCACCCTAAGAAAAGACATTGCCACGCCAGTATATGTATACAAATGTATCGCATATAAATGTAAGATGTTGACATTGAGTAGGGGTTTATTCATGTCAAACTGCCTCAACTCTCAACAAACATACAAATGACAACACAGACTGATCGTGTAATTGATAACAGCGGCAGCCAATCACATGAAAGACCTTTTTCACAGACTGTGATGAGTTTCCAACTCATTGTTGGAACTAATTAATCCAACAAATTTTTCTATTAAACATTTTTTAAAGTGTAAATTTATAACATTGTGATTTGTGCTATATTTAAAAAAAAAAAAAAAAACGAATTGCCATAGCTGCGAGGAGGTTTCTATTACAGCTGCTGAGAGAGTGACAGTAAATTTAGTATCTTCACCAATTTCTTAATTGTTTTAATCCACCACTCTGTATATTTTCCTCTTCTGGAAAGTCATTCAAACATAATAGTGGATTTTTTTCATTTGGTCTAAGAGCAAATGGGTAAGTGAAAATAATATTTGATCTCTCATTCACCGCTGTCTAAGTTTAGCCTGCAAATGCCACCAGGATGTGAAAAAGGTTCAAATGCATAATAGTGGATAGGATAAAGAAGCTGCCAATGGCATGATGGGTTACAGCAGCAGCCAGTCGCGTACTTGTTGCTGCAGCGCATGTGTAGTGTTTGGGTACTCGCGGGCTTAGGTTTTTTTTTAGCTTATTTCCTCAATCACAACAACAATTTGACAATAGTGACAAATACATGGAGAAAAACATTTTTTTTTTTTTAATAAATTCTCACTTAATAATTTTTCGATATGTTGTCGTCAGTTGACCAGTTGTCAACACTTTCTGAAATGGCTTTCGTCAGGGATGTGTATAATCCAGATGAAACATCTCCAGTTCTTGAGTATGAGTTTCTATTTCATCTGATCTGTGTATGTTTTGATTTGTTGGAATGTTTTAGTTTGGATTTTCTGAAAAATGTTAGTTGTGGCTGTTATCAGTGTCGTTTATTGTCAGCCGTTTTTCAGTAGCTCATGCTCTTTTCTGGGAAATAGAAAAGAAAAATATGTCCCTCATTGTGATGACCTTCTCGGCCATATTGTTTGTGTGTATGTAGAGGGTGTGTTTTGTCTTTATCTCTCTCTCAGGTGTGGGGTAACCAGGTGAGCTGATTGTTAATGCGGTTTGTAATGCAATGTGTTTCTTTCCTATATAAACGGAGTGTTCCATGGTTGGGTTTTGCAATGTGAGATGGTTGTTCATGAGCTGTGTCTTCTTGGTGACTGATGCTCATTCACAGATTCCGCTGCTGGAACGGAGAGTTTGTGGTTGTCGCTGTCTGAACTTCTGAGTTTTTTCAAATACAGAAAGCTCAATAATTGTGTCTGTGTACCCGCTACTCTTATCTCCCTGTATCGTTTATTGCATTTTATTTTTAAAGTGTAACACCCATCCACTGACATACTGACGCAATCTTGGTTCATTACTATAAAAATTTATAGTTGGGTGAATTAAAAACCAGAAACTCTAAAAACTAGACTCAAAAATTAACAGTCAGTCATGTTCTTGGTTAAATTGATTGTTTTTATTCATCTACCGACTAACAAAATCCCAAGGCTGAGAGTGTCAGATGTAGAGATGAAATGATCATATTATGTGAAATATCTGTTTGAGTACTTGAATCGATCATTAAGAATGACTGTTTATCAAAATAGTTTCAAAAAAGAATCTTTTATTCTGCATAAAATAATTAATATTCATGAGTTTCTCAGCACTGCCATCCAAAGTTCAGTTTCCTAGAGTTTATTTTCATTTAGAACTAACTTTGTGTTAATGTTCCCTTTCTAATGGATTATTCCAGCTGTTACAAAGTTGATTGGCCTACAGGATTTTATTAGCAGAATAGCATTGCGTATGCATGCGCTCTCCATCCATGGGTACACTTAACAAAATAAAACAATTTGGCCTACATAATTGGGTGAAGTTTATTCCAGATTGGCAGTTTTATGTCAAGCTAAGGAACATTTAGAATTTGTTGACGTGTTTAATAGACAATGTCTTGGTACCCTGGAGATGTTGGAAAATCATAATTGTTATTATGTGTGGTTCCTGTGGAAATGCAGTTTTATTGCAAATTCATGGATATTTATAATTTTAAAGTGACTCCAATTAATGAACTAGTACTTGTTTTTGTACCTTGATCCATAAGAACTACGCATAGGCACTTGCTTTAGTGTTGCCACCCCTCATAGTCTGCATGACACCCCCTTGCCACCCCATGAAAAAACATCTAGATCTGCCTCTGGGTTGATTAACTGAAGCTCTTGACCCATATCTGCATGATTTTAATCACTGCTGCCACACAATTGGCTGATTAGATAATCGCACAGATGATTGTTGGTGCCAGATGGGCTGATTTGAGTATTTCTGTAACGCTGATCTCCTGGGATTTTCACTCACAACAGTCACTAGAATTTACTCCGAATGGTGCCAAAACCTAAAAACAGTGAGTAGCAGTTCTGCGGACGGAAACACCTTGTTGATGAGAGAGATCAACAGAGAATGGCCAGACTTGTTCGAACTGACAAAGTCTACGGTAACTCAGATAACTGCTCTGTACAATTGTGATGAGAAGAATATCATCTCAGAATGCTTTTCTGAGATGAGGGTTGGCTCTGATTTGGTGGCACGAGTGTGACCTAAACAATATTAGGTAGGTAGTTTTAATTTTGTGGCTATATATATATATATATATATATATATATATATATATACAAAACATAATGGTTTCATTTTCTTTTTCAAACTGTATGTTCTTATTTAGTCCTTTTAATTCTGAAGTAAAATAAGGCCAGGACATTTTCTTGACAGGTTTTGTGAGAATCACTACTCTAATGTTCCTTGTTTTGTTGATGTTAATGCAACATTATCTGTACGGAATATCTTTCTAATATGTTTTATCAATTCCACATGCTGTAGACTCAAAGTTCTCAGTCATATTAATGATATAAGAATGTTTTGATTGTTTCTGGACAGTTGTATAAAATCAGACCCCAGAAAACCCGACCTCAGGCCCTGCTCTTCCTCTGCATGATCCTCCTCCTCATTGTCCTCCACACCAGCTACATGATCTACAGTCTTGCCCCACAATACGTCATGTATGGGAGCCAGAAATACCTTTTGCAGGTAAGATGTGGTTATGTGTGTGTGCATGCTTGTAGCAGTCAAACTCCTCAACTGTACTGCATAAGGATTACAGGATTACAGTTGTCATTTTCTGAGCAAATAGAGCCCACTCCGGTGACATAAGTGTGTAATAATCAACCCTTTACATAGCAAGTGTTTGAAAACCTTTCTACCCATTAGTCCTTGATGCATCTGTTATTACTTTTTTCCAATTTGTACATATATGTGAGGTTAAAATGTGTCTGCTGTCTTGGTCAATTGGACATGGTTAAGTTTTTTTCTGTCTTGCACATTGTGAATCTATACAGGATTTAAGAGTGTCAAATGCAACCTAGCAACTGCTTATCAACACATATACTGCATGAGATCATAAAAATGAAAGGGACAAACAGCACAGCATTGAAAACGGTTCTTTGTATGATCTGTGCGTTTATAAATCACAAATCAGTCTCGTGTAGCCAGACATTTCACCATCAGAATAAAGTCTTGTCCAGTTTGTATATTTCTGGTCAAGAAATGTCCACTTAGACAGGAAGACATAATCTGATTGAAAAATAAAGCAACAGATCACAGTTTGTTTTACATGCAGGTTAGAGGCGGGGCTATCTGAATGAGTTAAAGGATTAGTTCAACGCAAAAATTAAAATTCAGTCAATATTTTCTCACCCCTGTGTTTAAACCCTATACAACTTTCTTTTTTTTTTTAAAACACAAAGAGAGAAATTGTGAAGAAAATTTGTTTCTCAGTGATGTAATACAATGTCAGTTTATAGTGACACAAAAGTATAATTCAGAAGTCTAATAAATTATTTCAGATAAATAATGATTGTTATTATGATTGTTATGTAAGGAAACTTATGATTGTTATGTGAGGAGACGATAAAGTGTGGGGGGCAACAAATCGAAATCTTAAGTATAATTTTCACTGACCGTTAATCTCCTGTGCACGGTCACGATAGGGAATGATGGGTAACTCCATCCACTGTGAACTAGCACTGGTCCAAAAATGTTCAAAAAAGTAAGGCTGGGCATAGAAATGCATCAGTTCTTTGACATACAAACTCTTTAAAATGTTTAGTAAGTTTTGTTATCTTTTTTTGTGTAGCTGTGTTGTGTTCTTTTGTCAGAACACTGTTCTGCTGTGGTGGACCTTTTTTTTAGATAAACAAACACATTTTCGCTTGAACGCCCCAATGTTGAAAGGGGGCTGCGTGAACTGTTGCTCTTGTGCCCTATCATGAACACGCAGAAAGGTCAGTGAAAAATGTTACTAAATAATCCATTAGATTTTGGTTTGTTTCTCACCTTAACCTATGATTTCATAACAATTATAAGTCTCATGGAATAATTTATTATATTTCTGAATTATACATTTGCGGTCTTTTGAAGCTTTAAGAAGTGCTCACTTTAAACTGCCATTGTATGACATCACTGAGCACAATCTTTTTTTCTTTTTTTTTTTTTTACAATTTCTCCCTTTGTGTCAGGAAAAATAAACAAATTCATATAGTGTTATAACAACACAGGTGTGAATAAACAACGACTGAATTTTCATTTTTGGTTGAACTATCCCTTTAATACCAGAAATTTGCCACAATAGCACTAGGGGCGTAATGGTTCTAGGTAATAAAAAAAAAAAAAAAAGAGCTAACCGTACATTTCGCCACCTACGGTTCAGTAAGCATTGGCACCACGGTTCACCTCAAGTTTATTGACGCATCTGGAGCACAAGGTTTTGTGAAGAAAATAAAGCATCAAATAAACACACACAGTTACAACCTCTGCTTATGCACCTGAATTGATCTGTAGATGGAGACACTCCACCTGTGTTTCACGTGGGTCTACCTTGATGACATCACTGTTCTGCAAACTAGTTGAAAATAAAAAGTAGAGAAAACTAACTGCTGATCGAGAAGCCCCCTGTGTTATTCAGGCGGTGGTCAAAAAACATTTACAAAACAGGCACTGTTTGCAGACATAGCTCGATGCAAGTGCTGTATATGTGCGGGTTAATTACCCCAAAATCAACGGGGAAAGATAGCATGTGGCGCGCACAGATGAGCCCAAACTGCACACACTCCCTTTTGTTTTTAAGCAGGCACTCAGTGCTAATTCGGATGGGCATCAAACAATAACTAATGCGATTGGGGTGTTCATTGCCAACGATGAGTTTCCCTACTCCACTGACGAAGATGTGTGATTTCTGCAAATTCTTAAATTGCTCAAGCCACGTCACAACATCCCTCGTATCCATTTTAATAGCACAGTTCCTTCTATATTGATGTACAGCTTCCGAATATTGAATATATGTGCAAGAGTTTGAAATGCATTTTATGCATAATAAATGCTTTTTTCGGTGCATGTAGCATAATACAGCAGGTATTAAGTTAAAAATGTTGATTTAGTTATTAGAGAAAGGTTTTTTTTTTTTAGTTAATGACCCTAACGAAATTAACCATGGTTTTACTAAAATAATATTTTAGTAACCATGACTTCTGTCACCATGGTTGTCTTTGCAGAAATCATGGTTTCGATATAATGAACCATGGTTTTACAACAGTAATACTGTCGTTTCCATATAGTAACCATGACTATATTGTATGACAGTAACCATGTTGATTTTGTGGTTAATATATTTTTGCTACTAATACAATAGTTATACCATGGTTACTGTAAAACAAAGTTTTCATTAAGGGCAAACCTGTTGAAGTGATTCTTAGAATACGCACCAGAGGGTCCATGTCATCTGAAGTTGAGACTAACAAATGCATAACTCTACGTTACTGTATCAGATTTCTCTTAGTCACTAGAAGGGTCTTTTTGCATCCATCCAGTGGTGCATCCTGTCATCCTGTTTGATTACTTCCAAAACAATTATGTTGCCTATATGGAACCACAAGCTCAAATGAAGAGTAATTTGCTCTGAGTCCATCAAGCTGTCGGCGGGCAGTTGGGGCAAACCGTCTGCTGAGGACAGAGAAGAAACAGCTCACGGCAATAACAAACCTTCCGTTCTACTCGTTAAACATCACAGCATGTGTCGAAATCAGAGCAATTAGACCTGCATTCTCCACTTGTTGCATAAGCTTAAGGCATAAATATTGCATAAAAGAATAAAAGAGAGAAATGTGTTTTTTAATCACCTTCTGTACAATAGCTGTGTTTAAATAGCTGTTTTGTCTTTGGGATGCACTATACATAATTTTAAATGATAGGAATGTGCTGTCTTTTAGGAAAGATATTAACATTGTTTTGAATGCTTTTTTTATGTTAAGCATAACTTTACTCATTGTCCACATTCTCATAATTCAATTAACCTAATTTAGTTTATGTACCTTAAATGTAACCCAGGAAAACAAAAATGTGTCCCCAAATCACAAGAGGTTTACTCACGTTATCATCTAGCATAATCAATAATGCATTATCTTAAGTAGAGGTAATATGTAATTTAGACTGTAATTGAATTTCTGTGCATATTCCCATAATATAATTACCCTACAAGCTTATCAATCAGTCTGCCTCATATCGTGTCAAATGACATTATGCAGAATGATTCATTTAGAATAATTTTTTGTTTTGCATTTGAAATATTCTTGTAAGATGGTTCCAGAAACTTAAAGCTTTGGTTCTCAGGCTTATTGAGTGATTAGGTGAAAACAGAAAAATAATTTAAAACCTGCGTGCATGTCTTTCAGAATCAGGTTTATTTAATTAAGTTAAACTGACAAGGAATTTTCCTTGGCAGGTTGCTCCAGAACAAATCACAATAAACAATACAATACATTGCAATTCAATCTATACATTCATGTAGCATGAAATGCAAAAATAGGTGCATTCTCATATAAGAAAACAAAACAAATATGTTTATTAAATGGCTCTCAGGAATACTTAATTCTGATTGGTCAATCACGGCATCCTGCTATCAAATATTTTTGTGTAATGGCCGCTAAACTGTATAATTCCTAAATAGCTGTACTAGTTTCATGTCTCTTGTACATTTATTTACTTATTTTGTGATTAATGGTTAACTGTACAATATTATTCAGTTACTTGACAAATAAGTCGTAATCACCATCATGTTTACTTTGCAATAATATCCAGCTGACTGTATGTTATCCCTTATTTATCCTGCCCTATTCCATTGGTGAGATTGGTCTTATCGAGTGTTTCTATCTCTCCAGACTCCACCACCCACAACAGACCCATCACAGAGCAATCACTCTACTGCCATCACTAAGATATGTGACGCAGATGCTCCTGAAGGTGAGACTGCCATTTTTTATCACCCATTCAATGAATATCAGTCAATCATTCTGTTTGGGGAAAGTTGGTGAGGTGTTTTAAAGGGATAGAAAATGGAAAAGTTTCACCATCGTTTACACACCCTCACCCTCAACTTTTCTTGTCATGCCTGGTTAGGGAATGGTGCAACATGTTGCTGCACTTGCTATTGGAATTTCATATTACAGAATAGCACATCTTCATCACAAATATTTTTAATAATTGTGATTATACAAATAAAAAGGTGTCATGCAAACTTGACTTTGTGCTCATTATGAAAGGTCAGGAGGCAAATAAAAACAGTGTGTCAGAGGAAGATCTACATTAAGCAAAATGCTGTAAAAATAGTGGTTAAAACCAGCAAAAGTGTTCATTACTGTCTATAAGGTTAATTGCAGTTAGATCCATGTGTTTTGAGAGGGAAGTGAATTAAGCAAAAGTCTGAAGCAAGAATGTAGCTCTGTGAATGTTGTAGCCTATAGATAACTGCTGATATTTATACTTATGTCATATTGAACACAGTGATGGGAACGTGGAGAAAGAAGTGACATTAAAAAAAAAAACAATGATTTGGGATTTATTGTAAAAGCTCTGATTTTTGGGTTTTCACAGTGATATACCATGCTCTGCATTGTGACAAGTGATTTTAAGCTCTTTAACATCTAGTTAGTGCAATACCACGTCTTTCTCTCAGTGTGGTTTTGACATTTTACGAGATCAACTTTAAAACTGGGGCAACAGATTTATTCAGACTGGATTGATTATGTTTATGGGGTGATATGCTGCCATCCAGTCATGAATACTGTTCTCTATCCAGAGGAGGGCACTCCAATATTACAATGCAATTGCATTGGAGGACACTGGCATAATAATGAAATCAAGGTTGTTAATATGTAATTGGATCAGTGAACCAAGTTGAAGTGGCTGATCATTCTTAATGTCCTCAAGACAGATCCTACATCAGCTATAAGCTTTACTAAAATATGCCTCTCAGTGCAAAGCTTTATTCCACCTTCTAATTGCGTTGTACTCAAGACCTCAAATTTAGCCAGAATGTCAAAATGACAGGCAAAACAATTCTCTATAGTTAGTCTTTTTTTCTTAGGATGATGCAAAAAATTTCAGGTCAAGTAAGACTTTTTACTTATGCTGTAAAGTAATAAAATGTTCTAGATATTTTGTATTTTATAAAAAATAATGTGAGTGGTTCTTGCCCATGCAAAACTCACCACCTCGATGCAAGGGAGTTATATGCTTAGAAAAGTAGTAGCATACCGCACCAAAGTTAATACTTGGTTAGGGATTTGATCAAATCTCTAACCCTGAAAATTATAAATGTTATTATAATGTTATTACCTGGATCGGTATCGTCCGACGAGCCCGATCCAAAACCGATACTGTGTGTTAATCATGTTCGTAAAGCTCCAGAAATTACATAAAAGAACAATAAAAACACTGTTAAAGTAGTTCATATGACTCGTACATTTTATTCAAAGCCACTTGAAAATGTGCAATAGCTCTGTGAATCACAAAAGGCTGTGTTTAATAAGTAAATATATAAAATGCACATGCAGCTCCAGCACGCTAGTGAATGGCGCTGCTCTGTTTACACACACACTCTCACAGCTATTTTTAGCCTTCGTGTGGTGCGCAATATTTAAGCGCTACTCACGACAATATCTCAGATATAGATGCTCAAAAGTTCGATTCACTTATAATATGCATTTAGAATGGCACGGGAGGAGCTTTTTAAGAGAACTTGAATAAGAAGCGAATTAAAGTACTATGAACTTGCCTACAAATAGACACATACAAGTCAATAATATTAGTAATAATAATAATAATAATAATAATAATAATAATAATAATTTAGTATGCTTACAAATTATAACAATATTTAAGTATATTTAATATTATAAATAAATCGATCCAAATTTTTTAAAATCCATATACAAAATTGAACCCCCCCCCCCCCCCCCATTAATCTTCCAAGTTAACAATAATGTTTTTCTTAATAAGCTATGCATTTATATTGAAATAATGTGTAGTTAGAGGCGAGTACCCCCCAATTAGTTCCACACAATAATGTAAAGATTTTCTAAACTGATTATGTACAAATAAAATAAAAATTGTGATCCAGAATTGGATCGGAAGAGATAAAAGTGGTATTGGTGCATCCCTAATTATTAGTAATGCTTGCCTTCGCAATTATCACTAGTAATAAAATGACAGAAAAAGTCTAGAACAAAAAAAGTATAGAAAACAATTGTTTAATTGGCCTTTCTGAATGCCTTCCCATGTGTCTTCTTCAAACAATGCTCTGTGTCAACCCAATTAAGTCTCTTGAAGCCAAAAAGAGGCGCAGTCTCACACAATGAAGGATAAATCTGTGTAACAGAAGTTGCTCTGCGGGTCACCCAAAATTGATCCATCTCCAGTTGACTCGCAATTTAGAACCAGTGCGGTTTTAAGCCATCAGCCTGCCAGCCAGCACAGCCTCCCAATCTGTTTGTGTGGGTTTTGGCCTTTTCCATCTGTGGTCAGTCAGTGGAGCCCAGTCATTGTGTTTCTGCCACCTACCCATCATTAGCAAAACGCCTTGTTACTGTTTTCGGAAAGAACAGTGAGAGACAAGCTTTACACCACCATTAGCATGAGACTCTCCATTGCTTCACAGTGGGAGATGTGATTTCCATTTGCTTTTATTACAATTACAGTTCACCCTTAGTGTGATGCTGCTTTTGGCAAAAATGTGTCAAAAAGTAAATGTTTTGCAATCTATATCAGTCTAGACTAGGGATTAGTCATGATGTCCGACTAGACAATTAGTGAGGTCGACTAGTTTAGGGGTTTTAAAACTTTTTGCTGCCCAGGACCACCAAATATATTAAAGCCCTTGCGAGGGATGCCCTCACTAAAATATAAAGGCAGCTATATTTTTTCATGTATGAAGACATATTTGTGCAAAAAAATCAAATAAAACAAATTCTATAAATAGAAATAAAATTCAACTGAAAACGATTCACATCATAATTTCTTACCGGTCTCTAGAAAGCAGAATGAAACAATAATATAAAATTTGGTAAATTAGTAAAAAAATAAATTAAAAAAAATATAATAATAGTAAAAAAAGTATTGCATTAAGCTTACTTAATTAATACCTTAAGGTAACATGTTACATTTGACAGCCCTAAAAAATACAATTCTCAAATATTTTTTTTTTTCCTAACATTTATTCCAGATTGTCGAGCACCCCACACCCAACTCCAGTTCCCAGTTTAATAATCCCTGGAATAGTTTATCTCAAATTTTTCTTTTCTCTTTTTAGTTTTTATCATTTCAATGGTGGTACTTTAATTAGCATGCCAACAGTTTGCCTGGTAAAACTCACTTGGAAAAGTGGCATCTTTCTATTCATTCACCTTGAGTACTGAGGTTTGTTATTGCAACAGTAGCGCTAGAACGCACGTTAAATATGTTCAACTGGACCGTGAATTAGCAATCGGTTGAATCTAAGAGATGCAAAACAAGCCAAATTGTAAAGGTGTTTCTTAAGATTGGTTAGTTGACTAGTCATTTAATCAACCCATGAGATTTTAAAAATATATCGTATTGCAGATTCAATATCTACCTATTCACTTTTTATCTGCAACATTTGACACTTTTTACTTGCTATTAACTCACTTTATCTCAACAAAAGTTCCACTACTGAGGTTAGAATGCATTTCGCTTTGCTAGTGGAATCAAAAGCTATCAGCATTTTGTTTGTGGCAAGAGTTAATCTACAAAAACTCTTATGTAGGTTTTTTTATGTATATTTCAGAATCATCATCATCATCATCTCCAGATGGCGTATCACAGCAAATATTAGACTGTTCCTGTGGTTGCCTCTGTTATTAAGATTCCCGCCTCATTATCAGGGTTTAATTTCTGTGATTGGAGTCACGCTAGCTAAGAGGTTGTTGTGTTTCACCCTGAATGGTTTTAAAGATCGTTGCAGCAAGGCAAATTTGTTGTCTTTATTCTGCCTGATAACAAGCTAGTGGTTTATTTTCCACGGTTGAGTCCAAAAGGAGAAGATCCAATTTATGTTGCAGAGAGTTGATCAGCTTTGTTGAGGAAGTAGGTGAAAGAGTTTTAAGAATCACAAGAGCTCATATTTATCAACTATTATTCAAGGGGGATGTGTTCCCCTCAATATCTATGGTGATTATGGTCTTGTATTCAATACAAAAGAGATAATCGTAAACCCATTTCCATTATTGGATGGCATAGGGTGAAGGAATAAGCAAAATTCAGCCCTGCAGTTTGGATGCTGATGGTTGGACTGTTTAATGTAGTGCTAATGAACATAAAAGTGTCCCTTGTCAAGGTCTGTTTGTCTTAAAGAGGTGGATGACACTTTTCCACTTTTAAAGAGTAATAAATGACAAAAGGCATGTCATGATCGAGTGCTTCAAGAAGCCGCTTAATTATTTTAATTGAACGAGTAATCAATTTTGTGCTTTCCCTAATTCTCTCCAGGCACCACTCGCTACATATTGACCATCAATTTGAGACACTTGACAAGAAACAGACACTGAGTTTACTGGCCTCACATTGCCTTCATCCTCTCCAAACCTGTCCACCTGGAGCATAAACCTGCCGTGCCAGTTAGCCTGTGGATGAAAGAATTTAATAATATCGACTTTCTCTCCCTCGCCCTCCTTTTGTTGCCGTTTTTCATCTGCAAACCTCTCACTCTGCCAGATCGTTCCCTTTTTGTGCAGCAGTCGGAGGCTTCTCGGATCACTCTGGAAGCTGCTCCGTCTTGCGTAACAGCCGTTGCACAACCAGGCATGAGTGGGAGGAAGTGTCAAGCAGGGAGAACACATGCGACAGGGAGAGCGGTGTGCATCTCTCCCTGCAGGGCCCGACCTGTGCTCTCAAACCCCGGCACTCCTGCGCCTCGAGTTGATGGTGCAAGAGGCGAGTCCTGCTTCAGAGAGCACAGCTTGGATTGGCAGTAAAGCCAGGTTGGGTTGTTCTTCATGCTCCAAGAGGAAGTGCTTTGAGTGATGGAGCCTGTCAATTAGTGCTAGCCGGTATGATGGTATGTACCGTGAGACAGTAGAATGTGTCATACGGTAGATATTTTGTTTATACAGTGGAAGAAATACTTTACTGCGGATGACTGCTTTAGATTATTTACATGTGAAAGCACTGTGGGACATATTCCAAGTAAATCAAGAGAAGGAAAAAACAACCTGGTCTCTTCACAACAGATAATAATTGTACGAGATGGCAAAATCTTATGAGTTGGCTCGTTGTACCATGATGTACATTATCTTGTGTTTTCTCCATCTCGTATGGATTCCATCAGGTTTTCATGACACTATTTGGGGTAAAACTAGTTTTTAATGGGTATTATAATGCAGAGCTGAAGCAAAGTTTAGTTTACGATTAGTTCTGAATCAAACTTCTGATTGGATGAGCCATTTTTATAGTCGCTGTAAAATAGTTGTAGACTAACGTCACAACTTGACACCTTTATATAGTATTCATGTTTGATCACAGGTATGTTGACTATTTTACAATGAAATCAAAAATCAAAATCAAAATCAAAATCGGATTGGATAAGATGCATTTAAACAATCTTGGTTTTATAATATTAGTTTTACTGTTTTTAAACTTTTACAAAAAGTTCACCCAAAAATATAAATTCAGTCATTGTTTACTCACCCCTGTGTTGGTGGTTGAGGAGATTCCCCCATACTATGTAAAGCGCTTTGAGTGCCTAGAAAACGTGCGTGAGAGAGAGATCGTTCACGGACATGTCCGTCGTCCTATGTGTTTGTCTTTTGAGTTTTCCATTAAAGCTATCATTTATATGTCAAGCCGGTTTCTCGCCTCTTCCTTGCCCTTGAGCGTGAACTGTTTTACAGATACGTTTTGGTGCGAAACAAACCAAAATGTAATGTATTATTCCATCCATCCATCCATCATCAACCGCTTATCCTGTGTACAGGGTCGCGGGGGGCTGGAGCCTATCCCAGCTAACATTGGGCGAAAGGCGGGGTACACCCTGGACAGGTCGCCAGTTCATCGCAGGGCCACACATAGACAGACACACACTCACACTCACACTCACATCCACACCTAGGGCAATTTTTGGAGACACCAATTAACCTAGCCTGCATGTCTTTGGATGGTGGGAGGAAGCCGGAGCACCCAGAGAGAACCCACGCAGACATGGGGAGAACATGCAAACTCCACACAGAAAGGCCGGGGCAAACGGGGTTTGAACCCACGACCTTCTTGCTGTGAGGCGACAGTGCTAACCGCTTAAAAATCTGTTAAATACGTTCAACAGACAACCATCATCCTTTGTTTTGCGTATTTATTTTGGCTCAAATCCACATTTCCTCCTTCTCTCTCTCTCTCTCTCTCTCTCTCTCTCTCTCTCTCTCTCTCTCTGCACTTATTCAATGATATTATATCTCTTCATTTTAATCCAGATATAAGCAATGGATCTGAAGAATCAAGTGTTGTTGCTATGACTACCATCTACCAAGTCACTTGGTGTGCCAATATATTCGGGAGCCGCAAATTAAAATGAAACTTAAAATGTTCTGCTCTCCTCTACAGTCTGCCAGGCATAAATATTTTCATCCTGTCAGATTGATTTCTAACCATGGTCTAATGAACGCATGATGCCGGTCCAGCTCGCAGCGAAAGCACAGATGTGATTTGCTGTAAAAATCCTGTTCTAACGGTTTTTAATGCACCCATCACAAGAGTACCAAACAGTCTTGAAAAATTACATTAAATTAATTGATCATTTAATTTAACAGATTTTAAATATTTATGCCTGTATAACATTTAAATAAAAGACATTTTAGCAGACACTTCAATTGACAAAAATTCAAATTTGCTCACCCTCATGTCAGTCCAAACCTGGATCATTTTCTTTCTTCTGTCTGTGGAACACAAACATTTGCTAAATGTTTACACTGTTATTGTCTATACAGTGAAAGCAGACAGAACAATGCTGATATGACTCATGCACTATATTCCAAGTCTTATGAAGTCATAGAATAACATTGTGTGAGTATCAGACTGGAATTTAAGTTGTTATTTGCTGTTAATATTTACAAATGTTGCACTTAAACCTCACGCTGAAATACTTGAGTACTAACTTTTTTTTTTTTCTTTTTTTTTTTGGAGACGCATGATGGCAATACCATGATCTTTTGGTACTGTGGTAGTACCATGGTATTCTTTGAAGTAACATATGTTAAGGAAATTCAGTGCCATGGTATATATCAAAATACCATGACATTAGCTTGCTAAACCATCACAATATCATGCTATCAACACAATACTTTTTGCCTTTATAAACTAATAGGAATTATGAAGACAACATTATTAATTACAGACAACAATAGTGTTGTTATATCCAGTTGAACGCAACTTTAGAAAACGATTACCTATGGGTCATTTATCTGACATGGTAAGGAAAGACTTATATTTTAATGCTGAATAAATCAAGAGCTCAGCCCATTGTCAGGACTGTTCCCTAGCAACAGCATCTGAGATGTTCAGGAGAGAACGATGTTTGATGTGTTCAAAGATGGAAGATACTTTCACTAGTTTTCTACAATACGATTTATTTTCACAACACAAATCACTTTTAATGATGTCATTATCTGGATGGATAATGCTACACTCTCAGGTCACTCTTAGGTCAGCAGCCTTCATGTGAAAGACCGTTGTTCTTTAACATGAGATTTTTCCCATGATGTTTCCTCCTGCTGCTGACACTGCTGTAATAAAAAGACTTGAAGATATTACATAAATGTCAGTGCTTGAGCTCAGCTTTGAAGGACAGAACAGACAGAGATCAGCAGCTTGTTTTTTTGTGCTTGTTGAATTAATTGTTTGGAATAGTGGAAGGCCACAGTTACTTTATTGAATTGTTTTTGTAGCTTGTAAATGTGACTTGGACACATCAATAATTCAAGCTTAATTTAGGGGGGAAACAGAATTGTTTGACCTCAGAAACCAAAGCCTGATATATTCTGAATAAGATTTACTTGGAAATGTATGTCACAGATAAGGTGCACAACAAATGACCAACATGAGAGAACCATGTTGGCCAATAGAAGGTTTTACTTTAATTATCTTAAACAAGCAAAGAGCAATAATATTTGCCAAGTTTAATTTAACAGAGCAGTTTTTAAACTTTTAAAGGGATAGTTCCATCTAAAATTAAAATAGTTTACTCGACCATCATGTCAGTCTAAACTTGTAGTTTCTTTCTTCCGTGGAACACAAAAGAAAGTATTTTGATTTTCAGTATAATGATAGTTGGTTTGCAGAGTTGAGTGTATCCAATTAAAAAGTAATTAGTTACTGTAATCTAATTAATTTTTAATTACAATGTCGTGTAACAAATTATTGTAATAACATTACAGTAAGTGCTTGCACTGAAGTTATATGTATAATACATTTAAAATATTAATTCATAGCATTTCTGTGACAGCTAAAGGGTGAATGAGAAAATAGACATTTTGAATTAGAGCAGAAAACTAAAACTTCTAGGAAAAGTGATTTAGAAATTAACTTAAAAGTAAAATAATTTGTAACGTGATTACTTTTTAGATTAAGTAATCAGTAAAGTAATCTGATTACATTTTTAAAAATGTGTAGTATGTTACATATTTTGAGTAACTTACACAACACTGTTGATTGGATACTGGAGATCTCCAAAAAAAAAAAACATGAAAATACCTTAAAAGTAGTCCATAAGATTTATGCACTATATTCCAAGTTTTCTAAAGCCATACGATAGCTTTGCATGAGGAGCTGACAGAAAATTGTATTTATTTGCTGAACATTTTTATCTCCACCATAGCTCTGAGCTGTATCAGACTACATTAATATATAATTCACCACCATTCCTCCAAGTATTTTAAGGTTGTTCCCTTTCCTTAAGGGGTTAAACCTGACATATGCACTTGTTCTATTTTCATTGTCCACTGTGTACCCAGAAAGGTTCTGTGGATCGCTAGTATGAATCATGGTCACGTGAGTCTGTCAGTTGTATTGTGGCAATAACAATGAGGATGGGTAACAGGTGAGACAGCAGCCTTGATATCACTCTTGTGCCACTGCTGCACTCATTCTCCACTGTTTTTCCCTGAATCTGATCTTGTTCTAACCTCAGGATTGTTTGTAGTTAAAAGTGGCACCTTTTGATTGTATGCAATTTCACACTCAATTCTACGCCCTTCCGTTTCGACGTTTCAACACTCACTGCTT
Organism: Moxostoma hubbsi; assembly: GCA_032164185.1. Classification (NCBI taxonomy): domain Eukaryota; kingdom Metazoa; phylum Chordata; class Actinopteri; order Cypriniformes; family Catostomidae; genus Moxostoma; species Moxostoma hubbsi. The sequence goes on from JAVLUX010000034.1 coordinate 8,053,572, forward strand.
TTACTCCTCTTCCTTTGAAGTCGTTTTGGAAGCCCTTGTCTTTCCCCAATTCATTTATTTATTTAAAAAAAAAAAATAATTGGCTTTCACTTTTATTGTTTTGTGATGAAGATTAGCTACCGCTCCAGTTGAAGCCTTTTGAGAACTCTGCGCCAAATTTAGGCATCTGTTCGCTCAACCAATCAAAAGCTGATTGCAAGACAAGTTGATGCAAAGACAGAAAGTGTGTTTGCTTCCAATAAAGTTGTATATTTTACATGAAATATTTCTGATAAGTTGACATGTCCTATGATGTTACATGCTATACTCTTTTACTTCCTAAACTATTTTAAACTGCATTTTTCACATTAAATAATCATAATTATGCATGATGTCACAACGGTCAAAGATGTCAGTCTAGCGCATGTTTAAATGGAAAAACAATTCCAAAACAGGCCATACGAACGCAAAAATGTGTCCCGTATGAACGGCCCCTGATGCGTCAACTACCCAGTGGAAGGTAACATTTCAAAGCATAGGAAAGTATTTGGGATTCTAGTTCTCATCAAAGCATTTGTCTTCTTTTTTTTTGCCCCTCTCTAACCCTTTGTCTGTATATCGGTCTATCCAAATCCCCTAGTCTGGTGCATAGAGAGCCAGCTATAATTACCTAGCTAAGCACTAAAACAGGACAAATAGTTAAGGAACATTTTAATTAATAGCCACGTCAGGCTCAGCCTGGCGTGCATCCATGCCGCCATGCGCACCCCACTGTGTTACTTTAGTGGTAGATGTGGAGAGAGAATCTAATGCACCTTAATGCACTCTCATTTAAGCTGAATCAGACCCAATGCACACAGTTCACAGATAGATGCTGTTACTGGCACAGCAAATAGCAATATAAAAGCATCCATTTTAAATAAGTAGACATTGATTTAGCAGGCCTGCTTTTAAATTTTTTAATGAATTTAATAATTAATTCAGTGATGCAGGCTTGAAAATCAGGTTCAGTACAAGTTAAGCTCAATCAACAGCATTTTTGGCATTATTTTAATTACCAAAATAAAAAATTCCCCTTGTTTAGTTAAAAATGAGGGAGTTTTGAGATTTTTTTATGATTATAATCCACAATGAATAATTCCTCAAAGTCTAACCAGAAGGCAGGCAGGTTGACCTTTAATTGTAGGTGGTATCTGAGAGACATACGATCTAGTACATTCATTTGTCCATCAAGTTGTATTGACTTTAACATGATTGTACAAAGGATTTCCAACATGAGTCTGTAGGTGGAAGCCTTTGTCCATATCAAGATGTTTGAATTTGTGTAAAGCGAATAGGGTTTTTCAGGGCAGAAAGGGATTCATCCATCTCTGGGGTCCACTCTGGTGAAGTAGAAGCCCCCCATTCAAGAGCATTGGTAAGAGATTCAGTGATCTTGCGGAACTCAGAAAAACATAGTGAAATGTAATGTGCTTTTAGAACACAGTGTAGAAAAAGACAAACAAAGCCCCTCAAACTCCAAACCAAACAAACAGAGAGGCTGAAATGGAAGAGAATATGTTTATCTCATACAGAGAGAGCACTTTAGAGCACTTTTGCTCTATTTTCATCCTGTTCTTATTCCACATATACAACAAAAAATTAGTCAGCATTAATAATGCACGCTTTTAGTGAGGGCTGCCCTGGTGTACTAACAAACATTGAACTCACACTCTCTTATGCTCTTCCTCCAAGTCAGTTTTGTCTTTTAAAGGTCTAGTTCACCTAAAAATAAAATAAAAAAATCTGTCATTATTTACTCACTCTTATGTTGTTTCAAATCCATAATGTATGACTTTATTTAGTTAGTGGAACACAAAAAGAAAGTCCTATGGTTTTGAATAACATGAGGGGGAGAAAATAAATACAGAATTTAAACAACATTTTTGGGTGAACTATTCCTTTAAAAGTAAATGCCCAAAAGACAACAGCACAATGCTGCACAAACAGAGCCAGTAAGCGAGCTGCTGATCTCATTGGCTGTGGTCTTTGGCAGGCATTCTCTATCAGCAGTGACTGCGATCTGAAGGTGAACCGGGTCAGTGGTGTACACAATGATTTGTTTAGCCAGAGCACTGTTGGGAACCATCTGCTTAGTAATTCAGGTGAGCATCTGCTGAGCTGCAGATGGCAGGAAAAGTGCATGATGGGAGGAAGGTGCCTGCTCTCAAACAGGTCCAGCTCCTCATGACCACCGAATCCAAAGATCCAAAGTTGGGCCTTAGCTTTAGCACCTGATTCAGGTAAACGAAACCCGGTTCTGGTTTCAGCAAGTATTTTTCCACACAAAAAAGCTAGCATAACACATATTTGTTTGATACAATCTTAAGACTGAACAGACAATAGAATAGGAATTTACTGAGCTTTCAGTCAGCAAACATTTTTATGAATTTGTGACTGAATAAAATAAAAAATAACTTAAAACTGGAAAAACTAATCCAGAAAGTAATAACCCTTGTTATTTACCATAAATAACTTTTTATTAAATTAGTTGGGCCACATGGCCTGAGTTCTCCATATAAATTCAACAAGTTTCACTCTTATGCATGTGCATTTACACTGGATCCCAATCCTACAAATGTACTTTAAACATTTGACCTCTCTTTATATGCAATTACAGTTTTTCTCCATCGATTTGGCACATTTACTAAAACAAATTACAACTGTCAAAACTCTTAAGTACAATCCTCACATCATGTGGTACATTCAGCACACCACTCTATGTGACCTGCAAAAGGTGATTACTCAATCAAAAGAATTAACTCATGTTTCAAATGTAAATAAATCCATCAATGAATAAATCATTGTCATCAAAACAAAAGGTTCCTTTATCATTGCTTTGACCAAGACAGTCAAAATGCAAAGACATCTTGTCAAATGACAGTGTACTCTGAAAGTGTGATAATTACCCACTATGTAATATTGTCCAAGTGCTAACATTGCATATGTAGGCAGCTGAATAGATGTAAAAAAAAGTCATGGCACACACTATACTTTCAACAAAACATTTATTCAAACATTTCTCATCATTGTATGTACACACTTTACAGCCAACCGAAAATACATAAAGAATTATATAACAGTAAAATTCAGGAACTGCAATATGTGCAAGAATAAAGAAAATATGCTTCATGTTCATTAACTTCATGAGTCTTCCAATCTCTCCTCTCCATCTGGCCACATTATTTCATCTAAGTCACACCTGATATTTTCCCTTGCAATGCAACGAGGGAAAAAATCGTTTGGCATGACGCAGCCACCCCCTACAACAATCTGCTGTGATATCCTCAAAACCAGCATCCATTGCACCCAGTAAGGACATCTGGTCATGAGGATGGTGATCATAGACCTTCCATCTCCGTGCAGAAAATAACTCCTCAATGGGATTTAGGAATGGGGAGTATGGTGGGAGAAACTCCATCAAAAACGTGTGTGGGCAACAAACCATTCCCTGACTGTATTTGAACGATGGAAACGTACGTTGTCCCAAACTATAACATATGTTGGCATGTCATGTCTTACCAACCCCCTCTCATTCGCAGGAATGAGATCCCTGTAAAGAGTTTCCAGGTAATTGAGGAGACATGTTATATGGCCCAATGATGGCAATGTGGCCGAGTACACCATTTCCACATATGGCAGCACACATTGTAATGTTCCCTCCATGCTGGCCTGGCAGATCAACAGTGGCTCGGTGACCAATAACATTATGGCCACGTCTCCTGACTTTGGTCAAGTTGAATCCTGCCTCATCGACATACACAAAAATGTGTGGAGATTCATCAGCTTCCAGCTCCATCACTCTCTATAAAAGACAGTAAAGCAATTTAGGAAATAATTTACAGGAGATATTATAAATCATACAGTTACACAGATCCCACATTCTGTAACATATTCTGCATATACAAGTTGTACTTGTAATATCATTCAATAGCAAATTAATGCAAACAATGACTATAGTCATGTGAACAAATCTCCTAATGTTCATATAATTAGTCATCTAATTTGACAAAGTTTAATAGTCATTTGACGATTGTGCCAAATCGATTGAGAAAAACTGTAATGGGATGAGACTAAGGGCTCTATGTTCGTGACCATTCTAGGTGAAAAGATCGTCTTATCCATTTTTTGTGCCAGCGTGAGCGGGTGGGAGTGTTCGCGCTATCTGTGGGTGTATCCGTGCAAACTGTGAGTCTATTGTATAGTGATGAAGTGCAATTAGCTTTTTTCCTGAGAAATATGTCATTGCGCTAAGATGTTTGAGAACTACATCTAATCTTGTGGTAAAGTCTAAAATCAGTTCCTGCATTTGTAGATTGAGGATTTGTGTATCAGTAGATCAATATTGTTAAAAAAATTATAATGATTATTTAATAATAGTAATAATAATGTTTATTTTGTATAGTGCCTTTTTAAAGCTCAAGGATGCTGTACAGAAATTAAACATAAAATATTAAACAGAGAAAAATATAACAAATGTACATTACAAAATAATATACAATGGGAATGAAGCAAAGTATATTTCAAGCAGTTGAGACACAGGTGAGCAGGACAAGAAACAAAAGTACCAGAGAGGCCAATAGAGAGCAGATAAAACACATACATATTTGTCCGGAGTGGCACAGGCAACAATACAGTCACAGAGCAGGGGATGCATTGCATATTGACAATTTACACTACCAAATTCTTATGAATGAGCTGTCCTCGTTTATATTGACATTTCTTGACATCATATAATATGAAGCAGACTGTGCAATAGCTGGAGAAGAACCTCAGAGTTAAATTGCGCTTGACCCAGTCCATTAGCGCTTTGCATGTGCAATTTCACCTTTTGCGATTTCACTTGTACCTAGACTTAGAACATGCTTACACAAAAATTTCAAAACTTCATGGCCATGCTCACTGACTTTGCACATATGACATATTTCATTGCACTGTAAGCAGATTGATCTTAAAATAGGGGTCTAAGTTTAAGGAAATATAAAGGTGTAAAATCCATTCTGTTATCTGATCACTCAAAGCACATTTTCCTGTTGTGTCTGGGTTTCGCTGTAGTTCTTTTTTAGGCAGGTCTTCATGACCTAAACTGGACTGTAGCAGTTAACTATCAGCATAAATATTATCAGACCTTCTTCTCCACTTCTCCTCCCTTCCCTCTGTAGAACACACTCCGTAGGGTTGGATCCTCATAAGCGCACCTCTCTTTCCAGCACCTCGACAGATTGAGCTGATTACAGCTCTCCTGCTCTAGTGACACTCAGCCCTGTTTGATCTATGAGCCCAGATGAACTTTTTTTATACTGGAAACCTTGATGATAACTGGGTATTTGATCAGCTAATTCCACCAAGGAAGTCTACAACACCTGGAGATAGCTGTCAGAAATACCATTACTTTCAATAGCAGTTGCTCAGCTGGTGCATGTACCCCTAAAATTTGCAACCTGCTTGCTGCCATACTTGCTCATGGGCACTAAGAAAAGTACACAGTACATCCATTTTATGCTTTAAAGAGCCTACAAAAAAATAAAAAAATAAAAATAAAAAATGCGAAAAAAATCTATAGGGAAACATCTGTTATGATATTATGAAATATTTGCAATTATAATGTTGCTTACAAAAAATTGTATTTTATCAGAGTACACAGCTAATTTTGAAGTCCATCAGTGGAGACAGATGCTACTAGCAGCTAACTACCATTGCTAAACTGCCAAATCTTGAGATCTTTTAACTCATAAATAATATTATAATATTAATACAATAATATTCCAATTAATGAGCAATGTTTAGCCACTTACTTCCTTTCTCACATTATGCCTTAAAATTTTGACCCATTAAACTCATTAGATATGAATTGTATTTGGGGAATTTCCCCTCACAAACTGCTAGTTCAGCAAAGCCAAAGGCCCTTTTTCAATGACATGAACATCAGCTCACCTCAGCTTGTTGCCATTTTTCTGGTCAGTGTGAGAGGTTAGCCAGAGGCAGCTCTCTGCAGGTTCTCTCGTGCGTTTACTGTAAGTTAGGGCTGGTGTATTGTTAGCACAAACCCGGACAGCATAGCTGGTACAATTACAGAACGCTGCGTGCCAGCAATTACCATGTCATGCTCCTTGAGAAATGCACATACTGTTGTTGCACATGCATGACTATTTTTCCTAGCTCGTTGCATAATGGTAGGGTGAAGAGTTATTTTTGAATAAACTGAATAACCTACAGACTTTCTGACTTGACAAACACATTAGCGTTTGCTTATTCCTTTTCAACTGCAGGTTTTTGATTCATTATAGTGATTTCTGCAGATGTTGGGTTGTTTAGATTAAAATTACAACTCTCCCTAGAGAGCATTTTGTAACACTTTGGCCATTTGGTATATACTGCAAATGTGTACTTAAAATGCTAATTAGTATTGCTTGCTAAGGCAAGCAACACTCTGACCACATTTACATCTGGTATAAAGATGCATCTCGGGCGATTAGCATTTACACCTCAAAGCGATGTGGTCACATGTGTTTTTGTCAACCACTGTATGTGGATTCACTAGGCCCTTTCCAACTGCAGGGACTAAAGCCCATTAGGTACTTTTCCCCGGGTCTAGTACTTTTAGTAAATTTTGCACCTGAGGAACAAGCAGTTGAGACACAGGTGAGCAGTGAGTCTGGGGTTCCTCGTAGCAGTTTTAAGGTTTTAAACTCCCGTGGGAGGAGGAAAAAAAAGTTTTAACCTCCTGTGGGAGGTTCTGCAGCCTGTGATTGGTCAAAAAGCAATGACACATAAAGCAACCAAAAAGAGTCGGCAGCCGCCATTTGTAAACAAACTTGTAGCTGCTAACCTGCCTTTTTTTTTTTTTAGCCTTTTTTAGCACAAGAATGTGATCCATCTTAAGACACCGTCAGTGCTTGGCACACATCATAAATTCGAATGCACAGTTTAAGCATTCAAATGTAATTTTTTTTTTCTGAAATTAGACGAATTAGACTGCCCAATTTCACATATTTGATACATGTGTGCGAGGGGCGACTTCAATGGGAGACACTGAGTTTTCATCACATCTGTACAGTGAAGAACAAGATAAACTAAGCTTTTACTCTCAAAACGCAGTGAAAGGACCTCTGTGCTAATAACTTCTTCTCCACCATACTACTCAATAACCGGTGAATGAAATCTGAACATTTACTAGCCAGTAGCTAATCATAGACATTTTTAGTCACAAAACGTGAGATTTGGTCACACATGTGAGTGATTTATTGCACTATAGAGGGTTGCCACATAGAGTGAAAGAACGATCTTGGGATTTCAGTATCGATATCATATGGTAAATTGCCTGCACTTATATAGCACTTTTTTAACCTTAGAGGTTACCAAAGCACTTTATACTGTGTCCCAATCACCCATTCACACACACACTCATACACCAATGGCAGCAGAGCCATTGGGAGCAACTTGGGGTTCAGTGTCTTGCCCAAGGTCACTTTGGCATGTGGCGTCATATGTGCCTTGAATCGAGCCACCAACCCTGCGATTGGCAGCCGACCCGCTCTACCGCTTGAGCCACAGCCGCCCATCAAGATCTGGATGGATTGGAAAATCGATATTTTTACACTTCACAGCAGCACCATCTTTGATTTTTGACAGGAATGACAACAAGGCTGTGAGGGATATAAGTAAATATGCATCTCTTCAATGGGTTGTACTATGGATTATAGTGTTTTTTGATTGTTCTGTGCACAAGACATTGAAAAAACGTATTTTCAAGAACGTTCAATAGACAATAAAAAAACTCCAAACAACGTGAGTTGTGGAAAACCATATGTGATATAGGAGCTTTTTATAGCTGTATACCTATCCCACACAGCCTCGTTGTCATTCTCATTAAAAAGATAGTGCTACCATGAATAAGGTGTTAATTGTTTACATTTACATTTATGCATTTGGCAGACGCTTTTATCCAAAGTGACTTACAGTGCACTTATTACAGGGACAATCCCCCAGAAGCAACCTGGAGTTAAGTGCCTTGCTCAAGGACACAATGGTGGTGGCTGTGGGGGTTGAACCAGCAACCTTCTGTGTGCATTAGCCCCCTACGCCACCACCAATCCATTGTTTCTAGATCTAGAGAAATCGTGACGAATATTCGCATTTGATGTGCAACCTTAACATCTCCTTTTGTGTCCAATTGAACAGAAAAAAGTAATACAAAATGTCAGACAGAATGAGCCATTAAGTAACCATCCAGAACATGCTGGCAACTGCATAGCAACACGCTGAAACATTCAGAACACCTTAGCAACCACAAAGCAATATTCTGGTAATAACCCATAACACCCTAACATCATAGTAACATTTTTTTGTGCAAGCACAATCACATAGACTTGCACAGCAATATGATGATAACTTTCAAACATCAGCTTATTTAAAAAGTCAGGCAGTGCCAAAAATCTGTGCTTATGAGTTGTTCCTCTGCTTTTGACATGTAAGCAGGCATGCGCACAGAAATTGAGCACACTGGATAAGCCGGTAAGAATGCCAGTAAAGGTGATGACATGCAGATTGGATTCCACGTAATAGTCTAAAATCTGTCTGTTGTCTTAAGCATAATGGTTTTAAGAAGTATTTGTGTGTAAACTTTGCTGATTAGAAATTTAGTACAATTAAAGGATGTTTTGCTACCATTTTGTTTTACAGACCAGTGTACAGTAACAAGATCATACCTGTTCCTACACAAGTTTTGGTTCTTCAGCACCATCTACTATTTCGGCAACTGGGCTTTCCTTGTGGTAAGTTTGTACTGTAATGGAGTGAAATTTCATCTCATTTTAATGTTAGGAAATTGTCAGGATGTTTTTTTCTTTTTTTTTTAATTAAAAGTGATATGACCATTTATTGATAACTTCTATTTTGTGTGTGTGTGTGTATGTGTGTGTGTGTGTTTTGTTGCATTGCATTGCAGGTCTTTCTCATTGGATTGATTGTTTCATGTTGTAAAGGGAAGAAATCTATGATTGAAGGTGAAGTTGATGCAGATGATTCTGATCTCAGTGATGATGAATATGTGCACTAACCCCCATTCACAGCTGTATGTAAACATTCAACTGTTATAGTCAGGTTTAAAATCCCATTTTACTAGGTTTGGTTACTAGTTAAAGGATAAGTTTCCCCAAACATGAACATTCTATCGACGTATGTTTTTCCAAACCCTTATAACTTTCTTTCTTCTACGAAACACAAAATGGGGTCACCATTCTCACCATGTTATTAACTTAGTCATCATTTACTTTCATAGTATAGAAAAAGATGCAAAGGTGGCTGAGGTGAACATTCTAACATCTCTTTTTGTGTTCGATGGAAGAAAGTCGTACTGGTTTGGAACAACATGAGAATGTCTGATGATGACAGAATTTTCACTTGTGGGTTAACAGTTGTTACGGTTTCTTGCAGAGTATCATTGCATTTCGTATTGCATTTATCTTTTTGAGTTTGAGAAATAAATATTTACCTTCTATTAGACTAAATTTAATGTGTAATAATGCCAAATAAATTTAGCATTGTCATGTTAAACTGATAGTAGTAGTCTGATATGCTTACTGTACATGGCCCTACTACTGACTCTTACTATTAAGGGTGTGTATGCATGTCATTTTGCATTGCTGTCTTATCTAATTTAACAAAATAAGTTTTTTTTCTCTCTCTAAACACCTTTAGAAAAAGACCAGGTTATGTTTGAGATAAATTGCAGAGGTACGTTTTTTGTTGCTGATTATTTATTTAAGAGATTTTTATGCTGCATATATCTGTAATTTTGCATCTAGGCATAACTCTAGTCTGTTTAATGTGTTCTTTAATGTTACTTTAATCTCTGGTGTTGAATTATTATCACACTGCAAAATGGATCAACTGTTGATTATATCACAACGATTTTTAGTACGGTTTAGTATGATTTTTAATACGTAGTATTGAACTTGTATTGAACTAAAACACAATATATGTCAAATATGAATTTCTCATGCATTATTGGCCTGTTTTGGGGTTATCTGAAGTTGACATAATCTTCTTTTTCAAGAGGCTTCTATATTAATTCATTATTGAACATTAATAAAGAATCAAAACAATAACTTACATATTGCACTGTCATCTGTTTTGAAGGTAAATAATACCATAATGTCTCACTAAATTAAAGAGTTAAAAGGTTTAAAATTAGGATATACAGTTTACATTATTGTATTGATCAAAAAACTCAGAAAATGTAAGATCCGAATAGTCCACAGTGAGCTTTACATGTACACTTATTCTGATTGCATTTCATGGTTAGCCGTGATTTGAAGGCTGTTATACAGCTGCCTGAGCTAACAGCCTCAACAAAGTGAGATTTATAAACAGTTGCATCAAAGACAATTCTGCCAAATAACATTACTGAATCGCATTGACTTAACTCACTGAATAAACATGTCACATTTCAGGTCGGAGAGACCGTAGCATTACATTATCACACAGAAGATAAGACTTGGAGAAGAGAACCTATGGTGTTGTGAAAGTTAAAGATGCACAGTGTTAGTGCTGTTACTTGTTTATTTAATAGATTTTATTTAATCCAACTCTGTTCTCTTTATTTGGAACTTGAATCAAAACTACTGCAAACAATTGTGTTAAAGTATTTTCAGATCAGCTTTGTTTACCCTTACCGACAGTCCCGTGGTTAGGAATGAGCATTTACTTTGAAAAATTGAATAGCAAAGCAGACTGTGCTGCTCATAATCAAAAGTGCACATACTGGGAGCTGTTTGGGTTTGTGCATGTGACTCTGTTTGTGTGCTTTGCGTGTTCTTACCTGGACCAGATGTTAATAAGATTCATGGTCCATGAAGACACTCCAGCCAGACTCTAAACAGATGGTGCAGTCTTTGGAAAGAAAACAAGTAATTTTCTTTGGCATGCGTATAATCGACCAAAACATGGTGGTTGGTTTGTGGCAGTGCTGTTTCAACTAACTGCCAATGCATTAAAACATAAAAGAAAAAAAAGAAACAACAACCAGGTGACATGCTATACGCCATCTAAAATGGCTTTAAACAGCATTTTGCTAATGAGCCCTTTTTTACATTTCATTGCATATGCCTTTAAAAAAAGAAAGAAAAACTTTCGGTCAAGTGTGGTACAGTTATGTTTTATTTAGTTTAAATGTTTGCACAATGAATGTGAATTTTTGCCAAGACTAATGTTAATTAAAGGTGCAGTGGTGGGCCGTGCATTTTAAGTCAAGGCCTTCAGTGTGACTCATGCCATTAACAAAACACAGTTTCACAAGGAATAATACACCCTATGCCTTTGGGCGTCATACATTATGTCACAGCTAAATAGTAATACCAATTGACATTTTAAAAACACGTCCACGCATGAAAGCCAGAGCTTGAAGCGACACTCAATGCTCAAGCAAGCCTAATTTTAACTGCCACGGGACTGTTTTTTGTAATAAACGTCTCCTGAACAGACATTCAGAAATCATAATTTTTCATATGAATCTACAATGGAGGTCTATAATACCTGGAAAAGTCGATCTAAGCTATATATGCGATTTAAATTATGCTTGCAATACATTTCGTTTCGTCAGGGAACACGGTTACGCTGCATTCCATTCAAGTTGGATGTGGGATATTCCTACTTGATATCTCCGACCATAAATGCATTCTATTCCCGATATTTGGAAGATGACTTTAAAGGAAACAAAACTGCAACGCTCCTGTTAGCTTAGCAGGTGGTTGACTCTCATTAGAGATGTCTCCTAGCAACCCAACTGATAAACAATGCTTAATGATTATCAAAAGAGATTAGATTGTTTTATACACCTGTTTCTGCAGGCATTGGTTAAACAAGCTTTAATATCATGTAATGTGGAAACAAACCCATATATCAGTGTTACTTGATAAAGAGAGCGTTCATCACTTACTTTGTATATCTCGACCTGTTTGTGTGACATCATGCACCTGCATCTTGGCGAAATTGGAGTCGAGAATTTCTGCATGAGCCTTCAAGTTGTAATTCTGACTTTAAGATGCATTCCATTGCACTTTTCCTTGTAGAACTTTGGAAAATCCAATTTGAATGGAATGCAGCACTACTCTTCAAAACTTGATTTGACACTAAATGCTCAAGCAACCTAATTTACATTTAGAAGTCTTGATGCTATAACAATGCAAAAAGCACTTACCAATTTGATTGAAGTGAAACTCAGTCCTGCTTCCATGTTTAATAAATTAAGCAATCACATGGTCATACAGAACATCTTGTGTTTTTAAATCCATAAGGATCTGTTTCTCAGTGGTGATGTGGCAGTGATGACAGCCGACTCTTCAGACAGATCTCGCGCTCTTCGCTTTTAAATTCCGTACATCACTTAAAGTGTGATTCCATTACTCAAGGCCAGCTAGAAGGCCTCGACCGGGACATATCCTAAAGATAACACCCACCAAGAACAAATAAATCAATCTGATTGGCTGATGAATCTGACAATCTGACTTCAGTTGCCCATTCATTTGCACTGTTGAGGGATTCTGAAGAAATTCTGAAGGCCCGAGGGGGTGAAGCTCAGACTCTCGTGCTGCTTCAGGCATGCGATTTGAAAAACATTTGTCACACTTTGCTTGTAAGCATCAAGGAATACATTCTGACTGGATAAACTTTTAGTTTTTCTCTGTTTGTAGATCAATTAAGAGTGGGAAAAAGACATTTAAAAATACATTGGGAAAAATGTGATTGAGAATTAAAGGATGAAAAATATTTATTTGGCATGTTAGGCCAGCAGAGAATGCTTTGCTGGCCCTGAGAATTTGCCACTAAAGGTGCATTCAGTAATGTTTTCCTCATTAAAAAAGTTTACTCCTAAAGTCATGAATTGCAATTTTGCAACTGTAGAAGATGTAGGAAATCATGAGCACTCAAATTATAATGAAGACTCCAGTCATATTAGTAACCTTATAAAAGCTGTTTTATTCTACACAAGGGGGTCCACACATGGAGGCCGCCATGTTACAATCACATGACCAGTCGAATAATACTTGCTCAATCTCAGTGACCATCCTGTTATTTGACATTTTCACTCATTGTTTAAAGTAACCATAGCTCACTGGGAATACAAAATTTCTACAATGGCATCTGAAACTGAAAAATACTGATTTTAAATGATGCAGCATCCAAGCCACTAGGTGTCAGTGTAAGTTCAAGTTGGCACAAAGACAGAAGCCACTGAGTGCACCTTTAAGGCTACATTCACTTGTGTAGCCTTTAAATACATGATAATATCACCATTCTGTGTTCCAGAATTTGACGCATTGGTTCAACAAACATTTTCCTTTTATTTAAAAGTGTTGGAAGTTATGGCATGCATCTGTTTTTAATATGTTCTCTTCATTTTTAAATGGAATATAAATGCTTCTGCCAAGTGAAAATGAGAAAAAGGACTTTCACATGCAACAGTTTTTTAGATCAAAGGATGAGGCTGCATTCGGGGTTAAGGGGATTTTCCAAACAATACTTTAAAAGTGCTGAAATTCTAATTGATTTCCTGTTGAAAGGGAGTCACAGGTTGTTCGATTGAATGTACATCCGTGGCCAAAAGCAGTGACATAAATTTTGTGTTTTACAAATGTTTCTGCTTAATATATTGTGGTGTCACATTGTTTCTATATTATTGTGCAGAGTGATCAGATGCATTTTATATTTTATGCAAAAAGCTTAACTGGCCAAAAAAATTTACTTTATCACAAAAACCAAAATTTCACAGTTTTTTTTTGGTCCTGGCACAAAATAACCAGCCAACATCATTTCACTAATCATATCAGCAGCACCTGGGAAAGTGTGAATGAGTATTAGTCAGGTGAAATCACTCTATTATTCTGATTGGATTATAAGAGCAGACTGTTTGCTATAAAAAGAGGGAAGATGTGCTTCCAATCATTGTGTTCTTGTTAGCAATGGTTACTTCTAAAGAAAGACGCGCAGCCATCATCGCTTTGCATCAATATGGCCTCACACTCAAGGAAATTGCTGCAAAAGAATATTGCACCTGAAAGAACCATTTACTGGATCATCAAGAACTTCAAGGAGAGAGGTTCAACTGCAGTGAAGAAGGCTTCAGGATATCACAGAGTGTCCAGCAAGCGCCAAGACCATCTCCTCCTGTGCAGTCAGCAACGGAATTGTGTCACCACCAGCATAGAGCTTGCTCAATATTGCCAGCAGATAGGTGTGAGTGTATCTGCACGTACAGTGAGGCGAAGACTTTTGGACAAGGGCCTGGTGTCAAGAAGTGCTGCAAAGAAGCCACTTCCCTCCAAGAAAAACATCAAGGACAGACTGAAATTCTGCAGGAAGTACAAGGATTGGACAGCAGAAGACTGGTGCGAAGATATTTTCTCTGATGAACCCTCCTTCCGACTGTTTGGGACATCTGGAAAATCAATATTCCGGAGAAGTAAAGGTGAACGTTACCATGAGTCCTGTGTCGTGCCAAAAGTGAAGCATCCTGAGACCTTACATGTGTGGGGTTGCTTTTCATCCAAGGGTGTGGGCTCTCTCACAATTCTGCCCAAAAACACTGCCATGAATAAAGAATAGTATAAAAATGTCCTCCAAGAGCAACTTCTCCCAACGATCCAAGAGCAATTTGGTGATGATCTGTGCCTTTTCCAGCATGACAGAGCACCATGTCACAAGGCAAGACTGATAATGAAGTGGCTCGGAGACCATTGCATTGAAATTTTTGATCCGTGGCAAGGCAACTCCCCGGATCTTAATCCCATAGAGAACCTGTGGTCAATCCTCAAAAGGTGAGTGGACAAACAGAAGTCCACAAATTGTGATCTCCGAGCACTAATAAGGCAAGGATGGATCATCAAGAATGGGCCATCAAGTCAAGATTTGGCCCAGAAGCTGATTTCCAGCATGTCTGAGCGAATTGCAGAGGTTATGAAGAACAAGGGTCAACACTGTAAATATTGACTCTTTGCATAAATTTAGTGTTTTTGCCAATAAAAGCCTTTAAAACTTATGAAATGCTTATAACTGTTTTCCAGTATATCATAGAAACATGTGAAAAAAGTATCTACAAATACTGAAGCAGCAAACTTTGCAAAACACAAAATGTATGTCACTGCCAATACTTTTGGCCACGGCTGTAGTTCACAATCTCAAACTCCCACTGGACTTCATGTTTGCCTTGCATTTACAGAACAGATACAAAGTGACTGTGTAAAGCAACATTGATCTCAAAGATTTAATTACATTATTTAAAAAAAAATAATTATTCAATTTAATGAATTCTGTTCATCATGGTATTAACTGGTGATGTAAAGTGTGAGAGAGTTTGTGTGTGTGTGTGTGTGTGTGTGTGTGTGTGTGTGTGTGTGTGTGTGTGTGTGTGTGTGTGTGTGTGTGTGTGTGATCATGCTGGTTTGATGGTGGGTCAGGGGATAAAAAATATCATTAGCGCATTATAAAAACAATAGAAGTCCTGACTCTGAATGAAAAATATATGTGTGTGTGCTTGTTTGTTCTTGTGCTCTGCTCTCATCTCTCTTGGCATGTTAGCATCTCTGCTCTCTGTCCAATGTGAACTGCTACAAAACAAACGTTACCAATAAAAAATAAACATTTCTGCCAGCTCGAGCTTTTAATATGAACTGTATCAGCGCAAAACTTCTAGTGAGTGGCAGTTCTGTGGACTGAAATGCTTTGTTGATGAGAGAGATCAACAGAGAATGGCCAGACTGGTTTGAACTGACAAAGTCTATAGTAACTCAGATAACTACCCTGTACAATTACTGTACAGTACTGATATACAGTACATTCATGCCATGCGAAAAGTAGCTGCCAACTGTCTACGCCCGTGTGGCAAACATATAGCAGCACACAATCGAGCTAAAGCATATGAATAAAACAGAGCAAATTATGAGTGTACTCCTTTTCGACCAGAGAGAACCTAGGAAGCAGGAGTCAAACCCTCATCCAGATTATAAAATCGAACAAATGTTTGCAGAGAGGACCACCCTACCACCTTACAAATATCCTCCAAGGACACACCTCTAGCCAAAGCCAATGAGAGTGCCATGCTCCTCGTAGAATAGGCTTGAATACCTGAAGGCAAAGGAAAACTGCGCACTTAATGATGCATTTGAAAATGCATCATTAAGCCAATAAAACAGCCTTTGCTTCGACACCGAAACAGCCCTGTTGCAGCCACCAAAGCACACAAACAACTGTTCTGACTTATGCCACAGGCTAGTACGGTCAACTTAAACTCACAGCGCCCGAACTGGATAAAGCATATGCATTCTTTCATGCTCCTCCGAATCAAATGGGGGAGGATAGAAAGCCTGAAAATTAATAGTCTGCGAGTGAAATGATGTAGAAATTACCTTTCTACAAAATCAATGTCTTAACACCAGTCTTAAACACCTTGGCGCAAAATAAATACATAAGGGATTGCACGGCATGCAAATAACCAACCCTTTTAAATGATAGCAATGCTTCTAGCAGGGCCATTTTAATAGTCACAAACTTATAGTGACTGTTGCCAAGGGCTCAAACGGAGCACCCAAGAGCAACTCTAAAACAAAAGATAAATCCCATAAGTGAACACGGATGGGACAAAAAGGTCTAAGCCTACATACCCGGCGCATAAAACGAGAGAAAATTTCTGTCTACTGACAGAAATGCTCAGCCACTACAGTGGCAATATACATAGACTTCAAGCTTTGCTGGGGCAATCCCGGCCCCAAAATTCTCTTGTAAAAAAATCCTGCACTGTACTGACAAGGCAATTCCTCCAGGATAGAGACCAGAATCGAAAACCACACTTGAGATGGCCAAAACTGTGCCACTATCAGAAGCCAAACTGATCCTCCCGAACTGCATGCAGCAGACTGATTAGTGGGAATGTGTAAAGACATGTTGTCGACCACTGATGAGCCAATGCATCGATGCCCAGCGGTGCAGGGGACGAGAGGGAAAACTAGAGGGGACAGTGTTACGTCTCGCTCGAAGCAAACAGGTCCGCTTCTACTCTGTCGAACCTTCTCCAGATTTGTTCCATAATTTGAGGATGTAATGTCCACTCTCCGGGCATCAAGCCCTGTTTGGACAGGAAATATGCCCCCAAATTCAACTGGCCCAGAAAATGCACGACTCGTTGAGACAGCACATTTTGACAGAAGAATGCAACATGCCAGTCTCAGCATGGCATAAGAACGCACTCCTCCCTATTGATTTATGTAGGACAACAATGTATTGTTGTCCGACCAGATGAGGACATGGCAGCCCTGAATCTCTGGGAGGAAAATATTTAACACCAGCAACACCATGAACATCTCCAGACCAGTGCTACTGGCCTGTCCAAACTCTGTATTCTGGATGAACCTTGTATACAGCACCCCAACCTGTGGAGGAGGTGTCTGTCTTTAGAACTTTTGCGGTGACACACCTGTCCCAATAGAATACCCGACATCAAAAGGCGAGTCAGTTTCCATGGTAACAGAGCTCAGTAGCACCACGCGTCACTTTGAAGAGACGGAGCGAATGCATCAGTGGTTGAAGTCCCTTTGTGGAGTTCATTCAGCACTGAAAAGTTCTCGGATGAAACATGGACAACAGAAGATGAGCCCCAAAATCCTGTGATATGTTCTCGCGGGGAGAACACGTCCCACTCTGAACATCGCTAGACATGGGTGAAATAACAGAATGTGAACTGAAGACAGATGCACCTGCATCACTTGATCAACAGAGTCTGTTGCCCTGGCAACAGGACAACTCGTGTCTAGGTTACACACAACCCTAAATCAAATGGCTGAGAATGACATCCTGATGTTGGGCAGCCAAAGTCTCTGAATGGGAAAACACCAACCATTCATCGAGATGCCTTGAAGCATCAAGGGTGTCAAAACCAAATCCATGCATTTTGTGAAAGTGCATGGTGCCAGTGCAAGTCTGAGCTGAAGGACACAAAATTGATATGCTTGCCCATGAAAGTTAAACTGAGGAAGCGCCTGTTGCTTCGGCACAATCTGAATATGGAAATAAACATCCTTCAAATCTATTGTCACAAACCAGTCCCCCGACTGACATTATTTGTTTCATTGTCAGCATTCTGAATTGACATTTCATTAAAGCAAATTTCAAACATCTCTGTGGCACGGTGGAGGGCGGGGCCGGGTCGTTACTCAACACGCCTGGTCCCGTATTAAGCTAATCAAGTATCCGAGAGGGCCGATTGGGGAGGACGTGCGTGAGAGAGAGACCGTTCACGGACAGGTCCATTGTCCTGTATGTTTGTCTTTTGAGTTTTACATTAAACCTTTAGTTCGTATGTTAAGCCGGTTTCTCGCCTCTTCCTTGCCCGTGAACATGAACTTCGTTACATTGGTGTACAAACACGAGAAGGAAGAGGGATACGCTGTAGCGGAGGTCTCGCCACTACCCCAACGAAACAGCCACGGCCATCTGCCGGGGGACGAGGAGCCCAGCCGCCTGGACGCAGAGGAACGGCCGCCGACCGCGAGGGGAGAAGGGGCTCCTAGCCGACTGCCTGGAGTGGTCAGGGCCGCTGCCAGGGGCGGAGGATGCCCCTACCAGCCGCTGAAAGGCGGAGGGGTCGAGGGAAGACCGCCGTCCGCGAGCGGGGAGGGGATTGTGACCGACTGCCTGGAGCGGGAGAACCGCTGCCAGGGGCTGGGGACTCCCCTTCGGCTCCCCGAGAACGCGGCGGGGCGTTCTGTCCGCCAGGGGCTGGAGGACTGCCTCGGATCCACCTGGAGAGGCGCGGCTGCCGTTCGGTGGAGGGTGGAGGAGTGGCTGAGGAACAAGCTACAGCGTATCGGAGAACCGGCGAGTATGTTTTTTTTTGTCTCTCTCTCCTCTCTCTCACTGCCGCTCTGCGTTGGCCTTTTCCCTCTTTTTTAAATTATAGTGTCATTGCCATGCTTTCAAAAAAATTATGGATTGACGGGGGGACGGTTGTAAGAGTACCCCCCCATATTTTAATTGTTTGTTGTTTCCCTCCAGGACGCCCCCCCCCCCCCCCCCCCAGGGGATGTACGTCAGGCCGGGGGTCCCCAGCCTGAAAGAACAAGGGAGGAATGTGGAACGGTGGAGGGCGGGGCTGGGTCGTGACTCAACACGCCCAGTCCCGTATTAGGCTAATCAAGCCTCCGAGAGGGTTAAAGGCCGATTGCGGAGGATGTGTGTGAGAGAGAGATCGTTCACGGACAGGTCCGTTGTCCTATGTGTTTGTCTTTTGAGTTTACCATTAAACCTTTATTTGTATGTCAAGTCGGTTTCTCGCCTCTTCCTTGCCCGTGTGGATGAACTTCTTTACAATCTCAAATTCCAGAATGGGATGCAAGTCGCCGTCTTTTTTCGGGACCAGAAAAGTCATGGAGTCAGAGGCTAAACTCAAGGTGACAATATTCAATGCTTGTAAATTACGTTTACAAACCTGTGTAAATTACGGGGGCGGCTGAGCTAAATTAGTGTGCTGAAAAACAGGTTAGAACTAAACTGGTCCCAACATACACTCACCTAAAGGATTATTAGGAACACCTGTTCAATTTCTCATTAATGCAATTATCTAATCAACCAATCACATGGCAGTTGCTTCAATGCATTTAGGGGTGTGGTCCTGGTCAAGACAATCTCCTGAACTCCAAACTGAATGTCAGAATGGGAAAGAAAGGTGATTTAAGCAATTTTGAGCGTGGCATGGTTGTTGGTGCCAGACGGGCCGGTCTGAGAATTTCACAATCTGCTCAGTTACTGGGATTTTCACGCACAACCATTTCTAGGGTTTACAAAGAATGGTGTGAAAAGGGAAAAACATCCAGTATGTGGCAGTCCTGTGGGCGAAAATGCCTTGTTGATGCTAGAGGTCAGAGGAGAATGGGCCGACTGATTCAAGCTGATAGAAGAGCAACTTTGACTGAAATAACCACTCGTTACAACCGAGGTATGCAGCAAAGCATTTGTGAAGCCACAACATGCACAACCTTGAGGCGGATGGGCTACAACAGCAGAAGACCCCACCGGGTACCACTCATCTCCACTACAAATAGGAAAAAGAGGCTACAATTTGCAAGAGCTCACCAAAATTGGACTGTTGAAGACTGGAAAAATGTTGCCTGGTCTGATGAGTCTCGAGGAGTCAGAATTTGGCGTAAACAGAATTAGAACATGGATCCATCATGCCTTGTTACCACTGTGCAGGCTGGTGGTGGTGGTGTAATGGTGTGGGGGATGTTTTCTTGGCACACTTTAGGCCCCTTAGTGCCAATTGGGCATCGTTTAAATGCCACGGCCTACCTGAGCATTGTTTCTGACCATGTCCATCCCTTTATGGCCACCATGTACCCATCCTCTGATGGCTACTTCCAGCAGGATAATGCACCATGTCACAAAGCTCGAATCATTTCAAATTGGTTTCTTGAACATGACAATGAGTTCACTGTACTAAAATGGCCCCCACAGTCACCAGATCTCAACCCAATAGAGCATCTTTGGGATGTGGTGGAACGGGAGCTTCGTGCCCTGGATGTGCATCCCACAAATCTCCATCAACTGCAAGATGCTATCCTATCAATATGGGCCAACATTTCTAAAGAATGCTTTCAGCACCTTGTTGAATCAATGCCACGTAGAATTAAGGCAGTTCTGAAGGTGAAAGGGGGTCAAACACAGTATTAGTATGGTGTTCCTAATAATCCTTTAGGTGAGTGTATAATGTGGGAACAAAGCGTAGTACCCAGATAGCGCGAAACACCCTCACAAACAAAAGTGTGCCTGATTTCCTCCAGACATAACGTTTGTAATTGAGGCCATACAGTTCAATCTTCATTTCATCAGACCAGATAATTTAGTTTCTCACAGTCTGAGAGTCCTTTAGGTGTATTCCTGCACTGAGGAGATGCTTCCATCTGGCCACTCTACCATAAAGCCCGGATCAGTGGAGTGTTGCAGTGATGGTTGTTCTTCTTCAAGTTTCTCCCATCTCCACACTTGATCTCTGGAACTCAACCAGAGTGACTATCAGGTTCTTGGTCACTTCTCTTTCCAAGGCCCTTCTCCCCCACCAGTTTGGGTGGGCAGGCAGCTCTAGAAAGAGTCCTGGTTGTTCCAAACTTCTTCCATTTAAGAATTATGGAGGCCACTGTGCTCTTGGGAACCTTCAATGCAGCCACATTTTTTTTGTAGCCTTCCCTAAATCTGTGCCTCAACATAATCCTGTCTCCTAGCTCTGAAGGCAGTTCCTTTGACCTCATGGCTTGGTTTTTGCTCTGATATGCATTTTCAGCTGTGAGACCTTACATAGACAGTTGTGTGCCTTTCCAAATCATGTCCAATCAATTGAATTTGCAACAGGTGGACTCCAATCAAATTGTAGAATCATCTCAAAGATGATCCAGATTAATGGGATTTACCTGAGCTAAATTTCAAGTGTCATAGCAAAGGGTCTAAATGCTTATGTCAGTGTGATATTTCAATTGTACTTTTTCATAAATTTACAAAGTTATCAAAAATTTGATTTTTGCTTTGTCATTATGGGGTATGGAGTGTAGATTGATGTAAAGGATAAATAATTTAACGCATTTTAGCATAAGGCTGCAACATAAACATTTAAAATAAATAAATAAATAAGGGGTCTGAATACTTTCTGAATGCACTATATATAATATATTAAGCCACTATTAATTTCTGACCCTGCTTCCAGCTCAACAAACCTCATAATGATAATCCTTGCAGCAGCCCTGACATGTTAAAATATCGAAAGAGTTGCTCTAGATGTCTGAGCTAACATTTAATCATGAGAAATACTTTTCAAAGGCTTCTTAACAGCTTGTTCTTCATCCATTCTCCTTAATATATTTCCACATCTAATACACCCAACCTGGGCTTCATTTAGGATTCATTACTGGCATAAAGCTGCAGTGATCAGGGATATGCTGTAGAGTGAGAGAGAGAGAGAGAGAGAGAGGTGGGGGGGGAGGAAACCCCAGAGAGAGAACCACTCCTACACAAGCTATTTAAATAATAGACTTGATGGATGAGAAATTAAGTATGATTTGGGACATAGGAGGCACAAAGGCCATTGTATGCAATGAATAACTCAAGCGCACACACAATTTCACTCAGTAAATGTTTGAAAACTGTTGAGTATATATTGAACAGATGATAAACTGGTTTGCTTCAACCAAAATATACTTTTTACACACAAAAAGGACAATTCTGTCATAATTTACTCAACCTGTATGACATTTTTTTATCTTATTTTGTGGGCTGCTAAAGGAGATGTTAGGCAGAATGTTCATACTGTGCCCAATGAATGTATATAGTGACCAAACAGGGGCTGTCAAGCTCCAAAAAGGGCTAACAACTGTATAAAAATAGTCTGTATGACTAATACGCTATATTTCAAGTCTTCTGAAGCCCTGCAGTATTTCTGAGATAGTGACAGACCAACATTTAATGTTTCAGTTCATCAAAATTTATCCCACATTTGGAGATTGTAATGGGTAAAGGATGGGCAAGGAGGAGACGGGAACCAGCAGAACAGTCAACATAACTTTAATTACATAAATTAACTTAAACGAACATAAACACACACACACACGCACAGCAGCCACGTGTCTCTCTCTCTCTCTCTCTCTCTCTCTCGAACTGGTGTACCTGGCTCCTCTTTATCCCTCTCCCGGTGATTGGGCTGATTCAGCACCTGGCATTCATCGTGATATCCCGGCCCAGCCCCGCCCTCCTCCTTGTCACAGACATATTGCTATTATTCAATGACAGGAGGAATAAATAATTAACTGGGATATAATTGTCCTCATTGTCATCAACGTTACGTAGATCCAACCAATTCCTGATTCCATCAAGCCTTTACTGACCAAATTCTGAATTAGCAACAGCCCATCTGGACCGGAAAAGGCCATCCTTGTGATGATGATAATTACTTAGTCAGAGGTCAAAGAATAGAAACTGGTAATTGCTGTGTGATGTCCTGTGCCATTATGAGCTCTGTTAAGCTGTGTCCATACAGGGCTGCTGGAAGCAAGGGAGCAGTACAGCTGAATAAAATACAGGCTGATTCTATTGGTAGCCATTAGCAGAAGCCTCGACTTCAATGTAATTAGAGTACGTCTAGGGACATGCAGTGTTTATTGAAATAATTGAATGTCTCCTTACTACACTAGGTACTTCAGTTGAGGAATGAATGTTAATTACCCAACCCTATAGCAAAATGCTTTTTAACCCTAACAATTGTCTTTTACCCTGGACCCTGACCCTAAAACTAATGTTAATGCCATCATAGCAGAATGCTTTTTGACCTTAACCTTAGCCCCTAACCCTACCCCTAAACTTTATATCAGATAATGTGAATCTTGTGATTATTTACACAAGAAAATTGTATCAAATGCTTTAATTTAAAGGAATATTCCAGGGTGGTCCTGCCATGGTAGGAAAGCTCAGAAAATAAGGGGGTGAGCTTGAGGGGTGCCATGATGTTCTGGGTACATGCGTGAATACACTGTGTCAGCAGGTCTGGACAGGTAATCTGGCATACCGGGCATTTTCCTGATGGGACGACACATTTTTTGGCTGTTCATGGGTGGAATGGCCATCGGTAGAACCAAGCGGGCCGGTGGGTCGTCCAAGAAATGTGCTGAATGGGCCGTGATAAGTAAAAATGAGCTGCCTCGTTATGCAGAACGGACTACAAAATGGCGCCACTATATGCAGAAAAGGACACCCCAGAAAAGGGTTAGTCTTTCAAGTAGTACTTTGGGTTCGGGTTTGTAATTTCTGAAAAAATATACAGGACTTCTGAACTTGTTTCGCACATGAGTTAAGGGCTGTTAACACTGAATGCATTTTGGTGTGTGTCTGCTCTGTTTTTCCTTTGTAAATGTACTGGAGAAACATCCTTGACTGCTGTACCATATCTAGCTGTTTCTTCAGTGTCTCACGCAGGACTGGCACATTAACTGGTCAAGTTAAAAAGAACTTCAGGTCTCAAAAACACACGTCGAGACATCTGCATTGTGCCTAGATTGTTTTTAGCGCAGGTGTCACATAGATTTAACATTTTGAACAAGTTCAGATTTCAAAGAGGTGACTGTTAAAATGTTTAACATTATTCCAGATTATTCTGCACCAAGCAAATTTTCAGCGCTCAATAAACGGCAGTGATTTTGTGCCTTGTATGTTTACTGTTACGTACGATGCTTACATAAAATAAAGCCTTTTGCAACATTAACAATATACTGTATCATCAGAATATAAGGTCCAGGTGAAAGTAAATAAGACAGAAACATATTTCCATTGTATATCCTCTTGAGGCCCAGCAATTTATTTTTATTTAAATTTCTCTTACCCTATGCTTGCCTCAGAATTAAATCTTGGTGTAACTTTCTATCCACACTAAATTCACTACTTAATATTTAACAATATAAAAAGAAAAAAGTAAAAACTTAAATACTGCTCATTGCTTCCACATTTGTAAGTCGCTTTGGTTAAAAGTGTCTGCTAAATGACTAAATGTAAATGTATGTTAAGAGGAAACCGTCGACACATTTCATAGCGTTAAGATAGCGGTGAGAAACATGGTGAGCGAGAGGCCATGGCTGCCGGGTTTGCTCCCATGCTAGTGATGTAGACCTAAGGTCTGTATGTGATATCTCTTTGGGGGCGTGTTGCAGGGCTACGTGCAGCCGACACAGGTCCCTCTAGCATGCAGTAGCCTGCTTGCACCTGTCTCTACAGTTCACGTAACATGATCAGTGCATGGCAAAGCAAAGCACGTACCAGACACAGCAACGAAAGGGCTGGGTCTGCCTCCTCCCGGGGCAGCGCTTGCAGGTTCACGACCTTGTCCCTGAAGGGGGTCGTAGGAACCTTGGGCACGTAGCCCAGTAGCGGCCTCAGGATAATATGAGAATGTGCCGGACCGAACTCCAGACAGGTGTTGCTGACAGAGAACGCTTGCAGGTCCCCAACCCTCTTGATGGAGGCTAACACGATCAGGAGGGCTGTCTTCAGGGAGAGGGCCTTGAGCTCAACTGAATCAAGCGGCTCGAAGGGGGGGTCTCTGGAGGTCCGAGAGGACCACTGAGAGATCCCAGGAGGGTAATAGGCTAGGCCGGGGAGGGTTCAGTCTCCGGTTGCCTTTCAGGAACCTGATAATCAAGTCGTGCTTACCTAGAGACTTGCCACCTACTGCGTCGTGGTGGGCTGTGATGGCAGCTACATACACCTTCAAGGTGGAAGGGGACAGCCTCCCCTCCAACCTCTTCTGCAAGAATGAAAGCACTGACCAAACTGCGCACCTCTGCAGGTCTTTGGCTCAGGAAGAACACCATTTTGTGAACAAGCGCCACTTTAGGTTGTAAAGTTGCCAGGTGGAGGGAGCTCTGGCTTGGTTGATCGTGCTTACGACTGCAGGTGGTAGATCCACTAGATCTTCCGCATCCAGTCCAGGGGCCAGACATGGAGGTTCCAGAGGTCTGGGCGCGGGTGTGTCCCTGAGAAAGAAGGTCCTTCCTCAGGGGAATTTTCCAGGGAGGTGCTGTTGCGATGAGCATAAGATCCGAGAACCAGGCCCGGGTGGGCCAGTAAGGGGCCACCAGGATGACCTGTTCCTCATCCTCCCTGATCTTGCACAGCACCGATGCAAGAAGGCTCACTGGGGGAAATGTGTACTTGCGAAGCACCCGGGGCAAGCTGTGTGCCAGCACGTCTGTCTCGAGAGGAGCTCCTGTCAAGGAGTACCAGAGCGGGCAGTAGGAGTTGTCTTGGGAGGCAAAGAGATCTATCTGTGCCTTGCCAAATTGGTCCCATATCAGCTGGACCACCTGGGGGTGGAGCCTCCACTCTCTGCTGGGCGAAACCTGCCGCGACTGACTCCAAAAGAGGAGAAGGCGGGCAAGTTGTGACATATGACGAGAGCGCACGCCGCCTTGGCAATTTATCTATGCTGCCGTTGCGGTGCTGTATGAACGGATCAAGACATGCTTGCCCCAGATTAGTGGGAGAAACCTCCGTAGGGCAAAAGATACAGCCAACAACTATAGGGAGTTGATGTGCCAACGCCACCGGGGTCCTTTCCAGGGGCCAGCGGCAGTGTGCTCATTGCACATGGCGCCCCAAACCTGTCGAGAGGTGTCTGTGGTTACCACAACATGAATGGACACCTGCTGCAAGGGGACTCCGGTCCGCAGAAAGCAGAGGTCTGCCAAGGGTTGAAAGTCTAATGGCAAGAAGGGGTGATTGTCACTCAATGTGCCGTGGTGCCATGCCCATCTCGGGACTCGAGTCTCATATGCATCAACTTGACCAGTGTGGCCACGGCTGAGGATGCCATATGCCCCAGGAGCCTCTGGAATAATTTTAGAGGAACCGCTGTGCCGGGCTTGAAGAGAGCGAGGCACCTGAGCACTGACTGAGCATGCTCATTGGTGAGTGCTCATTGAGTCTAACTCCATGCCGAGAAAAGAGATGCTCTGAACCGGGATGAGCTTGCTCTTTTCCCAGTTGACCTGAAGCCCTAGATGTATGAGGAGCCTGAGCACCTGGTCCCTGTGAGCGCACAGTAACTCTCGAGGGTGAGCCAGGATGAGCCAGTTGTCGAGGTAGTTGAGTATGCAGATGCCCACTTCCCTAAGCGGGGCAAGAGCTGCCTCTGCGATCTTCGTGAAGACGTTAGGGTACATGGACAGGCCGAAAGGGAGGACCTTGTACTGATACGCCTGGCCGTCGAATGCGAACTGTAAACCCGCCGATTTTTTTGGGTATGATGAAGTAAGGGCTGTAGAAACCCTTCTCCATCTCGGAGCGCTTCGGTGCTTTCCTGGTCCAGGAAGGGGTCCTGGAGACAGGGTGTGTACGCCGCCTGTGAGGTGCTCGATGCTGGGGCTGAGGGCTGGGCCCAGGTTGAGGTGGAGCTACCTGTTGTTTGGTTGCAGGGGATGCCCTCGGTGAGCAGGTGGGGTGCGGGGCGTGCTGGTTGGGCAGCGCCGTGGCATGATGTGAGAAATCGCCTCCGTCTGCTTCTCCACCGCTGAGAACTGCTGGCTGAAGTCGTCAACGGTGTCGCCGAAGAGGCCAAGCTGGAAAACGGCCGATGAGAAACCGTCTTGTTAACTTTGCGCATCTCGACCATGTTCAGCCAGAGGTGGTGCTCTTGGACCACGAGGGTGGCCATCGCCTGCCCGAGTGCCTGCGCTGTGACCTTCATGGCTGAGAGCGATGCCCGGAGCCGAGGAACCAGTTGTCAAGCCGCGAAGGCTGTGGGGAGGACGGAGGGTTCCAGTCCAAGCCCACGCTCACGGCAGCCCGGGCAAGCATGTCGGCCATCTTTGCGTCCGCCTCAGACTGGGCGGAATGGACCGAAGGTGGCAGCCCAGTCGAGTCTTCCACATCAGACGCCTGGACACTCTCCGAGGCAGCGCCGATGTCATCATCCAAGTCCAGGGGCTCAAGAGAGTATGCCGGCTGGCTGTGAGGCAAGCCGCACTCATCCCGAGCTCGGACGGAAGCGAGCAGGCATGTCGGTGGGCGGGTGGTTCGTGGGGATTTACCCGGTGAAACTGAGCCTGTCATTATCACCATATTGCCTTCATTGCCAGACGGGTCATCCTCAATCCCGTGGGAAGGAGGAGAGATGTGGGTGGCGGCTGAAGTGGCATTCACCTTGAGGAAGGAGAGCCGTGACCGCAACGCTGCCATGGTCATGTTCTCGCAATGAGTGCATGAGCCATCCACGAATGCCGCCTTAGTGTGATTGCTGCCCAGGCACACGAGACAGTGTCTGTGGCCGTCGGTCTTGTAGAGAAATCGACCGCATCCAGGAGCAACACAGGGGCGGAAAGGCATCTTGAAAAAGACGCGTTCTGAAAAGGATGTCCAACGCTGCTGTGTATTGCTCTTTTGTGAGTGGAAAACTCAAACTCTTTTAGAGAAATCAAACTCTTTTAGGAGGAAAACACTCTTTTAACAGTGAAAAGCGCTGTCGAAGCACCCAGGGGCATAGACTGCACAGCGTGCAGAGAGAGAGAACGCGAGCTGGAAACATGCCGTAGATCCAACAGCAATGCTTCTCGCTGACAGAGGTGAGTGAAACAGTGGTGAACTTCAGCTTGCTTGTTGCACAACCTTTCGGCTCCGAAGAAAAATTCTGACTGGCAGTTGCTGCCCCGCTTCCCTTTATACCCGTATGTCCGGGGCAGGGAATGCAAATTCAGTCTGCCAACTTGACATTTGTCAAGTTGACTTGCCTTTTCTCAGGTTCAGAGGTACGTTTGGCGTCCCAGAAAGACCCCTTGTGTCACTTCATTCAACACAATGTTGAGTGAGTGACAGAAGGGTAACCTGGGCTTTTCAGAGATAAGAAATGTTTAGGAGTTTGGCAATGACATCATCCTTGGTCTATAGAAATGTACATTGAATGACATAACAATTTAGCACAGCAAATAAAATATGAATAAAATATATTTTTCCAAAAAAATTATTATATTAATTAATATAATCAATCATTATTCTAATTTATAATTATCATGTGCTTTTTATTCACAAAACAATATATTGATTTTTAAAAAAGTGAAATTTTTAATTATTTTTTTTTCTTTTTACTGGGTGTTCTTTTTTAGGAGGATACAACAAATCTTCAAAGTAATAATAATAATAATAATAATAATAATAATAATAATACTGCATTATAATGTATTATAATGCAAAACTGGACAACAATGAATAATTGTTGGGTTATAATAATAATAAATAACTATTGAATTCCAAAATGTTACTGAGTGAAGTATTAGGTTTTGCACACCCTGTTCTTAAAAAAAAAATAAAAAAGTATTTTGTAAAAATATATGTAGGAAATATAGCTATTTTTATCACTGTATTGTCAAAAAACGGAAAACATGCATTAATTATCTTTAACTAGAATTTTATTTCATTAAACATTTTTAATATTCTTGGCTGATAGGGTGAATAGAAAAAATATTATTTAAAATACATTTTGTCATTTTTTAAGCTAAATTTACTAAATGGGACCCTGGGTTGGTTCTGTTGCTTGGGGCCTCAGAAATCGTAAACCCGCCACTGGCAGTAAAGTTGTTTAAATAGTAATTTTTGCGGCAGACTTATGGCTACGAAGTTGTAAAATTGCATATAACTTTACACAGAAAAGTTTAGTAAGTGATTTTAACACACTAAAATCA
Organism: Moxostoma hubbsi; assembly: GCA_032164185.1. Taxonomy (NCBI): domain Eukaryota; kingdom Metazoa; phylum Chordata; class Actinopteri; order Cypriniformes; family Catostomidae; genus Moxostoma; species Moxostoma hubbsi. The sequence goes on from JAVLUX010000034.1 coordinate 8,082,839, forward strand.
TGTTAACACATATTGTTTACATCTCGTGGCTATACATTTAAAACAGTTGGTATTTTAACGTTTCACATTAGCACCATTCACTTCTGTTATAAGATAAGGGGGGACAAGTCTAATAAAATTTGTGGTCATCAACATTATTGAATATTCCTTTAATGTAAGTACACCTAATATAATGTGGGACCAAGAATGGTTTGTTGTTATTATTATATTTAATAAATTAAACTATTTTACCAAATGAAACTATTTTTCGAACATTAGTGTCTTTTATCAAATCTTGCAACTTTATAACCACAATAAACCACTCAAGAAAGTGTGTTACAGTGATTTTACCACGGTAAAGCACATCCTCTTTTGTATTGCTTAATTAGGCGCAATACAACTAGGCTACTATTTTCTACCATAACAAAAGTTAGCATCAGCTTTCCATTAAAATAGTCTGGAATGACTTCTACGAAATAGCAATAGCTATAAAATATCACTATATTTTCCATGATCCAATAGAAACTAGTTTGCATAGTCTCATTGGCTCTGGTCTTTTCAAAACACTGCATGCATTTTTACACTAATCTCAACACAAGTGAGGATACACTGCATGATTTAACATGTTTCAATTCCCTCTCCTGTATATGACTGCATTTCTGTCAGAAATGAGTCTGTTCTACTTCTCCATGTGTCCCCTGCAGGATCTACAAGTACCCACCAGGGCCCTCTCACTGTGTTTGCAGAATTTCATTTGCTCTGATTTCCCACTAGCCTGTTATATGATGGATTGTATATTTTGATTTGCACATTGAAAAACAGTGGAGGACAAACATGGTTTAATTCAGAAACGGGGAGAATGGAGAACAAGGTATGGGATCTCTTGAGTGCATGTGACAAAGAGAGAGAGAGAGAGAGAGAGAGTGAGAGAGAGAGAGAGAGTGAGAGTGTCATTATGTTTGGCTGATGTCATAATAAGTTTATATCCTGCCTTTATTATTTTTAATATGGTGACATACCATATTACTCATTAGTCATAACCCTCATTACTGCCAGTTTTCTGACCTAGGAGGTCAAAATTATGGTCTAATGAATACTTAAGTCTGTTAATCTTCATCATTAGGTTGCAACTATCTTCCTAACAAATTGCTTTCATCATCTTAAGTTGTTATTCACTCTGTCCATCATATTTGAGATGACTGACAAAATCATATAATTTGATTTGACTCATCTGAACTTTGCAGTTCACTTCTGTTTAGTTAAACTATCTATAACAGAAAATTAGTTGCAAAACAATGTTTGGCCATTTTGAGATTATCTACTTTACTTCAGCTGATAACTGCGCCCAGTTGGCCAGTTAACAAACATCATCAATTTGCCACAGTTCAAAAATTCACTAACCGCTGAGAGTCAATGGATACTAACATGTTTCTGTTTTCAAATATTTTGGCAAGAAGATTGATTAAAGACCCTGCCCAAATTTATATATATATATATATATATATATATATATATATATATATATATATATATATAGATATATCAGCCTCATGTCAAATTACATGAACGTGGCAACATTTTTACAAAATTATGCTACATGGTTTCTTGCACATATAGCTGCAGCAATGAGTTGAAATGTCCACTGTGTGCACTAAAAGCAAGTCAAATTTTCTCCTGAACAGATGAGGGTTTTTTTTAAGGTTAATGCTCTATCAAGTTTTAAATCAACCCTAAACCTAAACAATAGTATAGTACATTCTGTTTAGAAGAATCAAATTTTGGTTGATGCAAAATTACTTGAATCAAGGAAACCCAACCTTTTAACCCTGGAATTCCTCAAACCCATAAAACTAAGAGACTGCCAAAGGCTGTCTGAGATTAATCAAATCTGGCCAATAAAACAAACAAAAGAGACGTCCAGATAGAACATACTTGAAAACACTCATGTTAATTTTTGTTCACATGACTTGAAGACTACTCTTCTAGAGATGACCCCCACTGTTTTAAGAAGGGCAGAGATGATGGGCAATAAAAGAGAGTAGAACACACACACTCCCTGGAAACCCCAGGAAAAGCTAAGACACAATCCTTTTGTCCTTCAATATAAACCAATTTGCTACAGTTAAACTAAAGCTATCAGAAGATCCCGAAACATCTGATCATTATTCTGCAAAAAACATCAGCTAAGAAATATGTCCCTTCAATCATGTAGTAACAGATGAACAGTTAAAAATGAGACATTTCCTGTATTACATGACTATCGTCATTGTTCAAGACAGAGATTGAACAGACTGGATTTATCTGCTGAACGTCCCTTTAGCAGGACAAACTAATGCTCATAAATTCAAACGTACAAATTAACTTTTCAAGTGTATACAAGTGTCTCTCAGGAAATCTCATCTTAATTTAGTAACGTTGACACAATCGCAAAACTTACTTTACTGTAATTTTGTCCAGAACAGCCTGGACAAACCCCTGGAATTCTTCGTTATTCTCTTGCTCTGTGCTTCCACTTCCTCTTCAGCTCCTCATCCTCCGCGCTCTGGCCCTCAAGTTCCATGGAATGTAGAAGTCCAGGAAGGCTCGGAGTAAAGCTCTGAAGAAGCCCTTCTCTTCTCTACACTACAATACACACACACATGATGGGAGTCGTGAGTCTCCTTTGCGGAAGGCCTCGCTTCAAAGCCCCGCCTCATCATCCTAGCAACAGACATCCACAATCTTAACAGAGGTCCAAAACATCAAAGGAACACCAGAAATTTCTACAAACAGCCTAAGAAGCAAGCAACGCAAGGAAACATTAGTACAACTCCAGAATTTGCTGAAAGTCTCTCTAAAATACTTAGTTACATGATTGCAAATCAAATTTAACTGAATTATATATCAGTGGTTCTCAAGGCATTGTCTACAGACTCCATGAAGTTCATGTTCTCTGTATAGATAATTTTCATTCACCTTCTGTTACAATTCACTTACAACTTGTTTCCATTTGTACTGTATGTATGTGTTAGATTAGTTTTATGTTTAGATTAGCAATAAAGTCTTGTTTGTATTCAAAGATAAGTTGACTGGTCTAATGTTGTCACTTGATTTAAAGATCTTGCTCTAAAGCTATACCTAAAATATTTGTGATATTATTTTTGATAAGCCATGAGAATAATATTACTCCAATAAGCGAATTAATCATAATTCCTTATTAAAGCCAATTCCTTACAATAGAAATTATGAGTGGATACAACGAGCTGTTGTGTGCCGATTTTAATGGTGGAGAATTGTATTCACACAAATAAACAAATTATTTATCTTATCCTTTATAAATTTCCTTACATAATGATGGAAGTAGAAGGGCACTTTAATCCATACCGTGCACATTTATACCACCAGAAATATTCTACATTAAATGTTTAGACATGTGGAATGTTTAATTTAATTCCTAACATACATACGGTTTGCCTACAAAGGTGTCATGAAAGCAAATGTGACATGAAAACACGATAGCTGAACCAACCACATTATCTTGTGGTGAATCTATGATGCTTTCGGTTCATGTATCGTATTTTGCGGGGCTTGTACCTTGGTCATTAGCAAGATTGTAAATGTAGTTTATTTAATACAGAAGAATACATTTAAATGTATTGCCTAAGAAGTCATGTGCTATAATTAATGTAATGTCAACATGGTAAAAAGTGTTAATCTGATAATCTGTTGTTTTACTTGGGATTTGTGTGAAGTGAATACAAACCATAGTTGTTGTAACACCTCTAATGTTCATTTAAAAAACTACCAGGATACAGTACACCAGGCATATAAAAATGTAGGTATCTACAGTTTTCCTGACCAACCACTAGACGGAGCATGATGATTCTGATTTCCTCTCGACTGTTTCTGGTTCCGGTCTCATATAGAAGAAATGTAAAAGTGACTAAAATGAGCAATTGAAACAGAGAACAACAGCCATTTTAAGTGATAGTTGGATTAAAAATGAGATCAGACTTAACTTGTGCCGTTTTTGGTGCAGTTTCCCGTATTGGTGATGTATTTCCAATTCAAACAAGTTTGGGCAAGATGTATCGAAGGGCTCTTCCCCTATTTTAAATAACCAAAAAGCTTTAGTTTATGTCAAAGCCACAAACCATGATTCGCTGATTGCTAGTTTATTGTGGGAAATTCTCATTCTAGAGATTATTTGATAGGATAACAATCTGTGTTGTGCAGGATGACTCATCAATATTTTTTTGCCATTTTCCTGAGGAGAAACACTGTATATTTGAAATATATTTGCATATATCTGCTAAAAGTTCATTTGGTCAAAATGTAGGTCCTCAAATCTAACACACTATATCTAAAAGCTACAAAGCTCTTAATTTTATTTCAGTCTTTAAATTTAGTGTGAAATAAGTGTTTTAAATTCAACAATTTTGTGTAAATTGTATTTGGTGTTATTAAAATATATGGTATATCGGCATTCGCTACACTGTTCTCTAAATATCATTATCGGCCATTAAAAACCCATATCGGTCGACTATTACAGACCTCTGAATGTTGTTTCCTCAAAGCAAACATTCCATCTTTAATTGAGTGGAGGATTAATCCAGAACATTTTCATTTGTGCTTCCATGGCAGCAGGTGTCCCTCTGTTTCCTCAAAGCAAACATTACATCTTTAATAGAGTGGGGGATGAATACAGGACATTTTCATTTGCGCATCCATGGCAGCAGGTGTCCCTCTGTGGCTCTACAATTAATGAATATTAATGTGTCAGTCAGGGGACAGCAATTGTGGCCCACATCAGAAGGTCTATGTAAAATGAAATTTGGCTGTATAATCCCTTTTTAACCGCGTTTACTGTCCCATCTGTCATCAGTGAGTCAATAAAGCACATACGTATCTGGTGAAAGTATTTAATCTAATCCTAGAGAGATTAAAATGATCTCCTGGAGTATCGTGGAGATCCAACCTTCAAAAGCTTGAAGATGGTGGGTCGCCATGATTGACAAAGTGTGTATGTGACTGTGATTCCTCTCATTAATGACATTTGTAGACAGTCTCTGTGTGCCATAAGACTAGTTTTGTGACTAGCTTTGCAAAAAAAAAAAAAAAACATGTATTCTTTAAAATTAGCCAGTTTCAGTGAATCGATTTATCTGTTTCAACTATTCGTTTGCTACATCACTAAAAAAATAATATCAAAGTTTTTCATTTATTTATTTACAATGTTCTGTATGATATTAATGTTACTCCCATTCATAGCATTAGTTTAAAGACAATGGGTCTGTTTCAAAACTTAGTGAGCTGCCTTGCTGTCTCCAGACCTGCCTACATAGGCAGCTGTCTTCTATGGCAGAATCCTTCCAGAAATGATGCACATAAGAGAGTGATTTGGAACGCCTACAAAGGCAGCAGCTCCACGCTTCATTCAAATAGCGCTCCACCTACCCAGCGCACACGAGACTCGTCTCACAACTGATTTCAACACAGGTGATGTGAGAGAAACAACGCAATAATCTAATTATAATCTTATATTAAACTATTTTGTTTCGATACTTTTCATTACTGAATGGATTGTAAATGTGAGCGCAGCGTAGTTCTAGCGGGAAGACTAGCAGCTGTACATCATCACACTATGAGCTGGGTAATTCCTAGCCAATCGCAGGTAAGCCATTGCTTTATAAGTCTGCTCACAATCTATCACATTGCTGTTTCAGTGCGCTAACACGGCAACCTCCACCGCCCCACCACCACCAGTTGAGCCCCGTCCCGCACGGGGGTAGGCTCCTCGCCCCTGCCTCCTATCTCCGACAGGATATGATGGTTCCGAGTACAACTCCCTCGGACCGCCAGACGGGGCCTACGCCAAAGAGAGACGTTACTTTTCTGTTCTACATTAATCAAATAAATGGTATCTTAAACCTCACTCAAGCCTGCGTGTCTTCCCCGATAGAAGTATATTTATAATCCAAATTTCTCTCGCTTCATCCGCCATCTTTTGATTTTTCCACCGAGCTCATCACAGTGGATTCTGGGATCGCCTACCTGTGGCAGGATACATACGATGCTACCTTATAAATTGGCCAAATCTTATGAGGCAGCACAATTAAGATTTTGGAACAGGCTTTGCATCGGGAGAGTGCATTTGTTGTAAACTTCTGCCTCTGAAGTAAGCTCACTAGGTTTTAGAACAGACCTAATCTCTAGGCTATGTTGGCGCGTCCGCCATATTGGATAGGTCGAGACATCAGTCAACACATCAATATAAACTGACAGAAATGGTCTTTGTCTTTTCCAGCAAAATTTCTGAATATCTAATATTCCAGAAACATTGGTCTTTTTAGATGATATATAAAATCCTGACCACACTTTATTAAACTGTTTTTTTTTTTAACCCATAGCAATCTGCAAATAAAGTCCTCTAATTAATATATTACGGCAAACATACTGAAAAAAACCAAGTCAGTCAATTAATTACGTTTCCACACAAAAGCTGTTTATGCAGTGGTTTGAGGCTTCTTCTCCATTCACTTACATTCAAACAGCTCCCCTTTTGACCGTTCCAAGATGGCGCCGCGGTTTACGTATCCGAACCAGTTGAATAAGGCATCTATGTATGTATATCTAGGCATTTATCCACCTATTTCCAATGTCCCATTATGCTTAGCACGAAATGCAGGTGTTACTTCCATTATGAAGTAAAACGATTTTGTTGTTGCTGTGTAAGTCTATTCATATTTTCACTGGGGTGTTGGGATTTCTTGGAGAGGGTGTCTGATATCATTATAACATACATCAATCACTAAGTCAGTGTTATTGAACGATAATAAACTGCAAAAAACAAATAAACAAATGGCGAGCTGTTTCTCCCAGATGCAATTGTAATTTAATCTAAGCACAAACATAACATTTCAAGCTAAATTATTTGTTGTTTTAGTGGAGTTCCTCTGTTAGTTTAGTTTCAGATGTGTGTGCTTGTCATCTTGTCACCCTGCATGTTGATATCAGACAGACTACTGAGGAAGAGCCATGAAGTTCTCATGCTTGGGTATGTAATTGCTTTTTCAAGTTGTCTGATTGGATGGTTATTTCCTTTTGAATCTGTACATAAATTAAAACTTTTGTTCAGCGCAGCGGTTAATTGAGTGGTGATGCTTCGCTGCCGAACGGGACACATAATTCAGGACGGCGTTTACAACTCAAATGTGATGTGATGCGTTTCTGACTACCCAGTTTACAACTGACTATTTGCGATTGGATCATCTGAATTGGATCGTAATACCAGCTGTATACAGGGTCTAAAATGACTGCAGCCAGAGCTAGTGAATGGTATAGAACGACTTCTGGAGAAAGTCGCACCCACATCCGTTTCCCCAGACCCCTAGGAAAAAGGTGGATAGGTCTGATTTATATATCTGTAATATTACAGGATGAGTTGTTCAAGTGCAACCGATGTTATAGAGAACTAAATAAATGCTATTGACATCATAGGGAGGTCTATCATTAGCAGCAGTGTGTGACAGCAGACTTTTTCTGTATTTCAGGTGAGCTCCAATTCTCGTCTTGGGAATGAGTTTGAATTACAGCTATACCAATAAAGAAGATTTGCCTGTGCTTCCACCTCTTCACTCTGTACAGGGGGCTGTTATACAAATAAACTTCTACCAGCCTCAAGCTTAACTTATCAGGGCAAAATTGCCTCCAAATTCACAGAGAATGAGGTTTTCTGCATACATTTTTAGGGATTTAGATTCATATTTAAATTTCAAGGCAAAAATGACTAAAAGAATACAAGAATGCTTCATAAAAACTGAAAAAATGCTTGAGCCGGTTAGCCATTTCAATTTAAAGGGATAGTTCACCCAATATTGAAAATTCAGTTGTTCAAATCCCATATGAAATTCTATCCTCTGTGGAACACAAAAGGAGATTTTAGGCAGTATGCTAATGTGTGCCATGGACAAAAGAAAGTCATAAACAGCATGGTGGTGAGAAAATTATGACAGCATTTGCATTTTTGGGTGAACTACCTCTTTAACCAATACTGTATGTCGGCATACTGTAAACTGACAGTTTTAAGGTCAAGATGTATGATATTTGTTGAGCAGTTTTTTGGTTCATTTCTCTCATTCATGTCAGGTCCTCGGCTGATAGCATAACGCACAGAAGACACCATATGCGACTTGCCGATACCCCAAAGTGACTACACTTCCTGTTATTTTTAGCTTTACAGAGCTATTTGTATATGCAGAGCAATACACAACTGTCTCTTTCCACTTATGGCTGTTAAAAATAACCTGTTGTTATTTGCCTTTAGGTCTGAAATCATTACAGAACATTTTTCTACTGCTGTTGAATAAAGATTGACACTGAGAATATTACCATGGAGTTTGTCCAGAAAAAGGCGCAGATAGATGGACAGAGACACGTAGCACAACACAGGAGTAAGTTGGCAAGCCCTCTGAAGCAGTAAGAACATATTTCCTCTTTTATTTACAGTCCTTTTTCAAATGTTAACATTTTTCGCTATAACTCTCTCATCAAGGGGGCCGTTTTCTCTTTTCTCATTAAAATAAATTTGGCACAGTAAAACATATGTAGACAAAAGTTTTATTTACACCATACAACATTTTGGATTTTTAAATATTTTATACAGGGCTGCAGATGAGAGAGAGCTTACAGAGCTTCCAAGCAGATTCTGCAGTATTAAAGTTTTGAAATATATTATTCATAAAAAAGTGAGTGTTACCTTTATTGCATTTAAAGCAATGAAGAATGTAGCTTGACAAACATTCAATTTTAACAGACAGAAAAGAATCCTCATCTCCTCTGAATAGTTTTCAGAGTAAAAAATGTAGTAATGGCCAAACTGACTTGTTATAAACTTTTTAAAAACCTGCTTTAGTATATACATTGTGTTCTTGGGCTCATCTCTTGCCAAAAAAAAAAATTAAAATAAAAAATAAATGTGGGTGGACATCACATTGTGTCTTGTTTTTCTCTTTGAGGTCTCAAATGGAAAGATATAGCTTTTAGAACCAATTATTTTCCAAATGGTACTTTTTGAAACACAATGTTTGATATTGTACATGTCAGCCCCCACTAAATACTCAAGTGTGAATAATATAAAAAAAAAAAAAGATAACTGATGTTTTTTTTGTCTTTTCTAAAGTCTTTTTAATCTGTCGATCTTTTTTTAAAATCTTATTGGCACGTATTGTCCCTGCTATACTCCTAGAATCCAGATAAGTTTCTCCAAAAGGCTGTGAGAAAAGTCTTCTGTGTTTTCTTTTTTCAGTGCAAAATCTGTCCACCTTCATTCGCATCCCCACTTCATTATTCCTCAGACTTCTGTCTGAAAGTCTCCCTCTTGGACGTCCAAAGGGAGGCTGACACACTTTTCCCACTCAGCGTTAGTCATCTCAAGAGAGTTCTTTGTGTCTGAATCTAGTACATTCATAGTAGCGTAGTTCTGATATTCACTTGCCGGGTTGAAGCTCTCCCAGGGGTTCTTGTTTGGCATTGCCTTGTCCTACGGAAAAGGACGAGAAGCAGCAGTGTTAGAAATATCACACACATGGAACATTAAATACGGATATAGCAGTGGTTTTGCTGTATAGAGACAAACACAGTTAGTGTTTCATAATAATGTCAAACATATGAAGCTGAAATAAAGTTAAACATGTGCATGAACCATCAAGTTTTAACTTATGTTGTAATATGCTCTCCTATGCAATGGCTCCAAAAATGGAGGACACTTTAAATATACTATATGAATGCCATTGTATTAGATATAAAAATATCAAACCATGTGGCATCTGCAAACATATGAGGCTAGACATTTTCGCAGAATTAAATGTAGCTATTTTTTTTCTCAATAGACTTCAACCAACTGGTCCCAAGATCATCTTTTATTTTGATGTTCAAAGTAATGGAACATCACAAAATACAAAAGGACAGTAATTATATATTTTGTCCAAATGTAAAGTAGTTTAGTGTTTTTCAAGTAGCAATGTTAACAATGTGGATTTCTAGAAAGTAAAGTCTCTTTATAACATTTTTAATAGTTTCACTACTTTTTGGTCTACAAACAAAATCTAACAATGTTCATAAAATCTCATAGTTATTTGTCATTTGAAAGTCATGAAAATTCCCACAACAGTGTTATTTCCACCACACCTTCATTTCTGTATTGTGTTTAATAGAATTCTATGATGAAGTAATCTTTTTAATTTTTTGAAACATTTTACTTCTGCTTGCACAGAATGCATACACACAAAAGTTCCAAAGTTTTTTCTACTTCTTCAAGAATGAAAGTGACGTTAATGAGTTTGCAGGTTAGTGTATGAAACTGGTTTATCTGCACAAACTGAACAATTAGAAATTCTTATACAATTTCTCTGTATGTATCTTTCAAAATGTTTATTTCACTCTGTTTAAATTATAATAGTTTTAGATTTAAAATTTTATAATGAATTTTAACAGTTTAATATTGAAAGTCTGGGTTTAGGATAAGGCTAAAACTTTAAAATCTATACATACAGTAAAAGGCATTTGAAAAGTACCATTTTTTTCCTCCAATTCAATTTATATAACACAAAGAAAAAATTTAAATCTGTTAGTTTTAATAAAAATCACCCTCATGGACATGAAATTGCCATAAGTTGAAGAAACACAGTTAGGACCAGAATCAGGTCTCTTAGATTATGATCTAAACGCTGCCCTATGAAAGACCGGTTTGACTAAACTATGCTCAGATTCAGAGAAAACGTGAAATTGCAGTAAATACAAAACAACACTTTGAACCACAAAACTATAAGGCCATTTTTACCATTTTCAGCGTTGGCTTCGTCACTGCATTTCACACATGTATAGTTCATCACATTATCTGTGGACATATTCCACTAACTTTTGACAATCAGAAAGTCATCTAATACTTTTTGTCTCAATTATAAGCAGAACATCTATTGCATTATAATTAAACTGTGCTTGGGCCATCTTTCATTAGAATAAATCCTACTTGGTTGGATATTTTGTTGCCAAATTCAATTACTTTTTTGATTGTAGCTTAAGTGTCTAAATACTTTTTGGGGCCACTTTTTATACATATCAAGAGCACAATCATAACAATGTTTGACCTAACGCCTCGTTTAGAGCGTTTCCAGGTTCACGAACGTCTTAGACTTTTCATCAAGCAAATTAAACATAAAGGCTCATTGTTTCCAGTGGTTACTAAGCAACAGGCAGTGAATGGCAAAGTTCTGCAGAGCTGATTAAACATGGGTAGAACATGTTGCCAAAAGGACAAATCATCAGGAGCTGATATAATGGTGTGTGTGTGTGTGTGTGTGTGTGTTATCTATCCCCGCAAATCACAATACTGAGCTAATTAAAACAAAAACACCATCAAATCACTTCACAGATTAACTGAATGAACCTTGCAGTGCCAGTCAGCTGGAAAACATAACTGAAAATTACACTGATCGCTCCTCTACTACACAGGCCCGGTTCAGGAGGGTTATTAGCACCCTCAAACGAACCTTAGAGCACCCTCAATTGCAGACCAGGGCAAAGTACTGCCAGTGGGTTGATTTATCATGAACGTTGGGAACTATCTTTCATTTATCTGGCTTTGGGAACTATCACGCACCCTCAAACTTTTAATATGCCCAGGGTTGCCAGACAACAGATGTAACACCCCAATCAGAGATTTATACTTGCAAATTGCAAAATATTTGTATATTATAAAAGTATTACATACTTCATTTATGCAAACTGGCAACCATGCATGTGAGCGTGCACACTATCTCCTCTTCTGAGAAAAAAAAAAAAAAAACTTAACGCTCAATGCAATATTATACTAAAACAAGTCTGCGAGCAAAACTTTTCGGTGACGAACTTTAGTAAAATCCCAAAAGATCTTTGCATCAATCGCACATGGATGGGACATGCGAGCAAAACCAAGCGAGAGAGAAACATGTTTGTTCTTTGTGTTATTTGTGAAATGCTGATGTTCCTCCAGTTTTATTCAGTTGTGTGCTGAATGGGATAACAAACAAACCATTGACGAGACCCACATCACGACCCATGAGCATGTAAACGGGTTGATAATGTTTTAACAATAAAACAACTTTATCCACTTTGCGGCAAACATTAAAATATTCTTTTAGAATCTATAATTTCAGAATATTTTATTTTATTATTAAACCAGACTCCTGATGTAGTGTTAAATTGAATAATAAATTACCACTGCATTGAAATATCTAAAAACTGATTAAAGGCTGAGTATAAGTATTAATAGTTTATTTTAATACTTATACTCAGCCTTTATTCAGTTTTAATAACACACGATAGAAAACAAGCAGCAAAATGTCAAGCAATCGCAGAATTGTCCCATCAGTATACATTTCAGAAAATTGTGCATCATTCATTGAGTGCACTACTACTTCTGGGCTTAAAAGATAGAACTATGTAGAACTTTTTATCGTCTCTCTTCCATGTTCTACTTAACGGCTGATGTGGCCCCTATACCAAAATAATTGCACAACCCTGCTCAATTGAATATGTAATAACTAATACAGTAAATTGGCAAGCAGAGTTCCTCAAATCCCAGTAAACACACAAAATGCTGCATCAAAACTTATAAATGTGTATGATTTTGCACATCAGTATGTCCTAATCTGCAGGTACAGCATTTTTCTGTCATTTTCAGCAACAGATCATATGAAAAAAAAGCAATAAATATTTTATACTTAAAAAAAAAAAACACATAAAAAAAAACTTTACGTTGTTTTAGTAACATTTAAACATGATTTAATCTATTAAATACTGTCTAATTACAATACATCTCCACTTTAGCAGCCCCACTATTTTTAGAAGCACCCTCAGTGATTTTGATCTGGAACCAGGCCTGCTACCTCATGGTGCTGGATAGTGGAATGTAATTGTGTTGGAAGTGTTCTGATGGTTGCTAGAATCAAACAATCCCACCAGCCTAACAATTACAGATAATTGGTGCACCATAATGCGGAAACCACAGAGAACCTCTACAATATTTTTTGCAAATCAAGTGATTTTGTTCCGTGCATTCGACAAGCAGTGATTAGCCAATGGTGAAAGAAATAATAAGCATGTTACAGCTCATGGTCTTGTGTTTGAATGAGTGAATAAGCAGGACAGTGATCACAAAGACGGCCTCTCTTTATCTAAATTCTGTCATAAATTATCCACCCTCACATAGTTCCAAACCCATATGACAAAATTTATTTTCTGAACCATGAATAGAGATGTTAGGCAGAATGTTAGCCTCAGTTACAACTTTTATTGCATCTTGTTTCCATACAATGAAAGTGAATGGTGACTGAGGGTGAGCTTTCCTTTTAATACCTTCCCTCTATCCCCCTGGGGCAGGGAAGCATGCATGATGCAAACATTTTTTGCACATGAATACAATGGGTAGAAAACTATTAATTCCTAGAGTCACTCACTTCCTTGATGAACAAGAGTGGGACAAACAGAAGATACAGCTAAACATAGACAATGCGGCACCCTGGTGCTTGGCAATGAGACTCACTGAAACCAACCGCCCTGCTATCGCTGTTTCCTGTTACTCACCATGATGCCCATATTTGGTATGTCTCGAAATCGGTCCAGGGTTTGAAATTTCTGATTGAGTTCCTGGAACAGCTCCATATGCCTTTTCCTGGTGTGCATGACTTTCTGCAATGGCAAGGGTGGGTGGGGGAGGGGAAAGGAGAGGGGTGGGAGGTAGGATTTGGAGTTCAGTCAAGCTGAGAACCAGAACTTTGCAACTGGAAAAACCTGCCTACGTTTCCTTCTTTCAAATAATTTATTACTGTATGAAAAAGCCGTGCTCACCCTGAAAATTTGGCTGAATGCTTTGGCAAGGTTATGCAAACAGCAAACAGCACATGAAGGGTCGGTGATAGCACTTGACATTCAATTTGAAACGCTCAGCCGGATGCTGCTTTTTTATTTTAAAGCGTGACCTTAAAAATGTGAATATGTGCAGCCGTTTTTGTGATTTTCAGCTTGAAGTCAGGGGATGTATAAGGATAAAATGGGAATATGTGGCAGCTGACGGCATTGCTTTTACACTAAACAACACAACGTTTCATAAATCACAGTTGTGTCAGGGCATGCCACTCCAATAAGCTTAAGTGCTACACAGAGTAGTAAATTAAAGGGTGAATGCAACAAATGGCCTTTCGGTTTATGCAACGAAGGCCTGACGCATGCACTTCACCAAGCAGAGGATTCACTCACCTCGAAGTCTAGATCCTGGTACCTTGACTTTCTTCTCTGTAGAAGAAATACAGACAAAAGCATAACATTAACATATCCCATAGTTTAAATACTTAGTTTTAAACTTAATGTAAAGAAATCTGAAATGTTGTCCCATTTATTTTATTATTAAATTAAGATACGACGATGAGCAAATGTGTTTCTTGCTCATCAGAGCTACACTTACATATCTTGAAGCTGTTGACAGGAAATAATCTCAGCTGTGGATCTGGTGTTAATTTACCACCCCATCATGCCAATTTATCCAGTACCAGTGATTACCAATTTTTCAGTAATGTTATGTTGCAATGTCTTACTATACCTCCACAAAAACCTGTAAGACCAGATACATACCCTACACAAGTATGTAAATGCAGACACAACACATTGAGCGTGCATTCTTGCATTACTGTGGCGAAAACAAACATCAATATTCAGGTTTGTGATTGAGTTAACTTCAAATGTTTGTGCTGATATCTGTTATTATTGGAATGGCTTGTTCTAAACATGTCGACAGTTTAACAAACTTGGTCAGTTGCTCTGCCATGAATGCAGTTGTCCAGAAAGAGAAAACTGACAATAGAGGCAGGAATTTATTCTAATGCTCATGATAGCGTACTGAGAACTGAGAATGCAATGTGTACTTGAATGCAGCAGTGCTTGCCCACTTTTTCAGCCGTCTTGGATCCGGAAGTTTTTCTCCTATACATTTTTTCCAAAGAGATTTCATGGAAATCCTCTATAAAAATTTTCTAATCCATGAACCAAACCAACCAGCTCAGAGGTGAACATTATAAACATTGATATTAAGAAACAAAGTAATTGAAAATCAGAAGAAAAAAAAAAAAAAACGAAGGTACAAATCGGTGTACTTACAATCCCATAAATCATTGTGAATGATGTAATTGAATAAACAAGATAGAAAAATATGAACCTATTGATTCAAAATCATTAATTATATGTATATAATCGATATGTGTTTTTTTTTAAGTTTATTGCAAAATATTCAGATATATTCAAATTTACTTAAAGTAGTATGAGAGTATAGGGAGGAAACTCAATTACATTATTCAGTTTGTCATTGGAATGGGCGGTAGCTGCCGTGCTCTTTTGACATGCTCTGTTTGCCGTGATCTTTCTCTGCAGGATCATGGGTAGTGTAGTTCTTCAGCTCAAATTCAGCTAGCAAACACATTTTTAAAAGAAAAGTTGAAATAACACAGACTGATGGCTTCAAAAGAATTATATACCATTAATTAATAACCTCGGAGCTCACGGTAGGTCTGTCTTTTAAAGTTTATCAGTTATCATAAAAAAAATCACATCCCCTATGAAAAAAAAAAAAAGATTTTTTTTCTAAAGGAACCAGCATTTTTACACATTTCAGAATGGAATGGCATGTGAGATAGAGCTTGAGTAGCTAGAAGTGTCTGCATTCATTTACTGGTATAGAGAATGTTTCCGGCCCAACTACCAACACTGAATTTGAAGTCTTATTAAAGCGCACCTCTAAAGAGCTCAT
Source organism: Moxostoma hubbsi (assembly GCA_032164185.1). Taxonomy (NCBI): domain Eukaryota; kingdom Metazoa; phylum Chordata; class Actinopteri; order Cypriniformes; family Catostomidae; genus Moxostoma; species Moxostoma hubbsi. The sequence goes on from JAVLUX010000034.1 coordinate 8,098,632, forward strand.
CGATATAGTTGAGCCGGTTTCACTCCGTGACAGTCCGCCGCTCTCCTCCATCTCAGCCAGGAAGTTTTTCACCGCTGTCCGTGGCTCAAAAGGTAGATTCTGCATGTGTTCGGCTTGGATGGGATACTGTTGCTCCAATCCCATACCCATGTGCTCCATCCCCGAGTGGCCAAGGTTAAACTCAGGGCCCATCTTGTAATGCATCAGCCTGTCGTGTGACAGAGAGTCCATAGTGATGTTCATTTTGCTGTCATCCTTCAGTAGGGTGGGAACGCTGCTGGAACCAGCTCCTGACCCCACACCAACAGAACTGCGGGGCAGGATGATGTAGTCCGTCTCCAACTGCCCTGGTTGGGGGTGGCCGCTCATGTCATGGCAGCTCAGCTCCTGCTCACTCTGCCTGGTGGTGTCTTCCGTACACAGGTATACCGTCCTGCGCATGTCTGCAGTGCCATCCAAACACTGGTCGCCCAGATCACCCATGCCCATGGGCATGTGAAGTCCAGAGGGCTGCTGGATGATCACTTTAGACATGATGTTGCCAGGCAATGTGGCGTAATTGAGCCCCTCGGGACTTTTCTCTTCTTCCTCATCATTGAGAGAGATGCGGGAAAGGGTGCCGGTTATGGTGGCTGCCCGGCAAGAGCCCATGTCTTTGTGAAGGGCTGCAGATAGGAAGGGATATCATTAGTGAATGTGTGTGTGTGTGTGTGTGTAACACAAGGCATTTTTTAATGCCAATTAAGAACCAATGTAAAAGTCAAGCACAATAAACAATATCTTCGCAGTCTAAGTGACTAATAATGGGGCCAAAAATTAAACAAAAATTTAAATTCCTCATATTTTCACTCTCATGTTGTTACAAACTAGAATCATGCTCAGCTAGACTAGCTGTAACAACATTGATCAGCATGGGAAGTTAGAAATAATAGTCTATACCATATTTGGCATAAATCTCCTTACAGATAGTCCTCTGCTATTGCAGAGATGTGTACATATTTAGACAGGATTGCTTCAGTTCACATGAAAGAGACACACATCTAACCGACATCTAGATGCAAAGACAGAAGCATCAGCAGCACTTTGAAAACAGCCTCATCTCTGCAGCACAGCTCTGTCTCCACAAATCCATAAGGGAATTACTGCCGCTGTTCATAAACAGACAGCAAGGAGACCAGAGGACAACAATGCATAGTAAAAATCCACCTGGTTGTACACATTAATGCATCATATACCGTGGTGTCTAAACAAAACCACCTTCAGGCTGAAGGACTTTCTCATTAAATCAGCCAAGAACAAGTCCAGGTTATATTATCACCCCCAAAATCAAAATAAATAAATATATAAACATATTTTTCTTAAAGAGAATGAAGCCTATTTTAGGAGAATTATAATGTTTTACATTGACAATTGATAATTCACATAAAAAAAAATAAAATAAAAACTTCTCATTAATATAATGAAAGAATAATTATGTTACATTTCATTTGTAACACATTTATACATTGTGGTAATGTTTGTTGTAATGCCTTTCATTTATACTGATATGTTTCTCGTCAGCAACGATATCAATGTCTACTTTTACATCATTACACCGCCGCCAACTGGCACTCAGTTGGCTGAAGTGAAGAGAGTTGGACAGGTAGGCCTGCTAAACCTGAACACCAAAGAGGACTTACACAGGACACCTTCTTGTGCCCATATGGAATATTTTGAATAATTTTTGTATACAAACATGCACTAGACAGATGTATTTGCTTTGAAAAGATGCTGTGTCATGTTCTAACTTTTAAATGGAGACCCAATTGTGTTTCATTCAACTGCCCTGCATTGACACATTCTTGCAGCAATTTGTTTTTAGTTTTTGGTGTATGTAAACATGCCCAAGATGGATGTCTTTTGATGCTTAGTTATGGATAGTTGTCATGCTTTTTCAGCAACATGTGCCACATTTTAAGAACTGAGCAAGTTCAACTTCTAAAAACGTATCTTTCTCTGCTAAATTCCACTGCTCTCTCTGGCTACGAGAATCATGTCTAGTCCTGTGTGTAAATAGACATGAAAACTGTTAGCTATCATGGCTGTGAAGACAAGTGTCTCTCTTTTGGCCTCTGTTGAAGCATCCCAACATAAGGAAAGATCGGCTGAAATCGAACTGTTCCTGTTTGCATCAGTTATCAGTTAGTTTTGCATTTTTAAAGATTAAGGGCAGTTAAAAACACTATTGGACCCATTTTATGAACACCTTATTAATTGACGACTGTTTACCATTTATGGTTTATGGTGCAGCTGGGTTTAAGTGAAAAGTTTGATAAATTCAGATGCTATGTGTTTCACTGACTTTGCTGCTATTGTTATTTTGTGTTGGATGTGCGTTATGTGCACACACTGAATTTTTTTTTTTTTTTTTGTGGTAGAGCTGGTTCATTCTCTCCACTAAATGGAACATATATGGCTGTATTTGAGGGGCTGTACAATGTTGCCCAATCAAAACAGTGGTCATTTACATTAAGGTCTTAAATGGGAGGAGAGCCAAAGACTGAGCATTTCAGTCAGAGGGCCAGAGACAGAGTTTAAAATTATCATATAGGCTATAACTAAATTCTGACTGTTTTTGGTGCAAAAAACATTACAAGTGGACCACAGTGAATATATTACAATTAGAAAAAAAAAAAAAAATAAATCTATGACATGACCCATCTAAAGTAATGTTAAAACAAAGTGTAATATAATTATTCCAAGGTACAATCATGGTCAGTAATTTCAGGTAATGTGATAAAAGAAGCCACCGTGTTGTTTTGGGTATAACGATGCTCCATAACGAAACAATTTTTTCCCAGAGAATTTAGAGCACTAATGAAGACTTCATACCATGATGCTTTGATCTTTGCTGGCTGGACCTTATAACAATCACACTTTTTAAACCTAACCATTTCCAAGCGTAACAATACAATAATTATGTCTAGACCTTGAAGTAAAATTTTTGTTTCAAACCTGTTTCAAAGGAATAAAAGCTTCATTGTTCTTCACCAAGCATTTACTTAAGGGAGACAATTAAACAGTACATCTAAGAAGTCAACAAAGAATTAACTTTTATTCCAAATGGCAACCAAATATGCTAAAGATAAAAGAGAATACGATATTGGCAATTAAACAATTATGACTAATTCTGCTTTTGATACATGCAATATCAGAGTATGAACAGCTTAATTTTAGAGGCATACAAATGTTTACAAATCCTCTTTCTAAAGGCTGGTCAGAATTGAAATTGATTTTGAAAACTGTAATAAATTTAATGGTATTAAAATTATTTAATGTAATTTATTTTAAATACTGTGTAATAAAAACAATCTATGCATTTGAAGAATTAAATATTATAGGAACCTAAATGGGATTTGTAAATACTATTTATAAGTATGTTTATAAGTTACAAATGCCATACACTGATATTTTACTTATCAGTGTCTATCCTAACATAAAAAAATAAAATAAAAAAAAACTAGCATGTGAGCTAGAACTACACTTTAGGTACAAATACCTACGTATGCTAATGATATCACATTGGATGATTAGCCCGACCCCAGTGAGAATTGTCTATTATTTTCATGTGCAACCCCAATGTTTATTCTCATGGGCCTTTTTTACCCCAAGGCAGAGAAGTAATTAGGAACACATTACTAGTGCGCCATCTGTTTCTTACCTGATCGACAGGCAATGTCCACATCTTTCTCAAAGTCTGTCTGTAAAAAGAGAGCGAAAGACAAAGCCATCATGAAAATGAGACACTTCTTACCCATGTAGTGTTACAACAGGAGTTAATTAGATAGTTAAAAAAATCCTAAAGGAATCTTATTGGAATTTCATTCATAATTTGGAACCAGTTCTGAAGAATCCTAATGGGAATTTTCAAAACACATATCAAAAACTAGATTTTTCCCAATGAGATTTCAATGTACTGTCCAGTAGCATGACATTATTAATTACTAAGTAGGGTTCTGAAAGTCTACAGAATATCCAAAATGTCTATAACTCTACTCCTGTAAATTGTAAAAAAAAAAAAGAGGATATTTAACTCTTTAATAGCTGGTGTAGGAAGACTGGAATTTCTGTGTATCCAGTATGTACTTTTCTGTTACTTTAGGACACTTTAATATTGGTTTCAAATTCCGATATAAATTCTAAGTAATTCTGTACACATTCCTTGAGGATTTGGTATTTTGACTGTAGGGAACTAAAATTAACAGAAGCTAAACATTAACTTTTAAGAGTTGTAGACATACATTTTTATAGATCAAAAGTTTTTTGCATTAAAAAAACATCTTAAAAACAAGAAAACAATCAATGCAAACTGACATATTTGTGCTAATAAAATAATAATGTAAAAGCAGAATATTGCATCAACTTTAGAATACAAAGTCTAACTTATCTACAAAACCATGGGATTCTTCTAAAATTCTATAATTTTGCTGGCTTGTTTCTACAGTCTAACAATGTCCCACAGCCTCACAGGGCAAATACTCTTTGTAGTCTTCTGTTGTAACAATTTATAAATAGCATTTGACAATTCAGGTGTCAGTAAAGAATAGGGGCGACAGAGGTGCTATCATCAATGCCAAATCAAAGACAGCCTGCACATTGGTGGCCTCATTATAGTGAAATGTTTCTTGGAAAGAAACTTTAAATCAAAACATAAATGAGCACTGTGACCGTTATGTGCCAACGGTTCTTTGTGGGTCTACAGACGGGCCACACATCTCCGGAACCATTTTAACAGCAGTTACTTCATCAAGTAAAAAAAGGGTGAGAAAGATCGGTGTGAAATATGTTCAAATTCATGAAAGGCAAAAACCAAGGAAAAGCCAAAAGACATGGACAAAAGATTTGATGTTATTAGTTGAGCAAAGTGAACTACCATGCCCTTTAATTACAGAGTTAGTAATGGGCTATTTGGATAATTATTGGACTGAATAATGTACTACAATACCAAAGGATCATGCAGAGGAAAAGCGCTCTATTACATCAGGAGGACTATAAGTGGATGGTATAGCACTAATAACAGGGAATGCATTCTGATTTACTTCTATTGTTCTAATATTACCATGCAAGAAGCAATTCACCATTAGCACCAACATTTCAAGTGTTTTCACAGCTGATATAAGAATATTCCAGTACTTTGAATGTACAGTTAAAGAATACTAAACTCCCAGGAGGTATGTTCCTTACCATGATCTGCGCATGCCCATTGGGGAATGTACCAGTCGCGTCAGCATTGATGGGGTCTTGACAGTTTCTAAGGCGACATCTGAAGGCATCTTGGACCTGTTATCAGTCAATGTAGTCAGATATTAAGTCTGAGCAACAATCCAAAATATTTAAATACAGCACATTATAAAACCTCAATGGTTTGGGATTTGGTCTCCTATTCTATCTATAATATGTAATTAACAATCCAGACCAAACAAATACAAGTATAAATTAAAAACAAATGTATATAAGTATTTTATCATCTGCATTACCATTTGAAATGACCATTTAGGTTTCCTTTAGGGAATACAAATATCGTAATGGATAGATCACGTAAAAATGAAAATTCTCTCATCATTGACTTTTTTTATAGATTTTAAATTACTTGTGAAACACTGTTCACATCCCATTTTACTTCCATAATCTGACATAATCTGAGTAATTTGGTCCAACAGAAATTTGAATTTTGCACAATACTGTAAGACCAGAATGTGTGTAAAACGTAAATAGACAACTTTTTTTATGTTAAGAGTAAAACTGGGCAAAGACTGAAATCAAACTAGGCCTGTGTATAGGGATTCAAATATATTAGCCTAATGAAATGCTGGAGAAGAAGAGAAGTGATTAGAATGATTCCACCATACCTCTCTTCTGAGGATACAGTGGACCATGACAATGACAAAGCCTTGGAGGGAGTCAAAAACGGCAAAGAGGATCTGGAATAATATTGAACGTTTGTCCGTCATGGCCAGCACTGCAGACATCCAGGTGAGAGCTAAAAGAGGGAGGACAACACAGGAACTCCACAGGGAGGCCCTGTGAGGGAGGGAGGGAGGGAGAGAGAGAGAGAGAGAGAGAGAGAGAGAGAGAGAGAGAGAGAGAGAGAGAGAGAGAGAGAGAGAGCGCGATGTGAGTATAAAATGAATAACAAAAAAGCACAGTACAGCACAACATCGCACACTTTTATTTTTTGGTTCGTATTTATTTCAAAACAATTCTTCAACAAAGAGTTCTAAGCCTTGAACATACCAGCCAGCTCTGAAATGAATTACAACAAAACAACCTTTAATTTGAAGCAAAAATGTATTTGACAATCATAGATTCTTTTATTAAGGAATGCACTAAAAAGTAAGCATTGCAAATTAAGTAAGTGAATCAAAAAGAAAGGTACAATATGAAACTCTTGACTATAAGTCATTGACGAAAAATATAAATAAAGTAGGAGTTTATTGAAGGTTTGAAATGTATTGCAAAATATTCACATACAAGTTGTTGTTGGAAGACCGTTACGTAATACGAAGTGCTTTATGGGAGTGGGCGATCACTGCTGGGCTCTTTTAGTGCAATTTCTGTTACCACAGTAACAGTGACTCCTCTGATTGGTGCATATTTAGTCAGGATTAACGCATTTCTGGGAATTAGGTTTTAAACATGATTTTTGCTAAACAACACCATGCCATTACTTACAGAAAAAAAACATGGTGCCTACGTTAGGTCTGTCTTGAAAGGTTTATATAATATTGTTAAAAAATTTAATCTTTCTATGAATAAATTTAATGAGATTTTCACTTCTGAAACTATTGTTTTAGAAGAAAATGTACTTGGTTTGCCAGTTTCATACCAGATATATCATGTTCTTGTTCAAATTGCCATAAATTGCAATCAGTACATAAATGAGTCCGAAAGCCCACAACAACCAATAGTGTTTGAATATTACAGACAGAGAATGAGCCAGCTGTTCGTTTACACCTTCACAGATCTCCTTCCCCAAAGCAAGGGGAAGGACACACATATAAACTCACACACACTTCCTCGCATCCAGCATAATATCGATTTGCTGAGCCATCGGTGGACACTTACATGGCGTTGCTGGCTGTTGTTGCTGATAAAGCAGTAGTTGAAACTACACCACATTTGGCACATTTTAAAGTTAATCCTGTGTGGGGCTCACTCATCTGCCTGCAGAACAAATAACCAGACAACACAAAGAAAATGTTGATTGCTGTCCATTAGTATTAAAAGGATTCTAAACCCAAAAAGTACTAATTCTGTCAACATTTACTCAACCTCATTTTTATTCCAATCTGTATGATTTATTTATTTATTTATTTTTTGTTTGTGTGTGTGTGTGTGTGTGTGTGTGTGTGTGTGTGTGTGTGTGTGTGTGTGTGTGTGTGTGTGTGTGTGGAACTAATAAGGAGATGTTAGACTGTATCTAAGTCTCAGTCACCATTCACTTTGCAATTCTCTTTGCATCTTTTTACAATATAATGAAAGTAAATGGTGGTGACATTCTAACATTCTGCCAAACATCTCCTTTTGTGTTTCACAGAAAAAATAAAACCATGTGGGTTTAAAATTACATGAGAGTGAGTAAATTATGGCAGAATTACACAATTTTTGGTTGAACTATCCCTTTAAAGTGCCCAATAAGATTAGGTTTATTATCAGATATGGGATAAGAGCTGTCAGGAATTTATGTAGTGGTTTACCAAAGCAAAGATGGTGGATGCTTTCCCTGCCATTATAAAAATGTGTAATTTTTATTATGCCTTAAAATTAGGGTGACCAGATGTCCCATTTTTCCCAGGAAAGTCCTTTATTTAAGCACTTTTTCTAGTGTCCTGACTCATTCTGGAATAAGTTTTGTCTCATATTTCCCCTCTCCTAAAATGTCTCTTTTGCCTATGTGACTTTCTCAGTCATGTGAGTATACTAATCAAAGGTAGCCAAGGATATGGCTTGTAAAACCAATAAAATCACACCATGTTATTTGAAGTATAAAATGTCAAGGAAGCATAAATGTACATTTAATGAGGATCTTCAAAAATAATTTACATTTCTAAAAAAAGAGTCAAGACAGAGACTTAATTTTGGTCTGGACTGCTCTGCATTTTATGATAAACTCTTGAAAGACAAGCACAGACTAAGAAAAATGTCTGCGAGCAAAAATTTACAAGGTGACAACAGTTACAGATGCGGATGCACCCTCTATTTCGCATTGATCTGTGCCTAGGCAAGGATGCGTCGATTTTCCATTTTACCATCTTTCCAGATTTTCCATCTGTCCTGTTTTCCACAAGCAGGAATCTGGTCACCCTACTTAAAATGCTTTCTAGCTAGGCAGCTCACTAGTATTTAGATCAGACCTTCTGAAGTTTTATATTTTTATATAGTTTGTGTGCATGTGTTTGTGTGGTTGAGTAAGTTGGCACTTACCCTGCTCTATGTTTTAGCTTCTTCTCCAGGATCCCATCTCTCGAAACCAGTTTATTAAATACCAGAATACCAATCACCATGTTAACCTGGACACACAGAGAAAGTCAGAACTTAATCTTATCAAACTGAAAAAGACCTCTCGCCTACCCCGTATACAAGACAGACACAAACTCACACCATTTTTTTTTAGAAAATTGCATTTTATTAAATAATAACTAACCATGTGCAGTGCATTTACAAAACATTTCCAGCACAGTTAATTGTAATAACTGCCTTTTTAGCTAAAATCTTTCTCTGGATAGATTAAAGTACAGTGATTTTTACTGAATTTGAGTATTTCACATGATGCTAGCATTTAAGAGTATGCAGATATAAATATACATTTTTAATTTGCAACTGTTTTTAATCCTGTTTAACATGTGACCTGCCAGTATTAGAGCTTACATCAGTCAAGAAACAAACTTTTGGATCTTGTATTTTCCATTTCAAATTTTGCATGCTAGACTAGTCCAGTAAATTGAATAAAACACCATAAGGCACTGGTGTGTGTAGTTAAGACTAGCAAATGACTGTAAATAAACAAACTGTATAATTACCAGCACAACTGCAGCAGCAGGCCCCACAAATGCATAGAGAAGACCGCCTTCCAGAGATAGCCAACAGCTGCAAACACACAGACACACACACACACACACACACACACACACACACACACACACACACACACACAGAGACACAGACACAGACACACACACACACACACACACACACACACACACACACAAACAAACAAACAAACAACAACACAAATATCAGCAAATCTTGCATAAAATTTAACATCAGGCATCAACTTAATGGAGCACAGAAGTACACAGTCATATCGTCCTTGGGTGTCTGGGGATCTGTAGCCATATGCCATGGTTCTACATGAGAGACTTTTAGTGTGGAAAAAGAACTATGAGAAGATCTTAATAACACTGTTTATTTCCAGGTATCCTCAAGAGAAAACTTGGGTGGACTGCTGCAATCCCTTGGCTTTTTACTTTACTTCATGCAGATTCTCCTGTCTTTCTGGCCAATGTTTTAATTGGAAGGGTTTTCATGCGCTGTGGTGGGTCTTTTGAGTAAAGATGAAGAACAGTGAAAAGAAAGTAGGGTGTCTTACTATTGGGGTGTCCCGTATCCTTTAGCTTTCGTGAATCCCATTGATATAGCGACAACCAAGGCAGGTAATCCTTAAAAAGACAAATGCAAATGATTAAAGACCAAATACTGGGTAATGATTCAAAGCTTGAGACATTTACAAGCAATGTAAGTATAGGAAATTCTGTCTAAGATTAAGAATAAAAAAGAAACTAGACTTTTATATTTTCTGAACAAAATGTAATGGTGCTATTCCATAAAAAAACGATATGTTATCATGAGAGCTAGTTCTGGCTGCATGCTAGGGCATTGCTTGGTGGTTGCAAGGGTGTTTCTGGGTGGTTGCATAATGGCCCAAGTCAAAATAGCCCACCCCCAAGTCTCTACGATATTCTTGTGCCTGGCTTAAATCCCTCAAATCCCTACAAGTCTATGAGAGTTTTATCAACTGTCAGGGAAAATCTTTGTTTGATCGCTTAGAAAAGAAATAGTACACCTTTCCTCAATAAGTAGCATGATATAAGGTAATATATCGTGTCCATAGCACACTGGTGCGGATCAAATTAGGTGCCAAAGTTTAATACTTAGGAATAGGGATTTGTTAAAATCCATAACCCTACTGTAGTAATAGTAGTAGTAATTGCCTTAGCAAGAACCAATTAGATTCAAAATATGCTGGCTGCAGAACTGTAGAAGCACATTGGATTTTCAAATGAGGAAAGTTAGAATCTTTTTCAACTTCTAAATTGCTTGTGACACACGAGCAGGCAAACATACCAATGAGAATCCCAGGAGTTTTACACTTTAAACCACCATGTCACACCTGCTTTGAATTGAAAGGCTGAAGCAAAATAATAAGTCTTAGGGAATGAACACATACTGATTGTAAGGCTAAAGTATAATGTCATATCAGCATATCTTTCTTATCCTCCCTCTCTCTATTTTTCTGTCTAGTCTTTGCTGGTTTCAAGTAGGATATGCTATAATGAAAGGGCTCTTTCTGTCCCTGCCACTGTCCTGTGATCTGAATATTAACATCGTCCCTCTCTCCCTCTGGTGGCTGAATTTACTGATGCAATCAGTTTGTCAGAACAACCAGCGAGGGGCCTGGCAGTCCCGCCTCCCATTTGTTGTATCTAACTAATGCTCTTCCCTTCGCCACCCAGCAATTTCATCCTCTACCAATCAGAAAGCACACTGCAGTGCACACAGCATCGCTGTTCCACCCTCAGAGGTCGCATTTAGTATCTGGACGGGAGAAAAATCTGAGAAGGATTAATTAATTTGACCTGGAAACTGCCCTTTCTGATATGACTGTTTCCTCAGACATACAAACTATGCTTGCCGATTTATAATTTAGCTGAACAAACTCAAGCTATATCACTTTGGTAGTCTATAGTTTGCCAGATATAAAGAACAATGGGGTAAAATTTCAATGTGCCATGCCTCTTTTTGCCACAGGGCAAAATAATTTCACCATTCTCTTGAGAGGCGTAATTTCTTCTTATGTCCTTCTTATGTTTCTATGACCTGAGTGGCAGTTGATTTGGAGTTACATTTGATTAAGGGGCTCAGCCAGGGGCTCATTCTTGAATTTTATTTATGTGGGTATTAGCTGCAGCACTAGCTCACTTGTGTGCCCTCAGAGAGATAAGACATGACCAGAGGGAAAAAAGAAAGGCTATTTAAAAAATGTAGATGTTCCTTACAAAAGAAGAGTTTTTGAATAGCAACAGGACCCATGTTGCAACTGAACCTAACAATAAATGATCACCATGCTTTTTGTGTTATGGAAACAAGTAGATTTTTGCGTTATAATAAATCCTTTAGAGTATCATGGAAAAAAAGTCATACTGATGAATGGATGCTGACTGATGATGGAATTTCTGGCAGAAATGGGTGATCTGGATCGTATAGGACAAACACTTTTACCTACAATAATCATGTAATATATACAAAGGGATAGTTCTGTTATAATTCACTCATGTTGTTTCAAACCCATATGACTTTCTTGCTTCTGTAGAACACAAAAGTCAGGCAGGATGTTAGCTTCCTTCACTATTCACTCTCATTGCATCTTTTTTTCCCCCAAACAATGAAAGTAAATGGTGACTGAGGCTGTCATTCTGCCTAACATCTCCTTTTGTGATCCACTGGAAGAAATAAAGTCATACAGCTTTGTAACAACAGGAGGGTGAGAATTGATGGCAAAATGTACGTTTTAGGTAAACTGTTGGTTTAATACTTTACACATATGGTCCCATATTGCTATGTCGTTTCATGCTAGAGGCAGACAGTGGTGTAATGACCCCAATGGTTACTGCTGGTGTCCACTAATTATTCTTTTTGTCTCCTCATATTCACTGCTTAGCAACCGGTGTTATGGAAATCGAGTCACAGACTGATACAAAAGAGGGAGCAACAAGTTCATTTGATTGCAGGCATTGCTATGAATTCCACGGCGAGATACAGATCACAAACAACTTATGATTATAATACAACACTAAGATCTAAAATGTGAATCCTGTATAATACAAAACTGCACTGGGGCGTACCACTAATTAAAGAAACATCACACAGATATTCATCATTTTTAATGAATGTATGTTTTCAAATATCCAAACTAATAAATGGTTCACATGTCTGTCCTTGTCAGTCTTCTCCTGTCTAGTCTTTTCCTCAGCGCACAGCAAAACACTGCAATGATTGAAAGAGAGTGCCTTGTTTGTTGCTAGGTAACTGGAGGGACGAGTGTTAGCTTTTCTGTAATCAATTTGATGTGTGTGTAAAGTGGTCAGGTATCAGAAGCCCTTGGGAGGTATGGAACATACTTGACATTATTTAAAAATTTCAAAAGCTAACTCGCATTGTCCACATTTGAGAAATAAATATGAACTAGATGATGGAGCATATATAGAGGAGAGAGAGAGAGAGAGAGAGAGAGAGTGAGAGATGCAGAGATATAATGGAGATCCAAGCACTCACCCCATCCCAGGCAGAGGAACCGTTTCCGGATGAGCCTGGTTCGAACTTTCCCTGTCACGGCCATGTAGGACTGCCAAGCTTCTGTCAAAACCCAGCAAAAAGAAGCCAGGAAAAAGAAGTGCAGAAATGCTGTTGTCATCGTGCATACACCCTGTCCATTCAACACAGATAGAGAGAGAGAAAAAAAATTCAGGTTTAAAACTTGAAACTTTCAAGTAAAAATAAAAATCAGTCTAAACAGTAATCTTGCGAGTGAAGAGAGCCCTGCCTGACCCAGTCTTTGAGTGAAATGTAATCAAATTAACTTGAAAAAATAAAAAATAAATCACAAGAAATGTAAACTGAGATTAACTGAATCCACCAAGATTTTAAAAATTAAAGAGAGGCAAAAAATCAAAACAAATAAATGCATCATTGTTTCTCTTCTATTGATTTGATGAAAAGCAAGGTCATGTGAGAGAAGTGAAATCAAAGGTTGTATTGCTTTAATAGAGAACATGCTTTTCTCCAGACTCGACAATAGTCTACCATGTAGACCATCATCCCATGCTTCTCATTCCAAATCTAGGAAATCTCACTTAGAACATGTTCTCCAGACATTCTCCACACTTTGTCACCAATAGTAAGCAAGCAGAGAGACTTCGGCACAGAAATCACAAAATATTACCATCTTTCTCACTGAATGAGCATCTTCCATGCTGAATTTGGTAGACACAATTTTATAAAATATACATAATAAAAATAAACGTGAAGGACCAAAACACCTTCTCGTACAAGTAACACCTTCACGTACAAGTGTCACCTTGGACCTCCCACCACCAGTTCCCAGTCCTTTTAGAGGCATTTAATTGGTAACTCAACTGCATCATTCTCTTTGCCATCATTGTGGACAGGATGAGTTGGAAACAAAACAGTTGGGGCAACTAAAAAGGGAAGAGTGGTGCCACTACCCCTAAGGAATCATTTAAGGTGTGGCATGACACAATTTACCCATTTAGGAAATGTTCTTAGATTAAAATCCTATGATCTAATTGTAGCCCTAGCCCTATCCCTAACTCTACCTCTACTCCTGACCCTAAATTTAACCCTTAAAAAGGTTGAGAAGAATGCAGCCCTAAGCCTAAAACTTGCCCTAATCTATAACCTATCCCTAAAGTTAATTGTTGGTCTCAGCATGTATTGTGTTTTGGATGTAGGTCATCAGCATGGGATTCTGGTATGTTGATGTCCCTATCAGTTGTCTTAACTAGCTTGACCAGCAAGCCTCCCTTGGTCAATCAGCTTAATTATAAAAATACAACATTGATAGGAATGTTGATCCAGGAGCATGTTGTCCTTGTGCAAAACGTGTAAAATGTGGAGAACATCACCCAAGCCTGGAGAGGAATCCACCCACCATCCAGTGACCCCGCACCACTAACCAAGACCAGAGGGAGAATCTGGATACTTGCGGCATGGAACAATGGTTGGGAGCATCAACCCACTTCCAAGGCTGGTGGTGAAGGCTTGGCCGGCATGAAGTTCAGTTGCAGGAGCCAGAGACAAGCTGAAAGAAACATAATGAAGAATTCCATCTGCTGCCAGTCCACCTGGTGTGGTCAAAAAGTGTGCAGTGAAAATGGATCACAGCTGGTAGCATGTGATAGGGCACACCTGATGCTGACAAGCTCTCCATGCTGCCATAAAACCACTACGGTGTCTCTTCCTCAGCTTCAATGGACCCAATATCCTTGAAAATCAGTTTGTTGTTCACAGCCAGGGTTCTTCTTAGCCAAGCGGCCTCCTGGTCTTGTAACTCTGGACCAGTACTGAATGGACCGTTCCATGACTTCTAGACAAGGACACTATGGCCCTTTGGACTTTTTTCTGTCACTTCCTCAGTTTGTGTTATTTTTTAGGAGAAAAGCCTAAAGAGAGTCATTACTAACACCACTATATCTCTTCATTGTTTGCCAGCAACATGTTAGAACTGTGATAAGTCAACGTTTTGATTGAGAGGGACATTTTGCAGAATCCACACAATGGACCCATTTCACATTTATGGGTTTGGAACACCTAAGTAAACTTTTGCATTGTAAAGTTCTACAGCTGTGAATGGGAGACCACAGCAAATTTTATTTTTGCATTCCTATTTGCTCTAACAGTAAAATAAAATAAAAAAAAATCAACTATTGTATTTACACAACTTTCCAAATGAGGATAAAATAGAGAGCTGTGGACTACAGAAGTCAGAAGAGAGAAAGATGCCAAATTTATTGTCACTCTCTGCAGCTGTATTTGAAACCCAAAAGCAGCAGTGTTGACTTTTTTATGCAAATGTAATATAACAAAGAATACGGTTTAATAAAAATACACAAAATAGTTCAAAAATGTTAAATCTAAAAATGTTTGCTAGATTTAAGCTTCGTAATAGGGCAGAAACATGTCATCACAGTCTGTGAAAAAGGTCCATTAGTGACACATCAAAAAAAATTTACTGATACATCAGTGAAGAAATTTCAGTAAATTATGGGGGGAAGAAGGAAAAATAGAACTATGGAATGGAACTTTGCAACTAAATGTCACACTTATCTTTACATGAACACTTAGCATTCTGTCGAATTGTGCTCTTTTGCTTCAAAATACTTACAACTGGAGTTAATCTTACCATTACATTTTCAGAGGCACAAATGTCAATGAACATAGTTTGGATAGTTGCTAAACACAACAACAGAAGGACAAGCACCAACAATATACATTGCATGTATGCATTAGCCAGGTGATTTCTATATATGACGATATATATATGCCCATACAGCATCAAAATGTCTAATATAGATAGCATCACAAAGAAGAACAATGTGTGGTCAGATTGTTGCTTTGCAAGGGAATTTAAAAGCATATACAGTATACCCACACCAAAGCTCCTAACCTGAGTGGGAATATTTGACTTGTAACTTTAAGTACCAAATGTACTATATCTGTATGCGTGTGGGTTTGCCTGAAGAGCTGGGCTGCAGAGGAAGTGGAGGGGGTGGCACACAGCCTCAGCTGACATCCTGAGTGCACACTGCCCTTTACAAAGGCAAATTGCCGGGAGATATTGAGTCCACTGTGTCTGTATCTATGGCAACAGAAATGGAAGTTCAGGAGAACAGGAAAGTACAACATGGCTGACGTAAAGGGAGGTGTGTGTATGTTTATGTGTGTAGAAGGGCTGATGCTGGTGTGTGCTTCTTGGGTTGAAAATCTCTGTATAAAAGGGATTCATATTTGGCAGCACGAGACAGGGAGAGTGGGATATTAACTATAAGGGTAGTGAGTTCATTTACATGCATATACACCAGCACTCTGGTGTATATGCACTACCTCACTTCAATAAGCTTTCTGACACACTATTTGATGATACAAAAATATGGTAACACTTTACAATAAGTTTCCATTCATTTTAAAACATTAACATGAACTAACAATGAACTTTACTTTTACTGCATTTACTATTCTTAGTTAATATTAATTTGAACATATAGTAATACATTTTTAAAATCAAAAGTTGCATTTGATAACATTAATGCACTATGAACTAACATTGAACAATAGTATTTTTATACATTAACAACATTTAAAAGATTAATAAATTATGTAAAAATATATTGTACATTGTTTGTTCATGATACCTAATGCATTAACTAACATTAACGAATGCAATCTTATTGTAAAGTGTTACCACAAATATTAAAATAAATATACAATCTGCAGAACATTATGTGAAATATAAAATAAAAATAAACCACCAATGTATGTGTTTCATTTAAGTCAAACAAGTTCTCATTTGGGGAAACTACATGTTTAAACACATGAGAGAAATCTGTGTCCATTATGTTGATTGAATGTCAGTCTAATTCACTAAAATGTAATACATGAATTTAACTAATTAATCTTTTCATGAGTATGATCTAAATTCCTCTGCAGTGCCCCATGAATTAGTTATTTTTGCATGTGACACTGCACAGCAGAGTGTAGATGAGTATTTAAATTATTTTATTAAAAAAAATGTACTTTTTTGATAGTTTGGCTGTCTCTTTCAGAAAACAAATGTATTATATGCCTGAAAAGACAGTTTGAGTTGCTGTTTGTGATAATGAAAACCGCAGCTGCACCTAATCAGCAGACGTGGCTGCGTGCATTGGATGATCGCGTTTAGATGTGATTGCTGTGCATATACATGCTGTGAACTGTTATCATGGTACTTTGGTGACAATTTGGCTGTTTGTTACAAAAAATAAACTTATTCTGTGTTTGAAAAGACTCTTTGAGTTGCTGTTTGTTTGACAAATGACAACTGGTACTAATGTAAACAAATAGCAGCACACTTCAGAGGAAGATCACATTTGATGTACTGACTGTGCGTATAAGAGCTGCAAACTTTTAATCATGGTACTTTGGTGACAAGTTGGTTTAAAAGACTGTATGAGTAACTGTTTGAGAGAATACAAATTACATTGTCTGCGCGAAAGCAGATTGTAAGATAACTGGCAGTTGCAGAACCACATATGTCTGACGCTACTCTGCGGGGCCCAGTTATTAACCGTCACATATGTGATGATACGTATAAAAGGGTTAAAAGGAACTCAAAAATTAAAAATGGAACAACCACAATCAGCAATCCTAGCACTTTGGTATGTCATACTAATTTAAGATGTGAGTTTCAATTAGACAGGAAAATTATCAATCAAATACATGCATCACAATTCTGAAGACATCAAAAATTCTATAAAATTCTGTTATAATTTACTCACCCTCATGTTGTTCCAAACCTACATGACTTTCTTCCATGGAACACAAATAGAAACGCAAGGCAGAATGATAGCCTCAGTCACCATTCACTTGCATTGCATCTTTTTTTCCATGCAATGAAAGTGAATGGTAACTGAGAATGTGAACACTCTGCATAACATCTCCTTTGTGTTCTGTTGAAAAAACTATGTCATATGGGTTTGGCACAGCATAAGGGTGAGTAAATTATTACTTTTTTTTTTTTTTGAGAAAAATATCCCTTTAGCACAAAATATCCCTTTAGCACAAATGATATTTTCTCAGTTCTAGCAAGTAATATGTACACATTTATCATCTGATACATTGCCCAGGTTGTTACTTTATAAATCACTGCTCTCTTAGTATTCAGTTTAAAGGAAAAGTGTTAATGTCAATTTGTCATATTACTCGGACAACATGCAAAACCTGGGCTGTCAGAGGATATCTGTAGATGTACTACATTCCTCCCAAAACTGCATATGCTGGAAAAAGTACCACCCAAAATAACATTTAAAGATGCCAAAATCATAAGTTTGACAGTTCAGTAGGTCAGTTTGCCCATTAAACTGTCCTTAATTATTTATCATTCATCTGTTCAAACATGAAACAAGATTGACTAATTTTACCTAAAGGCATAAGTTATAGATAAATAAAAATTAGAATGTGTTTTATATTGAAAGCTATCTCCACAGATCATCAAAGTGGCTGATGTGTCAGAAACATTCAAATACTTGACTTTAAGCGGAATAATTTGATCTGTGAGTCATCCGTCACACTATCTTACCAAAACACAATTCTTTCTTTTCAGATGATTCTTAGAGGGAGTCTTAATATTCTTTTTGAAGATGTGATTAAAAAACACTTTGAATAAATATAATAACATAGCACAATCTGAGTCATTTTAAAGGAAATATATAAAGGAAATTATGTCTTTGCATAGTCTTACACCGATGAGATTTTAAGTGTAACAAACATATGTTATTAGAAGAAATCTATTCTATTCTATTTTATTCTATTCTATTAGAGTTGAATGAAGTCATTCAGCTCCACTCTAGTAAATTTCAACATTGCAAAAATCCTTTAATCCTTAAACAAGATACATTAACCATAGAATTAAAATCTCATGAAATATTAAGACTTTTTTTTTTTTTTCTAAAATTGTATCTTGAATATAAGGTAATTTTTCCATCGGGAAATTTGTTTTTAGCATAAACCTTGCCTAATGTAGCATTTTACTTCTTATGTTATAACAGTAATTTTTTTTTGCAGTCTGGCAATTTGAATGTGGTCTTTCTCACCTCTCATCTACAAATAGTAAACAAGAAAGGCCCCCGTGTTAACCAACAACAATTTAATTATGAAGACTTGAAGAGGCTGTTCAAAACCACTTCATGCTCTTAACTCCATCACTGGTGGTGCTAAGTGGTCTTGTGTGTTATAGTGTAAAACTTGGTATTGTTAACAATGGTTTGAGACATGATGTTGATACCCAGGCCAATTAAACCAGATTCATTAAGCATCAAAAAATAAGAAAATGCTTCCAAAGGTCATATTCCCCATAGTTCCTCAATTTGGATTTATCAGAGATGTTGCCTTCATTACAAAACGCCTCCTTGAGTCGTAGCACAATATCTCAGTTTATTATTTATAACTATTTATTCACACTCTGTCAAGATTATCGCTGGAAACACTTTCCCCTCGCCAATTAATGTTACATATTCTCCACATCTACCCTGAAACAAACAGCACTCTTCAACTGGCATGCCATTTTGTTGCTGTTTTGACATAAATGCCTTAAATTACATTAATATTTATGACAAATGCTGCTGGTTCTCCAAGATCCCAAAATGTTGCCTCACACTATTCAACAAGTGAGGTAAAATAAAAGCACAAATGCTACACTAGCAAACAATTAATAAAGTATGCCAGCATCAATTCCTACTTAATAAGAGACCACAAATTATGAAACAAAGTTTTCTTTATAAGAAAAAAAGAAAAAAATGTCCTCAGCCATTTCCTAATGTAGAGTGAGTATTACTTATGTGATAGTTTAGAAATGAGAATTCCAAACACCCCTCCAAAAGGGAAGTTCATTTTAAATTATGAATGCTTTTCATCATGTCCAAACATTATACGCATTGGTTCTTTCCAATCAAAAAAATCCTTGATGTCTGCATTTGGAAAAATGCTGCAAGCTGTCCTTACATCTTAGCACATGAGAAAATAAACAAGTCAGAGACTGATCAAAAGGAGTAAATTTTAGACACATCTTCAAAGTGAAGATAGGAAACATTTACCTTTGCAAACATGATATATCTTGGTGCAAAAATATATTAAAAAACTTGACCAACACTCCTTATAAGAGCAACATGTAATCAAAACTGACCCATTTACTTTCTCAAGCTATGCATGATAAATCTGTCCACGTTGGTTCAAATAGAAATTAAAAAATATTTTTCTTTGTAATCTTTTATCAAAGTGTAATAACTTGCTTTAAAATTGTTTGCCTCTGAAACAATGCTTCTTTTCAGCTAACATCACAAATCACACTTCTCCATTCCCCTATCAGCCAATGGATTAGTTAATATAGAAAGATCATAATTTTTGCTAGTTTTGCTAATCTTACATAGTCCACTCATATATTCTCAAAATTGCGAAAAACGCTATTTTTAAGTTTCACTGTGGCCCCAAACCAATTTTCTTCAATGTATTTGCCTAAATGATCTGAACTTCACTGAGATGCCTGAAGGTTGCAGTACCTGAAAAGTTTTTTCTTCCACGGTCTCTTTCAGCATTCATGAGTTTTTATTTGAATTTAAAGTAAAAGTTGTGGGCCTCAAAGTGAATAAAATCTGGTTTATATAATGCAGCTGTTTTATTTTCACTGACAGCTGGTACATACTTGCACTCAAATACTTGACAAAGTACCATTGGATAAAATAGCACATATTCTTACAGCGAGAGATAAAAGAAAGTTTGACTGAGCTTCATTTAAGGATCTTGGAGTCCCATAAGTCACCATAGGTTTGCTAATAAAATAACAGCAGATTCTGTTTCTGCATTTCCCAGACTGTTTCTCTTAAACAATCAACAAAAGTTTAAGCATTGAACACATACGCACACGCAAACACACACTCTAGTAGAATATAATTTGAAAATTCTCACATGTCTCATAATTGGTCTGCAAGTCTCAAAGCCTTCTCTTAGCCTTCTCTTAGGGCAGAACAGGGACATTTTGGTAGATCCTAAGCTTTAAGGAAGAGACTTTACAGCTATGGTGACTAATGTTAAAAAGTAATAGTTCTGTTTTTGTTTTTTCACACTTTTGATCACTTACATAGGAACTTATTTACTTATTTACATTTAAGTAAGATCTGGATGCTCATTTGTGGCTCTGTAACATCTGTTAATTCGCAACGATATTGCGTGTGGTCTGCCTTATGTGTTTGTCAGTTCAGTGTATCAGTGTAAATACTGTGGCATTCAAGTGATAAGGCAATCACAAATTCTCAAACACTACAAACTTAAGCATAGCCACTTTGGGCATGGTCATCACTTTATATGTATTCATCCTGGCTGCCCTTGTGTTTTCAAAACAGGAAACATGAATCTCTCTGAAGATGAGTCCAGGGCTCAAGTCTGACCTCTTGGAAAAGCTGGCTTAAGATATTTTCCAGTACACCGCATACCCACATGAACCGCAGATAGAAGAGGTTGTAAAGACACTCGTAGAAGTCTTCCATGTTCGAGAGAAAAGGGGTCGATTACAGGGTATACTGGGTGGATATTCAGCCTCAAGCACAAAATGCTAAACTACAGGACAAAGATGAGCAAAATTGGTTGTTCCGACGTCACTCTTAATTCACTGAAGAACAAGTCAAGGTATGAATGTTTTCCAACCAAAAATGTGAAGAAACCAAAAAGAACAGAAGTTAACTTTTGCCATGCTAATCCTGCTGGAGAATCAGATGAAAGCATTGAAAAACTGAGATGTGAGCTACTGATTGATTTTGTACCGAGGAACAGAACATCAGTAGTAAAAGAAAAGATGTCCAAAACATTATATAACAATTCCCTAAGACTTTTGTTCATCTTCCAAACACAAATGACGATATCTGAAAAAGTTATCTGCCATTTCTTTCTATTCAATGAAGGTGTATGGTGACCAACACTTTGATGCTTCAAAAAGATATAAAGGCATTGTCAATGTAATCCATGTGACTCATGTGGTTTAAAACAAGTCTTCTTAGGTGATTTGATTCCTTTGGGTGCGATAAAAACAATGGAATTTAATCACCTAAGAAGACTTTTATTAAACCACATGAGACGGATTACACTGATGACGACTTTGTCTATTTTTGACACATTAAAGCAGTTAAAAGATTTATTTTCTCTAAAAGAGCAAATACACAGCTGGCATTGAACTTCCTTTTCAGGACGCGTCTTTTTCGCCTCTGTGTAGTTTCTGGATGCAGATTTTTCCTCCCAACCTCTGATGGTCATAAAAGCTGCCTCGCGTGCCTGGGCTGCAAAAACACACAGGCAGCGTTTTATGGTTTTATGGCGTTTATGGTTCATGTTCTCAGTGCAAGAACATAGCCATGGCAGCATTGTGGTCGCAGCTTTCTTTTGTCATGAGAGAAAGCCACTTCAGCCACCCCCCACGCCTTGCCTCCTTCCTACGGGATTGGGGCAGACATCGCGGGCGATGAAGGTGATTTGGGGATAATGACGGGTTACGTTTCGCCGGGTAAATTCCCTCGAACCACCCGCCTCCCCAGCACGCTTGCTTGCTTCCATCCGAGCTCGGGATGAGTGCGGCCCTCTTCACGTCAGGCCAGCCGGTCCATTGAGCTCCCGGAATTGGATGACGACATCGCCACTGCATCGGAGAGCGTTATAGTGGCGTCTGATGCTGATGACTCGCCTGGGCCGCCACCTTCGTGTCTGCTCACCCAGTCTGAGCCTGACGCACAGAGGTCCGCTATGCTTTCCCGGGCTACCGCAAGCGCGAGGCTGGACCGGGAAACCCCGCCCCCACGGCTACTCGAGTTCCTTTCTTCACAGACATGCATGACGAGTTAAGTAAGCCGGGGGTGCAGAGCAAGGTAAGCGCTTAGAGTCTTTTCTCAGCACTACGTTCCTTTGCCTCCCGACACCGCATTACCTGTTCCGCCCCGCTGCTCTGCCCCACCGGGTATGTCAAAAATAGTTGCCTAAGAGGCCCATGTGATGTATTTCGCCACTTTTACCTCCCCCTTCCTGGGCAGGTGTGGTCTCCGCAGGGTCTTTTCCCCCTGAAAGAATGTGTGAAACTTGACCGTCAAACAGGAACTCAGCAGTTCTAGTCCTACGCCTACGTCAGGGGAGTCGCCCACTAGAGGATTATGTTGGGGACTTCTGCGCTCTGGCCTGCCAGGTGAACTTTAATGAGGTTGCACTCAAAGACATGATCCATTATGGATTAATTGAGCCAATCTCTTCACTGATGCCAGGGGTTCAGAGTACACACAGCCTGGCTCAATATATCGACCTCGCCTTGCATATTACTGGTTCTAAGTTCACTGTGGGGGAGGTGGATGCCAAGCCAGTGTCCCACATCATGGTCGACAAGCCAGTATCCCACATCATGGTCGACAAGCCAACGCCCATGCCTGCCATGGCCAACGTGTCAATGCCCACACCTGCCACGGCTAATGAGCTTTGTCTAATGAGCTGCGCTGCCAACTTCAGCCTCACGGAGGAGGAGAAAGGCTTTCGTTTCCAAGTCTCTGCCCATGTTCATGGCCACAGAGGTCGTTTCCAAGTCTCTGTCCATGTACACGACCATGGAGGTCGTTTACAAGTCTCTGCCCATGTTCACGACCACACAGGTCATCTCAGAGTCTCTGCACATGTTTTCGACCACGGAGGTCATCTCCAAGTCTTTGCCATGTACATGACCACGGAGGTCATCTCTGAGTCTCTGCTCATGTACATGACCACGGTGGTCGTTTCCAAGTTTCTGCCCATGTATACACCCACGGAGGTAGTTTCCGAGTCTCAGTCCATGCCCACAACCCCCAAGGTCATTCCCGAGACTCAGTCCATGCCCACGACCACAGAGGCTGCTCCCGAGACTCTGTTCATGTTCGCGACCACTGAGATATTTTCCCATTTTTCCAGGACTTTTAGTTTTGAGCCTCCCACAACTCCGCTTTCCACGACTTTGACACAAGTCATGTCACCATCATGTCAGAGTCAGCTCCAGGCCATGTTTTCTTAATGGCATTAATCGCACCGAAGGCCTAGACTAAAAATGCATGGGCCACGGCTGCTCAAACATTGCAATTTGATTTTCCTTTGTGCCTTTGCCTGCCATGGGCAACATTAAAACTGCTTCTCTATACATAAATCTTACCATTAGTTCTCCAAAAAAATTTAATTCGGCCATTATTTAAAGTAATTGTATTGCTTATGAAGACTTGGAAAGTACATTTCTTGGTGTGAGTGCAAATGTTTTTTTTTTGTTGTTGTTTTTTTTTATCTAGATCTTGTTATAAAAAAACAGGTTCAAAAGATGAAAGTTAAAACTTAAATTCTTATTTCAAGTAATCAATTACTTGTTTTGTTTTATTTGTGTTAGAGTACTTGACTACAAAATTACTTGAAATGCAGTCCCATAAGGCATCAGTGACAAAATAAATCCAAGATGCTTGACAAAGTGAGAGAAATGTTGATTATAAATACTTTTGTATTTCATTCAACAATGAAATCAGTATCAGTAAAAAAAAGTTTTAATTTAAAAGGAAACTATTTTATCAATTTATGAATAATGACTTCAAAACTAATAATGGATTCATCAGAATAATATAAAAATTATTAATATTACTGAATATCCAAAAATCACAATGATGAAGCGACAATTTAAATAAACATATCCAAAATTACAACAAATTTTGGATTTGTTTAAGCATTTAAATGGATACAAAAAGCGTAAGCCTTCTAAATGAAAATGTGCATGTTTTGATTTCAAATCGGATGGGCTTGTTCTTGACTAATTGTGTGCATCTGAAGTTTATCAAGTATAAGATATGACTAAGATATGACATCACATTGACTAAGATATGACATCACACTTTCCACTTCTTGAAAAGTCTTTGTTGATATCACATGATTCACACATGATTCCCATGCATTTATCTATAGCCTAAACTGGATCACGCTGCTAAATTCCTGACCTGAAGTGATGATTTCAAGTCGGAGCTTGTGATCAGTAAAATGCTCCATAAAGGTTTAAATGTTCCATAGATTATTCATCTATTAGGAATATTCCTTCTTATGTAAAATGAAGAAACCAAAACATGCTGTAATGATGGCAGACTGGAGAAGACAGGATCCAATTGCAGCTTTTAATGGAAAAACTCAAAGACACACAAAACTCAAGAGAAAGCGCTAAACTTGAACACAAAGCTACATAACAGACTGGATAAACTGAACAAGAACTGACAACGAACAGAAGAAAACAGGGATTAAATACACAGACTACTGAGCAAACAAGGAACATCAGGGACAAATGAACACAAGAACCAATGAACAAAGACAAGGAAAAGAACTGCAAAACCCATAATTAAACAAACGACACAAAGTGAACATTAAACAAAAATAGCAATCCCTGGTGGTTGCCAGGGTAATCATTATAGAGCCCCCCATCTAAGGAGTGGATTCTGAAGCTCCTTAACTCATAAAAACAAAAATAGTTCCTGGGAGAATCAGGAGGCTCAGGGGGTGAATTGCAGGAGGTGGAGCAGCAGAAGGAGCCCAAGGGGGTGTAACCGCAAGAGGCGAAGGCTCAGGGGTCAGAGCCAAAGGAGTCTAAAGGGATGGAGACCCAGGGGGCCTAGGAGGAGGAGCCACAGTAGGCGGAGGCTCAGGGGCCAGAGCCACAAGAGGCAGAGGATCTGGTGTGGAGCCACAAAAGGCTCAGCATATACAGGAGGCAAGGACTCACAGATTATGGCATCTGGCGATTCAGAGGTCAAGTCAAAATGGGACTCAAAGTGTTCAGAATTCAGAATGGCTGGGGACTCAGAGAGAAAGGTACTGGGGGACTCGGAGAGCAAGGCATTAAGGGAGTCAAGGGTAGAGTCAGAGAAGACTCGAGGGGCAGAGCCATGGAAGACTTGAAGGGCAGGGCCATGGAAGACTCGTGGGGCAGGCCATGGAAGACTCGAGGGGCAGGGCTATGGAAGACTCGAGGGGCAGGGCTATGGAAGACTCGAGGGGCAGGGCTATGGAAGACTCGAGGGGCAGGGCCATGGAAGACTCGAGGGGCAGGGCCATGGAAGACTCGGAGGGCCGAGTCACTGGACTGGGGTTAGCAGACTGGGTGGCTGCTGGGCACTGAACAAACTGATAGCTTGTGTCTGATAGGTGCTGGCCACTGGAATGAGCAACAGAATGGTCGATGGCAGCTGGGGACTGGACAGGCTCATCAATGGCCTCAGGGAACTGGACAGGCTTGTCGACGGCCTCCTTGGCCGGGAGCACTGGCAGCGACAGGGGAACAGCCTCCATGGCCATGAGTGCTGGCAGAGGCAGGGGAACAACTTCAATAGCCGTGAGTGCTGGCAGCAGCAGGGGAACGACCTCAGTGGCCAGGAGCACTGGCAGTGACTGGGGAATGGCCTCCATGACCCTAAGTGCCGACAGCAGCAGGGGAATGACCTCTGTGGCGTAAGTGCAGACAGTAGCAAGGGAACGACCTCCGTGGCTGTGAACACAGGCAGCGGCAGGGAATCAACCTCCATGGCTGTATGCGCCGGCAGCGGCAGAGGAATGACTCTGTGGCCGGGAGTACCAGCAGCAACAGGGGAACAGCCTCCGTGGCCGTGAGCACCAGCAGCAGCAGGGGCATGACCTTCGTGGCCGTGAGTGCCGACAGCGACTGGGAAGCAGGTACCCTCTACTCCTCTCCGGATGGCCAGGAGCACTGCTGTGGGAACAGCCTTTGTGGCCAAGGAGGTTGGCACTGAGACAGACGAGGCTTCACCCGGTGGCTCTGGGACGGATGAGTCTTCAGGCGCTGGCTTTGGGATGGACGAGGCTTCAGACACAGGCTCTGGGACGGACGAGGCTTCAGGCACTGGCTCTGGGATGGACGAGGCTTCAGGTGCTGGCTCTGGGATGGATGAGGATTCAGGGGCCTGCTCTGGGATGGATGAGTCTTCAGGCCCTGGCTCATTGACTGTGGCAGGCATTGGTGCTGGCTTGTTGACTGTGGCAGGCATGTTTGCTGACTTTTTGACAGTGGCAGGCGTGCTCAGCTGGACCTCCATTATGGGAATCTCAGAAGAGGGAGCCTTTAGAGCTGCGTGGTGACTGGAGCAGTACCCCACTGTGTAGGGGGAGGAACTTAGCAGTAGGGTTAATCTATGTACAGTTCCAAAGTACAGTTAAAGCTGCCTCCTGTCATACATTACTTGATGGGCTCGTTGAGCCCAAATTGAACAGTTTACACAATCTGCGAGGGCAAAAAAAAGCTCAGTGAACTCTTCAATTGTTTCACCCTCCTGCTTCAGAGATATCAGTTCCACTGCTGGCTCCATTTTTTGGTTGGTTCTTCTGTAATGATGGCAGACTGGAGGAGGTAGGATCCAATTGCAGCTTTAAATGGAAAAACTCAAAGACACACAAAATATATGAGAAAGCGCTAAACTTGAACACAAAGCTACATTACAGACTGGATAAACAGGACAAGAACCGACAATGAACAGATGAAAACACAGGGATTAAATACACAGAGACTAATGAGAAAACAAGGAACACATTGGACTAATGAACACAAGAACTAATTAACAAAGACAAGGAAAAGAAATCCCATAATCAAACAAAAGACACAAAGTGAACAATAAACAATAATAGTCACCCCTGGTGGTCGCCAGGGTAATCCTTACACATGCTATTTTTTTTTTCTTCTTCTTTAAATTGTGTTAAATTTGAAAATGTTAAGTGTTCTTGAACTCTGGTAAGGCATTATATAAATGTATCATTAGTAGTATTATTCTTTAACAAAATAAGGGTGACTTTCACCTGTTTGTAGGCTACACTCATTTTATTTTAATTTATTTTAATGTTTGAATTTTTATTTATTATTCACTGTAAAATGTGTGCTTGATATTTCACATTTTGCTTGACACCTCTTGCCTCCAGAATAATGTTGTTATACATGCAAAGGAAAATTCTGTTTCATGCAGATATTAATATCTGAAATACCAGGAGAAACCACAAAATATTCCACAGTTAATGTAACCTACAAAGTCAGCTTCATCTGCTAAGAAAAATTTGTTTTTAAATAATATTTATTAAATAACTGTATAATAATAATAATAATAATTATTATAATTATTAATATTTTTATTATTAGGCTATTATTATGAAAAGGCATCCACAAGGCATATTTGTTAATAGAAACTGTGTAAGAGTAATACTTAAAAACGGGTGTTTAAATTAGTTTTGATGCACTTCTGGTTTAAGCCTCGCCCACACCTGGTTCTATCAGAATACAGAGAGACATAATTTTGTCAAATGAACAGATACAGATACAAATACAGATAATGGCTCTACTGCACACCACTACTTATTAGAGTATCACACCTTTAGCTTAGCAACATGCAACCTTGTTACATCAACCTCAAATAAAATCAGTTTCCAGTCAAGTCTCTAATGCAAAACGCTATTCGAGTGGAGTACAGGTTTGTTACCTAAGTAGAGCATTCTAATTTATTAACTTATTAGGGTCCATCTCTGTTAGGATGGTGCCATAGAAGGTAGCTGCCTATGTAGGAAGTAGACAACAAGGCAGTCCAGTAGGTTTTAGAACTTCCCATCCTGCTTAATGTTTTTCAAGTCAGGGCAGACAAAGAGAAGATGTCTGCCCTGACACTGCTTTTTATAAATCCACTGTCCTGACAGTCTTAGCCTAGGCCTAATTCATTTAGCTCACTGCTGGTTCCAGGTTGGGGGCAATGGTTAGATCCATATCTGTGCCCTTTTCTCCTAGAGTAATAGTTGCTCTAGTTGTACCTTATGATCACCAAGAGAATGGGAAAGAGAAAAGCACATTTTGATTAAGTGACAGATGACTGAACTGTTGTCAGCAATCTTAATAATTTTGTGGGACTGCAGTTGAAATTCTTTTTAACTTTGATGAAAAAAATATGTCAGCCCTTTGTTCCATTAAAAAAAAAATTATCTACAATACAGCTTTTGCTTATAATGGTTGTTAACACAGGGTAAAATATAACTTTTTGCTATACCTGCTGATGGCGAGTGAATAGAGAAAATTGTTGAAACCTCTCTCATGTTGAATGCAAAATTATGTGGTGTGGAATTAAAAAATGGAGATGACAGAGTGTATGATCAGCAATGACAGGCTTTCAGATCAGCTCAACATTTGGAACGGCTGCAGGCTGAGCGCTCTTCCTCGTATGGCCATCACGTCACATGTATGACCTTCAGCTAGAGGCCAAAACCTCTGTTCTGCTGTGACACACATTTGTCGTATCGGCTCCAACAGTGATGAAGCAGGAATTATACTAAATTGTCACTTTAGAGCACAATCGTGGCAAAAGAATTGAGTAGCAAGACAGTGATACAGCATAGAATAAAATGTTATTGCCATGGTAACACTGAAGCACTGACCATTTAAAATGCTGAACTGATGTATTAGATGTGGACAGAGCAGAGCTCCAGATGTAATTAAGGACCAGTAACAGCATACCGTACCTGGTCTAGTGCTGTCATCAAGACCTATACATTCTTCCAAGCTTAAAAATACTTGTGTAATTATGATTCTTAGATAATGTCTTAGTGCCAAAACAAATATAATTTTTTAATACAAATAAATATGCACTATAACGTAAATGGCACGATTAATGGTAAAAAAAGACATAAGCTCTTTTCTAAAACCTAATGAGATTCCTACAAAGACAGCATTTTAAGGCATTATAAGCAAGCTCCCAACACAAAGGATGTTCCAAAATGTAAAACTAGAAAAATTCTTTTGCCTACTAAGATTGCTCGTTTTAGCCAAATTCTATGGTAGAATCACATATGTTGATCAAAAAACACAATTAATTCAATACTGAAAAATACTAAAGCTCACACTTATAATCAATCATCTTAACCAATCATAGCAGATTGCAAGAATTGTTTTGAAATAAAAAAAATACATACGTTTACATTAATAAAAGTTCCAAAGGGGAATTTTGTACTATTGGGAGTATCTAAAATATTTACAAATGAAACATAATTTTCCTGCTCACTGTCTAAGCTTGCAAATTTCCTTATACTGTATCTTTAAACAGCAATGTTCAGTCTTACGACAAATATGTGTCTGAAGTGGGGTTGTTGTTTAAATAATTAGAGTAAATAAGCAACTGTCATGTGTGAAACTTGTTTTCCCCTTTCCTTGTCGTTCTCTGTGTCCTACACGAATGCTTATAACCATACATTTGTGTTTATTTGTTGTCTAAAATATATTTGAGTAAATGTACACTCTGTGCATATTTCTTTAGAGGTTCTTAATTTACATTTTGCAATGCTTTATTATGTATGTGCTTGGGAATATTCAATAAAAAAGAATATATTCACGTGTGAGTTTTATATTCATTTCATTTGTCAATGACATGACTTTGGCTTATTATAATTTTGCCAATGTGTAAAAGTGAACAACTCGGTTAAAGTCTGTCCTTAATGGTTGCTTTTATACCCATATACTGTTATGGACTTGCTGACTAGCATCACATAGGTTTGCACTTGGAGGAGACCCTCAAGGGCTGAGTGGAGCATTTGGGACAGGGCCAGCAAGGCAGCACGCTAGGTTTTGGAACAGAGCTATATAGTCAGCCTTGCCTTTTCATCAATTCACTGTAACAGGCAGAAATTTAAACTCAAGTCTGAGGCTTGGATTTGAATCACACTGAAGTCCTATAAAAATTGACTTCAGACTTGACTTAGACTTGTAAGTAATTGCCTTGAGACTTGAGCACTTTCTGTTGCTCTTTTTTTCCTTATCTACTTCCTTTTAGATAATTACAAGTTAATGATCAAGAAAATTCCTAGAAATACATTTATAAATGTTTTTTTTTTATTATTTATATGAAATATATGTCCTGCAACAGGGTTAATAAAACTTACATGCAACCAAAAGGGATTTAAGATTTGACTGGGACTCATAACAAACCTCTTTACAGGACATTATTAACCTTTGTATTTAACTTCCTTCTACCCCAGAGCACTCATTACAATTAGTATAATTGTAAAAAGTGTGTGGCTTGATGCCATGAGAAAAAAAAATACTTTATTGAAATGTGTGACTGTATGCTTGACTAATGTATTATTCCCACAATGTGTTGACTCACTCAGAAGCCCTATCTGTGTGGGCAGCATAGGAATAACGCTCTCCTCTGTGTAAACCCTCTTCTGATGATAACCAAAAACCACCAGCTGTGCTAGTCCTGACAAGCTTGTAAGCAGTGAGAAATAAACCCCTTTTTTGTTTACTCAAATGAGGGCAAGTGAGTGTTATATGTGAGTGATTGAATTATTAAACTTTGTTCTTTGTTATTTAGAAAATTAGATTTCCATATCTAATCAGCTCTGATCTTGAATTTGAAATAGTGAGTGTGACAAAATTTCACTCACAATACATTTCTAAATATCTAAAATACCACAATTACATCACAAATTATTTTACAATTTCTCCACACTGTGAGCTAAAGAAACTATTGTGTTACTATAGTGTTCTACTACTGCCTATTTGGTCCTTTTTAAATCAAAATCAAAACATTTAAAAAGCTTATAAATTCTTTCACTCTACCTGCACCCTGAACTTTAGAACTTCCATTCACAATGGCAACAAATGTTCACATTCACGTGGGCTCCAGATATTGCAGAGAGACTGTTATATAACAGGACCATTTGGGTTGTGAACACTAAGGGACTTTTGCTTAAAGTTTATTCAAGTGCTATAAAATCGATATGCAGCACACTGTCAACCATTCCACTTCCTGTAGCTCAGTAATCATCTCTTTCCAATGACAAAATAAACAAGACAAAGACAAAACTTCACTACACAAAAACTACACAATGTGAATATTGGGATAGCTCTTCTTAATTCAGAAATGTCCTTGAAATGTTGAGTGCTGCCATTTTAGCTGCATGCTTGAAAGTCCTTTCAGAGAATAAAATTGACAGTTCATTTTCTACTCCTCTGATGTGCTAATTGAGAGCTATATTCACTCATCCAATAAAAAAGAGCAAAACCTGTTTGATTATGTCAACATAACTCACTCACCAAGACTAGCATGTTACAATGTCAGTCATTCCAACTTATTTGCAGATGCACAACAGCTCTGGCCACACATCTATTCCATTTATGGTTTACCCGGACACAAGCTTACATGTCTGATCCACATCATACACTGGATGTTTTAATATAGGTTGTGTTTGCATTGTATAATTCAGAACTCAGCCTACTGAATTCAGGTAAATGTATTTAGCAGCTCTGAACATAGAGGCATCATCATCATTCCTCTTTGGCATTAGACACAGAGTGATGTTCTCATTCGCTAAAAATAACTATCAAGGCTGACTGAGTACTGAATCAAGACTCGAAAATATAATCTAGAAACACTGGATTGCTAAACGATGCTAAGAATGCTCAGAAGCTCACAGGATACATTTTGGAATGATCACGGTCTCATATTTACCATTATAAACACTTGCAATGATTGGAAGTTGGGGGTCTAATTTGCATGTGAATATAAATACAAACTTAAAAACATGCACATAAATGGATTACCATAAGAAAAGAACTCAATTCAGCCATAACCATTTTTTACAAACATAACATTAAGAGCATTTAGCACAATGCATAGCACATGACACAAACACTTGAACAACTGGATAGGTAGGTCACTTCAGAGAAAATTAGGCCAGCCAGCTTGACTTTTAGTGAATCACAATGCCTCAAAGCTTAGGAATTAAAATGGACTAGGGGGGCTGGATTGCTTGTGTTACTGGAAGAACATTTGACAAACAGAAAAAAAGAGAGATCTTTGTCAAGGTTTCATGTGCAGTATAAACCCTGAGATGACAAGATGGAAATAATGCCACAGCAAAGTAGGTGTCTCAAAGCAAGACAAGCCTACAAGATCACGCACACAGACCAAGCCTAGAAATACATATGAGAATCCAAAGTGGACTTAAAGGGACAGTTCACCCAAAAACGGAAATTCTCTCATCATTTACTCAACCTCATGCCATCCCAGATGTGTATGACTTTCTTTCTTCTGCTGAACACAAATTATGATTTTTAGAAGAATATTTCAGCTCTGTATGTCCTCACAATGCAACTTAACAGTTTCCAAAAGCTCCAAAGCTTTTGAAGCACCAAAATGGGCATAAAGGCAGCATAAAACAAACAATAAGACTCAAGTGGTGTGGGAGGATGGGGCAGGGCCATGATGCTGCACACCCGACCCCTAATCAAGCTGATCAAGCCCGAGAAGTATAAAGGTGACCGGAGGCAGCAGCTCGTGAGAGAGAATTACAGGCAGCTGCCCTGTATGCGTTTATGTTTGTGTCTTTTTGTTTAAGTAAATCATTAAATGATTATTTATGTTGTTAAGCTGATTCTCTCCTACTTCTTCCCCTTTTACCTTGTTAGAAGTGGTTAAATCTATGTCTAATGAAGTGATATGATAAGTGTGGGAGAAAAACAGATTGATATTTAAGTCCTTTTTTGCTATAAGTTCTTCCCCCTGCCTAGTAGGTGGCGCCATGCATGACAAATTACACCCATTCAGTTGCATTGTGAGGACCTACAGAGCTGAAATGTTCTTCTAAAAATATTTGTTTGTGTTCAACAGAAGAAAGTCATACACATCTGTTATGGCACGAGTGTTCGTAAATGATCAGAGAATTTTCCCATGAAATCAATGTTCAGATTCTCAGTTGCTGCTTGGAGGGCTTAATCTTCTAATCTTAATGTGGAAATATTTGAATAACACACAATATAAAAGTGATTTTTTAAACAGACATATTTACCGCATTATGTGTCTGCGTCTGTCCAACTAGGATCAGAATGTTTGAGCAGATGATCGAAAGACAGAAATTGATCAGAATAATTGATCTCTCCGACCTGATGTACCTGCAAATAAAATGTTTTATCAAGTATATATTAAAACCAATTGCATTTTCCCATTAGTCCTCCAACCTCAGATATTTATAATATCCTTTGTACCTAATACCAATTATGCACTTACCTCCATAGAACACCATACACCACAGCTAGTGTGATCAAGGCCAGGCAGGAAAGACCACAGCCTACTATTAGAGTCACAGATGGAACCCCTGAGTACTCCATAGCCTGTGAATAACACACACAAGAGCTTCAGTGAGCGATTTTCAGACCCTTGTACCACTAATAAAAGCCCATTCCAGTGCCTGATAATAAAGCACATTACAGGATGGACACTTACTGCAGCATGGCCATTTATACTGCCCAAATTTAGAAGATTAAAGCACAAGCTTTTTTGTCCTGCAACATTCAATCTTCCCTTCACATTAATAAAATGTATTTAGCCTCCACATTAATAAAATGTGTTTAGCCTCCATACGAATGCACAGTGCTCATTATCAACAGGTATGTGCTTAATGTAACAAAGCACTGATAATTAACCACTTTAGATAACAATCTATTCTGTTCTAATTATTGTGGGACCGGGGCCAGGGTAGCTCAGCGAGTAAAGACGCTGACTACTACCCTTGGAGTCATGAGTTTTAATCCAGGGCATTCTGAGTAACTCCAGCCGGGTCTCCTAAGCAACCAAATTGACCTGGTTGCTAGGGAGGCTAGAGTCACATGGGGTAACCTTCTCGTGGTCACCATCATGGGGTTTGCTCTCAGTGGGGCGCGGGGTGAGTTGTGCGTGGATGCTGCAGAGAATATTGTGAAGCCTCCACACATGCTATGTCTCCTCAGTAACGTGCTCAACAAGCCATGTGATTAGATGTGCGGGTTGACAGTCTCAGACGTGGAGGCAACTGAGATTCATCCTCCGCTACCTGGATTGCGGCGAGTCACTACGCCAACACGAGGACTTAGAACGCATTGGAAATTGGGTATTCCAAATTGGAAAGTATTTGTCCAATTGAGGATGTTCAATAATTGGATTAATAATTGGTATGTTAGCATGTGTACGACACTCAAACAGAGAGATTAAATGAGCATTTAAGTGTAACCGCACATAACATATATCGTGAGTTGATAAATTTTACCATCTACCATCTTCATTTGTCGCTTGTATTGGATGCACAGGCCTCGACTAAACCCTCATGATGCACACCATCCCTCTCACCTATTCCATTTATTTATGCCTTTTCCCCAGAATTCCATATGATAACTGCCCCCCCCCCCCCCCCCCCCCCCCTCTCTCTTTCTCTCTCAATCTGGCTCCCAGGAGCCACAAGTCATTGTGACATATCAGCTGTGCATTGCAATGATAGGAGTTATCAAACTTTGCCCCTGCTGCATAACCAAGATGAAGACAACACTATCATTTTCACAAGGGAGCCATTATTCAATGTCTGGTCACATGGGTAGAGAAAAAATGGCTGCCTCTTATTCTGTAAAGTAAAACAGAGCCATACAATATAGCCGTCTATTCTTATGGAGCACATAACCTGTTTCTGAACCTATTAAGCATAATTGGTGAAAAGGCCACAGCTGATGGAATAACATGTCAAATGTGATATCCAAAGCTTCAAGCAATGTATAGAAAGGGTAAAACAGAGATTAAGATTTTCTATTTTATAGCCAACTGTTATCTTCATGTACATCGTTCTGTAAATGGAAGACTTTAAAAGAGAATGTACAATCTATAGTCCAGAATATCAGCATCATTTCCAACCACTAGCCTAATTATTATTTTATCAATGCAAATAGCAAATATTAAGTCTATTCATAAATATTTGATGGCAAATAGTAAAACACAGGCGATTATGTGCGTAAACACACACACACACACACACACACACACACACAAGCTTTGCCAAATGAGCGCAGGTAGATCTGTATCATAACCTGATAAGACATTATTAAAGCTTTTACAGTCATTTGAATACCAGCGACACTTTAATCAATACAGCAGCTTATCAGATCGGGAGGAGAAGACAATGCCTGTACTTACTATTTCTCTGGGTTGTTGAGCCAAAATGGCGAAGGTAGATACCCGATCACATAAGCATTTGGTGTGGGATGCATCGGTGAGCACAGTTCTGCATCCTCTCGAGCTCCAGCTGCCCCACGAATCGTTCCTACACAACACAGACAAGATTAATTCGGACCGCAGCTCGCTTTGACAAGCTTTTTATTTCGTGTAAATCCTCCACTCTAAATCCTTAACAATGCGCTCAATTTCAGTCTAAATCTCATTCACTTCACTTCTTACTCAAGCGACAAGAAAGTACACGCGACGCGTTTCAGTGCGGATCGCCCGACTGTGGCGCGAAGCTCTGTGGAGCTTTCCAGCGCTGTGGTGCTGAACGACTCTCTGCTCACACACTCACACCACACAAGAAAATAACGAGTCTTTACCGAATCTGTGGCTGTTTTTCCCCTCTCGTTCTGCTTCGGGTTTCGTTTATTTCTCTCTATCAGTGTATAATTCCTTTCGTTTTTCTAATTAGCAGCTTTTGAAAGCTTTCCTGAGGGAACAATTCAGGCTAGAAACGGCGGACAGCATCCGATTGATACTCTCTCGCCTCCCGCCTAGCGCTCGAACGGAGGGGGGGAGGGAGGGGGGGTGCCTCAGAAATAACTCCCTTCTCTTGTTCGTTCATCCAGATTGCAGCGTTTATTGCTGGATATCTTTAATGTAACCTTTTCTACACTTTTACATTTTGCAGTATTCTTTTTCGAGGCGCAAACGTCGGGGAAAATTCGAGCGGAAGCGTTCTAACCACCCCGTGAAAGCGGGCTGGATGGTAGCAGCCAATTTCTCCTTCTCTGGCGAGCAAACTGATAGAATAGACATTTCACCTGTTTATTAATGCTTACACATCTCGGTTGATATTGCAGTAGTTACATCTAAAGGTCAAACCAGCTCAACAGACAACAGTAAGACTATTTTAACAATTGAGTATTTTATAGGAGAAAATAGGTAAATAAATAAGCTGATAAACGTGGTCCATGTTCTTGTTTACTCCACTTAACTGATCAATGTTAGACATTGTGTTGTGTAAAATAATAATATCAGAAGCTGTGGTATTACAAAATGCCTCTAGTTTACACATGCTAAGTCAACAAATGCTAAAGTAGAAACGAATTTATTTTATTTTTTTTTATACGTGTGATGATTAACCAGTTGAATATAACTGGTGTATAAAAACATAGCATTTAATTACAGTGCCTCTAAATGATGCATAACAAATACAGCCTTTTTCTGGAGGCTGTATGACATGCAACCCTTCATAACCCTTCCCAAAGGAAAACTGTCTGCACATCTCCGTAATTAAATTGCAGCAACGTTCTCTTCCAAGCTTTTAATTAAGTTTTAAAATGCACTCTTATACATATACTTGGGTTAGACTTTGTAATAACTTTCATTAGCAAGTCAGTGAAAGATATTATGTAATAACAGATCAGTAGTTCATGTACATTCAAATAGATAGACACACAGATATACTAGACATACAGACAGACAGTCAAAAGATAGATAGACAGCCAGGCAGCCAGACAGATAGACAGACAGACCAAGACATTCTTAAATACATTACAATGTACATTATGAACACTATAATGTAAGTAGTTCACGTACATTCAATTAGATAGATACACAGATAAACAAGATAGACAGACAGACAGACAGACAGACAGATAGACAGATAGATAGGTTTGGGAATGGGTGTTCTCACCAAACCAAAAAATAATAATAATAACCTTTTCAGGCAATAAACAGTCCTTAGGGTATGGTAAAATAACTTTTTTTGCAAGGTTGTTAAATTTTAACGGCATGACGTATTCGAATGGCCTGCAGTGCTCTATAATACAGCAAACAGAAAATAAGGAAAAGGCATGTATTAGCTCCATAGGCTAAGCATGAGAAAAATGGTGCCATCTGGTTCTCTATATATATATAGAAGCCAGGGCTCCGGAATGAATACATAATATCATAGAATTCATGAGTTCATCAGGTCCTGAGTGTAAATATTTTGTGAACACTGTGTATTATAGATGTATTTTAGGAACTGAGGTTGAAATATCAAAATTCACCCCAAAATACACACCTTTTAGCAAAATGTATGCCATTGTCATTAGCACAGCCAAAATGATTGAAGATCACATATACGCACAACAGACAGACAGAGAGACAGACACATAGACAGATAGACAGATAGATAGATAGATCTCTGTACCATCTAAACATATTGACTGCAAGCCGACAGCAAACAACTCTTGGCGTTTATTGGGATGTTGTGGGATGGATTGCTGTGGGTTACTGTGTCAGCAAACCCAATTGATGTGATGCACTCAATATGTGGTCAATTCATCCAATCATTGAATGTATGAGTCACTAAAACAGAAGCTACGCCACCTTATCATAATTTTCAAAACAGTAATATCATGCATGCTTGATGGTAAATGGCATCTTTAAATTAGAAGGACATTAATTCAGTAAAATAAAAGTGATTGCATTTTGGAAACGTAATGAAATCAATGAAGATTCATTGCTCTGGTAATTCCAGTTTAGTTATTTGAGTTGGATGAGAAAATTATTTATTTTCAGTTTACTTGCATCTACTCTCTCGTTACTCACTTGGCTTTTCTGGTCTGGGAGAGTATTGAAAGACATGCCGTCTGTGGAGGAGTCTGTGGGTGTATGAATTACGCTGGGCTCAAGATAGACTCGGTTTCTAGGCGATTATACATGGAGGAACTAATGACTGGAGCCTTAATATCCAAGCCAATGCGCTGTCCATGGTGCTGAACCACTTAAAGGGATATTTCACCCAAAAATGTTCATTCTGTCATCATTTTCTCACCCTTATATCGTTCCAAACCTGTAAGACTATCTTTCTTATGTGGAACACAAAGTAAATGTTAAGAAGAATAAAATTCTCAGTCACCATTCCCTTTACATTGTATGGATAAAATATACAATGAAAGTGAATGGTGAATGACATTAACCTACTGCCTAAACATCTACTTTTGTGTTCCACGGAAGAAAGATGCCAGGTAATGGGCACTAATTCACTACAGAGCACAAATAGAACATTGTTACAAAAATGCATATTAATGAATAAAAGAGAATGACACTTTATTTGAAGGTAACTAAATTTATAACACCATAATTATGTTTAAGCATTTATTATAATTTTTTTTTTTACATTTTCATTTTCATTTTAAATCCTGCAGCATGACATTACATTTTTAAAATGACAAAATTACATTTACATTACATTTACATAAATTATCCTAATTTCTGTCCATGGATATTCATTGCAGATATTCTATGTAGTTTATTATAATTATTAATATGAGCTTATTAAAGCTGCATGCAAAATTATAATAAATTAATTTCCAAAATATTTAAAACAATTAAAAAGTATAGCATGTCACACTGCAGGAATATCAACTTTCCAGAAGTATTTAATGTCAACTACATACAAAACAATACAACCTTGATGTTAAGATTATCGAATTGGTGTAGCCCAGTGGTACTCAACCCTGTTCCTGGAGCTGGCAGCTGGCAGAAAACCAACCTTTGCCATTTCAATAATCAGCTCTACTACTTCTGAAGAACATTTTACAAGTGAAAAAAAGTATGATGTATGCTAAAGTGTGCTTCTCCTGATTTCTCATACATGCAAAAATTTATTGAATTCTAATTCAAGTTAGTGCCAGCATGACCGATGCAAAGCTAAGAAACATTTGACCTTATAGAGACAAAGATTATATCTTTAAATCAAGATGTCTTATTTAACAACACTAGTATAACACATTCCTGATTTGGTTAGACACTCTTTGAGGAAGGCCCATGTTGAAATGTGTAGGGGAGTTTTTGAACTTTTTGTATTTATCCATGTGATAAAGGCTTTTTAATGTAATAAGTTTGCCATAGTTATTTAGCTTTTTTGGACATTCCTGAATACTGATGTGAAATGACTGAAAGTGATGACTTCAGGAATTCAGGGCAGTCAAAATTCTTAATTTTTTTTCCAAGTTGCTCATTACCAGGGCTGGACTAGTAATCTGGCATACCGGGTATTTTCCCGGTGGGCCGACGCACTTTGGGGCCGATCAGGGGTGGACTGGCCATTGAGAGAACCGAGCGGGCCGGTGGGTCAGCCGCGAATTGGGCCGAACTGGCCTAAAATGAGCCGCCGCGTTAAGCAGAACGGACCACAAAACGGAACAGCTATATGCAGAAAAGGACAGCTTTTGGGCCAATTGCTATGTAAAATCCTGGGCCGATTTCTCTTCCCAGTCCAGTACTGCTCATTACTATATTATACTATATATACTATTGTTTTTTAAAACACTGTACTGCAAGAGGCCTTGCTGGTCTCACAAACCAAGTGCTGAGGACAAACACCGTCATAAGCATTCAAGCCCATTCAGATAAAGAATTTCCTCTAGACACAATTTAACTATGCAGTTGTCCTCAAACCATTATGAATAGGGAAAATGGTATGGGATAACAGAAACAAGTTATTATAAATAGAAAAATTATGCACTTTGTTGCATCTTAAGGAAAAACTTGATACAAAAATTTTAATTCTATCATTTACTCATTCTCATGTTATTTGTATCAGAATGTCCAAGGTGCTCTTTTCTGTACAATAAAAGTTTATGGAAACCACAGCTGTCACACAAAATTTTCAGAAAAAAACAACAACATTTTAATCTGTTCCTCACAAAAAAGCTACTGTACCATATGTAATCAAAAGCAGTGGAATATAGTGCATTAGTCAAATGGACTACTTTTAACTTTTTTGTTATTTTTTTGGAGCTTGACAGGCCCTGGTACCCATCCACTTTCACTGTATGGAAGAGAGCGGCATGCATTTTCTTGAAAACCTCTCCATTGTTGTTCCACGGAAGAAAGAAAGTATAACAGGTTTAAAATGACAATAGGGTGAGGAAATGATGACACAAGTTTCATTTTTGGATGAATTATCCCTTTAAGGTTTCACTCTGAACCTGAAAATGTCAAAGGTTAAAAATGTGTGATTTCTGATTCACACTGAACTCTTGTACACCACTTTATACATTATGTCTTCCAAAGAGAAACACACAGCGTCATGATATGAATATCACCGAAGTCACCAGCTGTTACCCTTTGTTGTTTGAGCAAATCTCTTGGGGTAATTAAAATTACACCTCAAAATATGCACAATCACAGCAGACAGAGCTGATAGAGTTGTGCATTTGTGTTCCGTAATTGTTTGCTTGCACAGGCCAATTTTGATTTTGCGCAAAGAATAAACAAGTTAAAGAACAGATTTAGTAATGAACATGTGTCCACATAAATAAACACGCAAACAGATTAGAGACTAAACTCAACAGCAAATTTATGATCATGAATACTCATGAAATCCACATTATTTGCACCCAAAATGAGTGGCTTTTTTTCATTAGTAAATATGATGCATGTTTATACATCCCTCCCTCCCTCTTTATAAGCAGTCTGTGATAATACCACACAGCTAAAACCCATTCAAGTCCTTAAAATTACACTCAAGGGGGCAGACTCTGGTGGCCCTGATTCAGTGAATATTGGATTTGGTAAATTCGCTTTCCTTGTTTTCTTATCGGTCACCGCACACAGTGGTCTGGCTAATACTCACACGTATTGCCTCTAAACCACTGTGCAATTTTCATATTTGAAGATTATTATGATTACATAGAAGCCATTAACAATTTACAGCATGGGCCAGACTGGACTAAAAAAAGTACATTATTTAATGAGTCCACAAAGATATTTGAAAGACCAAAACAAAACAGAGCCTACTGACATGATAAGCATGTTTACTTAGACACTAAATAATTGCAGAGAAGTTCATATTTTCATATAAATATTTTATTTATATATATAATAAATGAAAAGAAGGAAAAGTAAGAAAGAAATTAAAACACATAGGCCTACACATATGAAATATTATCATATTTTTGAAAGCCCTGTTACATTAGGAACGATGTATGAGTTGTAAGAAATATATATTTCCTAAACCCCTCACACCCATTATACTCACTGGAAAGCCCTCTGTGTGGCCAAACCTGATGGTCATTTCCAGTGAACATATCTTGCATAAAACATGTCACTACATGGCTAAGATAAATGCGTACTTTATTAATTGCACTCAAGGGAAACAAAGAGGAAAAGGCTACCAAAATTAAATGAAGTCTAAGCAAAGATGAGATGAAACGTCTACGAAAGAGTCCTCAAGCTTTAGTCACAAACACAAGCAACAATAGAAAATATGACATTGTTAAATTTCACCCCACAACATTCTCTCTTGATAATTCTCTCTTGATAACGGTAATGATGCTGTTTTATGCATTTTGTAGACAGTGTGGTGTTAGCTTAGAGGTTATGTCCCAAAGGTTTTAGGTTCAAACCCCAAAGGGAGAAATTCGTTAACAGTCGCAATTATGCCCTAGATCAAGGCGCTTTTCCTAAGGGGAAAGTCCCTGAATTCACTTTAAATAAGAAATGTCTTCTAACTACCAAAATCCCAACCACAGAGCACACACAAGAGTGTACCAAATAATTGGGCAATCAATATCATGTTCCAAACTGACTGCAGTGCTCCATACAGAATAAACTAACATTTATCATTTTACCAGTTTGGACAGAACTACTCATTCTTTATTATTACTATTTTCCACACTTAGAATAATTGTGAAATCATCAAAATTATAAATAAAAAAATAAAAAAATAATAATAATTATAATCTTATTTTTTTTTTTTATCTTCTTGAAAGTAGATTACAACTCTACATAATCTAAACATTCTCTTAAACAACATTATGAGGTATCCACCTAGGATGCTTTTTAAACAGTATTAAAGGATGCTGGCCACTGGTTAGCTGCTTTTCCTTCATTGTCGGGACCACTAATCCATTTCATTAAAAAGAAAAAAAAAAGATAAAATGTTAATTTAGTAAAGAAAGTATATGTTTATATTTGTCTGAAAAACTCATTTCAAGCATCAATCTTTAGATCACAAGGTTATTACGATCACAAGCAGCATGAATTCTGTCAGTGTGTCCAAACATTTCTACCCTTTATGATATGTAGCAAACTAGTATTTTGGCACTACATGCATCTACTTCTTAAAAAAGCACTTTGGAAATCAAGAACTTGTGCATTACAGTATAGTATTATAAAATATCCCCTTCTCTAAGTTTCACCACTTATGAAAATGATTGCGACTTGGCCGGCTGTACAGCCTCGCGGTGTTTGGGGATTGACAATTTCATCTTTTACCCATTCTTTAGTGACACTGGAGTAATTAATCTCAAACACCCACTTAAAGTGCACTGGTTGAAATTAAAATCTCAAATTGATATGAGCTCAGTGACACTACTGTTTCCTGTAAAATGCTGAAAGTTATGCGTTAGGGTTAGAGCAGCTTGTCTTTTATCAACTGTCAAAGGCAATGTATTTCTCAGAGTAAAATAATATTAGGTTTCTTTAAAGTCATTATGAAGCATCATTCGTAAACCATATTACGTTCATAATTTGACATATTTTCTTTTTAAGTTAGACAGGGCAGTCATCTAAAAAATATTTGAGGGTGGGACTTAACTTATTATTCATGAATTGATTGGATAATGAAATCTGGGCATTACCAAAGTCCCTTTAATCTGAGTATGACTGCTGTATGCATTTTCAATTCCTCTTTTTGATTTGTCACTAACTAGTAGTAAAAAAGTAAGTTTTATTATCATTATTATTATTATTATTTAGACCAAATGTTTTCCTAAAAATGTATGTCCACATTTGTGGACAGTGAGACTAAGCTGTGAAATATTAAATTATTTCAAGCTTTATAAAGTCAGATTTGTTTATGATCAAATTGTTTATTATGCTTCCAGGAGTGTTGATTATTCATGTTTTTGAGATGTTACACGCATTACATCAAAAACTAGCATAAATAATTCAGATTCAAGTACTGGCCAGCATCATCCAATCACTCCCAACCAAATTTTACATGAACAATTCTGAATCTAGGTACTGATTATCATTGTCTCATGTCACAAATCTGCAGCCTAAAACTGAACTTTGGATTGAATGCACCTTGCTGCATAGAGAGCTATAGGATTCTTCCTTGCTGCCTTGCTCCATATTTAGTTAATGACTCAACCTCCAGTGTGCTGTCTGTCTGCACTGGTCTCGGAACAGTTTGAAATGCACCTAATTTTCATCCAAACTCCATATAAACAACATTTTCCAGCTTTTGGATGCATCCTCAATAGCGAATATCAGTGATAAACAATAACATTCACATTGTATAATGATCAGTAAATATAGGATATTTGAAATGAAAATGAGCATACGGTCCACGTGCATGGTCATTTTGCTCAACAGCGTGCCGTTTTGCGATAAATCACTCACATTTTAAAAATGGCATATCAGATGAAATTATTTATAATTAATTAATATTAATTATATTTTCTATCAAGTGTATTCCATGAAAATAGCAATCAAAATTCTATTACTGCTGATATCAACCACTGTTTCACTTTGATGGCAGCAGAAACACGTTTCCATGGATACAAAAGCTGGATATTTCCACAAGCACAACTATTGCCTCTGTCCATGAAATTACTGTATTAAAGAGACATTTTTACAAATCTGAACACAATATTACACACATATCACTTACATGTGCTCTAAAAAATGACTTTCACTTACATAATAGAGCTGTCCCACAACGAACAGAATGGATTCAGTGTTCCCTGTAAAAAAGCACACACACAAATATACATTGTTACTGATCTGTGATTGGACAAGCAAAACTATGATTAAACATATCAAAGTACATCCCGATAAATAGACATTTTCAGAAGCCCACTATCTCAATACACTTGATATAAAGCAATTGTTCTTCCTTAAAAATGTAAATTTTGACATTATTCTCTCACTCTTATGTTGTTCCAAAATGGCATGACTATCTTTATTCCGTGGAACACAA
Source organism: Moxostoma hubbsi (assembly GCA_032164185.1). Classification (NCBI taxonomy): domain Eukaryota; kingdom Metazoa; phylum Chordata; class Actinopteri; order Cypriniformes; family Catostomidae; genus Moxostoma; species Moxostoma hubbsi. The sequence goes on from JAVLUX010000034.1 coordinate 8,143,269, forward strand.
AATAAGATGAAAGGTATCATTTTAGCCTCAGTCACCATTCCCTTGCATTGCATCTTTTTTATTTTCCATACAATGGAACTGAATGGTGACTGAGATTTTCATTCTGCCTAACATCTCCTTTTGTGTTCCAAAGAAGATAGAAACTCATACTGGTTTGGAACAACATGACATTGAGTAAATGACGACAGCATTTTCATTTTAAGGTGAACTATTTCTTAAGTGATAAACTGAAATATATATATATAATAAAACGCTTCCATTGTATTCTTCTGTCTATATCTTGATCTGCTCTCAGTCACAATGAGGGGAGAAACAACTGGAGGAGATATCAAATTAATTATTGCACTAATTACTGGTCTTTGTTTGTTGATTAATGTGCCTGAAACATGTGACAGTGCAATTGTAGAGCAATCCATTTCTTGGCTGTCATGAATCACAATGTCAAGGAGGAAAAGAGGATCCGTTTTCTATCAACTTTAGCTCAAATACATTCCAATTCTACTTCTAGTTTCTGTTTAAAAGGACATATGTTACATGGCACTGCATTTTAATTGTATGTTAATGAGCTTTCTTTTTTCATAATTTACAAGAGAGAACATCAATCAATTTGATTAGTATTGCAGATAATGCAATTCACAAAGGATATTGGTGATGAACAGAGGTTTTTTTTTTTTTGAAAGGCTGTAAATGCCTTCTCTTGTGTGACAGTCTTTTTTTTTTTTTTTTTTTTTTTTTTGACTGCATTTATTGCATTAATTTGGCATATTCACACACTTCCTAAAACATATATATTTGTTCTAAACTTATAACAATAGTTCTCATCCAAAAATAGCTCTAAGGTCTGTTTTATTAGGATTTCAGACAGCAGGGATAAATGCTAAATGCAAATAATAAAATGAAAATAACCACATCACCATGCTTTGTTAGGATAGATAGGATGTTGTTGATGTTAAAGGCCGAACATCCAATCAAACTCTATGGCATTTGTTGCAAATTCATGAACCACTTGCCAACTTAGGACAGGCCACAGACATTTTGTATGACAAGCATTCTTCCTTGAAAACCATTAAAAACACTATGAATGGTCAAATAAATCACAACCCAGAGTCGGTGTTGGGTCGACACTTCATGTCCAATATAAAAACTGTTTTTTTGAATTTGCATTGTGTCCTGAAGCAAAACCAGCCAATAACCACTGCATTATAAAATATGTATTTTACTTCTATATTGGTGTAATTTAGCCTCTCAGGATTGTGTTACTGGTGTGATTGACCAGATTGGTGCTTACATTAGCTAGATGAGCTAACTCAATCTCCAGCTGGGCTTCTGTAACTCTGGGTTCTGGTCGGACAGTCACAGAAATCACATTCGAGTTCACATCAGTGTTATTCCTGTAAGTTAGATAAAACCACACACAACATTCAGTCGAACGAGTAATGCTAATTGCATCATTTCAACACTTTCATAATCAATAGTATTGATTTTTGTTTAAACTGTCCATTCTGCACATTTTAAGGAATGCTGGCTCATTTGGCACAGAACAATGTGGACTCATTTTAGGACACGTTATCAATGTGATGTTGTCATTATTGGTAATTCATTCAGAACAATAAACTGTGCTCCCTTATATATCTAGACAGGGACAAGAAATTTTGAAATGCATGTAACTACAATGAAATATTGCAAAAGAAAACACAAAACAAAATGAAAAACAAAAACACAAAACTTTAACTAAAAAAACTTTTTAAACTCACTGGGTCCTATTGAAGCACTTCAGGCTTCCATTATATAACAACAGCCATGAACTTGATATGTCAGCGTTAAAGAAGGCAACAACAATGTACAAAGCAAAAAAACTCATGAAAGCCAGTGTGTCACATTCAAAATTATTTGATTAACTGTAAAGCTTGCCAAAGTAACAGCATATTAAACATGGCAAATTGAAATTTGTTTTTGCTTCAGGTTTTTAATTAACTCCAAATGGTTGCCTCAGGGGAAAACAATCACATTCAAATGAGAATAAGGCAATCGCCTATGACCTGACTAGACTCAAAAAGTTATATATATATATATATTCCTATTTTCAATATATAATACATGAAAAGAAGGAAAAGTAAGAAAAAAAAGAAAACACATATACTGTAGGCCTACACATATGAAATATTATCATATTTTTGAAAGCCCTGTTACATTAGGAACGATGTATGAGTTGTAAGAAATATATATTTCCTAAACCCCTCACACCCATTATACTCACTGGAAAGCCCTCCGTGTGGCCAAACCTGATGGTCATTTCCAGTGAACATATCTTGCATAAAACATGTCACTACATGGCTAAGATAAATGCGTACTTTATTAATTGCACTCAAGGGAAACAAAGAGGAAAAGGCTACCAAAATTAAATGAAGTCTAAGCAAAGATGAGATGAAACGTCTACGAAAGATTCCTCAAGCTTTAGTCACAAACACAAGCAACAATAGAAAATATGACATTGTTAAATTTCAACCTACAATATTCTCTCTTGATAATTCTCTCTTGATAACGGTAATGATGCTGTTTTATGCATTTTGTAGACAGTGTGGTGTTAGCTTAGAGGTTATGTCCCAAAGGTTTTAGGTTCAAACCCCAAAGGGAGAAATTCGTTAACAGTCGCAATTATGCCCTAGATCAAGGCGCTTTTCCTAAGGGGAAAGTCCCTGAATTCACTTTAAATAAGTAATGTCTTCTAACCACCAAAATCCCAACCACAGAGCACACAAAAGAATGTACCAAATAATTGGGCAATCAATATCATGTTCCAAACTGACTGCAGTGCTCCATACAGAATAAACTAACATTTATCATTTTACCAGTTTGGACAGAACTACTCATTCTTTATTATTACTATTTTCCACATTTAGAATAATTGTGAAATCATCAAAATTATAAAAAAAAAATAAAAAAAAATAATAATTATAATCTTTTTTTTTTTTTAACTTCTTCAAAGTAGATTACAACTCTACATAATCTAAACATTCTCTTAAACAACATTATGAGGTATCCACCTAGGATGCTTTTTAAACAGTATTAAAGGATGCTGGCCACTGGTTAGCTGCTTTTCCTTCATTGTCGGGACCACTAATCCATTTAATCCATTTCATTAAAAAGAAAAAAAAAGATAAAATGTTAATTTAGTAAAGAAAGTATATGTTTATATTTGTCTGAAAAACTAATTTCAAGCATCAATCTTTAGATCACAAGGTTATTACAATCACAAGCAGCATGAATTCTGTCAGTGTGTCCAAACATTTCTACCCTTTATGATATGTAGCAAACTAGTATTTTGGCACTACATGCATCTACTTCTTAAAAAAGCACTTTGGAAATCAAGAACTTGTGCATTACAGTATAGTATTATAAAATGTCCCCTTCTCGAAGTTTCACCACGTATGAAAATGATTGCGACTTGGCCGGCTGTACAGCCTCGCGGTGTTTGGGGATATGACAATTTCATCTTTTACCCATTCTTTAGTGACACTGGAGTAATTACTCTCAAAAGGCACATTTTTACAAATCTGAACACAATATTACACACATATCACTTACATGCGCTCTAAAAAAACGACTTTCACTTACATAATAGAGCTGTCCCACAATGAACAGAATTGATTCGGTTTTCCCTGTGAAAAAGCACATTGTTACTGATCTGTGATTGGACAAGCAACACTATGATTAAACAAATCAATGTACTGTACATCCCGATAAATAGACATTTTCAGAAGCCCACTATCTCAATACACTTGATTTAAAGCGATTGTTCTTCCTTAAAAATGTAAATTTTGACATTATACACTCACTCTTGTTGTTCCAAAATGGCATGACTATCTTTATTCCGTGGAACACAAAATAAGATGAAAGGTATCATTTTAGCCTCAGTCACCATTCCCTTGCATTGCATCTTTTTTATTTTCCATACAATGGAACTGAATGGTGACTGAGATTTTCATTCTGCCTAACATCTCCTTTTGTGTTCCAAAGAAGATAGAAACTCATACTGGTTTGGAACAACATGACATTGAGTAAATGACAACAGCATTTTCATTTTAAGGTGAACTATTTCTTAAGTGATAAACTGAAATATATATATATAATAAAACGCTTCCATTGTATTCTTCTGTCTATATCTTGATCTGCTCTCAGTCACAATGAGGGGAGAAATAACTGGAGGAGATATCAAATTAATTATTGCACTAATTACTGCTCTTTGTTTGTTGATTAATGTGCCTGAAACATGTGACAGTGCAATTGTAGAGCAATCCATTTCTTGGCTGTCATGAATTACAATGTCAAGGAGGAAAAGAGGATCCGTTTTCTATCAACTTTAGCTCAAATACATTCCAATTCTACTTCTAGTTTCTGTTTAAAAGGACATATGTTACATGGCACTGCATTTTAATAGTATGTTAATGAGCTTTCTTTTTTCATAATTTACAAGAGAGAACATCAATCAATTTGATTAGTATTGCAGATAATGCAATTCTTTGACTGCATTTATTGCATTACTGGCATATTCAAACACTTCTTTAAAAAATATATTTGTACTAAACTTATAACAATAGTTCTCATCCAAAAATAGCTCTAAGGTCTGTTTTATTAGGATTTCAGACAGCAGGGCTAAATGCTAAATGCAAATAATAAAATGAAAATAACCACATCACCATGCTTTGTTAGGAAAGATAGGATGTTGTTGATGTTAAAGGCCGAACATCCAATCAAACTCTATGGCATTTGTTGCAAATTCATGAATCACTTGCCAACTTAGGACAAGCCACAGACAGGTTGTATGACAAGCATTCTTCCTTGGAAACCATTAAAAACACTATGAAAGGTCAAATAAATCACAACCCAGAGTCGGTGTTGGGTCGACACTTCATTTCCAATATAAAAACTGTTTTTTTTGAATTTGCATTGTGTCCTGAAGCAAAACCAGCCAATAACCACTGAGTTATAAATATGTATTTTACTTCTATATTGGTGTAATTTAGCCTCTCAGGATTGTGTTACTGGTGTGATTGACCAGATTGGTGCTTACATCAGCTAGATGAGCTAACTTAATCTCCAGCTGGGCTTCTGTAACTCTGGGTTCTGGTCGGACAGTCACAGAAATCACTTTAGAGTTCACAGCAGTGTTATTCCTGTAAGTTAGATAAAACCACACACAACATTCAGTCGAACGAGTAATGCAAATTTTATAATTTCAACACTTTCATAATTTTGTCTAAACTGTCCATTCTGCACATTTTAAGGAATGCTGGCTCATTTGGCACAGAAGAATGTGGCCTCATTTTAGGACACGTTATCAATGTGATGTTGTCATTATTGGTAATTCATTCAGAACTAGATAAGGGAGCACAGTTTATATCTAGACAGGGACAAGAAATGTTGAAATGCATGTAACTACTATGAGATATTGCAAAAGAAAACACAAAAGAAAATGAAAAACAAAACAACACAACACTTAAACTTAAACTAAAAAACTTTTTAAACTCACTGGGTCCTATTGAAGCACTTCAGGCTTCCATTATATAACAACAGCCATGAACTTGATATGTCAGCGTTAAAGAAGGCAACAACAATGTACAAAGCAAAAAAAACTCATGAAAGCCAGTGTGTCACATTCAAAATTATTTGATTAACTGTAAAGCTTGCCAAAGTAACAGCATATTAAACATGGCAAATTGAAATTTGTTTTTGCTTCAGGTTTTTAATTAACTCCAAATGGTTGCCTCAGGGGAAAACAATCACATTCAAATGAGAATAAGGCAATCGCCTGTGACCTGACTAGACTAAAAGTTTCTTTAAACACTTTTTTTTTTTTTACTTTATTATCTATTTTCTTTAATGGCCAAATCAAATATATATATCTGTATATATCTGAAATACGTAAAGTGCTTGTAGCCTATCTGTAGCTTTAAGGGGTGCAAAACCATGTTTGATAAGCTCAAGTACCCTTTGAACTTATGTTATTTCTCAATCCTTTCATCTCTCTCCCTCATCCAGAGGGCTAACTAAACAAATTTTCCTTGTGTAACATTTGTCAACATAAAAAGGTTTGAGCTTGATTTCATGGTCCATTTAAAAAGAGACAGACAGAGAAAATGGATGCCCAACAAGTATTTACACAAGAGTCCACATTGAGAATTTAATAACTGAAAGTAACCTTGCCAAAATGCCAAAAATGAACATTGTCAAACGTAAAACTAAAGAGACAGTAAACTCTTTGTTTTTAGTTATTGTAAAAAAAAAAAATCAGATCAAAACTAGGATGAATAATACAATAAATAAAATACACTTGTTCTGGCAACTTTATGCAATGTATTTACATTTAGTTTCCATCCAGAGTTGCATACATTTTTGGCAGAGATCTTGTATTGATGACGGAAGTGTCAAACCACTCCGTAAAGTCTTATCCAGCACATCCCAAAGACTTTCAATGGGGTTAAGGTCAGGAAACTGTGGTGGCCAATTTATGTGTGAAAATGATTCCTCATGCTCCATGAACCACTCTTTCACAATTTGAGCCCGATAAATCTTGGCATTGTCATCCTGGAATATGCCCGTGCCGTCAGGGAAGAAAAATCAATTGATGGGATAATCTGGTCATTCAGTACATTCAGGTAGTCAGCTGACTTCATTTTATTGCTGCATCACATTGCTGAGACTAGACCTGACCAATTGAATCAACCCCAGATCATAACACTGCATCCAGAGGCTTGTACAGTGGGCATAATGCATGACAGGTGCATCGCTTCATGCACTTCCCTTCTTACCCTGACACACCCATCGCTTTGGAACAGGGTAAATCTCATTAGACCACATGACCTTTTTCCATTGCTCCAGAGTCCAATCTTTATGCTCCCTAGAAAATGTAAGTTATTTTTCAGATTAGCCTCACTGACAAGTGGCTTTCTTGAGGCCACACAGCTGTTTAGTCCCAATCCTGTAATTCTCGTCACATTGTGCATGCGGAAATGCTCTTACTTTCACTATTAAACATAGCCATGAGGTCTACTGTCGATTTTTTATGATGTGACTTCAAGCCTTTTAGTGATCTCCGATCACAATCATTCAAGATTGTTTGCTGAACACATTTCTTAAGTGAAGCTGAAAGTTCACAGCTATCCTTCCAGGTTTTAATAATGCGTTGGACAGTTCTTAACCCATTTCCAATAATTTCAGCAATCTCCTAAATTGTTTTCTTTATGCAGGCCAATAATTTGCCCATTCTGAAACACAGTAACATCTTTTCCATGACCACGGGATATGTCTTCTAACATGGTAGTTTAAGAAATGAGAAGCTAAACACTGCATCAGTAAGGGTTAAAAGACTTGTTACCAGCTGAACATATTAATCACTGCAATAATAATCCAATCATAGGGTCTTAGGTATCTGATTATTTAAATACAAATTTTTATTTGGCCAAGAAGTGTATGTGTAAGTATGGGTAAGTGAGGGTATGGGTAACTGTTCACCCTTTACAGACCCAGGGACCCCTACATTTAAAACATTTACACAAAAATATACATATATTTTCTTTATAACACATTATAATAACTTATATTCAAAACATTAACATTATTATATTACAAAATGCTTATAAGATAATGAATTGTTTTAATCATATCATAGTTTGTTCATTCAAATAGTCAGAAATGTCATACAAATTTAAGAAAAATTCAAAATAGTTTCTCGACGGAGCCCTTTTTGAAAGCCTTGATCATGAGTTAAAAATATTCAGGTTCAGAAATTCAAAATGAATGCATAGATTTGATCAAAGTTATTATGTGTGCATGATTAACCAGCCATTTAATTCTATTCAATCAAGCTTAAGTATTATTTCATGTTATTATGAATGTCTGCATAGCCTGGAAGGCATGAAATTGCACAAGACTCTAAGCGTCACCTCAACAAATGACTAAATAATATAGGTTCTTTCATATTAACTAGTGTTAATGTTTTCATTGTAAAAACAATCACATACTTTTTTGTTTTTTGATGAAATGTTCAACAACATGATCTGTTTTTACAACTCCCTCGGCTGTGTCTCGTTGGTGTTTTTTCTTTCTTTAACACTTCTCTTCTGTTATCTTTCACTGTTTGTACTGATCTCCATTTCTCTACTGGGCTCACTGAATCTAACAGAGCTCAAGAACAGAGGACTGCACTTCTTCCTCTGTTCTTCTCTCACTCTGTCAGTGGTAACTCCGCTGAGGAAAACTCAGGTTTGTTGAGATTTGATTGGCAGCTCAGGGCCACACTAGAAAAGGTCTGTTCTGTCCTCTGTGTCTCCAGAGGTTTGGGTGGAAGTCCTCAAATGGAACAGGAGGTATTGATGCTGAGCTTTAAGTGTGAATCTAAAGAATAACCAATAATTCCATTCTGACATATAAACTGGGAGATAAAACACTATAGTCTGATGCACTTCCTTATGCTTTTGGACTGGTAATTTTTTTGAAGGGATTTGAAGGAACAGCTAGATGTCTTAGACAAATGTAATCTATATATTTTTGTTTTGTGAATATATTTGCCACTAGGACTTAACACACGGGCCATGCAATTTAGTTTCACAGAATATAAACTTTTTATAAATATATATATAAAGGAAACTAACAGATACACTAGGTCTCTGGGTAATATTTCAGTACCACGTAAAAATAATAAAAAAAATTGAGAATACTGTGTCATTATGCTTTGAAAATATTTCTCATATTAGGTCTGTTATGAGAATAAAGTTATGAAGTTTTGAAAATTAAGTTATTATATAGTATACAAGAGAATATAGTAGAATATATAGAATATAGTAACCTTATAATATTAAAGTTGTAATATTTTGAGAACTGAGTCAAAACCAAGCAAATACATTTGTAGCATTATACTGTGTGATTTTTTTAAAGGAACCGATTTTTTATTATTACTATTATTTTTTTATGTATCTTTGTCACTTATCTTGCCCTCCAATGATTAACTCCTTTCTGCAATTGTCCATAATTCATAAACCTGAAGCATAGAGATCTTGAGAATTCATTGATATGTTCACAAAATCATCACTAATTGTAAAAGTAAAATATCTCAATGCTTGTACAGTATTTGGTGTTCATTTGTTATTATTATAGGCATTATAGGGGTATCCATGTATCTGATTCAAGCACTGTAATGTAAGTAACGTTGTGTTTGCAGGGTTGGGAGGGTTTCTTTTGAAATATATTCCACTACAAATTACAAAATACAGGCTGTAAAATGTAATTTGTAATGTATTACATTAGATTACTCAAGGTCAGTAATGCATTCTATTACTTAGGATTACTTCTTCAGTACTGGTAGATTTTTTTCACTTGTTTTGATTATAAAAACAGCCAGAACAGCAAGACAAAATACACATGTTAAAAATACATTCTCTGAAAAAAACAAAATATCTTAAGCAGTATTGATTTTAAAACAAGTTACATAAAATTAATCTTGTTTTTAGTATTTTTAGATATTTTTACAGGAAAACAATACATAAATTATTATCAAGAATATGATTTTTGCCCTAATATCAAATGTCTTACTAGAATTTTTTTTACCATGTGCCTGGTAACATGTGCATGTAAAATGGCTAGAAATAGCATTTTATCTTAGTGTAAAGCTGACAATTTACACAAGGTTTATTTCTATCTCTTCTGCTCCAAACTTACTTCAAACCTACTTCTCTGTCTGCTCATATGAATGTAACACATCATAAGAAAGTGTTTCACCGCTGTTCAAATACACTTTGGATCACATCATTTATATGTATAAATGTTTTCCATCTGAAAGCACTACATTTTAAATGAAACAAATGTCAATAAAATGCAACGTAATCTCTTCAGTATCAAAATACGTTTTTGAATGTAACTGTATTATAATGACTAATTATTTAAATTGTAGCTGTAGTGGAGTACTTATATTTTTTATTTTAAATACGTAATCCTGTTATATGTATTCCGTTTCTCCCCAACCCTGAAAATAACAGATATGTTGACGCTGTAGATAAAATTACTGAAAATTGTTTGAAAAAACCACAGATCATACCAAAAGCCACAGCTCTATACCAAAAATATTTTTTAAAACATTTATTTGTACTGCATGTACAATGTACAGATTGTGCATGAGTATCAGGGACGGGCAGTCTTACTGTGGAGCAGGCAGCATAAGGCCAAGAGTCTTGTAGAGGACCATCCCAAGAATGAATACAGGAGATCCATCCAAATCTGAAAAAGAAGAAAGAGGAAGTCTGGTTAAATTATATTATTAGAATTTTATGTAATTAGAAAATAGCATCTTTATAAGAAAACCTGCTTTTCTAAGTTCCCTTTTCAATGACTTCTCTTGATGACATTGAGGATTATTTGATCATTTAAAGTACAGATTTGCTTCACATCTCAAGAGGTGGTGTTTGCAGAGAGACAGGGATTAGAATGCTTTCCGAAATGAATAGGAATGCCTAAACACCTCTTCCACGTGGGATACTTTAAATCCAAAATCATTTAACATGATTGCGTTTTTTGAAAAAGCTTCATTAATTAAAACACCTCTAAACAAGCAAAATACTCATTCAATATCAATTAAAAAGTCTCTCGGAATAGATACTATAATGAAGCCTGACTGCTAATCCATCATAAATTCCCTGCCAATAATGAATAAAGTTGTAGATTATGCTAGCGAGGTTATTGATAACTAAGAGGCAAAGGTCTTCCTTCACAGGCAGCAAGGCTAATCCTGGTTCAAACAGTTTTGAATAGCCCTCTAGTGTAGCTCAAGGCAAGCTGGAGTGAGTTATGTATAAACTCAGTCCTCCATTACTTCCTTCAGATACACTTCAGATAAAACTGATCACTCTAATTAAATAAATAGTCTGGTGCTCTGCTTAGCTTTTTGTGCTATCATTGTTAGAGAAGATATGGCAAATGCTGTGTCATCTGAATTGATGTGGCCAAACAAGTGCAGTCTTCTCTAAAACAGGCAAATAGTGATTATATAATCCTGTAATCCTAAAATTTGCATCCAAATTTAATCCAAGCAACTGTTCCCCTTCTGTCACTAATTTGACATTGTGTCGATGTAATGACACTAGGGGTCACTCTTGGGAGCCCCAAACCCCTATGATCTATGAGAAAAGGCCAATGAGAATTGGCGAGTGGAATTTGCATGCCACTCCCCTGGACATACGGGAATAAAAGTAGCAGGCTCGCAACCACTCATTCAGATTTTTTCCTTCGGAGCCGAGCGGTTGTGTGTCAGCGAGCTGAGTTTCACTGCCGCTCCATTCACCTCTAAGAGTGTATGCTGTTGGATATACAGCACATTCCAGCGGCTTTCTCTCCTTCTGCACGATCAGTGCAGAGTATGCTTCTGGGTGCTTCAACGGCGCTAAAGTAGAATATATTACTGCAAAAGAGTATATTTCCTCTATTAGAGCAAACCACATTGACATGAAAATCTTTTTAAAATGGTCTTTTTAAAGATGTCTTTCCGTCTTTGTGTAGTTCCTGGATGTGTACGTTAGCCCTGCGCCTCCGACGGCTAGGGGCGCTGCCTCACGTGTCTGGGCAGCGATCACATTGAGGCAGCATTTGTAGATGGTTCATGTTCTCATTGAGATAACATGACCATGGCAGCGTTGTGATCGCGTCTTTCCTTCTTCCGGTGAAAAGCAGCTCCAGCCGCCCCCTGCGCCGGGCCTTCTAACTACGGGTTCAAGGCTGGCTCGGCTGGTGCTGGAGGTGATTTGGGGACTTCAGTGGGAATTGAGCAGCCCTGGCGGGCGAATCCCTGCAGACCTCCCATTCCCCTGCATGCTTGTTTGCCCCCGTCTTGTTCCAAGATGAGACCAGCTCACCTCAGGACCAGTTTAACACCTCTTTCGGAACACGCGAGCAGGATGAGTTTTCAATCACAGCATCGGAGAGTGCGTTGGCGATGTTAGACACTGAGGACTCGACTGCCATCTTTGGGTCTGCCCGCCCAGTCTGAGGCCGACGCGGAGCTGACCGCCACTGCAGGCATCGGGCTGGAGTGGAACCCTCCACCCGCCCCTGATCCCTCGCAGCTGGATGATTGGTTCCTGGCTTCAGGTTCCCCCAGTCCCCTTTCTTCCCAGAAGTGCTCAACGAACTGATGAGGTGTGTAAGACACTTTTTACTGTCTGAACCAGACTTCTTAGTTCTTCCGCTCTCACTACCCTCGATGGCGGGGTGGCCGAGGTGTAGACAGATGTCCCTCAGGTGGATAAGGAAGTAGCGGTGCACTTGTGCCTGCAAAACGCCGCCACCTGGCAGGATCACCCGGCACTACCCTCCAGGGCCTGTAGGACTACGTCATCTCTGGTGTACAAAGCCTACAGTGCCGCTGGACAGGCCACCTCCACTCTGCATGCCTGTCTCTCCAGCAAGTACACCAGGCCAAGGCACTGAAAGGCCCCTCAGCGCAGCCATGAGTTCGAAGTCTCCTCGATGTGGCATCTCTGCTTCCCCTGCCATGAGTCCCAACCCACAGGTATGTCAAATTTGATTATCCCCTTAGTGCCCCTCGGCCGGAGCATGGATGCGTGGCTAGAGCTTTCCAATCCGTTGTGGCATTTACAGCCCCTACTTCATCGTCCCAAAAAAAGGCGGTGGGTTGCAGCCAATCTTGGACCTGCAAGTTCTGAACCAGGCCCCGACTCCCGTTCATGATGCTGACGCAGATATGCATTTTAGCATGCGTTCGGCATCAAGATTGGTTTGCGGAGGTAGACCTGAAGGACGCATACTTCCAAGTCTCTGTTCAACCTCGACACAAACCCTTCCTACAGTTTGCTTTCAAGGGCCGTTTCACCTGCACGAATAATAGTGTTAGTTGGCCCCAGCCAAATCTAATACTCTGTGGAGAGAAAAAACATAGAGAGAAAAAGGCACGGCTGGCATGGCCTGCTCCCATGCTAGTTACATCTCTTCCCCCCCTCAGGGATTTGGGGAAGTACATGATGTCTTTTGGGGCATTGGGGGAGGCTACGTGCAGACTGGCGCACCTGCCATTACGCATGCAGCAGCCTGCTTGCACCTGTATCGGCAGTGTATTACACAGTTCAGCTGTTTTTATATAGGGACCCCTAGTGTCACTACATTGACACAACATCGAGTGAGTGACAGAAGGGGAACGTCTTGGTTACTGCCTTAACCACCGTTCCCTGATTGAGGGAACAAGATGTTGTGTCGTTGAGATTTTGCACAAACATATTGCATCGTAATGTGCTATATAAAAAACACAATAAGCAATAATGAAACATTTAATTTTAATATCCAGCTGATGATTAAATTTCCATTAAAAAAACATTGTTTCGTAGCATGCTAACATTCATATCTATAGAGCCCATTGGCGCAAAGTTTGTATGACCTTAGAAATGAATGTAACAGTCAGCTTGGTATTATTGCTAAATAATCCCAAAAGGTTTATGAGAAATTCCAGAGTGATGAGCAGCAGTACATAACCCCTGTGTAGATTAACCAGTTTTTTACACATCCACTACTAAATAAATAAATGGGATTGAAATATGGATTTGAGACAATTGGTTGCCTGACAGGGACAACAGACAATTTGACTGGTCATTCTAAAAAATATCCCACAATTGACCATCAAAACTAACTATTCCCAAGAGAAGAAAAAAAGCAAAGAAAAATCAAGGTAAATATTACTTGTGACCAGAATATTTGTATTGTCTGTCATTTTCAATCAAGCTTTAGTTTTACCAAATTATGCAAAAAGTGTGACAATTTAAATGTATGTAGTTTTGCCAAAGTATGCAAAAAAACTGACAATTTAAATGTGTGTAATTAGGATACATAAAATGTTAGCTTTGAAATGAGCCTTAACAAGACAAAGGAGTCAGTTGTATTTATTTATATTTATATGAATTTGTTAAACATTGTTAGTAGACCAACAAATAAATAAAAATAACTAGCGAGTATGTGAACTATGTTTTAATGCATCTTTTTAGAAGTCCACAGTGCTAAAAGTACCCAAAATTGAAGAAACTCTCTCTCTCTCTATATATATATACAGCCATGGCCAAAAGTATTGGCAGTGACATAAAACTTGTGTTTTGCAAAGTTTGCTGCTTCAGTATTTGTAGCTAATTTTTTCACATGTTTCTATGGTATACTGGAAAACAATTATAAGCATTTCATAAGTTTGAAAGGCTTTTATTGGAAAAAAACGTTCAATATAGTTAAAGAGTCAATATTTACAGTGTTGTTTTTCTTCATAACCTTTGCAATTCGCTCTGGCATGCTGGATATCAACTTCTGGGCCAAATCCTGACTGATGGCGATCCATTCTTGCCTTATTAGTGCTAGGAGTTGTTAATTTGTGGGCTTCTGCTTGTCCACTCGCCTTTTGAGGATTGACCACAGGTTCTCTATGTGAATATGGCCACAGATCCAAAATTTAAATGTAATGATGTCCGAGCCACTTCATTATCACTCTTGCCTTGTGACATGGTGCTCCATCATGCTGGAAAATGCACAGATCATCACCAAATTTTTCCTGGATTGTTGGAAGAAGTTGCTCTTGGATGAAGTTTTGATACTATTCTTTATTCATGGCAGTGTTTTTGGGCAGATTTGTGAGAGAACCCACTCCCTTGGATGAAAAGAAACCCCACACATGGATGGTCTCAGGATGCTTCACTGTTGGCACGACACAGGACTCATGGTAGCGTTCACCTTTTCTTTTCCGTACTATCGATATTCCAGATGTCCCAAACAGTCGAAGGGGGCTTCATCAGAGAAAATAACTTTGCACCAGTCTTCTGCTGTCCAATCCTTGTACTTCCTGCAGAATTTCAGTCTGTCCTGGATGTTTTTATTGGAGAGAAGTGGCTTCTTTGCTGCCCTTCTTGACACCAGGTCATTGTCCAAAAGTCCGACCTGCTGACTGCTGCCTGCTTGCTTTGTGGCATGGTGCATTTTCATGTTGTAGCCATTAAAAGATGGGTAAATTGTGGCCATGAAGGGATTCACATTGTCAGCAACAATCCTCAAATAGGCTGTGGAATTCAAGCGATGATTGATTGGTATTAACAAGGCAAAAGTGTGCCAAGATAACATTCCCCACACCATTACACCACCTCCACCAGTCTGGACTGTTGACACAAGGCAGGTTGAATCCATGGATTCATGTTGTTGGTGCTAAATTCTGACCCTATGTGCCTCAGCAGAAATTTTTATTTATCAGACCAGTCTAAATTTTTTCAGTCATCAACTGTCCAGTTTTGGTGAGCCTGTGCCCACTGCAGCTTTTTGATCTTGGTTGACAGAAGTGGAACCTAATGTGGTCTTCTGCTGTTTTAGCCCATCCGCCTTAAGGTTTGAAGTGTTTTGCATTCTGAGATGCTATTCTGTTTACTACAATTGTACAGAGTGGTTATTTGAGTTACCATATCCTTTCTGTCAGCTTAAACCAGTCTCCATTGACCTCTCTCATCAACAAGGCATTTCCATCCACAGAATTGCCACTCACTGTATGTTTGTAGTTTTTTGCACCATTCTGAGTAAACTCTAAAGCCTGTTTTGGATGAAAATCCCAGCCCGTCTGGCACCAACAATTGTGGCACTGTCAAAATCACTGAGATCTTTTTTTCCCCATTTTGATGGTTGATGTGAACACAAATTGAAGCTCCTGACCCATACCTGAATGATTTTTGCATTGCTCCGCTGCCACAAGATTGGCTGATTAGATAATCGCATGAATAAGTGTACAGGTATTCCTAATGATTGTAAGTGATTGTATAAGAAATTGTCAGTTTGTGTACAGTACTACACCCCCAAAAAAAACGATCTCAACAACTACTATTTTATTATGCCTTTCTTTAACTAATGAGATATAGAATTAATTTACTTAGGACAAGGCATAATGTTAACATGGGTTAATTGAAACTTGGCCTTGACAAACTTGTTAATTTAGCCTCAATGTAGCGGTCATAAGACATACTGTATGACAAAAATAATTTTCTGCAATGTGACATAACTGTACCTGCTGTCTGGGGAACAAAGATTCCTTTGGGAATGACGACTTTGTCCTCTGAATTTCTTGCCCAGTCGACCATCCCCTTTCGTCCCTTCATAGGGAAGTTAATGTCAGTCATAACAGACACAGCTGGCAGCCTCTGTATATTTGCAACTAAAAAAGGAAGAAAAGGAGAAACAACAAAAAATTATTGTTAACCAAGCACCCTTTTATAGCACAGGAAGAACTCAGAGGTTGAGGATACAATAAAAAGTGTGTGTGTGTGTGTGTGTGTGTGTGTGTGTGCAGGTGTTGTTATGACTGGTCTGGTCAGAGGACAGGTAATGAACGGTGAGGATTATTCAAAAGCGAGCATGTGTATGCATTTGTGTGTGTGTGTGGGCATGTGTATGTGGTTTACGAGAAAAAAAAATTAGGTTACAAATTGGTAATTACAAGGGTATTATGCTATAGATGTGGTTTATGAGGCCATCTCTAGTGTCCCCATAATTTAAATAGCTTAAAAATCATATTAAACTATGTTTTATTGAAAATGTAAAAATGCAGAAAGTTTTTGTGAGGATTAGGCTTAGGGGTTGTGTTAGGTTTAGGGGATAGAATATATAGTTCCCCGTCTGTCGCTCACTTCGAATTTGTGTCGAAGGAGAGACACTAGGGGTCTCTCTTGAGCGCCGAATATGCCTCTGATCTATGAAAAAAGGCCAATGAGAAGTTGGCAGACAGTATTTGCATACCCCACCCCCGGACATACGGGTATAAAAGCAGGGAAATACATCGAGTTCATTCAGAAATTTTCTTTGGAGCCGATGGTCGTGTATGCAGTGAGCTAGAGTCACACACCTGTTCCTCTTCCTCTGAGCTGATTCTGCTGTTGGATCTACGGCGCACTTCAGCGGCTTTCTCCTTATCTGCACAGCAGTGCAGTTTACCCCTGGGCGCTTCAACAGCGCAGTTAAAAGATTTGTTTTCTCTAAAAGAGTTAGTTTCTCTAAAATAGCAAATACACAGCTGGTGTTGAACGTCCTTTTCAGGAGGCGTCTTTTTAAAGACGTCTTTTCCGCCTCTGTGTAGTTTCTGGATGCGGTTGATTTCTCCCCACCTCTGACGGTCATAAAAGCTGCCTCGCGTGCCTGGGCTGCGATTACATGCAGGCAGCGTTTTATGAATGGTTGATGTTCTCAGTGCGAGAACAAAGCCATGGCAGCATTGTGGTCGCGGCTTTCTTTTGTCATGAGAGAAAGCCACTTCAGCCGCCCCCCACACCTCGCCTCTTTCCTACGGGATTGGGTCAAGCGCTGTGGGCGATGAAGGCAATTTGTCTGAGCCTGACGCACAGAGGTCCGCTATGCTTTCCCAGGCTACCGCGAGTGAGAGGCTGGACTGGTAAACCCCGCCGCGGCTACTTGATTGGTCCCACGGTCATGTGCGCTGCTCACAGCCATACCCCCCCCCCCCCCCCCCCGGTTACTTTCTTACTGGACGTGCATGACGAGTTCAGTAAGCCGCAGCTTCCTCGATCCTCCGCTCCAACTACCCTCGACAGTGGAGCGGTCCAGGACTGCTTCCGGCCTGCAGGCCATGGCCCCTCATGCAACCAACGCCAGGCTAAGGCACTTCAAAACTTGCACTTGGGTAGTCCTGTTCTTGATGTGCTGCAGGAACTGTGCTCAATAACCGATCATGCCCCCCGGGCCACAAAGGTCAGAAGCGCCAGCACTCGAACAGGCGATGGCCACCCTTGTGGTCCAGAAACGTAATCTATGGATTGGACCTGGTCGAAATGAAGGAGGTAGACAAGGCACGCTTTCTCGAACGCCCCCGTCTCCCAGCTCTGGTCATTCAGTGGTACCGACGGTGCACACTCTGGCATCCACACCCAGACCTCTGGAACCTCCACGTCTGGCCCCTGAAAGGGACGTGGAAGACATATGCAGAGCAGCAGGTTGGGCAACACCTAGCACACTTGCGAGATTATACAATCTCAGGGTAGAGTCAGTTTCGTCCCGTGTTTTCTCAGGTCCGAGCCGGTAGAAATTGGTAAACAGGCTGACGGATTGACCAGGTGGACCGCTTGCGTCTATCCTTTCCCTAAGCCGAGGTAAAATCATGCGCTTTTTCTCCCAGGAGATCACACTAACTCCCTGGATGACTCCTCCCTAGCCCTGTGGGTCCGCAGTTCAGCGGAGGAACTCGCCGACCCAATCCACTGCGGGTACTCAAATGTACCCTGCACTGGAATAGGTGCTTCACAGGTCAGGACTCCTGCATGGACTTCCTCCTGTGTGTATTTTCCACAGTACGGTCCCCTTACGAGTGGACCCGCGTCTCGCTTAGGCAGTTCCAGCTGCCCTCCGGTCGCCGTGTTGTAGCAACTCCTTGAGGCTGGATCTACCACCGTGCCACTTTCCACATGTTGTCTAAAAACCCATGTGATGTATTCGCCACCCTTACTACCCCCTTTCGGGCAGGTGTTGCCTCCGCAGGGTCTTTTCCCCCCGAAAGAATAGGAAACTGGGTAGACCCCCTTCCCTCGATGCGTGTAAGGGCCCCAGCCGTTTCTTACTCTATACGGAGAAACCTAGAGAGAAAAGAGGCCTGGCTAGGCTCGGCCTGTTCCCAGGTTGGCAAGCGTCTCCTTGTTCCCCTGTTTAGGGTAGCCAGTAGGATTCCGACTACTTTTATGGGGCATTGGGGAAGGGTACGTGCAGTCTGACACAGCTGGTCGCCTTTGCATGTAAAATACCTGCCTGCTCCTATGTCAGCAGAATATGTACATGGCTCAGCACATGGCATGATTTAAATAGGACCCCTAGTGTCGCTTCTTCGACACGTTACATATGTAACCTCCGTTCCCTGATGGAGGGAACGAGACGTTGTGTCCTCCCGGCCACGTCACTGAGCCGAGCCACTGTTGTGGCCGGACCATTTACATTTTACATTTACATTTTACATTTGCTGAAGTGCGCCTTAGATCCAACAGCAGAATCAGCTCAGAGAAAAAGGAACATGTGTGTGACTCGCAGCTCACTGCATACACGACCATCGGCTCCAAAGAAAATTTCTGAATGAACTCGATGTATTTCCCTGCTTTTATACCCGCATGTCCGGGGGTGGGGTATGCAAATACTGTCTGCCAACTTCTCATTGGCCTTTTTTCATAGATCTGCCAACTTCTCATTGGCCTTTTTTCATAGATCAGAGGCATATTTGGCGCTCAAGAGAGACCCTAATGTCGCTTCTTCGACACACGTCTCATTCCCTCCATTAGGGAACTGAGGTTACATACGTAACCTAGACGTTTGTACAGTATAAAAATCATTATGTCTATGGAAAGTCCTCATAATGATAGGTAGACCAACATGTGTGTGTGTGGCCTGCTGCTCTGTGTGGTTGGGGGTGGGCAATAGTCGTAGGAGCACATGGGGTAGAACTAAAAAACTGTTGTTGAAGCAGCTCACACAGAGATCTAAAATGACATGAGATAAGTTACCCTTTTTGTGATCTAAAGATCAGGTATCCAAGCATGGTTCTGAAGAGTTAAGAGAAGTCGATGTTTGGAAAAGTATAAAGTACTACCCACTACTTGCACTGTTTTAGCAGTATTCAATTTGTATGTATCAAGCTGATTTTTAACATCCCTTGCTTGACTCACTGAACATGTTGACATTCACAGCAATACACTGTTAAATAAAAACAAAAAAATAAAAAAAAATGCTTAAAAAATTTGAATCCTAATTTTTTTCTATTTAGTCAATATTTAGTTAATATGAAATTATGTCATATTCATTTATTTTAGCCAATTTTACTTTAATTTTAGTCAACACAAATAACATTTTAGTTGACAATAACTGTGGTTTTGTTTTAGTTGTAAATTTTTTAGCTGAAAAAAAACAAAACATCTAACAGTCCAAAAAGTCAATTAATTTGTAAATATTTTGTAAAGTACCGTTTGTTTATGTCAGTTATAAGAACAGTGTTGCATAGTGAAGGGTACCTCTTACTGTATGATCACTGGTTCTAATAATTTCCTGCAACAATTATTAATTCAATGCAATTCAGTCTAACTCTGCAAGATCCCTTTGGATTGGATGTTTTCAGAGTGGTTTTCCTGCTCATGACTGTGGTGTGATGCCTCAGTGGGTAACGGTCCTCAGGGAACCCTACCAGGAGGTTCTGGCACCTGTGCCCACCTGTGACTGATGAGCCTAATCACTGGTACTTCCAGAGAAACAACAGACTGAAACCAGTTTGAAACTGACATTTATAAAACAAATAGTTCAGATTCTAAGTTCTGAATGGATAAGACGTGTTTGAAGCCATGTTTATTTGACTAGAGCCTGTGTACACCTGTGAACGTACACCTGTAAGTGTAAATTTTTTATTAAAGCAAAGTTATGGGTTCAATACAAGGCAAGCTCAATCGACAGCATTTGTGGCTTAATGTTGATCACAAAAAAAAACATTTTTTAATTGTCCCTCTTTTTCTTTAAATAAAGCTAACTTTTCCAAAAGTATAGGTGTGTAAACATAAATCACTTTCTAACTTTTTCTGTGTAAAGTTATGTACAATTTTACAACTTTGCTGCCACGATGTAGCAACATAAAACCATAAACCCTAAAATCACCAAAACAATTACAATATAAACAACTTTACAGCTCAAATAATACACAAGTTATAACAAAAAAAAAAAATAATACAAATATTTCAGTGTTTATATACAATTATAAACTTCAAATTTCTGCCTTTAAGCAATCCAAAAATTGGTCCCATTCACTTCCATTGTAAGTGCTTTTTTCTTTTTTTTTCAAAGAAAAGGAGGGATGAGTCAAAATATACAGTTTTTTGACTCAAATTTTGTCAGCTGAGCATAACTTATGTTGAAAGGTGAATATTTATGTAATATGCCAAGTTGCTATGCTGCTTGGCAACCGCAAATGCTAACAATTAGGATAATATATTATAAACAAAATAGTTTATTACAATTATTATTCTTGATAAATGTAAATGTTTATTGAACTTGTGTCTTTTGTCATATTGGTGTGCAAAAAAAAAAAAAAACAAGGCTGTGATTTTACCACGAGATCACCCATGATAAAAATCACAGCCTTTTTTTTATTATTATTTTTTTTTTACATCAAATAGTTTGGTGCAATCTTGGTTAAATGCTCAAAAGCAAGAGTTAGACTATTTATTGGAGTAGACAAAAAGGCCTCTTACACTTATCTGAGCAATCAATGCAAACCTATTGATGTCCATTAAACACAAACAAAAATTTGCTTAAAAGACCTGCAACTAAGACAAAGTCATTGTTTATTCTTACAGGGAGACAAGCTGCTGATCTCTGCAATCAAGATTATTTAGCTAAAAGAGGATGGAAGAGTGTGCAGTGCTGACAGACGGCATTTATTGTAGTGTCAAGAGCGTGCCATAAATTTGGCAAGAAATTATACTGCAATTTCTAACTATGACAGATGATTTTCATTTGGCTAGTGCAGGCAGCACTGCTTTGTTTGTTTAATGAAAAAGAGCAGATTCTAACAAAGACGGATATTAAGTCTCACTGAAAATGAAAATGAAATTACTAAATGGATGCCAATAAGCAAATACGGATTTATTTTCTGATTAAAACTTTAGCCATAAGGATTTGCTTTTTTTAATCAAAAGCATACACAGAGGAATTTTTTCTTTCTCATATAGGTTGCTCATAGCTCAGGAGACTTAACGGGCATCTTATTTATGTTATGTATGTCTCCTAAAATTATTTAAGAGAAATAAAATTCAATGGAATAAGACAATTGTAGACATAAAAGTATAGTATTGAGCTATACAATCATTGTGGATAGCATTGCTCAGATCATTAAGTTTTGGGAAAATTTTATGAGAAATGTAAGAGCTCATGAAATCAATGACTTTTGATTGTAGAATTAGGTATTTTGGCCAATCTGAGCACCATTTTATACATTGTTAAGATCTCTGATGGACACGTTATATTTCTGTGCTTTTTTTTCAGGAGAAAAATCTGAAAAGCAGTAGACTCTGCATTTAATCTGCATTCAATGTCATGCTTTATCAATTGGTAAAGAAATAAAATCTATACCACAAAATGAAATGCCTTTAAATGTTTCTCTATAGGCAACAAATAAAGATGTCTCACTATGTACTGAATATCATTACAATGTATCAGGGTTCAATGTATTTGCCAGAATGCTACTCAGAAGGAAGGCACAATCAGCACAAATGCACTAATGTGTTGCATGTTTAACATCTGTACACTCTTGATTTGCAAAATAATTCTGGAATCTTTTCTGTACTGCAGAACCCTCTCTGCAGAATTAACACGTTTCCCCCTCAGTATCACCTCCTGAAGATTTAACTTGATTGGGCTAATACTGTGCCTTATGTATCAAGGTCTGAAAGCAATTTTTTATGAAATCAATGATATTGAAACAGTCCAATTCAATTGGGCATAATAAAATTACCGGATCTTGGGTTAAAGCATAAAACCTCTGTGGAATTCTGAAACTAGTCTTCTAAAAGTTATTTTACTAACCATTTACATTTATGCATAATGCTTTTTACAAATCTTACAACTTATAATGCATTTAAGTTATACATTTTATCATAATGTGTTCCCTGGGCATCGAACTCATGACTTTGCCATTGCTAGTATCTCTACCAGCTTTACCACCTTAAACAGTATCCATTTAAAATAAATGGCAGCCGATCAGATAATGAACAGTGGACATTCAACTAAAGCAACAGAAGTCGCTCTAAACAGAAGTAGACACACTACAAATAATATTTTTCTTACTTATCTTGTTTTCAGGTACAAATATCCAAAAATACATTTACTTGAAGCAAAAATACTTAAGTTGCCCTTCTGTCACTCACTCAACGGTGTGTCGAATTAAGTGACACAAGGGGTCTTCCTGGGACAGCAAACATACCTCTGAACATGAGCTGGCGATGATGCGGATTTGGGGATTAAGACGGGAAACCTCCGTCCCCAGCATCACGACTACTCGATCGGTTCCTCGGGTCAGGGCGCCGCTCATAGCCACGCCTGCAGGCCAGCGCTGACGAGTTCAAAGGATACCTCTCTAGGACCTCTTCCTCAGTCTCTAACCCGCCCCCTGCCGTGTGCGCGGAGCAAGGTAAGTGCTTTGAGTCTTTTCTCAGCACCCAAGCCTCGGGACGCTCTTCTGCCTCCCGACGCGATATTACCTGCTCCCTCCTGCCTCAAATCCCCACCGGTACGTCAAAAGAGATCGTACTATTAGTGCCCCTCATGCGGATTTTGGATGCGTGGCATTCACATCCCAATCTGTTGCGCTGGCTGGCCAAGACCATCCGACTCGGCTACGCGATTAAGTACACCCGGCTCCCGAATCGTTTCAGTGGTGTTCACTCCACTTCCGTGTGCGGCAAGAAAGCCTGCGCCTTACGAGCAGAGATAACGACCCTGCTCCTCAAGGATGCAATAGAGCCCGTCCCTCCAGCCATGATGGAGAAGGGTTTCTACAGCCCTTATTTCATTGTACCCAAATAAAGCGGCGGGTTGTGACCAATCATGGAACTGCGAGTTCTCAACCGGGCCTTATACAGACTCCTGTTCAAAATGCTCACGCAGAAACAGATTCTTACCTGCGTTCAACAGCTAGATTTGTTCACGGTGGTAGACCTGAAGGACGCGTACTTCCATTTCTCCATTCTGACTCGACACTGACCCTTCTTACAGTTCACGTTCGCCGGCCAGGAGTAACAGTACAAGGTCCTCTCCTTCGGCCTGTCCCCTCGCGTCTTCACAAAGATCGCAGAGGCACCTCTTTTCCAGCTAAGGGAAGTGGGCATCCGCATTCTCAACTACCTCAATGACTGGCTCATCTTGGCTCACTCTCGAGAGTTACTGTGCGCTCACAGAGACCACGTGCTCAGGTACCTCAGCCGTCTAGGGCTTCAGATCAACTGGGAAAAGAGCAAGCTTGGCCCGGTTCAGAGCATCTCTTTTCTCGGCATGGAATTAGACTCAGCCTCAATGACAGCACATCTCACCAATGAGCACGCTCAGTCAGTGCTCTGGTGCCTTGCTCTCTTTGAGCCCGGCACAGCAGTTCCAACAATTCCAGAGGCTCCTCCGCTGTGGCCGTGCTGCTCGGGTTGATGCATATGTGACCGCTTCAGCACTGGCTACAGACTCGAGTCCAGAGATGGGCATGGCGCCATGGCACATATTGTGTGACAATCACCCCTTCTTGCCATCAGACTTTCAACCCTTGGACAGACCTCTGCATTCTGCGGACCGGAGTCCCTTCGCAGCAGTTGTCCAGATGTGTTGTGGTGACCACAGATGTCTCTTGACAGGGTTGGGGTGCTGTGTGCAATGGGCATGCTGCCGCTGGCCTCTGGACAGGACCCCGGCAGTGTTGGAACATCAACTGCCTAGAGATGTTGGCTGTATCTCTTTCCCTATGGAGGTTTCTCCCACTAATCCGGGGCAAGCACGTCTTGATCCGTTCAGACAGCACCACGATGGTAGTGTACATAAATCGCCAAGGCGTCGTGCGCTCTCATCATATGTCACAACTCGCCTGCCATCTCCTTCTTTGGAGTCAGCCGCGACTCAGGTTGCTGCGCGCCACTCACATCCCTGTCAACCACAACACGATGGTGGATGTGCTGTCGTGGCAGGTTTCGCCCAGCGGAGAGTGGAGGCTCCACCCCCAGGTGGTCCAGCTGATTTGGGACCAATTCAGTAAGGCACAGATAGATTTCTTTGCCTCCCAAGACAACTCCCACTGCCCGCTCTGGTACTCCCTGACAGGAGCTCCTCTCAGGACAGACACGCTGGCACACAGCTGGCCCCGGGGGCTGCACAAGTACGCATTTCCCCCAGTGAGCCTTCTTGCACCGGTGCTGTGCAAGATCAGGGAGGATGAGGAACAGGTCATCCTGGTGGCCTCTTACTGGCCCACCCGGGCCTGGTTCTTGGATCTTATGCTCCTCGCGACAGCACCTCCCTGGAAAATTCCCCTGAGGAAGGACCTTCTTTCTCGGGGGACGAGGCACCCTCTGGCATCCGCACCCAGACCTCTGGAACCTCCACATCTGGCCCCTGGATGGGATACGGAAGATCTAGGGGATGTACCACCTGCAGTCGTAGACACGATCAACCAAGCCAGAGCTCCCTCCACCAGGCAACTTTACACCCTAAAGTGGCGCTTGTTCACAAATTGGTGTTCTTCTGGACTCGAAGACCCGCAGAGGTGCACAGTACGGTCAGTGCTTTCATTCCTGCAGGAGAGGCTGGAGGGGAGGTTCAGGTTCCTGAAAGGCACCCGGAGACTGAACCCTCTCCAGGGTTGAGTCGGTCTCGTCCCTTGTTTTGTAAGGTCTGAGCTGGTAGAACTCGGTAACGCGGCACAACTTACAGGGTGTTGCTCCAGTGCACCATCTATCCCAGGTTAGCCATTACGCGTCACTCCCTGGATGTTCTCCTCCCTAGCCTTCTGGTCGGCGAATTCAGTGGAGCAATTTGCGGCCAGACCCACTATGAGTCACAGGTGCTCTGTACTGGGGTCGAGGGTCACAGGATTAGTTCCCTTCTCATGCAAACTCCCTGTGATGTATTTCCCATGGTACGGTCACCCTGTCGGCAGACCCGCACTTCCCTTGGGCAGCCCCACTGACCCGGTCGCCGTGCTGTAGATTCCCCCCTCATTAGGCTGGACCTACCACCACGCCATTTCCTACGTACGGCTTCACAACCCTCGTGGTGTATTTACCACATTTTACCTCCCCTAGACTGTGCGGGATGTGGCCTCCGCAGGGTCTTTTCCCCCTGAAAGAATAGGACCGGGAAAGACCACCTTCCCCATCGCGTTTCATAGCGTTAAGATAGCCCCAGCCGCTTCACATCCTATATGAGAGACATAGTGAGAGAAAAGGCCACTGCTGCTGGGCTTGCTCCCATGCTAGTCATGTAGCACCTGCTCCCCCCCTCAGGGGTGTGGGGAACCTAAGATCTGTATGTGACATCTCTTTGCGGGCATTGGGGAGGGCTATGTGCAGCTGACACAGGTGCCTCTAGCACACAGTAGTGTGTCAGCCTCAGACTGGGGGCCCAGACGAGTCATCAGCATCAGTCGCCGATGTGATGCTCTCCGATGCAGCGGTGATGTCGTCATCTAATGACGCAGTAGTCTTGACAGTTCACGTAATACGGCCAGTGCGTGGCATTTTAGATGGGACCCCTCGTGTCACTTCATTCGACACACGTCAAGTGAGTGACAGAAGAGGAACGTCATGGTTACTGTTGTAATGTCTGTTCCCCGAGGGAAGGAATGATACGTTGTGTCCCTCCTGCCACAGCACTAGACCTACCACTGTAAACGGCGGCTGTACCTTATTTTCGGCTCCTCAGTGCAAAATCCAGACTGGCACTCACTACCCGGCTTTGCTTTATACCCGTATGTCCGGGGCGGGGCATGCAAATTCTGTCTGCCATCTTGACATTGGCCTTTTCTCAGGTTCAGAGGTACATTTGGCATCCCAGGTAGACCCCTTGTGTCACTTCACTCAACACAATGTCTTGTTCCTTCCCTCGGGGAACGGAGGTTACAACAGTAACCATGACGATATTACGTCTCGTATTTAGAGAAATAAAAAATAAAAACAAAGAAATAGTGATTTTTATGCTTAAAACAAGATTTTATTTATTTATTTTTGCCAAGGGGGTAAGAAAAATAAACTTAATTCAGAAGGAAAACAAGTTTATTTTTCTAATCCCACTAACAATTATTTTAAGCATAAACCTCAGTTACATTACTCTGAAAATAAGACTTTATTTCTTATGCAATTTTGCTTTTTAAGTAAACATATTCTTTTAATAATATATATTAAAGATATTATAGATATTCTTGCTGTAAAGCAAGAAAATAAAGACTGGTTATTATTATTTTTTTATTATTATTATAATTCTTGGTTTCTTGATTGAATAGCTTCAGCCTGTTTATGCATCTGTTACCAGCAGCTGTGAGTTGCAACATCATTCATTTCAGCCTTCTGACTACTAGAAGATCAATCACAGGTTTACTTTGCCTTGTCAGTGGCAGACGTTAAAATGTTTATAGCTCCTCTCCAGAATAATTATAATGTCCATGTTCTGGCTGTACGTTTCATCCTGCAACATACTTTACTGACGTGGCCGTGTCTGAATTGGCTCAGTGAAGATTTATTCATGTTTGGAAAACAACAACAGAAAAATATGCTCTGCAACAGTGGTGATTACAGACTACAGGTAAACACACAAAAAAAATCTCTTTTTAAACTTACAGTAATAGCAATAATGTGTCATTGTGAGATTTCTTCATAAATCGCAGAAGCATTAAAGAAAATAATGCAGGAGTGTCTATAACAGTACACGCCTCAGCAGATCGGGGCGAATTCCAATCAAAAGTGATCATCTCTATGCCCTACTCACTGTACCATGATTTTTCCACATTATTGCTGTGTAGGTCTTATCTTGTATTTTTTTTAATATAGTAAAATAACATTAATATGAATGAAAATTAAGTGAAAGCACTATATAAAATATAAATTCTATAGAAGGGATGGTGAGGTGGAGTGGAAGCAGCAGAGATGACAGGATGAAGTGAAGGAGCAGAGATGAAAGAAAGTAAAGAGAAAAGTGATAAGAAAAAGATTAGTATTGTGAAGCACTGTGATGTTACCAGGGTAATACCATGGTACTGAATGATTATTATATTAATATTTCATGATATTTTCATGGTACTCCAAAAAATAATACCATGGTTTTACAATAGCGTGTCAAAACATGTCATTACAACAGACCGTGACTAAAAAAAACATTGTAATACCATGGTATTATTTCTGAGAAAGATAACAGAATATACTATTATTTGTGCTGCATGACGAAGGATACATGGGAAAAATAGTATATGCATATAATAATACAAAATAATAAAAAAAAACACAATTAAATTAGAGAATTATAAGTATTACTCATTCAAAAAATATCAGTCCCCTAATTTATCCTTCCACCCCAGCACACTGCTGCTTTGCAAAATTAGGTTTACAAAGCAAGTGACAATTAGCATGTACAAGAACATAAATTTACATCACCTGCAGTTGACAATCTGTACTCCATTTAAAACTGTTTTAAATTCCATTTTGATAGTTCTTTTAAAACCATTATGCAGTATTATATTATTTATTCTTTTCATGACCTTATACTATTTGAGAGACAACAGGATTTTTGTACATTTAAATTCATTTGTCATACTGCATGGCCATTTAAAATGAAGCACAGAAGGCAAAAAGGGTGATTAAAAGTGCTGAACAACACCTAAAATGTATGCCTTCATAAAATGTAAAACATAAAACTTACCGTAAACTCTTAATGTGGATGAAAAGATTAAACATGCAAATACCTCTATAAATTTAAGCTAAATCATGCAATCTGTAATTTCAGAATTGTTTCATTGATTTTTTTAACTGAGCAAACACACAAAATAATAATCTCTGTCCAAATATTTTTGAAGGACATTCTTATATTAGCTACTCATATTACTCATCTTTAAATATATGGATATGCCATTTTACACAACTTCATCACACTTGTAGACAATCCTGTCTTTTTATGTCAAGCAACCTACAATAAGTTAACATTAAAAAAGATACCAAAGGTGCCCTTCAATGGAATTGCCTCTTTAATGCCAGTTAGCTTTTAGTACCATTCAAAACATTGTAGACTCTAGTATGTACTGTCTTTGCTGATAGACAGCAAGGTCATCCTAATCCAGTCATTTAATATCTGTTGAGCTCTGCAATTCATGCAGATGGCAATTTCATGGGTCAATGTCCCATACATTTCTAACAAAGAGAACGAAGCAAATGTGCTTCACCACCGGTGCTATCATTCAACACCCATTCTATTGAAACGAGTATGTAAGTATGGAAGTAGTATGGAGGAAGTGACGTAGGAGGATTATATGTAAACAGATGAGTCATGCTTTAGAAATATTTAAAAAACCTTAATACACTGCAGTGAAAAAAAGGCTAACCGATATATTAAAGCTACACTAAGACTCAGTTATATGCAGAAAGATGTAGTCAATTTGTTAACGAAAACGAAAATGAAAACTAAATGAATTTTTCATAATTGTAAAACACTTAAACTTAACTAAAATACATTTTCATGACTCCAATACTAACCAAAATAAATAAAAAAATAACTAGAATAATTTTTTGTTGTTGATGCACAATCCTTTTTTTATTTTTTTATATGGGTATTAGAAAATTTGAAACCTTACAACTAGCCATCAAAAAACACTAGATAGCAATAATATTATACTTCATGTGAAATGTAATGTTGTTAAAAAAAGTAAGTAAAAAATAAAACTAATGAAAACTAAACTAGATTAAAAATGTTTTAATTAGCTCTGGAAAGGTGTAGGTGGATGGATATTAATGCATGCTGTAAAAGTTATAACTAAAGCCAAATACAGTACATCTCTGCTTTTAAAAGCTGAAATAAGAGAATATGTTTGCATAAGAATTCAGCACATTATGTGAAAAGGGCTTGTTTTTAATAAACATTATTGACTGGTGGTGTGTGTCCCCCTTCCTCTCTAAGCACCATTTATCCTCAATTACTGACGGCACAGAGTTGATGGGAAGATTCAGTGAGACCTGCAGTCTGTGAGTGGGAGGTATGAAGCTTTCTCAGAACTGTCTGAAGGTCTTACCCAGGTTTCCCGTCATCAGATAGGCATTGTGGAAGTCCTTCATTGCCAGCCCGACAATGTGGATGAACTCTTCAATGACTTGCATGAGCTCCACCGACCCTGGGTAAATCTGGGAAGGGAAAAAAATCTATAAAATAAAAAACTCTGTTCGCAAATGACTATCAAACACAGACGCCATCAGACATTAGATGGATTTTTCATCAAATGAAGTTGGACAGACAGACAGATTCCTGTAGATAGACCGACAGACACACAGACAGACAGACAGACAGACATATAGATAGACAGAATGATAGACAGACAGACATATAGATAGACAGAGATAGTCAGACAGACAGACAGTCAGATAGATAGACCGACAGACAGACATATTCCTGTAGATAGACTGACCAACAGACAGACAGACAGACAGGTAGACAGACAGAAAGAAAGACAGTAAGACAGGAAGGCATTCAGGCAGACAGGCAGACAGTCAGAACTATAGATAGACTGACATATAGACAGACAGACAGCTAGATAGACAGATATAGAGACATAATTCAATTTAACTTGACATTAAATGCAGTTAAATGAAACCAAATGCGTAGAAAAAAAGAGCAACTTAGGCAACAGTTAGCCTAGTAAAAACACACTCAGACTAATCCATATGAAAAGAGACTATAACAGTAATTTGAAAGGGCATCTAATTCTTTAGAGCTGTGCAACCTGTCTATTCCCAATTTCACAAAGACGAACTCATGCTGCAGAATGATTGTGCAGAGGCACTCTAGAGGACCAGTCATCAGTGTCAGAGAAAATGTTGAAGAGGAACAAATGTAGGGTGGGACATGATTAGATTAATCAGGAATTTATTGGATTGTGAAAAGTAGGCATTACAAACAAGAATAGAGCCCAGGTGAATGGAGGGCAGTGGTTGAAAACTAAAAGGGATTTACAATGATAAATACAATGAAAATATCCTAAACTGGCCTAAATATCCTAAACTTATAAATGCATGGAACATTTATAACAGCCTCTAAACCATGAAACAAACAGAATACAGTAACTTTAAAAGTAGTTAAACGTCCAGTACATTAATTTTATGCTTTTATTTCAGGAGCAGGTTTTCACAACAAGAACAGTTGATGTATATTGTATGTGATATTTTTGTCATTTGCAATTATCATTAACTAAAATATATTATTTTAATTGACTGAAATTATATGCCATTTTATTCAGAGTAAAACTGATTAAAATGAATGAATATGACATGAAATATTGAGTACATTTAGAGGAAATTTTTGTCAGAAGACATAAACTATGACTAAAACAAAAAAAAAGTATACCAATGAATGCTGATCTGGAATAATGTTTATAAGCCCAAAACTTTGCCACAACATTTGAAAATATTCAGGAGTGTTGTCTCGACTTTATTAAACTCTCTGATAGTCCTTTTCAAAGTCAAAAATGTAAGCCAGCTAGCCCACAGCAGTTGGAGCAGACTGGTTGCTGGAGGAGAGTGGTTCAAAAATGTTTAGATACATTCCACACCCAAATTATCAAGATGAAGTCAGCCGAAGTGGACAGTAACAAGTTATTACATTGATAAAGGATTACAAAGACCAACACTTTTTCTGTGGAATAACATGCACCAATGAACCACACACAATAACACCAGCAAGGTGTTTTTAGAAATACATTTATTTTATGTTGACTTCAAGAAACAGCATCAAAATCACAATCTTTTGTGATCAACCTTTTAAAGAACCTATTAATAAAAATTGTCATCACTAATTGCAGGAAGCAGGGTCTTAGACCTTTTACCCCGCAGATTTACTATACAAATTTAAAGGCCATATGATGCTGTGCATCTTTTGGTCTCTCATCTCATTAGCATCATCCTGAACCCTCTGTCCCTGTGACAACAAACAAAGCGCAAAAACGCATTGCAGCCAATCTGCAAAAGAGAAAAAATTTAAAATAAGTAAGAAAGCGGGGTGCAGAAAAATAGAACTGAGTGACATTTCATAATTAGCACCCTTAGTGAGATGCAGGAACAGGGCGAAGGAGTCAGATAACTAATAATACCCCTGGCAGGAGTCAGACTCCTCATTCACAAGGGGGCCGATCTTGGGCCAAGCCAATCAGACAAACTGCAGACTGAGAGAGAGATGCCGAGGGCATGCAGGCAGACTGGCCCATCCCCCTCGGTCAGACTGGCGGGGGACAGCAGAGAGCATTCCTCTCCATGGCAACAGCGCTGGGCTGTTGATATGTGCAGGGAAGACAGCAGTGCGGGAAATGGCTGGGGCCGACGGCCATTATACGTACCAACCCTGTTGCTGTGTTGTCACACAAATAATATAAAGTGTGCTTTCATATACCCTAACTGAGCACTTTGTAGGTCTACAGGTGTTCCTAATATATTCATGCTATTATCTAATCAGCCAATAATGTGGCAGCAGTGTATTGCATAAAATCATGCAGAAAAAAATGGTGTGATTGTTTTTGTCAGACAGGCTGGTTTGAGTATTACTGTAACTGCTGATCTCCTGGGATTTTCACACACAACACTCTCTAGAGTTTACTCAGAATGTTCCCAAAAACAAAACAAAAAACATCCAGTAAGTGGCAGTTCTATAGACAGAAATGTCTTTTTAATGAGAGAGGTCAACTGAGATTGACCAGACTTGCGCGAGATGACAGAAAGGCTACGGTAACTCAGATAACCAATCTGTGTTTATAGCAGAATAGCATCTCAGAATGCACAACTCGAATCTTGAGGCGGATAGGCTTCAACAGCAGAGGACTTTTTTTTTAGGACCAAAGTTTTCATAATAAAGTTCTCAGTGAGTGTACAGTAGATTACAGTCAATACAAAGTTTAATATATAAAAATATATTACATATTATAAACTCATTCTTCTGCTATATAGATTTCAGCCATTAGTGAGAAGAACTAGTGAACTAGAACTAGAGAGAAATAAATTTATATGCAAGCAGACATGAGAATAGCCAACCTGGTCTCATAAAAATCACATCTTAGATCTACATTTTCACATGATAGCTGTACGTATTGTAGCAGTTTCCTGGTGAAATAAACATTAGAGACGCAACAACAACAATTACTTTTATTCACTTTCAAACAAATCACTACTAAAACAGCAGATTATTAGTTTGTTAACACTTGATTTTCACCCAGTTCCTCACACAATGCTATCTTATGACATGCTTTTACTATTATGCATGATACATTTTAAGTTCAAGTGTGATCAAGTTGTGCAGTATCTCAAATGATAAAGTGTTGAACTTGTGATGCAAAGGACCATGGTATGAGTGATCTCGAGCTCGATTTTGAGTCGATAGAAGCACCAAAAAATTATGAGGTTGCTTTAGCAATTGTGTTTTTCATAGCACATTTGCTTTTATGACATTAATGGTTAGGTTTAGTGTCTCCGGTCCTACTCGCCCCGCTCCGAACAGGACTCGAACTGAACGTCCCGGCGTGGGAGGCGGGTGCGCTAACGAGGAGGCTAAAGGCTACAGCCTCTAGCGTCAGTCGCTAGTGCACCTCTTGAGGTCAGGAGAGTGAGGTTTACACACTGCACAGCTATTTACCAGCTGGCTCCTGTTACATTAGGTTTAACGTTTAGGGTAGGGTGATGGGTTTTGTTGAATGAATGAAAAAATTTAAACTCGCTTTTGGCATCACACAGTGGAAATTTCACCATGTAATAAAACCACATATAATTTTGCAAAACTGTCCCCACCATCACATACTTTTCATGAGATCAGGCTGAGAACAGCACGTTTGTAACAACATACCTAGAAATTCAATAAATCTGTATACAGTATATATACAGTCTATAAAACACAACTGTTTGTAAGCAGACATAATAGTAGCAGATTTGTAACAAGATACACTAACAATCTAATTATCCTTCTAACAAAAATGTACAAATGATTTTGGAATCATGGTACCATGGTAGTAGCATGTTTATTTGACATATACTATGGCAACATATTGCATGGTAGTAACCTTACCTGCAGTGGTTCTCAACCTTTCTTTGATGAACGCCCCCTACTTCATTTCCCTATAGTGTTACTATAGTAAATTCAAGGGTGGTGATGTAGAATACTGTGCCAAATTCAAATGGTTTCCACTTCTCGCGCTTTACTTCTCACCAAACAGGTGCATTAGCAGAGGTCGTATTTGACGCTGCAAAACCAGATACTTCAGATGCATCGCTAGACTTCAAAATCAGATGAACCACAGTACAAATGTGTACTAACCCATATAATTGAGAACCAACTGACATACTCCAAGTATAGATTAACGTTTTAATGCATAGATGAACTTGACGATAGATTTGATTATTATGACTGATAAATGCCACCCATTGAAACCTAATGCCCCCCTCTCTACTAATTTGCTCTCAGTGCCTGTTGGCATCCCTTGAAAGCCCCCTGGAGGGTGGTACCGACCCCATTGAGAATCCCTGCCTTAGAATACACCATTGATAATTGTAACCTCTGTTATTGCTAACAAGAAAGACTGTTAAATATTTTTAGGGGGTTAAAGGGATAGTTCACCAAAAAACTAAGATGTTAAGAAGAATATATCTCAGCTCTGTAGGTCCATACAATGCAAGTGAATGGTGGCCAGAACATTTGAAGGTCCAAATATCATAAAGAATCATACTTTAAGCATAAAAGTAATTCATATAACTCCAGTGGTTAAATCTATATCTTCAGAAGGTATTTAATAGGTGTGGGTGAGAAACAGATCAATATTTAAGTCTCTTTCAATTCTTCTTTTGTTTTGGCTATTCACATTCTTTGTGCATATCGCCACCTACTGGGCAGGAAGAAAAATTGATAAAACAATACAGAAATATGTATCTGTTTCTCACTCACACATATAATATTGGTTCTGAAGGTATATATTGAACAATTGAGTCTTTTGGATTACTTTTATGCTACCTTTATAAGGTTTTTGAAACTTCAAAGATCTGGCCACCATTCACTTGCATTGTATGGACCTACAGAGCTAAGATATTATTAAAAAAATATTTGTTTGTGTTCAGCAGAATTGTGTTCAGCAGAATAAGTCTTCAACATCTGTGTGGCATGAATGTGAGTGAATGATGAGAGAATTTAGATTTTTGGGTGAACTACTAAATGAACCTCTTGTTCTCCTCATTTTGAGTTGAGAATTAGAGAGGTAGGCACACACTGTTCTCCATTGAGAGGTTTCCCTTCCTGTTCTCTCCCATCTAACAGCAGAGACTGACATGAATCTGAGGTGTAAACTCCATAGGAATCATCGCTCAGCCTGTGAATACCACGCAAGCAGACTTTTGTAGAAAAAGACAAGGTAGGCAGAGAAGATAAACTCCTAGGTCATTTTAAAACAACAGGTTTAGGTCAATCATTTGCCAGAGCAGTTGACAACCACCTAAGATGTCCTCTAATTATTTGAGTGTGAAGATTTAATCTGTGACAAAGCTGAGAAGGAACGTGAATTGAAATCTGGCCCATCTGCTCCAGCGACTGCATGCAAAACTACTTTGTGACCTGCTCAGTGACCTGAACTCCGAGCACACTTCAGATTGAAAAAAAACACATTACTTTCCAATAAAACCCCTGTGACACTGTCTTACTGTAAACTCTATTTATGGGCTAATTCAGTTGACACAAGGGACCATTTTTTGCTCAAGGAAACATGTTTTACCACAGCTCTCAGACTGCGGGCAAACACATTAGATGAAGGAGCACCAAAGCAGCTTATGTTTGATCGACAGTAACATTACCACTGTCTGCTTAAGAGGTATTACCAGTGTAGACTTAAAGACTCCATGAAAAATCACTTGGCAAATGCAGTTTTCTTTCTTGTGTTGATGCATTTCATATTGAAACAGGAAGATCAGGAGCGATATATTGAAGGGTTCCTTTTCTTTCCATCTACATCTTTTGTTGGTCCAAAATTCCAGTCACAGAAACATAGTTCTTCCCTATCCCCACCTATATCTATAACCTACCCCTAAAATGATGGTGTATAAGCCCCAAACAAAAACATAAACCCTAGACTTAAAAATCTCATTAATAGGAATGATGTTCCAGGAGCAAACCAACAATAAATAAATAAAACTAAAATAAAAATTCTGCTTGGCATAATCACATTCACTGAAGAGAGTCATTAGGATGAGGGGGCATTATCATTCTAGAGAGCATTTGATTTGACAGAAGTTTGTGTAGTGCAGGATGATCAATATTTTTTTTGGT
This sequence comes from Moxostoma hubbsi, assembly GCA_032164185.1. Classification (NCBI taxonomy): domain Eukaryota; kingdom Metazoa; phylum Chordata; class Actinopteri; order Cypriniformes; family Catostomidae; genus Moxostoma; species Moxostoma hubbsi. The sequence goes on from JAVLUX010000034.1 coordinate 8,179,362, forward strand.
CCATTTTCCTAGAAGAGAAAGACTCTAAATTATAATGTCATATATCTGCTAAAAGTGAATTTAATAAACTTTTAGGAGTTCACTGTAAAGACACTTAATTTGGTACAAAGCCACAATAATGCACATGGAGTCAGATTTTGTTTGTAATTCTAAAGAACAATTGAATTTTCCCTCAAGCTGCTTTTATTTAGTCTCTCACAGATTAGGAGAAGACAATCCCTGCATTCCAAATGGGCTAAATCAACCTCCGAAGGGCACTTTGAACTGAAAACAATCATGATAGTCATGCTGTAAAATCACTTCAAACTGAATTTCCTATAAAAACACTCAAAAGGTGTGTTCTGAATAAACTTTATTATTGAGCCCCACACCTTTCAGCCTTCCAAAGCTCTCACAGTGGATGGTAAAGTCTTTGAAGGGAATAGAGCATAGGGATGAGCACTTCTGTATGGAACGCACCAAATGCCATCATCACTAACGGAAAGCATGAAGTCTAGACATATGGTATGCTGCCAATGTTGCTGCCACCAAGTGGATGCAGTGTATATTGCAGCTGTCCTTCCAACAATCAGCACAGCAGGGAGGACTGTATTTGTAAGAGAGTGCTTGATTTGTCGCAGCCCTGCCTGTAGAGACAGCTGCCTTTTTGACCTGACAATTACCTAAAGCATCTGCACCAGTGATAGCAATCGATTTGCTGAGGGCTCATCTCACAATATTCAGCCACAGAGGGACGCACAACACCAGATAATCTCTGCAATGTGACTATAACAAAGCAATCTCGACCTGCAAACTTCAAAAACACTCAGATATTCATTGAGACCCACCTGTTGTGCATCCTCCCACTTCTCCCTGTTCTCCTCCTCCAAGAGATTGCTGATGATCTGAAAAAAGTTCTGTGGGGAGAAAAAAAAAAAGTGGTTAGTAAAACATTGCTGTCATATAAATGATCTATGATAAAGAAGGGAACTAATTTGAGCCCATTTGGATTGAAATTTTTAAATATGTAATTAATACACTCTTAAATATATAAACATGGTGTTATTAAAACATTTAGGAAATTGATAGTAACACTTTTTTTTTAAAAGCTATTTACAATATATTACAACTTATTCATAATGAATATACAATTATTCATAATACCCTACAATACAAATTGTAAAGTACTATATATTTGAATAAAATAATTGCAGCAAAAGCTTTATAATATAATATTAAATAATTTTATATTAATTATGAATACTTTTTAATATATTATTAATACCATTATGTATATATGTGTTTTAACTGTGTCTCTCTGTGTGTGCGTGTGTGTTTTAACTGTTGGTGTGCATTTTTATATTACTATTTATTTTAATTTGTTGTCTTGATTTGTATGCTGTTCGTTATATGTTGGTGTTTCAGCAAAATATTATGAATTAATAAAAAATATAAATCATTTTTAAAAAGAAAATAAAGCTGCTTTTTAGGGTTCCAAAATAAATAAATAAATAAATAAATAAATAATAATAATACTGAGTAATATAATATAATAAAATAATATATGTTCCATTATGGTTAGGCCTCAGTATTATGCTTTATCACAAATGGTATTACATTTGAAAAGTTATAAATGTTATAAATTTAATGCATTATGCTCTTTAGAGGTATACATGCATATGAAAGTATTATGTAACTGTTGTTTTATTTACAATTATTATTCATGAAACCATAATATAACTTATACAACTAACTAGGTGCATTTAAAAGGTTATGAATTATGTGTGGGTGGTAGAATGGTGGGTGTTGAATTTAAAGGTCGCTGGTTCAAATCACATGAGAGGTACTTCTTGAGTTATAGCTTGTATACTGTATATACTGTATATAGCGTGAATGCACTCTATGTCATTTTGGATGAAAGCATCTACCAAATGCATAAATGTAAATTATTTAGTTGATTAAGATTACTGTATTCACAGGCTTAAAGTGAAGTATTACCAAATAGGCTTTACATTTTAAATAGTCCTTGGTACAGAAAAACAAAATATGTATAGGTGTTCCCTGAAAAGGTACATATACATACAGTATACATCATATAATCTCCCCTGCATTTTAAATGTGTAAACAGCTACTATGGATTAAACTGAGAATCACAGCAGTGGATTACTGATTGTGGGATACGTCCAGCAGCATCAGCTCTAAAACACACCAGGGATTTTCTGCTACTTTCAATTCAGGGATTGGTTGATCTTCCCTAAGCTCTCAAATATGGGGAAGAATAAAACAAGGAGAAGAGAGAGTGCCATTCAAGCTTGAAGGCACAAGGAGAGCTGCATACTCAGTGTCCAAAATAACACTCGTCAAGCAATAAACTTGAGTAAAAGGGCCTTGGTGAGTAAATAATAAGTTATTATTTATACTTTATTAGGAACTGCACCATTAGATGGATTAAGTTGGAATGAAAGAATGATAGTCTCCCTTGCTGATAAACGACATGAGTGATTCAAATCAAACACATTCAAACTGTCTACTAAAGCATGCTGCGAACCAATTGTAATTAACTGGTTTTCTGCATTAATTGGTCAAAAAAATGTATCTCATCTTCATCAAAGGCACAAGTATAGTCAAAGCACAATGTGCTTAAGCTAACAACACACAAACAATTATAATATTCAATGTCTTTATTGAACACATCCCATTAAACATTTACAGTGCTGTGCAAAAAGTAAGTTAGCCCTAGCATTTAACAACTGGCCAGTCCTGCTTTAGCAGCAATAACATCTCAACCAAGTATTTCCGGTAGATGCGGATTAGACCTGCACAAAGATCAGAAGGAATTTTTGACCATTTTTACTTACAGAACTGCATCAGCTTGGTCATATTTCTGGGCTGTATGGTGTAAATGGCTTTCTTGAGATCATTCCACAAAATCTCTATTAGGTTGAGCTTTGACTTGGCCACTCCAAAAGGTGGATTTTCTTTTTTTGAAGCCATTCTGTAGTGGATTAAGTTTGATGTTTAGAGTCATTGTCCTGTTGCATCACCCAACTTCTACTGAGCTTCAGATGGTGCACAGCAACAGGATATCTTGATAAACTTTGGGATTCATTTTTCCCTCTATGATGCCAAGCGGTCCACGCCCTGAAGCAGCAAAACAGCCCTTATCATGATGCTCCCTCCACTGTATTTTCCCATTGGGATGATGTTTTCATGTTTGTATACAAAGCCCCTTTCACAAAACAATTTCCCAGTAGTGTTGTGGAGAGTCAATGTGTTCTTTGGCAAGATTCAGGTGCGCAGCAATGTTTTGTTGGAAAGCAGCAGCTTCCTTCATGATGTACTGCCATGGACACCATGGCTGTTTAATGTTTTCCATAGTAGACTTGTGAACTTGTGAGGTGTTAACCAGTTCCAATGATTCCTTCAAGTTTTTAGCTGTCACTCTAGGACTCTTTTTACCTTATTGCACATTCTGTGGTGTTCCCTTTGAGACATCTTGGCTGGACGACCACATCTCGGGAGAGTACCCACAGTTCTCAATTTATAGACAATCTCCAATTATAGACAATTTGTATAACTGTGGACAGATGAATGTCTAAGATCTTCAAGATAACTTTGTAACTCTTTCCAGCTTCATTCAAAGCAACAATTCTTGATTATAAGTCTTCTGAAATCTATTTTTTTCTATCTTGTGAATAGCAAACTCAAAATGTTTGAGTGCTTTTTATAAGTCAAAGTAGCTCAAACCCACACCTCCAATCTAGTTTCTTTAATCGGATGCCAGATTTGCAAACTCTTGACTCTAATTAGCTTTTTTTTGTCATCTTTAGGCTAGGGATTCACTTACTTTTTCCACAGCACTTTTAATGTTTACTGGGATGTGTTCAATAAAGACAAGACAAATTGAAATTGTTTGTGTGTTGTTAGCTTAAGCACATTTTGCTTTGTATATACTTGTGACTTTGATGAAGATGAGCTAACATTTTATGCCTATTTAATGCAGAAAACCATCTAATTCCAAAGGTTTCACATACTTTTTCTTGCAACTGTATATGTGTAATATGCCTCTCATTAAGCCACCAAAACCAAGTAGGCATTGTTGCAGCATGGAGATCTCCAAAAGGGGTTGGTGTATCTCTGGAAGTGGGTGAAGTTACTCCAGAAGGGGGTTGTGCCAATGCCAAAAGTTTTGTGTGTGTATGTATGTATGTATGTATGTATGTGTGTATATATATATATATATATATATATATATATATATATATATATATATATATATATAGTGTGTGTGCGTGTATACAAAATGTAGTGTTATGGCAGGTAATAAATATATATTTCTTCAATTCACTCGACATTGGCTGGAGTGGCCAAAAGTGAATTTTTGACCCAGTGCGTACTCAATGTTTGCTGCTCTGATTTAGCTAAATAAGATATCCAGATGGATGTGTGCCTGTCTTTTTTGTTTGCTGCTCTGCATCTGTGCCATGAAAGGCAGGAGAGAGGCAGCGTCTTGGCTCTGGCATGCTTGTTTTTTTTTACTTGAATGCTTATGCTCCCTCTGGTGGTAATGCATCCACTTAAACATGGCATTAATACGTTCCAGAAAACACAAACCACCACGGTACACAGGCGTGGGGAGGAGGGTCAGCTCCAGTTCACATCAGGGCTTTGAAAAAAAACTCCTACACCAATCCACCACACGAACATACACACAATCTCATTATACTCTGTATTATGTAAAAACACCACATTCTCTCAAATGGTTTGTGAGCAATCGGTTAAATTGTGGCATCGTGAAGGTTATGGCAATGCCTTGAGAGTGCGAATGAGAGACTTAATGAGTATCTCTTATTAGCAGCTGGCACACGGTGTCAAAATCCTAGAAGCTCTTTATATGGGGCAGAAGTGGAGATCCATTTATGGTTTGTTTAAGCGTAGGGTTCTAAAAAAACAGCACAATTATCTTTATTAATAGAAATTCAAGTATTTGAATCACATTAACTAAACATTTAGACCTAAAATGTTTACCACAATGCAATATGAATTAAACAAAGGAGACCATATTGGTTCTCCCTTACCTGCACATCATCAGAAGATGGTTCGTAGCTGGCCCTTTTAAAGGTGTCAGTGACGTTTCGAAGGATCTCCACAGAGGAGAGAAGGTCACCTGCATAGAAATTGCGTCTCTGGGTGAGGTCCAGGAGGACCTTCGTAACTTGGGACATGCCATCTCCTGCCAGATTCCTCTGACCTTTAGCAATGTGCCCCTGGACCTGGAGACAGACACAGGGAAAGAGACTATGTTCAGTGTCCTTCAACATTCATGGTACAGGAAGGATGTTGGGATAATGAAAACTACCAGTAGTATATCCAAGTAATGCCTAATTGTGTTACTTAGAGGAAAGAACAAATTCTTAAAATGGAAGTGTGTAATTTTTGTGTCACAAAATTGCCAAAATAACACAAACAGACATCTCACAATGCACAATGCTAGGGTGTTGTAGGTACATCACTTTCCATATCGCTTTTTTCCGTTGAACACATAATAAGATATTAGGCTTAATGTTAATGCTAAATGATGACAGAATTGCCATTTTTGTGTGAACTATCCCTTTAATATCTTACACACTTCACCTTTTATATATGTAACATACCACTAAACAAACAAGCATAAATCACACAGGCATGATGTCATGCTCACTGACTCAAAGAAATAGGCTACAGAATGCAGATAGAAGAGTGTTTGTGTGTGCTTGTGTGCTAAAGTGTGTTGAAAAGCCTTACTTAGCAATAACACAACAACTAGGCATGCATTTAAAGGGATAGTTCACATGAAAGTGAATGGTGACTGAGGCTATCATTCTGCCTAATATCTCCTTTTGAGTAATTTTTTTGAGAGAAGTATCCCTTTAAGCATGGCTCAAATAAGAAGAGGAAACCAAAGAGACTGAATTTTTTTTTTTTTTGTTGAGCAAGTGTATTCAAAGGAAATGTATATCCAGGAAGGAAATTCGAGAGTCCTCTATTATTGTGGGGTCTTGAAAACTGCAATACTAGCAGTTTAATTTGCCTCTTCAATGATAGCAGTTAATCTTGCAAAGACCTGCACGGTGGCCTGGGGTGCCCCATTGGGGAAGTTGGGGGGTGGGGGGGGGGGGGGGAGGGGTGGGTTTGGCTGAGGGATATTGGTGGAAATAGTTTGGGTGATTGTGATGACTGCAGAGGTAATTTATGGCATGTCACAGACAGAAGCCATGCACAGAAAGCTGACGTTGCACCTACTGATTGCTGCAAGTATCTGTATTCATTTGCAATGCATCGGGCATAACTGGGCTGCTCCCAGTAGGCCACCCCACGGTGATCCAGTGAGCAGCGTCGACTAGTGGTGCCTGGAAAATAATGAGGGAGAGAAAGAGAGGGAAAAAGAGAGAGAAAAATGTATACTTGTTCCTTTTTTTTCCCATTTATCATTTAACCTGCCAGCCCACACATCTATCAGCAAGAGAAACACAGGGATGAAAGAATCAGCCGTCACTGTTTCTAAATACATGAGCTGTACATGTGGGCAAACAAATTAAGTTATGCTCTTTACAGAACTGGTTGTGTCGCAACCCAAAAAATGGGTTTCTGGTCTGTTCTGAAACGGGTCGTGGAAAGCTAGGGAAAATTATACTATTTGCAAATACTAAAACGCAACAAATCATTTAATCGTGCATGGTTAAGATAGCAAAATAAATCAGCTTGCTAACATTTAAAAGAGAGAAGACATCCATTTTTTAATGTCATGGCCATGCGTCCAATCAAATTCGACTGTATTTTGGCTCAAATTCATCTGTCACTAGGTAGAAGACAAAATGGACAGGTTGACATTACATTCTTGAAATTAAGCTGTTTTGAAACTGTAGCTTCCCAAGCTATAGGCTACTCATAACCTCAAATAGTAAAACTACAGTCAAGCTACAAACAAAAGGTAGCTTTATTAAATTGAATCTATTTTAAGTTTTAGATATACATTGTCAAGAAAAATTATGTGAACCCTTTGGAATTAGCTGGTTTTCTGCATTAAATAGACATAAAATGTGATCAAAGTCAAACTTATAGACAAAGACAATGTGCTTAAGCTAACAACCCACAAACAATAATAATATTTCATGTTTTTACTGAACACATCCTATTAAACATTCACAGTGCTGTGGAAAATGTAAGTGAATCATTAGATTTAATAACTGGTCGATCCTCCTTTGGTAGCAATAACCATAACCAAGCGTTTCCGTTAGCTGCGGATTAGACCTGAACAATGTTAAGGAATTTGGGACCATTTGTTTGCATTTACAGAAAATTTTTGTAACCCTTTCCAGCTATATGTAAAGCAACAATTCTTGATTGTAGGTCTTCTGAGATCTTTTTTTTGCAAGGCATGGTCCATGTCAGCAAATGCTTCTTGTCAATAGCAAACTCAAAATGTTTGAGTGCTTTTTATAAGTCAAAGTATCTCTAACCCACACCTCCAATCTCGTTTCATTATTTGTATGCCAGGTTTGTCAACTCCTGATTCTAATTTGCTCTTGTTGGCATCATTAGCCTAGGAGTTGACATACTTTTTCCAATGTTTGTATGATATACTCAATATGTGCAAGAACAATACAATAATGTGGGTGTTATTGTTTAAAACAGATTGTATTTGTTCATTATCTTAACTTAGATGAAGATCAAACCACATTTTAAGACAAATTTATACATAAATGTAGGTCATTCCAAAGGGTTCACATACATTTTCTTGCCACTGTATAGCAATCAGATAACATCAATTCTACAATCAGTTCAGAATTCAATAATATCATCTTATAATTATATATGTGATTAGTGTGGCATTCCCTTTCAATAATTAAGTATGGTTTTATTACAGTAACCATAGTTTAAAGGGGTCATGAAGTGCTATTTTTTATCATTTTATTATCTTCTGTGAGGTCCACTGATAATGTCATGGAAATATATATATATATTTTTTTTTGCACCAGAACAGCCACAATTTATTAATACAGTATATGATAATTTTCTACTCTGTTTTAGGCCCTCTGTCTGAAATGCTTGGTTTTGACCTAAGAGCCTCCTTAAAATTTCAATGTAAACTCCAATTGTTCTGATCATGCAGGCCCTCATATTCAGCAAACTCAATCGGAAGAACATTATAAAAAAAAATTGCAGGGTTTACACATAACGCACATCCATGCGTTATGTGGAGGTCATGCCATCTGTTGCAGGGCTCCCTGTTCTTCTGTTCTATTCTATTCTATTCTATTTGCAAAAGGAATGTTTGGGAGTCTAAAATGTATAGATTGTATTGACACACTAAAGCTGAAGATATAAATAACCATCTTAAAACAAATGTTTTAGTGAGAAATCTTATGTGCCTAAGACTTTTCACAGTACTGTACATAGTCCAAAGAATGGTGAAATTATGTACATACATACTGAAGGCGCAATGAGGCACACATCACCGGAAACACAATGAAACGGTCGAAGACATCCATCGTCAAAGACGTCCTATGTTTACATATACCAACAATTAAAAATAGCTCAGGTGGGTGAAAGAACGTGTCCATGAAGTGTAGCATGGCACAGGCAACAGCTGAATGAGAGAACTGCTCTCAACTCCTTTCAGAGTTGTAACTTGACATCACATCTTTTAAAAGCGGCACAAGGTATGTTTATCAAGCGGTCAAAGATGTCTGTCTAGTGCATTAATATATTAAAGAATAATCCAAAATAGTCCCCTGAGGTGTTATGTTTGGAACAGTTAGCCACGGAAGTGAAATACAACAGTCGTGGTTACTACAATATTATTATAGTAAAACCATTATTACTATACGAATTCTACAGTATAACTGCAATAAAACCATGGTTAAATTTATCAAAACCTTGGTTTCCACACCCCCCTCCCCCCAACATGGTTATTAAAAAAGTAATATACAGTAGTAAAACCATGGTAAATTTTAGGGGTTAAAGAAATATGAAAGTGACATCAAAATGAACATAAATTTATACTTAACTAATATACATTAATAAAACTAGAAAACACCCATTCGAAATATAGTGATAAACAGCAGCATTTAACAAAATATTTTGCTTAAAAAAAAGAAAACCTTCTGGCAAAGTCCCTTAAAGTGTGCTCAAGGATAAAGTGAATCAGTGAACAATTTCTGTGGATGTTTTGTGACAATACAGCTACTGGTTAGAAAATTAAGCTCATTACTTAAATTGTTAGCATTGCTACTTTTAGTTAACTACTCCCCAACACCTTTGAGCCTATGCAGTGATATGAATACATTTGAGTTTGATGTGGAAAAGTTTGAATTCAAGGCACTTTTTTGTATGATTAACAGTTTTGGCACTCCACTTGATGGTGGGTCCTAAGAAAAAACAATTTGGGTCCTGAAGCAAAACCAATTAAGAACAACAGCTTTAAAGGGTAGGTCATAATTCCCTCTCATAGAATAATAAAGTTAACCTACATGGGCTGTCATGCAAGGATTAGACTTTTTGTTTTTGTTTTTGGTTATTGCGAACGAAACCCTGCAACCTGCGATATCAACAAGATTGTCGCCCACACGTGTAAGCCACAAATAAACAAACATAAACAAAATCACATACGTACACAATTCCAAACAAAATTCCTCGCCTACAACCGTCAAAGCGTATCCAACTCATTTTGTCACATCTTGCACACCTCGCTTTTAGATCAACCATCCACCACGCACACTCCACTCACAGTCTCTCTTATCAGCTCTCAGTCAAGCACAGTTCCACCGCCTGCTACCCAGCCAACATCATAACGTACACTCAGCCCACCTGAGACGCAGCTGCAGCCAGAGCACCTGCCCCCAAGCTGAGGCATCCATGCAGGGACATCAAGCTCGCAGATCACGGAAAACCCCACACAGAGCTGGATTAAAGCGCCCATCCTCAGATCTCACCATTAAAACCCACACGGCACCACTGAGGGGCCAAACAAGATTTAATCTTATACACATACACACAAAGTTCACACAAATCTAATCCAATCAGAAACACTCAAAAATGGGACAAGGCAAAAGAGAAAAGTTCTTGTTTCCTCATGCAAATTCCAGCATGATATTAAAAGGGTCATAACATAATTTTTTCACTATTCAATTTTTCCCTTGAGTTCCACTTATAAAGTTATTAATGTTTTTATTACTATAAATATTATAATTTTTTTTATTTAGTTTTCCTATCCATATTCCTCTCTCTCTCTCTCTCTCTCTCTCTCTCTGACCTTTAGAATTAAATGTGCAATTTTTTTGCTTCCATGGCTTTAAGGAACACCAGACTCACATGTAGAATAAGGAATTGTGCTTGCTTCAGTCAAAGAGTTCACTGTCGGCTCCAATCAAAAATCTTCCCCTATACTGTAAAAACAGCCTCTTTGCAAAGCCTAGATAACAATGTGACATAATCACCATGAACACAAAACAATCCACGTGGCAATTGACCACTCAGTGTTAAAAATCCACTTGTTTCTTCTGAAGGATATGCGGAGTGGAAGGTGTTACACAAAGCGTGCAACAGCACAAGATTTAACATTAATTTTAATTTAACTCTCATCATTAGATATTCTGCCATTAAAAAAATGAAATAAAATTATGTAGTAGTCTGGCAGCCAAAGGTTTGGAACAATGTACATATTTTGCTCTTATGGAAAGAAATTGGCACTTTAATTCACCATCATGTGGCATTCAACTGATTACAATGTATATTAAAGACATTAATAATGTGAAAAATTACAATTACAAAAAAAAAAAAAAAAAAAAAAACATTCAGAACTTCCTAAACTACTTAAAAAAATCCTAAAATCCTCCACATGCAGCAATGACAGCTTTGTAGATCCTTGGGATTCTAACTGTCAGTTTGTCCAGATTCTCAGGTGACATTTCATCCCACACTTCCTGTAGCACTTGCCATTGATGTGGCTGTCTTGTCGGGCACTTCTAATGCACCTTGCAATCTAGCTGATCCCATAAAAGCTCAATGGGGTTCTGATCCATAACACCAATGGTTATACACACACATATATATACACACACACACATATATATATATATATATATACACACACACACACACATATATATATATATATATATATATATATATATATATATATATACTTTGTGATCAGTTTAATTTCACTTTGGTGATTTAAAGTACCAATTTCCTTCCGAAACAGCAAAATCTGTACATTATTCCAAACTTTTGGCCGCCAGTGTATATCTTAAAAAAGTATCAACATATTTATTAAAGTATCTTAATATTTATTACTTTGTCATTTACTCACCCTTGTGTGTTTCCAAACCCGTATGACACTCTTTCTTTTGTGGAAATTAAGATGTAAGCAAAATGCAATCTCTGTAGGTCCATACAATGCAAGTGAATGGTGGTCAGAAATGTGAAGTTCCAAAAAGCATAGAAAGGCAGCATAAAAGTAATCAAAAAGACTGCAGTTGATAAATCCATACCTTCAGAAGTGCCTTGATAAGTGTGGGTGAGAAACAGATAAATATTTATGTCCTTTTTTACTATCAAATCTCCTCCCTGCTCTGTAGGTGGCGATATTCACATGCAATGCAAATTACCAAAAACAAAAGAATAATAACGTGAAAGTACAGATTTATAGAAAAAAAGGACATAAATATCGATCTGTTTCTGACCCACACATATAATATAGATTCTGAAGATCTAGATTTAACCACTGGAATCATACAGTGCCTATTGTCCTGTTCCTTTTAGTAATTATTGTACTGTCCTGTACTTTTTGCACACGTTTGCACGTGCACTTTATGTAGGAATGTTTTTATGTAGAATTTAGTTTGTGTAGTCTCATGTGGTTCTTTGTTTGTCCTATGATGTTTTATGTAGCACCATGGTCCTGGAGGAACGGTGTCTTGTTTTGCTGTGTACTGTACTTTGGTTGAACGACAATAAAAAAACACTTGACTTGACTTACTTACTTGTATGCTACCTTCATATGCTTTTTGGACCTTAAAAAATCTGGTCACTATTAACTTGCATTATATGGACCAACAGAAGAATGAAAGTCCTATGGGTTTGGAACAACATGAAGGTGAGTAAATAACAAAATGTTTATATTTGTGGGAACCATCCCTTTAATATATCCACTGACAACAACAAAACTATAGCCACACACAATGTCACACACAAACACATTTTTAATCAGTCTCTGCTTGGCTAGTTCCAGTTGCACCAAGCGGCTCACTGTCATCTCTGGCGTCTGTGCGCATCTTTCAAAGACACTATATGGAATGGCATAACATCTTCACAACAGGAGAGTGGTGCCACAGTCCTGAGATATCAGGAGGTTAATAGAAGCATGATTGAGAAGAATACAACACTGAGAACTTCTGCCATTCTCAGACCACAATTAGTACGACTCAAACCAGCAATCTTAGAGAAAAAACAACCGGTCCAAGGAACGAGAGAGAGAAAGAGACCTGGAGCCACTATATCTTGCTGAAAGAACTCTCTCGTTTTTTCCTTTCCCTCAATATTTAATCTGCACCACAGAATGCTGCCTCACAAAGCTGTTGACAAAATGCTGTAGGGTTCAATGGTATGCAAATGACAAGTATCTCTAGGTACACACAGCATAAACCATTAAAACGCATTCACAGTGTAGTTGAACACACTCGTCAGAAACATTTGTCATCGTAGCCTTTTGAATTTATGAATAATTTCAACACCACTGAAATAAATGCACTGCTAGAGAAAAGCACAATAAAAAAGTAGTGTTCTTTTTATTTCTTTGAAAGTGACTGTGACAGGCTTCTATTCTTTATTTGTGTCTTTGTATGTGTGTGTGGGTGTGTGATTCGGTGCAGTGTCTGATCGCCTGTACGGTTTAGCTGCTTCTGTTACTGACTGTCATGGCATTTCTTACCTGTGGCATTGGGAGGACACCTGTTGAAGGCCAGTTCCCCAGAGGGAGTTCTTCTCCACAGCATAGACACGGCATAGTCTTCAGGACAGATTTCATAAGGTGCTGTAGTTTAGGGGAAAAAAAACACATACATTTAGACATAAGTTTATAAGAAATATATAGATTTTTTTTTACAACCTGGTCTCATAGAGTCACATGAATATATTAACATTTTTGAAAAAAAAAAAAAAAAAAGTGTATATCAGCACTTTCCTGGTGAAATGAAAAAAATAACAACTTTTATTCCCTTTCAAACAATGAGTATGGCAGATTATCAGTATATATATATATATATATATATATATATATATATATATATATACACACAGAGTTTTGTGTTCCTTGCCACAGTCACCTTCAACTTGCTCACAGGGGTTATAAATACAATAATTATTCAATGATTTAATTTCTATACACAGTTTACAATCATATTTCATCAAACTACACAATGATAGCTATTATAAGAATGATAAGACTTTATAGATATTACAGTACATTTTTTTGTTAATGCATGATTTCCTGTAAAGCTGCTTTTAAATGATGTGTGGTGTGAAAAGCGCTATACAAATAAAAATGACTTGACTATATTGGAGTAAGTGTACATGTAACATACATATGTATACACAGTATTATGCATAAATACATCCAAGCATAGCCACCAGTTCCATAGAGTTTCTGTTTCTAATGCATGGGAATAGCATTCCATCATTTATGTGACATAAAACATCAATTACTGGCATACATTTTGGTGACCACCTTTACTCCCCTCAATGGAACATACAGATACAGTGTAAAATCATTATTCTCACATGAATTGTGATGCAGTGCAAAAACGTATATGGCTCTCTGAACGGAAAAGATGAATATCCCCGCATCTATCTCTCATTCACCCCTTTCATCCCATTCTAACATAATTGACTCTTGTTTCTCAATTATCTAACAAGGTTACCTGGGCAACGCTGCTCACTGCATCTGCGGACCTCCTCCCCGCTACCATCGCATGGTTGCCCTGTGACCGCCAGACCCTGGCACACACGCACCCTCCTCTGCCAACCACCGTCACAGGATTTAGAACACCCGCTCCATGGTGCCCAGGAGTTCCAATGCCCATTAGCTATAGATAGACAGATAGATAGATAGATAGATAGATAGATAGATAGATAGATAGATAGATAGATAGATAGATAGATAGATAGATAGATAGATAGATAGATAGATAGATAGACAGATAGATAGATAGATAGACAGATAGATAGATAGATAGATAGATGTACAAAGTGTCAGTACAGATTTAAATAGATTGTAAACACTTGAGCTGGGGTTAGTGTGGGATATCTGTTTGCATTATCTTATCCTATTTTTCTTCTTTTACATTCTAGCTTTCATAATATTCATCCCTTTTAAAGTAGATTAAACCTTTATGTGGATATGCACTCTTGAACGGTTTTTTAACCGACCTCTGTGAAAGCTCAAGACAATTACAAGAAATGTAGTGTGGAACATTATAAAGTATACTCATGAAAAAAAAGGGCCTGAGCATTAAAATCAACCAGTTGCTTAGAGGCTCGTCGCGTTGAAATGATCTGCAACATCCCGAGATGCCATCAAATTGGCACTTTGGGCAAAATTCTCCCTTTATTTAATAAATTAAATAATTCCCATGATACTTTCAATGATCAGATATTTGCCTCTGCTTTAATAGCATGAGGGTGTCCTGCAACAGGGATAATAATTTTTTTCTCACTTTGCCAGTCCTGGAACACATTTTATGATACAGTTTTAAAAGGCTCTGGGATATTTTACAGGCATTTAATTAATGGCATAAAATATTGAATCTTTGAATTGGAAAGGAAAAAATAGAAAAGGCAGATGTACCCCTCAGCTGTGCTATAAATCATACGTGAGAGGGGGCATATTCACCTGTAGACCACCATTCACATGTACTGAATGTACTTTCTGTTCAAGGACACATTTAAATTAACATTAAGACTATGTGGGAGAAGGTGAAATGTTACTCAAAACCATATAAAAGCACTGGGAGATATGTTGCCTCTCCTTAAACTACATGGCTTTATATAAAATACTTTAATCAAAAAACATCAATAAAAGTGTCAAACACATCTTGGAGATGATGTTTTAATATTCCAGTTAAAGAAGGCTCAATATCTGATGGAGTGCAAGCATCCAAGCAAACATAATATTCATACCACTGAAATGGAAACAATTCTTAGAATTTCCGTCTATATTTGATCATATTTATAAGTTATGATAAAATGTATAAGTTTATCATATTTATAATTTGTATCATATTTATAATGAAATCAAGCCATATCTGAAAGTGATTTTTTGAGAAACAAAATAAATATGATACTGCACTATTTTGCCATTGTCATAACATTTAATGTAGAATGCATCTTTTTGTCAATTGGCTGCACAAATAAATATACTTCAGTTACTGTGTAAAGTGTAAGTTGGCTATAAAAGATAAACATATGCAAGGAAGCAAGACCAATGAAAAGAGGGCCAATCACAATTCAGTAAGCAAATATCACTATTGGTTGCATTTTAAATGCTGAATGTTCTATTATTAATGTCAATGAGAGATTTAAATCTTAATCAATGTTTTCAAAGACCAAAAATAGATGGCACATGTAAAACTGAAATTTTCTCTTGAACAGAATCTGTTTTAATGCGATTCAAGTTGAATTACTGTAACTGAGAGGTTTATTTAGGATTAGGGATTTAGAATAAACCACTAACCAGAATGTTTTAGAAATATCATTACATTGCTGCCTTGCAGGCACTGTGTTACATATATAATATATAGATATTTCAGATATAACTTGTAAGTTTATAAATATTTAAGTGAGATTGCATGTACAAATACTCAATATATTATATATAAAGATTGCATGTGCTGTGGTTGATGCTTCAACAGAGCAATCTCACCATGTAAGAAGCTCTAATCTCACATTGATTGTCTGTTATCATGAACTACTTTTCTTACAGCTTACAATTTCATGCTGAGGGGACCCAGTGTTTACATGCTGAGGGGCGCTTGTGTTTCAAAGAACTACCTGCCAGGCATACTGATTATCTGCCCTCATAAGAGACCCACCACCATGGTCTACCATCAGCACATATAGACTGTGGGTATGACTGACATTTATAGAAGAGACCTGGTGACAATTCATATGATGTCATGGCATACAGGTAGGTAGATTTTTGTGGCTTTTTATTTATGTCAATTAGCTTTTGGGGCCATCTTTAAGCTAGTGTGCTCCTAAAAGTAACAAAATACTTTTTCCTTTAGATATAGGCATTTTAGATGTACAGTTTAACTCTCCAGGAAAATTGGACCAAACATGTTTGTGACTATAATCTTGTTTGCAGGGGCATATAAAATGTTTGGCCCAATAAAATTCTCACAAACTGATTTGATAGAGAGAATGTTAGCTTCTGTTACTATTCACTTTAGTTACATATTTTTTTTTTACATACAATGAAAGTGAATGATGACTGAGGGAACCGGCTGAACAGTACATACAGTTTTAATGTCAAACTTAACTTAAAACCAATATAAACAAAAATGCAGGGCGGCCGCATGTGTCTCTATCGAACTGGCCTGATTCAGGGCCGGCCGTGTGTCTTCACGGCCTGGCCCCGCCCTCCTCCTTGTCACACTCTTCCATCACCAGACTCAGGTCGGGGAAACCCCCAGCATGACGCACTCCCCTCCCTCCCTGGGGGGGGACGTTGCCTTTCTGGCTGTGCTTGCCGGCAGGTCTTCCCCGCCTTTCTGGCACCCTGGGAGAGACGAGGGGAGGGAAAGGTAAGAGGGAAGAGTGTGCGGTGTGACAGACAGAGAGAGAGAGAGAAAAACTTGTTTGCCTGCTCCCGGACACGCTGTCGCCCGTTCCTCAATCACTCCTTTGCCCTCTGTTGGACGCCAGCTTGCTCCTACCCCGGTGGACGGCAGCGATTCCTCCAGCCCCTGGCGGATGGAACTGCTTCTCCCCCTTATTTGGCAGATGGCCGCAGTTCCTCCGGCTCTTGGAGGCTGGCAGTGACCCCTCTGTCCCCAGGCAGATGGCTGCGGCTCCTCCTTTGGTGGACGGATGCGGTGAAGACTCTGCGACAGCGCATCCCTCCTCCTTCCCAGGCACCACTGTAACAGTTAAATGATGGGCAAGGAGGAGGAGGGAACCGGCTGAACATTAAACAAAGTTTTAATGTCAAACTTAACTTAAATCCAACATTAACTATATCATCTCTCTCTCTCAAACTGGTACCTCCGGCTCGTCTTTATCACCCTCCCGGCTGATTAGACCGATTCACAGCCCTGCACCGCCCTCCTTCTCGTCACAATCTCTTTTCATATCGTACAGAACAACGAATGTTATTTATATTTAGAAAAATGGGAAGGGGAGTAAATGATGACATGATTTACATTTTTGGGTGAACTATCCTTATAAAGATACTCAGAAGGCAATTCTAAGTGTTACCTGTACACTCAGGATTGGAGCATTCTCGGCTCTCCGCCCAATGTCCTCTGCACTCAGATCCCCCATGAGCAGCCGCCGAGCACTGCCTCTTCCTCTGTTGCGTTCCATTGGCACAGGTCACTGAACAATCACTCCATGCACTCCATTCCTGCCACTGCCCGTCAACTGCAGGCGCCCATGCAGAATGCAAAAACAGCAAGTGGAGGAAAGAAAATATTGTGGGGAAAAGTGAGTATGTTTTTCTGAGCTGGGTTTGGAACATAGCAGATCTTTTGATTAAGCTGAAATTATTATGATAAGTGGTCCACAGATTTAGGTTTTTACAAAGGCTATTGCCCATATCTAGAGAGCAGGGTAGCTAATGGCTGATATAATGCAAATATATGCAGTATAATAAAAAAAAATTAATAATGATGGCCAATGATATTTAGACAAAATTTCAGAAATACACACTTATTTTACACAATATTTACAAAAAATCCATCCATCTATCTATGAACACAGCAAAAAAAAGAAACTGCTGTGCATCTCCTCCTATTGGTCTGCACCAGATTTGCCAGTTCTTGCTGTGAATGATGTTACCCCATTCTTCCACAAAGGCACTTGCAAGTTCCCGGACATTTCTGGGGGGAATGGCCCTAGCCTTCAAACTCCAATTCAACAGGTCCCAGACGTGCTCAATGGGATTGAGATCCGGGTTCTTCGCTGGCCATGGCAGAACACTGACATTTTTGTCTTGACAGAACAAGCAGTATGGCTGGTGGCATTGTCTTGCTTGAGGGTAATGTCAGGATGTGCCTGCAGGAAAAATACCACATGAGGGAGGAGGATGTCTTCCCTGTAATACACAGCGTTGAGTTTGCCTGCAATGACAACAAGCTCAGCCCGATGATGCTGTGACACACCGCCCCAGACCATGACAGACCATCCACCTCCAAATCAATCCCACTCCAGAGTACAGGCCTCAGTGTAATGCTCATTCCTTCGATGATAAACGTGAGTCTGATCATCACCCCTGGTGTGACAAAACCGTGACTCGTCAGTGAAGAGCACTTTTTGCACTTTTTTGCGGACAGTCTGAGCTCTGATGTAGGCAGTTGTTGCCATCCTGTACCTGTCCCACAGAAGTGATATTCGGATGTACCAATCCTGTGCAGGTGTTATTCCAGAGGTGCATGTTCATTAATTGATTATGGTTCATTGAACAAGCATGAAAAATTGTTTAAACCCTTCAAAATGAAGATCTCTAAAGTTATTTGGATTTTTACAAAATTATCTTTAAAATACAGTGTCTGTATATTACCCTGAATAACCTGAATAACCCCATTAGCCCTGAGGAAAGAGGTAATAATACTGCCTGAGTGACTGAGATACTGTATCTCGCCAACATGACCCAGTAAAAGCTACTCTTAATCTGAATATTCTCGGCTTGTGATGCATTATGATGCTTCCACTGTGAATCCAAAGGAAATTTGTTGAATTTTTTTTTTGTTTTTCATCACAGGAGAGCTCTGATGTCAACTTTAAAAGCTTCAAACCAAAATATGCAATACAGAATTTGGCAACAGCACATGCACTGGGTGAGCTGATGTTACAAAACAAAACACAAAGGTGTAAAGATAGGTTAATTGACTTTTTTTTTGCTGAATAGGACTTTTAATGCATCAGACCAACAAAGCTACCCAAGATTGGACAATCTGTTAAATATCCAGGCAAAACAAAACATTTATAGTGTATAGCAGCTATCATCTCTAAAGTGCCTATCATTCACAGGCAATTGTGCTTATGTGATTTTCACTTCAGCTCTGCGCTTATATTGAGTCTGAAACAGTACTTCTGTCAGCCTTGTGGGTTTTATTGCACACCATACGTGGTTGCTTTCAATATACCAAGAAGGCTTGTGAGTGCATCCATTTCCACTCTGTCCTGCGTATTAAACAATTCCATAATTGATCCTGTAATGTTTCACCACTGGCAAGCTGCTGCTTACTCCCCAAGGCAACCTCAATGTGAGATGAGCTTTGATTGTTTATAGACAGGAGAGGCTTAATTCCACAAAATCATTCACAGAGGACAGTAACTCACAAACCGCATCTAAATTAGTAGAGTGGTCTTCAATTCACAAAAAAAAATTGATTATGATTAGAGAACAGCTGGAAAAGCTAGAAAGTCGGGGGAACAGGGGAGGTATTGGATTTGGAAGAGAATGACACCACAAAGAGGAGAGGAGAGAATGTAGTTGGGCCGTGACAAGAGTAGAGTTGAAGGAGATGAAACAAGACAAGAATAGAGTATAGTTAAGTGGAGATGCGACAAGATCAGAGTAGAGTAGAGACAAGACAAGACAAGATATGACAAGATGAGATTAGAGTATAGGAGAATAGAGAAGATTAGCATAGAGAAACACTAAATGAATCATGATAAATATTTTCTTTTGGAATTTCAAGAATCTGGGGCTTCAAAAACTGTAGTTAACAATAAGTGGCCTCTGAGTCCAAAAAGTTGAGAACCACTGGTGTAGAGTAGAGATGGGACAAAAAAAAGAGTAGAATAGATTACAGCCGAGTAGAGTGGAGCTGACACAAGAGTAGAGAAGAATAGAGTAGAGACAAGATTAGAGACGATATGAGACTACAGAAATAAGCAGAAAAGACGAGGTAACCTTGACCAGACAGAAGGAAAACAAATCAAGAAAACAGACCTGAGCAGAGAGCAATGTTGCAGAGTTTGCTTTGGGTCTCAGGTCCATCACACGCTCTTCCTCCATGCTGAGGCGGAGTGCATATCCGAGTGCGAGTGCGATGTCCCCGCCCACAGGTGAAGGAGCACAGGCTCCATGGAGACCACTCTTCCCACACACCATGCACTGCCAACAGAGGAAAAGAGTTAAGAAACATACAGTACAAACACCCCCCCCCCCCCCACACACACACACACACACCATCATTCAAACAACACCTCCAGCACTAACTCAGTGAGTCTGTTTATCTTAAACAACTGCATCATTTCCCCTTTTCTTTACAATTTACCTTTTCCAATCCCTTACCACTCCACCCCCATCCAGAGCTACATGCCTGATGTCATTCTTTGTCTTTGAGTGATGAAAGACATGCCGGGAGGGCTTCTGCAGCCGTGCCCGATTCGTCTCGCCTCTCTCAGTGTACTTATCAAAGTCCCAGGTGTGCGTTCTGCATGCACACTTACTGAGGCTTAATCCAGTCATCAGTGTCAAGACTGCAGGGCACATTCCCCCCTCCAAACATCAAATCCCCCTCTCTAATGCTCTTACTGTATAATGAAAACTGCAATCCCACTCAAAGAGCATTAATTAAAAACAAACTCTGGCGGAAGCACTCAGGGAAAGCAGGCATCTCCAAAACCAGCTCAATGACTTTGCCATTACAAGAAGCCTGTTTTAACAACTGAACAGCATGCTAAATGCAAATAAATAACCATATACTGTAATTGTGAATAAGGATAGCAAAATGAATAGGTTTATCAACTTTTCAACAGTTGGATAAAATGTTTCCCATTTCTTTTGTTGATCTCAAATAATTTAATTGGTGTGTTAAATCAAATTATATACTATCTTGGTTGCTTGACATCCCTGATAATCTAGAACCATTTAAATGTAAGGTAAAATATAATAATAAATAAATATGATCAAAATCAGTTTCATTGATATGAAATACAAAATTAGGCTCTACCAAAAAAACAACAAAAAAAAAAACCTTTGTTTCAAAAACCAAAATTAATTGAATTAACCTAACTTAAATTTGATCAATCCAAATAACTATATTGAAGACATTAGCATATTATTCTGTAAATATCTTTTTTGTACTTTATAGCAGGTATGGCACTTCAGAGAGTTCACAGATCCCCAATCAGTCATTATACTGATGATCTCTCAGTATTTGCTTTATGAGAAAATCAATACACACTAAGTTTACAGTAGTAACGCAGCCAACCTCGACCTAACCATTAGCTCCACTTTTTTCCACAATGGTATCCTCCAAAAAATTTAACATGATAGAAACTACTCTAAATCCCATCATAACAGAACATTAAACACTAATTTAGTTTCATTTTGCATTAATAACAATTCATATTAATAATAATAAATGTACTCTCCCAATCCAGTCCCATGCAAAGCCTGTTGGGAAATGAAATCCCCTGCTCGATTTTAGCTATTATTGATGCAGCAAATATTATTCACTTAGTCCCAACACAATTGGAGTAAAAGAACAGATGGATTTTACACAACGAAATTTAAGTTGAGACCAAATTCTAAAGAATTCTGTCGAAGTTGCTCATTTTGAATAAGTTAATTGAGCAAGCAGTAAAAATCACATTTAGTGAACACCATCCCTTAGAAGTCTGAACATTTCATAGCAATGTGATCATATACATTTTTAATGACAAATTGAATATCACTAGAATATCACTTGAACTTAACGCTATATAATTATGTTCTCATTTCAAACATAAATCCGTAAGTTGATTTAAAGTGTACTGTTGTTGTATTTTCAACAGAGCTTCTTTCCCTTTTTTTAGTGTACGGCACAGACTAAATATGGGTTCACTTGCTATGTCATGTAAAAATGTTTGCATATTATTAAGCCTATACAGTTCACGCTTAATAAATATCAATGATGTTAATAAATTGAAATGCTTAAGTTAAAGGACAATTTTCGTACTGTGTTGGGTTGCCCCTTGATGCCCAAGGTAAAATCTGAGTCCTGAAGCAAAGCCAGCTGCGAGACTAGACTGAAACATGACACTTGTCTTTGGCAATACAGTAGTATTTCTAATAAATTATCCAATATATACGCTTATAAATCTAGTGCACTTTTAGAAGTGTCTCAGGAGTACAGAGGGGAATTTGGATTGGCTGGGATGAGTTACGGCTTTATTTGGAACTCCACCATACATTCAGCCAAATGTAACTATATGAACATTCACAAACTATAAAGCACATAGTGTGAAAGACTAGTGTGCTAGTCCATAGATTTATTTCTCTAATCCTCTCTTTTTGGCTGCATTACACAGAAAAAGCATGTAAATAAGGGTTGCCTTCAAAAGAAAGGCAATGTTGTGCTCAATTAGGCTGCAGTCCAAGCTAGTCCAGAGGGAAAATAAATGGTTTTATTTGAGCATTCAAGGGACACGGTGGTCTTAGTTTCATTCACTTAAGCACTAGCTGGGCAGTCCAGTCTCATGTCATTTAAATGTGCCTCACAGGCTTTTCCAAAACCGGACTGATCTGAGCTGCTTTCAAGCTTTTGGGAATGTTTTTGCTCTCCTTGTTCAAAGACTGAATTAAATTCTGCACCCCACGGCAAAATGTGAACACCATCATTAATCTTGGATGTAAAATAAGTCTATATCTGTCTGTCTGTCTTTCTGTCTACCTAGTACTTTAAATATATAGTATATACATAAAGGGCCAGTATGGATTGCTGCTGATCTGACAAATCAACTTACCAAAAGTAACAATGATTATTTACCAGTCACAATAACAATTTCCAAATTTTCTAACATATGTGCCAGTTAGATATATGTAGATGGCTCTGTACACTGTTCATGGGATATGGATTTACACATACAAAAAGTCTTAAAAACAGCTGAATTGCCATTTTTTGAGTTAACAGTATACACCAAACAAGTCTCCATTCATGCCCTTTTACTTAAAATAAAAATCCAGTTAGCTTGTGACAAAAGTTCAATATGCTGCTGAGGTAACATGTAAACAGCATTCATTTTCCGATCCTGAAAAGTCCTAAAAGAGCTGAATAGCAGTTTTAGAGCTCATGATGTAGAAAAAAAAAGTCTCTCTTCATGCCCTTTACTTAAAATAAAAGTCCAGGTAGGTCGTGACAGCAAGTTCAATGCTGCTGAGGTATCACTGAGACAACTCCATTAAGCTAGCACCTCCAAAATATTATGAATTGAAAGGTTGATACGTTGAGTAATTAAAGATTTTAAAACAAGAGGGTAATTCAAACCTAATGGACTTCGAACGAGTTTTGCTTTGTATTTCAGAAAAATTTGTGCTGTAATTATACAAAAAGCTTGGCTTAGTCATACATTGTAAAGAGTGACATGAAAAGAGCGATAAATGAGATATGAATGAGAAACTTTATGAAACAACATAAATTAGAGAATAAAATACACAAAGGAAAAGTGTGAATATCACAGCAGACATGAAGATAAATAAATAATAATGATAATAAACATTATATACAGTAAAAGACTCTGAAGGATAGTCCAGTGTCAGTGACTAACACTACCTGGGCAGGGGACAGTGTTATTGCACACCCTGGACTCTCTTAAAGGGCCGCTGCATTGTGATCCGTAAGGTGAGACACATGTTCTTGTTCGCACCTGCGATCCTTGACCGCATGTAACTGAGCAAGAGCTCCACTGGGACCACTCCTCAGCACCAGGGTCACCTGTAGGAGAAGGGTGACACCAGTTAAAAGCAGTAATATGGTCATGTGACATCCCGAGGGGGTGGAGCCAGTAGGAGCAGTAGGGGCTTCGCTTAGGAAGTCTTAAAGACTTTAAAGTGGCATGAGCCCAAATATGAGGATAATTTGTATATATTTGATATGATCCTGTCTGAATGACTTTAAGGGCTCGATTGTGCATGAGCAAAGGCACTGAGTCCTGCTCCAGGAGATCAAGTTTTCTGCAGAGTTTAGAGTTTAAACACACCTGTTAGCAGTATAGCTTACTGGCTATACAGAAGAAATAGTAAGAGCACACTATTCTAAATTTAGCACTTGGCTGTGTTTTGGAATGGAATACTAGCTTACTACTTACTGAATAATGTGCAGTATATATTATTTGCTACATTTATGTCACAAGACCTTCCTACATTGGTCTTATGGCCTCATCGTTTTGCATATTCTGTTCAGTAAGTGACGTAAAGTTGTCATATAATAAATAAGTACGGCTGTTTTGTATTTTCAATCCAATTTGGGGTAGAAATGTCTTAACATTTGGGAGCCAAATCAAATAATAGGTCAAAAAAAAAAAAAAAGACTGAAAAAGTAGTAAAAAAAACAAATAAATGCGGCTGCTCTTTAAGTTCATCCATCATTCTTGAAATAGAAAGTCGATTTGAGCATATTGCATTGAAGGATACCATATTCCCTGTACTAAGATGTTGTATACTGCACATTTTGGCAAATGTAGTCTGTCATCCAGGTATTCTGTGCATACAGAAAATATGCATACTGTGTACAGTATACATAACATATACTGAGATAGTAAGAGTAGTATAGTAGTACACTGTTCCGAACATAGCACTTGATTAGCTGGTTCAGGTGTGTTTAATTCAAGTAAGAACAAAACTCTGCAGGAACGAATACCTCAAGGCAAATGTTTAAGCAACCCAGTTCTGGAAGATAGAAAAGATTTTGTTAAAGTGGCCCATATATGATATACATATTAAATCAATAAACAGTCATACTTTTCTCAAATATCTATTGAGAGATTTGTTATTTTACTACAGTAATAAAACATTAATCTTCATTGTACACATTTATGAATAACTCTTACATCAAAATTCTTTCATCTTCAAAGCAGGATCATATCAGTTTTACCTTAAGGCCACTAAGTTATATTATAATGTGAGCTAACACTGTATTAGCAGCATAAAAATACTAAGGCTTAAGTTCATATTTATATTGTAAAATAATGCATGCAACCAATTTGATGAATTAAACTGAAAGGAAAACAGCAAACAAAACTAATAGATGAAATAAATATATAAAATATGATAGAACTATGCAGAACGAATGCAACATGATTTAATAATTTATTTATTTTTATTTTTAAGTTAGAGAATGACCATTGATGAGCGTTAGTTTTCTACTAACTACAGTTAGTACACCGCAAAACAGACCGAATAAATGAATCTTAGTCTCGACAGCGATTTTTTTTCTCTTAGATTTATTCTTACCCTACTTGTCATGCAAAATCAATTAGGAAGATTGAAGATTGTTAAAAAAGAACGGGTTGGGTTGGATTTCCCAAGTATATTCAGCAGATTATAGCAATTTTCGATAGCATTGGTCACATTTTAATTTTCACTTGGGGGATGGATTTGTATGTCGAATCCAACAATCAAAGCTCCGTTTGATTACAGTTCTGAGTTTAAAACATTATGATTTACAAACTGTAATGTCAATTCAATCATTGGCATTGTTTGCTGGCATTACAATATGTGATTGCTATAAGAAGTTTAGATGGTTTATATAATTGTTGGTTTAAAGGCATCAATTGCTTTCTGGTGATTAAATATTGAACTCTGGAACAGCTGTAATTCCCAATAAGCAATAGCATGGCCAGACCAAATACTAAACAAGACATTTGATTTCCAGAGATTTTTTTTTTCTTTGGACACTGTAAAACATATAATAAGCAGGCAAACTGTCTCCCTAAAAGAAAATGTTATCAGTATCCACAATATAACAATCCAATTGCCATGCATTGCTGATTAAAGGGATAGTATGACAAGGAAAATGTTTGACTCAAACCATTGAAGTCTTAATTGTGCCTATTGATAATGGTAAAGGTGTAATTTGCTTTAATTTTGTCAGCCAAATCTCTTAAAACACTGTTAAATTAAAGTTTGACGAGCATACTGACCAGAAATAAGTATATCGGCTCTTGAAAGAAATATGCAACTTTTTTTTTTAGTTGCAAATACACTCAAGATTGGTTTGTTTGGGCAAACCGTTCTAGAGAATCTATTGGCATGCCCTTCAGTAAATAAAGTGTGGCCTTATAAAAACTTCCTCTGCCATCTTCAGAGATTAGATTTGATTGATAGGTGGATCAACTTTGGATGAAGTGGTACAAGAAAATGCAGGATGAATGACATTCTGTTCATATTTTCTATAAATGTAAATAAATAAATAAATGAACACATAAAAAGACAGAAACTGATTGGAATGAAAACAAGGTTGTTAAGGTTTAGAGTGCACAATGATTTGCAACTCAAACGATATTAAGTGTGACACAAATGTCACAAATATACAAAGGTGCAAAAAATAAACAAAATATAATGCGTAATGTCCCTCCCCAAAATAGCTTTAAACCATCTATAGTACATGCAGAATAAGTCAAATAAAAAAAGGAAAACCATAACAAAAACAGGAAGAGTAAAGCAAAGTAAAACCAAGTAAAATCATTATTATGCAACAATTTTATTTTCAGGTTTCTACAGGCTTTGTTTTTTTTATATATAATTTAGCACTTTAAAGTTACTGTTTCAAGGTTATTTTGGCACTAAGCGCATCTTACTAAGCATAAGCTGAGTGCCACAAATGTTTAATTTAAACTGACATTGTTTGCTGCTCTCTTTGACTGTTTGTCATTTAATTAATCTCTCCTTTAACACAATCTGGGTTCTATTTACTGCTTATAGTGGATTAAAAAAAGTCTAATTGTGCCATAGGAAAAAACATATTGAAACCAGAAAATCCAATTGGACATTTTATATTTGTCAGTATGCTGAGATGGATAATTCTGCCTTTCTTTTCTAAACATATTAATAGAGTGGTAGAGGGACAAAAATAAATATGATAAATAAACATGGTCACTTAAAGGTGCAGTACAGAAGAGAGCATGCAAGTGACTTAAGATGAAAATTAAGTCTAGTTTACATAGGAAAGGAAAGAAGCATAACTATTATATTACCAGTTTGTGCCATAAATTTAGCAGACTCATCTCGCTCCTGTTGGCCCTTTGTGTCATGTACTGATCTTGGTCGCTGACTTTTAACAGTATGTTCTCCGATCATTCCATATTCTAGGGACAGAATAGAGTTTCATGAAAAACTAGGCTTTGATACAAAATCTTCAGAAAGAGAGATAGAAAGGAACAAAAAGAGCTTAGTACAATTCTGGCACAACTTAGAGTGGGTCGCACTTGGCAGTACATGGCTTCAAAACAAAAAGAAAATCACACATGGACAACTTTAACTCTTCATTCTTGTCTTTTATCTTTCTGGTTTATAGCAAAAGTAAAGAACAGTGCACAGGACGGTTTATCAGTGGTGAGCTGGGAGTATTAATTGAGCTTAGAAGCACAGCTATGACACATAGAAACACATGCAAAATCAACTTACATTGGATTTTTAACAAGACATTGATTTAACCTCCACCCATCCCCTCCCACCCCAGTAGGGAAAATAAAAAAGAAAGGGAAAAAAAAAGAGAAAAGGAAAATGTGTAAGCCATCTGAAAGCCACAGAGGAAGGGAAGTGGGGTGGTGAAGGGAGGTGGCATGGACATGCTATATTGATCCACAGTATTTTGCAACAGATCCAGTCTTTTGGAATAATTAGTTAGTTAAGACCCAGAATTAGTAGAGGAATTACGTGCTGTTATATCTAACGGAATATCAAAAGATGAATTATCTTGCAAATGTATTCTAAGCTGTGTATCATTCATTCTGGATTAAGTACACTCTTTTTTCCAGCACAACAATATGACTAATTTGTCTTTGTTCTTATCATAATCAATTAATAATCAAAAGAGCTTTGTCACTACAAATATGGTGTTCTGATTTGAAAAGCTTCAAAGCGGGTATACAGTAATTGCTAACCCCTTTTTGAAACGCCTTTTAAAACTTCTTGATAGTTTCTCAAACCATGTATAAAACATTTGTTTTCTCTTTAGGGGATTGCAGTCTTGTTTTCGATACATGTTTCCTAGATGGTGCTGAGACAGATCAAACATAATCAAACACAGCCATGCTTCCATTGCTAATTGGGAATTACTTTTTTGATGCAGGAGAAAATTAAAACACAAAGTTGTTGGTTGTGTCTAATTCCTGTCCATGCAGATTTCAACCCTCAAAAATAGAAAACAGAAACCCTGATAATCCAACAGCAGGACACACACGCAAGAAGCAAAGGTTTGAGGTCAATGTCACTGTATTTATAAGCTACACCAAATGCAACGCACAAATTAAAGAATTCAGACCTGGGGCTGCAAGAGTAATTTGGACATACACATGTTTATGGCACTGTCCTTGACCCATGTGTGCTCAAGAGCATTAACAGCACCCTTTTTACTTTCTTCAATGTAACACATAATAAAACTACATTCATTTCAGCTAGCACTACTGTACCTCGTCAATGCCCACAGAACATATTTTATAGATTACAGCACTACCACATAAAAGTCACAAAAACTTTGTTAGTGTGGTGGCAAGGGGCTGTCTCAAACAATTCATTTTTATTTCACTTACAAAATGGCACACTGGAGTGGCATTTGAAGATGTTACATATGGGAATAGGTGTAACTTTTTTGACTTTCACATTTTGACATCAAGTAGTTAAACGAATAGTTCATCAAAAAAGAAAAATCAAAACATCTTTATGAATTACCCAGCCCTAGTGTATACTTTAGTATATAGTAGTATACAGTGCATGCTTACAAGTATATGTTATGTCTATTTAATATACTTTCTACATCATATCATAGTTTACACACTGATGATCATATGGTCACCAGCATACACCAGTCAGCCACAACATTAAAACCACCTGCCTAATATTGTGTAGGTCACCCCTTGTTATGCCAAAACATTGCCAACCCACATTTCGTAATAGCATTCTGAGATGCTATTTTTCTCACCAAAAGTGTACAGAGCAGTTATCTGAGTTTCAATAGACTTTGTCAGTTCGAACCAGTCTGGCCATTCTCTGTTGACCTCTCTCATCAACAAGGCATTTCTGTCCACAGAACTGCCGCTCACTGTTTTTATTTTTTTTTTTTGTTTTTGGCACCATTGGGAGTAAATTCCTGAGACTATTCGGCTCAATTCTCTGGCACCAACAATAACGCCAAGGTCAAAAACACTGAGATTACATTTTTTCCCCATTCTGATGGTTGATGTGAACATTAACTGAAGCTCCTGACCTGTATCTGCATGATTTTATGCACTGCATTGCTGCCACATGATTGGCTGATATTGAATGGATGATTGTTGGTTACAGACAGGCTGGTTTGAGTATTTCTGTAACTGCAGATCCCCTGGGATTTTCATGCTCAACAGTCTCTAGAATTGGCTCAGAATGGTGCCAAAAACAAAAAAACATCCAGTGAACAGCAGTTCTGCAGATGGAAATACCTTGTTGATGAGAGAGGTCAACACAGAATGGCCAGACTGATTCGAGCTGACAAAATCTACAGTAACTCAGATAACCGCTCTGTACAATTGTGGTGAGAAGAACAGCATCTTAGAATGACGATGTGATTTGGCAATGTTTTGGCGGCACGTGGGGGACCTACACAATATTATTCAGGTGGTTTTAATGTAGTGGCTGATTGGTGTGTTGTGTATTATGCTGGTTTCCTTCATGCCTCCAGTAACTAGCTTAACAAGCAAAATATTCTTAGACAAATAGACCAGTATCAGGGATGGAAAAACAAAATTAAACTCTTGGTTGGCAATAGGTAATATACTTCACTTAAGAGAACACATTCATGTTTTAAGATAAACACTTCCATTAGAGACAGTAAACTATATCAGGCTACATTGATTGAATTTGAATTGTTCAATGGAAGAATCATAAACACTCTCCAGACCTAATGAATCCCTTAGCATCATAACAGCAAGTTTCCATGGCAACAGTGAGTCAGAAGAGGATATATAGAGAAAAAACAACTTAAAATCTGAAACATCATACTATTTAAAGACAGCAGAGTATTTAGTGTTGGATCTGTGGTTATTTGCCACAAATCCAATAAAAGTCAATTACATGTCACATAGTTGACGCAAGAAGTCATAGCACGAGCCTAGCAGATAAGCTTTAATAAAGCTTGTTATTTATGTTTTACCAGTTTTTCCCTACTCCCTAGATATTCCAAATGGACAGAGGTCCATGAATATTATCATTCACTTTAAATATTACAGAGGTTCTTAATGGATATAAAGTGTGGGATTCTTTAGACACCTCACGATTTGAATTGATTCAGGGAGTCAAGATTCCATAACGATTGTCAATTCATCTAAATTTTCAGCAACAGCATAGAAATCAATCAAAATCAAATCAAATCAAATCACTTTATTGTCACACTACTGTGTACACGAGTGCAACAGCAGGTGAAATTCTTGTGTGCAGTTCCGAGCAACATAGCAGTAATGACAGTGACGAGACATAAACCACTTTACAATAAACAACATATTACACAAAACAATTTACATAACAAATGTACACATACCTACACAACAATTTACATAACAAATGTACACAATACACACAATGTAGAATACACACACTAGATACGGATATAAATATATATATATACACTAACTGAATTGGGAGAATATATTGACAGAATGAGGATTAATAAAGTGCAGTGCTGATTGTAGATCGTGAGAGATCATGTGTTCAAAAGTCTTATTGCTTGTGGGAAGAAGCTGTCATGAAGTCGGGTGGTGCGGGTCCTGATGCTGCGATACCGCCTGCCTGATGGAAGCAGTGAGAGCAGCCCATGACTCGGGTGGCTGGAGTCTTTGATAATCCTCCGAGCTTTCTTCACACACCGTCTGTTATATATATCCTGGAGGGAGGGAAGCTCACCTCCGATGATGTTTCTGGCCGTTCGCACCACCCTTTGCAGGTCTTTGCGGTTGTGGGCGGTGCTATTGCCGTACCAGGCGGTGATGCAGCCAGTCAAGATGCTCTCAACAGTACTAGTGTAGAACTGTGTGAGGATGTGGTGGTTCATTCCAAACTTCCTCAGCCGTCTCAGGAAGAAGAGGCGCTGGTGAGCCTTCTTCACAACGGCCTCAGTGTGGACGGACCATGTGAGTTCCTCAGTAATGTGGACACCGAGGAACTTGAAACTGCTGACTCTCTCCACCGGTGCTCCATTGATGGTGATGGGGCTGTGTTCTCTGTCTTTCTTCCTGAAGTCCACCACAAGCTCCTTGGTTTTACTGACGTTGAGGGAGAGGTTGTGCTCCTGACACCAGCGTGTCAGAGTGTGCACCTCCTCTCTGTAGGCTGTTTCATCATTGTCAGTGATCAGACCTACTACCGTCGTATCGTCAGCAAACTTAATGATGGCATTGGAGCTATGTGTCGCCACACAGTCATGTGTGTACAGGGAATACAGGAGTGGGCTCAGAACACAGCCCTGCGGGGCTCCAGTGTTGAGGGTCAGTGGTGAGGAGATGTTGCTGCCCATTCTAACCACCTGACGTCTGCCTGACAGGAAATCCAGGATCCAGCTGCACAGCGAGCTGTTTAAGCCCAGAGCCCGGAGTTTCACATCAAGCTTGGAGGGCACTATGGTGTTGAATGCTGAACTGTAGTCTACAAACAGCATTCTCACATATGTGTTCCTTTTTTCCAGGTGGGAAAGAGCAGTGTGTATTGTAGATGCAATAGCATCATCAGTGGAGCGGTTTTTACGGTAGGCAAACTGCAATGGGTCCAAAGAGGTGGGCAGAACAGAGCAGATGTGATCTCTGATCAACCTCTCAAAGCATTTGCTGATGATGGGGGTCAGAGCAACAGGACGCCAGTCATTTAAACAAGTGATTTTGGC
Source organism: Moxostoma hubbsi (assembly GCA_032164185.1). Taxonomy (NCBI): domain Eukaryota; kingdom Metazoa; phylum Chordata; class Actinopteri; order Cypriniformes; family Catostomidae; genus Moxostoma; species Moxostoma hubbsi. Next base: position 8,211,440 of record JAVLUX010000034.1, read on the forward strand.
TTGCTTCGGTACAGGCACAATGGTTGATGTTTTGAAGCATGTGGGGACTACAGACAGGGAGAGGGACAGGTTGAAAATGTCCGTAAAAACACCAGCCAGTTGGTTCACGCATGCTCTGATGACGCGGCCCGGAATGCCATCTGGACCCGCGGCTTTACGGATGTTCACCCGTCGGAAGGATCGGGTTACATCCGCAACAGAGACGGAGAGTGAACCATCATCTGTAGTATCGGCCGCGAGTGCTCTCTCCGCGAGGGCGGTGTTGTTGTTCTCGAAACGAGCATAAAATGTATTAAGCTCGTCCGGGAGAGAGGCAACGGTGTTCATGGCGGAGTTTTTATTCTGTTTATAGTCCGTGATGATGTTAATTCCCTTCCACATACTTCTGGAGTCAGTGGTGTTGAACTGACCTTCAATTTTGTGCCTGTACTGGCGTTTGGCTGTGCTGATGGAGTTACGGAGGGCATAACTGGCTTGTTTACGCTCCTCCGCGTTCCCGGAATTAAAAGCGGTGGTCCGCGCAGTAAGTGCCGCGCGAACATCGCCGTTAACCCAGGGTTTCTGGTTGGGGTAGATCCGTATGTTTTTCGTCGGAACAACGTCCTCTACGCACTTCCTGATGCAACACGTTACGCTATCAGCGTAAACCTCGATGTCGTCATCGGAGGCAGACCGGAACATCTCCCAGTCCGCGTGATCAAAACAGTCCTGTAGCGCAGAGTCTGATTGGTCCGACCAGCACTGGATCATTCTGAGGGCGGGTGATTCCCGTTTCAGTTTCTGCCTGTAAGCGGGCAGAAGCAGAACGGAAGAGTGGTCAGATTTGCCAAATGGTGGGCGGGGGAGGGATTTGTAGCCATCCCGGAAAGGAGAATAGCAATGATCCAAAACCCGGTCCCCTCGTGTGTTAAAGCTGATGTGTTGGTGGTATTTTGGTGCTATTGTTTTGAAGTTGGCTTTGTTGAAGTCCCCGGTAACAATGAACGCGGCCTCAGGGTGCGCGGTTTCCTGCTGACTTATACACTCATACAGTTCCCTAAGTGCCCGGTCTGTGTCGGCTTGTGGGGGGATGTACACAGCAGTGATAATGACCGCTGTGAATTCCCTCGGTAGCCAGAATGGTCGACACAGAAGCATGAGAAATTCCAGATCAGGAGAGCAGAAAGACCTGATAAAATGTACATTCCTCTGATCACACCATGATTTGTTGATCATAAAACATACACCTCCACCTCTGCTTTTACCTGAGAGGTCTTTCCCTCTGTCCGCTCGGTGCACGGAGAAACCCGTGGGTTCGATGGCCGAGTCTGGAATCTCCGCGGACAACCAGGTTTCCGTAAGACAGATAACACAGCATTCTCTCGTCTCTCGTTGGAAAGAGATCCGCGCTCTCAGCTCGCAGAGCTTGTTGTCCAGAGACTGAACATTTGCCAGTAGTATACTGGGTAGCGGGGGGCGATTTGCGCGACGTCTTAATCTGATGAGAACGCCGATCATAGAACGTTTGCATAGGGACGCAAACCTATCTAATCTGTTCAAGCTTGAAAACAATTTTTTTTGTTTCCTGACATCATTGTGTTCCAAAGTATGTTGTTATAGAAACTGTTTTCGAAAGTATCGTTTTCGGTGGATGAACAAGCTGTTCAAGTGTGGATCTGAGGTATAAATGCAGCAAAATCAATGTGTTTAGTGTGTGTGACAAAAGGTGCCACGTTGCAAGATTCTGTGTAAAGATTCTGCATAAATCCATACCAAAATAGCGTAATAAAATGTAATGTGAGTGTACATCATTTTAAAGATGTTTACTATAAATTACACTTAAATAATGTTATATATTACTATTTATTTCTGTACAAATGTTTAATGATTAGCAAAAAAAGAGTATACCTTAAACAGAGTTCAAGAGTCCAAACGTTGTTTGGTTGTTTTCTTTAAGAATTTAAAACAAAACATATATTTAGTCTTCTGTCCTGTCTGGATATTAAACCTATCTGAAGGCACTTTTGTTTGTTAACAGTGTAATAACACATTTAATGGTATAGCCTAAATATCACTGCACACCACACGTAACTTATCTGTATCTATAATGTGTTTTCCTATATATGCTTTTCAGTAAACATGATTGTGAGAATCATGATGCATCAGCGAATACATTTTTGATTGTCTTATAACATTCTTTTCCCAGTCTTACACACAGTCTTACATTTTCATAAGCTCATAGTGGTGCTACAGAAAACTGAGAGGATGGTGTTTAGCACATCTGAGGTCAAAGTTTGAAATCACAGACCTCAATCCGCACACTAGATCCAACTGTTGAAGAGCTCATCAAACACATCCACAAAAGCACTGAAATGAGATGTGCTGGTGAAAGCTCTAATCAGTCCAGCTGTAATGTTTGAAGTGTGAAGATCACGGCGTCTTTGGTGTGAACGCACATGAAACCTTTGCTTTGAGAGAGCATTAGAGTGCTGAAAGGGATAGTACACCTAAAAGTGAAACTTCTGTCATCATATACTCATCCTAATTTTGTTCCTAACCCGTATGACTTTCTTACATGGAACACAAAAGGAGATGTTAGGCATAATATTAGGGACTGACAACCTCAATTCCTATTCACCAGCATCAATTTTCTATGAAATTTCTCCTTGTGTGTTCCATAGAAGAATGAAAATCATATGGGGGATAAAACAACATGAGGAAGTGTAAATGATGACAGAATTTTCATTTTGGGGTTAAATATCCCCTTAAAGTCAACATGAAAAGGTGTTCTCAAATCGTCCTACCATAATTGTAGATATCTACAAGTGAAACATGATAATCAACAATAAATAATTTAGAGCTGGACTTGATTTGATCAGTCAAGAATTGATTGGATTGTGAAAACTGGGCATTTTACCGGAATGGAGGCAGATTTTTTAAAAGGGAGGGGTTGAAAAAGTATGATTTATTTGTGAAGTCAGCCAAAAAGAAAACATTTTCAGAGGTTATAAAAAATTATAAAAGACAAAAAAAAAAAAATAATAATAATAACAATTGCACCGATTAATAATATACAATAAGACCAGCAACGTTAATTAATAAAGTAAATACGGTCTGTTTTCATTTCATGTTGACTTGTGAATTGCATTCCCTTATATAGTTCTTTATTTATTTATGTGCTTGTACATTGGAACCTGTGTGCTGTTTTTACCTTGACATTTTTTTCTTGTGCAAAACTCTCGGGCTTTTGAACTACAAAGAAAAAATATCCAGTGAGATGATGCCAGGCCACAAAAAAAAAAGAAAAAAAAAAAAAAAAAAGAAACAGCCCTTGCTTGATTTATGGTTCAAGATAACCTGTGTCCTTTGTTTCATCTGAGGTTCAGCACGGGTACTGTCAGAATAAAGCCAGTGGCCCACAGCAGCTGTGGTGATCAAACAAGTACCAGATGCATGACGCTCAGCCCATGCACCTAGCACCCCCCACCCCCCAAAGACCCGGCCATGGTTTGGAAAATCATTAGATGTATATATGATGACAGCATTTTCATTTTTGTGTGAACTATACCTTTATGTATTAGTGCACAGATAACTAAAACATTTGCATTTACCTATGTACATCAAATGTGGTTTCAGTGATCTGATCACAGTCAATCTATAGTGCATTTACACCTGCCGTTTAATGTAGTTTAGTGCTATATGATTGTGATTCAATCACCAAAGACTGTTCATGTTAATTCCAGGTATGAATGGAGGCCTCTGATGCTGGAACAGAAATATTTTTGTGCATTCTCACATAGTAGCTACACATGATAGATTGCTCCTGAGCTATCTATATTACAGTCCAAGCAGACCGCTATCTATGCCCTGCCTCTTTAACCATGCTAGATGTGAATAGATAGCGCTGCTCTTTACTCTGACAATGACTTGAAAAATAGGGAACCTGCTGTCTAAAGAGATTTGCCCTGCATGATGCAGACTCCAGCACACTTTCTGAGCTATGGCTAAAGAGCAGTGAAATGATATGTAGGCTTGCAGACAGACATACAGACAGACAATTCGGTGCCCTATTACATTTTTAAGGAATTAGAGGCACAAATCCCATGTTTGTATTTTTTATTTTTTTTAATAGACAAACTATTATTTAACACAATATTAAATTAGCTATCAGATGTCTGTACCCCACCCCCTTAAAATTATCATTTTGGCCTGTCCTATCTCAGAGGTCTGGACAATTTTGACCAGTTGATTACCAGTTGCAATTACCAGTTGAATTCACCAATTACCAGTTGAATTCACCAATTACCAGTTGAATTCATATTCAGTCAGTTGTACTTAAAACTATTGGATTATTAAAATTATTTGATTAATACCCAAACATTTACAAAAAAGTTGCATGATTTTTGCCTTAAGAAAAATTCTAAAAAAAAGACACTCAAGGAGTAACATAATTTAGACCTTTTAACCACATCTTTTTAAACTCCACTTAGACCCGAATTATGTTAACTTTGGCAAAATATGCAAACCTCTTGTAAAATGAATGGAATATAAAACAGCTCATATATTTAGTTTGACATCCTGAGGTTGACAACAACTGAAGGTTAAGCACCTCCATTCACTGACTATTTGTTGAAAAAGAAACAAGAAAAATCTTAGTTTTGTGCCCTATTAAGTGAAAGGGTTACCTGCATAAAGAACTTGAGATTCGTTCTGAGTGTCATACATGGAGACATACATATTCAAAAGCACAGAGAACCTTTTAAATTATGATGTTAAAATTCTGCATAAAATGAGGGAACTGATTATTTTTCACACATGATAATGATCCAAATAGAGTGAGAGTATGGGCTAGATGTTTCAAAGGTTGCCTCTGCACTCTGTAATCTACCAAAGCACACTGAAAGCTCTTGGTATTGAGTAAATGCACTGTGAATAGCTTCTCTCATATGGAAGGTGCTTAATAGCAGATCTGACGGACAAACTCAACCTTGCGGAACTCAATGAAGCCCATTTTTCCATGAAATATGACAATATGGTTACAGCTACGAAACAGCAGCCATTCAAACTTGGCTACGTGACTTGCATAATACACTTGACGGCAAGAGAGAAGGCTGAGCTCTCTAGCTGTGTGTCCTGATTTATAATTGTGACATAACCTCACAGCAGTTGATTTCGAGGAAACAATGCAGTCTTTTGCGGTGAAGTGAGACTGAGGGGCAGGTGTGAGACCAGGTCAAAGATCCTGTTTTCTTCCATCACAGGATAGGCAATGTTTCGGTTAAATCTTTAACCACAATGTGTTATATATTTTTCATTGTTGGTTTGTATCCTTCCAAGGCTGTAACTGTTTGTTTCTAGTGACTTTTCAGTTTCTAGTGTTTCTTTTATTTGTAAGTGTTTATGTTGTAGTTTATATTAAAGCATGCACTTAAATCAGCTTTCTCCGGTCTTGTCACTCCACATACTTTACAGAAGAACCAACAATATGAGCACGAGGGTATTAAATACACGAGAGGTAAATGAGACTAAGGATCAAACTTCAAAATAAGAGTCTTTCAATAAAACTAATCAAAATTAGAGTTCTATATACATTACATTTTGTGTGTGTGTGTGTGTGTGTGTGTGTGTGTGTGTGTGTGTGTGTGTGTGTGTGTATTTGGCTGGTTTACGAAGACATTTTTTTAGGTTACAAACTGGTAATTACAAGGGTATTATGCTATAAATGTGGTTCATGAGGACATTTCTATGAATCCATGAACCCATGAATCCAATTGCTTAAAAACATACTAAACTAAGTGTTTTTGAAAATATAAATATACAGAAAGTTTTTTGTGAGTGTTAGGTTTAGGGGTAGGCAGGGCTGGACTGGGAAGAGATATTCGCCTGGGATTTTACATAGCAACCGGGCCACAAGTTGAGTGTGTGTGTGTGTGTGTGTGTGTGTGTGTGGGGTTGAGTTTGGGTGTTCATTGTCCTTTTCTGCATATCGCGGCGCCGTTTTGTGGTCCGTTCTGCATAACGTGCAGGCTCATTTTAGTATATCGTGGCCCATTTAGCCTGTTTCATGGCCGACCCACCGGCCTGCTCGGTTCTCCTGATGGCCAGTCCGCCCCGATCGGCCCAAAGTGCGTCAGCCCATTGGGAAAATGCCAGTTATGCCAGATTACCAGTCCAGCCCAGGGGGTAGGGGTAGGGGATAGAATCTATAGTTTGTAAAGTATAAAAATCATCATGGCTATGCGCGCGCGTGTGTGTGTGTGTGTGTGTCTGATGCAGATAATGTATGTGAGATTAAGTTTTTTTATTTTATTTATTTTAATTATAGACAAATAGACATTACTACACAGTTATTAAATATATATATATATATATATATATATATATATATATAATTGAATTAAAAAAATATATAAATAGATTATTATATATACTGTTACCGTTCATGCTACCCTTCCTGTGATACAAATTTCTTTTAAATAATGGTAACTATTTTTTTTCTATCTATTGTAATTGAAAAAATCTTTTATAGATGGAAGGGATTTCTCCACAAATTTCAACAATTCAAAAGTGCTAATTTAACTCAAACATCGACTGAAATGAATGCTGAGATTCCACTGCTCAGCCTTAAGCCTTGTGCATAATTAAACCTCCCCATCAGAAACACGACCAATAACCCACTGTCTGGGTTGTAGTTCTTGCTTATGGTTTTATCCATTTTTAATGGACTACTGCAAAAATAAACCTCTCTCTAAAGGAACCATTTTGTCTAGCACAATGTATGAAGGAGGATATGTAAGTCAGTACTCATGGACTCCCAAGAAAACTGGCCTGTCGATGCACAGAAAATGGAGACGGTTTGTGCTTGAGCATCTAACTCAGATTAAAAACAGCAAGATAGGAGGACAGAGATTTATCAACGCCTTAAAGAACCTTTCAAAGCTTTGCCTCATACATCACTTTCAGTTCTAGACAAGCAATTTACCCTCCCACCCAGTCACAAATCTTGTATCGTGGAATCACCATCTCACCTTTTTTTCCCCCCAATTCTAAGAGGGAAAACAGGGGTGGATAGAAGCAAACCTCATTTTAAGGGCACATTTTTGACTTGTTAAAGGGATAGTTCTTAAAAATGAAAATTCTGGCATCAATTAGTCACCCTCATGTTGTTCCAAACCCTCTCAGTGACCACTCACCCTCAGTGGCAATTCACTTTCATTGCATCTTTTTCCATACAATGAATGTGAAGGGTGAGTGATGCTGCCATTCTGCTCAACAACAAAGGCGAGTAAACGACAACAGCACTTCTTTTTTTTTTACGTGAAAGATCCCTTTAAATGTGAAAACGTCTCTTTTAAAAAACAGCGCTGCACTTTTCCTTTAGTTCTCATTCTCCATTATACTTTCATGTGACAAAGTTTCTGAACGATTTCAGGCTGCTGTTGCGTTGAGCAATCGTGTTTGGCCTTGATTTGAGTGGAAAATCTTTTTCAAAATAACTCGGCATTTATTTTCTGAGGGGTTACAGCATAAGGTGGGAGGGCGTTTTTTTTTTTTTTTCTCAACTAGAACTGTCCGCCCACTGCTCTCGCTGTTGGCAATCACATTCAATTCAGCCTAAATGCCTGCTGTATGGAGCTGATGCTCCATGTTGGGGACACATGGATTTAAGGCAAATACGCAAGCTGAAATAGTCGTTACAAAACAGCTGTGGGGACGATATGAGGTTCATGGTGGCTCAAAAGATTTCTAAAGGCATCAATATCCAGAATATTTTGTACTGGCCATTTATTTAAAAAAGAAGAAAAAGAATTGAAGCAGCAAAATGTGCGGTATTCTAATCTGAAGGACTGTCACGCGACGATCCATTATGTACAGTTACCAGTGTGAATATTTCATTCACATAATGATAATAACAGTAATAAAGCATATGGGCACAGATCACAGACCGTCTGTTGAGGAGAGAGGGTAGCAAAATCATAAGTTTCAAATGACAAATGGCCAGTCAGTCAGCAAACCCTGTGTCCTCATATTGTTTCAATAAAACATTGACTCACATATACCTCCAAGCACAAACTTTGAAATATTATTTAAAAGAACACACACACACACACACACACACACACACACACACACACACACACACAGTTACAAAACCTTGTGAGATGACTTGCTCTTTACTGAATACACGTACTGTTTGCAGCATCCCTAAAAAGGCAGCAACTAACTGAAATGTAACCTCAGAAGTGAGCGATTTGGAATGGCCTACAGAGGCAGTAACCCATTCATGAGCTTCTCATGCGAAGCGCACATGAGACTCAACTAATGTTGATAAAGTTTTTTGTTAGCATTTTGCTAAGCTAACCCTCTGATACTCTTAAAACACAAAAACTATCCCTTTAAACGAATAGTTCACCCAAAAATGAAAAAGCTCCCATCATTTACTCACCCTGATGCCATCCCACATGTGTATGACTTTCTTTTCTCTGCAAAACACAAATTAAGATATTTAGAAGAACATTTCAGCTCTGTAGGTCCATACAATGCAAGTGAATGGGTGCAAACATTTTGAATTTCAAAAAGCATATAAAGGCAGCGTAAAAGTGATCCATAAAACTCCAGTGGTTGAATCCATATCTACAAAAGTGACATGATAGGTGTGGGTGAAACACAGATACATTTTTAAGTCTATTTTACTTGAAATTCTCAGTAGGGGGCGTATGCATGAAGAATGTGAATCACCAAAAACACAAGAAGAAGAATGTGAAAGTGAAAGTTAAAAGGGATTGACTGGGCAGGGAAGAGGATATATAGTTAGTAGACTAAAATATTGATTGTTTCTTACCCACACCTATCATATCACTTCTGAAGATATGGATTTAAACACTGGAATTATGGATTACTTTTATGCTGACCTATGCGATTTTTGGAGCTTCAAACATTTGACACCCATTCACTTGCATTGTATGGACCAAAAGAGCTAAAAAATTAATAAAAAAAAATATTATTTTTTTCTGCTGAAGAAAGAAAGTCATGCACATCCGGGATGGCATAAGGGTGAGAATACAATGGGAGAGTTTTCATTTGTGGGTGATGCTTTAAAGCAATAGTTTACTCAAAAATTATTTTCTCACCCTCATGTTTTTCCAAACCAACATGACATTCTGTCTTCTGTGGAAGACAAAACGATTCAATTTAAAGAATGTTGCGATCAATGATTTACGTACAATAGCGGTTGATAGTGACTCGCATCAAAGTTTCTATTCAGTTTAAGCTGAAGTGTGTAATTTATGTGCCACTAGCGTGGCCAAATGAAATAAAACAAATAAACATTGTGTTTAAGCAGGTTGTTGAATACACACTTCATCTGTCATTGGCCGAACTAACAAATAGTCCCGCCCCAAACTCATGCCATTGGTTGAGCCAACGTTGTTGTTTCGGGCTGAATGGGTCTCTCAAAACAAACAAATGCAAATGCAACAGAGCTGGGGAAATAAACCTAAGAATTTTTTACTTATAATGTTTTATGCATAATGAGCTAGGATATGAGAAAGTATTTTAACTTCCGAAAAAATTACGTACATCAACTTTAAAAAAGCACCCGAAAGTAGTCCATGTGACTCCTAAATCATTTTCCAAGTCTTCTGAAGCATATTACTACTTTGTATGATAAACAGATCGAAATATTTATTAACCGAAAGTTATTACCTCAATAACATCAAACCCCATTGGTTCTTGTGGCATGACGTTAGTCACAACATACATAGTTAATTGGTTAACTGTGGTGTTCTGTACTCCTATAACCTACTTCACACACGGCAAACACTTTATCAGACTATCTCTCCAGGAGCGAAACAGACTGCTTGAGTGCTCGCATACTCGAGGAAGCAGACAGTCTGACTGACTGATGCGTGCCACCTTGCATGAAATGAGACTCCTCTTTCGTGCCCACCCTCAGTCTCCGACAACCCTGATCTGAGCTAGTCATCTAATCGTATAACTCTGTCCAGCATGCGGCTTGTGAGGGGTTCTGTGCTACAGCAAAAATTCCCACATTGCAATGAAAAAGCAATGAAAAATCACATCTCTACCATCATATGTACCCAGAGTAAGTTGCACGGAATGTAGCACCAACATTATTCTAAGATGGCACGCTGTTTTCAGGTTTCAAACTCTGCAAAAATAACTTTCTTTGTCAGTATTTCTGACAATTTATTTTTAAGGATGTTGACATTTTTACAGGAAAACAAGACATATTTACTTGAGAAACAGAATGACAGAAGATCTTAAAAGGAATATTCCAGGTTCAATACAAATGACAAAACAGCTTGTGTAGCATAATATTGATCCCACAAAAATAATTTAGACTTGTCCCTCTTTAAAAAAAACGTAGACACTTACAATGGAAGTGAATTAGACCTGTAATATTCCTTTAATTCTTTCTTTATTTTTTTAAAAAAGAAATTTGTGAGTCATTTACAATGGTAGTGAATTGAAATTATTTCTTCAATTTAATGAGGTTAATTGTTAGAACAAGAAAAAAGTTATCGTCACTGGGGTAAAAAAAAAACTTGATTAAAAGAGTAATCAAATATATTTGTCCTACAACAATGGCAAATAGTTTTTTCTTAAGCATAAAGCTTACTACATTTTGCAAACCTAAATTATTTTATTTCATCTGGGGAACACAAGAAGAATGTTAGCCTCAGTCAGAATTCACTTTCATTAAATAAAAAATAAAAAGATTAAATGAAAGTGAATGGTGACTAAGGACAAACATCACTTTATACCATGGAAGACAGAAAGTCATACAAGTTTGAAACAACATGTCAGTAAGTAAATGATGACAGAAATAAATTTTTTGGATTAACTATCCTTTTAATGTCTTATGTCATTTTGCTTCTCACGTCTTTGTGTCTAGTTTAAAAGATGATTCGATATTTTTGCTGGAAAACCAGATAGAAAAGTTGAGCAAGCACAATTTATAATTTTTTTTATTTTTTTTGCATTGCATTGCATAGGAAAGAAAAGGGAAGCTGATTTATGAGAGCTTCAACTGTACTAAAATGTTAGGATGATGAAAGCAATGTTACAGGGCATCGTCAATTTTGGAAGAGTGCATTATCGGAATAATCTGGTACATCAAGTATGCAATTGTTAAAGTCACTTTTACAAAATGCAGCATACCCCTAAATTCCGATTTTATACAGCACACTGGGTAATATTTTGATTTTGGCCAGAGTGACGTATAAAGATAGGGCCTGTTTCATAGCTCACTGACTTTTACATTTCCAATATCAGGTCTGTGTACGTTCCATGCTCTGCTTACAGCAAAATAATTTTTATATCACTCATGACCAATGAGTCAGACAAATGCACGTGCAATTTCAGCAGGGAGGCAAAGAATATGCCCCAAAACTCAACCATCTGTGGTTGTGTGGTTAACAGCAGATTACTAAAGCAAAGTAGCATGTGCATTGCTTTACTTATAACAGTGTACTTTGAATAAGTGTAAATTTATTTATTGTAAGAATGTACAAATTCCTTATTTAAAGGTGAAATGTGAAATTGCAAAAAATAGCTATTTTCAAACGGTTTCCCAAGTCTGCCAGTTGTCTATCAAGTGAATAGCACCGCCGCCAACTCAAGATAATGTTGCTAGTCTATTTACTGTATGTTTTATCATTAAAGGGACATGTTAAAGATTTTATAAATCATACAGACCAAGTTAAATGACTTGACAAATTCAGATGCCCACTGGCTTAGGTGGGCAGAGTCAGAGTGTACAATAACAGGCTAGACATGCTATCCTTGACAAAATAGGACTGACATCACAAAATAAAGGAAAACATCATCAAAACAGAAGGGTTACACACTTCAAATAACTCCAACATTATTTTGCTTAATGGCGGATGTCCACCTCCAAAGAGAAAGATCATTTCATAACATCGTCAATAATCTTTGATTAAAGGTCACAGTATCATGAAATAACGAGGTTGAAAATCAAATCAAGCCACACACAAAAAACCTCCACTATCAGTATTAAAATGACACATTTACCACAAAAGAATACAAGCTATTAAAAAAAGCTCTTTTGTCAAAAATATTTAAGATGCATTATTACATTAAAATGATTTTAATTATTTAAAATGTAAATTATAGGCCCACAGCAGTGTGTAATATTACAAACTGCAGCCTATTTATACATTTTTACAAGCCTATTCAAATTGCAATGGGTTGAAATAAAACATTATAAATACCATTACTTGTACTGAGGACTCAAATGTCACCATATTAATAATGATACATGTAGCTATCCATAAATAAATAATCTCTCATAAATGCAAAACTTATCATCTTTTGTCAACTGTGCCTGAACGGAAACCAACTAACATTGATCCAACATCCAGATGTATGTAAAACAGTAGGCAGTAAACTAGCAGACAGCAATAAAAAAAAGAAAAAAAAGAGAAACAAAATAAAAAGAAAAGCAAGAAAATTGACTCTTGAATCTAACTGTAATTTATTGAATCTACATTTCATTTTGGGGTACGTATAGGGATTTCAGTCTGCTATGAAATACACAATGAGCTCATCTTGCAGTACCGCATACATCACTTAGATGGTGCATTCTATTTGCTTGCTATCTATCTAGGCTCTGAAGGAGCCCTGTTGCTGAGACACACACATGATCTTGAGTACACACACACTTTTAGCATACACCTCAATGGAATTTTGGCTGACAAAAATACATGCACACTTCTAGCGCACGCATTAATAATAGTATAGCATGGGAATTGACTGAAAAGGAGTGACTACTAGCTGCTTTGAGTCACTGATTTCCTATTCTTGATAGAAAATAATGATCAAACTGATGTCTCCCTAAAGCAATAACAAGGTCAGCAAACTTTAACAAGTGATGAGCACTTTAGAAACACACTTCATAAAGTTTTGAAACCTTAACAAACAATTTGGTATGACACAGAGTTTCCAAGTGTACGTCATACGGGTTATGTCATTTAATTTCAACAGCAGGATTAATAGCGTGTGGCAATATGAGGAATTCCAAATACAGAATAATTTACTAAATTGTTTACCAATTCATTTGATTCACTTATATCAGATCTTTTAAAAGCTGTTTGCTAGTCAACATTATATCACAGAGTATCACATCTAACTCAAAAGGAACACTAATCTTACCCACAGTGACTTCATAATGTCATAAACGACATAATTAACATTAAACTGAACTTAAAACATACCTATAACCCCCCATCACTGTTCAATGTTAATTAATAACACCCCCAAACAGTCCCCAAATCCTGCACACACATACCTCATTAATTATGCAATAACAACAGCCAATATCAAGTCCTCAAGCATAAATAACAACAGACGCTAAATTATATTCTTGGTAAGGACTATAATTCCCTGTTGTTTTAGCATTTGATATTCATCTAAATAAGTAAATGTGCCATTTTGCCCTTTGCACCAAGAAAAGTAAAAAAAATGCAGATGTCTGATCGATCCATCTAACCACTGATCTACAAATCCCCCTCAACCTGAATAAAAAAGCCAAAAATGAATAAAGTGGGTGAGGGTGTGCTGCTGTCACTGCCATTCTGTGTTGTTTGTAGACACGTGTTAAACCATAAGGAGATGTTCTGGTATACACAAGTCCAGATATGTATGTATTTAGTTATAACTTGCATGATATGACTTATATAATAGCTGTAGAATGACCATAAACTGTTGCATAATGTTATCAATCTAAACTGTTTGCACAATGTTATCAAGATTATCAAATAAAATTACGGTGTTTTAAAACTATGTGGGTTTCATGAGGGAAATTTGACTTCATTGACAATAAGACAAGATTGATATCAAAGATCAGTAATAAAATCAGCAGAATTAGAGATAAGCAGACATAGGATAATGAGCAAATATTGCTTTGTATCCTATTATTGGGGATGAGGAAATAACTTGAACACTTACCTCTTCAAGCCACACAATGTCGAATGCAATATGCTGCTTTAAAAATGTATAAAACACAGGGAATATTATGCTGGTCTAATGTTGTTAAATGCAAACAAACAATAAAACAACTGTTAAATGATTTAATAGACTCATAAAATGAGGGGCCGATACACAAGGACATGCAGTTGAACCAATACAGTTTTCCAGTAATATCAGAAACTGAATACAGCTGTCTCAAAGGTATGTGTGAACTATGAATATAATGACAAGTGTATAGCCAGACTTACTCTGTTTCAGTGAAGAAGCAGATTTGAATCTCTTTAGTTAGATTACTTCAGCATTCTAACCGTGTATGTTGATAAATAACTAGTCAGTCACCGTGATTTTGACAATCTTGGAAGCTGGTCTGGTATAAATTGGCCATATTATTCTTTTATTTTTTATAAATTGGCCATATTGACTGCGAAATATTGTTGGGATGACAACAGTGACAATCAGCCCCCCCACTTCAAAACTTGTTTCAGCGCTGGTGACACACACACACATGCGCGCACACACACACACACACGCACACACACACACACACACACACACACACACACACACACACGCACGCAGTTCAGAACACTCAATCCAATTCCGATACGATTGCCTGCCTCGGAGCGTCGTAGTCCGATTCCGTTTTTCCCACAATATAAACATGAGCATTTGAATTCAGCCCGTACTTACAGCCTAATCAGGCCCAGTTCTACGGGGTTGCTTTAGGGTGCTAAGCACCCTCAATTCCAGGGCAAATTTATCCTGAGGAGAAATTATTAGATCTCTGAGACCTAACACGACTCCACAAACATTTAATATCCTCAGGATTGCCAGATAATATATGTGACCACTTAATCAGAGATTTATACTTGCACAAATTAAGAATATTCTGCCTACTTAACTTAGAGAGTTTTAAATTGAATTAAAAATTACCAATGCATTGAAGTATAGCCTATAGATGTTAAAATTAACTATTATTAATTATACCCCACCTTTTTTCCATTTTTCTAACACCTGATAGAAAAGTGTTATTTCTAAAATCATAATTGCATAATAGTCCCATAAGTCACATGCCATATACACTTTATACAGTGTATAAACAAATTGTGCATCATGCATTAGAATGAGTGCACTACTATTTCTGGGCTTAAAAGATGCAAGAACTGTGCAGAACTTTTTATCTTCTTTCTTCTATGCTCTGCTTAAAGGCTGATGTGGCCCATGTGCCAAAATAAATGCACAGCCCAGCTCAGTTGAATAGGCTATGTAAGGCTGTATATTTGCAAAGCAGATTTCCTCGAATCCCACACAAACACACAAAATCCCTGCATCAAAACTGATAAACAAATGATTTTGGAAATCAGTATGTACTAATTTGTAGGCACAGCATTTTGCTGTCATTTTCTGTGACAGATCATGCACAGAAAAAACAAAATAAATGTATGTACTTTTAAAATAGTTTATTTTCTTTGATTTAGTAGCTTTAAAAAATGTGTAATATGATACGCTGTTTTAAACAGATCACCCGCACTATTTTCAGAAGCACCCATACTGATTTTGATCCGGAACCGGGCCTGAGCCTAACGTCAAAGAGGCAATAAGCTGCGGAGCAAATATGCGCCTTTCAGTAGTTTAATTTCTCCTCACTTAGGTGCCTAAAACTTTTGCGAAAAATAAATCAGCCAGATTTATTAGAGATGGCACTCATGAAAGAGCTAAAGCACTGCATACTGTACAGAATATCTGCAGATATGCTTCAGATTACATTTAAATGACATGATACTGATATTGTATGTTTGTATGGGCAGGATGATGGCCAATTTCACTGGTTACTTAATTGTGACTATGTGACAATAAAGGGTTACTACTACTACTACTACTATACCATTCTGAAGGCCTGTAATTCTCATGAACTAGTTTTCATCAAACTGCTATTATACGCCAGCATATCACATTAACAAATCATTTTAAAATAATAATAATAATACAAATATATATATACGTATATTTTCTGTACACGTGTGTGTGTATACATATATAAAAAAGATGTTAGTATTAGTTTTCTGTCCTGGTGGTTTAAATGCCACAGCCTTGAGATACTTACTAAAAAGTTTAGATTATTGATCATCAATTCCAGCACATTTAACCACAAAAAAACAAAAAACAACAACAACATGTTTCCATAATGACATAGATAGCTCAAGAACAACACATCAGCATGAAGCCTTAATGCATTTCTTATAGTTCCAGTCAGATCATCTGTTCATTATATTTGTTTTCCCATTACATCATACGTTTGAATTCAAGTGGCAATTTTAAAGGTAAAACAATTTTAGATTTGTTCTTACTGTGAAATATTAAACTGCTCTTATTTTTTGAGGGGATGCATTGTGTTGCAGGCATTTATTGATACCTGTGCTTGCGAGATAGGCTTGCTAATGATAGTGATTGCAAAGAGTAGAATTTTAAGAAGATTATTTGTGAGGGAAGCATAAATTATCTCTTATGTAACAAGAAATTTGCAATAGGTTCAGGTTCATATCACATTGCATTTGTCAAATTATACATAGACTATTTTAGTATTCATGATGTTTTGATGTATGTAGTCATGATACCTAAACTAAAATATTACAGGCTCCCACTCCTTTAGACCAATGAATTCCAATGAATTTTCCAGTCATTTGTAGTGAATGAAAACCATTTTAGAGCAAGTTGAGCAAAACTAGAAACGTCCATCACTTCCTAAGATTTTATAATGTTCATAACTTTTCCAGGCCTGGAAATCAGAATTTCAAAATTACCTGATATTTACAGGTTTTCCGTTACCTTGGGAAAACTGTACACATCCAAAAGCAACTTCTTGTGCATTCAAGGTACACTTTAAAATCGAATAAGTTGACTTTGCTTGATTTTTAGGACATGTTTGCATGCTTTTTTAAAGCAAATGTACTTATTTGGCTCAATAAGTTGAACTTATTATTTTAAGTAACGTTTTCCAGTTACAAGTATCTCATCTGTGATTAAAGAATCATTGTTTTATTTAATTAATTAAATGAAGGTATAGCACATTGCGGAAGTATGGAGGGTGGGCTTGGGCTGTGATTCCGCACACCCGCCCCCTAATTAGGCAGATTAAGCCTGAGATGGGAAAAGATGACCTGAGACAGCATTGAGAGAGAGAGAGAGAGAGAGAGAGAGAGAGAGAGAGAGCGTGAGCGAGCGAGCGTTACAGGCAGCTGCCCGACACCTGTGGGTGTTTGTCTTTTGCTTAAGTTTGTCCCTGATACATAGTAAATTTGATTTTGTCACGATAATGTCAACAATTTCAGTTAGAAATGACTGCGTATAAGCCTGAGTCTGATAAAACGTGTTCTATCTAATAATTTGCAGATTTGTGGAACATACTTTAAAAAGTGTACTTACGTTATTGATATTTCTGGATAAGTGCAGCAGCGCATGTCTGGCGAATGCGATCTCTTTCCTGCACACACATACAAGTGTGCGGTCGAGGGAGCTGAAAAAGTACTTTGAAAGAGTGCATGCTGCTGCTCTCAGCCAGAATAATCTTACTTAAGGACATATACACGTGAGAACCGAAGCACAGTATGAAATACTCAGTATGTATGATAGTACTAGTTTGTTTGTTTTTCAATGCATCACAAATGTCATGGACTCGGCCAGACTCTGAAAAATCCCAAGTCCGAGAGACTTGATTCCGAGTCAAGTCAGAGTAAAAATGCATCCGAGTCCATGAAAAGTCCAAGTCCATTAAAGTCCAAACTCGAGTACCCCAACTCTACTTATAGGTATTTCACACAGCCACAACTTTTGTACATTTTGAGTTAGTACTACTCAAAGCCAAAATGTATATTTGAGTTATGTGACATTTCAATGTGACATTTCAAGTAGTGTTGGGTTTGAGTCCACCTTAGTCGAGTCCGAGTCAAGTCAGAGTCTTTAAACAATCAAGTCCGAGTCGAGTCCAAGTCCAAAAGGGTCTAACTCAAGACTGAGTCTATTACAGTCCACATCAAAGTTGAGTCCATCAATATTTTAAGCCTATTTGAAACTTCACAACTAAGAAAAACTATTTGTAAATATAAATGCAACAAAAACACCTCTGTTGCATTTCATATATACATTTTAAGATTAGCATCCTGCTGAACAAATTTCAAAGTGGTGTCAGAGTGAAAGCATATGCTTTAGGTGTATGAAGACAAAACTTATTATTGTGTTCTGTTGACTTTTTCAATTATTTGTTGATGTTTCCCCTCCACTCAAACATAGACTAAAGTAAGTGAAAGCTACGTTAGTCATTACAACCAGATTAATTATTATTTTGACTTTTAAATTTAGTTTTATTTTTCTACCTAATTTTCAATTTGTCCATTCAATTTAGTTTAGTTTTATCTAAGATCATGGGTGAAATACATGGGTTAAATATATATAATGCGTTTAATACATTTAATAAATGGTAATATTAAAACATATAATAATGCACATCAAATTAAACAGAAAAGGTCAGATACCATTATAAATGTATTTTTATTTTACCACACTTCACACTTTTCAGTCCTCCTGCTGTGTCCAGCCTACTTACCTAAAGTTAAGATACATTTTTTGAAATATCCTTGAGCTGATGTGTTGTTCTTTTCACGTTATATTTAGTATAGATAACAGTTGAATAGAGACTTCTCCCCTCAAGTTTGTCCTTGATTGTATTTTTGCCATTGAAATGCAAGTGCCAGCTTTACAGGTAACACACAGATGTTGCACAACAAATATGTAACAGACAGAGTTGTACAATGTCCATGGTCTATTTCATCCATCATATTATTTTAAATATCCCTAATATGTAGCATATTTGAATTTGTCTCGATATAGTCAACATTTTAGTTAGAAATGGCTTTGCATAGTAATGTCCATCCATCCATCCATCGTCAACTGCTTATCCTGTGTACAGGGTCGCGGGGGGCTGGAGCCTATCCCAGCTATCATTGGGCGAAAGGCGGGGTACACCCTGGACAGGTCGCCAGTCCATCGCAGGCATAGTAATGTGATTCTGATAAAATATTAGTTCTATTTAATAATTTTGAGGAATGCACTTTTAAAAGTGTATTTATGTTATTGATGTTTCTGGAAGAGAGTGGCAGAGCACATGTGGTGATCCCTTTCCCGCACACACACAGCAAGGGTGAGAAAGTACTTTGAAAGAGTGTGCGCTGATGCTCTCAGCCAGAATAATCACACGTAAGGACATATGCACGTGAAAAATTATGTGGAGTATCAAATACACAGAATGTATGATAGTACAAACTGTAGAGAGCACATCATTATGAAGACAAATACGAATCCCGGACATTTAGGGGCAATTTTGAAATCCCGGCCGAATGCTTTTTTCAAGTCAGAAAAAGAGGATGTATGTTCACATTATGTAACATTATTTGTTTGCTTGTTTGTTTGTCAATGCATCACAAATGCCATGGACTTGGCTGTACTCATATAAAAAATTCAGAGTCCTGAAGGCTCAAGTCCGAGTCACATCCGAGTTAAAATGCATCCAAGTCCGTGGCAAGTCCAAGTCCATTAAAATTTGACTCGTGACTCGGACTCAACTCTGAGTCCGAACTCGAGTACCCCAACTCTAATTTCAAGTACTGTTTAATTAGAACCTCTTTAATGTTTTTATTAATGACAACTTTAGGATGTACAGAGTAATGGTAACTATAATAAAACTAGTAAGAAAGGTAAAAAAATGATTGTTATGTTGGGTAAACAGTTTTTTACAATTTGAGATAACTATTAGTAATACATTTCAATTTATCATTATGTGTGTTACCTGGGAACTGAATCCTTGAACTTGGTGTATCTACTGCCACACCTACCAGTTGAGATAGATACATGGAATGTATCAAAAGAAGATATTTTAATCTTTATTGCAACAGCGAAGTTCATACATTTATGGGGCTGTGCAAGCTTCGAGTTCATTGCCTTGTTTGGACAATCTCGCCATTCGCATTTGTTAAAAGAATTCCCACCTCACCCCTCTTGCTTGGTAATATTGTACAAAATATTTTCTCGCTTAGCTTCTGGTGCATCATGGGTAACAGTTTGCGAGGGCGTTCACAGATGTGACCTGCAGCTTCAGAACCTCCCACAGAATCTGATCAGCCATGACTGACTGTTTTGCACACCAAATCCTTGAACTTGGTGTATCTACTGCTTCATCTGATTTTAAATTCATATTGGAAGCATGCTCTCCAAATGCAATGAATGTATGAATGTAGTGACAGTGTACCATAACTAATAAAGTTGAGTGATCTGAATGTTCACAAGATGAGTTCCCTTCTGATCACAGATACCTGACTTAAATTGAGAGCTTTCACTGATTGTCAAAGATAGCATACAGTATTTTGAGACTATGATATTGAACTATGCAATCATGGACTTAATCAAAACTGTGCTATATACTGACTTTATACTGTTGAAACATCAATATTGTACCATATATAATACACCAATATATACAGTATTATACTGTAAAGTGGTCCCACAAAGTGTTCAGACACTTAATGTATGAATGTTATCTTTCAAGGCAAGTCAGACAACCTGGAGGCTATTTTTTTATGGATACAAGCGGCATACAAGTACAGCTCGTTTATACTCGAATGGCAAAAGACTGAACAATGGTTGGTCAAGATTATGAACAAATAACATTTTAAATGAGCAGTAAAATCTGAAACCAATGATATAATGAACAGTGCCTCTTTAGCTCAGATCACTGTGATCGATAGATAGATCGATCGATCTTTTTTACTTGTCAGGTTGAACTTCCTTTTCTACACCTGCCATATTGGGCAATCCAATTTCTCCCATTAATTTTAATAAAAGTGGTCCGTTTTGGCCAAACTCTCTGCTAATATTATTTTTTTGAGCTATTTTCTGAATGAAGTTGCATAGATGTCCTAGCAGAGTAACCACTGGTTTAGTACATCACATTAAATATGGACATGTTCCACTAAGTTTGGCAACCAGAATGAGTCAAAATACTTTTGTTTCATCTTTATACTGTATGGGCCATCAATCAACCTGGTCTCTAATGGTATCAGGATTGGTTATTAAAAAAAAATATTTCTCCTTTTCTTTAACACTGTTCAACAGGACAAGAAAGCGCTTTTAATGTCTCTCCTCAGTATCTCAACATGCTGTTGAATCACTGGATGATGTTCTAGATGAACAGACAAGATACCAAGTGATGTACAAGTCTTAGATCAGTGTAACTTATTTCTGTACAATTGGAGAACTCAGTAATAAGAGTAAAGCATGCATGCATCATTTAATGTAAGAGCTGATTACTACTACTGATCCATACATAATTGCTAGTCGGCTCCCACCCTGCATAACTCTAGTCTACACCGATGAGGAAAACATTGCTACCTCGTTTTTATTCAATAGTGTCCTCATTTCTAGTTCCCTGGTGTGACGTACATCAGTTTACAGAGAACATGAAATCATGCACAAGCAAGGGGCCTTGAGCCACTAAACGCTGAGTCACTGATGACTTTATGAATTACCTGTGACATGAATACAAGGTTGCACATTTAAATGTAGCTGGTATTTATCAACATCGTATAACACGCAAAAGTATGACCGAAAACAAAAGTAGTGTAATGCATTACATTCTAAATTCTAGTAATCACATTACAGTAACTGAATTTCAATTAAGTTATTTTTGGGTCACATGTATTTCTAAAAACACTGTAGTCTAATTTCTGTCGACTTTAAACAAGAATTTTGCCTCATTGCAGCATACAACCCCTAATAATCATTGTAAGTGAGAAATGTGCAGGAACATAAACATACAGATATTATTTCACTGAGCAAAAAAAAAAAACTAAAATGTTTCTGTGAAAAGTGTTTTAGAAAAGTAAAACTAAAAAGTAAAAGGTATAGTAATGTGATTATGTTTTTGTTGCAGTAATCAGTAATCTAATTACCATATTTAAAGAAGTAATTAGTCGAGTGACTTACCCAACACTGTGATAATAATAATAAAATAAAAAAAAGCATTTTTGAATATAGTGAGCAGCCAATGATAGCAGTTTTTTATTAATAATATTAGCAAATAATTCACACAATTTAAACACAACCTTATATTTATAAGTTAGATTGACTAGGATGGCTTTCCAGTGCAATAACATCTTATTATTGACACATCAAGGAATCTGTGCAGTCTTCTCCTCCTGTAACTTCATGGAGATCATGGGAATAGCAAGAGAACTTAGCAAAATAAACCAGCCAATCAACCATTTCAACCCTTAATATTCCTTAATTGACACTTCTAAAAAGGTCTATGCCAAGAGATGCTAGCAGCCATGTGGAACATGCCACACTTTCTCCTTTCACCTTTAACATTGACATTTAATCATCCCTCATGGCTTTGATATATGAACATACAGGTACAGATCTGGAGATGCAGCTGTTAGAAAGACAAAGAGAGTGAGGCATTGCCTTTGGAGTAGACAGATAGAAAGCCTCACTTTAATGGACCTGGCTATTTAACTCAGAATACAGGGTTTTGTAATGGCCACACACTATTACAAGTACACAATTCCTCAAGCACCCTGAGTGATGGAACTCACATAATTCATGTTCCCACTGCAGTACTGCTCCTGTCACTTGCATTACACTACACACTGACCACTGTTCTTGATCTATGAGACCTGGAGAACACTTTGTCATATGCACAAGGCAGCCATGTGGAAGATGTCCAGTGCCTTACTTGCCTTGTCTCATTGATGAAGCTCATGTTGAAGCAAATACTCTATACTCAATCCATAATTTAAAGAGACACAGGAGACAAGGGCAGAGAACATTGGGAAGACAGCCACAAGAGCCTTCTTATCCTTAATGTGCAGATTATTGATTCAAATTCATTAGTGGACACACTTAAGGATAAAAAAGGTCACCAAACTTTTCTCTGGTTTGCAATATCACTGATTATAAAACAGTTAGTTCCAATACAAATTCGAATTGGTTTAACCTCGTCTGAAGCCATAGTACAGAAGTATGAATTGCACACACTGTAAACAATAATGCTCAAAATAATTAATTGTTTTGCGTAGGGAAACTTAAATCATAGAAATTAGTTCAAATAAATTAACCTTGATGAGTTTTTAGAACTTTCTCTTTCTTTTGAGTTCACGAAACATACATCTTTAAAGATGTAACCTGAATTGTTTTATTGTTTTGAGTTTAATTAACTTGCCTCTTTAGATTTACAGAAACTTAAATTTAGCTGAAACTGGGCAAGGGATCAGGGAGAGTAAATGTTACAATTGTGTGTTGTATAATACCTTTGTGCCAGATGAATGTAAAGAGGGACACTTCTAGTGTTTAAGCTTTTGTTGTGTTATTATTTAGAAGAGTTTCTTTTATGTTAAAGTTTTTAGGGGTTACCATTATGGTGAATAGTGGAGCTAGAGCTTAGGTTGAGGACAGGTACAATTTAAGATTGTTCTAGAGTAGTGTTGGGAAGTCTGATTCTATTCTGTGAACTGGTTATTTCGGATGGTTCGTTTGAATTAACTGGTTAAAAAAAAAAAAAAAAGATTAATTTACGTCATCATGTAGTGACGTCACCAGGGTTGGGGAGTAACAAAATACATGTAACAGGATTACGTATTTAAAATACAAAATATAATTAACTGTATTCTACTACAGTTACAATTTAAATGATTGGTATTTAGAATACAGTTACATTCAAAAATGATTTTGATTACTGAAGAGATTACTTTGCATTTTATTGTCATTTCTTTCATTTAATATTTAGTCCTTTAAGATTGAAAAACGTATACATAAAAATGATGTGATCCAAAGTGAATTTGAACAGCAGCGAAACACTTTCTTATGATGTGTTGCATTCATACGAACAGACAGAGAAGAAAGTTTGAAGTAAGTTTGGAGCAGAAGAAATAGAAATAAACCTTGTGTAAATTTTTAGTTTTATGCTAAGCTAAAATGCTATTTCTAGCCATTTTACATGCACATGTTACCAGGCAAGATCCTATATTGCTATTATGAAAATTCACGTTGGATCATAATTTATTTTTCTAGTACGACATTTTATTCTCTATAATAATTTTGTATTTTTTTCTTGTAAAAACATCTAAAAATCCTTGATTTATCTTGTTTTAGAAATAACACTGCATAAGATATTTAGGTTTTTCAGAGAATTAATTTTTAACGTGTGTTTTGTCTTTCTGTACTGGCAGAATTTTTAGAGTCAAAACAAGCAAAAAAAATCTACCACTGCTAAAGAAGTAATCCAAAGTATTTAGAATACGTTACTGACCTTGAGTAATCTAACAAAATATGTTACAAATGACATTTTACAGTATATATTCTGTAATCTGTAGTGGAATACATTTCAAAAGTAACCCTCACCTACCCTGGACATCACTATATATATAATGCTAAGATGCCAGTGTCGTCGAATACATGCACAAACACAATCAATAATGCCATATGTAAGGGCATATTGCTGATGATATTTTATTTAATTAAGTTATAATAATAAGGGTGTTTATCGTCATCAAAGCTTCATTCAGTGATCATACAATACATCCCACATTAATGTTTTGCACCCAAAGAACCCAATTTTGACACTGATATACTAACGTGGATTTTCTACACGTTTAAAGCATAAAAAGTGATTAAACTAGTCTTAATCAACTTACCATGATCCAGCTCATGACAACTCCAGATATAATCTGCATGCACAATACTCAATAGTAAAACTTGTTTACATCTCTCTACTGAAACAATTCGCCCCATCATTCAAGTCCTCGGTTCACGCTCACAAGCTGCGTGATCGACTCAATGTACTGCTGAATCAAGAGCTGTAGACTGGATCATCTTCATACGTTGACAAAACGTTAATACAATCAAGTCATAAACATATTTCCAGTATGTTTTATTTGTTACACACTCCGTTGTTTAAAAAAATGCACCTGTAACATACATTTCGCCCCTTAATCACACACATGCTTAAAGTCAGCAGCTCATCGGTTCTCAGTATGTCAGACACCTCCGAAAGATGCGATTCTCAGTTCAGTGTACTGTTGACTCGAGAACTGTTATGAGCAACTCATTGTACTGTTGACTCAAGAGCTGTTATAACCAGAGCATTCAGTCCGATTTGTGAACTAGTTGGAGCAGTTAATTGCAAAGAAATTTTGGCAAAAGCAGATATCACCAGTTCTAGGATCACATTACTCCCGGTTATCAGTTCATTTTGATTCAGTCCGAATTTGATTTGAGTGTCAGGCACATCCGTGAGACAGGTTAAGATAAAGAAACTTGTGGATCAGTGTTGACACAAGATGCGAACTGTTTCAACCGATTCAGTCCGATTTGGTGAACTAGTTCATCTCGCTCACTAAAAAGAAATGGTTCAAAAGAATGATTCGTTCACGAACTGGACATCACTATTCTACAGTATACTGCTTTATTCGTTGACCAATTGCTATGCTAATCAGAGCATAGTGTTTTCAATTAGAATGCATTAAGCATGCTAGCACTAACGGTACTAGCTAGTACTAATTATTCATGGTTTAGTTTATTGCGATTCAAAACAGTGATATAGTTATTTGTCATTCATCTTCATTAGGCTTCAGTGTTTAGCACAACAAGTGCTGAACGTTCTATTTTAATTTAACATAGAGCCATACAGATGTTTTTCCTCCAAAAAAATATTAATGGAAAAAAAATGCTGGCTAGCTAAATATATATATATATATATATATATATATATATATATATATATATATATATATATATATATATATATATAGCTAGCCAGCATTTTTTCCATTAATATTATATATATATATATATATATATATATATATATATATATATATATATATATATATATATATATATATATATATATTTATTTATTTATTTTATTTTTTTTTTTCATTGGAAAATCTATGCTGTACTGTGAGGCAAAATTACATGATTCTTTGAAAATTTCCCTTTCCACCTCCAATAAAAATCTTTGACAACTAGTAGAGCATGGTGTTAACAACACCAACGTCATAGGCTCAGTCCCCAAGGATTGTGCGTTGATTTTTTTTTTGGTTTCGGAAACGTCTGTAGTACACATCTGCCATAAAGACAATGTACTGTACATCATTCTCATATTTAGCTCATAGATTATGCTTTAGCAGTGGCACTAAGTGACAATAAGCTAGTTTCATTGTTTGACATTGACTTTAAATGTAACTTTTTTTATCTTAACTTAATTTCCATGAAAGCTCAACTAAAAAAAAAAATCTAGTAAAGAAAAATTATATTTTTATGAAATTATGAAATATTATTTAAATTTAATCTTATCAACCCAGATATCAATATAATATTGCACCAGGTCCCTGCTGATTTCTACTCCTAGTTGTTATATACGTAAACCCAACACATATGTGTTGCATGTTGCTGTAAGCAGCAGGATTATTTATATTTCCAAAAAGTTCCATGCAGTGTAGATATTTCAGGTGTGTATGTAACCATAAGTTGCATGGACAAACACAAAGTGACTTGCATAGTCACAATGAGCCATGCAGCTTCAGTTGAAAGCTACAATACTCTGAAGTTATTAAAATTCTATCAGTGCTGCTTTCACTCCCACCACAACAAACACACACAGAGACACACATACATCGCACGAATCAGCAGGACATAAAATATTCACTCTGTGGCTTGGTAAAATTTCTAGGACAGATTTCTATGATCTGCAAATAAGGTAACATGTGAGACAGAACTTGTTTTAATATCAACTGCAATTTCATAATGAGTAACCTATACGGTGAGTACTCAAGATATTGTGATGCATCTTGCTATTGAATATGGCTGCAGAGTGATCTTGTGTGATCTCAATAGAGATGACAGATCAGCACATGACATTCAGAGTTACAAGAATAGTCTTGGTTACTGTCATACCCTCCATTCCCTGATTGAGGGACCGAGACGTTGTGTAGATTTTGTGACATTAGGGGTTGCACTTGGGAGCCACAAACACCTCTGATCTTTGAGAAAAGGGTATAAAAGGAGCTGGCTCACAACCATTCATTCAGGTTTTGTGCTGAGGAGCCGAGACAGGGTCCCAGACATTTCAGCATATAGTACAGCGTTGTGGCAAGAGGTACACAATGTCTTGTTCACTCCATCAGGGAATGGAGGTTATGACAGTAACCAAGACTTTCCCTATCTGTCACTCTCTCGATTCATGCTTCACCATCCGAGCTCGTGGCTGCGAGGGGAATCTTGAACCACTTACCTCCCTCTGTGTACCCGGTATAGGATGGGTCTGCAAATGGGGATGAGGGGCCCTCTGACCATCCTCGTAACTCATCACAATCGGAGCACAATAGGCCACTCTGGGAAATGGGTGCATTCAATAAATGAACCTTGTCGGTGTCCCTCATCTCGACCAGATACAGCCATAGGTGGCGCTCCTGGACCACCAAGGAGAACACTGCCTGTCTGAGTGCCCGCGCCGTGACCTTCGTTGCCTGGAGGGTGAGGTCGGTCACCGAGTGCAGCTCCTGCATCACACCGGGATCAGGACTACTGTCAAGCAGCTCTTTCAGTGCCTTGGCCAGGTGTACTAGCAGGAGGGCCATGGCCTGCAGGGCAGAGGAGGCCTGTCCAGCATCACAGTAGGCTTTGGTTGCGAGAGACGACGTAGTCCTACAGGCCCTGGAGGGGAATGACTGTCAATGATGGTGGTCTTTTGCGGGCACAGGTGCACTGCAACTGCCTCATCCACCTGAGGAATCTCTGTATATCCCTCGGCCGCCCGCCATCAAGGGTAGTGAGAGTGGACGAACTGGGGTGTCGGTTTGGACAGAGAAAAGTGTCCCCCATGACCTCGTCAGTTTGTCGTGCACTTTCAGGAAGAAAGGGACCCAGGGGACCCAGGAACCAATCATCAAGCAGCGAGCTTCAGGGATGGGTGGAAGGTTCCACTCCAGCCCGACACTCGCGGTGGCCCAGGCAAGCATGGTGTCACAAGGACCAAATACATCAGCATATGACTGCCTCTTCAGCAAGAAATCAATGCAAATTTTTCTTTATTTGGACCCTTAACCCCACCCACAGGCACTCAGTCAGTCACACAAGTGAAGAGGAGAGAGATGGGTGTGTCATGGGTGATTCATCTACACCAAAGTAGACTTTCACAGGACACCTTTATGTGCCTATCTGGATTTAAATGTTTTTCTACTTGCATGCACTAGATGGACATCTTTGATCGTATATGCATCTCTGCACAACACCGGTAATGTGTGCTGCGATTTAAGAGCCATACAATCACAACTTTTAAAAACGCATCTCATTCTGCTGTGCCACTGCCTGGGGAAACACATGCCGTTCTGTGTGTAAACAAACTGGGATGGTGTGAGATTTCACTCCGGTGAAGGCCAGCATCCCTGCTTTGGCCTGTTGAAACTGGTTGAAGCACCCCAACATCACCGTGGAATGTATTACGTTTGAGTATTAAGAACATTTAAGCATGGACTGCATGTTTTTCTGGCTCATATCAGCATGGATTGATTGTGAACCAGTCACAATATTATTCAAGCTTTGCAAAGGCACTGCTAATGAAAGATGAGGCAGTTAAAATTGGACTATTAGACCAAAAAAAAACTTAAGTAACGAATTCCATTCAAAAGTGTTTCAAATGTCATGACTGTTTGATAGTTTATGCTGTGCTTGATTGAACAGTTTGATACATTTAGATTAAATGTGTTGGGTGTACGTTATGTGTTAAACCCTGAAATGTAGCTTTATAATGTTGTGTGGATTTAGTTCATTTTCTTCTAATTGAGTTTCAAATAAGACTGTATTGGAAGGGCTGCCCAATGTAAGCCAATCATAACAGTGGGCATTTACATTGATGTTTTAAAGGGCCAAACACCTTAAAACAGACTAAATTATGACTGTTTTGGTGCAAAAAACTTTAACATTATAAGTGGACCTCAGGGATGATAATAAAAGTATAGTCATGACCCCTTTAACCTTCAAAACCTCCTCTGTTTAGGAGAACATTTCAATTGATTTAAGCGCCACACAGTGGACATTTCGCCTCTGAACTGTTGTGATATGTGTAAGGGACCATGTAATATTTAGCAAAAATGTTGCCACAGTTAGACAGTGAATAAGATGTATAGTAGGTTTATGCATTAAAATGCTGTACGCATCAATGCTGCTGTTGACTTTTTAGTGAATTTGCTGCATAAACTGAGTGTTCCACATAAAACACATCAATGCAGAAACATTAGGCCTTTATTTATGTATCCGAATAAGGATCTGACACCCTAACACACTGGGAACTGAATGTACTGCTAAGAAATCACACAGACAGCTGGCCAAGCAGGACAGACGGCGCACAATGATGTCCGCTTCCTTAAATAGGTCATGGCTGATGAGGAATATTCTACAGGGTGGCCACATCCTCACCAGGCGGTCATTTTCAGACACTCATTTTCCTGACCGTGCCAAAGCACCCGTGACCATCATATGAGTTACAAGCCTCTGTTTGATTATGTGCAGTGGGTTAAAATGTCCACAATGAAAATCTGGAAATCAAAATTTTATTTTAACTTGATTTTTGAAAAATGTAAAGCAATGAAACATGATGTAAAATTAATGCAACATATTTAAGAGTCTGTACGATTTCTGGGTCACTATTCAAATATATGTGACATGTGACCATGTAAACTCCTTTTAGATTTCCTTGATTCCATTAAAGCACAACATGTTCTTTGGAATGTTGTCAAATTCTGCTGTGATAATCATGGATCATCAGATTTTGCACAAACTTCCAGTCCATGCCAGTATTTGGGGACATATGTGCTGAAAGAATATAAATAAATATATAACTTGAACATTTCACTCAAATTGTTATGCTGATATAATAATAACTGCATTAAAATGCAAATGTAAATGTAATGAGAAAAAAATGCAGAATAGAAGAATTTTCACAATGGACACAGATTATTGAAAGTCACTCACTAAAGAAAAGTCACTCACATAGACCTAAATAATCTCCTAAAGTCTGCACTACAAAATGGATATGACAGTTTAGTGAGGCATGTAAAGCAAAAGGAAAAAAAACAAAACAAAAAAAAAAAACATTGCTTTTTGGTTTCCCATGGCATGCAGTCCAATATTGCTGTTAGTGTGGCTCATGTAAATGAAGCATGAAATGACTAATCAATGATGTACCACAGAGGCAGCCAAGAATAACGGCAATATTGGAAATTAATTGTTTCTTAATGCACATGTCGCCGACGCCTACCATCGCAAAGTTAAGCCTCATTAATGGGTGCAATTAAGCGTCCGACATTCTCCGTTGGTCACAAGCAACTGCTTATCATTCGACACACTTCACCCTGTCATGTTTTGATGTGGCATGAGAAATGGATCAAATTTAGAGTCCATCCACAGCACCCTATATGCCCTCCCCCTTGCTGTTTACTGCCTACATAGGCAGCATCCTAAATGCAACATCATAATGGAACCTCAAAAGTGACCAATTTTGAACACTATATTTGAACAGCAACTCAAGCAAAGTGCATGGTGATTCTTGACTCACAATTGTTTTCAATAGAATTTGGCATTGGCTCATTGATTTCCTGTTAGCATAAAAATAACACACACACACACACACACACACACACACACATATTGAGCAAGAAATCAACTTTTAAACTATTTTTATCAATGTTTACTAGTACTGAATGAATAATATTTATAATCAACATTTCTCATGTTTCGTCTGCCATCTTGAATGGATTTATTTATTGAGCTAGTAACAATTAATTATGAAAATGCCTTCTCGCAGGATACATGCAATGATGCCTTCTAATTTAGGAAAAATAAGGTATCTTAGAAGGTAGCATGATTGTTAGCCTTCATGTCAGTGTGTGCAATTCAATTCAATGAGCAATTCTTATCCCCATGCTACATAATAATTGCACATTGAATTGCACACATTGTCATGAAGGCTAATTGGGCAAAACCAACTTTTACCACTCCATCAGAATAAAACCCCTATTTTTATATTTGTTAGCTGTGTGTGTATATATATATATATATATATATATATATATATATATATATATATATATATATATATCTGGAGAGGTTCATACTAAAATAGCTTGCATTCTAACAAAGGCACGGGCCTCGAAGTTGCTTATTTGGACACATGCGTTCATTTCCCCAAATAAAGTAGCAGTTCAAAGCATGCTTGGCATTGCCAGGTAGATATATACGTGTCTGTGTGTAATGACATCTAGTTTGATTTTAAAAGGGCAACGCTCCCATAATGTTCCATCAACACCATCCTTTCAAACTAAAAGTACAGACAATTAAACACAAAATAATTACAAAAGAAAAATTACAATTTACTTCATACTGTAACCAGGGATCATAAAATATTTGAATTCTACCTGGTTACACTCACTGAGCACTGTATGGCTACTTATTCATGTGATTATCTAATCAGACAATCGTGAGACAGCAGTGCAATGAAATAAAATCATGCAGATACAGGTCAGGAGCTTCAGTTAACACATCAACCATTAGAATGGAAAAAAAAATTGGATCTCTGTGATTTCGAGCATGGCACAATTGTTTGTGCCAGCCCGGCTGGTTTGAGTATTTCTGTAACTTCTAATCTCCTTGGATTTTCACGCACAACAATCTCTAGAGTTTACTCAGTATGGTGCAAAAAAAAAAAAAAAACCATCCAGTGAGCAGCACTGAATGCTTTGTTGGAATGGAAATGCCTTGTTGATGAGAGGTCAACGGAGAATGGCTGTTCGAGCTGACAGAAAGGCTACAATAACTCAGATATCCCCTCTGTACAATTGTAATGAGGAGAATAGCATCTCAGAATGCAAAACACATCAAACTTTGAGGCGGATGTCAACAACAGCAGAAGACCATGTCGGGTTCCACTTCTGTCAGCCAAGAACAGAATATTGAGGCTGCAGTGGGCACAGGCTCAGTTGAAGACTGGAAAAACTTTGCCTGGTCTGATGAATATGGATTTCTGCTGAGGCACACAGATGGAAGGGTCTGAATTTGGCACCAACAGCATAAATCCATGGACCCAACCTGCCATGTGTCAACATTCCAGGCTGGTGGCAGTTTTGTAATGGTGTGGGGAATGTTTTCTTGGCACACTTTTGGCCCGTTAATACCAATCAATCGTTGCTTGAATGCCACAGCCTATTTGAGTATTGTTGCTGACCATGTGAATCCCTTAATTGCCACAATTTATCCATCTTCTAATTGCTTCTTTCAGCATGATAATAAACAATGTCACAAAGCGGAAGTCATCTAAAACTGGTTTCATGAACATGACGAGTTCACTGTTCTAAGTGGCCTTCCCAGTCACCAGATCTGAATCCAACAGAACACTTTTAGAATGTGGAAAAACGGGAGATTCGCAGCATAAATGTGTAGCTGACAAATCTCCAGAAATTGTGTGATGCAATCATATCAACATTGACCAGAATCTCAAAGGAATGTTTCCAACATATGGTGGAATCAATACCACAATAAAAAAGAGCAAAGGAGGCACTACCCAGTATTAATATAGTATTCCTAATAAAGTGCTCAGTGAGTGAATATATATATATATATATATATATATATATATATATATATATATATATATATATTATATTTCAACTCTTACTCAAATTTTTATGCTGATAATATACTTTTTAATAGGAAAGAAGAAAAATAACTGTATTAAACTGCAAATGTAATGAAAAACAAAATGGATAAATATGTAGATAAGCTGGTAAAATTGTTACCTCCAAAAGTAGCCTCCAAAAACCTAAATGTAAATGTGTACTGTAATATAAACACTATATTTTATCCGTAATGTTCAAACGTTTAATATTTGCTCTGAATTATTAAAGTCAGAGGCCATTCGAAAAAATTGTCTTTAGCTTACTTTCAGAGCAGTGCCATCCGCTGTGACATTAAGGAAGATTGAAGTGCATTATCTGCCTGCACAATGTGTGCTGTTCTCCTAGACAGCTAGCAATGCTGAGGCAGCCGAGTGAGAGACGCAACACAGAGAGTGAAAAGTGGAAGGGCCTTTTAGACTCGTCGACTCCCTAGGTCCTCAATAACTGCTCTTGAATAGCCTAACTGACCTCCTGTCAGCTGGGCTGCATTACTCCCAAAGACCCTGTCTGACATTCTCTCAAATCCCCCATGTATCCCACTCAATAGGCTAAAGAAATGTGTGCTTGAAAAGAGGACACTGACACACCTATGCTATTTTTCCTTATAGAACACCACAGACAACATCAATCAGGTTACCCCTGTTATGCGGTGCCCTTTTGAGCTCTGTAACGTTCACCAATGAATGTGTTTGTATTGTACAAGTACAGAAGCATTTATAAAAGGGTACACCAAACATTCAGAAATATGCTCTAGTCAAGCTCAGACATTTAAAATGTAGTATAATTATGAATTGATTATTTGCACAATGGCAAGACATTTATCAGGAAAAAAAAAGAGTTACAGTTAGCCATTGCTTAAAAATGGATTGAGTGTTAGCTTACAAAAGTGTGTAAATTTAAAATTAATTTGGATATTTTTAACCACCTTTTAAAATATTAATATCTTCATAACAATATGTGTAACTTGCTCAAATAGGATGGAATATTTATTTAAGGCAAACTAGCTAATACCATAAAACATCACATAATTAATCAGATGATTTGCTAATACTGAATTTGTGCTGTTATTTTCCTACATAAAATTATGTCACTGCCTGGAACTGGATTTTGTTAAAGAGGATGGAGGTCATATTGAGGACAAATGAAAAACGTATAAAATTGCTTAACAATTAAAACGATATTCCCAAGAAAACATGTTTTGTTTGAAACATTTCAATACGAGAATGGAAAAAAAAGAAAAAAAAAAAAGAAAAAGAAGAAAGAAAAAAAAAGAAAAAGAAGAAAAAGAAGAAAAGAAAACAAGTGGAAATGTTCTTAATAGTTTGCCATCTTTTCTTTTTGGAAGTTCAAAACATCCAAAAATGTCCAAATCCGTTTATACCAAGGTGAGCCTTTCACCTTAATTGAGGTGAGACTTAATTGTGGTATTATGTAAACAGAAAACTAAATGATTTCAATCTTGAACATGAAAATGTACTTCAAATGATTTAAAATGTACTTTTATGTATCTTTATTTTTCTTTATCATTTCTACGTAAAGCACTTTGAATTACAGTTCCATTGTGTATGAAATGTTCAAGTACCAGAAAACAACAGGAACGCTAATCGTGTGAATGTGTCAAGCCTAATTGCTTCCTGTATCTCTGGCATCACTGATGGCTATCTTTACCTAAGACAAGGTGGTATTAGGCTGAATTGCGTGAATATGGTTTACAAATCACAGAATTCGTTTTGTGTGTGTGTGTGTATATGCACACCCTCTATTTTCTGCTCACTACACAGAACAGCTTATAGATCATTAAACAATCAATAAATTAGCTTTGCTTGATTGGACATGGCCATTTGTTTAATCTTAAACATCACAAAAGTAAATCTCATGGAAACCGGGTCATAATGTGATGCCCAGGTCAACTTTTAACAATTTAACATTTTAATAAGAGTTTGGTTGTACTTCCCATCATCATGTTGATTAAAATTTGTACTTTAACAAGTTTTTTCTTTTTTTTAAATCAGTATAACGTAATGCCAGTGCAAACAAAAACTACCATAATTTATAAATACTTTACAATTTAAATAGAATATAATTACATTATTATACACTCACTAAAATCTTTATTAGTTGCACCTACTTATTCATGTGACTATCTAATCAGCCAATCGTGTTGCGGCATTGCTATGCATAAAATCATGCGGATATGGTCAGGAGCTTCAGTTCATGTTCACATCAACCATCAGAATGGGGAAAAATGATCTCAGTGATTTCAACCATGACATGATTGTTTGTGTCAGATGGGTCTGGTGAGCAGCAGTTCTATGGATGGAAACGCCTTGTTTATGATAGAAGTCAACAGAGAATGGCCAGACTGGTTCAAGCTGACAGAAAGGCTACTGTAACTTAGATAACCCCTCTGTCCAATTGTAGTGAGCAGAATAGCATTTCAGAATACACAACACATCGAACCTTGAGGCGGAAGGGCTACAAGAGCAGAACACCATGTCGGGCACTTTAATAGGATCATAGTGTTCCTAATAAAGTGCTCAGTGAGTGTATAATAAAATGTATTATATATAGGGATGTACCGATCTGATACTGAAGCACTTAGACGGACCAGGTATCAGTCCGACGAGCCCGATCCAAATCTGATACTGTGTGTTAGTCATGTTCGTTACAGTCAAGCTAAAAAAAATGACATAAAAGAACCATTAAAACACAATTAAAGTAGTATTAATTGTGTTTTAGACACAATTAGACTCGTTCATTTTATTCAAAGCCACTTGAAGGTGTGTGATGGCTTTGTGAATCACAAAAGACTTTGTTTAATAAGTAAATATATAAAATACACTTGCAGCTCCAGCGCATCAGTGAATGGCGCTGCTCTGTTTACACACACCCATGGCTATTTTAGCCTTCACGCTTCTTTTCAACTGATGACTTATTCTAGAAATACTGTTAATTTTGCTGCAACATTATCCAGTATACTAATAATAAAGTGTTTCTTAATAAGCTATACGTTTATATTGAAATAATAGTTTTTAGAGGTTTGTGTTTCTTTACATATTAAAGTGCATACCAAATTAGTTAAAAACAACACAGGTATCGAATCGGCCAATACTGAGATTTCCGATATTGCAATCGGAAGAGAAAAAGTGGTATCGGTGCATCCCTATTATATCATTACTCTATTAAAATAATATATATATATATTTTTGCATTGTTTGGAGAGGGAGGAATGTGCTTAAGAGAAATAAAAGTAATGTCACAATGCAAAAAAACATTCTTAATGATCCCAGAACATAGATCATTTCCCATTTCTTTATTTGAACTTTGGGGTCAAATATGGTAAGTTTGGTGAGATTCAATCACTTAAACGTTACAGATTCATGTCTTTAACAGTTCTGAAAACTGCAGATTCCATGAGACAAACAGTGTAATATTTTCTATCCATAGCTCAGTCTCATCTAATTTCATGGAAAGGACGAGAGCGCCTCTATGTTCAAGCAGTTTGCATTTATTTTTCTCACTAATCGGTAAAGTGTAAGAAGGCTGTGTCCTTGGAAGATTGCCCTTCTTAAATTAATTAGAATTTATTAAACGCTGCACAAATTGAAGGACATAAAATGGGGGCAATTCTGTCTTCTTTCTCGGGGTCCTGAGAAGTCAAATAGCCTCTCAATATACACAATCTCATATATGTGATAATAAATTATTTCCTATATAAATGAACATGAATCTGATATCCGTGTTTAAAGCACATTTTTTCTTTTCTTTTTTTTTTGTAAGTAGGTTTTTACCTGGCTGGGCAATAATATCATCATACATGCTGTCAGATGAACTCTTATTAATATTGCACTCAATACAAACTTATAAGACAAACTTAAAGCTAACATGTGTATGTAACGTAATTTTACTTATACTTTTACTTATACACAGGTCCAGACAAAATCTGATTTTTTTGGAATACTATGCATAAAATGTTCCTAGTACCTGACAGATATCACTCAATTAGATATCCTGAGAAAATCACATTAATCTCTGTGACAATCATTGCTGTATAACAGCAAAAAAAGACCCCCAGTTTGCACATGGTATTAAGATGTGCAATATGATCACAAGTGTGCATTAAATACAGGTGTAAATGGGGTGTTTATGTTTTTTTAATGTTCACCACATATGGAGGTAGTCAAAAACGCATGCGACCACACCTCATTTGAGGTGTAAATGCTAATCCATCCAGATGCATCCTGGATAGCAGTGAAGCACCACCCCTTACCTGTCAATCAACTGCTGCGCTAAAATAAAAGATAAAATATTGCCAATTACAAGCGGCTTTAAAAGGAAATAGCTGTCCGATCTGAAAATGTGAAAGAGTTGATACATACACAAGCATGGGAACTTCATGGATCTT
Organism: Moxostoma hubbsi; assembly: GCA_032164185.1. Classification (NCBI taxonomy): domain Eukaryota; kingdom Metazoa; phylum Chordata; class Actinopteri; order Cypriniformes; family Catostomidae; genus Moxostoma; species Moxostoma hubbsi. The sequence goes on from JAVLUX010000034.1 coordinate 8,248,613, forward strand.
CTCCAATGTGTCTGATATCATGTAGTGACGCATATGACAAGTGCACACATCTGAAGCTCTGGTTTATACAGGTACTTTACTAAAACAACGGATAATTCTGCATGAAATGTTGCGATAGTGCTTAGACTGAATTTTTAACTGCATCTAGGAGAAACAGCGCACAATTTTTTTCGCACTTTGTCTTTTATGAATTTTTTGTGATTTATTATAATGCAGCAGCATACTGGTACAGTGACTGATGTATGTTGTCATTAAATCACCTCGAAATCTGTGGTCACAGGAGATGCTTTTAAATGACCAGATGTAAACAGCGATGTCTTACATGACCACATCTGATCAGATCACCCAATATGCATCTTAATACAAGGGGCTCTATTTTCAGGCACACAAAGTGCAGTGCTATGCGCTAAGACCGTGCGCAACATCTTATCCAATATGCACGAGAGCGTTAATTCTTCCTCACGGCAAACTGTGGGTGTACTGTATAGTAATGAAGTGGAGCAAAATGCAATTTGCTATTTTCCTGAGAAATAGGTCATTGCACTAAGATGTTTCAAAAGCAGGTCTTATCTCAGTGTAAAGTTAAGTCCTGCATTTGCAGATTGTAGATTTCACCAGCAGATGGTAGTAAAGTTCATGTTCAAACTCAAAAAATATAGTAGAAGATCAAATTATGTCCAAGACAATCACTCTTTATTTGATTTGTGTTAAACTATCCATAGATCATGTTTTATTTTTTAGTTATTTTTATGGCTATGTTTATATTCACAATTGTATTTATGATCTAATTTGTATTGGTATTTTTCTACCTGTTGTTATAAAGTTGGAGAGAGTAAAATATTTGGATTTGGCATGATTTTTTGACCACTTTGCTATTTAGTTGTTATTGTAGTTTCAAGTGTAATTTGAATTTAGAAATATTTATGCTTTTTTTGTGTTTCAATGAATTAATTTAAATGTTTTCATTGCATGCATACAGTCCATTACAGTACCAACTTCTTATAAATGTGCTACTATGTTTATGTTGCTGGCACTTGACAGGGCATGGACTATGTAATAGCACACAGATGGTGCTGGAGAAGTACCTCAGAATTAAATTGCACTTGATCCAGCCTCATAATTTCACTAAACCAACCTGAGCCTAGACTTAGCGTGCATGCTTGCACAAAAATACCAAAACTTCATGGCAATTCCCACTAACTTATGACTTAAAGCATTGTGCTTTGTGCTAGCACTCTTAAAATAGGGCTCCAGGTCTTAACAGTGTCAAAGAGTCAGAGGAACACTAGCCAATCAAAGACAGGTAAAAAGCAGTGTCTATCTCAAGTGTGTTTTTATTTGCTGACTGTGGTTGGCTAACATGTCTTGACATATTTGTCAGCTATGATTAATTTATTTACATTTGCAATGCTGCATAATTTATTGTAGACAAATTATTTCTAACATTAAGCTTAGTCGAGATGCTGTTATATCTGTGCTGCAAGATCCCAAGAGGACAAACCAAAACTAACACTGTTAGTCCAGGGCTTTTGTTTCTGCATGCAATCTGAAAGATTCAAAATCCACCAAAGGCCCAACAACTTTCACTCCATCTGTTGCATACAAACTCTCTCCAACAAGTCGATTGAGAGATCTTAGACTTGCAGAACTAGACTTTTATCTCTCTGTATATAATCTAGCCCATTTTGCAGCTTATTCTGGCCAGGAACAGCTCACTTAGACTGAAGACTGACATGAAAAATTACCAACCACAGTTACATTTTTTACATGACATTTAGAGGTGGGTAAATCTGAAATCAACGATACATCAATAATAGGTAGCTGTGAAAATTGGATAATTTGTTTAAATAATGGTAACACTGTTGTATAGACAAGACCAAAGAAATTAGTAGAAGTATTGTATACTTTGTAATCAGAATTTATGTCTGTACAAAAGTATTAATTACAGATTTATAAACATTCACAAACTCTGCATGCAAAGTTGAATATACAGTTGTGCTCGAGTATAACTTTACTTAATACAAAATGCATTAAACATCCTTCAAAGATTTGATGTCACAAGCCAAAAAAGAGTTTTTGCTAAGAAGTATTTATGGTATCAGTCTGGTACCTTTTAAGCATGACTTTGTTTCCTCGATGATCGATGCACCCTTACTCAGTGAATCAGAACAAAGCTTGGCAGTTCAGGTGATATCAAGTAGACATAATACAAATTTTGTAGAGTCTGATGTTCACATTCTGCACCATAAAATACATACACCAATTCATGGTATTTAAAAACCCATTAAGCCAATACAATAGTAATTTCCTCACCAAAACAGGTTAACACAATAAATATACGCTATATTTTCTCTTTACATTCAACAAGTAGCGTGAGTTACCAGATAAGCCCAAAAACATTAAAGGATCATAAGAGATCAAACTGCTCAAGGTGTTAGTGAGGCCACTTGATGCATTAAAACAAAACCAATGTGACCTTTGTCTCCAGTATTCTAATTAAAACTTGCATTATCAACAGTGACTACCACACTCTATTGCTAGTTCTCAAAGTCGGCAGCAGACCTATTTTAAGTAAGTAGGTCAAGCAAGAAGAGGGAATGAGTTCCGTAGTCAACTTGTTTTATAATTCAGTCACATCTAAACACATCAACTGGTTTAAGTAGGTCCCTCTGGCAGAGGAGACCTGCTAAATGCAATTAGGTGAAGTCATTAGACAGGTCTCGATATAACCAGACAAACATAATTTCATCCAATTTCTGAATGGATGAGGCAGCTATACAAAAAAAAAACAGTCTCCTGATTTGCATATATTGTAGCTTAAATGCGTATTTTAACATTTTAAAAAATATGCTCTCCTTTCAGTTCCCGACAAGCCTCACATAGCAACCTTCGATTATCCAATGGGAAGAGTTTGGGGTGAGACTATCTGTTTATTCATCCAATGGAAGATGGGGGGGTAGTGTTTTCGGGAAAACTGATAAAAAAAATTAAAAAAAATCACTATTTTTGCGGTTCCGTTTGGTGAGGCTAGTGGTGCAGAAACAAGTTTTAGCTTTAAAAGTACAGCTCCTGTTAAGACCCATCCCAACAACATTACCAATGGCGTGAGTTGGAGGCGGAACTATATCTTTGTTTGACCAATGGCAGGCAGAGGGCGATTTCAGAAAGCCGTTTTGAAAACAATGATTATTTTTGCCATTCCATTTTGGTGCTAGTTTCACAGAAATTACATACTTCAGCTTTAATTCATAAATTCATGCAAAATCTAGTACTTTAATTTCAAGTCGGCATGGTCAGCATTTCTGTGGACCCCAGGCATATCGGTGTGGAAATATTCATCTTATTAATAATTCACCTTGCACGACTTTGACCCACACAGATCTTAAAATGATTGCCCTCCTTTTTTTTTTTTGTTGTCGCTCTCAGAAAGAGACACTCAAAGCTGTATGAATGACACACCCATCCAGCAAATTAACATGACAACAATGCCCCCTATACATCTACCCTGTCCACCCCGTAAACACGAACACAGCTTTCAACAACACATTGAAGAATTTCCTTTAGGAATTTCAGTTAAAGAAAAATAAATTCAAGCTTCTGTTTCTGTTCCCTATTTCTCTTTCTATCGTAGTCAGAGTCAACAAAGCTTTGATTGGCAAGATTGTTCATATTTAGCATATTCACCAGTACTTAAGTACTTAAAGTACCGAAATAGACAATACAGAAAATAAAGAAGACTAAGTATAAAAAGAAAGGGCCATGGTAAAAAGAATAAAATTAAATTAAAAAAAAAATGAGGATGAATTTACATATAAAACATGGTATATACAATATTCAGGTAATTTATAGTCTCTCTTTAGGCAGCTATAGCATTAATTTTGTGTTTTTGTAATAAAATAAAATAGTATATAAAAAAATATTCAGACAATGTATAGTCTCTTTATAAATAGCTATAGAAATTTAGCATATTTTTTTTTTGGTTTCAAAAGAAAAATAACATTTAATTAAAATTAATATGGTATATACAAAATACTCAACCAATTTATAGTTTATTTGTAGGGATCTGTATAATTTTAGTCTACTTTGTGTTTTGGATCAATTTTACTAGTGTTCTAGGTAGGTACTTTTGGTTAGTTTAATTTAGTGGACCTCTCTCTGTCTTTCTGCTTTTATACTGCCCTCTCTTCCTGGCTCTCTTCAGTGCTTTACACAGTCCCTGTTGCCCAGTTCCTCTCTCTTCCATTTCCACGCTGGTTTAGTGGCTTGAATGATTAATAAGCAACTGAGAGCAAGGATCAAGTCGCATCTGCTATGCTTTAATGTCTGAATTTAAAGTTCTAATGGGAAAAGAGCAGAATTACAGTCCACTCTGGACCATTTTCCCAAAATGTGCATTCCAGAAATCTGACCATATTATTTTCTTGCCTTTAAACTGTCCTTAATACCTTTTTCAATTCCCCATTTCTTAGTTTATTGCAATACACACATTTACTCTATAATGCTCACAGCATTGTAGCTGTGAGTGCTTTGTATGTACAATGTGCATTTACATCTATGTCATAGTCTAAACACAAAAATTGCTGAAGTTACAAAAAAAAGTTCTTATCTTTATTTAAGCCACCTTTACTTAAAAAAAAAAAAAAAAAGTTAAATGAACAAATATCAAGCCAAGTGGCATTTAAAAAAAAAAAAAAAACAAACAAAAAAAAACAACAGCACAACTACACTTTGCAAGCAAATAATTGCACACACACACACACACACACACACACACACACACACACACACACACACACACACACACACACACAAAAAGAGGTCTGTTAAGTTTTAAATAATACAATGATAAATATACTATTTTAAATTGCCCAGTATGTTAAAAGTTACTGCTAAATGGCTTAGAAAAGTGAAATTAATTTACAAATGGTTTGATATTTTATCACATCTATGTTTCCGTCTGGGACTTCACATACCATATCTTCATTTGTTGACAGTATTTTTTAAAACACATTTGTTAAGCACTTCTAAAACTGTAGAAGTCAATTGAACATTTAGTATTGCAGTCCTAATTGAATTTCAAATAGTTCATATTGCAGTCAATTGAGTGAGTGAGGCTATTATCTCTTTTCTTGTTGTTTCTTGCTATTTATTGAGCTTTTAAACAAAATCTGTCTCAGACACATTGGAAAACCTTGTCACTACAACATACAAAATGCATCAATAAGATGGCACATAAAATCCATCCACAACACCAAATAACATATTTTCTTCACACCGGGACACCAGGACCATTTAAATGTCTTTGACAGAGTCAGATAAACATGTCTTTGTATAAATGCATACTATTTTCGAAAGATTAAATGAATTAACTATTTATACAATAGACAACAGAAGACACTTAAAAGCAAGGTAAATACATAATTAAATCAAGGACTGGCTTGTTTCCCTTCTTCCCACATTTTAACATTACTAGGCAACCTGATTCATGAATGTACATTCCGACCTGACTGCTTGAAAGGCTGCTCGCTGCTCTTAATAGAAAGGAGTTTCCTTGTTAATTTTGCCTGTATATGAAGGGCATTTTGAGAGAGAACAAAATCTGCAAATCAAGGTGTGAAAGAGAGTTGTTTGTGTGTGTGTGTGTGTGTGTGTGTGTGTGTGTATGTGTGTGTTTGGAAGAGAGAGCTTATTCGACTAAGGGTAACATCCTACCACAAGAGAAGGGGTTGTGACCAGAATGGAGAGTAGCTGGACTGAATGGATCAGGCAATAAATGCTTTTGGGAGAGATGGTGAAGAAAGAAACAGAGTAAAAGAAATAATGAATGAAAAGGGGAAAAGAATGCGATGTGCCTGGGTGGAAAGTTGAAATGCACTCTAAAAAGGAGACAATGTTAGAAGCAAACCTGCAGAATTTGCTACATTGGCGTGACAGAGGGTTAGTTACTGTTCATTGAACTGAGCAGTTATTGGCTGAGTTTTAGAGAGAACACATCATTCATAGATGTTATTGGAGTTAAACATTTACAAACAAAGCATGAAAGAAAAGAAAACTCAATAATTGAGAAACGTTTCCTGTCCAGGGGGGTGCCAAAAGCGAGTGAAATTATGTTGTAATCAGATAAGGATTTACTGTAAGGTGAACATTAAGATGGATGTTTTAATGAGTAAAACGTACCTCCCTAACCTAAAACAGCCTAACCCTAACCAATAGTATCCTAAAAGATAAATAAGAGGCAAACAAAACAAACATCCTTGCCCTTAACCAATGCCTAAACCTAACCGACAGTGTTTAAAAGCAAATTCAACATGAAAAAACATTTACTGAAGCACCGTCATTTCATGTTGCCTCTATGGCAATTTCGTGCCTCTTTTGTTTTGAGCATTGGCTGGGCTCAATGTTCGGTCTCAGAGTCCAAAATCCAACAAAGGTAAATGTAGACAAGCGTTAAAAATGTATTGTTTTTAAAATGATGCATCACAGGAAAAGTGTTTCAGAGTGTGAGTAATAGTGCAAAAAATAAGTGTTTATAAAGTCATAAACAGCCATAGTACCCGTGATTTGTGTGAGAGTGAATAAAAAGCACAGATGTTGTAGCACCTCTGGTTCATTTCACCAGGAAACTGCAGCAAAATTTAGAAAAAGGTACATAAAACTCAGTTTGCAAAAATGTAGTTATAGTAATGTTCATTCTATGAGACTAGATTGCTATAATATAAAATTAGGTAAATGCATTAACTACATTTAAATGCCTTAATATTAGGTGTAATAAATCTTTTAAAAACACATCTATTTCTCTGAACATCAAAGGATTCGTAAACATAAGTGCTGTTATAGGCAGATTTGGGAGGGTTACTTTTGAAATATATTCCACTACAGATTGCATAATACATGCTGTAAAATATAATTTTTAATGCATTTCATAGATTACTCAATGTTAGTAACGTTTTCTAAATACTTTGGATTAATTCTTCTGCACTGGTAGATTTTTTTCACTTGTTTTGACTATAAAAACTGTCAGAACAGGAAGACAAAATACAAGTTAAAAATAGATTCTCTGAAAAACCTAAATATCTCATGCAGTGTTGTTTCTAAAACAAGATCAATCAAATTGATCTTGTTTTAAGGACTTGTAAATATTTTTATAGGAAACTATACAAAAATTATTATCAGTAATAAAATGTTTGCCCTAATATCAAAGATCTTACTAGAAAAAAAAAAAATTATGATCCAACAAGAATTTTCTTGATAAAAAAAAAATATATGATCGTGACTTGTAACATTTGCAAGTAAAATGACAAGAAATAGCATTTTAGCTTAGCGTAAAGCTGACAATTTACATAAGGTTTATTTCTATTTCTTCTGCTCCAAACTTCAAACTTACTTCTCTGTCTGATCGTATGAATGTAACACATCATAAGAAAGTGTTTCAACTGCTGTTCAAATGCACTTTGAATCGCACCACTTAAATGTTTTCCATCTGAAAGGACTAAATATTAAATTAAACAAATTACAATAAAATGCAAAGTAATCTCTTCAGTAATCAAAATACTTTTTGAATGTAACTCAATTCTAATTACCAATGATTTAAATTGTAACTGTTGTGGAATACAGTTACTTACATTCAACGTACATACAACGTATTCCCGTTACTTGTATTTTGTTACTCCTCAACCCTGGTTATAGGAATGTTCCGGGTTTAATACAAGTGAGGCTCCATCGACAGCATTTGAGGCATATTAGCTGAATTTCCACCCAACTATTTTTATGCGAAAATAAGAAATCCTGAATGGAAACACCTGATATGTGAATAAACTTTCAAAATTTGCATAAATGCACTAGGAGGTGTATTGTCTAGAGTTTTGCATTGGTTAAATGCACATTAAAGTGATGGAAATGGCTTATTCGCATGGACGATGACGTGTTATGACCGTTTGTAAAGCGCGATGACAATGTGTACGTCAGATGGTATAGGTGCGCGAGAGCTTGACCTGACTGGCTAAATGAAAGGCCCAAACTTGCCACACAATTCTTCAAACATAGCCCTGGTTAGTCGAAAGTGCTTCACCCACGGATCGTCGTTAAAGTGGGTCCTCAAAATCCACCGGAACTGTTTTGAGCGCGGGCGTTCCCAGGTATATGGAGGCTGTCGGCGAATGGGAATAGCCATTTGAGCCTTCATTATGTGATCTATTGCACTTGTTCTGCAATGTCTCCTGGCAGCATTTAATAACATGATGTAAAATTGCTTTATTACAGCAAATACATGACTCCCCGAAGCAAAGAAGTCATTCAGCTGCTCCATGACAAAAAGGCAAGCTCCCTCAAGATATTGCGCATTTACAGTTCATGGTAAAGCGCAATTATTTTTCAGAAATGCGCATTAAAAATGCAAAACATTTAGATGGAAACCCAGCTATTGTTGATTAACTCCCAACAATTATTTTGACCCATCCTTCATTTACTTGCAAAAAAGCAAAAATCGCGGTTACATTGAAGCACTTACAGTGAAAGTGAATAGGGTCAGTCCATAAACATACAAATGCACATCGTTTCAAAAGGATAGCAATAATATATAAATATTGTACATTAACATGGTTTTAGAGTGATACAATTGTTTACTATGTCACAAATGCTGTCAATTGAGCTCAACTTGTAGTGAAACCAAACCATTCTTTTAATATATAGATGTTGAACATTATATTACATACTGTATATATACAAACATACACAAACTGTAGATGCACATACTTACAAATACTAATGAGATAACATTGTCTTTCATTAAATGAAAAACAAAATCCATTGACTGGATTCTTTATTCTCATATTTCTCTTGCAAAGTAAACTTTTCAGAGCTACTATGCTAACTTGAAACTGCAAGATTTTAGTTTGTTTGTAGAGATTAAAAGGCAAATATATAAAAAAATAAAATCCTTTTAACCAAAGTATTTAGTGTGTATAAATATATGCACTCCAACTGAATAGGAGATATTCCTGAAAATGCCACTAACCCCCTAAAACTACTGACAGCTCTCTGCATGAAGGATCACCTAGACATGAAATGCATCTAAATTATGCAGTTGCCGAGCATGGCTCTACCCAAATGCCTCCATCCCACTACTGGATAAACTTCTCACCGTGCAGGCTCAAGCATAAACTTTTTCAAGGCTTTTCGTTTCATACATTTTCACAGGGTATGCCTTCTTTTCTGAGGCACTAACCACTCTGCTGTGACGGCCTGTCAACATCAGCCTGTAGATCGCCTGCAGCTCCTCTTTAAACCATTAATCTAAATTAGTGCTCTGACAAAGTGTCAAAACATTGAAGCTCGAATGTGATGGGTGCTCCAGAGGACCCAATCCATTTCCACACATCTCCTGACACTGACGTGAGTAAACGCTTAAAAGTACTAAAGGATAATCAAAATGATTGTACGAAAAACCCTATAAATTGGTTGGAATGGGACTACAAGCAATTAGTGTTTATATATATTTATACCGGTATCTAGTGTATGTGTATTCTACATTGTGTGTATTGTGTACATTTGTTATGTAAATTGTTGTGTAAGTATGTGTACATTTGTTATGTAAATTGTTTTGTGTAAATATGTTGTTTATTGTAAAGTGGTTTATGTCTCGTCACTGTCATGACTGCTATGTTACTCGGAACTGCACACAAGAATTTCACCTACTGTTGGACTCGTGTACACAGTAGTGTGACAATAAAGTGATTTGATTTGATTTGATTGAAGCAATTCTATTGATGGTAAATTATCTGTGATCAAGCCCTGGGGATCTGAAAGACTCACCATGAGGGTAGAGAGTGATGCTTCACTTTTAAACAGTATACAAAAAAAAAAAAGTATGTCAAAGAGAAAAAAACTACCTAATTTTATTGTTAATAAAAACTTATTTAAACTTATTTAAACAAAATTAGATGTTTATGGCTTATGACACATCTTTTAAGTTTGAGATGCTCCAAGTTTTTATTTGCTTGTGAGCTCTTAAATGTTGACTAAATTCACTTTAAGCAGATATACACATTTCAAATTTACATTCATTCTCTCCCAGGACAACAGATGAAAAAAAAATACTGTTGAGTGTTCCTGCTCTATACTGACTTTTGTCCAATTAAATGTCCATCCCTCTAATGCCAACAACAATTACCGACAATGCCAACAACAATTACCGGCAATTGTCTAGCAAATAGCAAATCATGGTTCGTGTTTGTGATAAAAAATAAAGCCTATTATGTATATTTGTGAATAGCTTTTTATGGTGCTTGATACTTAATCTTACTACAGTACACACATTTAAAAGTAAATATTATACACATATGAGACTTCTAAGTGTGTCAGCAAAGTTAATTTATTAGCAGAACTAATCACAAGCCCTGGAAAATTCCTGGAAAAATGTTGTCGAATTATGAAGAGCAGAAACCCCACTTTTCATCTTCTTTTTTACCTTCAAATATCTGATCTAAAAAATAAAGGGAAAGAAAATTACAGAAAATATTTATGTTATTCACGTACCCCCAGTTCCCTGATACCAGGAGTGATATATCTCACTATGTGTAACACAAATGTACACAAATGTCCTGGATTGAAATGCCTTTATACAGTGCCCATGGGGTAGTAATGCCTCTGTTAGAATGAGCTCTCAAACATAGTTAAATGCGGGTATCATATAATAGCCTCTACTACCCAAATGAGACAGCTGCTGTTCTGATATGGGTCTTCCCATACAAATTGGCCCAAAAAACAAAAAGCTGATTACTCTTCCCCAATGCCTTCATTCTTTCCATGTAAAAATGAACTGTAAGAACTGGACACAAACTTTGAAGCTGCTTGTTCTCTAGCAAGGAAAAAGTTGGCGGTCAAAAGTTAGCAAATCCACCGGCTTACAGGTGAGCTGAGTTGCTCACCTTAGGCACAAAAGGCTGGATTCATTTTAAGAGACACTCATGATAAATCCAACTCAAAGTGCATACAAGAGCTAACAAAGCATGTGGTTCACTAACCCAATTAGTGAATTTAGCGAAAGGAGATTTTATTCAATACTTTCAACTGGCTCAAAGAGAGCCTGAGAAAACATATTCAGGACCACAGACAGATCCCATGACGGAACCAGTGGTTGTGACACCCTGTTCAAACATCTTGCGCCCCTTATAAATCTGCAAACAAGTGGGTGTTGACACATTGTATTTTAGTCCATTTCCACATGGCAAGCCAATATAGCAGCGAGATAAACCTTGACAGTAGAATAGGCCCTGAATTTATCTAAAAGTTCCTGCAGAAAACAAAACATCTGCCACTGAACATAAAAATGGAACAATGTGTCTGTGTCAATGTGGTCTTGAAGGAAATGTAAAAAGTGCTTCAATGCTAGAAACACAGTGAGTAACTCCAGTCAGTTTGTGTTCTGTAGTTAGACGGGACAAACCCTATTCATGATTCTGCCTGAACACACCACGCCCCAACCTGTGCGTGATGCGTTTGTTGTCACCACTTTCCTTAGAGAGAACACCCTCAAAGGGGTTCCCCCGTGAAGGAAAGCAGGGATTCTCCAGTGACTGAGAGTTAGCATCCCCTCTGACGTCATTCTTACACAGCAATTTAACTCTCTGGGTTCTGAGGGTATTTTGGGCCCTGGAGAAGTTTTGACATGCATTGACATTTGTGCTTTTTTCATTTGCTTAAAAACATATTAATGGCTAAAGTCTGATAACACTGTATTCAGCACAAACTGGGCTACAATAATATGTGAGCAACATGTGTGTACAAGTTTGTATTTTTGAGAAAATAACGTTTGTGTGTTTTTTGAAAAAACAAATATTTTATGTCACTGAAATAAGGCCATATAACACATACTAAACATTTGTCCACAAGCCTTTTGAGAACTGGATCTTGTAGCCTAGAGTTTTTGCAACAAAATGATGTGAAAACCATCCTGATCACTCATTCATACTTTTGAAAGACAATTTTAGTGTTGAAAGGTAATATACGAGGAGGCGTGAATGATCATGAATATTGATGTGATTCACATGAGAGACAATGACCCCACCCCTGAGCCTATCAATGAGGGATAGAGAATTAATTGGAGGAGACTTAATGATCCAAATCAAGTTTTAATTTAAAAGAAGTAATCTGACTATATGTTTTCTTTACATAAAGACTTTACTTAATTTTAGACCTACACTACTGTTAAAAGAAGTCTCTTCTGCTCACCAAGACTGGATTTATTTGATCCAAAATACAGAAACAACATTGATTTTCTGAACTCATTTTACAATTTAAAAGAACAGTTTTCTATCTAAATATATTGTAAAATGCAATTTGCGATCAAAGCATAATTTTCAGCATCATTACTGCAGTCTTCAGTGTCATACAATCCTTCAGAAATCATAATATGCTGATTTTCTAATATGGGCATATTTAAAGTGCATTTTACTCATTTAACCTGAACACATATTTGCAAGCACAAGCTTTGTTGATGATAATGAAGCAGCATAACCTTTAGATAAAATATAATCTAAACATTCATATTATATTTATATCATATTACATATCATATATTATACAGCATACAATTGAAATGCCTGCTTTAAACGAAACAGCATTTAAATGTAACTAAACTTGCATATTAGGACATATTTCAAATATCAATACTCTGAATCCTCTCTGGCAAATCTAGAAACACTCCCACTAGTAAAATATGTTCAAGTTTATATAAAATAGCATGTCAACTAATGAAAACTAATTGACTTACTCGTCCAAAATTGTATCCTCGGCTGGATCAAGTCTCTCTTCAAAATACAAATGTTCATCGGAGTCCTACTCTTCTTCTGAGGAAAATGTTAAGTCTTCCATACATTCCTGGAGCTTTCTCGCCTGTGTATCTTTGCAAACGCGCAAAAAAACTGAATGAATTTTGTTTACATCTGACCTCACAATCGGGGGCGTGTACATTTGCGTTGATCGTCTCAGCAAATTAGCGTATGAATGGCACGCTCTGCTGGTGGGTGGGATCACATTACAGATAATTAGATGAACCGGTAAAAATTGTACATTGCTTTGTTTAAAACAGATTGCATTGCAGGAGAATATTTGTTTTAAATTTGAATTGGTTTATTAAAAATTTGACATTTAAAGCAATCTTTAGACATATGTTTCATGTTTGTGTGATACGTATTCGCGGAGTTTCAGTTCATTTTAGTGACGTGTTTCAGAAATATGCTTGTGAACACAGAGACCGCTGAAAGCTCACCCTTTTTATTTTCTTTATTTTACAAAAGCACAAGATTTTGTTGTTATTGTGAGTGTACACAAATAAAAGTAGACCCTTTATAGTCTCTAATGATGTCTTACACTTATCTGTATACCCAAAAATTTTTATTTTTAAGTTGTTTCTGCTGTAATGACGAAATTATCCAGCAGGACGCACCAGTGCGTCTGTCGACCCCAGAGGGTTAAGTGAAGGTGAGGACATAAGTGCTGCATTCCAATGCCAAAACTCTCTCTTTTGCAGAAGTCCAAAAGGAATGACTCACACAATTGAGGCCATCAGACCCAATAGGTGTAGACACACCCTGAATGAGACAGGGTGAAAAAGGAACAAACAACCGCAAATCAATCCAATGAGTTCATCTGACAGAAACACTAGATACTGATTGGAGTTCAATCAAGACCCAGATAAATTATTTCCTGTGAGGGCATCAGGCAGCTTTTTTCTCTTTTATTTTGAATACCTTATTCACTAATTGAGACAACAGAAATCTCGTTTCTATCTCTGCTTGCTGCCGCAATGGCGTGCACGGCTGTAGATCATCTACTGTGCATAAGCAGACACCCTGAGTCCTGTTAATCTCATCGGTGTTAGTGCTGCTGCAACACCCTTGCTGAAGACTGAAAGACAATGTCAATAATATGTAAGCTAGTTGTAAGTATAATTCCCTGGTAAATTATCTGCGTGACGGGTAGATGCCCACATGAAAATATGCATCATTCAGATCGACTGACATAAACAAGTCTTGGTTCTAAAACCAGATTCTCCACCTCGTAAATATGTTGTGAACCCAGAACAGGATGGCTGCGGTGGGCAAGCAGTGGATTTTCAGGAAAGGCAGGTCTCGCACACTTCCCCATTCTTTTTACTCAAATCACAATGCTGCCACATTGTGGACACCTTAGCCAGAAAGTGGCTTTCAGATCCACTGGGACATTGAGGAAATCTGTCTTCTCCCTCTCAGACAGGCCAGACAGGCCGAGCCCTGTCCGCCCACAACAGCGAGACCCATTATGTGGCCGCAGCTATGGATAGTTCCTCTTGACGTATGTAGGTTGAGATCCGCAATAACGCAGAACTCTTCCCACAATGCCACATCCAGCTCCCCTTCATAAATTTTTTAGCCCATCTCCTCCATCAACTCGGTCTGATATGCTGTGAGGAGTGAAGTGGATTTAAGAGCCCTTACAGCTAGGGCTGAAGCTTGGTACAACTTTTGGGAAATAGAGGCTCTCAGTCTCTCTGTCCATCCTGGCAAAAAAGTGGGAGCAGATGAAAAAAAAACACCCAGTGATCGGGGTGAAGATGATTCGCCACTTGAAGATGATTTGCACCTGACGCCTCAACTGGAGGGGGACTGGACATCCACAGAGCCTCCATTTCATGCACATCCAGTGTAGGGTAACATTTAACAGGCACTCTGTGCTAAAAAAAAAAAGCTTTTCCCTAAACCGACGCATCTCCGCGACGCACGCAGGGATGTCTGAAATAAATTGCATTACTGGGGTAGAACGAGATGGCAGCCATTTGCCATCGTGCAGATCCATCTCTGTACCCTGGAAAGTCTGCTGTGATGGCCAGTCGATGGAGAGCTCCTAGCAGCTGGGGTGGAGGGAAAAATAGGGATCCTCATTATTCGACGCCATGACCTGCACCCTCCTTTCCAAAACTCTCTGTACAAAATGGGAACAATGCGGGCAGCACTCAGGATTAGCGAGTGCGGTCCATATATGCCTGACCCCCAGACAGATGAGCTCTCAGTTGCCATGACAGAACCCGAACTCAAAAGCATTTCACCACAACGTGCCACTTGATTCATTGTTAATCATCTTGCCGTAGAGGTAGAAGCTTTAACAGCTTGTAACTCTGCAAAAATAAATGCAAACCTGTGGAGAACCTACACCAGTACAGGGACGAGTTGCGGCATGCGGTGAGAACATAAGCCGCCTTGGTGATTTATATATGGTACCGTCGCCGTGTTTCTGTCGTACTTGCCCTGGATCAACGGCAATAGCCTCCGCAGGGCGAGCAATACTGCCAGCAACTCGAGGCAGTTGATGTGCCAACACAGCCACAGTCCTGTCCAGGAGCCTGAATCAGCGTGCCTATTGAACATGGTGCACCAGCCTAACTTGGAGGCATCTTTCGTAACCACGATGCACCTGGACATATGCTGTAGGGGGACTCCTGTCCGCAGAAACGCATGATCTGTCCAAAGGCTGAACAAGTGGTGGCAGACCACCGTGATAGCCACACGATGTGTGGCGCGGCGTCATGCCCACATCGGGACTCAAGTCTGAAGCCAGTGTTAAAGCAGTCTCATATGCTTCAACCCAAGCGGTGTGACTGCTGCTGAGGATGCCATATGCCAGGAACAGGAACCTCTGAAAGTGTTTCAGTGAAACCGCTGTCCTCCAACTGAATGACTTCAGGCAGTTCAGCAGCACTGACAAGTTCACTCGTGAGGCGTGCCAATATTGAGACTGAGTCTAACACCACCCCGGGAAAAGAGATGCTCTGAACCGGGGAGAGCTTGCTCTTTTCCCAGTTGACCTGAAGCCCTAAACAGCTAAGGTGCCTGGGCACCAGGTCCCTGCATGCACAGAGCAACTCTCGAGGGTGCGCTAGAATCAGCCAGTCGTTGATGTAGTTGAGTATGCGGATGCCAACTTCCCTTAATGGGGCAAGAGCCGCCTCTGCGATCTTTGTGAAATCGCGAGGGGACAGGGACAGGACGAAGGGGATGACCTTGTACTGATATGCCGACCGTCGAAATTGAACCGTAGGAAGTGTATGTGTCGAGACATGAGCGTATGCATCCTTCAGTTCTAACGGCGTGAACCAATCTTGATGCCGGACGCATGCCAAAATGCTCTTCTGCTTCAGCATCTTGAACGAGAGTCTGTGAAAGGCCCAGAAGAGAACTCTGGCTTGTTGAGCACGTTACCACAGAGACATAGCACATGTGGAGGCCCACGCTATTCTCCACTGCATCCACGCACAACTCACCACATGCCCCACCGAGAGCGAGAACCACACATTATAGTGACCATGAGGAAGTAACCCCATGTGACTTGGGAGCCCTGGCTGGAGTCACTCAGCATGCCCTGGATACATTCCATGACAATATTAAGCAATATGACAATGTAAAAAAAACAAAACATTGAATAGTGGTCAGCTAAAAATAGCTACATTTAGCTTTTGCTATGGAACTGTAACAGAATTTTTACAATTCTTTAAAAAAAGAACATTTCCATCTCTGAATAGCTGTGCTATTATCATTTCTCACACATCACTGGTGGTAACAAGCCTCAAAGCTAAATCTAACTAATCTATCTAATTACCTCACGCATACGTTCGCATAACACCGAACACAGCCCTTGCACATAAACGGCTCTGGCATGGCACACACCTTGTTTGACATAAATGCTGAATTCCCAATCCACTACTCACCCTTCTTGCTATAAATAAACACCCCATGACCGCAAATTTCTTTTCCACCTTGTAAAAATGTCTGCGGTGTACTGCGCCTCCCTGTGGATTAACACAAGGTCAGAGTCCTGCAGGACCAGGTGGCACCTCTTGGCTGAGCTGGAGGCATCTTCCTCTTCAAATATCAATGGTAATGAGGCGGAAGCACTGAGACAGTCCAGCTAATGGGGAGTCAGAGCCCGGCGGTGAATCAGGTGTGGGTATGAAAGAGTCAGAGCAGCAAAATTAAGGCTTTGAGATGTCAGTATGACTTAAACAACATGCCAGGGGACATGCTAATTATAGCAAAAAAGAAAGCAGAACATTTTGATGAATTATTAGACTTCTCTATGCAAGTTGGAATTTTGGACAGGATGCAATATCAATTAGACTAGTATAGGAGAGCAATATTTGATCCATTGAATGGTTTGAACCAGTTGTTTCTGGCCATATTCACAAAGTCAGAATGTGGGATTGACAGCTGTATTTACTAACAGGTGTGACTCTTGAATTGCCATGTTAATACAACATCATCTAAAAGTGGATAGAGTAGATCGACTGTATGAATGAGTAACCAAAGTCATTCTCATTTTCTAATCTCGTTAAATGTCTGTAACTATAGTGACAATAATAAAGTTAATATCAAAGCTGGTAACTTTCATAACACCAGAAAATCATGTCCCTGTTGAAAATCTATAAACAAGTTTATCATAATTAACAAAAAGCAGCTTTGAATGTTTCGATTTGAATGGGTCACACCCAAACTACAAGATGACACATAGCTCATATTTTTGTCTCTTCAAGATCCAAAAACCCCACATGGAGAAATACAACATGTACGTACAATCATCAGCTCTGCAGTGCAAAATAGATACCAAAATGTATGACATGACAGTCAACTAGTTGTCCAGTGTGGTTCCGCTCACATAGAAAAGGTTAACTGAACTCACTCTTAAAATTCGGTTCAAAATCCTGAGAATTCTCTAAAGTTACAAAATGCGATTGCCACTCTGCCATGATTGCCTTTGTGTCACTGAAGAGGATTGATCAATGAAGCCAAGTTTTACACAGCAGCAGGAGTAGATTATAGTACTATAATACCTGCTGGTTATTGTCTGTTTATTGTTTTGTTTTTTCTTCCTGCTTTAAATGTATTTAAAACTTCTTCCGAAGACAAGTCAAATCTTTGTCCATGATTTTAATTGCTTGTTGGTTTAAACCAACATTTCCTCCAACTCATCCTCCAGAGTCCTGCTGCTGTCAAACAAGGCAACTTAAATATCAGGATATCAACTGCTGATATTTGCACATCCTTTCAATCAGCAAGAGAACCTTTAACTCCATAGCAAGGCTATGCTTTGCTAATACTAAATCAGTCATCCAACAGTTTCATTACCATCTCTTTGCATCCCACCTCATTCTTCTGGAAAAAGGAGTGTCTGCTAAAAAAAATACAGCTGATTACTTCCTTTTTCACATAACGTTGTTCAGTCCCCCTGATTCCATAATTAGGGACAATGATGTGTCTGTTCCAAATGTTTTATGGTAGGTTTAAATTAACTATATATGCTGAAATGGCTTATGGTCCTAACTTTAGAAACAGTTAGAGATTTGGAGGAGGAACCTTTTAATATGAAGTCTTTGCCTACAAAAGATACATACATATATAGGTTTACATTAGGCCAACCAATGAAAGATGGGATGTGTTCTGGAAACCTGTTTTGGAAATAAAAAATGGCACCTTCAAATGGTTCCATTCAAGTCAAAAATATTATTTCATATGACTTAATCAACCTGACTGCGTCAGCTTATACCAACGAAAGTCATCTTTAAGAGTCAGATCATGTAAGAATAACATTTTCCCACTTTTTCATTGGAAGCGGATTTGCTACAGGTTGTTTGGGTTAGTCAAATACTTTTTGGGCACTTAACACCATATTTAAACAGTTCCATAGGTTCACAATTAGATGTTTAACAGGCTTTGATATCAAAATGGAGAATATTTATCTTTTGTACTTGTATTTGTACTTTAGCCACAGTTCATTTGTTCTTGTGTTCTCTTCAACTCTAGTTCTTCAGAAGACTGCATGGGTACATTTGCACTATCCATTCTTACTTTTTTAACAAGATGGGTCATGCCTTCTAATAAAAATCAGCATGATCATATCACTACCATACTTCATTGTAGGCATGATATTTGACTCATATGACTGTATGATAAATTTGATAAATTTCCCCTTAAAGGATCCATCCTGCTCCCATAATGACCACAAAACATGTCACCATATTCCAACTGAGTCACTATTATGCTTTTTGCCAAACACCAGACATGCTTTCACATGGATTTTTTTGAGTAATATTTGCATGGACTGGTCGGGCTTGTGAAGAGTATAAAATGCATATTTTCTCAGTTGACTGCCATTAAAAAAATAGCAGTGTGTTCTGACAAATAAAATACACATATATATATATATATATATTTTTTGCAAGCAACATATGTTTAAATTATTTCATCATGTTTTAATAAATGTTTTGCCCAGGGGAAGTGGGCCTGTCCCAACCAAGCAACTGCCACTGAGATAAATGGGAATGCTAACAGATAGCTTTCTCCAGGTGTTATAAATCTCCTTTTATTTAGTTGACTGATACACCTTAGCTCTATTTTAAGTTTCTGAACTCTGTAGCTTCTCTCACAAGTCTTCATCTTGTTCACAGAGAGAGATTTGAGAGATGACCATTTCTACTTCGTTTCACAGTGCTTTGGTGTAGCTATAACTTGCTCATAATGCACAGTGGGACATCCAAAAATGTCTAGGTTACTGTTGTAACCTCCATTCCCTGATGGAGGGAACGAGACGTTGTGTCGAAGAAGCAACAATAGGGGTCTCTCTTGAGAGCCTTATGCATCTCTGAACTTTGAGAAATTCCAATGAGAAATTGGCAGACAGAATTTGCATGTCCCGTCCCTGGACATATGGGTATATAGGGAGGGAAATGCGTCTGTTCATTCAGGATTTGTCTGAGGAGCCGACAATGAGGTTCGGCCGCAACAGTGGCTCGGTTCAGCGATGTGGCCGGGAGGACATAACATTTCGTTCCCTCCATCAAGGAACAGAGGTTACAACAGTAACCTAGATGTTCCCCGTCTGTCGCTCACGTCGACATTGGTTTAAAGAAGCGACACTATGCATCCAATTTTAATCACGCCATGCGCTGAACCGTGTACGTGCACTGCTGACACAGGTGCGGGCAGGTAGTTTGCGTGCCAAAACGACAGGCTGTGCTAGACTGCACGTACACTTCCCCAATGCCCCATCTTAACGCTATAACACGCATTGGGGAAGGCATTCTTTCCCAGTTCCTATTTTTTTTCTGAGGGAAAGACCCTGCGGAGACCATACTTGCCCAGACTGGGGGAGGTAAAGAGTGGTGAAAAACATCACATGGGCTTTTAGGTCACATGTGGAGAACGGAGCGGTGGTAGATCCTAACTCATTGAGATGGAGGAGTTGCTACAAACATGGGACCGGGGGTCAGTGAGGACTGCCCAAGGGAGACACGAGTCCGCTGGCAAGGGGACCATACCACGGAAAATACACACAGGGGGATAAGTCCACATGGGTGCCCGACCTGTGGAGCACCTATTCCAGTACAAGGTAAATTGAGTACCCGCATTGGGTTTGGTCGGCGAATTCCTCCGCTGAATTCGCGGACCAGAGGGCTAGGGAGGATTCATTCAGGGAGCCGAGTTAGTGGGATCTTCCTGGGATAAGAGCGCATGGTATTGCCTCAGTGGAGGGAAAGGGCGCTAGGTGCAAGCGGTACACCCGGTCAGTTGTTACCGCGTTACCGAGTTCTACCGGCTCGGACCTGAAAAAACATGGGATGAAACCGACTCAACCCTGAGATTGTAAAATCTTGTAAAGGTATGGGTGTTGCCCAACCTGCTGCCCTGCATATGTCTGCTAAGGAGGTGCCGTTGGCCAGTGCCCATGAGGATTCCACACTTCTGGTCGAGTGTGCTCGAACCCGCTAGGGGGCGGGCATGGCCTAGGTGTGATAGGCCAATGCTATGGTGTCAACCACCCAGTGGGAAAACCTCTGTTTGGAGACAGCATTCCACCTGCTGTCCACCAAAGCAGAATGCAGAATGTCTAAAGATCTGCATAAGGTCCAAAAAGATATGCAAATCACGTACCGACACAGCAATGAAGAAGCTGGGTCTGCCTCCTCCTGGGGCTGTACTTGCAGGTTCACTACCTGGTCTATGAAGGGAGTCATAGGAACCTTGGGCACATAGCCCGGTTGTGGTCTTAGGATCACATGAGTGTCTGCCGGATCAAACTCTAGGCAGGTGTTGCTGATAGAGAATGCTTGCAGGTCCCCGACCCTCTTGATGGATGCAAGCATGATCAGGAGGGCCATCTACAGGGAGAGGGCCTTGAGTTCGACTGATTCTAGTGGCTCGAAGGGGGGCTCTCTGAAGGCCCGAGAGGACAACTGAGAGATCCGAGGAGGGGAACAGGCATGGCCGGGAGGGATTCAATCTCTGGGTGATCCTTAGGAACCTGATAACTAAGTTGTGCTTACCAAAAGACTTGCCGTCTACACCTTCAAGGTGGAGGGGGACAGCCTCCCCTCCAACCTCTCCTGCAGGAATGAGAGCACTGACCCGACTGCGCACCTCTCTGGGTCTCCAGCCTGGGAAGAACACCAATTCACTTCAGGGCGTAAAGTTGCCTGGTAGAGGGAGCTTTGGCTTGGTTGATCATGTCTACGACAATAGGTGGTAGGCCAGCTAGATCTACCGCATCCCGTCCAGTGGCCAGTTGTGGAGGTTCCAGAGGTCTGGGAGCGGATGCCAGAGAGTGCCCTGTCCCTCAGAAAGAAGGTCCTTCCTCATGGGAATTCGCCAAGGAGGGGCTGTCACGAGGAGCTCGAGATCCGAGAACCAATTCTGAGAGGGCCAATAGGGGGCCACCAGAGTGACTTGTTCCTCGTCCTCCTTGACCTTGCATAGCACCTGTGCAAGAAGGCTCACTGGGGGAAATGCTTACTTGCGCAGCCCCGTGGGCCAGCTGTGTGCCAGCGCGTCTATCCCGAGGGGAGCCTCCGTTCGGGCATACCAGAACGGGCAGTGGGAGGTCTCTCAGGAGGCGAATAGGTCTACCTGTGCCGGTAGCGAGTCCGCTACCATGTTGAGGTTGCCCGGGATGTGAGTGGCACGCAGCGATTTGAGCTGGCTCCAAAGGAGGAGATGACGGGCAAGTTGTGACATGTGATGGGAGCGTACGCCGCCTTGGCGATTTATGTATGTTACCGTGGAGGTGCTGTCTGACCGGATCAAGACGTGCTTGCCCCGAACTAATGGGAGGAACCTCCGCAAGGCAAGAAGTACAGCCAACAATTGATGTGCCAGCACAGCGGGGCCCTTTCCAATGGCCCGCGGCTGCGTGCCCATTGCACACGGCACCCCAACCCTGTTTGGAAGTGTCTCCGGTGATGAAGATGTGTCGGGACACCTTCTGCAAAGGGTGTCCTGCCTGTATAAAACAGAGGACTCTCCAGGGTTAGAAAGTTTGGCGGCAGGCGGGGGTGATAAACACATGGTGCGTGCAGCGGCACCATGCTCGTCTCGGGACTCGAGTCTGGAGACATTGCTGGAGCGGCCTTAGAAAATAAAAGTATCACAGACAAATTAATTTATAAGTAGAATTGATAATTCAGTTAAATTAGACAAATGGCTTTTTTTTTATAATTATAAGTGGAGAATATTGAGGAATATAATATGATGAAATTATAATGTTAAAATAATAAAAAATAGATATGTCAACTCTTCATTTTCTATGTTTAGAAGAGGTTATGTTTTACTACCCATCATAACCAGCGGATATCTTTTTTATGTTATAATGGGCACCATATGGTGTTTGCTCTAATCAAGGGTGGACAAGTTAGTATGCATGCATCTGTTAGGACTGTTGGCAAGACAACAGATAGACATTAATATACATTCAATCTTACAAAAGACAAGACCATGCATGATTAAAGGATGCAGAGTGACATACTGTTTTATCTGTATGCATCTTCATTCAAACAACGAGACAATTTACTATGTTACAATACTTAGTTTAACATGCAGAGACATCTACATTATAAGTGTCCTATTAATAAGTTAATTTTAATAGTATCATCAGTAGATTGAGAAATTACACACACTTAGTAATATGGATTAGGACATTTAAAATTACAATGTTGTTACAATAAAAAGCAGTTCTGTTTAGTCCCAGAAGAATATTGCAACAACATGTATAGCAAGTCATTCATTCACATGAATGCACATTCCTTTTTCAGAAAAAAACAATTATGGCAACCAAATCTAGGTCTGTTACCTTTCTTTGTATTGAAAATGCAAAACAGAACTCTTAATGGAAATCTACTATTCAATATAAAGTCTATATAGAATTTAATATTCTTTATATGACATTCAGAGTTGAATTCAGTCTTGGATATTAGATAATAATGAACAAAACCTTAGGTGACAGACAGAGGTGTTTTTAAATTCAGTTTTGTCTAAAGGGAAGTTCTTATATTTTATAATGTGTTCATTACTTTTTTCTGCACTGTGATATCAGTTTAGATTTAATAAGTTCTGATATATACTCACTGAGCACTTTATTAGGAACACCAGTATACCTACTTATTCATGTGATTATCTAATCAGCCAATCGTGTGGCAGCAGTGCAATGCATAAAATCATACAGACATGGGTCAGGAGCTTCAGTTAATGTTCACACCAACCATCAGAATGGGGAAGAAAATCTCACTGATCTCAATGATTTCAACTGTGGCATGATTTTTGGTTTTCAGATGGGCTGGTTTGAGTATTTCTGTAACTGCTGATCTCCTGGAATTTTCACACACAACAGTCTCAAGAGTTTACTCAGAATGGTGGCAAAAAAACAGAAAAATAAAAAAACATCCAGAAAGCGGTAGTTCTGCGGACTGAAATGCCTTGTTGCTGAGCCAGATCAATAGAGAATAGCCAGACTGATTTGAGCTGACAGAAAGGCTACAGTAACTCCGATCAGGGGTTCTCAAATGGTGTGCACTGGTGTACCATGGGAGGTGGGCTGGTGTGCTGTGGAATTTGTCCTTACAATCTAAATAAACTTTTTTAATTATTCCATGAAATATGTGCTGTAAAAAATACATATTTGAAAATATATTGTCACATATGCAATTTTAAAAATGAAATACCTCAAAGAAAATGAAGAAGGCCTAATCTAACAACCTAAATAGCCTAAATTGAAAAAGCTGTCACTTCCTCCCTCTCACTCTCTCCTTGCTCCCATGGCAACGTGATATTGCTAACCTCACACTTTGAAAGTAAACAGTATTGGTAGCAACTAGCGAGCAAGCTAACTAGGCTTAGCTAATAAGCCCAGCACCATGGATAGGTACCTAGGACAAAGGAGGACAAAGAAGAGACCCCGAAATCCTCTGCAACTTCATTCGAGTGTGAGCCAAAAGAAAGAATATTGAAAATAGTCAAAAGGCAATACCATGACAGCTACATAACCTTGGGCTTTACATGGCTGGGTGACACTGCTTCTCCATTACCCAAATGTCTCATTTGTAGAGAGAAGCTGGCAAACAATTCAATGGTACCCAGTAAGTTGAAACACCACCTGACTACAAATCAATAAAGAAATACACTGAGTACTTCAAACAATTGATGGGAAACAATTTTAGACAGAACCAACGAATGATGGACTGCATGCATGCATACATGTGTGTGTGTCAAGGTTTCCGTTAGCCGGTAATTACTTGTTTTTGAACTTTAAAATGACTTTATGTCCAACAAATTCAAACACTGTCAGACAAAATACCTGATGAAGATATTAACATGATGCCTCAGCAACTCCTTTAGTTGATGCCACAAATGTACAGTGTGATGCCATTTCAGTGATAACAGTGCTTAATTGCTGCCACAGAGGTTGTTGAGAAGAAGATTCTAGAGAATCTCAATAAACAAGCCTTGCATTGCCATCATTTGGTGAGAAGGAGACCAGGCTTATGTAAATCTCAAGTTGTAGAGAAACACTAGACACATTTACTTCACTTTGGCAGAAAAATGCTTTTGTGCTTTGTGCAAAAGTCATAAAAATAAATGGCCAAAAGAAATTAGGTGAAAAAAGGTGAGAATTTTTTTTACAAAACCTGACGATTTGTTGTTTCAGTATTGAACTAAAAGATATTTGGCAAACTGCAGTTTAGTTATTGTTTGTTTTCTCCTTTGTTTGTTTTTTTTATTTTTTGTTTTTTTAGTAGATGCTAAATCCATGATAGAATTTGTAATTTTTATTTTTATGAAAAAGCAGCTAGAATGAACAAAAATTTATCATTCATATGAATTAATCGTGTCACTATTAGTCTATATCAAATTATTATGCATTGTCAATCTTGTTTATAGTGGAAAATAAACAAAGAAATGAGTACCAGATTTTTTCCAATTTGTCCAGAAAACGTTATTATTCCCGGATACGTTGGCCAGCACCAAAATTTCTTAGCGGTAACTCTGGTGTGTGTGTTTGTAGGCCTTAGGTTAGTTAGGTTAATGAAAAATGCTGTATTGTTGATAAAGCATCAAATTATAATTTAAAAGCACTTAACTTATTAATTATAAAAATTAACAATAAAATCTGTTTTTGTTTTGCTAAAACATGGTTTTGAGATTAATTTTGGGTTTATTATACTATTTCACATTTATGAGGATGTACGCATCATTGTATTTTGAAAAAAAAAATTGTGTACCTTGGAAATTTTATATTTTCAAAGGTGTGCCTTGGGACAAAAAAGTTAGAGAACCACTGACTCCACTCTGTACAACTGTAGAGAGCAGAATAGCATATCAGAATGCACAACACGTTGAACCTTGAGGCGTATGGGCTACAACAGTAGAACTTTTTTAGGACCATCGAGTTCCAAAAAAAAGGGATCAGTAAGTGTATTTCTCAGTGAAGACAGGAACGGTTCGTAGTTCAGATCTGTATAATGTGGTGAATAAGATTATAATCTTGCCAGTATTTTATCACTGTAGTTTTCCTAAAAAACACTTTTCTAAAATGTTTCATCTTTCATGTGCATTTAGACTACCTGTTCTCATGGGGAAAACATGATCATACATAAATTAGGGTCAGAGGTTAGAATAGAACTATCTTGGCCTTTTAAATCTTATTAAAGCCTCATCTGTATTGGAAAAATAAAACCTGGTTTTGACCCCACACAAAGGACATTTTATCTGGAAACTGCAACGATACGTAACAAAGGATATGCTTTTATCATCTAGAAAAAAGCATAGACATTTGTCACATTTTCTTCTCTTGATCAGATTGAATCTAGGCCTTATTAGACTTTGCTTTAGCAGCATGTTGGAATGGTGAAAGCTGAGAAACCATCAGACAAAAAAACACAAAGCACTGTCAATTAGTTTAGCGCACAAAGAGGGGAAATCGCTTCGCTCAAATCTCAGAACATAAAACAATGAAATGGTTTGCTGATGCAATTCAACCTACAGCACTGAGAGTGATGAAATTTCCAATGGCCACGTGATCTGGCAGCAAGTACCACTTTCTTTATGCATTATTTTCTCATAGTTCTTCTACTTGGATAAGCTGATATTCTGATCCAGACCCTTTCACATGGCTAGAATAATTATTGTTAATGCATCATCATAACTAGGGGCACACAAAGCAGAAGGGGCTGCCAATATCACTCATCCAGCAGGGTGAAAACATGCCCTCACATTGCTTTCATCTCTGCATACACTATGATTCACAATTCATAATTTGTAAGATTGAACGGGGGGGAAAACCCAACAAGTTATCTCAGCTGCGCAATTCAGCAAGGCATGAATTAACGTCTTTTGCTTTAAGCTAAAAGGGGGAGGGAGGAATGTTTGCATGCCAGCTCTTCCATATACAAGCACAATAAAACCCAGTAACATAATTGATAAATCAGAACCTCTTGACATTAACTTCAACAATTTAAAATATGCAAATAGATCTTTTGATTTGGAGCATACTCAGCCTTCCCAGCAATAATAGAAATCTAACATTAACAAACCAAATGAACACTCAAATGAATTGTTTTTAAACATTTATACACTGCAGCAAAGATCATTTTTTCAAAGCACTTAATTTATTAAACTACCTTTCTGCAAATTTTGATGAAATTGGATGAATTTTACTTGAAATTACTTAGTTATTATTACTCTTAAGACAAAAGAGTTTGTTTGAGAATGGTTGAACAACAGTGTTAAACGAACAAAAGTATTACAACAAAAGGTCGAGTAAATAATGACCGAATTATAATTTTTGGATGAACTATCCCTGTAACAACTGGCAATGAAATTTACACAAGAGAGACATGTTCCAGGAACAATGCCTTTGCTGTTCCTGGAACAACATTTAATCAGCCAATCACAACCCTAACCATAACTTAATTTAACATAACCTAACAAAAGATATTTGTCTAGGAACATGACCTACTTTGTCTTTGTTGAGCGTAATGCAGCACAGCGGCTCTACATGAATTCACAGGCTGTCAACTAAAGTTTTCACTGTTGTGGTATAACACCCATCAAAAATGAATCGGTCGATGTCCTGTGTCCCTGCAGAATTGCAAACTTGAATAAATTTCAGTTTTGCCCACTTTAAATGCTGACAGCAAATGCAAAACCAGAGTTGTTCAATAATTCAATGGAAACCTTTTTGTCCTTTTTGGAGCAGAAAGACATCGTTCGAAGACAGACTTTGCTTCAGCTGACACTTCCCACTCACTTACAGGAGGCCTACATATTCTAATCGCAGAAAACGAGTATTACAACGTTTTGCAGAGCATCAAGTTTTAGAGTATTCTTTACCATTACTCCTTTTTCCTTTATGACCACAGGATCCAGTCACACAGTATTGGGATGATTAGTTGGGCCAGTTCGGGCCAAGATTTTGCTGTCTAACACTTTACATTAATAGTGTTCCAAATATAGATAAAACAGACCAAAATGTAAAATGTTTTATTCTTCTTCTGTTTTCCAAAATATTTAATAAAGCCCATTACTTGTTTTTAGTGTCATACTTTAGCTGACACTAAAAAAACATCGTAAAGACTGTTATTATCTCAAAACATCACACAAGCCCCTGGAAAGCACTTAAGTAAGTGGATGTTAAGCGAAAAAGATTGTACAATTAGCCATGTTTCAGGATATGCTAAAAATGTACAATAGCAGCATCAAGTCCAATGTGTAAATAATGAAAAAAATAAAAATCAAATACAAGCCATGAACTTCTGCCAGTAACTGCTCAATCAAGACTGTTCTGAAAAAAAAGCAGGCACAAGAGTGGCCGTCCTCTATTTACCGCTCACAACCCTTGTGATGCACCGCTATCCTGCCCAGCTGTTATTTGTGCTAATTGTTCAAGCACTTTACACAGACCATACAACAAACACCTGTTATATTTCAGAGGCTCAAAATCTATGAGCTGGAACAATCTGTATGATAAATATTTTATTTGCACACTCACCTTATTATCTACCCAGGGTTGTAATTAACTATGTCTGAGAAGCTTAAATATTGATAGATGAGATATGTGTGTGGTTTTGTCAAAATACTTAAAAATACTGTATGCCACAGAAATTTGAGGCGTGTGGCTTTTATCTCCAATAAGGCATTTTTGAATTCATTCAAATGTGATCACCTCAGAGACACAGGGTTTTTCTCAATGCTAAGAATGCAAAGAATGATCTTTTGTTCATATGAAGACCAGTCTTGTCAAGTTGCCATGGAAGAACAAACTTTGAGCTTTAAGATGAGCTGCGATCTTCCTGTTCAGCAATTGCCTGCCATAGCACATTTGTAGTTAGTGAGAGAACTACTGGCATTATCACATACCAGTAACAGCATTATTATCATCACACCACTTTCCTGCATGTGTTTATTCCTTTTTTTAAATTATGCCCAACAAAATAACAAATGTTGACAGAGTATGACGAATCTCCCAAGCCATTCAACTATCGCAAGCTTACAGTGGGCAATTCTTTATTGAAAATACAAAGATAAATGTCCTATGTCTGCCACCGTAATGCCGTTATGACTTCTGGGACTTCAAATAGGTAATTGCCCACAAGTCACCTACCGCAGCATCCTCGAAATTCGGCCTAATCAAGAACCCATCCGGGTAATTATATGCATTCTTGATACTTTTTTCTTGAGGATTGGACTTGAACTCCGGGAGTGGTTGATGACTTCAAACAAGTCCACAAGAACATTAGAACTCATAAGAATGGACACTGAGAAAAAGACACAGGTTCTGGTCCCAGGAAAACCAGGAAGTAATCGCATTTACAATCAATGATGAGTGTGATTCGGAGGTAGAATTTTAGAATTACATTTTTGTTCCACTGAGAGTTAGATTTAGTATAGGGGTTTTGGGTTAGGGCATGAAATATGCATTCCTCCTGAATGTATTACATAATTTACAAAAAAAAAAAAAACTTGCTGTACAACTTGATTTTGGTACCACTGAAGCTTACATGTGCCCATACATTCGACAACACTTCCAGATTCGGCAACTGGGGGCAGTACTTTGATTTTTGGTAAGCACAGATCGATTTTAGCTGAAGAATTTTATACCTATTGTTACCGATTTCACATTGTACTAAGCCCTTTAGAGGCTTCTTCTGAAGTAGTTTGCATGCTTTGGCAATAAGCTTCAAATGCTTTAGAATATTTTTGCTTCCCAGCGCAATAATTTTGTATTCCCTTGGTTTTACTACAGTAACCATAGTTGAACTATGTTTTTTGTTGTAAAACCACAATACACATACATCATAAACACAATATTTACCATGTTTTTTTTTACTATGGTTTTACTATAAATACCATTCAACCAGTTCAACTTTGGTTACTGTTGGTAAACCATGGATAATGTATCAAAATCATGGTTTCTGCCAAAGAAACATGGTTACCACAGTATTACTATAAATAAAACCATGGTTTCTGCCAAAGAAACATGGTTAAAGTCATTGTTATTACAATAATAGCATAGTAAAACCATGGTTTCTGACTAGAGGAATATTGTTATGATAGTCTACAATATTAGTATAGTAAAACATGGTTGATTTATGTGAATGAATGCAAAAATATTGCAAGGGGACACAAAACTTGTGAGAAAATGCAAATCATTGCGAGAAAACGTCATCGTTACTGTTGTAACCTCCGTTCGCCGATGGAAGGAACGAGACGTTGTGTCAAATGTAGTGACACAAGGGGCCTCTTCTGAGAGCCTCGTGTACCTCTGATGTCAATGTCAAGTTGGAAGACAGAATTTGCATGCCCCGCCCCGGACATATGGGTATAAAGGAAGCGGACGAGCGAATGCCAGATAGATTTTCACTGAAGAGCCGAGAATACGGTTACGGTGCATTACAGTGTTAGGGATAGTGACGTGGCAAGGGGAACACAACATCTCGTCCCTTCCATCGGGGAACAGAGGTTACAACAGTAACCTTGACATTCCCCTTCCGTCACTCACTCGACGATGTGTCGATTGAGTGTACACCATGTTACGTGGCTGCCGAGCCAGGTGCAAGCAGGCTGTTGCGTGCTAGAAGTAGCTTGGTCGGATGCACGTAACCCTCCACAATGCCCCCAGTAAAAGGTGTCATATACCGCTCTTAGGTTCCCCGTACCCGTACGGAAACAGGCAACATGACTTGCATGGGAGCCAGCCGGTCAGCCGCACTTTTTCCTTGCTCTATGTTTCTTGTCATATAGTTACAAAGCAGCTGGGACCATATTAACACTATAGATGCATTGGGGAAGGCAACCTTTCCCATTCCTATTCATTCAGGGGGGGAAAGACCCTGTGGAGACCATGACCTGCCCAAACTGGGGGGAGGTAACTTGTGGTTAGGTGCAGTGGTAGATCCTGCCTGACAAGGGAAGAGTTGCTACAGACACGGCAACCGGGGGCAGCGAGGACTGCCCCAGGGAGACGCGGGTCCTGCCTGTGGGGGGACCATACAGCAGAAAATACGTCACAGGGAGTTGCCTGAAGTGGGAACTATGCCTGTGGATCCCAAGACCAACACAAAGCACTCGACTTGTGGTGGGTCTGGTGGCGAATTCCTCCGCTGAATCTGCGGCCAGAGGGCTAGGGATGAAGAGCATCCAGGAAGCGAGAGCTTGATGGCTTACCTGGGAAAAAAGGCGCACTGGATCAGCTTGGTGAAGGGCGCAAGGTGCAAGCGGAACAGCCGGCCGATTATTCCGTAGATCCGAGATCTACCGGCTCGGACCTATCAAAACACAGGACGAGACCGACTCAACCCTGAGGTTGTTGGTGTTTGGTGTTGCCCAGCCCGCCGCTCTGCAGATGTCTGCTAAGGAGGTGCCGTGGGCCAGTGTCCACAAGGATGCCACACTTCTCGTAGAGTGTGCTCGAATCCGCAAGGGGGGGGGGGGGGGGGGGGGGGCACGGCCTGGGTGTGATAGTCTAGGTAAATAGCGTCAACAACCCAACGAGCTAACCTTTGTTTGGAGATGGCATTCCCTTTCCGACAACAGCTAAAGCAAAGAGATGCTCAGAGCATCTAGAGCCCTGCGTGCGGTCCACATGGGTACGAAAAGCACGTACTGGACACAGCAATGAAGAGGCTGGGTCTGCCTCCTCCCGGGGCAGCTTCGCTTGCAGGTTTATGACCTAAACCCTGAAGGGGGAGTTGAAGGAACCTTGGGCACATAGCCCAGTCGTGATCTTAGGATGAGGTGAGCATCTGCTGGACCGAACTCCAGGCAAGTGTCGCTGACAGAGAACGCTTGCAGGTCCCCAACCCTCTTGATGGAAGCGAGAGCGAACAGGAAGGCCATCTTCAAGGAGACGGTTCTGAGCTTGACTGAATCAGGCGGCTCAAAGGGGGGTATCTGAAGGCCCGAGAGGACCAAGGAGAGATCCCAGGAGGGGAACAGGCTTGGCCGGGAAGGGTTCAACCTCCGGTGCCTTTTAAGGAACATGTTAATCAAGTCGTGCTTACCAAGGGACTCGCCGTCTACTGCGTCGTGGTGGGCTGCTATAGCAGCAACACACACCTTCAAGGTGGAGGGGACAGCCTCCCCTCAAGCCTCTCCTGCAGGAATGAAGCACTGACCGTTCTGCGCATCTATGTGGGTCTTCAGATCTGGAAGAACACCAATTTGCGAACAGACGCCACTTGAGGGCATAAAGCTGCCTGGTAGAGGGAGCTCTGGCTTGTTTGATTGTGTCTACAACTGCAGGTGGACTCCAGACGTGGAGATTCCAGAGGTCTGGGTGCGGGTGCCAAAGAGTGCCCTGTCCCTGAGAAAGGAGGTCCTTCCTCAGGGGAATTTTCCAGGGAGGCGCTGTTGCGAGGAGCGTGAGATCTGAGAACCAGGTCCGGGTGGGCCAATAAGAAGCCATTAAGGTGAACTGTTCCTCGTCCTCCCTGACTTTGCACAGCACCAGTGCAAGAAGGCTCACTGAGGAAATGCGTACAAGTGCAGCCCCCGGGGCCAGCTGTGTGCCGTTAGGGTGTATCAGAGTGGGCAGTGGGAGTTGCCTTGGGAGGTAAAGAGATCTATCTGTGCCCTGCCAAAGCAGCCCCAAATCTGCTGGACCACCTGGGGATGGAGTCTCCACTCATGTGTCATGTTGCGGTCGCCAGGGATATGAGTGGCGAGCAGTGACCTATGTCCAAAGGACCCAGTTGAGAGGCATCTGTAGTGACCATGACAAATCTGGACACCTGCTGTAGGGGGACTACAGGCAGGAAGGGGTGATAAACACACGGTATGTACTGCGGCGCCAGGCCCATCTCAGGACTCAAGTCTGAAGCCAGTGCTGGAGCGTTCTCATATGCATCAACACAAGCGACGCAACCATGACCGAGGATGCCATATGCCCCAGGAGCCCCTGGAACTGTTTGAGAGGAACTGCTGTGCCTGGCTTGAAGCGAGAATTGTAACTCTCGAGAGTGCGCTAGGATGAGCCAGTAGTCGAGGTAGTGGAGTATGTGGATGCCCACTTCCCATAGCGGGGCAAGGGCTGTCTCTGCGACCTTGGTGAAGACGCGAGGGGACAGGGACAGGCCGAAGGGGAGGACCTTGTACTGATACGCCTGGCGTCGAACGCGAACCTTAAGAAGGGTCGGTGTCGAGGCAGAATGGAGATGTGGAAGTACGCGTCCTTCAGGTCTATCACTGCAAACCAATCTTGATGCCGAACGCAGGTTAGAATTCGCCTCTGCGTGAGCATTCTGAACAGGAGTCTGTGTAAAGTCCGGTTGAGAACTTGCAAATCCAA
Organism: Moxostoma hubbsi; assembly: GCA_032164185.1. NCBI lineage: Eukaryota > Metazoa > Chordata > Actinopteri > Cypriniformes > Catostomidae > Moxostoma > Moxostoma hubbsi. The sequence continues at coordinate 8,281,748 of JAVLUX010000034.1, forward strand.
GATTGGCCAAAACCCACCGCCTTTTTTGAGTAAGATGAAATAAGGGTTAACCCTTCTTCATCTCGGCTGGAGGGACAGGCTCCATCGCGTCCCTGAGTAGCAGATTGGAAATCTCTGCTCGTAAGGTGCAAATTGAATCGCATAGCCAAGTCAGATGGTCCTGACCAGCCATGGCGACTGGTAAGCACAAGCCAGGCGCCTATGCTCCGTGCGAGGGGCACTAATGGGACAATCGTTTGGACATACTGGATGGGGCATCACGGCGGGGGGGGGGGGGGGGGGGGGGAGCAAGTAATAGGCAAAGGCATGTCCCGAGGCTTAAGTGCTGAGAAAAAACTCAAAAGCAATTACCTTGCTCTGCGCACCCATCAGGGGGCAGATTATAGACAGAGGAGGAGGTCCTGCAGGGACGTACTCAAGACTCGTCAGTGCTGGCCTGCCGGGACTGGGCAGTCATAGGTCCGGAGGCAAGATGGCCGCATCCAGGGAGCCGGGACTGCAAAGTTTAGGTGCCGGGGAGCCGTGAGAACAGCGCGCGCCAGTCTGATGACTCAGGAAGTGACGGAATTGCTCGTTGACAATTTGAGTACCGCAGCCCAAAGAGGGTGCAGCGAAGAAAAAGGGAGACCTGAGGATTCTCCTCCCGGCCCTACACCAGGGGATGGAGTTGTCTTGCTACCAACTCTGGAGTAAATGTCTGGTTTCCTGGGTGCACTGCCTCAGGAACACTTAGAGGTTTTATGGGCCCTAGAGGGGGTCCTGGAGACGGGGGGGGGGGGGGGGGGGGGCATATGCCACCTGTCAGGCACTCGATGCTGGGGCTTAGAGCTGGGCCCAGGTTGAGGCGGAGCTGCGCTACGACGGTGCGCCATGATGTGGGAGATGGCCTCTGTCTGTTTCTTCACCACCGAGAACTGCAGGGCGAAGTCGTCGATGGTGTCGCCGAAGAGACCGAACTGGGAGACGGGATGTTGAGGAAGCGGGCTTTGGCATGGCTATGAGTGGCGCCCTGGTCCGTGGAACCAATCGAGTAGCCGTGAGGGGGGACAGAGGTTTCCAGTCCACCTTGTGCCCACGGCGGCCCGGGAAAGCATAGCGGACATCCGTGCGTCAGGCTCAGGCTATTTCAGAATTAAAAAAAAATATCCTTCCCTGTCATCTAAGGGGCTACATAACATTGAGATCAGTCTGAAATAAAAGTTACTGGTTATTTTTATTTAAGGAAAAGTCCTTCAATATGTCCTGGCCAAACTTCCTGTTTCAATAGAAAACACGAAACCACAGGAAAGAGAATTGAAGTTGTCAAACAATTTATTGGTCTTCATGTAAATGGCATTAGGTTTGTTCTATACTGTATTTTGAAACAAATGCAAGCACAAACAAATGAAACCAGGTGCACCGTAAATTTAGAATAAATCAATCTATTGACTTATTGATCATTTGAATCTAGTGTATTGTTAATTTCTCACTCTCTCTCCATCTCTCTCTCTGAAATCACTTGGCCTCTACCCATACAGTACATATACAAGGTGTGAAAATATGACTTAAAAGCAAAGTCTTTGTTTAACTATGGTGTGTCTGTGCTAACCTCTAAATGCACCCCAGTTGTCTGGGACAAATGAGTGCCAATAAGCTGTTATTCATTAACCTCTATTGCTCACACATTACTGCTGTACCAGCAACATATGTCAGGACCCATCCCACTCAAAGAAAGCTTCTTTCCATCCAGCATCCATAAGCTATGCAAATTATAGACAGTGTGAAATGCACTGGAGGGGGCATGCAGTGTGGAGGGGAAATGGAGAGTGAAATTCAACTTAAGGATGCAATGGAGATCCCACATATATTGCCACTCTGGATAAAAGGTCTGTCCAAGCATGTAGCCCTCTTGCATGCCCCACTGTGATAAGCCTGGACAGAAGAGTGAGCAATCACTGATTAAATCGGTGATTTAGCCCATGCCAGCACCCACCCGCAGCACTGACCCATGGGTCAGAGACTGCAGCAGCTATCTGATCATGAACAAAATAGCTCTCGGCTGGTGGGGCTCCTGCGCTTGGGAATTTTGCAGTAGGGGTCAAAGGTGTGATCCATATGCAGCCCTATGGGGCTGATTCAGGAACAGCTGTGAACAACACTCTAGCGGAGTAAAAACAGCACTGCTTAGCCCATTACACTTGACCATTCTGGCAAGCAATACTGACTATAATCACAGCGTTATCACAATTACACACACAGGGTTTAATAAAGCATTTTTGCTGTGAATGAAACAATGAAACAAAACCCTCAGCATCGCAACAAGGTGTAGATTGATACTGCATCTTTGCCAATTGCTTTTAAGGGATATTTCACACAAAACATTTTATTCTGTCTATCCCTTTAAGTACATTTACGTTTAGTCATTTAGCAGAAGCTTTTATCCAAAGTGCCCTACAATTGAGGAACATCAATCAATCAATTTATTATTTATAGAGCACTATTAAAAACAACTACCATTGACCAATGTGCTGTACATTAAAACATAAATTACCATCAGATACAATCAGCACAAAGTCACACATAATACAAAATCAGAGCAAATACAGTGAAGCATCATGTCATAAATTGTAGGCCAAATCAAATAAAAATGTTTTTAGTTTAAATTTAAAAATAGGCTGTGTGGGGGCAGTTCTAATTTGACTTGGTAGGCTGTTCCAAAGTTTTGGAGTTGCTACTGAAAATGCCCGATCGCCTCTAGACTTTAACTTTGATTTTAGAACAACCAAAAGGCTTTGATCGGCAGACCTGTGAGCTCTCACTGGGTGGTGATCCATCAACAGGTCAGAGAGATATGAGGGTGTTAAACTGTTTCTAGACTTCAAAACCAATATGAGCACTTTAAAATAAATTCTATAGTGAACAGGTAACCAATGCAAAGACTGTAAAATATGGGTAACGTTCCAGGTTTTGAGCCCCAGTTAAAACTCTAGCAGCCATTTTTTGAACAATCTGAAGGTGACCTAAAGAAGAATGCCTAATTCCCAGGTATAGAGAGTTGCAGTAATCAAGCCTAGTGCAAATGAAAGCATGAACATAACAAGCAATTTGTCATACAAAATTCAGACAAAGAAATATATTGTTTTTAATTACATGGTAAGGGTATGTGCCATTATGCTTGTTGATTGGTTAAGTGCTCACAGAAACTTGCTCAAGATGGCGCCGAGTATGGCTGCTGCGTTGCGGGCTCCATCAAAACACTGCAGTTTATGGTTTGTTTTGTTTACAGTTTTGTGTTTTTTTTGTCTTGGATGTTGTCTGCCTTATTGTGTACGACAGACAAACACACCGAAAACTGGGCTTCAAATTCCTCAACGCCGACCCACGGTTTACAAACACGCCAGCGGAGCCTTTTGTCTGGGCTGCCCGGCCGCGGAAACGCAGAAGGAAAAAGGGAAAAAGAGCCGGCGTTCTCAGAGTAAGAAGTCGCGCAAATCGACCCCCGCTACCCAGTATACTACTTGCAAATGTTCAGTCTCTGGACAACAAGCTCTGCGAGCTGAGAGCGCGGATCTCTTTCCAACGAGACACGAGAGATTGCGGTGTTATCGGTCTTACGGAAACCTGGATGTCCGCGGAGATTCCAGACTCAGCCATCGAACCCACGGGGTTCTCCGTGCACCGAGCGGACAGAGCGAAAGACAACTCAGGTAAAAGCAGAGGTGGAGGTGTATGTTTTATGATCAACAAATCATGGTGTGATCAGAGGAACGTACATTTTATCAGGTCTTTCTGCTCTCCTGATCTGGAATATCTCATGCTTCTGTGTCGACCATTCTGGCTACCGAGGGAATTCACAGCAGTCATTATCACAGCTGTGTACATCCCCCCACAAGCCAACACAGACCGGGCACTCAAGGAACTGTATGGGAGTATAAGTGAGCAGGAAACCGTGCACCCTGAGGCCGCGTTCATTGTTGCCGGGGACTTCAACAAAGCCAATTTTAAAACAATAGCACCAAAATACCACCAACACATCAGCTTCAACACATGAGGGGACCAGGTTTTGGATCATTGCTATTCTCCTTTCCGGGATGGCTACAAATCCCTCCCCACCCACCATTTGGCAAATCCGACCACTCTTCCGTTCTGCTTCTGCCCGCTTACAGGCAGAAACTGAAACGGGAAGCACCCACCCTCAGAACGATCCAGTGCTGGTCGGACCAATCAGACTCTGTGCTACAGGACTGTTTTGATCATGCGGACTGGGAGATGTTCCGGTCCGCCTCCGATGACGACATCGAGGTTTATGGTGATAGCATAACGCGTTTCATCAGGAAGTGCGTAGAGGACGTTGTTCCGACAAAAACAATACGGATCTACCCCAACCAGAAACCATGGGTTAACAGCGATGTTCACGCGGCACTTACTGCGAAGACCTCCGCTTTTAATTCCGGGAACGCGGAGGAGCGTAAACAAGCCAGTTATGCCCTCCATAACTCCATCAGTGCAGCCAAACGCCAGTACAGGCACAAAACTGAAGGACAGTTCAACACCACTGACTCTAGAAGTATGTGGCAGGGAATTAACACCATCACGGACTACAAACGGAATAAAAACTCTGCCATGAACACCGCTGCCTCTCTCCCGGACGAGCTTAATACATTTTATGCTCGTTTCGAGGACAATAACACCGCCCTCGCGGAGAGAGTACTCGCGGCCAATACTACAGAGGTTGGTTCACTCTCCGTCTCTGTTGCGGATGTATACCGATCCTTTCGACGGGTGAATATCTGTAAAGCCGCGGGTCCAGACGGCCTTCCGGGCCGCGTCATCAGAGCGTGCGCAAACCAACTGGCTGGTGTTTTTACGGACATTTTCAACCTGTCCCTCTCCCTGTCTGTAGTCCGCACATGCTTCAAAACATCAACCATTGGGCCTGTACCGAAGCAATCAAAAATCACTTGCTTAAATGACTGGCGTCCTGTTGCTCTGACCCCCATCATCAGCAAATGCTTTGAGAGGCTGATCAGAGATTACATCTGCTCTGTTCTGCCCACCTCTTTGGACCCATTACAGTTTGCCTACCACAACAACCACTCCACTGATGATGCCATTGCATCTACAATACACACTGCTCTCTCCCATCTGGAAAAAAGGAACACATATGTGAGAATGCTGTTTGTAGACTACAGCTCAGCATTCAACACCATAGTGCCCTCCAAGCTTGATGAGAAACTCCGGGCTCTGGGCTTAAACAGCTGGCTGTGCAGCTCGATCCTGGATTTCCTGTCAGGCAGACGTCAGGTGGTTAGAATGGGCAGCAACGTCTCCTCATCACTGACCCTCAACACTGGAGCCCCGCAGGGCTGTGTTCTCAGCCCACTCTTGTATTCCCTGCACACACATGACTGTGTGGCGACACATAGCTCCAATGCCATCATTAAGTTTGCTGACGATACGACGGTGGTAGGTCTGATCACTGACAATGATGAAATAGCCTACAGAGAGGAGGTGCACACTCTGACACGCTGGTGTCAGGAGCACAACCTCTCCCTCAACGTCAGTAAAACCAAGGAGATTGTGGTGGACTTCAGGAAGACAGACAGAGAACACAGCCCCATCACCATTAATGGAGCACCGGTGGAGAGAGTCAGCAGCTTCAAGTTCCTCGGTGTTCACATTACTGAGGAACTCACATGGTCCATCCACACTGAGGCCGTTGTGAAGAAGGCTCACCAGTGCCTCTTCTTCCTGAGACGGCTGAGAAAGTTCGGAATGAACCATCACATCCTCACACGGTTCTACACTAGTACTGTAGAGAGCATCCTGACTGGCTGCATCACCACCTGGTACGGCAATAGGACCGCCCACAACCGCAAAGAACTGCAAAGGGTGTTGCGAACTGCCAGAAACATCATCGGAGGTGAGCTTCCCTCCCTCCAGGACATATATAACAGGCGGTGTGTGAAAAAAGCTCGGAGGATCATCAGAGACTCCAGCCACCCGAGTCATGGGCTGCTCTCACTGCTTCCATCAGGCAGGTGGAATCACAGCATCAGGACCCACACCAGCCAACTACATAACAGCTTCTTCCCCCAAACAATAAGACTTTTGAACACATGATCTCTCGCGATCAACAATCAGCACTGCACTTTATTAATCTTCATCTTATATCACACTCTGGACTGTCAAATATATTCTCCCCAATTCAACTAGTGTATATATATATATATATATATTTTATATACCCTTATCTAGTGTATGCATATTCTATATTGTGTGTATTGTTTACTGTACATTGTATAGCAGTACTATGTTGTGTAATTATGCGTACATTTGATATGTAAATTGTTGTGTAATTATGTGTACATTTGTTATGTAATTTGTGTTGTGTAAATATGTTGTTTATTGTAATTGGTTTATGTCTCGTCACTGTCATGACTGCTATGTTGCTCGGAACTGCACACAAGACTTTCACCTACTTTTGCACTCGTGTACACAGTAGTGTGACAATAAAGTGATTTGATTTGATTTTGATTTGCAGAGATGCATTTTTACAGTAGATTTGTGAATGTTGAAATGGTTTCAGCAGATCGGGTGGAGTTAGGAAGCTCATACCACCACATAGGAACAGAGAAAGTGAATGATCATGAAATGGACTTTGTGCTTCATTGAGATGGGACCTCCAGGCACCGCACGCTCATTGACTGCAGTGAAGAGGGTGCCGTTTCATTGGCTGTCCAGAAGGCCAAAGTCAAAGCCTTAATTATGATGTAGGCAGCTGGGAGGAAAATAAAAGGGGGTACACGTGATCCCGTTTTGACTGGTTTAAGACCAGATGCATTGCTGCATTTTGGTCCATCTGCTTAATCACACTAGCTGGGAGGCCTGCCAATAGAGCATTGCAGTAGTCCAGTCTTGAAATGACAAAAGCTTGGACCAGGAGAGGTGCAGCATATTTGGACAGGAAAGGTCTGATATTCTGCATGTTGTAAAGTGCAATCCTGCAAGACTGGTTACTTAATGAGATATAATTTCATAATTTCAAGTTTCATTATGTCTTTTAAGCAATTCCACTCTATAAATAGTAGTTTAAATAAGAGCTTTTGAAAGCAACATACAGTAGCCGAATCAAAAATAAAAAACAGTCTACAAGCAAGCCACCACAAATATTGGCAAGGAAAAAATATATATTTTATTTTCATTCAGCCAAATGGTAGACTATTCACACACACAGAATGCTGATCCTACTCACCATTTTATTTCTCTAATTTGTCACTACTAATCAGAGAAGGAAGCTGCAATCACAGTACCACAGTGTTGAAGCAACATGCTGATGACAGCCAAGGTCTTCTACACTGATCTCATGAGCATGAAAGATGCAGTGAAGTGCTCTCGTGGACTTGAGGACAAGCATCTGTCTGACTTGAGAGCTGCCGTCTGACATCGAGAAAAGCCCAAGCATAACACAAAATATTTGTTCCAATTATATCTATACTAAATGGATTTGCATAAAATTTGTAAAAACAATATTTGGGGTCATTCTTGTTATGCAGTACCTTTTGAACTCATACAATTCTTAACCTTTAGAAACCTTTTAAAAACAACCTTTTAAAAACAATATTAATATGCTTTTGTTGTAATATAGACATATTTGTATAAAAGCGTATACCAGGCTCTCAGAATTTTGCTCTGGTCACTTAAAATTGATAAGTTTCACTTAATAATTTACAAAATGGTAAGAAAAAAGAGTGCCTAACAGGAATGAAATAAAGAGCTAAAGTTAGCCATTACTTAATGAGGGATTGAAAAAGTACATGAGGGTGTCAACCTGAATTTAATTTGGATATTTTTTATACATCTTTTAAAAATGTTGATAGGTCGTTTTCATGCTAATCTTCATCAAACATAATGGAATGTTTTAGAGTTAAGACAAACCAACTACTCCCAACAACATCATGGAATTCATCAAATCTATTGTTATATTATCCTACTTCCAAATTCTGAAGTCGTTAAATTAAAGAGCATTTTATTCAAGTGCTTTGTTGTCAGAAAGTACAGGAAACAGGTATATTTCTTGTGGAACTCTTATTTTGACACTGTGATACATGCTACTCAGTCCGCTTGCTGATAATAATGTAATTTTGGTCAATAACATGCTATTTACAGTACTTGGTTTAAAAATGTGCAATATGCATCAAATGTTTGCTGATTAACATAAATGTATATTACCGAAATGACAAGAGCTTACAACTAGCTGTATTTACAAAAATTAATCAAGTCTATCGTTCTCTCTCCTTCGCCACGTTGAAAGTTTACATCCCCTCCCAACTCGGAAAATCTGGTATCAAAGTTTCCCAGTTGTAATTATTAATAAAGGGGTCGTTCATGTGCAACTTCCTAGTAGGAAACTCGTATTTACGGTAATTCAGAAAACACGTGAAAGCAGTATAATATTCTCTAATGAGAATTGTAATATTACATTGCAGCATAGTACTAATTACTTTATGAAATTCTTTCCTGATAAAACCAAAATCATCAGAAACAAAATTGGAATTATGCATCCATCTGCCACAGCACCCCAGAAGACTAAAATTATTCACTAATAGCAACTTCAATCCTTCGCTGTTATAGCTAAGGAAGAGACAACAAAAATTCTCAAAATCAACAACATGTTATACAACAGGATATATAACAAGTTATATCCAATACCGACTAAACTCTTAAAAGAGGTGTTTCCTGTAATTTCAGAACCTCTTCTTAGTATTTTTAACTCCTCATTAACCTTAGAGCATGTCTCAAGAAACTTTAAACTGGCAGTCAAGAAAAAACAGCTTGTCAAGAAACCACAGCTTGATCCAGGAGAATTGCCTAATTATAGACCAATTTAAAATCTCCCATTTATTTTGAAAATACTAGAAAAGGTATTGTCCTCCCAACTATGTTCATTTTTTCAGAAAAATTGTATATATATATATATGAAGAATTTCAGTCATGGTACATAGTAATCATAGAACAGAGACTGCACTTATTAGAGTTACAAATGACTTGCTCTTATCATTTGATCGCGGCTGCATTTCTCTTGTAGTACTTTAAGATCTTAGTGCTGCCTTCAACACCATAGATCATGACTTTCTCTTGGATAGGCTTCAGAATTATGTTGTCATTTGTGGACAGGCATTAGCTTGGTTTAGGTCCTATCTCTCTGACCATTACCACTTTGTCTGTGTAAATGAGGAACTTTCAGATTAAATTAAAGTTAAGCATGGATTGCCACATGGATCAGTTTAAGGGCATCTGCTTCTCTCCCTATATATGTCCATTGTCCTGGGAGACAATATCAGGAAACATGGAATTAGTTTTCACTGTTATGCCAATGATACACAACTTTATATTTCTTCCAAACCCAATGAAATTTCTAATTTTTTCAAATTAACTGAGTGTATAAATGACATCAAAGAGTGGATGGCTAGAAATTTCCTTCTACTCTTCTATCTAATCTTCTATACTCTACTAAATATATTCTACCTTCTGATAAAACAGAACTACTTATAATTGGAACAAAAACCTAAAAAAATATGATGCTAAAATATAATCTGACTCTTGATAGATGTACTGTAATGTCAACCTCTACAACCAAAAAAATTAGGTGTTTATTTGATAGCAATCTACCCTTTGACAAAAAAAAAGTCCAATATTTGTAAAGTTATGACACATGCTATTTGTTTCTGATTCCAAAAAACGAATTAATGCGTTCATGACCTCAAGATTAAATTGTTGTAATGCATTAATTTGTGGATGTTCTGCAGGTTTAATAAATAAACTTCAGTTGGTTCAAAATGCAACAGCGAGAGTGCTAACTAGAACCAAGAAATTATATAAAATCAGCTTTATTTTATTGGTGTTACACTGGCTACTTGATGAGTTTCGTATTAATATACAAATTCTGTTAATTACTTTGAATGGTCTAGCTCAAAATACTTAAGTGACCTTCTGTCACGCTATAATCCATCATGCTCATTATGATCGCAAAACACCGTCCTGTTAACAATACAGAGAATATCAAAATCCACAAAAGGAGGGAGATCTTTTCCTTAATTGGCTCCTAAACAATGTAATAGTCTTCCTCACAGTGTTTGGAACTCAGACACACTCTCTCAGTTTAAGTCTAGACTAAGGACTTATCTATTCAGCCAGGCATATACCTAATTTATCCCTCAATTCACAGCCATGCTGTTTAGTTAGGTCTGCTGGAACTGAGAACACTTGTCTTATTATTTAACCCTGATTTAAATTGAATGGCATCTATGCTAATTTTATTCTATTTCTAAACCAGAGCCTGCTAGATTCATCTCTCATCTTTCATGATCTCTGATTCCCATTGTGTTGCTGAGTGATGATGATCAACTGCAGCATGTGCCAGCCAGACTTCACTTCAGTCTACGAAGACAGACTTCACAGAGGATGAATTGAGGCAAACTCAAAGACATTGGATTCTTCATGAGCCACTGCCTGAAGCATGGGCTCAGTATGATGTTCATCAAAATTATCTGCCATAAACTTCCAGCCAGACTGCGATGCTCCTCACTGAATGATACCTATATCAACTTGGCCAGCACTCTCTTAAACTCCATAAAAATTAATTAACCACTAACAAAAGCCTTAATCAGCCAAAATCACAGGACAATGCATCTATGTGTATTTCCTCAGTTAATTTGGGATGACTTCAAGTACTTTAACAAAAAAATATAGTTAATATAAATTCATTCTGTTTAATCATTGACCAACAACACTTTAATTTTAACCACTAATAATTCTAAATATAAATAACTAATATTAGCATTATATTCATAATTTTTTTTAATTATAGTATAATTCATGTATAACTGCTTTGAAACAACGCTGTCAGTGTTCAGCCACTTCTGTTAATTGTGTTTTGTTTTTTTGTGGCTGAGCTCTGACACTGTTGTTTAGTGTCTTGTCTAGTCTATTTAAAAGTGCATTGCTTGTCCTTTTGGCGCTGTCATGCATTCTCTTCTCTTGTTGGTTATTGGCATGAGTGCATTGCTCTTATGTCATTCTTGCAGCAGGCACTTGTGTCAATTGATTTGTGTGTGTCTATCACAACATCGGGCGTGCTTCATGGTGCACTCACTTTGTGCTGCACGTCCAGGTCGCGATTCGATGTCTTGTGCTGGGGTTCGGCTGCTTCAGTCTTGGTGCCTGTTTATTTGTGGCTGAACCCTCGCACAAATGTCCCATCTTGTCTGTGGTTTGCCATGAGAACATGTTGCCTTTGTCTCTGCTGATATTTCTGCCTCTATATGCCTCCTTGTCTTTTCATAATTAGTTTATTGGTTTCACCTGTCCCTCGTTAACCTGTTTGATTTCTCTCCTTTTATTAGCTCCTCCTGTTTGCTGTCCTGTGGTGGATTGTTTCATTTGTTGGTTACTTTCCCCTTCCCATGTTGGTTCAGTTCTTCATGTATTTATTTCAGTTGGTTTTGTTTGTGTTCTTTTTCTCCCTCCAGAGAGGTTATGTTTGTTTTCTATTTTAAATAAAAGCTCATTGATGCCATCTGCACTTTGGTCCTTCCTTAAACACCCCTTTCTGTGACAAATGCCTGTTGTGAAAAGCACAATACAAATACATTTTACTAGACTTGTGCTGATCAAAAATAATATTATTTTTTTTGTAGAATTATATTATAAGAAACTGTATTTTAACAGCAAGTGATATTAAGAGCATAAGGAAAATATATATATATATATATATATATATATATATATATATATATATATATATATATATATATATATAAATCATGATCCCCACAAAAAATGCTTTGCATGAAACATGTCTATTAGAGAAACACCTGGAATATGTCTGCAATAAATGGTCAGTTCTTTCATATTAAAAGCACCCAAGGACATGGAAAAAAAAATGGAAACATTAGCTCAAAGAATTGAAATTTAAAATTTTCATGTTTAAAAGTCTGAGTTTAGTGATTAATCCCATATATTGAGACATGAAAATGTACTGCATAGTAGGACTGACCCATATATGATACTGAATTAATTCAGCCAAATAATATTTTGTTTTTAAACAGCAAAATTCAACCCAGCACAACAGCCTTGACTTATTTCAACTGCATAAACACAACACAATCCCATAACTAAACAACCTCACATTCACATGATTACAATAGCAAACATCTTAAGAGTGCATTTGCAGTTGGATACTAAATTCATACATATTCAGGCACAACATTTTGCATTCACTGCATCAGTACCCAAAAAAATGAGAACAGTGTCATATACCAACCATCTGACCAACAAATTATGCACCATGGTTATTTTCAACATTCCTGCATATTTTTCAGCAACCCGACAAACCACAGACAAAAATAACCATTTAAATTATGAAGTGCCATATGCCCGCTCACTCTATGGATTTCCATAATGTCCCCAGTGCAGCTACGGAGAGCTGTAGCAATGCAATTAAATACCTTAATTATTAAACTGCCCTTTCACCATAATAAGATAAATGTTCAAATTAAAATGCAGATTCTACTTTTCACTTTTTTCCCCCCAACATAATTCAGATCAGGTTCCCGAATGGTTACCATGGCAATGGGAATCCTTAAGAGAATAAGTACCATTGATGAGCTAACACAACTAACGAGGCAGGTTGAGCGATTTGATATAGAGAGCTAGAAAATGCTCAACAGAAATATCCATCAACCAGCATCCATACAGTTCTGCATAAAGGAAACATACTGTACCACTAATGTAAAAAATAAGAACATATTCGATTTTGTTCAGGGTTGGGAGAAATTAAACTGTAGATCCCCTTCTGTCACTCACTCGATGTTGTGTATCGATTGTAGTGACAAAAGGGGTCTCTTCTGAGAGCCTTGTGTACCTCTGAACTTGAGAAAAGGCCAATGTCAAGTTGGCAGACAGAATTTGCATGCCCTGCCCCAGACATACGGATATAAAGGGAGTGGGCGAGTGAATGCCAGACAGATTTTTTCTTTGGAGCCAAACGGTTGTGTGATCAGTGAGCTGTGTGATGGCACGCTTGCTTGCTTCCGTACGAACTCGGTATGAGTACGGCTCACTTTGCGGCCAGCCGGCATTCTCTTTCAAGCCCCCGAAATTGGATGGCGATTTCGCCGCTGCATCGGAGAGCATCACAGCGGTGTCTGGTGCTGATGACTCGCCTGGGCTGCCACCTTCGGGTCCGCTCGCCCAGTCTGAGCCTGACGCACGGATGGCCGCTATGATTTCCATGGCTTGCACTTTCCAGCCTGTCGCGATGGCTAGCCAGGACCATCCAACTCGGCTACACGATTCAGATCACCAAGCTCCCGCCTCGTTGCAGTGGTACACAGCCCTTACTTCATCGTACCCAAAAAAGGCGGTGGGCTGCAGCCAATCTTGGACTATGGCGAGTTCTCAACTGGACTTTACACAGACTACCGTTCAGAATTCTAACCTGCGTTCGGCATCAAGATTGGTTTGCATTGATAGACCTGAAGGACGTGCACTTCCACATCTCCATTCTGCCTCGACACCGACCCTTCTTAAGGTTCGCGTTCGACGCCAGGCATATCAGTACAAGGTCCTCCCCTTTGGACTGTCCCTGACCCCTCGCGTCATAACCAAGGTCGCAGAGACAGCCCTTGCCCCACTATGGGAAGTGGGCATCCACATACTCAACTACCTCGACGACTGGCTCTTCCTAGCGCACTCTTAAGAGTTACTATGCGCCCACAGGGACCAGGTGATCGTGCACCTCAGCAACTTAGGGCTTCAGGTCAACTGAGAAAGAAGCAAGCTCGGTTTGGAGTTAGACTCAGTCTCAAAGTCACCACACCTCACAACTGAGCGCACACAGTCAGTGCTTACGTGCCTGGCTCGCTTCAAGCTAGGCACAGCGGTTCCTCAAACAAACAGTTCCAAAGGCTCCTGGGGCATATGGGCATGACGCCGTGGCACATACCGTGTGTTTATCACTCAAACCTGCCATCAGACTTTCACCCCTTGGACAGACCTCTGTTTTCTGTGGATAGGAGTCCCCCTACAGCAGGTGTCCAGACGTGTCGTGGTCACCATAGATGTTCAACTGGGTTGGGGCGCCATGTGCTACGAGCATGCAGCCGCTGGCTCCTGGATGGGGCCTTGCCTGCATTGGCACATCAACTGCCTCGAGTTGTTGGATATACTCCTTGCCCTGCGGAAGTTTCTTCAGCTGATTTAGGGCAAGCACGTCTTGATCCGTTCAGACAGCACTGCCACAGTAGCGTACGGTCCCGTCACGTTACAACTCGCCCGAAATCTCCTCCTTTAGAGACAGTCGCGACTCAGGTTGCTGCTCGCCATTCATATCCCTGGTGTCCACAACACAACGGCGGACGTGCTGTCGCGACAGGTCTCACTCAGCGGAGAGTGGAGACTCCACCCCCAGGTGGTCCAGCTGATTTGGGGCCGATTTGGCAGGGCACAGATAGACCTCCCAAGACATCTCCTCTGTTTTATGTGGATAGGAGTCCCCCTACAGCAGGTGTCCAGACGTGTTGTGGTCACCATAGATGTTCAACTGGGTTGGGGCGCCATGTGCTACGAGCATGCAGCCGCTGGCTCCTGGATGGTGCCCTGCCTGCGTTGGCACATCAACTGCCTCGAGTTGTTGGATATACTCCTTGCCCTGCGGAGGTTTCTCCAGCTGATTTAGGGCAAGCACGTCTTGATCCGTTCAGACAGCACTGCCACGGTAGTGTACATAAATCACCAAGGTGGCGTACGGTCCCATCACGTTACAACTCGCCCGAAATCTCCTCCTTTAGAGACAGCCGCGACTCAGGTCGCTGCTCACCATTCATATCCCTGGTGACCACAACACAACGGCAGACGTGCTGTCGCGACAGGTCTCACTCAGCGGAGAGTGGAGACTCCACCCCCAGGTGGTCCAGCTGATTTGGGGCCGATTTGGCAGGGCACAGATAGACCTCCCAAGACAACACCCACTGCCCGCTCTGGTACTCCCTAACAGAGGCTCCTCTCGGGGTTGCTCAAGTAAGCATTTCCCCCAGTGAGACTTCTTGCACTGGTGCTGTGCAAGGTCAGGGAGGACGAGGAACAGGTCACCTTGGTGGCTCCTTATTGGCCCACCCGGACCTGGTTCTCAGATCTCACCCTCCTCGTGACAGCACCTCCCTGAAAAAATTTCCCTGAAAAAGGACCTCCTTTCTTGTCACTACAATCGACACAATGTCTCGTTCCTTCCATCGGGGAACAGAGGTTACAACAGTAACCATGGCGTTATATTATTACTGGGTACAGTAAAAGTGAGAAACAGACTATTCTAATAATAAAGATGAGAACAATCATTATTTCTCAATGAAAACATGTTAGACATGGGAGAAATTAAAGATAGTGTGCCCTATTTGTGTTAAATTGAACACTGCACAACTCAAACACAGCAATAAAACTGTAATATTTGCATTTTATTTATATGTTCCTGGTTTTCATCTCTCATTTTAACTACATTTAAAATGAATGACTTCAATATGGAGCGTTGGGAAGTCCGATTGATTTCAGTCAATCAGTTAATTCGGACGGTTTATGTAATGAACAAATTACATTTTTCCAAATCATTTCAAAATTCACTTGAATCACATTATATAGCACACACGGTAATAAACCACTGTCTCTCATTGCATTGAGAAGTCCAAATCATTTAAGTGCATCAGTTTGTTTTTATAGTTAATGTACTGTAATTGGTTAAAAATGATTCACCGATTCACTTGTACCTGTATGTAATCTTTAGAAGTCTGATTGATTTTAGCAAATTGGTTCATTCGGATGGTTCATGTTATGAAAAAGTTCAAATATCTGAGTCCATGATTCACTTGAATCGCATTGTATTGTGCACGCAGTAATACAACGGATGGAGTAATCAAATGTGCCCATCTAATCCGCTGTCTCTCATAGTGTTGAGCAGTCCAAATGATTTAAGTGAATCGTTCACTGATTCACTTATATGTAGCATTGGGAAGTGCGTTCAATTTGAGAGAATCAGTTTGTTTGGACGGTTCGTATGATGATCTTGTTCAAATAATTAATTCCCTGATTTAATTGAATCACATTGTACTGAGCACACAGTAATATAGCTGAGGGTGTAATCAAACACTTTCATCTATACTGCCCTCGC
The DNA here is from genome assembly GCA_032164185.1 of Moxostoma hubbsi. NCBI lineage: Eukaryota > Metazoa > Chordata > Actinopteri > Cypriniformes > Catostomidae > Moxostoma > Moxostoma hubbsi. The sequence continues at coordinate 8,297,946 of JAVLUX010000034.1, forward strand.
TCGTAGTGTTGGGAAGTCCAAATAATTGAAGTGACTTGGTTCATTTAGACAGTTTATGTAAATGAGTTAGTTAAAAAGCGATTCACTGATAAGCTTATGTGCAGTAATGGAAAGTTCAATTGATTTTAGAGAATCAGTTAGTTCGGACAGTTCATGTAATGAACTAGTTCAAATAAACGATTTCCCATTTCAGACCCTTTGTAGTCACTTTATGTCCTACTTGAAGCAAACATTTAGTTAACTGCTGCTGTTTATCTCGGTTTTTTATTTAATTTAATAAAAAAAACTATTTCTTGTGTTTTTTCACTCATTGGGTTACTGGACAACTGACGGTAAATTCAAATTAGTGTATGAATGAGGTGGGACATGTACCTACTAGTGTTAAATTGTCTCACTGGCCCAGTGGTGATGAGGACCAACTACTACTATCAATCTACTGCATACCGATTCTCAACCAGACTGAGTGCTGTGTGTGTGTTTTGGTGTGTTTTCTGATGGGGATGAACTGATAGGGGGGCAGATTCTATCACAAGTAAATGGGCTGAGTGCTAAGTTCTCTGTCTTTCTCTCACACCATCATCCCCTAGAGAATATCACTAAACCACATAACAGGTCAGTTACTTAAATTAATGTGTGGGCTCTATCACCCCTGAGCACAATGAGTAGACTAAACCATAGAGGACCTTAGCAAGCCACACTTGTCACAGGGTCTAAAGAACTCCCAACACTTTTAATGTTATATCTAAATTGTTAATCAGTTTAGATACAAATGTGTTTAATACATATTTGTGGCAGGGCGGAGGGTGGGGCCGGGGCGTGATTCTCCGAGAGGGATAAAGGCTGACTGCGGAAGATGGTATAAGAGAAATCATTTACGGGCATGTGCGTGTTTGTGTCTTTTGTTTAAGTTTCACGTTAAACTATTATTTATATTGTCAAGCCGGTTCTCGCCTCCTCCTTGCCCATCGCAAATCCCTTTACAATATTCTAAGTAATAGTAGACTTCAGCTCTATTTTCTATTTCTCAATTTCTATTTCTCTATTACATTAGCAGTCTACTGTCTACATACGCAGCTACTTTTAAAGGCTGCATCCAAAATGCTATGGTTACCTTAAATTGTAATGGATACTCACACACACACAAATAGTGCTCTTCTATCAAATCTTTCAATTATTTTTCAATTACATTTTTAAAGAAAATGTCTTCAAAATTTTAAGAAAAAGAGATAATAAAACTGCTTGAAATGGAAAGTCAGTTTGAGTGCATTAAATTGTACTATACAGTATTCTCTGCTTTATTTTGCATATTTTGGCAAATAAAGTACATACTACATAGAGAAAATTTGCACACTGTGCACAGTATACAACATACTGCAGAGATAGTAAGATTATAATATTAGTGCTATTTCAAATACAGACAGAAGTTTTGGAAATCTGTTTGGTGATGCTGGTAATGAAGTTATCACTTTAAAGTATCCTCGGAGATGAGCTGCCACCTGTTGCACTCAATTCTACTATTTGAAAGGAAAAAATATTTTGGGAAAATTGTCTCCAGCTTCCTGTTGTCTAAAAGTATGAGGTACAGCAATAGAGGGCAAGGGAAAGGAAAGGCTGCTCAGGTGGGGTGTTGCTATTGATTCTTTGTGTGGGGACAATTTCCTGGGTGGCTCTGATTTGTCTGTCACATCCCATTATGACATGTGTGCTTTGAGTTCCAATTTCCTCTGTGATACTGCATGAGGTGTCACATGCTTTTATTGAGGGAATGTATTGAATTCTCTGTGCTTTGTTTTTTATTGTCAGTGAACTAGATTTACCCATCTAGGCAAATTTCAGAAAGCAATACTGAAATGCCATAATCAGGTTACCTATTGTGAAAGTGTTTCAGTCAATGTACGGGTGTAGGGTGTCTGGTTGTTGGACGTCTCACTGAGCTTCAGTCTGGAAGTCCTGGCAGTCATGATAACGGAAAATTGCCATGTATGAAAGATCTTTGCCAATATGAATACCTTTATCGTCTTCTTTAAAGAATTACAATACATGTGTACATTTACACATGTAAGTTGCAGTACTATAAATGTAAAAGGATCAAATTACCTTTTTTCAGTTCTCCAGACTGTGGACTAAAATGGTTGCATATGCGACCAAAAATAATTGATTGCGACAGTCATTCAAAATCTAGTCACCATTGACGACAGTTGGGTTATGTGCATTCATATGCGGTTTCGTCAGATATAATATGGTAAATTATTGAATACATCTTTAGAGCCGTTTTTCACCCGTTCTGTTTCTCCCGAGCTCGCTGCATCGCACGCAACAACAAACCCAGCGCGAGAGAGTTGTGAACATATGACTCTTTTGAACCAGATGTTTTTCATGAATCAGCAGAAAAGAGGGTTTCAACTCAAGAGCTCAGGTTAGCAGATTGAATCAGATTAACTTTCTCAGTGAAACAGCCGTCAGTGAGCTCACAACTGGGAGCACAGAAATTTCAAAATAATAGTTCCATGTGTATTTCGGGCTTCTTTATAATTAAAATGTACCACTTTCTTTTGTACTTTTTTTTTTATTGATTGGGTCTGGAGTAGCACAATAAACTGCATCTGGGATTTCATTCAATTTGCACTCTTGTTGTCTCTGTATATGGGCCATCTGGTAAAAGTAAAACAGTAAAGAAAGACTAAGGGCAATGTTTTAAAACAATATATATATATATATATATATATATATATATATATATATATATATATATATATATATGCACACATACACATACACACACACACACGTACACAGACACTTCTCACCACAGTTGTACAGAGCAGTGTAAAGGGAATAAGGGAAAGGAGGAGGCAAGAACCGGCTTGACAATATAGAAAATAGTTTTAATGATAAACTTAAACAAAAGACACAAACACACACATGACGGCACATCTGCCCGTAAATGATCTCTCTCTCTCTCGATCTTACCACCATTCGCAGTTGGCCTTTATCCCTCTCGGAGGCTTAATTAGACTGATAAGGGTCCGGGTGTGTAAAATCACGACCCGGCCTCGCCCTCCGCCCTGTCACAAGCAGTTATCTGAGTTACCATAGACTTTGTCCGTTTGAACCAGTCTGCCCATTCTCTATTGACCTCTCTCATCAACAAGGCATTTCCATCCAAAGAACTGCCCTTCACTGGATTTTTTATTTTTTTTACACCATTCAGAGTAAATCCTAGAGACTGTTGTGTGCAAAAATCCCAGGAGATCAGCAGTTACAGAAATTCTCAACCAACCCATCTGGCAAAAACAATTATCCATGCAATTATCTAATCAGCCAATCATGTGGCAGCAGTGCAGTGCATAAAATCATGCATATACAGGTCAGGACCTTATCTAATGTTCACATCAACCATCAGAATGGGAGAAAAAATTTATCCTCGTGATTTGAACCATGACATTATTGTTGGTGCCAGATGGGCTGGTTTGAGTATATCTGTAACTGCTGATCTCCTGGGATTTTCACAGTCCTACAAAAGAAATCAGCTCCCTTGACACTAACCACCTTTCCTGCTGTTTGAAAAACCATTACCTTTTGGCACATTTTTATTTTAGCCCCTTTTCTCCCAATTTGGAATACCTAGTTCCCACTACTTAGTAGGTCCTCATGGTGGCGTGGTTATTCACCTCAATCTGTGATGTGAAGAACAAGTCTCAGTTGTCTCCGCTTCTGAGACCATCAATCCATGCATTTTATAATGTGCTCTCACAGCACGTGGAGGCTCATGCTTCTCACCACGATCCACGTACAACTTACAGTTATGTTAAAAAAAATAGCAGTACATCATTAGTAACCTGATAAACCACTGTTATTAGTAGTAGTGATATTTCTGCATTGCAAATAATTTACTTGTAGATGTAGTAGTGTAATAGAAAAACAACAGACCCAACAGTCATGTCATGTACTCTATTTGTTCTGAGTAATTGACTCATTCGTTGAAAGGGGCGTGTTCAAAATAATAGCAGTGTGGAGTGTTATTAATTGTCCTTTATTAAGGAAGAAGGGAAGAAAATGTTTCACACATTGTTATAAAATATATTTTCTTCTGAACTGCTAAGTAAAATGGGCCATTCCAATCATTGTTCGGAGGAACAACGTAATTTGATTCAAAAGTTGATTGGAGAGGGGAAAGCATATAAAGAAGTGCAGCAAATTATAGGATGCTCAGCTAAAATCTCAAATGCTTTAAACTGGAAACAAAAACCTGAAACACGTGGAAGAAAATTAGCAACTACTGTTAAAATGGATCGAAGAATAGTCAGAATGGCAGAGATTCAGCCAATCAGCACCTCCAGAAAGATCAAAGATGATCTAAAATTACCTGTAAGTACTGTTATAGTTAGAAGATGTTTGATCGAAGCTAAGGTATCAGCAAGAAGCCCCCGTAAAGCACCATTAGGTGCAGAATTAGTTAAAATTTGCCAAGGAACACATCGATTGGCCCAAAGAGAAATGGCGAAATTCTGTCGACTGATGAGAGTAAAATTTTCGGTTCTAGTGGTCATCGACAGTACGTTATCTCAAGCCGCATGGTGGCACAAATATCATGGTATGAGGATGGTTTTCATAGTACGGTATTGGGCCTATTTATCATATACCAGGGATCATGGATCAGTTGGGGAGCATTGGATCAGTGTTCATGTCGTGCTCCCTGTCAACTACGACCTGGTCTCTAGCCAAGAGCTGAAGTTGCAATGATCCAATGAATTTGAATTCCAGCAATGAATCCCGGTCATGTGCCACAACCATCAGCAGATCCAGACGAGCCAGTGTGCAGTGACTTTCAAGCCATTGAACCAGCACTTAGAGTTCTACAATTTAACATCGAGGGGCTGTCTGCAGCCAAACGAACACTCATCAGCACCATAGCCCACCGTCACAGTGTTGATCTCATCTGTCTGCAGGAGACACACGTAGCAGACCAGTTAGCAGGGGGCTACATCATTGGAGGATTTGAACTTATCTCGGAAACACCAGATGCCAGATTCGGCCGTGCAACATATGTTCGCAGTGATGCTTCCCCAGTCTCTTCCTCACACTTCTGTGACATCATTCAGGTTGGAGGATTCAGAGTCGCCAGTGTCTACAAACCTCCCAGTCAGCACTAGGACCAAGGTGTGCTTCCAGCTCTCGTGCATTCCGCGGCATACGCGGGTGACTTCAACAGCCATCACCCTGACTGGGGCTACTCAGAACCAGACGAGGACGGAGAGGCCTTGGCAGAATGGGCATCTAACAGTGATCTCGCTCTAACCCAGGATGCCAAGCAATGTGGTATATTCCTTTCGGCAAGATGGAAAAAGGACTATTCATCAGACTTGTGTTGGCTTACATCGAGCGGTGACCACCCCCAGCCAGCAAGCCAGATGGTGTTGGAAGACTTTCCTCATAGCCAACACAGACCATTGCTCATCCACATTGGACTCCAACTGCCATTATCCATGGCTCAGCCAAGAAGCACTGGAACCTCCATAAAGCAAACTGGGATCTGTACAGTAGCAAGCTGTATTTTTTTGTAAATTGTTGTAACCATTCCTTCTCGCTGTATCACAATTGAGGAAGCTTATCAATGCTTCCAAGGACCAATTTTCAGTGCTGCTTCTGCAGTCATCCCCCGTGGCTGTAGGCCAGTCTACACACCATGCTTGGATGTTGAATGTCAAGCTCTCCTCAAGGAGTATGAAGGGTCTGGAAACCACGACATTGCCGACCACCTAATTGAATCCCTGGATACTGCCAGACGAAGCCGATGGGAAGAATCAGTGGAAAAACTCAACTTCACCCACTCCAGTCGGAAAAGTTGGAGCCTGATTCGTCGACTGGGTGCCTCCCAAAGACAACCAGTACAGTCCAGATCAGCTGTCACTCGAAATGCCGTTTCCAGCCACCTTCTCAAGGTGGCAAAAGCTCCACTGTCGAAACCACACCGATAATCTTTGCGCAACGAGTGGCGGCAGTATTGTCACTTGAAGACAGTCGGACTGGAGGGTGACTGCCCAGAGGAATTCACAGAGTCATAACTGGATGCGGTGCTCTGCACGGTGAAGGACTGCTCCGCTGCAGTATATGACAACATCCTGCCAGAATTACTGAAACATCTTGGACCCAAGGCGAAATCATGGCTTGCTTCGTTCTACACGTGGATAACTCGAGAAAAAAGGATGCCACGAGTCTGGCGCCAGGAAAAAGTCATAGCCATCCCGAAACCCGACAAGGACCCAATCCTCGCAGCCAGCTACCGCCCAATATCCTTGCTATCCGTGTGTTTCAAGCTACTCGAATGCTTGATACTTCACCGAATCAACCCAGTCTTGGAGAAAACTTCACAGTTGAGCAGACATTACCAGATCAAGCAAAACCAGAAAACTGGAACCGTCTTCCTTGACCTAATCGCGGCTTATGACACGGTCTGTCATGCTGGCCTCCTGTTGAAACTATCCAAGGTTTTACGGCGTTGGGTAGTAGAGGTCATAGAACTCTTCCTCAATGATAGACATTTCCGGGTACACCTGGCAGAAAAAAACAGCTCTTGGAGGAAACAAGCAAACGGAATCCTGTAGGGGTCTGTCCTGTTTCCAAGTCTCTTCAATATGTATATTAATGATCTTCCAGCAACACAGTCCCGCAAATTTATCTACGGAGATGACATTTGCCTTGGGACCCAACATCGGACATTTGACGAGGTCGAGAACGTGCTGAACAAGGACATGGACTTGATGGCGGACTTCCTCAATAGGTGGCGGCTCCAGCCCAGTGCAACCAAGTCTGTATCTAGTATCTTCCACCTCCACAATGCACAAGCAAAACGGGAGCTCAATATCTACCTCAAGGGCTAGCGGATCAAACATGACCTAAATCCGACGTACCTCGGTGTTACCATGGACCGATCATTATCATATCATGATTATCTGAAGAAGACAGCAGCCAAAGTCAGCTCTCTGAATAATCTACTCCGCAAACTGGCCAGCACAAGCTGGGGTGAAAGGGCACAGACACTCAAGACAACTGCACTTGCACTGTGTTACTCAACACCGGTCTGGTCCAGATCATCCCACACCAAGCTAGTTGATGTTCAGTTAAACACGTCTATGCGCACAACCACTGGAACTCTACATCCTACACCACTACCATGGCTGCAAAATACTTGAAGAGATTATGTTGCCCTATGTCGAAGAGGAAATGCCCTTGAAATGGGTGTTTCAACAAGAGAACGACCCCAAACACACGAGTAAGCAAGCAACATATTGCTTCCAGACAAAAGGATTTAGGAAATGGAGTGGCCAGCTCAATCCCCTGACCTCAACCCCATTGAAAACTTGTGGGGTGACATTAAAAAGGCAGTTTCTGAAGCAAAATCCAAAAATTCACAGGAACTGTGGAATGTACTTAATTCATCCTGGGCTGAAATACCTGTTTATAGGTGCCAGAAGTTGGTTGACTCAATGCAATGCAGATGCGCAACAGTTAAAAACAATGGTTATGCAATTAAATATTAGTTTAGTATTTTAAAGTGGTTAAATCTTGAAAAATGTTGACACTGCTTTTTTTTTTTTTAAACAGATTAATATTCCTTTTCTTTGCTTCCTGTAAAAGTATATTGCAGACTTGATAAAATGTGTTAATGCTTTGACTTGGAATTGAATGTGGACCTGGCTGGAGCCACTCAGCATGCCCTGGATTCGAGCTCGCGACTCCAGGGGTGGTAGTCAGTGTCAATACTCGCTGAGCTACCCAGGCCCCCCCTTTTGGCACATTTAATTCATTCTACATATGAAGCTCAACAGCCAAATTAAATCAAACAAGACTTTTGCTGGAACACCTCAACCTGCTACCTTACACCACAATGCACATGTAACACAGGCTCCAGGTAATTTCCTATATCCTTCCCTTAATTGAACGCGATCAGCCCTGAAACAGCCACGATTGATTGTATTTATTCAAACAGTATGGAAAAATAAAAGGATTAAACAAAGTTGACAATTTCCTGAATCAGTGTCATTGCAACATTTGCATTTTAGAGGAGAACGCCAACGAATGAGGATGCTTTCCATAAACATTGATGACATTTCTTTCATGTTCCAGTTTCCATTGCATCAAAGATGATTCTAATAGATAATGCCAAGGTTGCTTGTGATAGTAATCAAAGGATTTGTAATTGTAAAAGCAAGAGGAGACTGCTTATGCATGAGGTGGAAGTGAAATTAGCATTTGTTAGTTTAATCACATGGGTGCAAAGAAATTATCATTTACTTTAAGCATGACGCTTCAGAGAATAATCATACGCCTTGAGAAACAATCTTAAAAATAACTCGAACCAAGGTCAGTGTGTGTACTGCATTTTCCTGTTTTTTAGGAGGGAAAATCATCACTGCTCTAATTGTTTTTGACTATGTAAATTATTTTGAGAAAGAGTCTCTACAACACATGCAATTCAGTGTCATTCTTTCCAGCACAAACCCGCATATGCAAAGTAGGCTTTTTATAGATTGTGCCTTATTACAAAACTAAATCTATATACAGTACTGTGCAAAAGTTTTATGCAAAAACTATTTCTCAAAAAATAATGCCATAAATGATTTTCAATGATCAATTAACATAATAGAAAGTCCAGAAAACATAAAAAAGCTAAATCATTATTTGGTGTGACCACCTTTGCCTTCAAATCAGCCCCAGTTCTCCTAGGTACAACTGGATGCAGTTTTTCTTGGCACAGAGGATGTTACCTACCTATTTAATAATATTATTCATCTCAATTGCTTCTGTCTCTTCATGTAATCCCAGATAAATTCAGTGTCCAATGGGGGTTTCTGTAGGGGCCATTCCATCAGCAGGGCTCCTTGTTCTTCAGTTCTAAATCAATTATATTCTATTCTATTTGCAAAAGGAATGTTTTGGATATTCCAGTAATATATGTATATCTAATAGATATAAATAACCATCTACCATCTTTGTTTAAAAAGATCCTGTTTCCTTGCTCCATGCCAAAATCAACACATCTTACCAAGCTATGTCATGTTTTAAACAATTATGCCAAAATGAGACAGACTGTCTAGGAAGTCAATTTAAATAAATTAATTAAAATGTATTCAGGGCAAAACATGTCTCTCAGAGACAATATGTAGCAAGTGCTGACCTTAATAGAAATTTGCAAAACTTCTATAAATGGCACTGTGTTGAAAGGCTTTTTGCTGAAATTTTGATGCTAAAAGTGACAACAGCTAAATTTACATTTTCTTCAATTTATGCAGAAATTTAAGGGGGCTACACTGCATTTTAATGTTGTGATATCTGACAAACCTTGTGTTTAAAACAATTTACCAACCTCAATTTATTATTATTTTTTTTACAAACTTCCATAAAGGAACTCTTATCTGGACCCTTATTGTGCATGACACTATTATATAGATTTATAGTTTGATAGCAGCACACATTTGATGTTGCCACACACATTTAGAAGTTGTGTTACAATTGCCAAGTTCTCTTATAGAAACTCACAGACAATTGGGGTACACTTGCAGTAACTGTTGCACTAACCCATGATTGCTTTTTCAATTTCACTATATGCATATGACAGTTACAACAACATTTTTTATTTTCATGTGAAATACATTTGCTTTTTCAATTTTACTACAAGAGTAAATTATTATATGTAGCATGAAGATAAGTGCACATTTTCTTATTCCAAAACACAGAGACTCGACAAATCCTGCCCTCAAATAATCAGTGGAGGGTGTCACGGAAAATAATCACTTTTGAACCAAGCATTTTGACCCCCGTTGACAATTCAGAGCATTCCATGTGGACACCCAGGGTGACTTTAAAGTGCAGCCTTGCTCAACTAAGGTTGTGTCAGTCTCAGTGTTTATCAGCTCTCCCTGGATGACCAAGCCTCCATTGACTCGTCCTTGAGAAACACTCTCAACTCTGCTGTTTGTCCTATCACATTACTGTTTTATGGATGTACCATTAATAATAGGCCAGTTAATCTCATTACTCATTCTTTGAAGAGTTCTCTTTCTTGGTTAGTGAATTTTATTTGTGAGAATATGCTTGTTGTTTACATTATAATGAGGGGGGTAAATAAACCTCTTTTCCATTTTAATGCTTTATTGGGCTAATTAAATATGTTTTAATTTGTTTACTTTTGGTCTCTCGCAACAGTGTGTGGTTGTGTACTTTGGAATTTCAAAAGTAAATTATTCATGTGCTAGTTGTAGCTATTGTATTGACCTTCAAACACTTGAAGTTTTATACTTTATTTAATTTTTAACCATTTTCATCTTTAAAATAGTTGCTGGCACTTTCCACAAATAAGTCACTTTGATGTCCAATTACTTTTTTAAGCATTAGAGGCAGAAATCCTATTAGATATGTTAGATAAACTATTATATACAGGTTGGGGAGTAACGAAATACATGTAACAGGATAAAAAATTTAAAATACAAAATATAAGTAACTGTTTTCCATAATTGGTATTTAGAATACAGTTACATTCAAAATGTATTTTGATTACTGAAGAGAAATACTTTGCATTTTATTGTCACTTGTTTTATTTAATATTTTTAATCCTTTCAGATGTAAAACATTTATACATATAAATGATGTGATCCAAAATGCATTTGAACAGTGGTGAAACAAGTTTGGAGCAGAAGAAACCGAAATAAACCTTGTGTAAATTGTCAGCTTTACGCTAAGCTAAAATGCTATTTCTAGCCATTTTACATGCACATGTTACCAGGCACGAGTTTTTATAGACAAAACAAGTGAAAAAAATCTACAAGTGCTGAAGAAGTAATCCATAGTATTTAGAAAACATTACTGACCTTGAGTAATCTAATGGAATACGTAAACAATTACATTTTACAGCATATATTCTTATATGATTATGTTTGTGAAAATTGCAACATTCTTGTCACTTCAATGGAGAAAAGGGAAACAGCAGTAAAATTTAATGCAATTTATACCTTCCAGTTGTGAAGATGCACTGTTTTTCCAAGCAGCCGATACGTAATTTAAAGAAGCATTTAAAGGTAAGACCCATATGAAAATCATGTTAGCTAGAAAAGCTCAAATTTGTCATAAGTGTTCCTCAATTCAGCATCAGATTACAACAGTTTGAATAGAAACAGTCTTTCGATTGTTTTCGCGGGAACAGAAGCAGAGAAACGACCACTCCCCCTGCAAACGGTGAGTATTCCGGAACACCTACTGTAAAAACTTTAGTGTGACTTCTCACTTCCATCTTAACATCAGGTGAAACTCTAAAATTGTTCTCTGAAATGCATTGTAATGTTGTAATGTTGTAATGACAACACTAATTGGGATTGCATTTATTTTTATTTTTTTTGCTGAACAAAATCCTAATTGTACACATGAATACCAAATTAACTGAAAAAGTCCTTAGGGGAAAATGCAATGGATAATTTATCTGATTTTGATACTTATTATAAATGTATTGTTAAGAACAGTTCAAAAGTATGGGTGAGGGAGAAATGTAACATTTGAAAACATTATTTTTCAATATTTATAATATTATTATTTATTTTTTTATTCATATTTTTTTATATTTTTCATTAAAATCCTCCTTAAACGTAAACATAGAATCACCCATAAATGTTAGCTGGTGATGTTTGACTGTGGATAATGAGCAAGCAGAAGACAGACACTGGAGGCACTGCATTAATAATAATAATAATGAAGATGAAGAAGATAGTCTGTGATCTATCTATTGCAGTAGGAAGTTAATGAATGGTCAATGCCAATTAGTCTACATGCTAACTGCAATACATGGCAACATTTTACATGGTAGTGTTTTTCAATCTGAGGAATATCCTGTCATAATTTGTTTAATGTTAACCAAGACATAATTCAGTGCATCTGTTCTAACTGTATTTGCATGATGAGAAAATAAACTATTTCTGTAACATAGCAACTGATTTGGTTAAAAATGCAGATTTGTTCTACATTTGAACCTATTCTGTTTTCCTATTAATGTGTCCTGGCAGTGTCCCTGTTTTTCATGTTTCAAACAATCTGATTACATTACTTTCTTATCAAGGTAACTGTATTATGTTAATGAATACATTTTAACAAAGTACTCTGTATTTGTAACAGATTACATTTTAAAAGTAACCCTCCCAGCCCTGTTTATGGAAATATAAATTTATCAATAGCTATAAACCAACTTTCAACCCCTACTGAACGATAGCTTAATTTGGGCTACATTTGCAACCTTGTTACATGCAACCCTGAATTTCAGGCCCTATTTTGTTCCTTATTTATTTAGCAGTATTCACTATCATTTCATCTTTGTTTAAACCCAGAATACCAGATATACAAAGCAGGTGGTGTGACACTGAATAAATCCCCATAAGATGTGAGCAATTATTATCACCATCACAATCTAACTTATTTACAAAACAGAATCAGTATCTCTGCCAAGCCTTAACACAAATGCCTGATCTCACAGTAATATTTCTTACAGCTTAACATGACCTCCAAGGATTTGTCAACAACAGCATGATGTTCCAAAATTCTCAAATTCTCAAAAGAATGAGTTGTTCACATAAACTTACTATGTCCAAAAGTGCTAAATGAACACCCAGTGAAAGCTTCCTTCAGCTTTGCATAAGCAGCTCCAACAGATTTTGTGACTAACAATCTCATTTGAAAAATCTCAAAAAGGTTAGATGTTAATAACAAAGTCTCTTTTCTGCTCACTGTAATTGCCATGCAATGTTGTGCAACTGTGACACAGTCTAACACTAATAAAAAAAGGATAACTGCAGATTACTATCTAAACTCTTTTAGTTTTGTTTGAAGAAAGAAAAAAGTTAAACCTTTAAATATGAATGGTCTAATTTGAACAATGTCAACATGACATGGGTAAAGCTAAAGAGAAAACATCTATACTGATTATGCTTTGAAAATTTTGTTTAGTTTCCATCTGTATTGAAATAATGCACAGTAAAAGCAACTATTCGCAAACTATAGACACAACAAGTGATGAAGTAAGCTTCTGTGTCTTCACAGACATATTGCTGAGCCTGGCAGCACATATATTCAAATGGCAGTGTGTTTGAAGTATGAAGGACAACACAAGCACATTCGACTCTTGCTTTGATGTGGTGGCCTCACTCATCATCTATTCCTGAAGAAACTCTTCATCACAAATACAACCAAGTAAACATGAGCACAGCATTGTCAGTGTCAACATGATTCTTTTGATCTATTCAGTAACTGCAATAAATAACACAAAAACAATGGTCATAATCACAAAAGAACACGCAACAGAGCGGATCATTTTAGTGTTAAAATTTGCTTATTTTTCTTAGTTTACCATTTCTTACAGAAAGACCTTAATAAAAGGACAATATTCATCTAAACATAGACCATTAAGATCATTCAATTTACAGATATAAACCAGACATATTTGGCCATTTTGAAATTTAAATATTCTTGCTTTGCCGATTAATAGTCTCATCTTCAAAATGCAACGTTTCCTGCTATTTTGTATTTTATGTTCATGTTACATTTTCACTGTTACTTAACATGTGTTACTGACAAAAACAGTCATTCTCCTTTAAATGAAGGTAAACAAAATGTTTTTCACATGAAATTTTAAGCTGAGATGTCTGTAAAAATATGTCCGTAAAAAAAGATTTCTTCCATTGTAAAAAAAAATATATTTTTACAGAGAAAATACAGTATAATTTAACATTAATTTAGGTTTAACATGTGCGCCAGCGCATCTGTGCCGAGGGGAACCTCGGTCAGAGAATACAAGAGCGGGCAGTGGGAGGATTCCCAGGAAGCAAACAGGTCTACCTGTGTCGAAGGTCAACACCGCCAACCTGCTCTCCATTGCTGCGATCGAGAGCTCATCCTTCTCACGAGCTCTGAAAGAGACATTAAACTCACCCTGAGGCAAGCTACCTGGCTCATCCCAGAACTTGACTTCGGCAAATGAGCATGCTAGGGAATTGGAGGTCCATGGGGGTTTTCCCGTTGGAACCACTCCCATTGGGGTCCCCAAATCGCCCCCAGCACTAACTGACCCGGCCTCGGACCCGTAGGTAGAAGGCCTGGGGCGGGGAGCGTGTGGAGTGGCTTTCCCTTAGAAGAAGGTATGCTGTTACTGCAACGTTGCCATGGTAATATTATCGCAGTGAGAACACGAACCATCCACGAATAATGCCTCAATGTGACTATGACCCAGACATGTGAGACAGCGTCGTGGCCATCAGAGGCGAAGAGATAGTGACCGCATCCTAGAACTACACACAGACAGAAAGGCATCTTTAAAAAGATGCTATCCGTCAGTGCGTACACTTATAGAAGGAAATATACTATTTTCTGCAAGAACGTATACTCTTTCAGTTGTCGAAGTGCCTAGGGGCATATTCTGCATCAATCTGAAATGCGGCATTTATCCAACAGCATATGCTTCTTGTTGTGAAGAGAATGGAACGGAGGTGGAACTCGCAGCTCCACACCACTCGGCTCTGAAGAAAAAATCTGAATGAGTGATTGCGAGCCAGCTCCTTTTATACCTGAATTTCTGGGGAAGTGGCATGCAAATTCCACTCACCAATTCCCATTGGCCTTTTCTGAAGAATCAGAGGTGTTTGGGTCTCCCAAGGGCGACCCCTAGTGTCACTACAACGACACCACGTCCAGTGAGTGACAGATAGGGAAACAATAGTCTACAAATATTTTTTTATGCAGAGGGAATGTCAAATGTTTAACAGGAAGCTAAGATGCTTTCCGTATATCCTCTTGTTCAAGCTATTTTCTCAGTGAATGACAAAAACTTTCCTTCAGAAGGATGTCAGCACCCGGCGGATGTCACTATTATCATTTATCCAGCTAAAGCCTCAAACCCATCCTCTGTCCGTAAAAATCAGTTCAGCTCATTTCACACTTGGAATGGCTTACTGTCAGCTATTCAGATCAAATCTGAATCAAATTCATGTACTGGCTCGAATAGCCAAATATTTTTATCAGCTAAGTAACCTTGCTGTATCACACTCTGAAAGGTTATGAACAGAATCTATGCCTTGAGCCATCCAATTTGCCTTTCCTTGCTGTATAACTGTGCCAACTAGATGCAGAAGGGCCTCCCAAGAGATGCCAATGAACTAAAATTCCAAGTAATGTGAAATGGAGGACCTGCTCATTCTTTTCAGATAAATAGAGGTAAATGTATACTAATGGAGGATTTCTCATCAGCCTATAGTTAAGTGGGCCATGCTGAGAACCCCCCAAAAATTTTAAGAATTGAACTAACATAAAACTGTGTAATTACTGTCTGCAATTTTGCTCCTCCCACTTGGAAGCTAAAGTCGGGGATGTCAGTAAACTAACTGTAAATGCAGTTCTCCATACAGAGACAACAAGGCTTTCTTGAATAACCTTTAATGGAGCCTGGAAGAGAAGAAACTTCTCTGGAATACTGCTTGTAAATCCCTGTTTGGCCGACATCATAATGTATGTGACAAACTCAAGTTATTTAATATAATGAAAATTGTGGCACTCTGTGTATTTAGCTGCTGGACAGTTTTAAGTACTGGCCATTTTTTTCTCACTCTAAATTCCTCCAGTCCTGGCATGATTGTATTTGCATTGCAAAAATCTCATACAAAATCTTGTATAGTCTTATAAAACAACATATTAATTCTGCAATAGCCTTATATATTGTATTGAACACCATGACGATCTATTCTAACAAATAGTACACACTGTACAAAAACTACAATTGCAATGGACATAAATAATATTGGTAACATTTTACAATAAGGTTGTACTACTTATTGAACTACATTAGTAAACTATATTAGTTTACATGAACTAATAATAATAATAATACTTTCATAGCACTTTTTAATATTGGTTTATGCATTTTGAACAAACATAAACACACATCAAACCATGATATTTTGATAAATTAACATTAACCAACATTATTAAATGCTGTTAAAAATACACAGTATATTGCTCAGTATTAGTTCATGAATCCTAATGAGTAAAAAATAGAAACTTGTTGCAGTCTTATCATAATGCTGCAGTACATTTTATTGGTAAGACTTTACAATATGTTTGTACTGTATGCTAGTTACTGTAGCCCAACAGTTAACATGAACTACAATGAACAATACTTTAAGAGCATTTGTTAATATTGGTTAATGTTTATTTAGACATTTACTAATATACTGTATGTGTGTGTGTATATATATATATATATATATATATATATATATATATATATATATACACACAATCCACATAATCTTGTTAAAATAAGGAGATGTTAAGCAGAATGCAAGCTTCAGTAACCATTCACTTTCGTTTAATATATTTTTTTCCATATAACAAAAAATCTTTTATGGGTGACATTAGAAATTCATACCAGTTTGGTTAGCTATTTTTTGAAATGATCTCATACTGTATGTGATATTTAGTTTCAATGGGTTTCCCATGGTTCTGAGAAATGCAAATTAACAGCAATAAAGTGCAGGCACACACAGTAAACATGAGAATGACAAACAGTTTGCTTACTCTCTCAGATTCACAAAAACACCACCAGCCTAAATCAGACTCCTGAGTGTTCTCTCACACAGATCTCAGCACTTTTGCTAACTGATGACACAGTCACTGTGCCTGGAAGCTGATTGAATGACCATTTCAAGGTGTTATCCTATAATCAGAAGCCATCAAATGTCCTATGCTTTATGAGAGCATAATTTTGATGATGATGCTAGTAACAGGACCATATGGTCATTCTGCAGTCAGGGACCTCCCACGAAATCTAAGCATCTATGTACTTGCCAAACATTTGTGGGGAGGAACTGACTAGCAGAGTAAAGATTCAAGCCTACCAAAGAAAATAAATTAAAAGGAAATGATCTGGGATATGTAAATTAATTTGCATAAATATTAACGCATGACAGTCAATGTTAATTAAATATGGTGATGATTTAATATGTTTTGGTAATATCATAATGTATACCAAAAAGAGAAGATGCAGTTATAATTAAATCCTTTTGATTTGTTTTCAGCTATTGTAAAAATATTCAATATGCTCAAATCGGAATAAGTGTTATACAGGCAAAACTGGCCTCCCAGCATTTTGAATATGTAAATTTCAGTGTTCACTTATTAATATACACAAAACATTTCAGATCAAGTCGAGCCTTGAAATGTCTGTTTGTCCATGTGATCAATTACAGCAATGCACCAGATTGCTCTGTAAACACAGTAGAAGCTACAACCCAAATATAATTTCAATGTAGAATATCAGGGCTACCATTTCCTTATACAATTTAATTTGAATTTAATTGAAAATGCACACAATTTTTGATAGTTCTGTTCAACAGGATAATGTGCAGGAGAAATTATTTTTAGTGCCATAAGACAACCTGACAATATTCCTTTGGAGAAATGGCACCTATATTCAAGGAAACTATAACATTCATTGATTTTTGTATAGTGCTGAATAATATTGCTTCAATAGGAATATAGTCAAAGTGGTCACTATTTCAGAACAATCAGATGTGGAGTGAATGTCCTAAAGTGTTACAAAACAGATTAACTGCAAAGACGAGGGCTTGAGAGATGGTAAAAGAAGTGCTATATTTTGTGCTGTGTAGCACCTGAAAAATTGTTATCCATTTTGTCTTCTGGCATCCAACACCAACTAGACATTTACAAGTTATCACACACAGAGCTGTCACGCATACTCCTTCCTTTCAGAGACAATAATGGGCCTGTGTATGACATGGAAATAGATGGTGCATGTATGCCATTTATGTACATTAGCTAACATTCAGCAAGCAACCGTACATGAATAAAGATTTAAAATGACACCACTATAAAATATTATGTAATATATTATAATATTTAAGTTGAAAGTGTTCCAAAAAATAATTATGAAAGGTGGGCTGAGATCCTATTTCAAAGTGGACAAAGAAGATTGAAGAAGATATGGACAAGATATGTTTTTCCCTCTTTGTTTCACTGTTTTAAGTATTTATTTGTTTGTGGTTGAAGTGAAAAAGGTTTTTACATTGAAACCTGTTTGAGTAAAAACATTAGTCTCTAGATTCATGTTTGCGATTTATTGTGAAACGGCAGGCTGTTAAACACAATGACCACATTAATGGACTGTACGCTCAGTTTCAGTTAAAATATCCTATATTTACTGTGCATTATCACATTGTGAATTAATGGATGAATCCAAAAACCAAAAGATGCTTTCTAAGGCTTTATATGGAGTTAGGATGAAAATAAGGTGCATTTCAAGCTGTTCTGAGACCAGTGCAGTCAGACAGTACACTGGAGGTTAAGTAATACACTAAAAAGGGAGCAAGGAAGCAAGGGAGCATCCTATAGCTCTCTATGCAGCTAAGTGCATTCACTCCTAAAATCTGACCAAAAGTTCAGTTTCAGGCTGCAGATGATGTTTGGAACACAACATGTTTGGCAGGAATGGTACACTGGTAATCAGTACATATATTCGGAATTTATAATGTATCATTTTATTTTAACATCGTTGGCAGTGATTTGATGATGCTGGCCATTACTTTGAATCAGAATTAATTATGCTCATTTCTGATGTAATATCTGTTATGTCAGAGGGAGAATGGAAAAAGCACACAACACAGGGGTCACAGGATGTTAAAAAACTGAAAATAAAAATTGTGTTAAAAGGTAATCAGCATTCAGAGGCTGAATTGTTTGACTTTCATCCAAACATTTCACCCAAATTTTAAGGACAATGTTATTGTATATGTAGCAGATGCTTGTTTTTTGCCAAACTATTTATCATAAGACACAACATTAAGTCAACTTCTGTGAATTCTGTCAAGCACAGATCTGTTCCTGAAATTTGTGTATGAAGGCAAAGGTGGAGTTTGCACGATTGCACATGCACCCACGTTTGCATGTGCACTTTATATAGGTATTTTATTTAGTCTGTGTAGTCTCATGTGGTTCTAGGTTTGTCCTATTTTGTTTTATGTAGCGCCATGGTCCTGGAGGAACGTTGTCTCGTTTCGCTGTGTACTTTACTAAATGTATATGGTTGAAACGACAATAAAAACCACTTGACTTGACTTGAGTTTGGGCCTCCAGAGACCAGAGCCCAAAACAAATGTCAACAAATAGAGTGCATGATTATTTATTATTATTATTAGTAGTAGTAGTAGTAGTAGTAGTATCATCATTATTAATATATTATTAATATTTAATAATATTTCCCCATGGGGAGCTTTCATGTGCAATGCGACGGGATCCCAGAGGGCTGTTATGTTTGAATGAAATTCAATGGAGCAGATGCATTAGCACACTGAATAAACTGCTTTGTGTGGGAAGAGTTTATAACATAATAATCCCCACTAATTTTCAACAAGTTTGTCTTGATATTTCATTCATTTTTCAGAAAGCTATATTTGGAGTCTGCTATGCAAAATCTGTAGTTTTAAAATAATCAATACTATTTTGCGATTTTGTAAAATAGCCTCATTTGTTTCTGCTGTGTTGTTGCTATTGTTTGATGTATGTCTGACGCATACTGTACTTTTTAGAGTACTGATATTCAGAAATTGCACAAATTCATCACGTTTAAAGGCTGAACACTCTGAAAGGCTGCCAGTGCATATTAATGTTTTTTTTTTCTTTTTTTTCTTTTTTTTGCTCATTGCTTGAAAAGAAAATGCTGGCTTTGCAAAAACTAACATACAGTAGGCAGGTATCATTATGTTAGTCTTTAGAGGGAGTCTTATTTATATGGATTTGATTGATATGAGCTTCACAAATAATCCATCAATCACAGAGGCTTTGCATCCCATTGGAAAATGCAATTCTAATGGATGTATTTTACAAGGGAGTCTTACACCCTTTAAAGTCAATATTAAATCAGAATCGGCACCTTTTTAATGCCTGAACATTCATTCAAACTGCACTTATTCTGCTCAATCCATTGGTGCATATTTTCTAAATAAAAACAATTATCATAATCTATCAAAATGTAATACTTGCCTCTGCCATTAAAATATTTTTTTTTCGGGTGATGACAGACAATTACTCTTACTTTTTCAACTCCTCCCCTCTAACCACCTGGAGCCATTCCCACGTTTCACAATCCAGTCAATTCCTGATGCATAAAATCCCATCCTATGCTTTTTTCTCTTTAATATACAGTTTCACTAGAAAATTTGTCAGATTAAGGTAGTAAACTCAGTTCCAAACAGTGTTTCACATGAACTTTAAAAAAAAATTGCCATAAAGCCAAGACCCCTCAAGCACAGCCATAACATTTGACATTTGGCCAAGAAAAGAGCAAAGAAACATGAATAAAGATGGACGCAGGCATTCTCCCCTCGAGAAATTCCTGGAACTCAAGATGGCTTCTAAGTTGAGGGAACAATGGTGATGAACTTGATGCACTGTGACTACTGATCGACTTAAGCAAGATTCAAAGTGAATAAAAGGCCACACTATGACGTGGAGATACAGAGCTTTCTGTTGTGCCCTGGCATCAACAAAGGGGCTTACTCTTCTAAACCTCCAATAAACAAGGACTGTTATCTTCAATGTCTTGATGATTATTTTGATTGCAACAATAAAACAAGAAAGTTTGTTCAAGACAAATTTCTCTGCAAAGATCAATAAAGATAACGATAAAAAAGAGCCATGAATAATTCAAGTCCACAAAATACTCAGCAGCATTTTTTCAGCACAATGATGCTATATTCAACACACTCACAAGCCAGACAATGAAGCAGCAATATCACACAAGCTAAAGTACTGTTGTACTGAAAATCATCTGTGATTCTGCATTCATAGCTGTGCAGATATTCAGTACTACAGCAGTCTTGATTGTGTGAAATTGCTTTTAAACAAATGTTTTATTAACAATAAGATATTAACATATCAGGTAACTTACATTTTAGAACAATATAGCTAGTTAGTTTGCCTATATTTGTTCTGCTAATGAAAAGAGTTCCAAAATAAGCTGAAGCAGAATCAACAGTGCCGAGCAACACACAGACTGACAGTATGGAACAAGCTGAGTGATACAAACAGTGAAGCACCCCAGTGCTGTTCTACTAAAGGTGCGTTCAAGAGATTTTGTAATTAACAGATTCCGACTTGTAAAAACCATTTACGTCTTTGAGAAACTTGTAATTCTACAAAAGCTCAGACATGACTGTTGTGATGTCATATAAAAAGAAAAAAATCAATACAACAAATAATCTTGATTACCACAAAAATCAAACAAACAAAAAAAAATAAAAAATCAAAAGGTTAGAGTGAGGCACTTACAATGGAAGTTAATGGGTCCGATCATTGGAGGGGTTAAAGGCAGACATGTGAATCTTATAATTTTATAAAGATTTACAATAGTTCTTCTGTTAAAATTTGCGTATTAATTGAGCTGTAAAGTTTTTTTAAAGGTCAATTTAGGGTTTAAGGTATTATGTTGTCATGGCAACAAAGTTTAGATATAACTTTGCACAGATAGTAAGTGGTGTTATCACTCATTTTGTTTACGTCTTGTGGCTATATTTCTGAAACTAGTATTTTAACATTTATGGATTGGCCCCATTTACCTCCATTGTAAGTGGTTCACTGTTACCCAGATTTTTGCTTTTTTATAAATAGAGGGACAAGTCGGAATAATTTGTTTCCGCAAATGCTGTCGATTGAGCTTAACTTGTCTTTGAGCCTGGAATGTTCTTTTAATGGTAGTTTACACATATTTTTGTTTGATATAAATATTTTAAATAGCCACTATTACCTGGAGAGTTTTCTTTGTTCTTAAACATAGTACAAGAACATATAAAGGTTAATTATTTAATTAATTAAGTTATTAAATAATTTGCTGTGAGTTTGTAAGTCGCGTTTTCCCATATATCTGCATTGTTATTCAATTGGTTTTCTATGTAAATATACATAGACTATACACTAGAAAGATAAAGTTTTTTCGTTGTTGACATGTCAAGTTAAAACATAACTTTATTTTTAAAAAATATGTTTCTAGACACCTGCATTCTATTTTATTCGTTGTGCTGCATCTAGTGAGAAGCATTTGGGACCCAAAATGATAAATGAAAGACCCAAAATGATAAATAAATAATCTCAGTCTTCATTCTTATTAGTAACCATTCACATTTCTCAAAAAAACTGTGATTTTAAGTTACAGTGGGTAGATATCATCACATGTGCATGACTCAGCACAAACAGACTCTCTGTGGATTTGCACTTCATTAACATTAGCTGAATCCCCCTTTCTTGTTTCGCAACATAATCTGGAGCCCTGGGCCTGACAAGGGTCATTTGCACAAAGTGACAGATCAGTCCCCAAACAGATCCCAGCACGAGGGACTGGACCCTGCAGTGCAGCTAGGCAAGTTTCTTCCCCAACAATGGTCAGGCAAAAGAGCAAACGGCCACTAATGTCTGAGGGCAGACTGGTGGTGGATAGAGAGATAGAGAATAATGAGAAACAGCCCCGAGAAGTTGCTCATCTTCTACAGCAGGGCTTCATTTGTGACTACTTTAGGAGACACAATTTGGAGCGTATGACTTTGAGCTGCAGTATCACATCAAGTCAAGTGTCACTACGCCTGGAGAGGAGATGATACAGAAATATAGAGAAGAAACAGCACTCTTGCAAATAAGAATGTGGGATTGCTTGTCACTTTTATGGCCATAATACAGAACAATGAGCATTATGGAGACCTAAAAAGACCATCCATAAAAGTACTTTATAATCTTCCTGTGGCATAAAATAACACCAAAAAATTAAACATTCTGTCAACATTTACTTACCACCTTTTTCCAAACCCATATGACTTACTTTCTTCCATGGAAGAGAGATGTTAGGCAGAGTGTTAGCTTCAGTCGCCATTCACTTTCATTGTATGGTCAAAACATGCAATTAAAGTGAATGGAGACTGAGAATATACTGCCAAAAATCCCATTAGTTCCACAGAAGAAATAAAGTAATCTGGGTTCGGAAAAACATGAATGATGACAGAATTTTTCGGTGAAGTATTCCTTTAAATTATTTCAATAACAATACTTCTAATTACCACCAGATGAACATGATTGCCTTATTAGTGTTAATAAAGGTATTTAAAAGAGTGTTTGGATGTAAATGGGTGCCTGACGGTATATTGTAAAAGTGTGCAGATCTATTTTGTAACAATATTAAATATGGACGTCAAATAGACTCATCAACAAAATTAGAGTGAAAATAACACACATTAAATAGCTTTAACGCTACCTAATTTACACATTTGGCAGATAATTTTATCCAAAGCAACTTGCTTTGTATTCAAGGAACATATTTTATCTCTCTATGCATCATCCGAGAATCAAACCCACAACCTTGGCATTACTTGGACTATTCTCCATGAGCTACACTAACTACCTCATCTAGTCAACAAACATATCCCCATAAAACATAGCTTTAAACAATCTGACAACAAAATCATATGAACTTGAAAACTGGAGCAGTGAATAAATTGTGGCAGCCTCTATAATAGACTACCTTTGGTGCGAAACTAACCTTGGCATCCCATTTTCCCAACCGCAGCAACACTGACATTTGAAATTTGATGTATTTTAATGATGTGAATGAGGCTTACACTTTCTAGTCAAACTTTTAGCAAAAAGTGCCAAATTTTTTAAATGGATCCTTTTGACTATGTACAAACATTGAGTCCTTATAGGATCAAACAAACGATTTAATCTTAAGTGTATTTAAAACTTTCAAACATACTAAAGTGTCGAAAAGCCTTTGCTTACACACTGTTACATTAGTAGTGATCAAAGATGTATCATCACACAAATGACTATTCAAATGTTTTATTTCAGAACTGTTTGCTGATATTATAAAGTTGTATCAAATATATCTACCTATTCAATGGTCACTTTCAACCAACACTTTGTGTTAATAAACAATGAATCCAAACAGTTACTGCAATATAACTACAATCACCTAATGCCTGCTCAAGTGCATTTAATGTGCAACACCATCATAATTATCCATTACACAAGTCTAATATGTTTTTACATTTCAAAACACTTTACTTTCATCCTCTGCGAGGCAGAATTTTAAACACTGGTGTTATCATAAAGTATAATCAAGCTCATGTTTTTGCTGGCTAGCTGGATATCATCCCGCAGAGTGCAATGAACCAGAAAACCACTTTTTCGTGATCCTCTCATTGTCCCCATTCAAAGGCCACGCTTTGTTGCCATACACTCTACCAGGCTTGAGGGATATCAAAGACGACCATTTATTTAGGACCCACTCCGCACAGATCTTTTATGTTGTAGTTTGTTTGAAGACTTATATCGTTAAATGTTCATCCGGGAGGGCAGAATCTCCATTCTGACACTACAGCGGGTTGTGAGCTCTTTTAAAAACCTGTGATAGCAATCCACTAAAGCCTTCAACCTATAAATAGAAGCTTTCAGTGTAATCTTTGGAGTGGAAAAAAAATAAGCTGGTGGATATAAGCTTCTCTAAACATGCAGATAGCTGAAAGTTGAATGTATGTTCCGTTAGAAGCGTGAAACATTACTTTTTAATAGTAAAGCTCTATTTCAAATGCCGATGAAGGTAACTTTATACAAAAATGCTGTGAAGTGGAAATTCTGTTTACAATGTATATGATAGAGTGATATGCAACAATAAAATACTCACACAATAACTGAATAATTGCAAAATAATCAATGGCTTAATCTCAATTTCAGGCTTGATTCCTATTTAGAGCATCACAAAGAGTCTACAATAAAATTAAAATCACTCTAAGCTACCAGATCATAAATGGAATATGACACAGTTTGGAATGGAATGTAAAGCTTATGTGAAAGAGGGATGAAAAAATAAATTGGGGGCCTACTTAACCTAACTGAACCTTGACAATTTTAAAGCACTGTGTTCCACTTGATCTGGAAGGATGCCACTTTCTCCCTAGGGGGTTATTATTTTCAGCAAGCCATGATGGTTATTCTCTCTCTCTCTTTCTCTCTTTCTCTCGCCACCCCATTATTCATTATTTTTTAATCACTGTGTTGAAATTAAAGTGAAAGTGTCTGCATCCATTCCCAGTCAGTCAACTCTGTGAGCTTTTGTCCTCTCACAGTATGCTGGGTCATTCCTCTCTCCAGTTGATCTCTATCTGTTGCCAGTTGTGAAATATTACAGATGCTAATTATCTGTAACGTCTGTGACCTCAATACAAGTCATAATGCATCGTTCCCCCATCGTTTGGTTAAAAAATGTTCACAGTTTTTTTGCATTGCCAATGAATTCCTGCAAAGGCATGTGTGGCAATCTGTTGCTGCCAGTATCCGTGGTGAGTCAAAGCAGAGCCAGCTGATGGACGTGTAACAAGGCACTCATCATTCATGAAGGCCAACAGCAGCATAACAATTACATTTATAGGCCAAAAGGCTAAGTATGGTGTTTCAACTATAGTAAATGACCCTCTTCAATTTAAAAGCTTACCTAAAAATGTAAAACAGTATTATGCCTCTCAGTAACCAAAGCATATTTTGAGGATTCAAACTGTACATTAGTTATTTTTATTTCTATTTGAATACACAAAGCCCTCTTGTTTTATTAGTAAATGGCTGAAACATGTCACACTTCTGCAGGATTTTCCTGGTGAATAGTAGAACTTAAGATTGTTATAAATAAAACAGAATGCATTAAGTAAATATACATTACACTTATTACCTCTGTAACTTAACATCCAAGAAATTAAATTATTAGCAACCGTCCAAGAAAATCCATGTAGTATTACACTTCTGACATATCAGATCAAATAAGAACATAAAATACATCAAGTGAGATCTTAACTGTTTGGTGCAACCAGATATCTCAAAAATCTATCTAAAATTGAACAAAGAGGTCATAGATATCAGTGGCAGAGCTGTAATTGTGTTCTTTCATATGGAAAGGTGAAGGTGTACAAAGGGGGCACCCTAAACACACAGTATATTTAAGCTATGAAATGATCTCCAGCATTAAAGGCCAGCAGCTGTCATACTCACCTTCCTTGGATGGACGTCGCACCTCTGCACTCAGATTGCACACCTGCGCAGAACGCACCTGAGGAGTCAGGCATCCTTCGGTTTGGGGATTTAAAGGCAACACCACGTTACTGAGCATCAGCACGCTCTCCGAATCCCCATCGCCTAAATGCTGCGGGCATGTGCATTTAGCGTAGACTATTCCACACGATTCTGCTTTCTCTCCCTTCAAACAATTTTCCAACCACGTGCATAACACTTGACATCCAAACTGACTTGGATTGGCCTTGTTTAAAACCACAAACTCCACCACAGATCTTTCCTCTTCCTCTGTCTTCTTTATGGTCAATCCATTGTAATCGTATGGAAACACCCGCCGGAGCTGCACAAAATTTTTGTCATAATGCAAAAATACATAAAGATTCTTGGCATCATCACACAGATGCATGATGGATTCGTTGATCCTCAACAGCTCATTGATCTTCTCATGGGAGAAGTGATCAAACTGATAAGCCAGCAGAGAAAATTCGGAACAGCTCATTTCACGCTTGTAAAGTTTTAGGTAGATGCTGTATTTGGTAGGATCTGGGTTCTCTAACGTCCACGTGCAGTTTGTGAAGTTTTTGGGAAACATTTCATTTATCGAGTAAGATCCATAGATAACTCCTTTCACCAGCGTGGAACACCAGAAATCTTGGGCACCAGTATATCCAAACATAACCAGGAGATAGGTGGAAAATACATAAATCAACAGATTACGAACAGCCTTCATCCTGTCATTTGGCCTGCAAGAGAACCAGAGATACTCTAACTTTATTGTATGTCTGATGTATATTGATGCTTTGTCATGCTTTTTTGATATGACAACAATGCTTCTTGAATCTCCCAAGCTTTGCATAAAACAAACACTTACTTGTACTGTTCAGATGTGCTGCCTATTTTCAATCATGAACTGTGGATAAGTCACCATCTCCGTTTTAGAGAATCCCATGATTCTTTCCATGTGAATTTTACACATTTCGGATAAACATTGCCACCTTGTGGTGTTTATTAAATTGGGGGATAATAACTTTGGGCATCTGCACTGGCAGGATAAAACAGCGTCATAATATATGGTGATCAAATTGTCATTTCATACCATGATTATGCATTGAAATATATTTACTGTTAATAATAAATGAGAGTGTCGGACACAGTGATCAGTGCTATAGAATGTCTTTATAGCCCTTATATTCAGTCGGGACTCACTCATTAGGGAGGATAAAAAAGGCTGAGATTAGATGGCACAAACAAAATATATTTTTAAAAGAAAAGTCATGATTGTTTATTCAGTCGACAGTATCCATGGTCTTGCAATTCTGCAGTTATCTACATTATGTCTGACCGCATAATACTATCTACACATCTTAGTCTGCTCAGACTCTGTTGGGATTTCTATTCGGTTTGGTTAAAAAAACAAACAACAACAACAAAAAAACATATACTTTTATTAAATGTCTGTCACTGTCAACAAGGGGAGTTCATGCAATTGCCTGATTGGCATATAGTGTCGTGGTTGATTTAAGATGAGAGCAGCATTAGCCTACTGAATGCACTCTCTCATTTCTATTAGGCAAAACTTTGATTTTAATGTGACGGGTCTATCTCTGCGACGAGCGGTTACGTTTCACATTTAATCATCATGTATGCTGTGTGAAAGTGTATTGGATTGAGAGAGAGACAGAGAGAGCGAGAGAGAGAGAGAGAGAGAGAGAGAGAGAGAGAGAGAGAGAGAGAGAGAGAGAGAGAGAGAGAGATCAGGGAGAAAGGCTATTCGATGCCCTTTTTGCATGAATTCTGCAGGCATTGCAGCTGTGCAGTATCACAGCACGAGCACACCCAATCTGAGCATTTTATTGGACATTTATTCTCATGCATACCTTGATCACTTTAAATGCGGCACCACTTGTGCGACATCACAATATGCGCCCAATACCTATACAGAGAGTTTATACATACGCACCAATATTGGCGCACATTGGAAACCATCGCGCGCTTCTTTCCTTTACACCCCCATCCACGTCTCGTCGCGCGCTTGCAGTGTAGACAGCTTTGTTTGTTCTTATTTTATTTATTTTTTTGTCGCGTCGCTTGAAACCCATAAGAAGTGGACCGTGATTGCCGATGGTTGGTGGGTAGAGGGGTCTAAATGGGAACGTGGTCAAATGAACCACCAAAAATTTATTATTGGTATAGAGTCGGCGCCGAAGCTCCATTCTATGTCATTTTGTCTGTCATCGCATAACTTCGCACTGACCCTGGTGTAACGTTCGAGTCCTCTTAAATATTGACGTAGTTTGTATTGCATTAATCAGATACAATGAACTTAAGATTTGTAAGATGCAATTAAGAGGAATAAACTTGGGCAAGGGCCATGTCGTACAAACCAACAATCTATCTATCCATCTACCTTTCTATAATAAGAACTATTATTAGGCTATTATTAATAATAATACTAATATTATTATTAACAATAATAATAGTAATAATAATAATAAATTGGACTTACCTTGCACTCTGAAAGCTATGGCTATTTTTCCCACATACTTGGAAACAACCTTTAGAAATGAAACGTGTCACTCCCTCGCGAATCAGTATCTCCCATCGCCGATGACAGAAGTCGCAATGAGCAAAAATGCATTAGACTCCAGGCTGGATCATCATCTCGCTTCTTTTTTTCCCACCTCAATTGAACCAAGTAATGAGAGAGCGCAACAGAAGTAAGCAACGATGCTTTCATACAACAGAACGAGGGCTAAAAATGTTATCTGCGAAATAAATGCGAATCTCGTAGGTTACTGATCATCAGTCGTTGTCTGCCCTTCCCTCAAATGATACTCAGGTTGGGTAGCAGGTATAGAGCACAATCCTTGACGGATGGAGGATGCAGCTGACTCGCTGTGGAGTGAGATGGAAAGCGCTTTCTCGCCGAGCCTCAGGACTGGAGCTGCAATATCACGTCACTGCCACTAAGATAAGGCACGTATGGACGTTTCTCACCATCGCACCCTCCTTCCCCTGGATAACACAAAAACTCTTTTTATTGGAAAACCAAGGCAGAGGAATGTCCCTCGGACTGGAACTAACTGCACGGTGTCTTTTCTTCAACCGCCGAATCATTTTTAAATGGACTATTTTATTGCAAGTCAACGAAGGCGCGTGGGATAATAACAAAGTCTTTGGAATTATTTTTTCACATGTGGCGTGTATTTATACGCAGATTGATGAGAACGGGTTGCGTGTGAAGTTGTTTTCTCCTTTTTCGAATATCACCATCATCAGGAATTGTTTTGGTATGAGAACAAGCAATTAAAAAAAATCTTATATATTCTTTGTAATATAAGTTTGAGCCAATGAGAATTCAAAAAAATGGGCATTCGTGATAGCTACAACCTTTTTAACTTGGTGGACTAAATAGACTTGGGAGCTACACATTTTTTCCACTCGGGTTTCTATTAGAGCTGTTGCTGAAGTCGGTAAGTTATAAAAACTTCTGAAGAGATGCATAAACTCGCAACGGCCATTGGTGGACTTTTTAAGTAGACTGTTTATCCCAAATGCCGAATGGAAAATAAATGACTCATTTGTGAACAGTGCAAGTCGTGTTGAATTATGCACCTGTATTTCACAGAGATCACGAGGGCATTCGCCGAGGGCATGCATTAGATAAAATGTTTATTTACCAGGTGAAAAATATGCATAATTTGTGGATTTGCGGTATTTAAAACTATTTTAAGAGCAATCAGCCTCCTTGAATGAAGCAGCAATGGCATTATTGATCCGAATCAGGTGCGCCGAATAAAGAGTTACACGAATTACGCGAAATATTTTCATGTGGGGAGAAAGACTATCCAGTGTTCAGTATGGCGCCTTTGATTATGTATAATTTTCGGCATCCGATGCTTGCCCAATTTCGCGCATTCAAAGGATTAGAAGAGTTGGAGATGGATGGAGGTCTCCGAACAGATGTTCACGTTGCAGTCGGAAGACTTTGCGCCATTAGGCGTGTTATAGAGCTGATTTCAACGTGCATCAAGCTACAGTGATTGGCAATGCTCTCGTCAAAGAATAATGAAATACAGATAGTGTTCCAAACAATAGTTTTTTCCCACAGTGAAATCAGCTTCTATTTTAAGCGCAAAAGGTATTGTGAGAACTGGTATTTTTACTGTTTAATTGTACTTTTCTTTTTTAAATCTATTTAAAAAGTGCTTCATTTAAAATAATAAAGAAGAGGTACAATGCAAATATTTATAGTCGTCTGAAGGTCATTTAGGGTCATTACCCAATTAATATCCAATATATGTGTCTAAATAGGTTTGAACATGCATGATCATTACATGATATAACTTATATATCCTCATATATACTTATGAGCCATAGCTCATGGCTTTTAAGATAGACATTTCCATATAAATAATAGATATGAACAACCTGCAGTAATATTTACATGGCATACAGATTAAATGATTCATATAATTACTGGGTTACTGCTGTAGTGCACTACATGGCTGGAGGAACAATGGCTCCATCTTATGAACTCTAATCAAGGCTTTCTTGTGTGTATTTAGCCTTTGACAAGGTCATTACAACATCAAACTAACTTGATCAGAGGGAAGCTGACCACAGCGCCGGTGCTTTGATCTCTAGAGGCGTTAGAAGGCCTATTTATTTCACCACGATAAACAAAAGCAGCATGGCTTAAATGTAAGATGACTTGGACGATGCTGACACATCCATTGTTTCTTTGACCTCGGAGAGTAGCTTCCATTATTATGTGCTTTAATGACTTTGCCTTGGGAACTGTCCTCATATTGTTTTGTAAATCTGGTTTATTTATTTGTCAGAAAGTTTCCAAACACCTGCTCTATTTATGTTCCTACAACGAGTGAACAAAACTAACAGGCCAGAGAGTTAATCAAGTGGAGAGTGGTTTTGTTGTGAGCTGTAATTCTTTGACCTGATACATCATTATTTAATGTTTAATGTGTCATTAAAAGGTTACACAAATCACAATTTGGCATTCAGATTCAAAATTAGTAAATTATGAACTAAAACTAAAGGTTTCTAAACATAAAGAGAGTATATGCTCTGTACTTAATGGTTGCTATGCCCTGCTTGCTTATGAATATTATCCTGCAATGTTTATGGATTCAAATGCAATATTTCTCAAATTAAGTAGGTTATTTGCATGGGTATATATACACGCAAAATGGCAACATATCTTAGAATTTATAAAATCATAAAAACTTATCTTATTATGCAATGCTCTGAAAGTCCTTCATTTGACATTCAACAGCACTGAAATTCTAATCAAAATATTTTAATGAAATATCTCATATAACTGATGTAAGTCAGTGCCAGTGACGACCATCGTGTAAAAACTTCTAAAAAAAAAAAAAATGTTACATAAACATTTCAGTGATAGGGTCTCATTTGTTGTGTTAAATGAGAAAGGTTTCCCACACAGTGCATGCAAAAGTCTTGTTTAGAAGCACCAAATTGGATAATTGACAGAGAAGCTGAAGTGTTTTCAAAACCACCAGGAGGTGTACAACACATTTATAGAAAGGACACAATAACTGCTGTCATTTATAAAGTTTATAAAAAGACATTTGACAATAGCAATCTGTCAAGATGTGCACTCACTAAGAATCAGTACTGATATAAAGCTCCAACTAAACAAAGACCCTGTCCCAATATCCTCACTTGCAGTTTACCCACTTGTCTTACCTATTTCCGATGTTTGGACCGACGTGTGCAAGTTGATGTAAAGACTGCAAGTGCATGTATGACTTTTGATTGCACATTGGGACACTCGTTGATGTAATGATATCGGCCCTGGTTGTTACAGCTGTTTTTGTAGTTGCACTCAGAAGACTGTTGTTGGTTGTGGTGACTGTTATAGCCTACTTAAAATAATAAATAACTAAATAGTTTACCCATCCTTTTATTTATCATTACACTACTGGTTGTTGGAAATTTATTGTGTTGTTGAAAATATATAAGTAATTAATTTTTTTTACAATGTTTCATGGCGTGAAATTAATTGAAAAAGTTAATTATTTTTGCTCATTTTGATCTTCAAAATATGTTTAACTATAAAATTATGTAGTTCATAATCCCTGTAAAATTTTAAAACCATTTCTTTTTTACTTTGCTTCTCAATACACTACATAAAATGTAATTTGTTGTTTTGTTTTTTTTACTTTATTCTATAAACCTGTGTGATCCATTAATAGCTAATAAAAGCCATTTCAATTGTGTTTGTTGCCTTGTCATTTACATAAGCTAAACAAAGTCTACTTATCAGTAAGTGGTTTCATACAACAAATAAAAAGTATTTCAATATATGTTACTTTAAATACATAAACGCATGTACAGATGAGACAGAAACAGTGGTAGTAGTTAACATTTAACATTTTTTTTACTAAATCGTAGTGTTGGGTTCGAATCCACCTTAGTCGAATCCAAGTCAAGTCTGAGTCTTTAAACAACTGAGTCAGAGTTGAGTCCGAGTCAGACTCAAGACAGAGTCCATAACAGGCCGAGTCGAGTCTGAGTCTGAATGAATCTGTTCCTGAATCTGAATTAAAATTGTAACTGTAAACTCAACATCAATATTTTAAGCTTATTTTAAACTTCACAAAAAAAAGAAAAGCAGTTTAATAAAAATGTAACAAAAACACCTCTGTTGCATTTCATATATACATTTTAATATTAGTATCCTGCTGAACAAACTTCAAAGTGGATTCAGAATGAAAGCATATGCTTTAGGTATATGAAGACAAAACTGTCCTTCAACACAATTCTTATTGTGTTCTGTTGACATTTCAATTATTTGTTGCTTTTCCCCTCCACTCAAACATAGACTAAAGAAAGTGAAAGCTGTTAGTCATTACAACCAAGGTTATAATGTTTCAAATTTTGACACATTTTTTATTTCTACTCCTCTATAAGTCTATACTGAGATTTATACTGATAAGTTACGTCTCACGGACTCCAAATGCTACATCCAAAAACACTGGAAAATCCCACTGATAGTATTAGGGCCATGTCGTCAAAGATATGATTTTCTAGTTAATTCGCGGGAAACTGCACAATGCAGGGCCATTCTGCGTGCTGCTCATGTTCCTAAATCCCTGATGCATCCATGTGTGTCTCGCAGCTGCTGCCACAGAAGATAACAAAATAATAATAACTGATATTTGCTTGAGCGGTTTAATTGCAGATTGAGTCTGCAATTAGTCTGAAATCTTTTAATACCAACCAAAGAAAATTTCTACTGAGTCTATACTGAGTTCTTCTTTAACCGCAAAAACATGG
This sequence comes from Moxostoma hubbsi, assembly GCA_032164185.1. Taxonomy (NCBI): domain Eukaryota; kingdom Metazoa; phylum Chordata; class Actinopteri; order Cypriniformes; family Catostomidae; genus Moxostoma; species Moxostoma hubbsi. Next base: position 8,331,408 of record JAVLUX010000034.1, read on the forward strand.
AGAATAATAATTCTTTGTCATAAATTTAACAGAATTGTCCTTCAGAAATGTCAGAGATGTAGGCTAAATAAAGATGTGCATAAGTGACCCAGTGATTTACAATTAATAATTAATAGAAAAAAACAAGTAAAATAAAAATGTCATAACCAACTAAATTCATCTCATTGATGATATACTTAACTTCTCTGAGAGCTTCCATGAACATGTGCAACATGTCAGACAAGTCTTACATCGTCACTGGACTTCCTGTTGCTGATGGCATGCTGCACGCTGTGTTTGTAGCCTGCTTAGCATTGTTTATTCTTATTCTCATACATTCATCGTTTTATCCTTTGACATTTTACTGCGTGTTTCAGGGTTTTCCGCTTTTCTACTGTTTCATCTGTGTGTATTTTACCTGTTGCTGCTGGCGCCTAGCTTGAGTCTGTGTTTGAAGCCTGCTAATTGTTTTAGCATTGCTTATATATCTGTTTTCAGCCTTTAATCCTTAACATCTGCCATTTATCAGCACGCATCAGGTTTCCCACCGCATTATTCTCTTATCGCGAAGCAACTGCCTTCATTTTCCACGTGCATCTGCTTTCTATTTTTATCGCAACTGTGTGTGCAACTGTTTTTCTCCTCTGTGTTACACAGATTATTGTATCGATCTCAAAGCACCGCTTATCAAGAACAACCAACAACAACAAACAATTGCGTGAGGGAGACATGCATCTGAACGCTAGTGGAGGTCAGTGAGAAAGAGAAGCCGGTAGATACTGTTTCGGATGCGGGTAGTACAGAGAGCAACATACACATTTTGGTTCCGGCTATAGAGCCCCCACAGCAGGGCATTTGGGTGACGTCTCGGTAGCATACTCGCTCAGCAAAGCAACACCACTCTATCAGATCTTGTAGTTACTGTAGATAGAGCTTAAATTGTTGGTGACTTCAACATTCACATATATTATAAAATAAAATTACACATTGGGATAAGCATTTATTATTGTTGATATTATCAATATTCTCAACTCACTTGGAGTCAGACAAAACGTAACAGGACCAACTCATCGGCATAATCGTACGCTAGATTTAATTCTGTCATATCGAGTTGATGTTGATGATATAGAAATTCTGCAGCAGAGCGATAACATCTTGGATCATTGCCTCATCACTTGTATGCTGCGATCAGCTAATGTTACTCTATCTACACCATGCTATTGTTCAGGTAGAACTATTCTTTCGACCACTAAAGAAAGCTTCACTAATAATCTTCCATATCTATCTCATACACTCATTAAACCCCAAAGCACAGAAGAACTTGATGAAATAATAAAAAATATAAATACATTCATCTCTAGCACTCTTGATAGTGTCGCCCCCTTCAATTAAAGAAAATTAAAGACATAAGCCCTGCACCATTGTACAATGATCACACTCATGCTCTCAAGAGAGTAGCTCGGAAAATGGAGTTCACGTGGAAAAATACAAAATGAGTATTTTGCGGTGCATGGAAGGATAGGGTCTGTAGCTTCAGACAAGCACTAAAAGTTGCCAGGTCAGCATATTTTAGTAAACTCATAGAAAATAACCATAACAATTCTATGTGTTTTTTTCATTACTTTGGCTAAATTGGTTAGGAATAAAGCCTCAGAAGATGGTGGTGGCATGGTGGCATAGTGGCTAGAGCACAGGGCTGCTAATCAGAAGGTCGCTGGTTAAAACCCCACGGCCACCACCATTGTGCCCTTGAGCAAGGCACTTAACTCCAGATTGCTCCGGGGGGATTGTCCCTGTAATAAGGGCTCTGTAAGTAGCTTTGGATAAAAGCGTCTGCCAAAATGCATAAATGTAAATGTTAAATAATCAGAAATAAAATTTGAATTATGCAATCATTTGTCATTGCACCTCAGAAAACAATGTCTCATAATTTTCCTCATGTGCAACTTCAATCCTTCACTGTCATAGGTCATGAAAAGCTAACAAAACTTATCGAAACATCAAAAGCCACAACATGTTTGTTAGATCCAATACCAGCTAAGCTCTTAAAAGAGGTATTTCAGAACCTTAGGGCTGCATTCGACACAATAGATCATGACATTCTCTTGAATAGGCTAGAGAATTATGTTGGCATTTGTGGAGTTGCATGTATTAGCATGGCTTAGGTCCTATTTAGCAGAATGCTACCACTTTGTATATGTAAATGAGGAATTGTCAAACCAACTAAGTAAAGTATGGAGTACCAAACGGATCAGTGTTAGGGCCTCTGCTTTTCTCCTTTTATATGTTTCCCATGGGAGATATTATCAGGAATCGTGGAATAAGTTTCCACTGTTACGCCAACGATACTCAACTTTAAATTTCTTCAAAACCTGATGAGATTTCACAATTCTACAAATTAGTAGAGTGTATCAATGAAATAAAAGATTGAATTGCCAGAACTTTCCTTCTACTCAATTCTGACAAAACAAATGTACTAATTATTGGACCAAAAACCTCTAAACATAAGCAGCTAAAATATAATATGACTCTCGATGGATGTACTGTTACATGTGAAGAATTTAGGAAGTGCATGCCTCCCATCTCACGAACCCCCTCGAGGACCTGGAAGGCTCCCAAGCGTTCCTGAGATGGACGACCCAGAGACCAAGACATTTGCTCCGGAGCTGGTAAGGAGATCAATCCATCCCCCGGTGGAGGGCCGGGAGGAGAATCCTCAGTTGTGTTTATTTTCTTTGCCACACCCACTTCGGGCTGCAATACCCACATTCTCAATAAAAGAGCAATTTCCTCTGTCTCTGGGTCACCTGGCCCGCAAATGACGTTCTCACGGCACCCAGGTGCCACGCCTCAACAGTCTTTACAAAGGTCACAGAGACAGCCCTTGCCCCGCTTCGGGAAGCAGGTGTTCGCATACTCAACTACCTCGATGACTGGCTCATCCTGGCCCACTCCCGAGTGTTACTATGCGCTCACAGGGACCAGGTGCTCAGGCACCTCAGCCGCTTAGGGCTTCAAGTCAACTGGAAAAAGAGCAAGCTCGCTCCGGTTCAGAGCATCTCTTTTATGGAGTTAGACTCGGTCTCAATGTCAGCAAACCTCACCAACGAGCATGTGCAGTCAGTGCTTAAGTGCCTCACCTCATTCAGGCCAGACACATGGGTCACCCTAAAACATTTCCAAAAGCTCCTGGGGCATATGGCATCCTCCACAGCGGTCGCACATTAAGGGAAATTTAGACTCTACACATAAACTGATTTTAATGTAATTGTTTCATACATTACGATTTATAATGGTGATCAGACTACTGAAAATAACTTTTTAATCTTTTAATTCATGTTATAATTTCTCTCTTTTATTTTTGGGAATTAGATTCATGTAGTGGTTATCATAGATAAGTGATGTATTTTAAAAGTTGGCATACAATTATAATGTGGCATAGGTTTTTACTTGGTACTCAATATGTCTCGGGTTACGTAGTGTAACCCTTGTTCCCTGAAAAAAGTGGAACAAGATGCTGCACTGAAAAGTGCTTTGGGAACACGTCTTAGTTGTAACCAGCTGTGAATATGTGTGCAACACGTCAATGAACATTGACTGGAATTTATAGCCTCAATGTAATCATTGGATGCACCTGGTGCAGGGCTATAATTAGATGCGTCACCGGAGCATCGTCAGGTATTTTGTCTGAAGAGCAGTCCCGGGGCAACCCAGTGCGTCAGAAAAGTGCAACATCTCGTTTCGCTTTTTTCAGGGAACAAGGGTTACACCATGTAACCCGAGATGTTCCCTTTACAAAAAGCTTCACTATGATGCTGCGCTGAAAAGCGCTTTGGGAACGAGAATACCCACGCCGCCGCACTGTGGCTGTCCGGACCCCCTACTGTTGTGTAGCGTGCTCACAAGTGCGTGAGAGGGCTCAGACATGGGCTTGAGATGCCGACTCAAAGACATAAGAGCCCGGAGTGGCATGAACATCCAAGCTGTAGAATCTAATGAATGTGTGCGGATCACAAACATGCTGCAGAGGGACCCCTCTGGCCAAGGCTTGAGAGGAGGTGACCCCTCTTGTAGAGTTAGCCCTGATGCCTACAGGCGAAGCGTGACCATGCGCCTCATAGGCCAGGGCAATAGCGTCCCTCACCCAATGCGACATAGTCTGCTTGGTGGCGGCCGCCCCCCTGTTGCGGCCCCCATGGCAAACAAATAGTTGCCCAGATCCTTCTATTAGAGGGAGCCCTAGCATTTAAAATGGTCTAGATAACCTCAGGTGAAATCCCTGTGTCCCTCAGTTGGTACCCTTCAAAGGCCAAACGTGAAGGTTCCACAGCTTGGGCCGGGGATGAAATATTGTCCCCTGTGCCTGAGACAGAAGGTCCCTCCTGTCCGGAATCGCCCAAAGCGAGCCATCAAGGAGAGACATTATCTCTGAGAACCATACCCTGTTCGGCCAGCGCGGCGCTATCAGTAAGAGGCAAGACCCTTGCTGGTGAACTCTGGCCAAGACTCCCGGGAGCAGAGAATCTGGGGGAAACGCATACAGGTGCATTCTGGGCCATGTATGCGCCATCGCGTCCAGACCCGGGGGGGCTGGGTGACTCAGAGAGAAGTAGAGGGGACATTGCACTGTCTGAGACGAGGTGAATAGGTCCACTTCTGCCCTGTAAAAATTGCTCTACTACCGCGGGGTGGAGTTTCCACTCCCCGTCGGTAATTTCTGTCTGGACAGTTAATCTGCTCCCACATTCAGGCATCCAGGGATATAAACTGCCCTGAGTGACAGGAATTTGCCCTGGGCCCAAAGGAGAATTCGACGTGCCAGGGAATTCAGATGGTGTGAACATAGACCTCCTTGATGATTTATGTAGGAGACTGCTTTTGTGTTGTCCACCCGCACCAGGAAATGTCAGCCTCTCAGATGCTGGAGGAAGTATTTCAGGGCCAGAAATACCGCCATCAACTCTAGGCAGTTGATGTGCCAACCGATCTGATGACACTCCCATTCCCCTTGGGCTGGACGACCACTGTCTGTCGTAAGCAGTCTGCAACAAAAAGACCCACCTAGAGTGGGACCCAAGGTAAGAAACCAGGGTCTGAACCACAAAGACAATTGTGCCCACATCGTGATCGAATTACATATAACTCCCACATAGGTGATTTCCTGGGTAGGAGAGAGAACGCTTTTTTTGATGTTGAGTCTCAGACCCAGAGAAACCAGATGAGCTAAGACAGCGTATCAGCCAGTCGTCTATGTAATTCAGAATGCGGATGCACTGGAGTCGCAAAGGAGCCAGTGCTGCATCCATGCATTTCGTGAATGTGCAGGGTGATAGGGTTAGGCCGAATGGAAGAACCCGATACTGGAAGGCTTTGCCCCTGAAAGTGAACCTCAGGAACTTCCTGTGCTGTGGCAGAATTTCTATATGAAAATATGCATCCATAAGATCGATCGTGACCAGCCGATCGTGACCAGCCAATCATGATGTTGGACTTGTGACACGACCGTCTTGACAGTTAGCCTCTTGAACTTCCTTACTGAGCGGTTCAAGCCTCGAAGATCTAAGATCGTTCTCAACCGCCTACCCTTCTTGGGGACCAGGAAGTATCTGCTGTAATAGCCTGACTCTTTCTCTGGAGGGGGAACACGTTCTATGGCCCCTTTGACCCAGAGATTTTGCAGTTCTTTCCACAGTAGACATGCCTGCTCCGGTTTCATGGAAGTGGAGACCACACCGTTGAAACGCGGAGGACGGCAAGAGAATTGAATTCTGTAGCCTTTTTCTACTGTTCTTAGGACCCACATAGAAACACCGGGCAGAAGTTTCCACACTGCCAGGTTCTCTGAAATGGGTACTAATTTCGACTCTTCCTGTTGAGGGGATGTCGGGTGTTCTGCGTCCTGGAATAAGGCAGGAAGCAGCAGTACACCCAACTTTTTGTTGGAAGCCTCTGCCTCCCGAAACACGGAAGCGGAAAAGGAGAGGATTCATGGGGGTACCGGAAGGGGCGAAGTGGATGGTACACGCACCACGTCCCGAGGGGAGCTACCCCCACAGGGCTGGGCGCAAGACCATCAGGGTTTTTTCCTTTTAGAGATGACTCCCCTGAGGTCTTGCTTTGGAGGCTGTCGAGGGCTATGAGCCTGTCCCCAGTCATTACAAGGGGGAGCACGACTCGCCACGCTCTGTTTCTGAGCCTCCCTTCTAGCAGGACCGGGGTGGGACTGGATGGCCGACGGCCCCGCCCCCTGAGTGCGGTGAGGAAAGAATTGCCCAAATGCTTCCTCATGGCTTTTTCGCCTCCTGGAACCTGGAGATAACCGTATTCATGGCGTCTCCGAATAGGCCAGAAGGCGAAACCGGGGCAATAAAGGAGGAAAGCTTTATCTTTGTCCTTGATGCCCGATATGTTGAGCCACAGGTGTCTTTCCGTGCTGACCAAAGCGGACATAGAACAGCCAATGCCACGGGCTGTCTGCTTGGTCGCACGGAGAGATAGGTCTGTGGCTCGATGAAGTTCTGAAAACGCTTCCTCGTCGAGCGCGGTACCTGCACTCAGGTCCTTAAGCAGATCAGCCTGGTATGCCTGTAACTCTGTCATGGTGTGCAGATAGGCTGCCTGATAGGCTCTCCCCACTAGCATGGAGGTGGTCCTGCATTGCTTCGTGGGGAGAGAGGGTATTTTCAGCGATGATGCCAAGACCGGTGAGAGATAACCTGCAAGTGTCTCCTCAACCGGTGGCATCATCGAATACCCCCGTGTCTCAGCACCCACAAAAGCCGAATATATCGACATCGAAGACACGTGGACACGGGAAGTAAAGGGAAGGGACTGATGAGGCCACCAGACAGAAATCTATCCTCCAATTTGGAGCATGTGGGGGTCTCTTGTTGGCATGGCCAGTCTATCTGAAGCCTGGCCACCGCACGAGTAACAACGTCGAGTAATTCCTCTGCTGTTTTATTATCATATACGGAATGCTCGGAGGTGGGTAACTCGAAATCTGCCCAAGAGATTCAAGGTCCCCCTCATGAACCGAAGAGGCTCCAGAGTGCGCTTTGAGATCATGGGAAGGACCAGCTGGGTCTGGGGAGAGAGCGAGCGAAAGGGACGGACCCGTCTCTCACTCCTCAGCCAGATCCATGCGAGAGCCCCACGAGTGAAGTGTGGGCGCTGACTCCCGGAAGTAAGCGAGGCGAACGCGAAGTATTTTGCCCAAAAGCAGATCGCAATGCTCGCACCCGCCTGCCACAATGCGAGAGCAGCATGCTCTTCCCCCAAACAAACAATGCATAACTGATGCGTGTCCCTCTCGGCCATAGAGCGGAGACAGGGGAACACGCATCGTTTGCCCTGATTTTTGGTCATTTTATTTATTTTTTTCAGAGAAAGGAGAAAGGAGAAAAGGTTCACTTGCCACTGCCTAACAGATTCTAACTCCTAACAGAGGAAAGAAAGTTTGACAGGCTTGTGATAGCACACAACACAGAATGGCTCTGAAGACAAAAGATCTGACGACGTTCCGGTGACGCATCTATTTATAGCCCTGCGCCAGGTGCGTCCAATGATTACACCGGCAGAGGCTATAAATTCCGGTCAATGTTCATTGACGTGTTGCACACATATTCACAGCTGGTCACAACTAAGATGTGTTCCCAAAGTGCTTTTCAGAGCCGCATCATAGTGAAGATTTTTGTAAAGGGAAATAACTACTCATGAGTACTTTTAAATGAGCTACTCTTTTATTCTTACTTGAATAATTTTTAGACAGCTACTTTTACTCTACTCACACAAAATTTTTTGGGAAGTAAAAGAACTTCTACTTGAGAATGATTTTTCAGTACTCTTTCCACCCCTGCAAAGAGGCATATAAAAATACACATAAATATTTAGGCTAGTATTAATGATGACACTGATCATCATCCCAACCAGTTGTAAACATTATATTGCACTTTATGTTGAATGTATTTATACATACACCAATAACATGTGCTTCACTTACGCTTTAGTGTCTGATTATAATATATAACTTATACTGAGAAGCTTTTCTTGACATCATCATGGCAAAGATGTGGCCATGGCTTGGGTAGGCAAGGTGTCGGCTCCTGAAAATTATGAATTCTGGGATACGCTTAGCTTGAATGACTGCTCCAAAGCGGTTTTCGGGCCAGTATGGATTTTGTGTGGGTCAAGTGCACTGTGACCAGGGTTGGGAAGTAAATAAATACATGTTACGGGATTACGTATTTAAGATACAAAATATAAGTAACTGTAATCCACTACAGTTAAAATTTTATAATTGGTTATAATTGGTATTTAGAATACAGTTACATTGAAAAAGTATTTTGATAACTGAAGAGATTACTTTGCATTTTATTGTCATTTGTTTCATTTAATATTTAGTCCTTTCAGATGGAAAAATGTATACATTTAAATGTTGTGATCCAAAGTGTTTTATTCATACGAGCAGACAGAGAAGTACGTTAGAAGTAAGTTTGGAGCACAAGAAATAGAAATAAACCTTGTTTAAACTGTGAGCTTTACGCTAAGCTAAAATGCTTTTTCTATCCATTTTACATGCACATGTTACCAGACACGATCATATTTTTTTGTCAAGAAAATTCACGTTGGATCATAATAATTTTTTTTTCTTGTAAGACCTTTGATATTAGGGCAAAAATCATTTTCGGAATAATAATTTTTGTATTGTTTTCCTGTTAAAATATACAAAAAAATCCATATAACAAGATCAATTTGATTTATCATGTTTTAGAAACAACACTGCATAACATATTTAGGTCTTTCAGAGAATGTATTTTTAACATGTGTATTTTATCTTACTGTACTGGAATTTTATAATCAAAAAAAGTTAAAAAATCTACCACTGCTGAAGAAGTAATACAAAGTATATATAAAACGTTATATATATATATAATACGTTACTGACCTTGAGTAATCTAACGGAATATGTTACAAATGACATTTTACATCATGTATTCTGTAATCTCTAGTGGAATACATTTCAAAAGTAACCCTACCAACCCTGACTGTGGCAATGTTGGCATCTTTCAGACATGGGACAGTCTTGAACACTACTCAGTGCCACGTTCATGCACACTTAAGTATCAAGACCACAAATGTGGATATTGGGACAGGGCCAAAGACAAAATAGACTTACTGGTCATGTACAGAATGACTTGAATAGAGCAACTGACCACACACATTAAATGCCTGGCTCTACATAAGAACACCTAATTTGCATATCATACATTTTTTCAAGCTACAATAAGTCATTTTATGTCTGCAATCCATGGAAGTGCTCGGCTAACTTGCTATGTAACATTATTGTTTTTGGGAGGGCTTACTATTCAGTTGTGGGCTGGCTTTTACCTAAAACTGTGTACAAAATGGTCAATCTCAAGAGTCTTATATAATTATATAATTACAAGCTGTAATGTTACGGCCGCTATCCATCGTAGTCCACAGCTAACTTGCTCACTAACCGGGTGTAAGCGTCTGTTCTCAATTCATAGCTTGGGCGAAAAAAGTTTAGCTACACCCATTCTAGCAAAAGATAACTAACTTAGATGCACTATATGTGTCATTACTTGGAGCTTTGTTAGGTTCTCAGTAATAAACAGTGTACTTGTAAGAAAGCTACAAAATTAAAACTTACCACTGTGAAATGTCCTGTTCAAGTCGTGCTTGCAAAGGTTGTTTGGGTCCATCAGCTTGTTCTTCCAAACTTTCATTATCGGACATGGGCTTGAACTGGTATGGAAAAAAACAATGCCACTGTTACCATAATTACAATAGTGTTTACAGCTGCACAGGAAGCCTGAAACTTGGTTATGGTAAGGGGTGTTACATTTCCAACACGCTCTAAGTGGTTGACCAATCACAACAGACTGGGCCAGCTTACAAATCAGAGCATACTGGGCTTTTAGGAAAGGGGGCTTTAAAGAGACAGGAGCTACAACAGAGCGTTTCAGCCAGAGGGTGAAAAGAGGTGTTGCAGCAATGTACAGTTTAGAAAACCAATGTGTTTCTTGAAAATTAAAGCATGCAAACCTATTCTGGTAGAACCCCAAAATAAAATGATGAATCTGTAAATTAGCATAATATGGACTTTTTAAATATAACACAATTAATATTGATTTATTGTTGTTATAATTATTATTATTAATACAGTGAATTTACATAATTTTTCAGTAGTTCTACAATTTTCATTTAAATTGAGCTTTTATTTTGACAGAGCTTTTGATTTTGAAGTGCTTCTCTTTGATGATTTCAGTCCAGAAAAGCTGGTGCTATGTAACTCAACGTGATTATTAAACCACAATGCTATTTAATGAAATAAGTATGTACTCTGTGCTTCGCACTACAACAAGTTCATTGTCATCTGCTACAAACAGAGCATGCAATGCTCAAGATGGTGTTTTTCCGTGTATGAGCCAAGGAGGAGCTTTAAAAGGTACATGCAGTGGGCATTGGCACAACACTGTCTCCACACATTCACAAGTGCTCACATTTATTATCTTTTTGGTGATCTAGACACTGTGTAGCCTTATTATGCAACAATCTGTGACAGCCATGAAAACTGTATAAGCTGGAGCAGATTTGAACCAGCCATTGGAGAAAGGAAGAAGATGAGGAAGGATGTGTTTGAGGAAGTGAGAGATAAAATCGTTCATTGCACACTCTCATTCTAATCTCAATGTGTCAATGGTTTTCCACTGAGCAATGATTTTTACATGCTACTTACTTAGGTAACAATGCAATTGAAAAATGTGCCATAGTGGTTAAAGCTGAAGTGTGTAACTTCTTCACACCTGTTTTTTAAACAGCTGCCTGAATACACCCTTCATCTTTTCCAATTGGTGGAACCAATTCCTGCCCAAAACTCATGCCATTAGTTGAGCCTGTGTTGCTTTGTCTGGCTGGAGATGCCACTCATTACAAACAGAGTAATTTTTATAGTGCCAAAGGACTACTTACAGTAAGTGCGAGTAGCATTCTATTTAGTTCAAACAAAATAGTAAATTTCTTTGATAAAATGTATTTATGTGTGTTCAGGTTTACTTAAGAATACAATATATTGCTGGCAACCTTTATAATCTGACATTTATATACCAAGAATTGCAATTGCAATTGCATAGAGCTTAATTACTTTCTTTTCAGATATGTGTCCATGATATTATTTGACCTCAAAGCAACTTTAAGGCCTTGAGGACCACTCATGACACCTCAGATAGACATCTTTGTTCTCTTTCTAGCTTGTAAGAACTCAAACTTCCACTCACAAACTGAATGTCACATTGTGCTCCAAAAAATAGCTTTAATTCCATTATAAATAGTCCTTTCACATTTTAATTTAATAAAGAACATTAATCACTCAAAGAATTGAAAGAAGGCTCTACCGGCAGTCCACAAACAATAAAAAAAGAATCTCAAATGTAATGGAATCTTTCAATCTTACCCCCCAAAAAATCCCTAATCTCAAATCACCCCTTCTCGTTAATTAAAAATCATTGATCTTGCTTCACAGATTGCGTTTTTCTGCCTTAGGTTGCTCTGGCACGGGTTATGAGTGCTGTATCAGAAATCCTCCTCAGGCGGCCAGAGGAACATCAGGATTGACCCAGAGGCGTCCCACATACAGCGGCCATAATGAAGAGCTGGGAGCTTTGGGAGCTTTTTCTTTTTTTTTTTCCCACTCAGTGAGTTCATACCTAGGATATCTAAGGTATCCTAGGTATGAACTCATACTGAGGTCATGAACTCATACTGAGGTCATACCTAGGATATCTAAGTCCACTAATGGAGGGAGGGCGTTCTCACATTTAGCTCCTAAACTCTGGAATAGCCTTCCTGATATTGTTCGAGGCTCAGACTCGCTGTCCCAGTTTAAAACTAGATTAAAGACACATCTCTTTAACCAAGCATTCACATAATGCTTACTTTTTATACTACTGCTGAATCAGTTATAATGCATTAATATTATGAACATCAGCAATGCTAATTATTTCCCATCTGCTTTTCTGCTGTTATCTCGGGACGCCAGTCCCGAGGTAAATAGCGTTCGTCAGCTCCAGTTTGTATCCAGCCTCTCGCGGAGACTTCAGATGCCCCATCACCATGGACTACGATCTTGAAATGGGATACATAGACTAATTATTGCCAACAAAAGCCTTCATCAGCCAAACAAGGACAATTGCATCTAAGTGAACTTCTGGAATTTAATCAAGGATGGACTTCAAAGACACTGGTCACTAATCTTGCAGTTCAAACACAATCACTGTCTAAATACTGACCCTTAGCACTTAATAAGTTTAATAATTTTTTAAATCATGTTTTTTAACTATAAATAATTCTTATTTACATTATTCATGATGTTAGCCAGAGGGGAACTGGCCCCCCACAGTGAGTCTGGTTTCTCCCAAGGTTATTTTTCTCCATTAACCATCATCTTTTGGAGTTTTGTTTTCCTTGCCACAGTCGCCTTCGGCTTGCTCACTGGGGTTAATACAATTATTATTTAATTATTTTTTAAACACTATAAAGAATCATATCTTATCTAATTCCACAACAAGGCTCCAAACAAAAAATCAATTAAGGAGCCATTGGCTCCTATAGGGGGAAAAACAGGCGCCAAATATTTTCATTTTTAACTTCTTCCATTCCTTTTCGTCCCGCAGCTCACATGCAAGAAAAACTGCACGTGCTAACAGTGTAGTCTGTGGAGCATTCTTCGCAATTATGTGATCACGTGCATTTTTTATGCTTGTTACTGTCACCGTGTTTTCTCACAGTCTCTTTTTTGAAATGGTTAGTTCCTGCAATGAACTCCGTTTTCCCCGCTATTTCTTTGATATAAACTTTTGTAATGTATCTCGGGAAATGTAATGCAAATTTTAAAATCAAAGGGAGTAAATTTTTACTGTCGCCAGTGACGACCTTGACAGAAATTACACTCGCAAATAAATTTATTTGGTCATAAATGCGACCATTTTTAGTCGCAGTTTGGAGCCCTGCACAAGGATGATGATTTATCGACTTTATAGACATTACATTTTTATCGTCTGTTAATGCTGAACTTCTGTAAAGCTGCTTTAAAACGATGTGTGTTGTGAAAAGCTATACAAATAAAATTGATTTGACTTGACTTGAGTTGTGATGGGGGAGATCTATTCAAAGCCTTATTAAAACACAAATACACTAAGAGGGGGGTCTCCTGCGCAGAACAGGGGCCAAATATCATACTGCAACAGCCACAGTGTCTTTCTCTGCTATGTCATGACCATATACTCTCCACCCCAATGGCCAAATTTACCCTTGGAAAAGAAATGTGAAATCTTTACGATGTCTTTGTGAGAAAGTATTGCGAGAAATATTGCATTTTTATACATTTTCATCACAGTTTACTGATGCCATCTGAATATTCAAATGTATTACCTGATGATCTCCAACCTACACTTCCCCTACTCCCCAAACCAGATAAACACACAAATACACACCCACACACAAACACACACACACACATCAATGGAAATGTTTTGCCTCTGAATATAGTTGACATGAGACAGTAGATTACTCCCACTAGGCATCTTGAAAATGAGTCAGGGGAAATATTGAGATGAAAGGAAATTCAGAAACAAATCTCTCTCTCTCTCTCTCTCTCTCTCTCTCTCTCTCTCTCTCTCTCTCACACACACACACAGACACACACGTACTGTAAACACATCCATCCATCCTTGTTCATCCAAACAACATGCAATACATTAATATTTCAAATGAAATTTTGTTAATGGCAGGATATTGTGGCAAACATTTTAATGGATACTTGGCCCTCCCCCACTGAAATCCCATAGTAAGGATATGGCAGATATTTGTGGCCAAAATCCCAAAGCTGTTGCATTTGTAAGCTTGGTATCAACCATTTACAACTCAGCGATCTAATGTATATATTTTCAAAGTGTAGTTTTGTCTTAAACGAAACACTAACCTTTTTTATTAGATGGAAGCGCTTGCTCTTTTTTTCAGCTGACGGAAGGGACATTTTTAAATGCACTCAATGTTTTGCTGCTAGTTGTAACACGTTAGCCATCTGCAATCCAACACTTATGCTGTGTCCCAAATGATGCACTATACATTATGCACTTACAGAACCCTTACAAAAATTGAGAGTTCATGGCAAATTTTCTGCAAACTTGCAGCAAATTCAACACTGATAATTTACACATTTAAAAGAGCTTTGCAGCCAAACCCACTTGCACCAAAATACCAATACTTCATTGCCACACCTATTGACTTTGCGCTTATGAGTTATGGTGCAGTGCTGTGCTTATCGCTAGTGCTCTTAAAATAGTGTCAATCTTCCCAAATGATAAACTGCAAACTTGTTTTTTTTTTTTTTTTTTTTGCACACGTTTGCAAGTGCACTTTATTTAGGTACTTTATTTAGTCTGTGTAGTCTCATGTGGTTCTGTGTTTGTCCTATGCTGTTTTATGTAGCACCATGGTCCTAGAGGAACGTTGTCTTGTTTCACTGTGTACTGTACTAACTGTATATTGTTGAAACGACAATAAAAACCATTTGACACTTGACACTTAACAGTTTTTTACTACATGGAAGCATTTGCCTTTTAACAGCTGATGGAAGTGACATTTCAAACACATGTGATGTGTTGCCACTCAGTTTAACACTTATATCTAAAATAATGAACATATTCACACAGTGTGGAGTGATGGTAAAACATTCAACTCATATTTGTAAGGTGCTGTCTTCACTGAAGTTTTGCTAGTTGCCAGGTAATTCCGCCCCTTCCTCTACATACCGCAAACCCCTTGCATGAAGTGTCAAACATCACACACTTCCTTTTGACAGTAAAAGCATCAAGAGCATCATCCAGGGTACTTGTAGTGTAATTCTTTTTGTTGCATTTTCTGTGAGAACATACTACGCGCACTACTTAAACTACCAAATTGTGTAGAATAGAACAGAGTAAATGATTTTGGGTACACCAACTGTATATTTTGCTGCAAACTCTTGAGTCTTCAACTGCAAATTCATGAAGCTAAGCTAACATTCCATCACTCAAACAACAGACATGTTTGGAGGTATTTTAGCCTTCGTACAGTTCCAAATGATGGAAGGGTGAGAAATGCCTCCCCTGAAGGAAGAGTTGGTATATTCCAATAACATGTCAACTTTCTCCTAAAGTCCAACTTCTTATTACTATGCCAATATTTGCCAATGTTATTGTTTCAGCCCACTGCTTTCCCCGAGATGAACCAGCAACTATTATTCAGAGCTGTTGAATTAATTGCTGAATCCCTCACTCTGAGACATGAATAGATCTACATAATCAATTACACGGTGTGGGAGGCAGCCAACAAAACTTTAGAGAAATGTCTGTTTCATGACAAAGGCAAAACTGTGGGAACACAGGCAGAGAATGAGAAGGGTTGTATCAGAATTTAGTATGAGGCTAACTTTATGGACTACTGTGACTGTTTGCTACTACTGTCTTCTCCAAAACTTTCGTATTGGAATATTGCCCCACATTACTGGAGGCCCATTGAGAGAACTGTTGAGCATCACTGAACAGTTTCTACTGGCTGCAGATGAAATATCATGACTGGTAATATTCTGGCAGATGGTTGAGATAGTGTCATGTGGATGTATTTTACTGTGCAAATTACTGTCTGAAAGCGATACTCATGTTTTGTTGCAGTTGTGCTGTAATGTGATTTTGTTTAATGTAATTTTTTAGATTTTAAAATGTTTCAAGGCTTTTTCTTAAAATATAATTTTCTTTCATTTTATTGGCTCACTTAAGACTAATCTGTAATTTATTGTTGCTGCTCATAAGCTTGGTTTCACAGTATCTAACTCATACATCCAAGACATATTCTGCGACGAAACTTAAGAAAATTAGGCCCTTGTTTGAAGAGGTTAATTGTTGAGGACATTTTTTTTTAAAACTGGACTGAATTAGTGTATGTACTATGAAAGAAGGCAATACATAAGTACACAAGCAATTATCTCCTTATACACTCACATTTTTATTTGCACTTCATTAATCATTCATGTTAAAAACATGCATGACCAATTCATAGCATAGCACAGTTTAGCTTTGTTTTCCTCATTAAATTTATACTGATATGTTCAAGGTTTTCTGTCCAAGGCACATCATCAACATCACAGAGAACGTGTCACTGAATTGTAGCAATCATTCCATTCTGCAGTACTTGGATCATTCCCTGGAGGAAAAACAAACAAACAAAAAAAACTGACAGGATCTTTTTCACATGTCTTTTGAAGAGTTGACATTTACATGTTTGTCTTCGGGCAGCAGCAGCATTGGGCCAGCACTGATGCAGCTTAATGTTCTCTGTTAAGATGCCATGGTGCCCACAAGCGATTCTAGTGTGTGGCATCTCTGTTCTGCTTCATCCATTTACACCTGAGGCATCACATTCTTGAAGCGTATCAAGGACCATTTCACAGCCAACAAAATTCTTAGTCAAATCTATTAATAGTATAGAATTATATGAAAATTCTAAATTATTCTGGCTCTTTGCTTAGCCAAAATTAACTTTTCTGAGGCTCAATAGACACATTTGACCTTCAAGCAAGAGTTTAGATAATATTGGACAGGAACACTGAAATTTTGGCACATGACATTTTTTCAAGATGGTCCTTCATCTATATCATTGGGCATTGTTTTTTCATGCACATTATGAGCATTTATATTAACTCTTTATCCTGAATGAAGCTAGGGTGACTCTCATTGGTTCTCTGTCAAAAGACTGAGAATTACTATTTAACCCTCTTGTTTTTTTGGGGTCTGAAAGAGTACAAGGCCATCTTTATATATAATTACTCATATATATATATATATATATATATATATATATATATATATATATATATATATACACTAAAGTATCAGATTTATACTTTGTAAACTTTCCCCATCTACTTGGGAACTGATTATAAACTCAACTGCAACCTGACAACATGCTTCAAATGTCCTTATAAAATGTTATATTACTATTTTTTTTTGTTCTAAGCAGGGTTGCCGCAGATCCTTAAAAAGTCATAACATTTCTTAAATGTCGTTTTCCAAAATTTAAGGAAATAAAAATGCTTAAATATCTTAAATGATACAACAAAGGTCTTAATTTTTATTTAAAGAGGTCTTAAATTTGGGGGTGGAAAGACTGGAATTGTGATATGACCGAATGTGATTATAAAACATCAAAATAATCAGATGTAATTAAATAAATGCATGCACTGCATCATTCAAAGTGAAATCTGGAATTTAATTACATTTGGACTCTTGTAGCCTCTGTCTGGCCCTCCCCATCACAGGAAGAAAAGACTAAAAACATTTAATATAGGCTACCAATTAAAAAAAAAAAAAAAAAAAAAGTTTATATATATATATATATATATATATATATATTAGATATTATTAGATATATTAGATATTATTAGATATATTTATTGTGATATGTATTTTGAAATGTATTCTATTTGTGTTTGAATTAAACATACAAAAAAGTCATTTTGACATCATAAAGATGTTAATACATAAATGCATGTTTTGCTGTCTCCTGTGGAAATTGATTTGTTTTCCACATACTACTATTTTTCTTATTAAGTTGGTCCCAAACACCCAGAGCAAATAACATACACCTGTAATCATAACATAATATAATCTGGAGATATTTTTTTGTTTACCACTTACCTAACTCCTCCCTCCCCTTGCTAAATGTAGCACTTTTAAATTTAAATCTATGCTTAAAGACTGACCTTAAAGAGATAGTTTACCCAAAAATGTCTTATGCTTATGTTGTTCCAAACCCATATGACTTTCTTTCTTTAATGGAACACAAAAAGACATGTTAGGGAGAATGTCATCATGAGGGAAACATTCCAACATTTGTGTTCCACCAAAGAAATTCCTACATACAATATTATGTTGAGTAAATAATGACAGAATTTTAATTTTGGGGTGAACTATCCCTTTAAATGAAAATTTGTGAGCATGTTTCATTTAATTCCCACCTCTGCTTGTCATCCTGCAATCTTGTGGCATTCGCCTGTGCCATGGCTGGATTTGTAAGCAAAATTTAAATCAAGGCATTTCTTCCCCAGCACTGCTTCTGAGACAATGCTCCTACGCCACATGAATCCTATGGGCCCTTCGTTCTTTTCCTTTGAACTCTGCACCAACCAACCGTCTATGTAAATATCCCACAATCAGGTAAGCAGGTAGGAAGGCATCTAGGCATATCTAAGTTCACTCTTTGAGTAACAATCTGTCTACTGAGATGCCTCCATCTCTGTGAAGGCTGTGTAACAAATGGCTCAAGCTAATGGAGTTGAACAACATACTACTGGGTCTTATAGGAAGAGGTGACTATAAATGCATTGTTGCAAAATTATTTTTTTAGGTGGATCATTGTATGTATGGCACCAGTTTACTGGTGAAATGAACACTAGATGCGCTACAACAACAATTACTTTTATTAATTTTTAAACAAATTACGAGTAAAAAGGGCAGATTATCATTTAATAAACACTTTCCCCTCTGTTCCTCACACAATGCTAGGTTGTGACCCATCTGCACAGGTTGTGAGTGTTCGATCACAAGGCATTTGTTCTGAATTTGGAAAGTGTCTCTCCCTCAGCTAACTTACGGGTAATGGATAAATGATTCTGAGTATGTCACAAGTGACATCAATCAACAATTGTGTAAAAGACTTTCAGCACTAAGCACTGTTCTAGATGCAGCAACAGTAATTAATTTTTTTGTGATAAAATAATTAGCCTTACTTGCAGACTATGGACTGGAAAATTTCTCTTTCTAATAATTAAAATAGGAAGATAAAAAAGTGGGAAATTGTGGAGTCTATGTGGAGGGTATAGCTGCAATTCATAAAAAAAGAAATACATTCTGCTTACAATGATAAGCATCTTTGACATAAACATTTTGAAACAACATGTGTCATTGAGAAATATATACATGTATAAATACTAGGGCAGTCAATAGATTACAATTTCTAATAAAATTAATTATATGATCAGTTGGATAATTAATAATCGTATAATTTTCGGATAATTTAATCGCAATTAATCGCATAACAACATTTGCAGAGGGAGGCCCCCCAAATAAAAAAATATTCAGCATTTAAATATTAAATAATTCAAATTACATTGAAAAAAGTAGACTTTAATACAGGCCTATATAATACATACTATTATTCCAATTATTAAAATATATAACATTATTGTGGCAGATGAGTAAAGAATTTATTTCACAATACAGAAAATGGCTTTAGAATGCAATATATTGTTTATTTCTATATCATTTATCATAAAGCTATCATTGGCCTAAAGTCTACAGCAATCATTTTGCAATTTAATTTGTTGATCTTTCTGAGGTAGACTTTTTACAATGGCTTTTTTAAGGATGTGTACACGTGTACACAATCATCAGACAAATGCTTTTAAAACCTGCACTATGTATTAATTGATTTTTTTTTTTTTTTTTGGTGACAATTATTAAAAGTGAATTATTGAGTGAGCACATAAAGTTCAAAACCATGCCCATGTTGATGCACAGACTCTTTGAGTAGTACATGCTTTCTTACATGTTGGTGTTTACATATGTGCATGTTCATATACACACATAAACACTAACACATACTCACACACATGCATGTACACTTGAACACACACATATTCATGCACACACACACAAACTTTTGAGTATTTCATGCTTTATTTTTCATTGAGATTAACTTTATCCTAATGTGACCAACATACATCCAACATTACCACATGCACACACACACACACACACACACACACACACACCAGAACTGTCTGTGCAAAACTTACTTTTTTTTTTTTTTAGAAATGCTTTTATTTTCTTAAAAGGGGCACAAGGTAACACTTGTGGTGTTCCCTCTCAAATCTGACCATTGTGACAAAGAAAACTGACTATTTACACATTAACACTGTCATGTAAAGAACATTTCATGGCACACAAATACCAACACTTTTCATTTTGCTGATATAATTTCTAATCTTCAATGAACCAAATCAATGAACACCTGGTGGTATTGTGTAATCATGCACATGACTGACAATAGCTTTTTGCATGTGCCTTGCAAATATGTGATCTGCAATTGAAACACACAATGCTTGATGAAAGAAAGATCATCAAAGAAAGATTCTATTGGAGAGGGGTCACTGTGGGGCAAAGACAGTTCTGCTGTGTGTGTGTGTGTGTGTGTGTGTGTGGGGGTGTGTGTGTCGTAATGTTGGATGGATCGGATAGTTCATCTCTGTGAAAAAGAAAGCATGTAATACTCAAAATAGTTTGTGCATGTACGTGAGCATGTGTATGTTTGTGTGTGCATGCACACGCATGTGTGTGTGTGAGTTATTGCACATGTGTGTATGTGTGTATGCACAGGTCCGAGGCCTTAATGTTTGCAAGCACACGTACACATATTGAACATGAACATGATGAACATGCTCCTGAACACTCAATTTTTCTCTTATTTTTGAACTTACCTATTCATTTTCAATGTCTGCTCATTTTTGACTGGGAACACCACAAGTGTGACTTTGTGCAATTTTGTACAAAATAAAAGCATTTCAAAACAACTTCCTGGTTAAACATTAAAAGCACACTAGTGTAACAAATAGTACATAATGTTTTCATATTTTATTTATTATTACCAAAATTATCCACAAATAATAATTTTTTTTCACTCAAAAACGGAGGTGCATAAGCTCAGGTCAATGAAGTCTATGATCAATAAGCTCCAAAAAGAAATACAAAACCTGCCTACTTGAAAGAAAACAAGCTGAAAAAGATCTAATCCAATATTTGGTGATAATATAGCATAACAAGAGATTTATAAGCAATTTTTAATAGGCAGTAATTTTTAAAGTAAAACATTTATACAAAATTTCAACACAGAACAGGGGTTAAAAAGTAGATTATTGTGGAGGTGGAGGCATGACAGGGGAGATGAGTTGTGAACGATTTCCACCTACGCTTAACACCTGTCTTGTGTTTTGTTGAGGAGTGATTAATGCTTTTAAGGAGAGGAGACTGCGGCAGTCAGGAGAGAGAGAGCCCAGTTGAGAAGCAACTTGTATGTTGGCCACTGCTGTGTGGCAACGTTTGAGTGTTTTAATTGAAGCTTCACCAAGCAAATGTGTTTATTTTGTGAATAAAATAGTGACATCCCAGAGTTGTCACCATCTCCCACTTCCTCATTCCTGAATCTCATTACACTGGTGCCGAAAAACAGGGACTGAGGGGGACAAGTCAATATCGAGTCCTCGCCTTTGGTGGACATCATCAAGACCCTTCAGATCGATCAGACTCAACACCAGGCCCTCCTGGAGCTTTTGGAACTCCAGTAGTGACCCCAACCACAAGACCCCCACTTTAGATCACCTTTGCCAAGATGGGTCCTCAGGACGACCCATTCGCTTTTGCCCAGCAGCTCCGGGATGCCTGCCAGAGGGGGTTGCTACCGGAGGACAGTGACGCAAGGGGAATCATCAACTTGGTGGTGCTGGAACAGTTTGTTGACTTGCTGCCCAAAAGGACCATGGAGTGGGTCCAGTGTCACCACCCCACTTAGCTGGAGAATGCAGTCTGCCTGGCTGAGGACCACTTGACATGTATCCGGGAGATGGCCAAGCTTTTCCCCTCCCCACGTTGCCCTATTCCCATCCCTGCTTCCTGGAGATGGGCGCTAATTCCCCCAAACCCCACCCCTTCCCTTTCCCGCTAGGTTGAAGAATCTGTAGCCGCAGGTGTGGGTGAAAGTCTGGGCTGGTTTTCTGGTGCTGCGGGGAGCTGGGCCAGTTCCAGGACCAATGTTTGGCGATGAACGTGGGTGTGTTGGTCCGGGTCCCCGACGTGCCACATACAGCCAACGACCAAGCAGGGACTTACCAGACACCTGTGAGTATTCAAGGTGGTACATACCGAGCCTTAGTGGATTTGGGTTGTAATCAAACCTTGAATCAACAATGCTTAGTTCAACAGGAGGCTTTAGGTACAGCATTATGGTGTGTGTACATGGGGACATTCACAGATATCCCTTATTGCCTGTGGCAATTCAATTTCAGGGGCAAAAATATATAATAGAGGTGGCGGATAATCCTCATCTCACCCATCTGCTGATTTTGGGTACGAATTGGCTGGCATTTCAGTCTTTATTGTGGAGATTATGTGCAGATGGGTCCTGAACCAAAGTGTCTCTGTGTGTTCTTTGTGATTCAATGGCTGGGGGGGGGGGGGGGGGGGGTGAAGCTGGGTCCATCTGTGTCAGTTCTGCATCAGAATGGCGCAAGGTAGGGGGAAGTCCCGGCTTCCCCAGCCCATAGAGGTTTCCCTGCTGGAGATTTCCCTCTGGAGCAGATGTGAGACGAGGCCCTTAGGCACGCCTTTGTTCAAGTGAAATTGATTGATGGTCAACGGCTCCAATTAGACATTGTACTCGCATATCCTTACTTTTCAATTATAAATGATCGGTTGTATCGAGTGATACAGGACGCTCAGACAAAAGGGGATACAACCCAGTTGTTGATACCGAATAGCTGTCGGGAAATGTTATTTCAGACAGCTCATCATAATCCGATGGCGGGGCACTTAGGGCGAGAAATAACACTAAATTGTCTAACGGCCTTTTCTATTGGCCAGGCATTCATATACATGTTCACAAGTGGTGTGCAGAATGTCAGCTGGTGAGCCTGCAGCCACCCCAAGAGTGCCAAAGAGACGCGGACATCGCATTGTGTTGGTTCTGGTGGACTAATATTCAGAAAGAAATCCTCACTGACCAAGGCACTATTTTCATATTTACACTACGTGATCTGTACAAATTATTGGATATGAAATCGATTCGTTGGCATGAACCACCCGCCAACGGACAGCTTGGTCGAACGGTTTAATCGAACCCTGAAAATCATGATTCGTAAGTTTGTGCGTGAAGATGCTCGAAATTGGGATGAGTGGATTGAGCCCCTGTTATTCGCAGTGTGAGAGGTCTCACAAGCCTCCACAGGGTTCTCCCCATTAGAAATATTGTATGGGTGTAAGCCATGTCGTGAAGGATAATTGGGAGGAGGGACCTTCAAACAGCAAAAGCGAAATTCAATACATTCTTGACCTGAGTGTAAAACTTCACACATTTGTTCAGCTATCACAGGAGAATTTGCTTAAGAACGTCAATCCCGTCTGTATAATGGGTGGCTCAGCTACATGAATTTACACAGGAAGATAAAGACCTTGTATACCCTCTTCAAGCTCTAAATTAAACGCAAAGTATCAAGGGCCCTTTGAGGTCACACAGCGAGTCAAGGAAGTCGATTATGAGGTGACGCGTGACAGATAAAGGTGGAGCATCTCATCTTCTTAAATCTACGTAGAGAGACGGTCCATGTGACTTTGGCGACAGTTAGGAGGAGCTCGGTCCAGAGGTGAATTTAAAAATCACTGATCGAGTTACCCAGGTTCCCTGTGGAGACCACTTCTCATCGTCCCAATTCGCGGATGCTGCCAGGTTGTAAGGAGAATTCTCACCTCTTCACGGGCATGTAATGAGACAGAATTGTATTTTTTTTATGTGATTCAGATGCATTATGGGTCCCTTGCAATGGTATTCAAGGTAAAAACAAAAAAATACTGCCCTCTCCAACAGAATTTTCATAGGAAAACACAGCATTGTATAACAAGCTTGCTATTTAAAAAAATTAAAAAAAGATTTTTTTCAAATCTGATGCTGAATCTGAAAAGAGATTTTATAAGAAAAAGAAAGTGTTAGCACTGTGGGGGAAATAGTGTAGTGAGATATGACAACATTTGGTATGCAAAGAACTTGGAGAAAGTCGCAACATGTATGCATATGATGACTACAATGACAGTTCCAATGCAATATTTGCCACTTTTCCACCTTCAACGTTTCTGAGCATGGTGAGGAATGGTTCCAGTAGCATTTCCACTTGAGCACCGATTACAAATCGCTCTTAGCCTTGATTTCTTGGTTTTATATGTGGCGACTTATGATTGTCAAATCGCCACTGCCAAGGTAACTCATTTGTTTCTAGGTGGCTGGCAAAGTTTGCTATGGTGAGGTTAGTACAATTTTGTTAAATGTTTGGTGTATCTTCATGATTTTATGATGATGGTTTAACTTGTAGGCTATAGTACATTATTTCTCTACATGTCTTTTTCTTCAGAGAGGTAGATGATGCTAATTAGCTCATTAAAATGTTATATAAATTATTATATTAGTTACTACCTTTTTGGTTAGTTTGGGAACTTTTATCTTTCTGTGTGTTTGTGTCTGGTAGCATGCACAAACCCTCAAGAAATTATTGTGAACTTTTTGCCTTTTTCTCATTGCTTTTGCATTATGGGACATGTCTTTCCTGTGCTTTAGCAGAATAAAAACCAGGGTAAAAGCAGTCCTAAAAACTGGAATATACCTCTCACGCCGTAGACAACTGACTTATTTGTTACGTACATTCAAGAACCGCAGTAGATAACTGGCCCGGACCAGCATGGCACGGTATGGTTTTGCAACGTACACTGAACACCATTCGGTTGATGGCAGAAAAGAGGCTATTGTTGAAATATTTGAAAGCAAATATTTAGCTTCTGATCTTTTTAAATTCCAGTTTGGGTGGCGTTCTAAAAACTAGCAGAACCCAACACCCACTAAACATCCATGCTGTGAAATTTTATGACCCATGCAAGCAGTCTTAAAATGATGAACTATCTGCCTTTAATCTGCATTAAAAAAAATATCTGTTTTTTAATGATGCATCACCTTACATATTGTCTCTTTTTGCCATATTATTGTATTTTGGCTCCATGATCCCCCGCTACTTTCAACACTGACATATAATTTCCTCTTGAAATGCACTGCTTAATTCAAGACCAAGACAATTGTGAGGAAGGGAGTGTTATGATAAGAACAAGCTTATTTCTGGAGCTCTGATAATTACTTGTGGATTATTCTTCCACAATTGAAGGGAACATTGTTCCAACCAGTTGAGATATAAAGTTTGAGACATAAGACATAGCAATCACATAAAATGTAAGAGAGTTTCTCATTACTCTCTTTGAAAAATCCCTGAAGTGCTTCTCTATTCTTTTTATCTCCTAAAAAGTTTATACAAGGCAAAAAGTTCATCCTTTTAATTTACAAAAAAAGTATTTTTTAATTTACAATTTATAATAAGTTCTTGTTCTTGTGCCTTATCTTTACAAATTTGAAGACATTTTCCCTAAGGAATATTTTCAAAGTTATTAAAGCTGAATTATATCATTTCTGAGCCATTTGTATCATCAAATGGAATTGTAAAAAAATATGTTTTCAAACAGGTTTCCTAGACAATCTCCATCTAGCATTGCTTGACCAAAAACAGAGAGCTCATTTTAAAAACTAGTCTTTTAACTCTTTTAAAAAATAAATTTTTGTTTTATAATAATAATAAATGGAACAAAGGAATAAAAACATATTTTTAAACACTTCTGTCAAAATGACCTTGGAACAAATTACTCCTAGAAAGAATTAGTAAACAGATTTGGATTACTTCTAGACCATCATGTGGATTTTTACAATAACTCACTATCATGTCAGGCTGCCATTATTTTATATCTTATTAAACAAAGAGATTGTTATGCGAGACTATGGGAATAAGACTTAATTTAGCTTATCTCATTAACAAAGCTAAACTTTAAAGAGCTATGTAAGAATCTCCATCAGGATTGTGTTTATTTCTTTTAAGGGAATAAGTGTAAAAAGTGGCTACAAAGTTTTTGTTCACATCTATACCTCCTACTGGGTCTCCATTCCTGTGTTTAAAGTTATAAAAGGTGTTTGGATTTAAAAATATTGTTTAATTCTTCAAATCCAAGGGGTTCCAGGTTTAAGGTTTATTCACGCTTACTGATAAAAAGGAAATGTTTTCAAATGGATTGCGATTATGCTAATGAAAAACATTGGGCAAAAGGCTAATGGCTACAAATGAGCAGTTTTCATCTCCAATTATTCAAAGTGAGGACCACAGTGTATTGCTATAATGCATATTATTTGCTTTTTAGTTCATTCTTGCCAATCGTACACACATAAAAGCCATGCAATTAATACAAAAAGCCACACAGCTCAACTCAAAGCCTAATGGCTATTTTGTGAACATTGAAAGTAATTCACCAGTAGAACACAAATTCACTGTTGGGCAAACACAGCAATCTCCTCTGCATGGGGTATATGCGTGTAATTGATCAAGAGAGGGAAAGAGAGAGATCTCCCATTCAGAAGTGTTCTGATTGACTCAACGCCAGCCTCATATTTACCAAACTCCTTTTCTGTGGGGCTGGTTGTTGTGTAAGCTTGAGGCAGTGAGCAGCAGCATGTAAATGAAGCTGTGTGTCTTTGTACATCGCATTTGTTAACACCGGGTTTTTCAAGATATTTTTAGATCTGGAGCTGTGCTGAGAAAGGTCTGCCGAAATTCACAGTAAGCCAGGATAAATTTATTCCATGAATGTAAGTGTCTAAAAACAGTGCAGTTACTGAGATTAACCAAAAAGTAGTATTCATTTAGTCATGTGAGGCTAATATGGCTGCCTGCATGAGGTAGCCCTACTCATAGTTGAATAAAATACCTTTACAAGGTACTGATATGACTGAACCCTTCATCTCAAATGAGTGGTCATGATTTTATACATATGTTTCAAAATTACTATTAATTTCTTTAGAAGAAAACATTTTTAAATTAGGGAAAACATTACTGAGTGCAGTCCACATTCTCAGAAGTGATGAAGTGATCGCTCTCTTGGTTACTAGCACATTAATGAAAAGCGTTCTCCTGTGTTTTCCAGTGCTCCGATATTGTGTGACTGTTGTAACTCTCGAGCTCCAATTTTATAAAAGAACCCTAAAAGCACCATTAAAGTAGTTCATATCTTGTGTATGATATATAGTCTCTTATAAAGGCATGCGATAGTATTGTGAATTGCAAAATGCTGCATTTAATAAATAAATATGTAGTCTGCATGCCCAATGTGCTTCAGTGAATGAGCGCTGCTCTTTCTACATACTCACATAGCATGCACTGGATTTGTGAATAGCTGCTGTTTTCAGTGCTCTCAGGAAGAAATGTGAGCACTCTACACAATCAACATTTCAAACGTTTGCTTATATAACATGCATTCAGAATATCACTGGAGAAGCATTTCACTAGATTTCAAATGAGAAGGATAATAAAACTTCTGTGAATAGCCTACACACAAACACTCAAGTCTTCCTAGAGCAGTGGTTCTCAACCAGGAGGCCGGGACCCACTAGGGGGCAGCGTAAAACTTTCAAGAGGTCCTCAAGATGACTTAAAATTTTTCAATCAAAAGTTGATTAAGTTCCAAAAAATAAAGTAAAGTAGACTGGTATTCTACATTTACATTTATGCATTTGGCAGACGCCTTTATCCAAAGCGACTTACAGGGACAATCCCCCTGGAGCAACATGCCTTGCTCAAGGACACAATGGTTGTGGGGATCGAACCAGCGACCTTCTAATTAACATTTATGTGCTTTAGCCCACTACACCACCACCACTACTCCACAATCCTATAACAATTACACAAAATAGATCTGAATCCACTTAAGTACAGATACAATGTGAAAAAAAAAAATGGCAAAGAACTGGCTTTTCTGAATTTTCATTAGGATTACTGTTAATTTGGTTGCTGCAGTATCCATTAGAGTGGTTAACAATAAAGGTTTTCCTAGTAGGCTACACATTTTTATGTAATTGCTTTCTGTCTACTCTATTGCATAATGAAATAATGCCTAGTTATAGAAAAAGTTGTGTAGATACAACCCTGATAAGAACATAAAAAAATGCATTATTCCAAACAAAGTCTAAATTAAAATAGTAATTTTTGGTTTAATTTTTTGTCCTAGTGTTTCCAGAATTTTTGGCTTCGGTTTTGGCCAAAATTTGTATTTCTGTGCATCACTACAAATTTCTATGAGTACCATGCAACAGCAGAAGACCAAGTGCAAGTGCAAGTAAAAATAATACTAATTTACATTGTAAGACAATGCCTTAAAAGATTTCAAATAATTTTACTATAAGAAAAAAAACATTAAACAGTCAATAGTCAATACTGTGGCATTTCAAAAGAATCATCCATTTCATTAACCTAATTTTTATTTTTGTTTCATTTATTGTCTCTTTATACTGATACTGTCCAAGTCAGCAGCCAGTACTTGACCAGAACTTAATGTCAAATTATAGACAAAAATTAGTGAATAAAATAACATTCAGGATCTGCCTTGAACAGTGGTTATTTAGGGACTCTAAGCTAAATAATAAATCAAGAAATAAACAGTTGTGTTAGACACAGGAAGCTGCAGGCAGCATACCTCCTTGTGGAGTCTGAAATTTTTAATATATTAGCGCTTAATAACAACACTTTGGGAAACATGTTTACATACTTCAGTATATGGCTTATGGTTTCATTAGTTATTAGACTGCCCTGCATTTCCAAAAAATTATGTAAATGTATAAAAAAACATTTACATTTATTTTTCTTGCCGGCACATTCACAGTGTATATACTATGAAACCGGACAACCAATAAGAAAAAACTCCATTTGAAATTTGGAAAGTCATTTTTGCATTGTCTGTGTAAATAACTCAATAGTGCATGATTATTGTACTTTATCAGTTGATGGTATTAAACTAATAATGTGAATTTGTATCATTTTTTTTTTTTTGGCTAAATAACGTTATACAATATATGGAGTGGTGGTGGTGTAGTGGTCTAAAGCACATAACTGGTAATCAGAAGGTTGCTCCGGGGGGATTGTCCCTGTAATAAGGGCTCTGTAAGTCGCTTTGGATAAAATCGTCTGCCAAATGCATAAATGTAAATGTTCATTGTAGAACTGTAAGAGTCGTCAATCAATATTTATTTATAAAGCACATTTAAAAACAACAAAGGTTGACCAAAGTGATGTACAGTATAAAAAGAAAAAAATGCTATAGCAGATATAACTGGAAACAAGGTAAAAACCCATAAAATATTAAATTCACAATGATTATGGAATATTAAAAGCCAGAGAACCCAGGTAAGTCTTTAGGACAGATTTTAATGCTGTGATTGAAGGTAGAGGTAGATTATTCCAGAGTTTCGGACCGGCGACCCTAAATGCATGATCACCTCTTTTTTTAAGTCTAGATCTAAGCACAGAAAATAGGCCAAGATCACAAGTTCTCAATGGTGAATATGGATGGAGCAAATCAATCAGATATTTGGGGACCAAATTATTAAGGTCTTTATTAACATACAATAAAATTTTAAAATCAGTCTATACTTAACCAAAAGCCAGTGCAACGTAATTAATATAGGTGTGACTGACTCGTACTTGCGTCCCCATGATAAGTCTGGCAGCAGCTGTAATCGGGAAAGGGACGATTGAGAGGCACCATAATAAAGTGAGTTCCAGTAATCTAGGCAAGAAGTAATGAAACCATGTGTCACAGTTTGAAAGTTGCTCTTAGATAAAAAGGGTTTGAACTTAGTGAGTAGACAAAGGTGGAAAAAGGACAACTTTACAAATGTACTAATCTGTTTATCAAAATTACATTGTTATTGAACTGAACACTTGGGTTTTTGGCACCGTCATTTTTATATGAAGCCAGGTCCAGGTCTACAGTACAATTTTCCTTGAGCCTAAAAATTATAATTTCAGTTTATTTTCATTTAGGTTAAGGAAGGTACTTACTTTAATAACTTTAATTCATTTAAACAAGCCATCAGAGGTTGTATGGGGTGTTTATCATTTTGATTTATAGGAAGATATAAAATATAAGAGTGTCATCAGTGTATAGATGAAAAGACACTCCATACTTATTAAAAATTAAAGCCAAAGGGAGCAACAACAACGGGCCAAGTATCGATCCCTGTGGAACTCCACAATTGAAAGGTATATTAGAGGAAGGGTGATGGCCAATGTGAACCACCTATTAAACAAATAAGAGTGGAACCACGGTAATACTGTGCCTCGAAGGCCCACTGATTTCTCCAAACATGTCAGCTGGACCTCATGGTCAACCAGATCAAACACAGCACTCAAATCCAAAAGAACTAAAGCCATGGATTTCCCAGAATCACTCTCAGTAAAAAATATCAATTGAGACTCTTAAAATAGCAGATTCAGTACAGTGTAAAGCTTTAAAACCAATTTCATAGCCAGATACGATTGTAGTTGAATCAGTAAAACTTTCTCAATGATTTTGGAAATAAAAGGTTGATTTGAAATAGCACAGAAATTGGACATAGAGGATGATCAAGGTTTATTTTTTTAGATATGATGACACCACAGCATGTTAGATAAACAAATTGATGACAACCAATAACATACCGTGTCAATGATTTGTCATATGATATTTGGAGTGAGGATATCCAGGGAACATATGCTTGGTTTTAGGTTACCAACAACTTCTGTGAGTTGGACCAGATCAATGGTCTCAAACTCAGACTGTTTCATAATCCAACACACTATCAGGTGCACTAGAGTGGAAGCTAAGCTAAGTGATTTGTGTGAAAGTAAATATAACACAGTTGTTGTAGCGCCTCTTGTGCTCCATTCAACTGGAAACTGCAGTAAGAAAGCAGTATGTAAATATAAATTTGCACAAATGTATTTATTGTAACGTTCTTTCTATGAGACTAAGTTGCAAAATCAATCTAGATAAATTCACAATTTTTTTAAGCAACTGCCAAGTGTGATGAAACCATTTTTTTTTTTTAGCTCTACTTGCAAAAGATAATTTGGACATAAATGGAAAGAGCAAATGGGCTTTTTGACTTGAGTTTTTTTCAAGTTATTTTTTGTATTTTTATTTTTTAGGGAGCCTCTACCAGCAGACACAAGATGTTCTGCATATCTAAAATGTAAACAGGGGAGTCAAAAGAAAGGCACAGACTTCTGAATAAATGCTGAAAAGATGTTCATAATGTTGCTACGCCTGTC
Source organism: Moxostoma hubbsi (assembly GCA_032164185.1). NCBI lineage: Eukaryota > Metazoa > Chordata > Actinopteri > Cypriniformes > Catostomidae > Moxostoma > Moxostoma hubbsi. The sequence goes on from JAVLUX010000034.1 coordinate 8,362,492, forward strand.
TGGACTTCAACAATAATGCTCAAATGGTCATAAAGAAATCAGTGCACAGAGTCAAGTAGTGGGCTGCATAATGATGCTAATTCTAAGAATATAAATAGTTTGCAATGAATGGCTTAAATGTATTTATGGTCAGTACCCTTTAAAAGATGAGCTCACCAAAAAAGAAAAGAAAGTAATTATTTACACACCATCATGTCATTTTAAACCCATTAGGTTTTTTTTCTATAGAGCACAAAGGGAGAATTCTGGAGCATATTATACATTATTCATAACGTCTAGGTTACTGTTGTAACCTCCTTTCCCTGATGGAGGGAACGAAACATTGTGTCTAAGAAGCGACACTAGGGGTCTCTCTTGAGAGCCTCACGCATCTCTGAACTTTGAGAAAAGGCCAATGAGAAATTGGCAGACAGAATTTGCGTGTAAAGGGAGGGAAATGTGTCTGTTCATTCAGGATTTTGCCTGAGGAGCCGAAAATTAGGTTCAGCCGTAACTGTAGCTCGGTTCAGCGACGTGGTAGGGAGGACACAACGTCTCTTTTCCTCCATCAAGGAATGGCGGTTACAACAGTAACCTAGACATTCCCTGTCTGTCGCTCACTTCGACGTTGTGTCGAAGAAGCGACACTAGGCGTCCAATTTTAATCATGCCATGTGCTTAACCTTGTTCATGCGCTGCTGACACTGGTGTGGGCAGGCAGTTGCATGCCAAAGCGACAGGCTGTGTCAGACTGTACGTACCCTACCCCAATGCACCATAACATCATCATAAACTTCTGGTTCCTTATACCCTAATATGGGGGGAACAAGGCGACGTGCCAAGCATGGGAGCAAGCCGCGCCTTTTCTCTCTCTGCATCCGCAAAGCAACCAGCATTGTGGATGACCCCACACATCCCTCAAACAAACTCTTCACCCTCCTGCCGTCTTTCAAGAGGTACCGAAGATTTGGGCCCTCACGGCCAGACTGTGTAACAGCTTCTTCCCCCAAGCCATCAGAATCCTCAATACTCAGACACTGGACTGACACACACACACACATGTCCTGAGTTGCACTTTAATTATTGTCACTTTATACCTGGCTGCTACTTCAATAACTGCTATGTGCATAGAACACTCATCTCATCTTATGTTATGTTTACATTTGGCATTTTTAGAAACTGTCATCTTTTTGAACTACTGTGTACTGGTCGGCGCTGCACTGTCTCTCGCTGTGCCTATTTTCCTGTTCATTTTTAGTAATTTATTGCACTGTCCTGTACTTTTTGCACACATTTGCATGTGTACTTTATATAGTTATGTTATTTAGTCTGTGTAGTGTCATGTGGTTCTGTGTTTGCCCTATGTTTTTTATGTTGCACCATGGTCCTGGAGGGACGTTGTCTCATTTCACTGTGTACTGTACTAACTGTATATGGTTGAACGACAATACAAAGCTCTTGACTTGACCCTGTGGAGACCACACCTGCCCAGGCTGGGGGAGGTAAAGAGTGGTGTAATACATCACATGGGATTTCAGGTCGCATGTGGAGAATGGCACGGTGGTAGATCCTACCTCATTGGGAGGGAGGAGTTGCTACATACACTGCGAAAAGAGGGCAGAGAGGACTACCCAAGGGAGACGTGGGTCCGCTGTCAAGGGGACCGTACTGTGGAAAATACACACAGGGGGACAAGTCCACATGGGGGCCCGACATGTGGAGCACCTATTCCAGTACAGAGTAGTTTGAGTACTCGTAGTGGGTCTGGTCGGGGAATTTCTCCGCTGAATTTGCAGACCAGAGGACTAGGGAGGTGTCATCCATGGAGCCAAGTTAGTGGGATCTCCTGGGATAAGAATGCACAATATTACCTCAGTGGAGGGAAAGGGCACTAGGTGCAAGCGGTACACCCAGTCAGTTGTTACTGTGTTACCGAGTTCTACCGGATGGACCTGAGAGAACACGGGATGAAACCGACTCAACCCTGAGATTGTAAAATCTCGTAAATGTATTGAGTGTTGCCCAACCTGCTGCTCTGCATATGTCTGCTAAGGAGGTGCCTTTGGCCAGGGCCACGAAGATGCCAAACTTCTCGTTGAGTGTGCTTGAACCCACAAGGGGGCGGGCACGACCTGGGTGTGATAGGCCAATGCTATGGCGTCAACCACCCAGTGGGAAAGGCTCTGTTTGGAGACAGTGTTCCCTTTCCACTGTCCACCAAAGCAGACAAAGAGCTGCTCAGAATGTCTAAAGCTCTGTGTACAGTCCAAATAGATACGCAAAGCATGTACCGGACACAGCAATGAAGGGGCTGCGTCTGCCTCCTTCAGGGGGAGTGCTTGCAGGTTCACTACCTGGTCTCTGAAGGGAGTCGTAGGAACCTTGGGCACGTAGCCCGGTCGTGGTCTTAGGGTGACGCGAGTGTCTGCCAGACCAAACTTCAGGCAATTGTCGCTGACAGAGAATTCTTGCAGGTCCCCGACCCTCTTGATGGAGGCGAACGCAATCAGGAGGGTCGTCTTCAGGGAGAGGGCCTTGAGGTCAACTGATTCTAGCAGCTCGAAGGGGGGTCTCTGAAGGCCCGAGGGGACCACTGAGAGATCCCAGGAGGGGAACAGGCTTGGCCGAGGAAGATTCAACCTCCGGGCGTCTCTAAGGAACCTGATAACCAAGTCGTGCTTACACAAAGTCTTGCCGTCTACTGCGTTGTGGTGGGCAGCAATAGCAGCAATATATACCTTCAAGGTTGAGAGGGACAGCCTCTCCTCCAACCTCTCCTGCAGAAATGAGAACACAGACCCGACTGCACACCTCTGTGGGTCTTCAGACTGGGAAGAACACCAATTCGTGAACAAGCGCCACTCCAGGGTGTAAAGTTGCCTGGTAGAGGGAGCTCTGGCTTGGTTGATCGTGTCTAAGACAGCAGGTTGTAGGCCACGTAGATCTTCCACATCCTGTCCAGTGGCCAGACTTGGAGGATCCAGAGGTCTGGGCACAGATATCATAGGGTGCCCCATCCCTGAGAGAGAAGGTCCTTCCTCTGGGGAATTCGCCAGGAAGGGGCTGTCGCGAGGAGCACGAGATCCGAGAAACAAGTCCGAGAGTGCCAGTTGGGAGCCACCAGAATAACTTGTTCCTTGTCCTCCCTGACCTTGCATAGCACCTGTGCAAGAAGGCTCAATGGTGGAAATGCGTACTTGCGCAGCCACTGGGCCAGCTGTGTGCCAGCGCATCTGTCCCAAGGGGAGCCTCCATTTGGGAGTACCAGAGTGGGCAGTGGAAGGTCTCTTGGGAGCCGAACTGTCTACCTGTGCCTTGCCGAACCGTTCCCAAATCAGCTGGACCGACTGGGGGTGGAGCCTCCACTCTCCGCTGGGCGTACCCTGTCACGATAGCACGTCCGCTGCCACGTTGAGGCTGCCCAGGATGTGAGTGGCATGCAGCTACTTGAGTCTGGCTCCAAAGGAGGAGACGGCGGGCGAGTTGTGACATGTGACAGGAGAGTACACCACATTGGCGATTTATGTAGCAACTGTCGCAGTACTGTCTGATTGGATCAAGACATGCTTGCCCCGAACTAGCGGGAGAAATCTCAAGAAGTACAGCCAACAACTCTAGGAAATTGATGTGCCAGTGCTACGGGGTCCCTTCCAAAGCCCTGTGGCTGCGTTCCCATTGCACACGGCACCCCAACCCTGTTTGGAGGCATCTGTGGTGACCAGAACGTGTCGTAAGGGGACTCCTGCCCATAAAAAACAGAGGTCTGTCGAGGGTTTGAAATTCTGGCGGCAGGCAGGGTTGATAAACACACGGTGCGTGCCGCGGCGCCATGCCTGTCTCGGGACTCGAGTCTGGAGCCAGTGCTGAATCGGTCTCATATTCATCAACCCCAGTGGCGCAACTGCCGCAGAGGATGCCATATGCCCCCAGAGCTTCTGTAAATGTTTTTGAGGGACCGCTGTGCCTGGCCTGAACAAGGTGAGGTACTTCAGGACTGACTGCGCATGCTCGATGGTGAGGCACACTATCATTGAGACTGAGTCTAACTCCAAGCCAAGAAAAGAGATGCTCTGAACCAGGGCAAGCTTGCACTTTTCTCAGTTGACTTGAAGCCCTAAGCAGCTGAGGTGCCTGAGCACCTGGTCCCTGTGGATGCACAGTAACTCTCGGGAGTGATCAAGATCAGGACGTGGAAGAACTCGTCCTTCAGGTCTACTGCTGTGAACCAATCTAGATGCCGGACGCAAGTTGTGTCTTTGCGTGAGCATTTTGAACGGGACTTTGTGCAAGGCCCGGTTGAAAACTCGCAAGTCAAAGATCGGTCGTAAGCCTCCGCCTTGGGTACGATGAAGTAAGGGCTGTAGAAACCCTTCTTCATCTCGGCTGGAGGGACAGGCTCTATCGCATCTTTGAGTAAGAGAGTCACGATTTCCGTGCACAGGGACTTGGCGTCTTCGCCGTTCACTGTGGTAAAGGGGGGGCGGAGGCCTGGTAAACTGAATTGCATAACCGAGTTGGTTGTCCTGGGCAGCCAGTGTGACAGGTTGCGAAGTGAAAGCCACACATCCAAGCTCCGTGCTAGGGGCACTAAGGGGACGATAATTTTTGACGTACCTGGCGGGGCTTTGCTGCGGGGTGGAGCAGGTCTGGTGCTGAGGGAAGACTCGAATCACTTACCTTGCTCTGCACACCCGGCAGGGGGTGGGTTAGTGACTGAGGAGGAGGTCCCATGGAGGCGTCCTCTAAACTCATCAAAACCGGCCGGCTGGGGGGTAAGGGTCTTAGGTCTGGAGGTGGGGGGTCAACGCCCGATGTGCCAGGACTGTTGAGGTGTGGCACCGGGGTGCTGTGAGAATGGCATTTGCGGGCCAGGTGATCCAGAGAAAGAGGAAATTGCTCCTTTATTGAGAATGTGGGTAACGCAGCCCAAAGGGGGTGTGGCAAAGAAAACAAACTGAACTGAGGATTCTCCTCCTGGCCCTCCACTGTGGGATGGAGTGGTCTACTTACCAGCTCCGGAGCAAACATCTCGATCTCTGGGTTGTCCGTCTCAGGAACGCTTGGGAGTCTTCCAGCTCCTGTAGGGTGTTTGTGAGATGGGGGCGTACACTTCCTGCGGGGTGCTCGACACTGGGGCTCGGCCCAGGTTGAGGCAGAGCTGCACATTTTCTGGAAACCGCAGGAGGACGCCCTCAGTGGGCAGACGGAGTACGGCCTATGCTGGTGGTGTGACAGGGCATGATATGAGAGATGGCCTCTGCCTGCTTCTTCACCGATGATAACTGCTGGGCGAAGTCCTCGACGGTGTCGCCGAAGAGACTGAACTGGGAGACAAGGGCGTTGAGGAAGCGTGCTTTGTCCACGTCCCGCATCTCGACCGGGTTCAGCCACAGATGTCGTTCCTGAACCACAATGGTGGCCATCGCCTGCCCGAGTGTCCACGCTGTGTCCTTCGTGGCCCTGAGGGCGAAGTTGGTTGCTGAGCACAGTTCCTGCAACACGTCGGGGTCAGGACTACCCAAGTGCAGATCTTTAAGGGCCTTAAATTCATCAGTCATCTCCTTTCCACTTTGCCACACCTACATTGCTTCCCCCGTCTCATTTGCCACCATCCTTGACCTCTTGTGCGGACTGCTCTTGGCTGGGAGTTACCGGTCCATGGACCTAGTCTACGCTTTCTGAGGCCGATATTGTCTGTGGACCTTATACTGTCCTGCTTGTGCTTGTTTATTTCCCAATAAACCGTGGTTTACCCTGCAATTTAATCCTCTTCTTTCTGAACCCTGACATAAATATATATATATAAAACTATCAGTATTAAACAGCTGTTGAACAGATAATGTGAGCACATCCATGTAAATAAATTAGTCAAAAACAGCGGTGAACAGCAGCATTTAACTAAATATTCAACAACAAATAAGTAGACGTAAAATAGGGTAATTTCTTTCCTGTGTTAATGCAAATGATGTAATGATGCAAGGATGTACGTCATAAGCCAGTGATTTCCCACCAAATTTGAACCTACAGCTCAAGATACAAAACTTTTATATAGGCTTACCATAGTGATTCAGGGTAAGGTAAGGACATTGTTTTGAACAATGATTGTTTATGTACTCAATCAATAATGGCAATTTGTAAAAAAAAATGTACCAAAAAATCTTATGTAGTGCAGCTTTAATGAGGAACAATTACTGAGAGCAGCTTTAAATGAGCAAGGGTAACATTGGCATGCTACTTTTTCTCTCCCTTTTCAGTGTTCTGACAGGACACGTTGGACCACATCCCTTGTGAGGGCAGATCAATTGCCCCGTCTTTATTGACAAAATGACAGGCTTCTCTCTCCCCACTTTCAGCCCTGCAGAGGCTGCACATGAGAGCTAATAGAACCAGATGGGGGAACAGTTTGAGTATCTCATGTTGCTCACCTGGGGTAAATATGCTCTTGTAAGGAATATTTAATTCCAATCCCTTTGCGGATACTTTGGAGATATTAATGGGGTAATTTGCGCTGTGCATCTCCAGGGTGGTTTTGTGCAAGATTTCCAAGAGGTTTTATTCCTCAGTTTTGCCTTATGCAGCTGGACTAAAACCGCACCCATAATATCTTGACAGACAAAACAGCAGCATTGGACAAGAAAGAAAAGTCTGTTTTGGCCTTTCTGATGAGCCTCAGGTCTTTCAACCTGTGCTGCAAAGTTCTAGAGATGTTGTAGGATTCTGCTGGTTAGTCTAGGAATGTTCTATTTAAAAACCTAGAGGTCTACAGAGGCAGCATTTTAAGGCATAATAGGCACACTCACAGCATGAAAGCTATTCCAAAAGTTAGGCAACTTAATTATACTGCTTCCTAATATACATTGTTTCGGCCAAATTAAAAGGCAGCATTGCATGTATCTCATGCAGAGAAGGCAACCCTTTAATGGGATGGTTCACCCAAAAATTGTAATTATCTTTATTTACTCACCCTTATGCCATCCCAGATGTTTATGACTTTCTTTCTTCTGCTGAACACAACCAAAGATTTTTAGAAGAATATCTCAGCTCTGTAGGTCCTCACAATGCAAGTGAATGGGTACTGAAATTTTGAAGGTCCAAAAAGCTTATAAAGGCAGTGTAAAAGTAATCCATAAGACTCCAGTGGTTAAATCCATATTTTTAGAAGCAATATGATAAGTGTCTGTTAGAAACATATCAATATTTAAGTGCTTTTTTAAGAACAATCCCACATTTCACTTATACATTCTTCTTTTATTTTTGGCAATTCACATTCTTCGTGCATATCACCATCTACTGTTTCGCCCCCAAAAAGTTTAAAAATCAATTGTATAACACTAAAATAATTTAAACACACATATTATTTATGTCTTGTTGCTACACTTTTAAAACTAAGTATTTTAATGTTTACAGATTGGACCCATTTACTCCCATTATTAGTGCCTCACTGTAACCTATTTTTGCTTTTATTTAATTTTTTTAAGAAAAGGAGGCGCACGTTTAAATAAAATGTTGTGGTAATCAAGATTACACCTCAAATGCTGCCATTGATTTGTATTAAACCAGGATTATTCCTTTACAAATGTTATATATTACCCAATGTGTGTGGGTGCTATTTATTCTATGCATACTTGTTTGAGCTAGGCACCAAGGCAGCTCACTAGATTTTTAAAGCATCTCAAGTGTCCTCTTCTATATTGTCATCTGCAAGAATAAACTGGCCTTAATTTAGATGAAATGAAATCAGTGGCAGAGACGAGTTTGTTAGTAAAAGTCCATTACAGCCAACTCATACCTGTCCAGAATAGTCTTTCTTGGAGCACCTTCAGCGCTCAGCTCATCCCACTGCTATCAGATTGTATAAAGCCTCCTCCTCTGTCAAGGTTCCTATGGTGTAGGAAACAAAAATATTACATTATTATACATTACAGTCCCAGAATAATCAAAACATCTCCATCCAAACATTACCATTCCATTTATCAGGCACGATAATGACTTCAAGTCATAACAAGATGAAAGAATAATAAGGCCAAATAGCCTTCTGAATGCAAATACACAGTACACACACACACACATACACACACAGATACATGCCTTGTATCTCACATAGACAAATGTAGTTCATCTTTATTGTATGCTGTTTGAAGTAACAATATGACCAAGGCAGAGAGTCAACCTAAATTAGCATGAAGTGAAACTTTATTGTTAAAGGAATATTCTGGGTTCAATACAAATTGAGCTCATTGCAAAATTGGGTAGCTTCAGACAGAAAAGTTTATCAAACAGTGAGTTTAATGTACATTTACATTTATGCATTTGGAAGACACTTTTATCCAATGTGACTTACAGTGCATTTATTACAGGGACAATCCCCCCAGAGCAACCTGGAATTAAGTGTCTTGCTCAAGGACACAATGGTGGTGGCCGTGGGGAAACACGACCTTCTGATTAACAGTTATGTGCTTTAGCCCACTACGCCACCACCACTCTAAAAATAAAGCAGTGGCATGCATTGCTAAAGCAATGTAGCAACAAGTATCATGCTATCATATTAAATCTCAATATAACTTTTCTAAACTGCTTAACAGACCTAAATTAACTTCCATCATACATTAGAGTTATGTGGGGGTGGGGTCGGGTAAACGCAATCTTTGCTTTGATGTAACAGTTGAGTTGCATTGTGGGATATGGAGCTGCCTGAAGTGTAAATCTGAGTAGGCTCGCCCCCTCTGTCAAAATAGAGAGGTTGAGGTTCTGTCAACAAAAACTTCCGTCGACCACTTAACAAAGTGGAATGGACTTCCAAAATGGCGGCAGAGATTCCCCTGAGGGGAAGTGCTTAGGCAAGTTAGCGAGTGGATTTTTAAAGTGAGGTGGAACGAATTCTAGGAAGCCGCCATTATGAACCTTGAATGTGAACCTCTTACAGTATAAGCCACCTTCAGCAGCTCTATCTGTCACAGCTACCACAAACTTTACACAACCAGGAGAGAGCAGAAAGCCGCTGGGCAAATGCTGCATCAACTTTCTTTGCACCAAAACAGCATTTTGTTTCATCTGGGCAAAATATTAAAGACATTTTTTCTCCATTCTTGTCAGATAGTATTATCTCTTTTTTTTAGTGGTGTATAGTATCTATCACATCTAGATACAGAGATTACCTGTCAATCATCTCATCTGTACAAGCAGGGAAATTTGCATTTATTTAGCATAATCTGAGGTAAAGAACCATTATTTACTATTTTCCTGAGAGCATTCCAAAAATGGCCGCTAGTGGACTGACTTGCTAGAAAGACTTTGACAGAGTCATAAGCCAATTAAATTGTTTTATGTTTTTACCTGATGGGTGTAGTCAATGTCAGACTAACGCTTTGCTTGTACACGTCGAGGATTAAAATCTAACAGAATAAACTGTTTGCCAATATCTTTTTTTGTACAGTGCCTAAGTCTGCAGACATACTCAATAATGAGTGAAAATCGAATGAAAATACTTACGAAAATAAGAAAAAATAAAACAGTTTTTTTTAAAAGAATATTTATTTAGTTGTTTATTAAGCCAATTATTTATTTTAGACCTGTTACTTAGAGAATCTGCAGAGAGTCTGCCTGTCTGTCTTATTATCTATCTATCTATCTATCTATCTATCTATCTATCTATCTATCTATCTATCTTGTTTGTCCATCCGTCCTTCCATCTATCTATCTAAAAATGTTGATGCTAGTAACCTGGAAGTACTGGCCTCTCCCCTTCTCTGTTGGCACACGTTGCAGGGTAGTGTCCAGCCCACAATCACAGCATGAGATGCCACTTCAGTCAGCCCTGTGCCACGTCCCTTCATTTAGAAGGTGATGAATGCCACCCAGGAACTCAGCGGCTGCACTGAATGATGAAAACTTTGAGCTGTCAGGGAACATTTTGGATGGCACGGTTGATAGGGTAAATATAGCAGAGCCACATTCCATGCTGCTCTCAGCAGAGGATACAGAGAGAAGCTCACCGTCACCAATTAAACACAGCCTAAGATCACCTTGGATGGTCACAGGGCAGTGGTCTGTACAAGCTTGCTGTGTTCTGACAAATAATAATTAGCCCCAGTCTATCAGAGCATGAGACCAAAGATAACAGATGTGAGCCATAAAAGTTGGAAAGGAGACTGTAGACACTGATTTTTGAGTGCTAATCAATGAAAATATATTTACATAACTGGCTGACAACACAATGTTCTGCAACTATAGATTTGTTTTCCCTTTTTATAACCCTGCCAGATTAAGGTGCCACACACATTAAGGCAGTTTATAATTGCTGTGTGACATTTCACATAGACTTTCATTCATGTTCATGACCTTGGACATGTCTTCATATTCTATGTGAAGTCCAAGACATGGATGGGGGCTGCTGGGAGTTGGCTTTTTCTGGTTTTAATCAAGTAATATCTATTCAACACCAGGGAGTCTTTGTTTGCAGTGCAGGGCTGTGCAAAAATAGTATCAACATAGAGAATAAAGTTAACACCAGAGGGTGCCAAAGCTTTTTATGTTCCTGCACATCAAATCACTTCTGTTTTTTTCAACCTACCCCCACCCCCCTTTTCTTTCCCCTTTATTGCCTTATATATATATATATATATATATATATATATATATATATATATATATATATATATATACAACATGTTGTATATTGGGGTAATATTCAACCTTAGCCCTTTTAATTGACAACACATCATGAAAATATCTGCAGTTTCTGTCTCTTCGACCTCCAGGCAACTACAACTGCTAAGAAGCTTGGCCACTTTGAACTGTCAAAACAGAGCTGTTCAAAGGCTTTATTGGCAGAATTTAAAAGCAGTAGGTAGTGTGAGGCCAAATCTCCAAGTGAAAAGTTATTTCTCATGGGGGTCTAGAGTAGTGCCGATTTTTTAAAGACTGCACAGGAAGCATGACTTACCCTAAAATCTAATTAAAAATGTGGCAATGAGATGCTTAATATATGGACAAATAATCAAGATTAATGATCTTAAAGCATTTCAATATTTTAGCGAATAAAAGTGTCAAATATTTTAAATTTTTTCTATATCGCTGTTCATACAAAAAAAACAATCCACTTATTTCTGCATGAATATATACATAGAAACTAGGGATGTATGGCCCATAGACCTCATTCACAGTAGTGCCAACTTTGATTTTTGACATGAATGAAAACAAGCCAGTGAGGAACAGACGTCTCTTCAATGACATGCACTGTATAAAGCTATCAAAAAGCTCCTACTCTAGATCAGTTTTTTCTCAACTCATGTTGGAGTTTTTAGTTTTTTCTTGTTTTTTTTGTATACTGATTGTTTTGTCAGTGGAACGATCCAAAAACTCTTTAAACAACTGTTCAAACCATTGAAGAGATGTCTATCCCTCGCAACCTCTTTGTCATTGTCGTCAAAAAAAAGTAAAATAATTGTTGTCGGACACAGTAGCAGAGTTGGTCAGTAGGTCAGACATACAGATGATAGTCAAAGCTAAAAACTCTCCCCTATTTTTGGCTTATTGATATTTGTAATTATTGCAAAAGATTTCTGAGCTTGGTCAATGTAAAGGGATTAAGGGAAAGGAGGAGGCGAGAACCGGCTTGACAATATAAATAATATTTTAATGTAAAACTGAAACCAAAAGACACAAACATAAACACGGGACGGTCCGCTGCCCATAAATATTCTCTCTCTCTGTCGCACCACTGACCGCAGTCAGCCTTTATCCCTCTCGGAGGCTTAATTAGCCTGATAAGGGAATGATGTGCAGCATCACGACCCGGCCCCACCCTCCACCCTGTCACATTCCTCCCTTGTTCTCTCAGGCTGGGGAGCCCCAGGCAAGACATACACCCCACCCCCCCCCCCCCCCCCCCCCCCTTTCCCTGGTGGGGGGCGTGCCCTAAGCCCCATCTGCCGGCAGGTCATCCCTGCCTTCCTGAATCTGGGAGGGGACAGGGGGAGGGAAACCAAAAAAATTAAAATAGGGGGTACTTCCTTTAACAGTGTAGTACCTCCCCAAAAAAACAATGTAAAATTTAAAAGAGAGGGAAAAGGCCAATGCAATGCAGCAGAGAGAGAGAGAGAGAGAGGAAAACACTTACTCGCCGGTTCTCCGATTCACTCCGATTACTCGCCGGTTCTCCGAGGCCACTCCTTCACCCTCTAATGGATGACAGCCGTGCCTCCCTGGGCGGATCGGAGGCAGTCCTCCAGCCCCACACGACCCGGCCCCGACCTCCACCCTGTCACAGTCAATTATTTTGGTTTACTAATTTCACTTTTTATGTAGTAGTTTGAGAAGCTGCTTTTGGAAGCAACATTGCGGATACAAAATAAAAAAATAAAAATAGTTTGTGCTTCTGTAACCCGACCTTCTTGACCCGCGCCTCTTGAGGCTAGGGGAGTGAAGTTCACACATACCACACAGGTATCAAGCACCAGCTGGCTCCTGTTACTCTTCCACAATCTTTACAACTCTAGTTGCCTTTAGGTCCAGAGATATTACAGTACACATCTCCAGTGCTGTCAATGTCCACACCGCAACGATAGGCTATGTCACTGAAAATGTGCCCCGATGTAATGTTCTTGTTTTTCTCCAGCTGTCAAAGTAATTTGAGAGTTTGGAGGTGTGGTTGGAAAGTTAACAATGGCAAGAAAAATGGAGGTGGAGAGAAAAAGATAAGGAAAGTGAACTTGCTCCATGCACAGTTAAAACATTACACATTTCCCAGGCCAACACAGGATTCAAAATTTTAGAACTCCATTAAGAGACCACAGAATTGACCGACTATACTGCCAAGCAAAGGCAAAATGCAGCAACTACACATTTTGTCAATAATCTGTTCTCTTAGACCAGTTCTTCTCCAGAAGGCCCACTAGGTAGGATGGCCAGACATCCCGTTTTTCCTGGGACAGTCCCGTATTTAAGCACATTTTTCTAGTGTTCTGACTTATTCTGAAAAATCATGTTTTGTCCTGAATTTCCCCTCTCCAAAAATGTCTCTATCGCCTATACAGCTTTCTCAGACACGTGAGCATTCCAATCAAAAGTAGCCAAGGATATGTACGGCTTGTAAAACCAGTAAAATCACACTGTGTTATTTTAAGTACATGATTGGATTAAACTATCCATTTAAAATCCCCTATCAACTGACGTCCAGTTAGTGAACTGATTGAAGAGTCAGTTTGAAAGAGCACACAGATGAAATTGCATCTGGAAAAATTTTGTTAAAACGAGCATGTACGTATAATGAAGATTTTCAAAAAGAGTTTCAATAAAAAAATTTAAAAAATCAGTCACAGACAAAGCCTAGTAAAGTGAGGTGTGAGATTTGTGGAGCTCACTTTTCCAATGTCCATGGAGGGTGCACCAACATTGTGCATTGATGCTGCTAAAAGTGTGCCACACAAGTGTGACTTTTTTGTGAAGCAAAGTTCAGAATCTGACAAGGAGCATGCAAGTGAAGGACTTTTTGTTTATCATTCTGTTGTGCACGGCCATAGCACATTCATGACCTGATAAAAGTCTTGCAGGCCAGGCTGAAGGAATCATTCATACCCTCTGACATTAAACAGCAGTTGGATGCCCTGGTTGAAGCTGGTGACATGTGAGGTGATGATTTATTTTGTGCAGTCAGAAACTTTAATTCAGCATCAGTGGATTTCCTCCAAAATTGGAGCTGCTGATTGGAGAACACATAAAAACTTGAGTGGGCCCTAATGAGAGACATACCAGAGTGGAAAGACATTCAGAGAAACCTCGAACACTTCTACTCCAAAATCCCCCCTCGCAGTTTGATTAACGAATCCATGCTCTTCGATGAGTGGGCTTGTGCTAAAAACATTGTCACTCGTCGCATCACTGATTGGAACATAAACAAGATGGCCCTGTCTGAGAGATGGACAGTCATTTTTGGTGCTGGAGAGTAAGACCATCGTCTTCAGAGACTTAGCCAAGGTCGTGGATTTTGTTTTATGCCTGCCTGGGACATCTGCATCTGTGGAATGTGTGTTCTCATTAATGAACGCAGCATGGACACCAGATAAATCTCGACTCTGTGTAGCACTCATGAAGGCAATGCTTTTCATATGTCTTTATTTGGGACTGGACTGATCTGCATTTCACAATAAACTCTTGAAAGACAAGCGCACACTGAAAAATTGCTGCCAGCAAAAAGTATAAGATGACAAAAGTTACAGATGTGGATGCACCCTCTACTTCGCACTGATCTGCGCCTAGGTAAGGATACATCCATTTCATTTTTGCTGGGAAGGGGCTGTCCCTTTTTCCACAATCAGGAATCTGGTCACACTACAACTAGGGGACCTAGGCAAACTTTCAAGGGGGCCAAGGGATGACTTAAAGTAATTTCAAATAAGTTAAATTCAACAAATTAAGCTTAATTAAAATGCAAAAAACAGCTACAAATCTAGATCATTTTCTGAAATATGAAATATGACTGTTCCTGACACTTCTGGAATCATGAAATTAATCATGATTAATTATTTAAATCTACTGACACTACTAGATTCTGGGGGATGGGCCCTTTGAATATTGTCTTGGACAATGGGGAAGACAATGGCCTTGGAGTCAAAAAGGTAGAACACCACTTTATTAGACTATTATCTGTCCTGTGGCAGACAGGTTTTTCTCAAATATGCTTGCAGATTCAGCGAAAACAGAAACTGAAAATAACAGTAACTACAAAATCCAAACTATGTGAATTTGACACCATTATGTGTTCTCAGATATTAGACTACCAAGATTTTCCTGCTATTAATAACATAACATACTTATTGCTACATTTTCATAAGAAAACTATTCACAACACACATTAAATATGGCACATTCTCGAGGGAAATTAATAGTTGAGCTGGCACTAAAAAACAAATAATAAATTGTTGATGGTAAGGAAAACTGGTGAGGTAAAGGCAATGGATGACTGGCTTCTCTCCACAGCTGGTGTTCACTTCAGCTGCTTGCATTGCTATCAAATATTTGCAGCTTGCAAACATTTTGGCAAATAAGATATTATAACTGCATACTTAATCATTTAAAAGCATTTATTTCCTGGTCTGAGTTAGCTAGGATAATCTCATTGATTGCGATTACATGCATACCAAAAACTACCAAAAATCAGATTATTCAAAAAATCGTCTCGGTTATGTATGTAACCTCCGTTCCCTGATGGAGGGAATGAGACGTCGTGTCCTCCCGGCCACGTCGCTGAGCCGAGCCGCTGAGGTGGCCGGACACTCCCGGCTCCTCAGAAAAATCCTGAATGAACTGTAGTATTTCCTCACCTTTATACCTGTATGTCTGGGGGCAGAGTATGCAAATACTGTTCGCCAACTTCTCATTGGCCTTTTTTAATAGATCAGAGGCATATTCGGCACTCAAGAGAGACCCCTAGTGTCGGACAGACGGGGAACTGAAGGCACAAGTAAATCATGACTTGAAATCATCTGTTTGGTTTCTGCTTTTGACATCAAAAAGTGAACAGCCATCCACACAAAAATGCGCACAGTGGACAAGTGCATGGTATGAATGCCTACAAACGTGTTTAAATACAACACATAATCAGGGTAATAGGCAAATATCTACCTGTGTCAGTCAGTTTGTGCATAATCCGTATATGACCTTGCCTCGATAAAGGAAATCAATTTAAGGCGTTTACATGATGGGGTAAGGATGTGCAAGTAAATGTGCTCATTGATAAGACTATTTGATAATCCTTATTTGATTGGACAATCAAAAACTTTGAAGCCAGTTTTCAGTGTTGAAGCATTTACTACATTTCAACTGTGTATGGTGGTAGGCAACATTATGGTCAATTATTTGTATCTTTTGTATTATTTGTGTCTGACACTCATTTGGGAATAATTGCAATCAGTTGACCTTTAGAAAAGAGTAGAGGAGTTTCTTCAGAAGACCTCATTTTTTATCAAAAGTATTTTAGGATTAAAGACAAGAACTGTGAAAATCTAAGACTGATTTGGCAAAACGACCTTCAATGTGAAATGGATAAAGACACATGGAATTACATTTTGTTGAATGTTGGAGTTACATAAAGAAACCAAGAAGCAGATTTATTCAATATAAAGTATTATATACAGTAGGTATTATCATACTCCAGTTTGTCTGTTAAAATGGCAAGGTTGAATGATAATAAACGCAGAAAGTGTGCACAAAAAATTGGTACATACTTTAAAGTTAATTGGGAATGTACAAAGTTCCTGTATTTTTGTGACAAAGTATTGAAAATTCTTAGGAAATTGTTAAGATGTGACCTTTAATTTTCACCAAGGTTGTGGAGATTTTTTGGAGATAAAACTGAAATTCCTCAAACTAGACACAATGATTGCTCCATTGTAATTATTGGGTAAGTAACTTAAAGCCAGAATTATTCTTAGATGCTGGAAATATACCCACCCTTACATTTAGAATGTGGGTGGATTCATTGATGGAGAATGATAAATTAAAATGTTTGCAAATGGAAATGGACGTTGATATTTAGGAAAACTTTTTTAAGAATGTTAACTTCATAAAATGAAAACCAATACAAAATTTTATAAAAAAAATGTAAATAAAGATAAGAGCAGAGGACACAACCAATATATATATATATATATATATATATATATATATATATATATATATATATATACAGTTAGGTCCATATGTATTTGGACACAGGCACACATTTTGATTTTTTGAGGTTTTTACCAAAACATATTCAAGCTATAGTTATATCATGGATATGGGCTGACAGTGCACACTCTCAGGTTTAATTTGAGGGTATTTACATCCAAATTGGAAGAAGGGTTAAGGAATTACAGCTCTTGAGAGTAGCTACCCCCCCCCCCCCCCCCTTTTCAAGGGACCAAAAGTAATTGGACAATTGAATCAAAAGCTGTTTCATGGACAGGTGTGGGCTATTCCTTCGTTATTTCTTTATCAATTAAGCAGGTAAAAGGTCTGGAGTTGATTCTAAGTGCGGTATTTGTATTTTGAATCTATTGCTGTGAACCTTCATCATGCATTCAAAGGAGCTCTCCATACAAGTCAAACAGGCCATCATTAGGCTTCAAAAACAAAACAAATCCATCCGAGAGATAGCAGGAACATTAGGAGTGGCCAAATCAACAGTTTGGTACATTCTGAGAAAAAAAGAATGCACTGGTGAGCTCAGCAACATAAAAAGGCTTGGACGTCCACGGAAGACAACAGTGGTAGATGATCGTAGGATCCTCTCCATGGTAAAGAAAGACCCATTCACAAGATCTAGCCAAGTGAAGGAGACTCTCCAGGAGGTAGGCGTGTCATTGTCAAAGTCTACAATCAAGAGAAGACTTCATGAGAGCAAATATAGAGGGTTCACCACAAGGTGCAAACCATTCATAAGCATCAAGAATAGAAAGGCCAGATTAGACTTTGCCAAAAACCATCTAAAAAAGCCTGACCAGTTCTGGAAAAGCATTCTTTGGACGGATGAAACTAAGATCAACTTTGTAAGGGTTTCACAAGAGGGAGGACACGGGAACAGGGTTCAACACAAAGGTAAGGCTCTTTAATTATGGGTAGTAGACAGACAGGGGTAGTGCAAAACGTGCTATACATAAACTTTTTACAACTAATCTAACGGCTTCGGTTTGTCTCTCTATGGCCAACACTGGACTGGCAGCTCTCTCTCTCTCTCGACTGGAGGCACTGGTGCACTTTTATGCCGCTCTCCCCATACTCACTGAAATTAGAGACAGGTGTTAGACATAATTTAGCTCAGGTGCAAGCGCCCTTACCGCTTTCTCCCCTTCGGACAGGCGCTTGACCACGCCCCCGCTGCCACATACCCCCACCGCCCGACTCAGGCCGGGGCGTCATCCGGCCTGCCTACCACTCTCCCCCATTTCTGGAGAGGAAGTCGGCGACAGTCATCTGCACCCCCGGTCTGTGGACCACCTCGAACTTAAAAGGCTGGAGAGCCAGATACCAACGGGTGATCCGGGCGTTAGTATCCTTCATGCGGTGGAGCCACTGCAGTGGGGCGTGATCCGAGCAGAGAGTGAAGGCCCACCCCAGCAGGTAGTATCGGAGTGTGAGGACCGCCCACTTGATGGCCAGACACTCCTTCTCTACAGTGCTGTACTTCGTTTCCCTTAAGGAGAGCTTCCGACTGATGTACAGCACCGGGAGCTCCTCCCCCTCCACCACCTGCGAGAGTACGGCCCCCAGCCCTCTGTCTGAAGCGTCCGTCTGTAATACGAAAGGGAGGGAGAAGTTAGGTGAATACAAGAGCGGCCCTCCACAGAGTGCGGCTTTAACTCATGTAAACGCCTGTTGGCACTGCTCCGACAATTGGACCGCCCTCAGATGTTGTATATGCCGCTGCCAATCATTACTATAGATAATGATGTCATCTAAATAGGCAGCGGCGTAAGCGGAGTGCGGGTGGAGGATACGGTCCATCAGATGCTGGAACGTGGCTGGGGCCCCGAACAAACCGAACGGAAGTGTCACAAATTGGTGTAATCCGAACGGCGTGGTGAAGGCTGTTTTCTCACGGGAAATTGGTGTCAAGGGGATCTGCCAATAACCCTTTGTCAAATCCAATGTCGAATAAAAGCGAGAGGTACCTAACCGATCGAGCAGTTCATCAACCTGGGGCATTGGGTACGCACCAAATTTAGACACCGCATTGACTTTTCTGTAGTCCACACAGAACCGCACAGACCCGTCACTCTTGGGAACGAGAATGACCGGGCTGGACCAATCGCTGTGGGACTCTTCTATTACCCCCATATCAAGCATGGCATCCAATTCGTCCCGAACAATTTTCTTTTTATGCTCGGGGAGGCGATAAGGGCGGCTACGAACGACCACCCCCGGCTCGGTCTCGATATGGTGCTCGATGACGTTTGTGCGACCCGGTAGGGGAGAAAACACGTCTGCAAACTCTTCTTGCAACCTGGCAACCTCTGAACGTTGGCACGGGGAGAGGTGGTCTCCACAAATGACCGGGGCATTGAGATCGGTTTTTGAATTTACCTCCGGTCCGAGCTCCGCCCTCTCTGGAACCACCGTAGCCAATGACACAGGGACCGCCTCCCTCCATAATTTAAGGAGGTTGAGGTGGTAAATTTGACGCGCGTCCCCCCTATCGGTTCGTTTAACCTCATAATCGAGATCCCCCACTCGTCGTGTGACCTCAAAGGGCCCTTGCCACTTGGCGAGTAATTTGGAGCTTGACGTGGGGAGCAATACAAGAACTTTATCTCCCGGTGCAAACTCCCTTAGCTGTGTTCCCCTGTCATACAGTCGGCGTTGGCGTTCTTGGGCCCGGAGCAAATTCTCCTGTGTTAATTTCCCCAAAGTGTGGAGTTTTGCTCTGAGGTCAAGGACGTATTGAATTTCGTTTTTGCTATTCGAAGATCCCTCCTCCCAGCTTTCTCGTATAACATCTAAGACACCGCGTGGGCGTCGCCCATACAGTAGCTCAAATGGAGAGAAGCCGGTTGAGGCTTGCGGGACCTCTCGCACTGCAAATAACAGGGGATCGAGCCATCTGTCCCAGTTTTTAGCATCCTCGTGTACGAACTTACGAATCATGTTCTTGAGCGTTCTGTTAAAACGTTCCACTAGGCCATCTGTCTGCGGATGGTACACGCTAGTGCGAATCGATTTAATGCCCAATAGATCGTAAAGTTCGCGAAGTGTGCGTGACATAAATGTTGTGCCTTGATCGGTGAGGATTTCCTTTGGAATCCCCACCCGGGAGATTATTTTGAAGAGCGCCCCAGCAACACTACGTGCTGAGATATTGCTTAGAGGCACTGCTTCCGGATATCGAGTTGCGTAATCCACTAGGACTAACACAAAGCGATGTCCGCGTACTGTCCGCTCTAATGGCCCGACGAGGTCCATTCCAATTCTTTCGAAGGGAACCTCGATTAACGGAAGAGGGCGCAATGGCGCTTTTGGGGTGGCCGGTGGGTTTACCAGCTGGCATTCACGGCACGCCGCGCACCATCTGCAGACGTCACCGGCAATGCCCGGCCAATAAAAACGGGCTATTAGACGGAGAAGTGTTTTCCTTTCTCCTAGGTGACCCGCCATGGGATTATATGAGCCGCCTGGAATAACATTTCACGGCGGCTCCGTGGGATCAATAATTGTGTAACGTTTTCTTTTGTTTGAGTGTCCTGCGTCACTCTGTATAACCGCTCATTTATAATCGCAAAATAGGGGTATGCGAGAGCGATGTCCGGCTGAAGACGCTGTCCATCAATCGTCTTCACCTGATCGAAGGCGTGCTTAAGTGTTCATCCCGTGATTGCTCCAAAGGGAAATCTACATCAGGGAATTCCCTACGAAGGGGAGGGGCGGAGGACCCGCCCCTTCCCTCATCATCCTGATTTGGAACAGTCGAGGATGGCCCCGGCTCCGCCTCCCCTGCCAAAGCATCGCACATCGCACATCTCCCTCTTTTAGTGCAGGACCCATCCGTGCATATTCCCCCTAAAATATCTCTAAATACAGGCCAATCGGTCCCCAAGATTAGAGGATGGGTGAGGCGGGAGCTAACCGCTGCCTCGACTCTATGTTTTCTCCCTCGGAATTTAATTAGTAAGGTCACCATCGGATAATTGTGAACATCCCCATGCACACACCTCACCCTTACCCGTTTAGCCGTGCTCAAAGCCCCGGGTTGAACCAAGCGTTGATGGATGGTGGTCTGATTACAACCGGTATCCAGCAAAGCTTGGTGTGTACCCCCCTGGATTCTTACCGGAATCCGGTACGCTCCAGCCCGATCGGGGGCAGCATGTGGGAGATCGGAGACCCGAACCACCGTCCCCACCTTCATCAACGTACACCGATCGCGGAAGAGGCTAGGGTTCCAGGACCTCCGACAGGCTGGCCCACGCGTTACACCCGTACCTGCTTCGGCGGACGCCCCCACCTGAGGGGGAGAGCGGTTGTAGGTTGCGGGGGAAGGAGGTGATGTGGCAGATGACTGGGTTGATCTTAACCAGGCTCCTCGCCTGCGGGGGGCAGGAACGGGCCCTGGAGAGAGGACAGAGGGAGAGGGTTGGAGGGGATGGGAGAGAGCAGAAGAATACACAGGGGGAGGGGGAAGAGAGAGAGAGAGAGAGAGAGAGAGAGAGGGCTCATCCGCCCCTGGAATCGCCGCCATGTGGTCCTCTGCAAGCTGGACGGCCGCCTCCAGCTATGCCGGGCGGTGGCACTGGGCCCACTCCGCCGTTTTCCTGGGCAAGCGTTGGACGAACTGCTCCAGCACCTCCTGATCGATGAGTCCCTCGACGTCGCGGTCCCCCACTAGCAGCCACCTACAGCAGGCATCACGGAGCCGCTGGGCAAAGGCGAACGGGCGGTCGGACTTTTCCAGTTTCATATCCCGGAAGAGTTGGCGGTTTTCTTCGGGGCTCCGACCAACCCGTTGCAAGATGGCTTTCCTCAAATCAGCGTAAGCCAGGAGGTTTGTTGCCGGCAGTTGTTGAGCCGCGAGTTGGGCTTCCCCGGACAGAAGAGGAACAAGGCGGGCTGCCCACTGACTCTGCGGCCAGCCCCAGATTTCAGCAGTTCGTTCAAATAAATCCAAGAACGCTTCAACGTCGTCAGCTGCCCCCATCTTCTGTAACGTGGGCGGGGGCAGCATGGCACGCGTGTCCGGGGTCGCGGCTGTGGCGGCCTCCTGGCTGAGGAGGCTCCGGATGGCCTGTCGATCGTCTGCTTGAGCCCGTACGATCTCACAGAATGCCGATCTTGCTCCTGTCTGAGCTCAAGCAGGGACTGTTGGTGGCTTTGATGTAGAGCAGCGAGGGACTGGAGGACTTCGGCCAGCTGGGAGGACTCTACGGGGCGAGCTTTCTCCATGGTTGGATGTAGATGATCCAATTTTCTTTTCCCGGGTTTCGGCACCAGTGTAAGGGTTTCACAAGAGGGAGGACACGGGAACAGGGTTCAACACAAAGGTAAGGCTCTTTAATTATGGGTAGTAGACAGACAGGGGTAGTGCAAAACGTGCTATACATAAACTTTTTACAACTAATCTAACGGCTTCGGTTTGTCTCTCTATGGCCAACACTGGACTGGCAGCTCTCTCTCTCTCTCGACTGGAGGCACTGGTGCACTTTTATGCCGCTCTCCCCATACTCACTGAAATTAGAGACAGGTGTTAGACATAATTTAGCTCAGGTGCAAGCGCCCTTACCGCTTTCTCCCCTTCGGACGGGCGCTTGACCACGCCCCCGCTGCCACAAACTTGTACCAAAATGACGGGAAGAAAAAAGTATGGAGAAGGCTTGGAACAGCTCATGATCCAAAGCATACTACGTCATCTGTAAAACATGGTGGAGGCAGTGTGATGGCATGGGCATGCATGGCTTGCAGTGGCACTGGATCACTGGTGTTTATTGATGATGTGACAGAAGACGGAAGCAGCCGGATGGATTCTGAAGTGTATAGGAATACACAATCTGCCCAGATTAAGCCGAATGCAGCAAAGTTGATTGGACGGCGCTTCACGGTACAGATGGACAATGATCCAAAACACACTGCAAAAGCAACTCAAGAGTTTTTTTAAGGAAAAGAAGTGGAATATTCTGCAATGGCCGAGTCAATCACCCGATCTCAACCCGATCGAGCATGCATTTCACTTGCTGAAGGTAAAACTAAAGGCAGAAAGACCCACAAACAAACAACAACTGAAGACAGCTGCAGTTAAGGCCTGGCAAAGCATCACAAAGCAGGAAACCCAGTCTTTGGTGATGTCCATGGGTTCCACAATTCAGGCAGTCATTGCCTGTAAAGGATTCTCAACAAAATATTAAAAATTAACATTTTATTTATGATTATATTAATTTGTCCAATTACATTTGAGCCTCTGAAAATGGGGGGACTGTGTATACAAATGGTTGCAGTTCCTAAAATGTTTACTTGATATTTGTGTTCAACACCTTGAATTAAAGCTGAAAGTCTGCACTTCAAACTCATCTTGATTGTTTAATTTTAATTTTATTGTGGTGGCATACAGAGCCAGAGGTATGAAAATTGTGCCTGTGTCCAAATATATATGGACCTAACTGTATATATATATTAGGGCTGTCAATCAATTAAAATTTGTAATAAAATTAATTACATGGTGTCCTGATTAATAAATCAGGATTAATCGCATATACAAATATTTGGTGAGAAAGCCCCTCATATAACAATAACGCAATATATAATGATTATACATATTTATATCAATATATAATTATACATAGTTATCTTTAAATATTAAAAAATTATATATATAAAATATTCAAATAATTAAAATGCTTTACATTCCTGTAGCAGAAGAGTTAATCATTGATAAGGCCATACAAATAGCGGCTTTAGAATACAATGTATTGTTTACTACCATATTATTGATCATAAGTCAATCAATTGACATACAGTTCACAGCAATCCATTTCACAAGTGAATTTGTCAATCAGTTGGAGATTTATTATGAGGGCTTGTTTTAAGGGCCTGTCAATTTACACCTATGTTTGACGTCTCGGGTGTGTTGCATCATAAACATAAAATGTTTAGGTCACTGTGTCAAGTTAAATATAGTTTAATACTCAATCTTTAAACACATCTTGAGATCCCTTAGAATGCATCTGCGCTCCTTCGAGTGTTTTGAACACAAGAACATAATGCATGTTTGTTGTTCTGCCTACTGAAGTGTTTTCTTCACTGTATAAACTGTGCGTTGCTCATACAGCTGTAATTTCACTTACTGCCCTCTGGAGTAAATAGGTGG
Source organism: Moxostoma hubbsi (assembly GCA_032164185.1). Classification (NCBI taxonomy): domain Eukaryota; kingdom Metazoa; phylum Chordata; class Actinopteri; order Cypriniformes; family Catostomidae; genus Moxostoma; species Moxostoma hubbsi. The sequence goes on from JAVLUX010000034.1 coordinate 8,386,298, forward strand.
TACTACAGGCTTGCATATATATATATATATATATATATATATATATATATATATATATATATATATATATATATATATATATATATATTATACAATAAACATTAACAAAAAAGATGATTTACAGGGTTGCTCCAGTTTGTCTCTGCATCTCACAAGTCAGAATTGCAAGCCAATATGTTCTAAATAAGCTTAATAAAAGTATATGATTTGTCACAGGAGGTCAAAGATAAATTTGGTTGCAAGTTGTGCATGTCCAAGACATTTTGAGATTTCTGTTAGAAATGCTGCCAGGACCTGCTCCCAGCATGGCAGGCAACCACTTGGAGTGACAGATGTCTGATATGCTGGCATGGATTTGCCAAACCATGTTTCCAGCCTCCTCCCTGGCTGAAGAGTCCCATTATCACAGACGATTGAATGCTCCCACAACCATATGCATCTTGTGATGCAGTACATAAGTGCCTTAAACACAATCCCCTGCAAAGAATCCCTTAATAACTGGATGTGTGCTGTTATACTGTTATTATTGTTATTCATTTTTATTAGTAACAAACAAATACTGTATGTTCCAAAAACCTTGTGAGCTTTCTACTGCCAACAAAGAATCCTAACTAAAATGGAACCTCATAAATTACTGATTTGTAACAGTCAGTTCAGGCAACAAAACTGTCTGTCATACAAATAGTAGGAAGTCAAGTCAAGTCAAGTCAATTTTATTTGTATAGCGCCTTTCACAACACACATCGTTTCAAAGCAGCTTTACAGAAGTTCAGCATTAACAGACGATAAAAATGTAATGTCTATAAAGTCGATAAATCATCATCCTTGTGCAGGGCTCCAAAATGCGACTAAAAATGGTCGCATTTGTGACCAAATAAATTTATTTGTGAGTGTAATTTCTGTCAAGGTCGCCATTGGTGACAGTAAAAGTTTACTCCCTTTGATTTTAAAATTTGCATTACATTTCCCGAGATACATTACAAAAGTTTATATCAAAGAAATAGCGGGGAAAACGGAGTTCATTGCAGGAACTAACCATTTCAAAAAAGAGACTGTTAGAAAACACGGTGACAGTAACAAGCATAAAAAATGCACGTGATCACAAAATTGCGAAGAATGCTCCACAGACAACACTGTTAGCGAGCTGCGGGACGAAAAGGAATGGAAGGAGTTAAAAATGAAAAAAATTTGGCGCCTGTTTTTTTCCCCCTATAGGAGCCAATCGCTCCTTAATTGATTTTTTTTTTTTTTTTTTTGTTTGGAGCCCTGTTGTGGAATTAGATAAGATATGATTCTTTATCGTGTTTAAAAATAATCAAATAATAATTGTATTAATAACCCCAGTGAGCAAGCCGAAGGCGACTGTGGCAAGGAACACAAAACTCCAAAAGATGATGGTTAATGGAGAAAAATAACCTTGGGAGAAACCAGACTCACTGTGGGGGCCAGTTCCCCTCTGGCTAACATCATGAATAATGTAAATAAGAATTATTTATAGCTAAAAAACATGATTTAAAAAATTATTAAACTTATTAAGTGCTAAGGGTCAGTATTTAGACAGTGATTGTGTTTGAACTGCAAGATTAGTGACCAGTGTCTTTGAAGTCCATCCTTGATTAAATTCCAGAAGTTCACTTAGATGCAATTGTCCTTGTTTGGCTGATGAAGGCTTTTGTTGGCAATAGTTAGTCTATGTATCCCATTTCAAGATCGTAGTCCATGGTGATGGGGCATCTGAAGTCTCCGTGAGAGGCTGGATACAAACTGGAGCGGACGAACGCTATTTACCTCGGGACTGGCGTCCCGAGATAACAGCAGAAAAGCAGATGGGAAATAATTAGCATAGCTGATGTTCATAATATTAATGCATTATAACTGATTCAGCAGTAGTATAAAAAGTAAGCATTATGTGAATGCTTGGTTAAAGAGATGCGTCTTTAATCTAGTTTTAAACTGGGACAGCGAGTCTGAGCCTCGAACAATATCAGGAAGGCTATTCCAGAGTTTAGGAGCTAAATGTGAGAACGCCCTCCCTCCATTAGTGGACTTAGATATCCTAGGTATGACCAGAAGCCTTGAATTTAGTGATCTTAAAGAGCGCGATGGATTGTATGGCGATAGAAGATCCGTTAAATACACCGGAGATAAACCATTTAGGGCTTTATAGGTCAGTAGTAATACTTTGTAATTGATACGGAACTTAATAGGTAGCCAGTGTAGAGATGTTAAAATTGGTGTTATATGATCATATTTTCTTGACCTAGTAAGAACTCTAGCGGCTGCATTTTGGACTAACTGTAGCTTGTTTATTGAGGATGCAGGGCAACCAGCTAATAAAGCATTACAGTAATCTAGTCTCGAGGTCATGAATGCATGAACTATCTTTTCTGCATCAGAAACAGATAGCATGTTACGTAGCTTAGCAATGTTTCTAAGGTGGAAAAAGGCTGTTCTCGTAACAGATGAAATATGATTATCGAAAGTCAAGTTGCGGTCTAGTATAACACCCAGGTCTTTTACTGTAGTGGATAATGTAACAGGACATCCTTCTAAATTAAAGTTGTATTGTAAGGGATTTTGTGGGTAGTTTTTTGGACCAATAAGTAATACCTCCGTTTTATCGGAATTTAATAACAGGAAATTACACGTCATCCAGCATTTTATATCTTTAAGACACTCTGTCAAGTTAGATAAGTTAGTGTTTTCATCTGGTCGTGATGAGATATATAATTGAGTGTCATCAGCATAACAGTGGAAATTAATTCCATGTTTTCTTATAATTTTACCAAGTGGCAGCATATATATTGAGAATAATAGAGGGCCTAACACAGATCCTTGTGGCACTCCATAGTCTACTGACGTTATTTTTGATTTTTCCCCATTTAAACAGACAAAATGGTAACGGTCTGATAAGTACGATCTAAACCAGCTTAATGCCTGTCCCTGAACACCAGTGTAGTTTTGTAGTCGATCCAAGAGTATTTTATGATCTATAGTGTCGAACGCAGCGCTAAGATCGAGTAGAACTAATATTGAGATGCAGCCTTGGTCAGAAGCCAAAAGTAAATCATTTGTAATTTTAACTAGCGCAGTTTCTGTGCTATGATGCGGTCTGAATCCTGACTGAAATTTTTCATAGATATCATTTTCTTGCAAGAAAGAGCACAATTGAGCGGACACAACTTTTTCTAATATTTTAGACATAAATGGAAGATTTGAGATGGGTCTGTAATTTGCTAGGTTATTTGGATCTAATTGTGGTTTCTTAATGAGAGGTTTTATAACTGCCAGCTTAAATATTCTTGGAACATGACCTAAAAATAAAGACGAGTTAATAATATTGAGAAGAGGCTCTTCCACTACAGGTAACACTTCTTTCAGTAGTTTAGTGGGTATTGGATCTAGTAAACATGTTGTTGGTTTAGATGCAATGATAAGTTTATTTAGCTCTTCCTGTCCTATAGTTTTAAAGCGGTGTAGTTGTTCTTGAGGGGCGATAATTGAGGGTGAGTCATAAGACACCATAAAAGATTGTACATTAACAGTTGTGTTTACAATTGTGTTTCTGATGTTTTCTATTTTCTCAGTGAAGAAATTCATAAAATCATTACTACTAAACTGTAACGGAATATTTTGCTCAGGTGATCTCTGTTTATTTGTTAGTCTAGCCACGGTGTTAAATAAGAACCTTGGATTATTTTGGTTATTTTCTATTAGTTTGCGGAGGTGCTCAGCCCTGGCTGTTTTTAGAGCCTTTTTGTAACGTGACATACTGTCTTTCCACGCGATTCTAAAGACCTCTAAATTAGTTTGTTTCCATTTACGCTCTAAGTTACGAGTTTCTCTCTTGATAGCATGCGTAGCACTGTTGTACCATGGTGCTCTAGTTTTTTCTCGAAACTTTTTTAATCTAATTGGTGCAACAATATCTAATGTACCAGAGAAAATGGTGCTCAAACTGCTAGTCATTTCCTCTAGTTCATCTGTTTGTTTGGGTTCACTGAGCAGCTGAGATAGATCAGGTAGGCTATTTGAGAATCTATCTATTGTGGTTGGAAGGATTGTTCTGCTTGGTCGATAACGTGGCGCAATATGACAGATTTCAGTGGTACGTAGTATGCAAGTTACCATGTAATGATCAGTGACATCATCATTTTGCGGTATAATATCTATATCGGTTGGATTGGTTCCATATGATATAATTAAATCTAGCGTATGATTTAGGCGATGAGTGGGACCACTGACGTTTTGCGTGACCCCGAAGGAGTTTAACAAATCTGTAAACGCAGCCCCTAACGCATCATTTGTGTTATCTACGTGTATATTAAAATCTCCAACAATTATTGCTTTATCGACATTGACCAATAGATCTGATAGAAAGTCTGCAAACTCTTTTAGGAAATCAGCGTAAGGCCCTGGAGGTCTATATACGGTAGCCAAGGCTAGAGATAATAGGGATTTTTTTCTTACATCTGAGAGTGTAACATTTAGCACAAGTACTTCAAACGAATTAAACCTGTGACCTATTTTCTGAGTAACATTAAGAATATCTCTATAGATTGTTGCAACACCGCCGCCACGACCAATCAGACGGGGCTCATGCTTATAACAGTATCCTGGCGGAGTAGACTCATTTAGACCGAAATAATCATTTGGTTTAAGCCAGGTTTCAGTAAGGCAAAATACATCAAAACTATTATCTGAGACCATTTCATTTACAATAACCGCCTTAGGTGTGAGCGATCTAATGTTTAGAAGACCTAGCTTTAGAAATTGTTTTTGTTCACTGATATTGAGATTTTCTGGTTTAATTACAATTAGATTTTTCCTAGATCCTACAGTAGATGTATTGTTTGGCTTTACTAAACGAGGAACAGACACAGTTTCTATATAATGTTCTACATTGGTACTTATATCAATTAAGTTGGGACAGCAAATACTGTGATTTGGACTTTGACTTACTAGTCATATGGTGTGTAGCGTCTTGGAGATGTTGTCCGACAGAACAGCCGCTCCGACTCTGCTGGGGTGAAGGCCATCAGGACGGAAGAGCCTAGGTCGCTCCCAAAACAGATTCCAATTATTAACAAAGAGCAGTCTCTGTTCATTACACAATGACATTAACCATTCATTTAGAGCAAATAATCTACTGAACCTTTCTTGTCCTAGTCGGTACGTGGGAAGCGGTCCAGACACGACGATCGTTGTTTCTGGCGAAGTGCTGCGTACCGTCTCGATCAGGCTCCTGTAGTCCTTCTTCAGTACCTCCGTCTTCCGCAGCCTGGTGTCGTTCGTTCCCACGTGCAGCACGACAGCTCCGACGCGCTCGTCACCATTCAGGATCTCGGGAACCTGCGTAGAGACATCAAGAACACGAGCACCAGGAAAGCAGTGAGTGCGCACCTTACCTTTGCCAGAGATAGCGCGGACATGACGGACGGTCGAATCGCCGATGATCACGGCGTCGTCGCGCTCCGACTCGCGAAGAGGTGAGAAGCGGTTCCGGGTGGAGATCTCGAAAGCCGGGAGGGGTGGGGAGGTCCTTGGTCTGGTCCTGGCTCGCGTCTTCCGCCGTGGAATCACCCAGGGTCCATGGTGATGTGTCGGTGCCGGAGTGAATGAAGCCAGGGAGGATCGCGTCCTGTGCAGAGAAACACACGGAGTAGACGAGGTCGGAGTCAAAAAATTATGAACCACTGACCTGTGAGCATCTGCGCGTGATGCTTCAAGCGCGGACCGCCGATCTCGCAGCTCGGCCTGTCTCTCCAGCAGGTCGTGGATCTGCCTCTCGACGGATTCCAGCTCCAACTGCACCGAATGTAGTTCAAAGGTGTCTTCACCTGCACACAGAGGTAGAGTTAGACACACATCCACTATATTCGCCATTATAGCAGATGTGCTATAATGGCGAATTATAGCTTTCAGTTATACAGGTGTAAGTAAGACGATCGATAGGCGAGAGACCACGCGTGCAGTGCTAGCGGGCTAAGAATAGTAACGGAAGTTCGGAAAGTTGGATATAAGTAGCGATATCAAAGAAATCTGATTGTTTTTTATAAAGACTAGTATCGGAGATATGTTCACACGTTTGTAAAGTTTAAAATTTAGGTTTATGAACAAATGTGAAAGAAGAAAATCAAGGATTGGGGATCAATTCGACGGAGTTATCCCAGTAAGCTTTTGTGAAGGTTTACGCATTACGCAGGAAGCATAGTAGACTTGACTCTACAATTGATTTCTATACACTTTGCGTACTTTTTCCAAACTGAAGCCACTATACTTTAAAAGCATACAAATATAAGGACTATAGCACACACAAATTTTGTAACTAAATATTTAATTAACCCAAAAATTATTTACTCCCATATGACTTTCTATCATATGGACACAAGAGGAGAAATGTTGAAGAAAGCGGACACTGCTTTTTTTTTGAGGCTGTTAGTTCTTAACATTCTGCCGAACATCTCCTTTTGTGTTCCAAGGAAGACATCATACTATTTGGAACAATATGAGGGTGAGTGAATGATGATAGAGTTTAGATTTTTGACATTAGAATTTAACTATGCCTTTAAACTGCTGCCTACATAGGCAGCTCCCTAGATTTACATTTACATGTATGCATTTGGCTGATGCTTTTATCCAAAGCGACTTACAGTGCACTTACTATAGGGACAATCCCCCCATAGCAACCTGGAGATAAGTGCCTTGCTCAGAGACACAATGGTGGTGGCTGTGGGGATCTAACCAGCGACCCTAGATCTTGGAACAGAGATAAAGCTTCCAAGAGGAACACTCTAACTGCCAAAAAAATTAACGGTCTTTTCTGTTTCTGCTCACTGCATTTCCTTTTTTTATTAATAATTGTCTTGTCTGCATCTGAGGAAACATTACTGGATTATTAATTGGATAAGTGCAAATCCCCCAAGGTTGTGGAAATATTGCTGGGTTTGATTAATTTATTTCCCTGGCAAAGTCAAAAATAAATGATAAAACCTTTCTTTCTAATGCAGAGTAAAAAGGTTTATCCTTTCACAGAATGTTCCATCCAGCATTGCTCACAGTGACAAGCGGTAGAATTGAATTAGGAGGACTTGGCTTGGGGCTCTGCTACAGCTGTGGCCATTTGATACGAGGCTTAAGGTGAGAGTACAGCTGGCTGGACCTGACAGACCAGTGAAGACACATTCAATATTAAATACGAGACTCCGACCAATGGCTCGAATTCAAACTGATTCTGCCTTTCCTCCATAGGAACAAAATTAACGTGAAATGATGATATAGTCAAGATATGGAAAGGTTTGAGCAATTGTTTGGTACTGTAGCTGTGAGAGTAATGACTAATTTTGTTCAGATTCTAAATGGAGGTAGTAAAAATACTAGCATAAAATACTTTTGAAAAGTTTACATTTCCTGCTGTGTGACATCTTATATTCAATCTCAAACACTTTTAAACTACGGAAGCTCAAAGAGGCCTTGCGTTATAATTTTTTTCTGTCTCGTTTTCTCGTGATCTCGACATAACTAAGGTTGTTTTCTCGTGATCACGACTTAATTTTCTCGTGATCTCGACATAACAAAAAGTTGTTTTCTCGTGATCACGACATAACAAAAAGTTGTTTTCTCGTGATCATGACTTAATTTTTGTCGAGATCTCGACCAAACAAAAAGTTGTTTTCAATAAGGATATCTGGTTGTCATTGACAACTTCCAGATTAGTGTCAGACACCTTAGAAGAAGACTATCACGTCTACAACTTTGTCGTAGACAATAAAGTGACCCTGAACGTTTGGTCAATTTCATTGCAAGCCAACTTGATGGACCGGGACGTCTGCATAACTGCGGTCAAGCCAGCCGCGATTTAGATCCGAGTGCGCGCATATTGCAGTTCTTGACACCTGTTGATTGCAGAAGAAAGCGAGTCTTGCTATATTAATGAAAACGCGTTTATTAAGTGTTTGTGATGTGCTGCCTGGCGTTTAGTAATATGTTTGATTTAGCCTATGTGAAAGGTGCCTAACTTTACATTTATATATAATAAATTGTACTTTTCTGCCAAGGATCTCTCATTGTCCTTCATACCTTGTAGGTCAATTAAAAACTGTATAGAAAATTAAAGGGAAAAACAACTTTTTGTTATGTCGAGATCATGAGAAAATTAAGTCGAGATCACGAGAAAACAACTTTTTGTTATGTCGAGATCACGAGAAAACGAGATAGAAATAAAATAATAACGCAAGGCCTCTTTGAGCTTTCGTATTAAACAGTTTTTATTGATATAATTATTATGCATGCAGCTTTTATTACCTCATAATAATTGAGAGATTACATGGAATATTTGTACTTTAAAAAAATTTATTTGTCACACTGCAGGACCATTTATAACAAGCTTGTGAAGACCAGTGTAGGGTAAAATACTCAACAATAGTAATCAACTACAAATAAAAAATACTTTTCTAACAATTGTAATCAGATTACTTTTCTGATTTTTTTTCATGGGGAAAGTAATTGAATTAATTTATTTTAAGTTACCTTCTAATAGAATTTTCACAGAAAAGCTTTTGTAAACATTTATAACAAATTAACATTTCCTCCATGTTCATATTCGTTGTCCCTTCAGCTGTCACAGAAACACAAACAGACATAATGTTAAATGCATACCCCAGGACCTCAGTCCGCCCTCTGTACCTCATCTGTTTTTTGAAGGTGAGTCAATTTTCCTTTAGTATTCCTAAATCTCTTTCTTATAAAATAGTGTAGCTATTTTATAACACACACACACACACACACACACACACAAAAGCCAAAGTTGCAACAATTTGTTTTTTTTTTAGAATGTCTTGAGTACCAAAAGTGTATAGGGTCATTAGAGACACTAGGTGTGCAAGATTCTGTTTGTTTGTTTGCTTGTTTGTTTTGTTTTGTTTTGTTTGTTTTTTGCACTCCCTTAATTATATTTTTATGATTATGATTATTTTATATCTTATATTTAAGTTTACATAACAGGATATCTATTTCTTTGTTGATCATAAGACAAATTAGTACAATATTTATACAAATAAATACTATATCATGTTGATTTTCTGTGCATCAATGAATTATCAATATCTCATATGCATGTACACATACATATCATACATGCTATTTCTTACTCAAGGTGGTGCTGTTAAACTATAGCATGTACAACACATGAACAGTGTATGACTATTGTCATTTGGGTGTACTACTGAAATCATGTAAGTTGTGCATCTATTTAAACTCAGTACGTGCCTGAGAAAATACTTATGTGTAGCTTATGTGTAGGCTGTGTGTCTTATGTGTTATGTACACACACCCTTCCCCCATCTAAACAATGGACTGTAGGGGGTCCAGCTGAACACACTTTGTACCGGGCTCAAGAATTCAAACATGCAGCCCTGTTTCTTTGATATCTGAAAAAAATAAAGCATCAAAATATATTAAAATATATTTTATTCTATTTTCTATTTATTCTATTATGTTCTAATTGTCTTGAAAATATTTAGAAAATTTGACACTATCTGGGCATTTGGATCTATTTGTGATAGACATAAGTGCCAGGTCTCTAAAGACCTGAATATGTAAGTGTTCAGTGAAATACACATGCATTTGAGGTTTAATGTATTAATGTATTTTAAATGTATTTTACATAAATAATGTTATTAAAAAAATATTTGTAACCCAAATAATGTACTTAAAAGTAATCAATTTAATTGAAACTCAGTAAATGTAATCTGATTACAAGAATTTAAATTGTAATGTGTCACACTACTTTTTTATTTAAAGTAATCAGATTACACCCAACACTGGTGAAGACAAACTTTTGTTTAAAAAATGGTGACCAGTTAAATAATTTAAGAAAAACATTTTCCAAGAAACTTTGATGTAAATTTTAATGTAATTTTGGATTTGATAAGAAAAAAAACAACATAAATACAATTTTACTTTCTTTCATATTTATTTTCATATTTATTAAATATCTAACTTGTGGTATAATTGTGACAATATGGTCATTGTTTGATATTTTTGTGTCTTAATCCTTGCTTTACTACATTTCTCTTTTATAACTATACCAATTTACTTATTGTCATAAACACAACAGCATAAAAAGAGCACTTTTTTCAATTTGGGGCACATCTGAGGGTACTAGCATATACTGTAGTGGCAACAAGTCTAACATCAAAGACAGCTAAATTTACTTTTTTTGGCTGTAAGTCTGATGAGGACATGCTTGCCAGGTCTCCCTAGGGTACGTGGCAGGGCAGTGTTTTCGATATCCCTCCAGATTGGTTTCAAAGTGTTGAGAGAAAATAGATATGGTCCCATGGATGACAACATGCTACACAAGTGCACTCATTAGATTAACTGGAGGGCATAGAGGGTCAGTGTTTCTGTGCACTAAACCAGTTTCTTATAAGCCATGTCATCTATGCTATGTTATACTCATAATAAAATCACTGCAGAATGTGGCACAGCTGTCTTTTTGTGTTATAGGACAGATTAAAAGAGAATAACTCTAAAATAAGTATTGCATATTATCATATTATTGAGATAATTAAAGTGACATAATTCGTTTTAATATGATGCACTTAATACAAAAACACCCATTAACCTTATAAGACCTTTTTTCAAGACAGAAACATAGGCAAAAGGTAGGGTTTCCCCCACAGAAACTAAAAGTGGTAGTAGAGTTAAAAGGAATTATGGAATGTGTCCTTAAAAAAAGCCTGATTTCCAGGTTTCCTGAGAACACCTAAATGGGTCTGATGGTGCTGATACCTAGATGACTATGAATACATTTACCTATCTGCAAGCATATGATCAATTTAGAGGAGGGCAGAACATTCAGATCCTTAGGGTCTATGCATATCTTTCCTGTCCATCACGTATACCTTTCTGTTTGATTGCATTTGATGGGATGTCTGAATGTCTCAGACACAAGATGGAATAGGAAATCAGTTTGGCTAATCAGTCATAAAACTGAAAGCTGCCCAGGGAGAAGAAATTGAGCTGGAATGCATGCAAACAGGCATAAGTCTGAGAAAATGAAAGATGACATTGCCATGGGAACCACAGAGTGCGTCTGAATGAGAATGTATCACAACAATCGTGGAATAGATCAGCAGACGTTTTCCTCTCTTAGCCAAAGCACAAATTATCCCTACTGATAAAGGGCAACAAAGACAGGACAGAAAGATATCTTATTATATAGTCCAAAAATAAATGAGATGGGGGTTGAGATAGTGTTTGGGATAATAATTAATTCTGGTCCTCAGTCAATATTAATTTGTTTTCATGGAAATACAATTCATGGAATTAAAAGGATAGTTCACACAAAAAATGAAATTCTCTCATCATTTACTCACCCTCATGGCATTCCAGATGTGTATGACTTTCTTTCTTAAGCAGAACACAAATTAAGATTTTTAGAAGAATATTTCAGCTCTTGCAAGTGAATGGTGATCAGAACATTGTAGCTCAAGTGGAGATTTAGAGTAAAAAAAAGGACTTAACTTTTGATCTATTTCTCACCCACACTTATCATATCGCTTCTGAAGATACATATTTAAACACTGGAGTCATATGGATAACTTTAATCCCCACGCGGGGACAGCGCTTGTGGACAGGTCATGCTTTCACTGCGATGGCATGATTTCGGCAACGTTGCGGTCACGGCTTTCTCTCGTAAGAGGGAAAACCACTCCAGCAGCTCCCCAACTCGGTGCTCCTAACCGCGGGTAGATTGGTTCGTGGCGGTAGACCTGAAGGACACGACCTTCCATACCATTTTGAGGTCCTCCCCCTCGGTCTGTCCCTGTCACCTTGCACCTTCACGAAGGTCGCAGATGCAGGCCTTGCCCCGTTAACCCTCTGGGGTCGACGGACGCGCCGGCGTGTCCTGCTGGATATTTCCGTCATTACAGCAGAAACAACTTAAAATAATCCGTCATTTTTGGGTATACAGATAAGTGTAAGACAACATTAGAGACTATAAAGGGTCTACTTTTATTTGTGTACACTCACAATAACAACAAAATCTTGTGCTTTTGTAAAATAAAGAAAATAAAAAGGGTGAGCTTTCAGCAGTCTCTGTGTTCACAAGCATATTTCTGAAACACGTCACTAAAATGAACTGAAACTCCGCGAATACTTATCACACAAACATGAAACATATGTCTAAAGAAAGCTTTAAATTTCTACTTTTTAATAAACCAATTAAAATTTAAAACAAATATTCTCCTGCAATGCAATCTGCTTGAAACAAAGTGATGTACAGTTTTTATCGGTTCATCTAATTATCTGTAATGTGATCCCACCCACCAGCAGAGCATGACGATCAATGGAAATGTACACGCCCCCAACTGTGAGGTCAGATGTAAACAAAATTCATTCAGTTTTCTGCGTGTTTGCAAAGATACACAGGAGAGAAAGCTCCAAGAATGTATGGAAGAGTTAACGTTTCCCTCAGAAGAAGAGCAGGACTCCGATGAACATTTGTATTTTGAAGAGAGACTTGATCCATCCGAGGATACAATTTCGGACAAGTAAGTCAATTACTTTTCATTAGTTGACATGCTATTTTATATAAACTTGAACATATTTTACTAGTGGGAGTGTTTCTAGACTTGCCAGACAGGATTCAGAGTATTGACATTTGAAATATGTCCTAATAAGCAAGTTTAGTTACATTTAAATGCTGTTTCGGCTAAAGCAGGCATTTCAATTGTATGCTGTATAATATAAATATGATATGTAATATGATATAAAAATAATATGAATGTTTAGATTATATTTTAACTAGAGGTTATGCTGCCTCATTATCATCAACATAGCTTGTGCTTGCAAATATGTGTTCAGGTTAAATGAGTAAAATGCACTTTAAATATGCCCATATTAGAAAATCAGCATATTATTATGATTTCTGAAGGATCATGTGACACTGAAGACTGCAGTAATGATGTTGAAAATTATGCTTTGATCACAAATTACATTTTACAATATATTTAGATAAAAAACTGTTCTTTTAAATTGTAAAAAGTGTTCAGAATATCAATGTTGTTTCTGTATTTTGGATCAAATAAATCCAGTCTTGGTGAGCAGAAGAGACTTCTTTTAACGGTAGTGTAGGTCTAAAATTAAGTAAAGTCTTTACGTAAAGAAAATATATAGTCAGATTATTTCTTTTAACTTAAAACTTGATTTGGATCATTAAGTCTCCTCACATTCATTCTCTATCCCTCATTGATAGGCTCAGGGGTGGGGTCATTGTCTCTCAGGTGTGAATCACATCAATATACATGATCATTCACGCCTCCTCGCATATTACCTTTCAACTCTAAAATTGTCTTACAAAAGTTAAATTACTATATTGTTTTGTAGGAATGAGTGATCAGGATGGTTTTCACATCATTTTGTAGCAAAACCTCTAGGCTACAAGATCCAGTTCTCAAAAGACTTGTGGACAAATGTTTAGTATGAGTTATACGACCTTTTTTCAGATACTTAAAATTTTAGTTTTTTTTCAAAAACCACACATACACGTTATTTTCTCAAAAATACAAACATGTTGCTCACATATTATTGTAGCCCAGTTTGTGCTGAATACAGTGCTATCAGACTTTAGCCATTAATATGTTTTTAAGCAAATGAAAAAAGCACAAATGTCAAGGCATATCAAAACTTCTCCAGGGCCCAAAATACCCTCAGACCCCAGAGGGTTAAGGGAAGTGGGCATCCGCATTCTCAATCTTGATGACTGCCTACTTCTAGCTCACTCGTGGGACACGTTGTGTGCACACAGGGACCTGGTGCTCAGGCACCTCAGCCGGCTGGGGCTTTGGGTCAACTGGGAAAAGAGCAAGCTGTCCCCTGTTCAGAGCATCTCTTTCTCAGTATGGAGTTAGACTCGGTCTCAATTACAGCGCGCCTCACCAACGAGCATACACAGCTAGTGCGTACATTCAGACAGAAAGCAACATTCCCACTGAAACCCTTTCAGAGGCTCCTGGGGGCATATGACCCTCAGCGTTGGTTAGACTACTCGAGTTGATGCATATGAGACCACATCAGCACTGGCCTCAGACCCGAGTCGAGAGACGAACATGGCACCACGGCACGCATCGCATTCTCGTCACGTAGGCTTGTTTGCATCTGTTCAGCCCCTGGCCAGATCTATCATCCCTACAGGCAGGAGTTCCCCTATGCCAGGTCTCCAGGTAGGTCGTGGTTATGACAGATGCCTCCCAGTGTGGCTAGGGCGCAGTGTGCAACGGGCACGCAGTCGCAAGCCCTTGGACCAGCCTGTGACTGCGTTGGCACATCAACTGCTTCGAGTTGTCGGCGGTTCCATTTGCCCCAAGGAGGCTATTGCTGTTGATCCAGGGCAAGCGTGTGTTGGTCCGGACGGACAACACTCGTCGAATGTCACAACTCGCCTCTGGAGTCAGCAACGGCTGAAGTCGCTGCGAGCCAGTCACATCCCGGGCAACTTCAACAGCATAGCGGACACGCTGTTGCTCAGGGGAGAGTGGAGACTCCACCATCAGGCGGTCCAGCTGATTTGGAGTCGATTCGGCCAAGCACAGGTGGTCCTGTTCGCTTCCCCAGAATCTCCTAACCCGCTCTGGTACTCTCTGGGGCTCCCCTCGACACAGATGCCCTGGCACACAGCTGAACCCTAGGGCTACGTTTTCCCCCAGTGAGCCTACTAGCACAGAAGTTGTGATATGTCAGGGAGGACAAGGAGCAGATCCTTTTAGCGGCCCCTCATTGCCCCACCCCGAACTTGGTTCTCGGACCTCATGCTTCTCACATAAGACACCCCACCCACCCCCCCCCCCCACTGTCCCCCTACACCTTGAATGTGTGTAGCCACTACATTGGCACATCAAGATGCCGTAGAAAGTAAGTATTTGGGGAAGCATGATTTGATCCTCGGTTTCCTTAAGAGGCGCGAAAGGAATCTTAGTTTGTGTTCAGCAGGAGAAAGAAAGTCATACACATCTGAGATGGCATAGGATCCACAAGCCAGAGGATCAAGCTAAACAAGATAAATAAAATTCTCTGAAATTCTCTCAGCAATTTTCTGAATGTTTTTAGAGAAAATATCCATTTTTGTTATAACAAAAAAAGTTCTAAAAATGTAAATTTGTTTACAAAATTATAATTTTTCTAAAATGTAATTTATGCTTAAAACAAGAGTAAAACAATAAATGTATGAATAAAATATATTTCTGTATTTATTCAGCAGTAAATACAGATTTTGAACAGTTTTTTTTTTTGCAGAGGTAGATGTAAGGTAGCAGTATTTTTTTATATCTTGGTTATATTTTATGCATGTTTAACAATTCAGGGCCACATATAAGGAAGTTTCAGAAGATCACTGATTAGGTTAATAATTTTTTAATTTAATTTAATTGCCACACATTATACATACATTTCTGCATATATACAGTGAAATTATTTATTTTTCACATATCCCAGCTATGCTGGGGTCAGAGTGCAGGGTCAGCCATGATTCGGCGCCCCTGGAGCAGATAGGATCAAGGGCCTTGCTCAAGGGCCCAACAGTGGTGTCTTGGCGGTGCTGGGGCTTGAACCCCCAACCTTCTGGTCAGTAATCCAGAGCCTTAACCGCTGAGCCACCACTGCCCTGTATAAGGGTATTATGCAACAGCTGTATGCACAACAAAAGAAACCACATGCTAGTCTGTTGATTAATCCATCCTCATTTTCCTAATGGATTTAGGCAGTCAGCCATATTTCCACTGAAAACAGCATGAATTCATTACTCACACTGGCACTTCCATCACCCAACCAGCCGCACTTCCATCCTCCATCAAAAAATGTCTAAACAGCCATCATAAGTAATGCTTCCTTGTCTTAAATTGACCAAGTTATTGCATATTTCTATCTTGACTATAATATTCAAGTTTATTGAACATTTTTACTGACTACATTTTGTTACCTCGACACTGACTGGAGAGTATTTTACCTCAAAATATATGTGCACTCTATCCCCTTGTTATTGCTTTCAGAATAAATGTGAGCATGGCAAACATTCTGAAAACTAAATTCATTTGTCTTTCCTGTTTCAGAAAACTGATTTTCTTCCTTCGTTTTATTTTGCATGTTGAAAGTAAACAATTTCTGATCATTTCTATATTCATTTTCAGGAGAGTCTTGGCTTCGAGGTGTTTGACTGGTGCTAATTTATACAAATTGTCAATTAGCTTGTCAGAGTCATACAGCTTTCTTTGTTGCTCCTCAGCGCTCATTAAAGCTGTGGTAAACTGTAAAGCTTCCCCAAATCATCGTTCAGAGACAGCTTCAGAGAAATGAAAAACTAAAAGCCAAACCCCATTCTAGATTCCCTAGTGTGCATTTCTTAGAAATGGTGGCATATACAATGGCCTAATTCAGAATTGATTGTATATTGAATTATATGTAAAAATTATATAGTATTACAAATTATTACATATACTGTATTACTGTAATTAAATCACTTTATGACAGTAATGAGTCACAGTACTTTGTGCATTGCTTAAAGAAACCAAAAAATTGCTTACAACTGATGAACCAATGATAGTTTGACCATTCACATTATGCAGCAGCATGGCAGGTAATTGCAAAACAAATACTTATAAAACAGATTGTTCTTTATTTGTTTATTCTAAAAATTATTAATAATATTTTTTTATACATTAATGTCTTTCATCATAATGGTGTTGCTTTGTTTTATTAGAGGGTTTTAGGCACTCCATTTTACATTGTGCCTATAAGAATACCTCTAACCCATGGTAAAATCACCATAAATATAATCTTGTAGCTTAATGCGTTAATATAATGCAGTCTATGAAACTGAGAATATATGTGGTGCTTCATAATCCATAAGATATAATAGTGCATCTGACAAGACCCATGAGTAAGGGCCATGATCATTTATACATTATTTATACTATATTGCATTTGTGTTCAAAATACTGTATATACATTTTGCAACATGCTCAATTCATTTTCTGTCTTGTAGGAGGTCAAATAATTGCTAGCAAACACTTGGTCCTTTCACACAATGCATATATCAAAATGAGTTTCACAGTGAGAATATATCAATATTTTATATTTAGATTTAAGTCATTATTTGCAGTTTTGTGAGGAATGAATTAAACATGAGGTTGCTGGTTAAATGGAGTATAAAAAAGAATGAGAACATTTTAGAGAACCCCAGACAGAAAAAAAAATATAAATATCTGAAGGAAAAATAGAGAAAAGTGGTGAGCCAATGACAAAGGGTGTGGGCCTGAAATGCCAAGACTACACAAAAGACAAAAAATATATTAAATATAGCAGTAAAGATTACTTCCATATTGAATGTGTTTGTTTATGCGTGAATGTGTAAATATAAAGTCAATTCTAAATTTGTACTTAATTCAAGCATGTAACAATTAATGCCCTTGCTTATGTGTAAATATTATTAATTATTTTTTTGTTATCTTAACAATACATAATCATGTACCAATCCTAAAGTAGAAAACCATATCATAACATTTGCTAATTTGAGTAAATTGCACAGGTAAATACAGACTTTGACTGTGCGGAGTGCTTGTATGCTGCTTGTACATGCTCATTGCCAAACTCAATATGAAAAACAAATATTCTAATAAAGAGCGTTTTCTTACTATTAATGATTTTTGTTTTAATTATTTAGAAAAAAAACAACAACAACAACAACAAAAAACAACCCCTACTTACTGCAGCACTGTCCTCATCCATACCCACTCCAGCACCGTTCACCACCACCCAGCCATCCTTGTGTTACTCACTCACTTACTGTTAAGAGATGCTAGTCTCTCCCTCAGTGGACCTGCTCTGCATGGTGGGGATGTTTGTCTCTCCCTCAGTTTCTGATTACCAGTTATGTTAAAGTACATAACTGGTAATCAGAAGGTCGCTGGTTCGATTCCCACAACCACCACCATTGTGTCCTTGAGCAAGGCACTTAACTCCAGGTTGCTCCAGGGGGATTGTCCCTGTAATAAATGCACTGTAAGTCACTTTGGATAAAAGCGTCTGCCAAATGCATAAATGTAAACGTAAATGTGATAGAGGGTGATATCATAGGAAGAGTCTGATTATTTTCTTGCTGACTTCAGGCCTAAAAATTAGCTAATTGTAAGCTTTAGTAATTCCAGCAGGTTGCAATATAATTTCCTTATAAATAGGGATGGGTATCGTTAGGATTTTATCAATACTATTACTCTGATTGACACTCCTTATCGGTTTGTTTTTCATCAATTATTAAATAATTGATAAAAAAATATTATTTTTTAAAAGAATGTTGATTCTAGAGGAGCAACAGTAATTTTTACAACAGCAATGTCACTATATAAACTCAGTATCTCACTGGAAACAAATCTGTATCCAATGGCTGTGAAGAAAGCAGGGAAGGCTGTCATCAAGGGGCTGTGTTTGATGTCAATCAAACTGCACACATGTGGGTCAAGTGCAGGTGGACCTGTCACCATCTTTGCTGCCTACATAGTGCCGGGAAAAATTGCTATGTTTATTTTTTAATTTAGATAGACGTCATGTAAAAAATTAATTAATTAATTAATCACGATTAATCGCATATACAAATATTTGCTGAGAACCGCCGGCCCGCTCGGTTCTTCCAATTGTCTTTCTGCCTCTGATCGGCCCAAAAGTGCATCGACCCACCAGGAAAATGCTCAGTATGCCAGATTACCAGTCAAGCCCTGCTTGGCAAAATATTTGGCTATCGCCTCTCTGCTTCTTTCGTTCACTTTTGCTCTCTGTTTGCTCACTTTTCTTCTTTGTGCCCCTGATTTTAGCCTTTGTTGATGCATTTTGCCTCTCTATTCAGTCCCCTGCTTTGCACAATGCACATTGTGTGTGTTCCGCACATCTGATTGGCCAGGTGTTTCGACCGAACCATTTTCACAATAACAGCGGGGGAATGGGGTATCAGAATCAGATGACAAGTTGAAATGTGTTTTTATTATACAAATTAATGTATTTATCATATAAATACATATGCATTCTATTTTGGTCATATAAGTCAGTAAGTGAATTGTTGTACTTTATCCCATTACGGGTCAACTATAGACCTTTGCATGGGCCCCCCCTGGGCCTTGGGCCCAGGTCATCTGTACGCTTTGTTATCGTGTAGACTTAAGCACTGGTACATATTTATATATAAAATTATTTTGGGTTTGCTTCCTTCGTATCTACAGCAGTATATCTTTCAAAAATGTGTAAAGAATTATGGTATTCATTCACAAGATTATTATCTTTTAAATATCCAGAAAGTCTGCACAAATATGGGTAAAAGGGCATTTAGTTATGCTGCTCCATTGGTTTGGAACCAGTTACAAGATAAACTATGTTTTAAAGAGTTGGTCTCTCCAAAAGAATTTAAGAGTATCTCAAGATCAGTTTGATTGATCTTGTTTTAGAAACAACACTGCATAAGATATTTAGGTTTTTCAGAGAATGTATTGTTTACATGTGTAGTTTGCCTTACTGCACTGGAGTTTTTTTAGTCAAAACAAGTGAAAAAAATCACCACTGCTGAAGAAGTAATCCAAAGTATTTTATTTAATATAGTATTTATTTAAGTAAACCCCACTCCAATTTTTTTTTTCAGTGTACTGATTGAAGGTCTAACAAAATATGATGCAGTTTGTAAAGTTGTTTTGGTCACATGTCACCTGTCTGAAGCTCAGTTAGCTCAGTTAGTTGAATTATATTAGCAGAAAATTTTCCAGCACCTAAAAAAATTATGTGTATTCAATTCTATGCATTTGGTTCTGCTTTCCAAATAATGACAATACTATTGCCCTTTGACCTGTGCTGGTGATGATGAAACTGTCACACATGTTGAAAGGGTGAAGTTTCCACAGTATTGCATAATATGTTTTCATGTCCCATTTGAACTCCTGTTTATGGGGTTGCTAAATAGTTTTGCTTAGGAGTCAGTCTTACAATAGGCCTACTGATTATTTTACCATCTAAGCCTTATGAATCTTGGCTTTTTTTAAGGCATTTAACTGAATTTGGTTTGTTTAACCAGAGACTATTTAGCAGAGACAGGCCATTTCTATTAACATTAATGGGAGAAATTGAAACAGTCAACAGATGTTGAAAAGGAAAAGAGAAAAATTTACACTGTATGGTCAATTGTTTTTGTTTACTTTAACACTCAGTAATCCTTAAATTACAAATACAACAGGTGGACAGGCTTTTAAGATTATGTAACACTGGATATATCATAATTAGCATATGTTGCTCCTTCCTTTACTTGCAGCTCATAATTAAAAATGTAACTAAGTTCACCCCTGTTTCCATTAGAAAATGAATAGCAAAATGTTGTGAATTCATTGATTTAAAAAAAAATGTTACTAGACAGACCAGCCAGTATTTTTCAAATGATAGTTTGATTCATCATGAATTTATAAGCCGTTATGCAAGACTGCATGATTTATGTTACAAAGAAAAAACAGGAGGGAACTTCGGTTTGCATTTTAAGGTGAACTGCTAGCTTGATTTTGATCATCTGCCAGTAGCTCCACACTCACTGAAATATTCACAGAGCCAGATCTTGCCAGTCTCTTTAAAGTTTGGAGGTACATTTTTCCATTACAGTCATTCATGGGCCTGCTAGTCTCTGATAAGAGACCAGCCTAACGTGATACATATCTGATGAGCATTTCAGGTTTGGTGATCAATAAGCTCTGTTGCTGGGCCAGCATAAACCCATCATACCCCCCACAGCAGTACTGGAACTTTTAAAATGAGCTCATTGACACATTAGGTCAGCGTGACCTGGTGAGTGGCAGGGCAGGTTAAGGGAACGGACAAGTTTAATCTAAAATCAAAATGCTACTATTCCTCTTTGAGGCAATTTACATACCAAGCTAAATCAATACTATAGTGCTTGATACACTCAATATAAAGCACAACCACAATTTGAGACATGGTTACTTGGTAAGGTAGACTGATTTGCTGCTAATGTGTGTGTGTGTGTGTGCGAGCGAGTTTGGGTGGTGTATGAGGAAATTTTTTAGGTTACAAACTGGTGATTACAAGGGTATTATGCTGTAAATGTGGTTTATGAGGACATTTCTAGTGTCCCCATAATTCAAATCAATTAAGAAATATACTAAACAATGTGTTTTTTGAAAATGTAAAAGTGCAGAAAGTTTTCTGTGAGGGTTAGGTTTAGGGGTAGGGTTAAGGTTAAGGTTAGGGGATATAATCTATAGCTTGTACAGTATAAAAATCATCATGTCTATGGAGAGTCCTCATAAGCATAGCCGCACCAACATGTGTTTATGTGCATGTGTGTTTGTGTGCGTGTGAGTGTGTGTGTGTGTGTGTGTGGCACGGTGGCAAAATTATTTATTGTAAAAACATAAACCGAAATGCATTTAAAGGATTTTTCAGAGATCAATACAAGTTAAGCTCAATCAACAACATTTGTGGCATACATGTAGATTACCACAAAATGTACTTGTACCTCCTTTTCTCTTATAAAAAAATAATAATTTAAAGTAAAAGTAAAATTAGGACAGGGGTGGACTGGGAAGAGAAATCGGCCTGGGATCTGGGAAGCCTCGCTTTCCCGGGCCGCCGTGAGAGCGAGGCTGGACTGGAAACCTCCGTCCCCCCCTCGTGGCGATGGCCACCCTCATGATCCAGGAGCATCACCTCCTGAACATGGTTGAGATGCACGATGTTGACAAGGCACGCTTTCTCAATGCCCCCGTCTCCCAGCTTGGCCTCTTCGGCGACACCGTCAACGACTTCGCCCAGCAGTTTTCGGCAATGAAGAAGCAGATGGCACATCTTGCCGTGGCACTGCCAAACCAGCGTACCCTGCCTGCTCCCCAAGGGCATCCCCCTGCGGCTAAACAACAGGTAGCTCCACCTCAACCCGTGCTCAGCTCTCAGCCCTAGCGTTGAGCACCTCACAGGCGGCGTATGCCCACTGTCTCTAGGACCCCTTCCAGGACCACCGAAGTGCTCCTGAGACGGGTGACCCAGGCAGTCAGACGTTCGCTCCGGAGCTGTTACCAAGACCACTCTGTCCCCCGGTGGAGTGCCGGGAGGAGAACCGTTGTTTAATTTTCCACACCGCTTTTGGGCTGTGGCACCCTCATTCTCAATAAAGAGCGATTTCCTCACTCCCTGGGTCATCCAGCCATTGCGCTCCGTTACCACGGCACTCCAGCCCCAAAACCCTGCAGTCCCGGCTCCCCGGACGCAGTTCCCTCACCTCCAGCCCAACAACTGCTCAGCCCCGGCAAGCCAGTGCTGACAAGTTCCGAAGACGCCTCTCTAGGACCCCTTCCTCAGTCTCTAATCCGCCCCCTACCGGGTGCGCGGAGCAAGGTAAGTGCTTTGCCCAACATGCTATTAACTGCTCCCCCCGCTGCGAAGCCCCACCCGGTACATCAAAAGCGATCGTCCCGTTAGTGCCCCTCGCGCGGAGTTTGGATGCGTGGCTTTCGCTATGAGATTCAGTTCGCCCGGCTCCCGCAGAGATCACGACCCTGCTCCTCAAGGATGCGATAGAGCTCATCCCTATCCCTATTCGAGCCCGGCACAGCGGTTCCTCTAAAACAATTCCAGAGGCTCCTGGGGCATATAGCATCCTCAGCTGTGGCCGCGCGGCTCGGGTTGATGCATATGAGACCACTTCAGCACTGGAAGACTCAGGTCGCCTGCGCGCCAGTCACATCCCTGGCAATCACAACACGACAGCGGATGCGCTGTCGCGGCAAGTTTCAACCAGCGGAGAGTGGAGGTGGTCCAGCTGATATGGGACCTATTCAGCAAGGCACAGATTGATCTCTTTGCTTCACAAGACAACTCCCATATTCGGTTAGTGTTTTTAATAGAAAAATATTACACAACGAACGAGTACTTGATTAATCAATTACTTATGTTCTGCACATCCCAAATATCTAGTGTTTTATATTTGATACCCAACAGACTTCTCTTTGTGAAATGTTTTGTTTGAGAAGTGTGCTTGTGCTTTCTTTAAAAATATAGTATACCACTTACTGTAGTGTTATATTTTATTAAGGATAACTGTGTAATGCGTGTGGTTTAATGTCCAAATACTTTTGGGTCCATTGGATATTTTTTAATCAGTATGCATTACCACTTTGCTCAGAATCAAAATCTGTGTTTCATAGAAGACTGATCTTTTTATTAGTACATACTGTATAACCTCAGAGTTTTGTTTTAGATGCAGTAGACTCTCAATCATAGCCTTTTACTAATAAAACAGAAGGCAGAATTAATTTATAATAAAACTCTGCTGTCTCATCATTTTAGTTCCCAAATTAATGCATTCTTTCTATTTATTCATTGTAATTCTCTGATCATCCCAAGCACAAAGAAAGCTTCAAAATTTGATCTGTAGAATAGTGCCACAGATTTTCATTTCTTTCCCAGAGAGAATAGCATGTGGGTAGTCATATGTTCTGGTTGGTCGGCCTACACTCTTCCATGAAATATGATCAAATGCAGACTTCAGTAGAAAGGAAACCTTTGACAACTTTTAAAGATACTGTCAAATAAGAAGCACATTAACAACAGGGCTAGTACAAAAACGTATTGTTCATTTTAAGCTGCAATGCTTTTCAAAGGTGAATTTCTGATTGAGGAGTAGCAACCAAAATAATAAAATAAAAAAAATAACACTTTTAGAATGCCACAAAATCGTGATAGGGATACAAATTAAATGAGTTGCTTTTAGAGTTTATGTCAAGCTTCTTTGTTTCCTGTTGGGAGGTCAAACGTATTTACATTTGTTTTGCAGCTCTTCCTAAAATATACACAGTAAAAATAGATTACATAAGAGTCCAAGCAACAAATAAATAATATTAACAACATGCAAATGCAAACAGGATGTAAGAAAAGGTTTTTTTTTTTTTTTTAAAGGTGAAATGTTTAATTTCTGCTTCATTTTCAAACAGAATTGGATCGAAAAAGAGAAACTCCGAAAATGAGAGAGGTTTCACGTTATAAATCTTAACAACTTTGTTTTCGTCCCCACTGAGATGCAGGAGTGCGCTGACATGATGCCTCTGTTTTTTTTCTCATGAGTATGTTTGGGCCTTAAGTGTGTGCATATGTAACAGGGGCCAGCTGGTAGATAGCTGTGCAGTGTGTAAACCTCACTCTCCTGACCTCAAGAGGTAGCGTCTGACGCTAGAGGCTGTAGCCTTTAGCCTCCTTGTTAGTGCACCTCTTGATTATAGATTGCGTTTATTAAAAAAAATTGCCTGGCACAATTTACATCACGCTATTAATGCCATGACAGCAGATGGTACAATAAATGTATTTCAAAGCGATGTTTGTGTATATTTTTGATTTATCATATACTGTAAGCAGTTTTCATCAAATAATTCCATTTATCCAGGTGAACAGTGTAGTCAAGCGCACTTTCGCCATGTTCATTGTCTGGATCAAAGTCATTATTCTTTTTAGTGAATTTGCCACTAATTCGCAGACAGCGCATGCAAATAACTGTCAAGCGCAGTTCATTCTTAGTGAATTCCTCCTATTGGAGAAGCTAATATACAGTATAAACCCACATTTTCAGTTCAATTCTAATTCATTTGTATAGCGCTTTTCACAATAAATATTGTTTCAAAGCAGCTTTAAAAAGAATAGTGAAATATAAAGATTACATTTATATGCACAATATTATTTCTTAATGTATAAAACCATGGTTAAGTCAAGTCATTTTTATTTGTATAGCGCCTTTCACAACACACATCGTTTCAAAGCAGCTTTTTGTAAGATCATGCATTAATAGAAGATAAAACGTCTCGGGTCACATGTGTAACCCTTGTTCCCTGAAAAAAGCGGAACGAGATGCTGCACTTTGCTAAGCGCTATGGGGAACGACCCAGTCGTGAAGGAGCTGTGAATATGTGTGTAACACGTCAATGAACATTCACCGGAATTTATAGCCTCGGCTGATGTAGTCATTAGACGCACCTGTGGCCAGGCTATAAATGGATGCATCACCAGGTGTCGTCAGATACTTCTTTTTGAAGAGCAGTCCTGGGACATCCCAGTGCAGCAAAGAAGCGCAGCATCTCGTTCCGCTTTTTTCAGGGAACAAGGGTCACACATGTAACCCGAGACGTCCCCTTTACAAAAAGCTTCACTATGATGCTGCGCTTTTCTAAGTGCTATGGGGAACGCAATGCCCACGCCGCCGCACTGGGGCTGTCTGGACCCCTACGGTTGTGAAGTGTGCTCACAAGCACGCTAGAGGCCTCAGACATGAGCTTGAGATGTCTACTCAAGGACATAAGAGTCCGGAGTAGCAAAACATCTAACCCATAAAATTTGTTGAATGTGTGCGGAGAGGACCAGCCCACCGCATCACAAACTTGTTCAGGCATGAGCTGAGATGTGGACTCAAGGACGTAAGAGTCTGGATTAGCAAAACATCTAACCCATAAAATTTGATGAATGTGTGCGGAGAGGACCAGCCTGCCGCATCACAAACTTGACCAGACATGAACTCGAGATGTCGACTCAGGGGCGTAAGAGCCCGGAGTAGCATGAACATCCAAACCATAGATCCTGAAGAATGTGTGCGGGGAGGACAAGCCTGCCGCATCACAAACTTGCTTAGACATGAGCGTAGATGTCGACCCAAGGGCATAAGAGCCCGGGGTAGCATGAACATCTAGTAATATGACCATAAAACCAGATGAATGTGTGCGGAGAGGACCAGCCTGCCGCATCACAAACTTGCTGCAGAGAGTGACCTCTAGCCAAGGCTTTAGAGGAGGAGAGCCCTCTGGTAGAGTGCGCCCTAAAACCTACTGGCGAAGCTTGAACCGCGCGCCTCGTAGGCTGGGGGCAATAATGTCCCTCACCCAAAGTGACATAGTCTGCCAGGAAGTGACCGCCCCCCAGTCATGGCTTCCAAGTGAAGAATTGCTGCCCTGACTTTACGCCACTAGCAAAGCGGTGGACATAAGTCTGAAGGGTACAGACTGGACAAAGTCTGAGAAGTCTTAGCTGCTCCGGCATTACAAACAGCAGGGAGCAGAAGGCTTAGAAAATAACCGGCCAAGGGTCGCTAAAGGCACCTTGGGCAGGTAGTTAGGGTGAGGGTGCAAAGAATGCTTTTGGTCATTCTGGGGCAAACTCTAAACAGGCCGGCAAAAGAGACAGAGGCTGTAGGTACCCAAGTCTCCTCAGAGATGTAAATGCCATAAGAAAAACCATCTTGAGAGTCAGAAGTCTACCAAACGCTGACTCTAGAGGTCTAAAAAGGGGGTCTTACCCTATGAAGAGGTCCTAGAAAGGATGTCTCTTAGGGGGCACTCCGCCCACCAAGGCGTGGCAAACCACAGTGGAGGCCACATAGAACCTGGCAGTGGCGAGGCAAGTGCCCGCTGACAGTTCTTTCTACAGAATATCCAGAACTGAAGCAAACTGGCAGTTAGCTGTTTCTGTAATATGAACTTAGGGGGGGAAACTGGGCGACTCGGGGAGAAGTAGAGGAGACGTTGCGCTATCAACAGAGGCGAAGAGGTCCTCTTCTGCCCTGTAAAATCTACACAGATTAGATCCAAGTGGAGGGAGCCCTAGCACTTGAAATGGTCTCGATAACCTCAAGAGAAAGCCCTGTGAACCTCAGTTGGTACCCTTAGGGGCCAAGCATGAAAGGTTTCACAATTCGGGCCAGTGATGAGAAGGTCCTTCCTGTTCGGAATCGCCCAAGGCAAGCTGTCGAGGAGAGGTATTCGAGAAACATATCCTGTTCGGCCAGCGCAGCGCCATTAGAAGGAGGCAAGACCCTTGCTGGCGAACCTTGCCAAGACTCCCGGGAGCAGAAAAACCGGGGGACAAAAATGCATACAGACAAATTCAGGGTCATGTATGTGCCTTTAAGTCCAGACCCAAGGGGGCTGGGTGACTTAGGGAGAAGTAGAGGAGACACTGCGCTATAATAGAGGTGAAGAGGTCCTCTTCTGCCCTAGATTTGTTCACTACCTCAGAGTAAATCTGCTCCCACACACACGGGCATCCAGGGATGAAACTATCCTGAGTGACAGGAGCTGCCCTGGGCCCCAAGGAGGATCCAACGTACCAGAAATTCAGCTGACGTGAACGTGGATCCCCCCGATGGTTTACGTAAGAGGCTACCACTGTATTGCCCACCCGCACCAAGACATGGCAGCCTCAGGAAGAAGTATTTCAGGGCCAGAAATACGGCCATCAGCTCGAGACAGTTACTGTGACAACCGAACTGACGACCCTCCTATCCCTTTAAGCCGGACGACCACTTAAGGCCTCTACCCAGCCCATCAGGGAGGCGTCTGTCGTTAGCAGCCTGTGACGACAAGACGCACCTAGAGTGGGACCCAAGGTAAGAACCGGGGTCTGAACCACATAGAAAGGGAACGAAGCACGTGGCGCGTAACCCTTATTTGCCTTAGGGGACCGGCCCTCGGATAAAACCCCCTGGCTTCCAGCCACAGCTGAAGCGGTCTCATGTGCAGAAAGTCTGAAGGGATCACCGTGGACACCAACGCCATGAGACCTAGTATTCAATGATACTGACAAGCAAGTGCAACCTCGACTTAGCCTGACCTTGCTCAGGGTGTTCTGAATGGAAACGATTCGTGCGTGAGACGATTGTGCCTGCATCGAGACCAAATTCCATATAACCCCCAGATGCATCAAGACGATATCCCTGTGCTGAACTGCCAGTTCTTGGAACTGTGCTAGGATCAGCCAGTCGTCTTTAAAATTCAGAATGCGGATGCCCTGGAGTCGCAGAGGAGCCAGTGCTGCATCCATGCATTTCCTGAATGTGCGGGTTAATAGTGCTAGGCCAAATGGAAGAACCCGATACTGGAAGGCTTCGCCCCCGAAAGCGAACCTCAGGAACTTCCTGTGCTGTGGCTCTATATGAAGATATGCATCCATGAGATCGATGGTGACCAGCCAAACGTGATGTTGGGCTTGTGACACGATTGTCTTGATAGTCAGATCTAGGACTTGAACACCAAGCAGTTCAAGCCCCAAAGATCTAGAATCGGACGCAACCCCCCACCCTTCTTGGGAACCAGGAAGTATCTGCTGTAATAGCCTGACTCTTTCTCTGGAAGGGGAACATGTTCTATGGCCCCTTTAACCAAGAGATTTTGCAGTTCTTTCCACAGTAGACATGCCTGTCCCGGTTTCACGGTAGTGGGATCCACGCCGTTGAAATGGGGAGGATGGCGAGCAAATAGAATTCTGAGGCTCTTTCTACTGATTCTAGAACCCACATAGAAATACCAGGCAGAAGTTTCCACGCTGCCAGGTTCTCTGAGATGGGTATTATTTCTGACACTTCCTGTTGAGGGGATGTCGAGTGTACCGCGTCCTGGATCAAGGCAGGAAGCAACGGTACACCCAACTCTTTGTTGGAAGCTTCTATCACCCAAAACACCAAAGGCGGCAGGAGTGAAGAGGTTTCGTGAGGGTATCGGGAGGGCCGAAGTGGATGATAGTCCCGAGGGGAACTACCCCCACAAGGCTGGGTACAAGACCGTCAGGGTTTCTTTTTCTTAGAAATCACGCCCCTGAGGTCTTGCATTGGGGCTGCTGAGGGTGACGAACTGGACCCCAGTCTTTACGAGGGGGAGCACGATTCGCCATGTTTTGTTTTAGAGCCTCCTGTCTAGAAGGACCGGGGCGGGGCTGGGTGGCCGACGGCCCCTCCCCCTGAGTGAGGTGCCCATGCTCAAGTCCTTCAACAGATTTAGCCTAGTGCACTTGTAACACTGCCATAGTGTGCAGGGCAACACCAGCCTGACCTGCTGCCTGATAAGCTTTCCCCACAAGTGTGGAGGTGGTCCTGCACAGCTTTGTGGGGAGAGTAGGTCTCTTCAGCGATGATGCCGAGCCAGGCGAGAGAAAACCCGCAGGTGTCTCTTCTACCGGCGGCATCACCAAATACCCCTGAGCTTCAACACCCACGATAGTTGAATACACCAACGTCGAGGGCACGAAGACACAGGAAGTATAAATTTCCTCCATAAGGAAAATACTTGTTATGGAGGTCATAGAAGAAAGGAAGGGACTGATATAGAGTTCCATTCCCTCTTTTATTTATTTCATTATTTTGGCCACCAGACAGAAATTTGTCTAATAGTTTGGAGCGTTTGGGGGAGGGTCTCTTGTTCGCATGGCCAGTCAAGCTTTAGTCTGGCCACAGCCCGCGTAATCACCTCGAGTAATTTCTCAGCCGCTTTATTATTGTGCGTGAAATGTACAGAGGTTCAGCGCTCCGCCCCCCTCGTGAACCGACGATCTTCGATCTTCAACGAAGATCTTCGTGAGCGCGCTTCGAGATCACGGGAAGGACCAGCTGGGTCTGGGGAGTGAGCCCCGAATGAAATGTGGTGACTCCCGGAAGTAAGGGAGGCGAGCGCGAAACATTTTGCCCGAAAGCAGATCGCAATGCTCGCATTTGTCTCTTAATTCCGCAGCCGCTTTATTATTATGCGCGGGATTTACAGAGATTCAGTGTCCTCGTGAACCGAAGAGGCGCGCTTCAGGCTTACGAGGATCAGCTGGGTCTGGGGAGAGAGCGAGCGAAAGGGATGAACCCGTCTCTCGTTCCTCAGCCAGATCCATATGAGAGCCCCACAAATTAAGTGAGAGTGCTGACTCCCGGAAGCAAGCGAGGCGAGCGCGATGCACTTTGCCTTAAAGCAAATCACAGTGCTCGCACCCCCACTGCTGCAACGCGAGAGTACCGTGCTCTTCCCCCAAACAAAGTCATTCTCTCTTTCTTTAAAAAAAATATATATACTGTATATTCTAAACAGAAGAGAAAGGAGAAAAGGTTAACTTCACACTGCCTCAAATTCTAAATTCTAAAACCTAGCAGAGGAAAGAAAGTTTTGACAGGGTTTGTGTAACACACACACACACACAGAATCGCTCTGAAAAAAGAGGATCTGACGACACCTGGTGACACATCCATTTATAGCCTGGCCACAGGTGCGTCTAATGACTACATCAGCCGAGGCTATTGCTGCGTCCCAATTCGCATACTATCCGTCATAAATAGTATTCGAAAATAGAATTAGTACGTCCCAAATCGTAGTATGTTGAAATGAGTGTTCCAAAGATACCCGGATGGTCTACTATTTCCGGTCAGAATCCGAAGTGCAGATCGATGCACACTCTAACGGCTAATATTGCCCACAACCCATTGCGTGCGGGAGGGAGGAGCTTTGAGATGATGCAAACATGGCGGCCGGATGCGGCAGCGGAGATGCGCCCTCAGTTTTTAAGTGTAAGAACTTAAACGTTTAGCGCTAATTAAAGTTATATTTTATTGTCTCATAATATTAATGGATTTGTGTTGTGCAAAAAAAGTACCGTGTTTATCTTGTAGGGTCCGATTAAGACACTGAGCGCCTCATTAACTGGCGCATTGCACTGCATTGCATTGGACATATAAGAATGAATGGAATGTCGAATGTTTGTTTAACTGTCGCGGTGTGCGTAACTAGGCAACCACGTTCTCTTCCATTGCATGACGTCTTCGTAGTATGTCCCAAAACGTGCATACTCTTTTGCTACACACTCAAAAGTATGTACATTTTCTTCAAAAAAAGAGTACATACTTTTAGGTCATAGTATAAGTAGGCGAATTGGGATGCAGCCTATAAATTTCGGTCAATGTTCATTGACGTGTTACACACATATTCACAGCTCGTTCACGACTGGGTCGTTCTCCATAGCGCTTAGCAAAGCGCAGCATCATAGTGAAGCTTTTTGTAAAGGGAACTGTAATATCTATAATGTCCATGAGTCATCATTGTGTAATTAGATAAAATAAAATTTTGAATTGTGCTTAAAAATAAGTAATTAAATAATAATTGCATTTATAACCCCACTGAGCAAGCTGAAGGCGACTGTGGCAAGAAACAAAAAACTCCATAAGATGTTGATTAATGGGAGAAAAATAACCTTTGGAGAAACCAGACTCACTGTGGGTGCCAGTTCCCCTCTGGCTAACATCATGAATATAATGTAAATATTACTTATGTATAGTGTAAGTCATGGATTAAAATGATAAAAGTAAGTAAGTGTTAAGGAACAGTCTTTAAACATAGATTTAGAATGTACTGTAAGATTAATGACTAATGTCTTTGAAGTGCATCCTGTATTAACTGCAGAAGTTCACATAGATGCAATTGTCCTTGTTAATTTGCTGATGTTTTCTATTGTTGGCAATTTATAGTCTATGTATTCCATTTCAAGAGTGTAGTCCATCAATAGACCAATAGTTGATCAGTGAGGTGCATCGCAGTTCAACCTGCTCGGTAATTTCGTTGAGGTTCGGTGTGGTCCATCATAAGTCCAAGGTTCAGACAATGGCATATGAAGTATCCCATGTCTTAAGGTTGGATTTGACATCAGATCATCCTCTGAAGTCCATCATAATAGACTGAAGTGATGTTTGACTGGCACTGGCTACATTTATTCATCATCGCACAAGGACACGTAGCAGTGGAGTCCAACACGAAGCAGGAATGGAGATGGATCCAGCCAGTTCTGGTGACCTCAGGATAGGAGTCCCGATGTTGAGACAGGGAAACAAATAAAATAACATTAGCAGGGATGCCATTCAATTTATCAATGTTTCTGGTTTCTGGTAACTATAGCTGTCAATAAAATAAATGATCCATAATTAATCTCATGATTTCACAATAAATGGTAATATTGTCAAATAATGCCAAAACAAAAATTATCTAAATTATTTTAATGGACCCCATAGCAACCCCTTGCAGCCACCTGGGGGTCCCCGGAACCCAGTTTGAAAGCCCCTTTATTAGTGTACATAGGCCACGTGTCCACTCTTAATAAAGATGAATAATGATGATAAAAGATAGATGATGATAAAAAATAAAAGTGGGTTTTTGGATCAGTTTGGCATAGTTTCATAGTTCTTTGTTCAAACTATATTCCAAAAACATAAATAGAGAAATATCAGAGATTTTTAAAGGCCTCATGGAATTTGTGATTGTAGTCCATTTTTTATAGCTTTTAGGCTGTATGCATGCTAGTGCACTCCTAAAAGTTGAAAAAATTATAATGATAGCAGAAATATTCATTTAAGATTTACAATCTGGGAAAAATTGGCCAAAGATGTTGATGACTCATCTTGCACTACAGAATTTTGTCCAATCAAATGCTCACAATAATTAGAATGTCACTCCCTCTAACACCACAAACATACAAATGGCAAAAGCAAATAGTGAATAATGGTTCATGGATGTTGCGAAACTAAAGCATTTCGACTGTTTTTTTTTTTTTTTTTTAAACATACCGGCCCAAACTTCCTGTTTCAATAGGAAATATATCAATAAAGGAAAACATCACTCAACAAGAGATTTCACAGCAACTTTAATCACAATCCAGTGTGGAGTTTTTTGGCCTCTCTGTCTGATATGATCTGGTCCTCACTCTCTTCAGGTAAGGCAGGTAGTTTCCAGCAGCTGCTCGGTAGTCTCTGCGAAGAAAGATGTAGAACACAGGATCCAGCAAGCTGTTAAGACTCAGGAAACCTCTCCCCAGCTGATAGGGCACAAAAACAGTCTTCTCCCTCTCACACAAACTGCTGTGAATCAGCAGTCGGATGTACTTCACACAGCCTATGAAATGATAAGCCCTCAGCACTGTGAAAAACAAGGCCACGAGAAGGGTGAGCAGACTCCTGATACTCCTCTTCTCCTCAGATAAAAGCGAGTTGATTGCCATCAGTGAGCAGATGGTCTGTCTGTGGAGACCAACAATTAAGCTCAGGGGTATGATGAAGGACACAAGCAGAGTAATCAGCTTGTATGTAAAAAAGCTGCCCTTGGAGGGATACTTCTCAATACAAAGAGTGTAATTTTCCTGCTTGGGAAAGAGCGTGTCAAAAAGCAATGGCAGGTGGCACAGCAATTAGAATCCAAATTCTGAGTACCATCCAGCGAGCAAACCTCAAGTTATGTAGATGCTTGAAGCTGAGAGGTCTGGCGATGGCCAGCTGACGTTCCAGGGCGATGATACACATGAAGAACATCAATATTGATGTAAAAAAAATAGACCCATAAGATGACAGGTCTGCGTTCCGAAGCGCCAGTGATGTCCATTGACATAATAGTCCATCCATATAGGCAAGGTGAGGAGCTGAATAAGATCTGAGATCAACAGGTTAATGATATACACGGGTAAAATGTTCTCTGATTTGATTAACCTGTACAGCCCAAATAGTGCCATCAGGTTCAGTGGGGTACCGATAATGAAAAGGATTCCATACAGGCCAGGAATGAAGATGGCATCTTGACTAAAGTCTATTCCACATGCATTCCCCACAGCTATGATGCTTTGGCTGGTGAGGGTGGTAACACTGAAGTTGCTCTCCATTTTTGCCTTCGTATCATGAGAGAGAGGTATT
This sequence comes from Moxostoma hubbsi, assembly GCA_032164185.1. NCBI lineage: Eukaryota > Metazoa > Chordata > Actinopteri > Cypriniformes > Catostomidae > Moxostoma > Moxostoma hubbsi. The sequence continues at coordinate 8,419,833 of JAVLUX010000034.1, forward strand.
TGTTGTATAATCTTTGAACAGTGAAGGTGTCTGTTTGATAATCTTTTGTTAGACTAATTCCCCACATTATCACTCATTATGTGTGTTTACACCCATATGCTGATGACTACCAAAAACAGCTTATTCATAAAATCTGACAAGGCAAGACAAAACACGTTTACATGAGATTTGAAATCATCACATATTGTCTGCTTTTAAAGTCAAAATGTAAAGATCATGTGCACAACACTTGCGTATATTGATTAAGCTGGTAACAACGCTGATAAAGGTGTTTACATGCAAACATGAAGTCAGGGTAATGGACAAAAATCAATTGATGCTTATACAGTTTATGACCTTACCCTGATTAAAAAGAAAAAAAAAAAAAAAAAACACGGTTAAAGGAGTATACATGATCTTACATGTTGACAGCTTATAAAACATAATCAGTGTAAGATTGTGAATGTTAACCTGCATTGTGTAATCCGGATCATACCTCTTATCCATATGTGGTATCATGTTATGTACAGTACATAAATAATAATAATATAACAATTTCGATTTTGCCATAACTAATAATCTACATTAGCAATGAATATTTAGCCTATATAAAACTCTGAGTATCACTTTCTCTGAATTATGTTTCATAGTTAACAATGCAATAATTAATAATAATTAACAATGCATGAATTAATGCAGAACATATGAGTAGTACTACATTAACTTTTTAGTTACTACTATTCACTAATTTTGAAACATGATGAACTAATCGGTTACAGGAATGCCGTTCTTGGTCAGGTTTTGCCCCGCCCACCTCCTAAGCTCGATCATCGAATATCATGAAGTAAAGCATAATTGGAGTAAAGGCTTGATGGACGTGCAGTTTATTCAATTTCATTATTAAATTATTTAAATAAATAAAAAATGCTATTTCTATAGAAGTAATTTGAATACACATTTCCTATGCTGCGCATATTTATGATTAAAAGATTCACTGTAAAAAAAGGAAAACATTTTTTTTGCTAAGAATAATGATTAAGTTTCAAGGTGCTAGGAATATATTTTAGTAAACTGTGAGCTAGATCCCAAACACGGAATGATTCTAGTATGATTCCCCCAAGGCAGTTATTTAGACGGCGTTACTATAGTTGATGCTGTAAAGTCTGGTTCATAAGTCTGGATAAAGAACACAGAGGCACAGTGTCATGCTTCTCTGATGCATTTTCAAGTTGACAATACAAATATTATTTTTCAGTTTCACAGTATTTTGAGGAGTTCATATTTTGATGAGTTATTAATTATCAGTTATTTAAATCAAATCAAATCAAATCAAATCACTTTATTGTCACACTACTGTGTACACGAGTGCAACAGTAGGTGAAATTCTTGTGTGCAGTTCCGAGTAACATAGCAGTCATGACAGTGACGAGACATAAACCACTTTACAATAAACAACATATTTACACAAAACAATTTACATAACAAATGTACACATACTTACACAACAATTTACATAACAAATGTACACAATACACACAATGTAGAATACACATACACTAGATACGGGTATAAATATATATAAACACTAATTAAATATACCCAGAGTTGGTTGACATAGTTCTTAGTGTGGCAAATTAAATTCAGTAATTATTGATTACCTAACAATGAACTACCAGAGTCAACAGTTTGCTATTACTTAATGATTAGTTAAATGTGTTTCCATATTAGTACCAGTGACACACTTAGTGTTAATGTAGTAGGCTATTTGCCCTGCATTAATTTCTGCATATACATTTTTTTAATGAAACAATAAAAACTCTGTATATACACAAATACAGTACTAGCCCAGGTTTATGAATGACATCATAAGTTCAAAGAATTGTTATTTTACTTACCTTATCAATTTTTATGTGAAAGTTCACATTCACAAAGTAACTTCTGACCTTACTTTTTGCTGTAACATTATCATATTTGTTGTGGGAATTAAAAGAAAAAAGACATAGTAAGCATAATTCAGTGTACATGAGCTGGCCACAGTTGCATACTACCATTACAAACACTAACTATCACATACATGAGGAAATGGAGCCATTGTATTATCATGATATGATGTAAAATTTTCATTCTTTATTGCAGATGTGTAACAAATGCTTAACCAACACCCAAACCAACACCCATTTTCTTTATGGGATTATATTTATTTTTTGTTCTGTATTACACATAAATTAAACTTTTGTGCCACTGTTGCAACTTGCAACTGATAAAAATCAATAGCAAATATAAAGTAGATAGAATAAACATGTAAAACAATTTCCCAAAACTTGTGATATGACTTGACATATATGACCTTCTTTCTTTCGTGAAAAATATTTTTTTCACACAATGAAAATGTATGATGACTGATGCTGTCAGTACCTAACATTATACATCTGAAAATAATTATTACTGTGCAATTTATGCACATGAGAAGCATTTGGAAAATATATATATATTTATTTATTTATTTATGCTGTCCAGTATTAGTCACATTTTATAGAGGAGCTATACTGGAAAGTCTGGGAAGGCATTGATGGTAACCTGCCAGTCTTTGGAAAGTGCGTCACTTTTTTATACTGCCAGGCAGGGAAATATAAAACTGCTTTAGCTTCTATCTGCTTTTGGTTTCATCAGTCCAAAAAGTGATCTAATACTCTTGGTAACAATTTTCAAGCAGACTTCCATGGACTTTTTTGGGGGGGGGGGGGAGTTACTCCAGTCTCCTTGTATCAAATGTTTTGCACAGCTTTTGAAGTAGATGAACATCCACCATCATCCAGTTCTGGTACGTATATTTCTTGTGGATTCTAAGAATAATGTCCATACATCTTTGGAAGGTGACAGATAGAACCTCCTCTTTAGCGGTGAGACGGCCACCTGTCAATAACCTTTTTGTAAATGTATTACCATAATCTCCTTGCCAATTCAAACAGCAGCTTGATGATAGCTATTGAGGTAGCTATTTTGATGTTGGTTTTGGAGGAGTGGTACATTGATGCTCATAATAAAAACTTGGCAACTTTATCACAGGGCCAAAGAAAGTAGTCATATACTGTATCTATTCCATCAGAGGTGCTGTATAAGTTCATATGGCCATTAAATATTTATAGATAATGGGTAGAATGTATCTTAGTTGATGGGAATACTTCTTTTGCACACCAAATAAACCAAACTAGAAACTGCCAAGAACAACTAAACGCATATTGATCTCCTATTATATTACATGCTGTTTGAATTCTTCTTGTTTTGATTTGTTTACATAATTTTTCTGCATTCCATTTATCTAAGAAAGTCAGAATTTATAACTTCATATTTGGAAAAGTCCAATAGAACACCACTCACTTTCAAGTTTGAAACTCAAGTGGAAATCTACAACTCCAATTTAGCCAAGATGTGGGGTATAACATCACTAAAACATGATGGTGAGCAGGGAGATGAACATAGTTAAAGATGAACATGCACTAAGCAAATAAAATGCATAAATTAGCCAAAGTCTGTGTATTGCATGCTAAAACCAATGAAAATGCTCAATGCAGTTACGATTAAAGAATAAATATGATAATTATAATTATAATTATATAATAGATATGATATAATTAAAGGAATTTTCAGAGTTCAATAAAAATTAAGCTCAGTCTACAACATTTGTGGCACAGCGTTTATTATCAAAAAAAAAAAGAAAAAAAACCTTGTCTTTAAAAAGCAAATATCAGGGTTACAGTGTGGCACTTTCAATGGAAGTGAATGGGGCCAATCAATAAACATTAAAATACTCATTGTTTCAAAAGTTTAAATTATTGTGGTAATCAACATTATGCCACATGCTGACGACTGAGCTTAACTATTATTCAACCCGAAATATTCCTTTAAGGTTTTAAGATAGAAAGTCATGTTTTCAGAGACATCTAACAAAATTAATTCAGATTTATGTGTAAAACTAGAAAATACTATTTGCCAATGGGGTAAAAAAAATAATAAACAATGACAGGGGAAATAAACATGGGAAAACAAGTTTATTTTTCTGATCCCTAAGTTTTTCCTTGTTTAAAGCATACAATTCACTAAACTTTGTTAGTTTTATCTTAAAACAAGACTTGATATCATATGTAATTTTTTTTCTCAAGTAAATTTATCATGATTTAAGCATGTTTAGATGTTGTTCCCGGAAATCAAGAAAAAACTGAGTAAGAAAATATGTAGAAAAGAGAACCAATATTGAGAACAAACCTATACCACTACTTGAATGAATATTGGTCAAGCCCCAAATAGGCTAAAAACAGTCAGTTGTTTGTTATAAGTTCATTCACAAGCAGATCAATGGGCAACGGAAAATAACCTTAAGAGGAGTGAACTTTCAATAAAACTATCAATTTCTTTTTTTTACTGTGAAAAGACAATATGTCAAGACGCAGCTTTGCTGATGTGCACAGCTAGATCTAAGTGTCAGAACTGGCCAAATGCAGTTTGAGAAAAATAGCAAAGCAGTCTTCAATGTTCTCAGCAAGAGAGGAACAACCACAGTGCACAGTGACCTTCTGTCACAATTGTTTCTTTTTGTTCAATCAATACCAAAGCTTTCAGTGAGTTTATAAAAAGCCATCGATGTCTGGAGATAATATGAAATCATAATATGGTGCTTTTCTTTGCTTAGACAACAGACATGCTCATGTTATTAACAAACATAAATGATTTAGTACACAGGTAACTACATTTTTGCTTTAATTAACAAATCAATATGATGATTGCTTGCTGCTGTTGTAGTAAAAGGTCATTGGTGTATCAATATATGCTGAATTGAATTAGCATGGATTAAAGCATCTTAGACAAGGTTTAGCATTCATCTGTGACCAAACCTGTAAAATAAACCCATTGCAGGTGATCTTAATGCAGTGACCCAATAGCTTTGATGATTCATGTCCAATTGTGGGCTGAAACTCTTAGGACTCTACCTCCGGAGGTCCCATCTGTAGGGGTTTGCTTGCATGCAATACTTAAGAGGTGAAACTGTGGTTGATACATGAGCAGTCAGTGAACCAATGGGATTTGGTCTAAAGAAAACAGCATGACAAAATGCGCTTGCTGAGAATTCTGCCTCCACATTTGTTACAGCACCATGTGTACGGCATACATGCAAAGGCTTGCGGAGGAAAGGGCTTGTTCACAGTGACTTTGACATAGTGATTTTATAGTTATGCTTTGCTGGGCCTTATTATGGTGACCTATTTTATTTAGTTTTATTGTTCCTGATTTTTTTTTAAAAATGAAAAAAGTGTGTTTGTGTGTGTGTGTGGGGGGGGGGGGGGGTATAAATGAATGTTTAATTATTGAACATTTTGCTGAAATATGAATGTGCAGAGAAGTCAATAAGCAAAATGGATTAATCTAATCTTTCTTTTATTAAAATGTTTTATTGCAGTTGTTGCCTGTTCAGTCATCAGATTAATAAAACAAAAAATACAGCAATAACTTTCAGCATCACTCTGCTGTTTACATTACAACACATTACTGTTATGGTCTAACTAAATTTGACATCTACGTATAATGGAAAGTCTATGTTGTGGGAAGAAAGGAACGTTATTGACTCATTTCTAGAAAACATTTTTTTTCTCTTTAAAATCGTGCTCCTGCTTAGACATATTAATCACACTGGAATTACTCTCAAAAGCTATTTTTCTGTGGAAATGTCGTTATGAATATTAACAAAACCTTCAGTATCCTTAAAAAGTTGGTGGAGGTCTTCACGTATTTGATATTTGCAACTTCTCCAAATGTTGTTTTAGTTACTCATAGTGCTTTGTTTGTTTTGTCTCCACGAGTATTTTGATCATAGTGTCCTAAAAGGACAAACTAGAAAGTTGTAAATTAACGTCAGGATTAAAAACAATCTACAGTTGCCCCAAAAACTATTTGGACACACTTAAAAATCTAGGTATGTCATTGCATTAAATGCAAAATATCAAAACGTGGCATCTGTAACAAATTATGTTAGAGCATTTCTCAGAATTACAATGGCTTCACTTTTCTGAGCCATTTTTGTAATTAATTTTAACCTTTACATATGTCGTGGTCTAAAGTTCACTTTTAGTGGATGTATGAAATCAGTTCTGGGTAATACTCAACATTTGAACAATTCTACTGTGTACACTGTAACATTTAACTGAGGGAAAGATTTGTCACTTCATATATATCTTAACAGAATAATGGGAACACATTTTTTTCTTCAATTGACTGAGAAATGACGTTTCACTTCAAAAATTGTATGTCTTAAGCTAATCCTTCTCACTTTGGGGAACATATTTGTAGAGAGGTTCGAAACCAGTAAAGCTACAACTTCTGATTTATGACATTTGTCACAGTTTGTCTCATAGCAGGTGTAATTCCTTGCTTATTCAGTTAAAAAAGGTAAAGAAGTTTAAAGGAAAAATTAAGATGCTATGGACAAAATTTCAAACTTGAGCCTCCTTCGTATGCCAGCCTAAAGCAGTTTTATAAATTTTTAGGTGGGAAAAGGAAACTTTTCTCATGAGAATTTGTCACAATAGAAGGTGGTGAATTTGTACCAGTTCGCACAGGTTATACACCCTCATCAGTGTCCTTGTAGTTACCGATGTTGCATTTGTTTGTATCTAAATCTGTGTTTCCACAACTTTAACCCAATCCAAATCCCTAAACCTAACCATACAGCGTAACATCTAACACTAACCAAAATGTAAACATAACCATGATATTAATGTTTAAAGCCCTGGTGTTATATGGAAGAAAGTGACAAATCAGGATTGCAAACGCTTGTTCGTGAAGAATATGTGATTGGTTAATGAATGAAATCAAATGAATTGGTACAATTTCGCCACCTCTTAGAATTGTGAAAAATTCTCATGAGACATTGTTGGTCCTTCCATCTGTAGCAAAAATCAAATTATGCATTTGAGCCACAGACTCAATGTAGTGTAGAAATGTACAGCTCCACCCATCCAACGTGTACTCTCATAGGAGAAACTTTGACCCATTTGAATGAGCTATAGACTATGGGTTTATACCGACAGCATGACAAATGATGGTGAGAGAACCTTTTTCATTATCCAAGTGGATGCTCACTGGAAGATAGAACTACAGCTTATCAGCATTATTTAATTGCATTTTCCAAAATAATAGGCCTTAGACTAATAATCAGTTTAAAAAAAATGTGAATGCCCTACACCGAAGATAAGTACAAACCTGAAATACTTTTCTCGCCTGCAAAGAGATTTGTTCATATTAAAACTAAAACCAACTATTGGAAACCTTTGTCTTTGCAATTCTTAATATAACTGCATGCAGTTTGACCTGTGGCCATTTAAATTTTACTTAATTAAAGATTTGGTTACACTTTATATTATGAGGCCTTAACTACTTTGTACTAACATTAAATACATACAAGACTATGCATTCACTGTGTAACTACATGTTGTTCTGTAACATTCCCACATTTGCTGCTACTGAGGTTGAGGTATGGGTAGGTTTAGGAGTAATTGTAGAGTTAGGGTTAGGATTAGAGTTAGATTTAGGTTTTGGGATAAGGGTTGTTAAGTCGAAGCTAGAAAAAAAGAAGTTATAAAAAGAAAGTGTTATAGTATGCATAAATATGTAAATTTAATTGAATTTTATTAATGTCTGGTTGAGTTTGAGAGTGTTGTTCTGAAGAGAGTTTAAGAACATTTATGAAGTTAAGAAATAAGTTTCATTTGGAATAATGATAATTTTGCTCCGCCCTGCATCTGCTGCGTCATTGCAGGCAGCGGGAGATTTTGAGGAAGCTCCTCTGGTGAGAGCACGGTTGATGCTTCTGTTGTGCCGCCTAAAAAGCCCTAAAACAGAAAAAAAGATTAGAAAGGACATAAATAAAATATTTCAGAAATAAGAGAGAGAGAGATTTGAAAATAGAAGTGTAGATTTAACTTTATTGAGTCAAACGATCGTGAGTGAGTGCTCACTCAAATTCACCAACAGAAAAATACTTATTAAAACCGGAAATTTTGCTCTTCAGGAAACTTTCTTTTAGTTAAATCAAGTTCTCTTGTTGGGTTTTTTTTTTCTTCCCCCTTTTTTCCGCTTTATTTTCCTTTTCCAATCTATCTTCTCCGGAGTTGGATGCTGATCATATTTTGCACAGTATTTGATGATTTCTAAAGAGGATTCTGAACTCAAATTGTCCCTGCCTCACGCTAAAAGGTGTCAATGCAGTGCAGGAACAGGCGAGCCATAAGCATATAAGGACTGAACCTTGGATCAGGATCTGAAAACCATCTGAGTGGTAGGATTGTGCATTTTCGCATGAACTGTGTTGTTCAAGAACTGAAGTGCGTTAAAAAAATTAATTCCGGGAAGCAGTGTCATTACACTATCACTGAACTCAATTGTAATCTCAATTTATATTGAGACTGGTATTGAATGCCAATTTGATTTAATTTGATTTATAATTTTGTTTTTTTGTTGTTGTTTTTTTTTCTTTGTTTGTTTTCAAAAGAGGACAAAGAATATTTGAAAAGCTGTACTCCAAATGGTCATTCATTGAACAATTATAGTGAATAATTATCAAAAAGAGAATAAATAAACTAATTAGGATTGAGCTTATTTCTAAATTATCTAAATTATAAAATAAAAGATAAATAAATTTATTAGTATTTATTAATAAATAGGTCAAAATAAATAAAAAAATAACCAATAGTAATTAAAATGGGGAATTAATAAATTACAAGTAAGAATCCATTTCAGAGTCTAAATTGAGAGAAGTAATTTTTTCTCTTGTGTATTGTGATGTTTTAACTGTTTTGTTTTTTCAATGCATCTTACCTTTTTTTTTTTTTTTTTTTTTTGCTAAAGCCAGTGTTGTTGTTGTTTCCTTCCCCCCTTGTTGTCAAGCCTGTCTCTTGAGCGAGTTAAGTCTTCTGATATCTGGTCCATATCTGAAATTAGTGCATCCTCCTTGTGCTCATTTCCATTGGTCGTAGGGTGCGAGAGAGGATTGCACTCGCGTCACGGCGCAGGTTACAGTTGGGTTAGGGGTAAAGTGTTTTATGTGTGAGGAATGGACGTGTTAGACTGCCTCTGTAGCTACCACATTTTCACCAACTGTCACCAAACTTGGTACATAATTCTCACCAAGCCGCACAACTTTCATAATTATAGTAATAATTATAATTATTAATAACAACAGGTAGTCAGCCATTTTGGATTTTCTGAAAATCACAGGCTCTGAACTTTTAAATATTCCTCATAGGGGATTCATCTGACTGGCACCAAATTTGTCCAATATCATGCCAAGTCATTGTTAAATAATCAATTTGCAATTTAACATCTACAGTGTCGCCATGGTGAAGCAATAAATTGATGGCTAAAAATGTGAAACAGGAAGTTCCTTTTATCTTCTGTGTGCATTGTATAATTTTGATGAAAATTCAGCTGTATGTTTAATAATGGGAATTATCACATTTATGCCGCCATTATGGGCCACGGTCATAGCACCACCAACTGGCAGCAGGAAGTATGTCTGTAACAGATCAATGGAAAGGAGGAGGCGAGAACCGGCTTAACAATATAAATAATATTTTAGTAATAAACTTAAGCATAAAGACAAACACACAGGTGTCAGGCAGCTGCCTGTAACCCTCTCTCTATCACACTTTCATCTCCAGTCGCCCTTATCCCTCTCAGGCTTAATCAGCCTAATTAGGGGCCGAGTATGTGGAATCAAGGCCTGGCCTCACCCTCCACCCTGCCATAATGGCACTTTTACAGATTTGGAAACGGCCCTATTATGTTTACATGAATTGCTTCTATACATTATATTCTTTAGAATATTGTCACTGCTAATATAAGACACTGCTGTTGAACATTTGTAAATACTGTTTAAGTATTATAATTGCCTGTAGTACTTGCCTCACGTGATCCAAAGACCCCGCCCGGTCTATGTGCCCAAGGTTCCCACGAACCCGTTCAGGTATCATGTGGTGAGCCTGCAAGCGCTGCCCTGGGGGGAGGCAGACCCAACCCTGTAGTTGATGTGTCCGGTGCATGCTTTGCGCATCTACTTGGATTGCATGCAGAGCTTTAGATACTCTGAGCAGCTATTTGTCTGCTTCAGCGGACAGCGGAAAGGGAACACTATCTCCAAACAGAGGTATTCGTTCTCCTTTTATACCTGTATGTCCGGGGGAGTGGTGTGCAAATTCCACTCGCCAACTCTCATTGGCCTTTTATCAAAAGAATAGAGGTGTTGGGCTCTCAAGAGCGACCCCTAGTGTCACTACATCGACACAACATCTCGTTCCCTCCATTAGGGAACGGAGTTTACGACAGTAACCAAGACGTTTTGCATTTGAAAATAATGAGTGGCAAGTTTGCCAGAACTCTTGATTGTGCCTGGGTGCGTTCCCAAGATGGCTGGCGAGTGGACTGACTTGCCTTTAGAGAAAAATTGACCTGTAGTACTACAAGAACCCTTCCTGTTTAATCTGAATACCAGCTGTTAAAATGATAGGAGACACATTTTAGTATTAGTAGTTTTATTTTTAGCTTCTACATGCAGTATTTTGTTATACTTTTGTTCTAGAAAACTAATGTTTTATTGTAATTTCCTACAACATTTGGAGAACAGTTTGTAATACTGATTATATAGAAAATGTATATAGCAAATTATTTTAGATGCCAAGTCTTTGGTGTGATCAAACTATTTTGAGATGTAAACAGAGCACAGCCTCCTGCTTGTTTCATGATTTAAAATCTTTATAAAATTTTCGCAGCTCTAATTGATAAGAGACAATGTCAAAACAGATGACATTGCTACCCTTAGCTAATTTTATCTGGACATCAAATCGATGTGTAATCATCACTGGAAGCTTTGCCACATGGAATGAAACACCGAAGTAAAATCAATCCAGCTTGAACAGATAGCTACAAACAGTATTTGAGATCAACGCTGAAAATTGTATTGGGAATGCCAATATTTGTTGGAATTTCTCATGCAGACTTTTCATCAGTCAACATTTTTAGACGATCTGGCCTCGTTGTCCATTACTGGAAAACTCATGTGTTTCTGATTACATGAATGTGGGCACTGTCCATTTAGATAATTATAGGCAACTGACTTACTATTTCTCAAAATATATATATTTAATGTTTTCTGTGAAAAAAAAGTTAAATAGTTGACAGTATCTCCAAAAACAGCTTATATTAGTTAATACTGTAAACTACAAGACTGCATTTTTGTCAGAGCTGTATTTTATTTGGGGCCAAAACCCAGGGGAAGAATTCTGAAAGTTTAGCATAATTGTATTTATTTATTTTGATGTGTATGTATTTATTTTGTTATACTCTTGTGTAGCACAAATGATTTCACTAGCTCAATTTTACTGTTGAATTTACAATAAAGGGAAAATGGTTACTGTTTTGTTGATGGCAATGACAAGCTTCATATTTATATATCTTGGAACTTATAAGCAATGGCAAATCATGTTCAAAGCAATTGAATGGGACATCCTTCTTTAAACGACTGATGTTGTCAAGCCAAAATCATCTGCGTTATCTGTCTTTCCTGGAATCTCTTCTATGCTCTTTCCTGTAGCCTGTCCACCCTGATTTTACCATTCTTTTTCCTAATAAACATAAAACAACTCAGAAAATTCTCCTGATTTAGTAGCACATTAATTGTATTATTTTTTTATTTTATGAATTATAATTTCCTTATATTTTCTGATGGTTAATTTTAAGATTTCAGTACACTACTCTAGATGACCTTAAAGCTAGTGGATTTAATTTTTATTTAAAAAAATATTTTTTTTATTTTTTATTTTTATAACATTCCACCCCATCCACCTCATCTATTGTTGCTAATATCCTCCCACATCTTAAGTTTTCCTCAAAATTTCTGTCATGAATATTGTAACATTCCAAAACTGAAAAGGAAATTGTATTTCCAACTGCTTAAAAACCAATAAGTAGGTTGCTACTGACCTGAGACAGTAATAGTAGAAATATATTTTCACTTAGTCATTGAATATATTGTGGTTTGCTTGTTACTTTATTTAATCTTTGGTTTTATAAGGTTATTTATATTGCATAAAATGTATACAAATTAGTAGGGGAATAATATAGTAGTAAATATTTGACATGTCAGCAGTTAATACATGTGTGAATTAAACTGAACCCCAGTTGAGTTGCAATAAAGCTAAAAGCACATAATGTTACGTTCATTCCTCTTAGGCTGTATAACAATGCAGCAGTGGTATGCAAACAAATATATATATATTGCAGTAGATGAATAAGCTTTATAATGTGAATTTATGTATTTCATAAAGTGTTTAACATTTTACCATTAATTACAGTAACCTTCTTTTTTCTCAGGATTGCTGCGTTGTGGCTGCAGTTTGAATGAAGTGAACATGGCCAGTGGGTTCGCAAACCCAAGGACAGGAGGTGAATCGCAGCAGGTGTGGTGGCACTATCCCAGGATCTAGGACAGTGGATTTCCTCCAGCTGGCCAAAAGCCTTTCCCCCAGGCCACCGTGCAGCCAGCTACCTGAACCAAGGTGAGACCCTCTGAGTACCAGGGGAACTTGAATCTTAATGTAAACCGACTCATCTATAAATGATGGCAAGCGGTGATTAATCAAAATTTGACAATGTGTATGAAGGGGTGACAGAGGTCAGGAGCTCTTTTTTACGTTCGGTGCATTTGAGACTGTGCCATGCTTCTCACAGGTACAGTAAGTGAGTTGCTCACAATGAAAGCAGCACAGAGCAGTGGCATTCATAGGCTCAAAGTCACTGTTCAATCTCTATAGTTTTGATGAAACTTCATCTCTTTTATGGTAGATTTGTGTTCATTATTTATACCTTTGTTACAGGTAGTGGAAAGATTTTGGAAATCTAACATGTATAGTGCAATGTCACAAAATTCCATTCACATTTATTCATTTAGCAGATGCTTTTACCCAAAGCGACTTACAAAATAAGTAAGGAAACAACATAACGATTCATCTCAAGGAGACAGTAACATGAAATGTGCTGCATCACAAAGTTTCAATTGCATGTTCAAGTGCTCATTAAAAAGTTTTGTATTTAGCTGTTTTTTTAAAAACAGAGAGGGAGTCTGTTTCTCCGATGGAGTTCGGAAGGTCATTCCACCACTGAAGTACAGTGAAGCCAAAATTTTAGGAAAGTGATTTGGTGCCTCTTTGTGTGGTACAGATGGAGATCATGGTTTCCATCTCAATTACACTTCCTAGCACCATCTGTAATCGAGATTGAAATCATGAACGTGCCTAGAGACTGCAATGGCAAGATGTATAGTGAGAAGGGAGCTATATTTTGGTCTGTTCTCACCAAAAAATGTATTAGATAGTTTAAGAAGAAATTGATTAAACCACTAGAGTCATATGGATTATTTTATGTTGCCTTCATGTGTTTTTTTTTTAGCTTCAAAGTGTTGGTCACCATTCACTTGCATCGTAAGGAACTACAGAGTTGAGATATCCTTCTAAAAATATTTGTTTGTGTTCTGCTGAAGAAAGAAAGTCATACACATCTGAGATAAAATGAGAATGAGTTAATGAGAGAATTTGAATCCTCCATAAATGTTGTCAATATGATATATATATCCTATATTCCAAGCCCTCTGAAGTCCTACAATAGCTTTACATGATCCGACCAAAATGTAAGTTATTAACTGAAAATCTCTCCTTCCACTGTAGCTTTCAAATAATATATTTGACTTTTTTTGAGCTTGAGAGACTTGACAGGGGTCACTATGAACTGTTTTTGAATCGAAAAGAACTATGTGAGTATTCTTAAAAAAATAAATAAAAACATTGTGTTTCATGGAAAAAAAAAACAAACATAATATTTAGAAACAACATAATGACAACATAATGAACCGCCTCAAGGTTCGATGTGTTGTGCATTCTAAGATGCTGTTCTGCTCACTACAATTGTACTGAGTTATCTGAGTTACAATAAAGGGCCTGAAATTTGTCATGGGATTGTGGGCATTGAGCACTATATTAATCATTCCCGCACGTTTTTCACACACTTTTATTCACTTTAAAAAGTAGCTTACAATTATTAAACCAGTCTATTCATATAAACAAATCAAATCAATATTCTTGTCTTTGAAGCTCTATTGTGTCCGTCCCTCTCTCTCTCTCTCTCTCTCTCTCTCTCTCTCTCGTGCAGCTGTCAGCTGTTTATTGAATGCTTGATAGGTTTAAAGTTTAGTGTAAGCCTGTGCAGTGAGGAAGTGCATGTTGCTTAACTTAAAATGTTAAAGATGTATAAACCTACACCAACCTGTTAATTCGACATGCAAATGGTGTTAAACCTTGTCTTTGTAAGCAAGCTATGTGATAAAACGAATGCTCCTGTAAAAGGAGCTGTCTACGTTGCAAGCGTGCAACTTTTACCCTATCTATTTTTGCCTCGTGACATTGTGGCGCTCCATTATATTACACCACGTTTGACAAGAAAGGCAGAAATAAGATGATTAGTGTAAAGCAACCAGAACTAAGGATGAAGAGAAACACTAAAGGGAGGGAAATGCGTCTGTTTCATTCAGGATTTTTCTGAGGAGTCAACAATGAGGTTCGGCCGCAACAGTGGCTCGGTTCAGCGACGTGGCCGGGAGGACACAACGTCACGTTCCCTCCATCAGGGAACGGAGGTTACATCCGTAACCTAGACATTCCCCATCTGTCACTCACTTCGACGTTGTGTCGAAGAAGGGACACTAGGGGTCCAATTTAAATCACGCCTTGCGCTGAGCCGTATATGTGTACTGCTGACACAGGAGCGGGCAGGTATTTTACGTGCCAAAGCGACCGGCTGTGCCAGACTGCACGTACCCTTCCCCAACACCCCATAAAATCGTCAAAACCTTCTGGTTCTGTATACCCCGATAGGGGGAACAAGGCGACGTGCCAAGCATGGAAGCAGGCCGCGCCATTTCTCTCTCAATGTTTCTTGCATAGAGTTAAAGTGGCTGGGGCCATCTTAACGCTATCATACGCATCGGGGAAGGCAATCTTTCCCAGTTTTCCTATTCTTTCAGGGGGAAAGACCCTGCGGACACCACACCTGCCCAGACTGGGGGAGGTAAATAGCGGTGAAATACATCACATGGGCTTTTAGGTCATATGTGGAAAGTGGTGCTGTTGTAGCTACCTCCTACCTCATTGGGATGGAGAAGTTGCTACAAACATGGCAACCGGGGGTCCGTGAGGACTGCCCAAGGGAGACGCGGTCCGCTCGCAAGGGGACCGTACCGTGGAAAATACACACAGGGGGATAAGTCCATGTAGGAGCCCGTCCTGTGGAGAATCTTTTCCTGTACAGTGTAAATTGAGTACCCGCATTGGTCTTGGTTGGCAAATTCCTCTGCTGAATTCGTGGACCAGAGGGCTAGGGAGGAGTCATCCAGGGAGCTAAGTTAGTGGGATCTCCTGGGGTAAAAGTGCACGGTATTACCACAGCAATTGGAAAAGGGGCTAGGTGCAAGCAGTCCACCCGGTCAGTTGTCACCGCGTTACCGAGTTTCTACCGGCTTGGACCTGAGAAAACACAGGACGAAACCGACTCGTAAAGGTATTGGGTGTTGCCCAACCCGCTGCTCTGCATATATCTGAAGGGAGATGCCTTCGGCCAGTGTCCACGAGGATGCCACACTTTTTATCGAGTGTGCTTGGACCTGCAAGGGGGCGGGCACAGCCTGGGTATGATAGGCCAATGTTATGGCGCCAACTACCCAGTGAGAAAGCCTTTGTTTGGAGACAGTGTTCCCTTTCCGCTGTCCACCAAAGCAGACAAAGAGCTGCTCAGAATATCTAGAGCTCTGCGTGCGGTCCAATTAGATACACAAAGCATGTACCGGACACAGCAATGAAGGGGCTGCGTCTGCCTCCTCCTGGGGAAGCTTCGCTTGCAGGTTCACTACCTGGTCTCTGAAGGGAGTCGTAGGAACCTTGGGCACGTACCCCGGTCGCGGTCTTAGGATCACATGAGTGTCTGCCGGACTAAACTCCAGGCAGGTATCGCTGACAGAGAATGCTTGCAGGTCCCCGACCCTCTTGATGGAGGTGAGCTCGATCAGGAGGGCCGTCTTCTGGGAGAGGGCCTTGAGTTAAACTGATTCTAGCGGCTCAAAGGGGGGTCTCTGAAGGCCCGAGAGGACCACTGAGAGATCCCAGGAGGGGAACAGGCTTGACCGGGAGGGATTCAATCTCAGGTCGCCTCTTAGGAAACTGATAATCAAGTCGCGCTTACCCAAAGACTTGCTGTCTACTGCGTCGTGGTGGGCCGCGATGGTGGATTCCTACACCTTCAAGGTGGAGGGGGACAGCCTCCCCTCCAACCTCTCCTTTAGGGATGAAAGCACTGACCTAACTGTGCATCTCTGCGGGTCTTCAGACCGGGAAGAACACCAATTTGCGAACAAGCGCCACTTCGGGGTGAAAAGTGGCCTGGTAGAGGGAGCTCTGGCTTGGTTGATCGTGTCTACGACAGCAGTGTTGTAGGCCAGTTAGATCTTCTGCGCCCCATCAGGGGCCAGACGTGGAGGTTCCAGAGGTCTGGGTGTATATGCCAGAGCGTGCCCCATCCCTGAGAAAGAAGGTACTTCCTCAGGGGAATTCGCCAGGGAGGGGTTGTTGCGAGGAGCACGAGATCTGAGAACCAAGTCCGAGAGGGCCAATAGGGGGCCAACAGAGAGACTTGTTCCTCATCCTCCCTGACCTTGCATAGCACCTGTGCAAGAAGGCTCACTGGGGAAATGTGTACTTGCGCAGCGCCGTGGGCCAGCTATGTGCCAGCACGTCTGCCCGATGGGAGCCTCCATTTGGGCGTTTTAAAGCGGGCAGTGGGAGGTCTCTCGGGAGGCAAATAGGTCTCTACCTGTGCCTTGCCGAACCATTGCCAAATCAGCTGGACCGACTGGGGGTGAAGCCTCCACTCTCCGCTGGGTGAACGTTAGTGCGATAACGCGTCCACTACCACATTGAGGTTGCCCGGAATGTGAGTGGCACGCAGCGACTTGAGTCGTTGCTGGCTCCAAAGGAGGAGATGAGTCTTGTTTTAATCGAGTTGTCCCCTCGAGTCTTGTTTTAAGATAAATCTGACTAAATTTAGTGAACTTTAGACTCAAAACAAAATCTGCCAATAGGGTAAGCAAAATAAACTTAATTTAAAGAGAAAACAAGTTTATTTTGCCTACCCCATTGGCAGATTTTTTTTCTTGTTTTGAGTCTAAAGTTCACTAAATTTAGTCAGATTTATCTTAAAACAAGACTTAATATCTTATCCCATTCTGCCAATTTCTCATTGACATTTTCTCATAGATCAGAGATGCAAAAGGCTCTCAAGAGAGACCCCTAGTGTCGTTTCTTTGACACAACGTCGAAGTGAGCGACAGACGGGGAACTAATCTGTTAACATTTTCAATACATTTTGACAACATTAAACTGCTATTTTAAATGTAACTTGTGAGAACTGACTTGAACTCTTAAGGAATAGTTCACCTAAAAATAAAAATTTTGTCATCATTACTCACCTTCATGTTGTTGCAAACCTGTATGACTTTTTTAAGGAACTTAAAAGGAGATGACAGTGAACAGTGATTGACATTCTGCCTATAATAAAATGTTGTGTCGAGCAGGGGCACAACAACCCATTTTTGAGGGTGTATGTGTTACCGACATTGGCACCCCCATTTTGGTCTCCACGTTTTTGGGGCCCCTATGCGACGCATACAGTGCATATATGGTTTTTCACCTCTGGGCTTGAGGGTGAGTAATACTATCATAAATGTCTTGGGTGAAGTGCCCAGTTGTTGAAGGTATCTGCCAAGAACAAAAATATAAATGTAATTTAGCACATGATTTCATCATGTCTTGCTGGGAAAGTTCTGAATTGAAGGTTCATAATTATGCTACATACTTTAAAAATCATTAGATCTGAATAAAACGAGGTAAGAATTTAGAACGGGCACCACCCGTGAAATGTAGGTGATATGAGTTATGTAAGGGGGAAATTTTTTTCAGAATTGAATTTCAGGCCCTGCCGTAGCCTTTCTGTTAGCTCAAACCAGTTTGGCCATTCTCCATTGACCTCTATCATCAACAAGGTGCTTCCATCCACAGAACTTCCGCTCACTGGTTGTTTTTTGCTTTTGGCAGCATTCTGAGTAAATTGTAGAGACTGTTGTGCATGAAAATCCCAGGAAATCAGCAGTTACAGAAATACTCTAAACACACGTCTTGCACCATCAATCATGCCACGGTTAAAGTCACTGAGATCACATTTTTCCCCATACTGATGGTTGATGCGAACATTAACTGAAGCTCCTGAGCTGTATCTGCAGGATTTTATGCTTGCACTGCTGCCACATGATTGACTGATTAAATAATCTCATGAACATGTATGTGTACAGATGTTACTAATAAAGTGCTTAGTGAGGTATGTTTTATTTTTTGCTAAAGTTTACATTGAATATTTAATAGTTTTCTGTTTTGATTATTAGGGGAGCAAAGCAGCACATAATGTTGGAGACAAGAACAATGTTCTGTTGACCTAAAATATTCAATCTCACAATGTTCAGAGACAATTTAGTATTCTCTGGTATGAATGAAATCATAGTGTTGTTGTTTGCTTTACAGTGAAAAAGTTATTTAAATTATATCAGAGTAACTTCTTGCTGGTCGGCAATAATTTACTTTTAGAGTTCCGCTAATATATTTTTGCTACCAATCAGCTAGCATTTTCTTTTTTTCAGAATATTCTATATTTTTTATGTTAGCTAAGTATGGCTGCTGGTTTCTCATTACTGTCCAAGATATGCCTGCTACCAACCAACCACAATTTGATATTATGTTATTGTGAAAATTCTATTTTTAACAATGTACTCTATTATTGAGTGCCAGGTATAATATATAGGATAGCTCTATTTAGTTTACATTAAATGAAAGAAAGCCACACAGAGAGCAGTGATAATGAGACTTTGAATCTTTGACTCTAAACCTATACTGTCATTTAAAGGTCATGCAAAGGGCAAAATGCAAACTAGATTTATCTCCATAAACACTTAATGGTATGACCTTTTGGGAACATTTTTTGACATGTTTTGTCATATCTCATTGGCTTCTGTGTTTATCTTCATTATCTTGGTGATATGTAGCAAAGCATTTTTTTTTTTTTTGGTGTATACGACAGAAAATTCACAAATGAGATCTCTTTAAAATCTCAGTTGTTTCTCTGAGACAACAGTGAGTTTAAATGCAGATGAAATTGAGACTTTCTTAGTTTTCAAATATTTTTTTCTCTGGGAGGGTTTTTGGATTATGCTAAAATCTTCTAAAATCTTATACAGTGCGTAGCAGCCAAGTGATACCTCTATAAATTTTTCTTTGCAAGGTGTTTTGGCTGGAAACACATGAATAGCTTCTTTCAGTAGGGCATATAGGAAGGAGTTGCATACTAATAAAAGGAGATATTTATGATTCTGGCCTAGGAAGATTACCTCATATGTCTGCTCATTTCCACCTTGCAGCAGTAGGTTTTGCAATAATTTCCCAAATTGGCCATTTTATGTTCAATTTCTTATTATACTGTGAAGAAACCATCACCTCCATCTTCCAATAGAACAAGCTTCTGCACATCCAGTATTCCAGTATTGCCACCTTTATTTCTCTTCAACACCATACAAACATCACAATTATTTAAAAAAATAATAAAAATTACATTTACAGCTGCTACAATTAAAGAATCATGATAATTGTCAATTGTAGCATTCCATTTATCTACTCCCATTAAAACATTTGTATTTACTTGATTACAATGTCAAGGAAAATAATCGACTGTTATGATGTCATTATGCTACTGTCATTATCGTGCAGCCCTACCTCAAACCCAATATCAGCAAACTGGAATGTGCAAAATGATTCACAGTCAGAGAGTGTTTCAGGTTGGCTATCATAGGCCTGATCACTTAGACAAATAGATAGTCTTGCCCTAAACTCATGCCATTGGTTAAACCATGTCGGGATTGCTATGTCGGGATGATCAATCAAACAGAACAATGATTTGATGTTGCCACAAGTAAATTAACCTATTTTAACCATTTAAAGATTGGATATGAGAAAATATTTTGACATTAAAAAAAAATACACATCAGTTTTTTATGTATAAGTAGCACATTTTATCTTCCTTATATCCAACAGAGAAATGTGCCTTAAGTTAATGGTGTATTCTGTGATTAATGTGAAGGTTTTTAAATGATTCCCATGTTGCAAGAGGAATTAGCATAGAAGCAAACTTAGTCGCTCACATACAAATGCTGCATTTCTGAAGTTATTTGTCACTGTCACGTCACTCATTACCATTCGGGTACAGTTTACTGATTATGCTTTTAACAAGAAAGCTTTGCTGTCAGTGTGTGAAAACACATGCTAATTCAGTTTTTTTTAAGCAGAACTTCTATATAATATATATATATATATATATATATATATATATATATATATATACACACACACACACACACACACACACACACACAGTATATAGGGTTGGGGAGTAACTGAATACATGTAATGGGATTACATATTTAAAATACAAAATATAAATAACTGTATTCCACTACAGTTACAATTTAAATAATTGGTAATTATAATACAGTTACATTCAAAAAGCATTTTGATTACTGAAGAGATTACTTTGCATTTTATTGTCATTTGTTTCATTTAATATTTAGTCCTTTCAAATGGAAAAAATTATATATATAAATGATGGGTTCTAAAGTGCATTTGAACAGCTGTGAAACATTTTCTTATGATGTGTTATGATTCATACGAGCAGACAGAGAAGTAATTTTGAAGTAAATTTGGAGCAGAAGAAATAGAAATAAACCTTGTGTAAATTGGCAGCTTTACGCTAAGCTAAAAAAAATAAAAAATTGAAATTGGTGTTATAATTCACCAAAGTTGCACAAAGTATAGTCAGGACATTACTGATGTAAAAAACAGCACCATCACTGTTTGAAAAAATACATTTTTTATCAAATCTTGACAGGCCCCTTATTCCAGCAGCCATCAATCCAACAGCTTATCCTCGAGTAATCATAGAAAACTAGAAAATCTCTTGCCATTGAATCAAACACAGTTGAAAGTTATTTGGTTCATTAAATGAAGCTTAACATTGTCTTTGTGTTTGTTTTTGAGTTGCCAGAGTATGCAATAGAATGGCATGTCTTAAGATCAATATTAGGTAAAAAATTGCAAAAAATAAACATCTTTCTCTAGAAACTTGTCAGTCCATCATTGTTTTGAGGAATGAAGCCTATACAATGCTTGAAATTGCCAAAAAACAAAATTAAGATTTCATACAAAGGTGTACACTACAGTCTTCAAAGACAAAGGACAACTAGTTCTAACAAGGACAGAAAGAGATGTGGAAGGCCAGATGTACAACTAAACAAGAGGATAAGTACATCAGAGTGTGATATATACATGTGTTTATATATATTTATATATATATATATATATACGGCTGTCTTCTTTTGACCACTCCGCGTTTCTGGGGAATGGCAGGGCTCTCTTCCGCCCCTGGCAGCGGCTCCATCGCTCCAGGCAGTCGGGGAGTCCAGTCCCCACTCACCTCGCGGATGGCGGCCGTTCACCGTGTCCGGGCGATCGGGCTACTCCATCCCCCAGCGGATGGCAGCGGCACTCCCCCGTGTGGACGGCAGTGTCGAGGACTCCGCGACGGGCATCCCTCCTCCTTCCCGGGTTTTGGCACCAGTGTAAAGAGATTTAGACGGGCAAGGAGAAGGCGAGAACCGGCTTGACAATATAAATAATAGTTTCATGTGAAACTTATACAAAAGACATTAACACACACAATGCAGACATGTCCGTAAACAATCTCTCTCTCCCGCACCATCCTCTACAGTCAGCCTTTATCCCTCTCGGAGGCTTAATTAGCCTGATAAGGGACCGGGTGTGTAGAATCATGAGCCCGGCCCCGCCCTCCGCCCTGCCACAGCTTCTAACATTTAAATATTAGGAACATGCTGGGATTTGGGGAGTTACAAAATTACTAAAGCATGGAACATACTTGATGCATGTACGTTATAGCAGACACTTCTTTCTATGCAAGCATGATATTTAGGCATTGTGTTATGAACGCTGGTGAAGCCGCGCTCCCATCTGATCACCGAAGATCCGACTCACCTGCGTTCTAACCACTCTGACCAGCGCTAATCACGCCGACAGCTGCTTTCCATTACTCATCCCTCTATTTAAGCCTCATTCCTCAGTACCTCCATTGCGAAGTCTTGTTTGCTCCAGCTGCACTACTGAGCGTTTACTAAACTTCTAACCTGATTCTCTGTTTTGCCGATCTCAGCCTGAACCCGACCACTATATCGCCTGCCGCCAGCCCGTCAGTGAAACTCGCCGTCCGTCCTTGGCCACTCTACTGCCTGCCGCCTGCCCAATTGAATATTTTCGCCTGTCTGACCACGAGCCCTGTCGCCTACTACAGCCCTGTCTGCCGTCCTCGAACCTTGCCTGCCTTGACTTGCTCACTAACCTCAATAAAACCGCTTATGGATCCAAACCAGCCTGAGTCCGTGTTACACATTGTTGCGTTCCAAAATGTGTCCTTAATTTATAACACAATAAATGTAAGCATTGCATTGTCAACTATATCT
This sequence comes from Moxostoma hubbsi, assembly GCA_032164185.1. Classification (NCBI taxonomy): domain Eukaryota; kingdom Metazoa; phylum Chordata; class Actinopteri; order Cypriniformes; family Catostomidae; genus Moxostoma; species Moxostoma hubbsi. The sequence goes on from JAVLUX010000034.1 coordinate 8,442,577, forward strand.
GACATCAGTATGAACTGTCCGTTTTGACTGTGAGTTTTCTCTTTGAAGCCATCTACTGTAATGAAGGTGCAGTAGATCGAAGACAATATTGCTTAGCAAGTTAAATTAATATTTATAGCATCTATTTTTGGCACACAATTTTGAAGGTAACTCTGTCACCCCCTTGAATACTGAGGTTCATTACTGCCATTGTAATGCAAGAACGCATGTCAGTATTTTTAACCAAACCATGTTTTGGCAATGAATTGGCCAGTGCTCGGGTCTACGGACATGTAATTGCATCAATTATATTTCTGGCCTAATAAATACACCGGATTCACTAATATAATAAAATCAGGTAATGCATTCCGTGGGCAATAATACAGTGAAATTTGTGGCGGCAGTCATTTAGTACTGAGTTTTGTGAATACGGAGCAATTTAGAAAAAGACTAATTTTAAAGAGAGGAGTCATGTTTACACAAAAATGAAAGTCAGTGACTTAATTTAAAATACTCACAATGCAGCTCTATTTCAGAGCATTTAGCGCCTGGTTAAACTGGATCACATGTAGTTAGTGAATATGATTTTTACACTGTCATACTGTTTGCAAAAGTAGCACAACTGTTTTGTGAATTTGCCCACAATATTTTGAAAGTGTGTCATAACTCTGAACTGGTATTAAGACACAGGTCATTTAAGTTCCATGATTATGGTTCACACCAGATGCACAAATTACAGCTGACTGCAGCCCTAAAGATTTCTTTTGACCCTGTGCTAGTTTCCCTAGAGCTTTGTCATCATTTGCAAGCCACTGGCCTCCTCACAATGCTGATAAATTACTGCAAGGAAAATTACTTTTGAAAAATTAGGAAGAAATGACCTTTTGGCCACGTAAATTCCATGTACAAATCCATGTAATTAGACAACCCCAGGCACCAAAAGGATAACAATTAGACCCAACTTCCAAATAATCTTCACTCTATAATCATGCGTGGAAGGTCATCCTCAATATAAACACATTTCATCCAGAGGTGCTTTGTATAAAAAAAATAAAAAAAAACCTTCTAAAGGATTAGTAAAAATGTTGTCTTTTATTCCCCCTCTTATTCCAAACCCCCAAAGTTTCTTCCCTAGAGCACAAAAAGTGATTTTTTTAAGAATATCCTTGACAATATTTTTAACATTTAAAAAAAAAAGCAAATGTGAACTGACAAATAAAACAAAAAAACAAAACATTTACAATTTTTTTTTTTACAAAAACAAAATCTGAAAAAATATTTTAAAAGTTGTCTGATGAGGTATATTTCAAGTCTTTTGAAGTCATACAATATGTTTATGTGAGGAACAGACTGAAATGCAAGTCTGAGTCAATGAGTCAAATTCATTGAACTTGAGGACTAGGTCAGTCCAATTTGTGAACAAATCATTCAGTCCGGTTTTATGAACTGTAAACCAATTTATTGAAAAATTTGACTCTTGAGATTTCACCGAGCTAAGGTGGATGTAAAGTTTTTCTGTTAATAATGACTTAAATTTCCTTAATTTTCTCACACAAAGCTATCATATGGCATAGTTTAATGGACGGGTCATTTGGACTATTTTTTATAACACTTTTCTTGTGTCATACATTTTTTTTATTTCTGTCAATTTAGAGCTATATAGCCCTAGTTCCAGTTCTAGTTCACTTTCATTTAATGCAAAAACAAGTTCTTAAAAAAAAATAAACAACATGATGAATAAATAATGACAATTTTTATTTTTGGGCTTGAATAGTAACCATGTCCTAGTATATAAAGTATGTTAGAGGAGTCTGACACGCACCAGAGGGTGAAAACTGGGGAGCAATAGGGGTACAGGAGGCTACTCAAGAGATACTGCCTCTTTGTGATTAATGACTGGTTTTCAAGACAGTTCTGCATAAGAGTCTCGGCTGGATTCTGCTCTTTTTTTCTTTTTTTTCTTTTCTTTTTTTTAACAAACAAGCGCCGGCCCACACAAAGAGGTTGTGAGCCCTCCTTTGGTGAGGCGCCCTTGTACTGTGGTGCTGGTGTGTCCTCAATAATTAATCCCATGTTTGCTATGATGCTGAAACAACCTAGATAGCTCAGCCTGGTAATTGATCTACAGAGAACGCCTCTCAGACATGGAAAAGGGGGCGGGTAGTGTTTGGATATACAACGCCCTCAACAGAGCTAAATAAGAAAGTGAAACAGAAGGGGAAAAATGTGAGGGGTCATACTAAAATTAATCACTCACTGTCATCTGTGAATTGAATGGGGGCTCTGGATAGGTGTAACAGAGTAGAGGCAGGCAGGAGCAAATGAAGACGAGATAAAAAAAAACAAACAAACAAAAAACAAGTACAGTTCAATATGAATCCAAAGTGACAAAAGAAAAAACGCAATAGCTAAAAAAATGGCAAGACTAAAAAAAACAATAAAACATGACTATGACTTGAGAATGACTTTTGAGTATGACTTAATGAACAGACCATGAAACAATCACAATAACTGACAAGGGACCAAGACAATCATGAGGGCTTAAATATACAAACCAGGGTTATTAACATGAGACAACCAATGACATGACAGAACTAATAAAAAGATAACGAATGACAAAAATGAACTAATATCAAGATGACAAGACAATAGGTGTGTTTGACTTCATGAAACTCTGTCCAGACTGATTGTCATTGGAATTGAAGCAGTGCATGTCAGTTAGAATTGTTGTCCTACTTTAGACGGCACCAACGCCGCATCATGGTAATGCATTCTCAGTTACTACTGTTGTTCCAAAGCAACTACACAAGCTCAGATAACACAGCTTATTCGTGATTGGCCAGACTCGCAACTCGACAATGGTGATGTGAAAATCATTGGCCCAGCTCGCAATGGCATACTTCTCTTACTACTTCTGATGTAGTATGCCATTACCAAGTGTAACAAGGTTCTTGATTGAGGCAGGGAAAAGAAGGACACGGTAACAGGCTTCAGCACACAGGTAAGGTTTTCTTTTAATCAGCCAGCAGGTAATTTAACATAACATGAACTCAAACAGTGGTAACATAAATTCTTTAGAACTAACGGTGATAACATAAATCGTTTAGCATAAACACTCTTGGACTGCCAACACTGGACTGGCGTGGTACTCCTGACTGGCGGTGCTGTGGCTCTCTTATGCCGCTCTCCCCGTGCTCACTGAAATTAGAGACAGGTGTTAGACATAATTTAGCTCAGGTGCAAGCGCCCTTACCGCTTTTCCCTCTCCGGACGGGCGCTTGACCACGCCCCCGCTGCCACACCAAGATTTTTATTCAGACACCTTCTGTTCCGCCAAACTCTCACAAATCTGTGTTTTTTATAACAGTACATCATACAGTAGTACTATCATCTTTATTCATAAAAATAATTAAAACATTTATAAAAAAATAGTGATATGTTTATTCATAGGGCGGCACGGTGGCGCAGCGGTTAGCACTGTCGCCTCACAGCAAGAACCTTTCTGTGTGGAGTTTGCATGTTCTCCCCGTGTCTGCGTGGGTTCTCTCCGGGTGCTCCGGCTTCCTCGCACCATCCAAAGACATGCAGGCTAGGTTATTTGGTGTCTCCAAAAATTGCCCTAGGTGTGGATGTGAGTGTGAGTGTGTGTCTGTCTATGTGTGGCCCTGCGATGAACTGGCGACCTGTCCAGAGTGTACCCCGCCTTTCGCCCAATGTTAGCTGGGATAGGCTCCTGTACGATGGATGGATGGATGGATGGATGGATGGATGTTTATTCATAAAAACATCTAGGTTACGTATGTAACCTCCGTTCCCTGATGGAGGGAACGAGACGTTGTGTCGAAGAAGCGATACTAGGGGTCTCTCTTGAGTGCCAAATATGCCTCTGGTCTATGAAAAAAGGTCAGAGGCATACTGCCAAAAAAAGTTGGCAGACAGTATTTGCATACCCCAGCCTGGACATACGGTTATAAAAGCGGGGAAATACGTTGAATTCATTCAGGATTTTTCTGAGGAGCCGGAAATTGTCCGCCCACTGCAGTGGCTCGGCTCAGCGACGTGGCCAGGGGGACACAACGTCTCGTTCCCTCCATCAGGACGTTTCCCGTCTGTCGCTCACTTCAACGTTGTGTTGAAGAAGCGACACTAGGGGTCCAATTTAATTTTACGTGCACAAGCGACCAACTGTGCCAGGCTGTGCGTACCCTTCCCCAATGCCCCAAAAAAGTTGTCGGAATCCTTCTGGTTACCCTAGACAGGGGAACAAGGCGACGCTTGCCAACCTGGGAACGGCCCAAGCCTGGCTGGGCCTCTTTTCTCTCTATGTTTCTCCGCATAGAGCAAGAACAGCCGGGGCCCTTACATGTATCGAGGGAAGGGGGTCTTACCCAGTTTCCTATTCTTTCATGGGGAAAAGACCCTGCGGAGGCCACACCTGCCCAAAAGGGGAGGAAAAGGTGGCGAATACATCACATGGATTTTCTAGGCAATATGTGGAACGTGGTGTAGTGGTAGATCCAACCTCAAGGAGGGGGGAGTTGCTACTGCATAGTGACCGGAGGGCAGCTAAGACTGCCTAAGGGAGACACGGGTCCACTTTGTAATGGGACCGTACCGCGGAAAATACACACAGGAGGAGTCTGTGTAAGAGTCCCGATCTGTGGAGCACCTATTCCAGTACAGGGTAGATTGAGTACCCGTAGTGGACTGGGTTGGCAAGTTCCTCTAGGGCTAGGGAGGAATCAACCAGGTGGTTGGGATCTCCTGGGAGAGAAAATGCACAGTTTTACCTCGGCCGAGGGAAAAGGCACCAGGTGCAAGCGATTCACCTGGCCAGATCATCAGCGTGTTACCGAGTTCTACCGGCTCGGACCTGAGAAAACATGGGACAATATTGATTCAACCCTGAGATTCTAAAATCTCGCAAAGGTATTAGGTGTTGCCCAACCCACTGCCATATATATGTCTGCTAGGGAGGTACCTCTGGCCAGTGCCCACGAGGACGCAATACTCCTTGTTGAGTGCGCTCAGACCCGCAAGGGGGGGGCACGGCCTGGGTCCAATAGGCCAATGAAATGGTATCCACCACCCAGTGGGAGAGCCTTTGTTTGGAGACAGCAATCCCTTTCCGCTGTCCCCCAAACCAGACAAAGAGCTGCTCAGAGCACCTAAATCTCTGTGTCCGGTCCAAATAGGTACACAAAGCACATACCGGACACAGCAATGAAGGGACTGGGTCTACCTCCTCCTGGGACAGCGCTTGCAGGTTCACTATCTGGTCTCTGAAGGGCATGGTAGGAACCTTGGGCACGTAGCCCGGTCGTGGTCTTAGGATCACATATGTGTCTGCCGGACGGAACTCCAGGCAGGTGTCACTAACAGAGAACGCTTGCAGGTCCCTGACCCTCTTGATGGAAGCGAGAGCAATCAGCAGGACCATCTTTAAAGAGAGGGCTCTGAGTCCAATTGATTCTAGTGGCTCGAAGGGTGCTCTCAGGATGCCCGCGAGGACCACTGAGAGATTCCAGGAGGGGAACAAGCTTGGCCGGGAGGGGTTCAACCTCCGGGCGCCTCTTAGGTACCTGATGATCAAGTCGTGCTTACCCAAGGACTTGCCATCTACTGCATCGTGGTGGGCCGCGATAGCAGCGACATACACCTTCAGGGTGGAAGGGGACAGCCTCCCTTCCAGCCTCTCTTGCAGAAATAAGAGCACTGACCTAACTGCACACCTCTGTGGGTCTTCAGCACGGGAAGAGCACCAATTCGCGAACAAGCGCCATTTCAGGGTGTAAAGTTGCCTGGTAGAAGGAGCTCTGGCTTGGTTGATTGTGGGTGGTAGACTAGCTAGATCTGCGTCCTGTCCAGGGGCCAGACGTGGAGGTTCCAAAGGTCTGGGTGCAGATGCTAGAGCGTGCCCTGTCCCTGAGAAAGAAGGTCTTTCCTCAGGGGAATTTGCCAGGGAGGGGCTGTCGTGAGGAGTACGAGAGTTGAGAACCAGGCCCGGTTGGGCCAATAAGGAGCCACAAGGGTGTCATGTTCCTCATCCTCCCTGACCTTGCACAGCACCTGTGCAAGAAGGCTCACTGGGAGAAATGAGTACTTGTGCAGCCCCGCAGGCCAGCTGTGTGCCAGTGCGTCTGCCCCGAGGGGAGCCTCTGATTGGGCATACCAGAGCAGGCAGTGGGAGGTCTTTTGGGACAGAGAGGTCTGTCCAGTGTTTGAACGTTTGGCGGCAGGCAGGGGTGATCGTCACACGGTGTATGCCTCGGCGCATGCTCATCTCGGGACTTGAGTCTGAAGCCAGTGCTGAAGCGGTCTTATATGCATCAACCCCAGCAGTGTGACCGCTGCGGAGGATGCCATATGCCCCAGGAGCCTCTGGAAAAGTTTTAAGGGGACCGTTGTGCCTGACCTTAAAGAGGCGAGGCATCTCAACACTGACTGCACACGCTCGTTGGTGAGACGTGCTGACATTGAGACTGAGTCTAACTCCATGCCGAGAAAAGAAATGCTCTGGACCGGGGTGAGCTTGCTCTTTTCCATTGACCTGAAGCCCTAAACGGCTGAGGTGCTTGAGCACCTGGTCTCTATTAGTGCATAGTAACTCTAGTGAGTGGACAGAATAAGCCAGTCGTCAAGGTAATGGAGTATGCGAATGGAGCCTCTCGGAGCGGGGCAAGGGCTGCCTCTGTGACTTTCATGAAGACGCGAAAGGACAGAGACATGCTGAAGGGGAGGACTTTGTACTGATACGCCTGGCCGTCGCAAACCGTAAGAAGGGTCGGTGTCGAGGCAGAATTGAGACGTGGAAGTAAGCGTCCTTCAGATCTACCGCTGCAAACCAGTCTAGATGCCTAACGCAGGTCAGAATGTGTTTCTGCATGAGCATTTTGAATGGGAGTTTGTGCAAAGCTTGGTTGAAAACTCGTAAGTTCAAGATCGGTCGTAAGCCGCCACCTTTCTTGAGTACAATGAAGAGCTGTAGAGACCCTTCTTCATCTCGGTTGGAGGGACCGGCTCTATCGGACGTCTCAGGGGCGCCTGGGAGCCTTACGGGTCACAGTGAGATGGGGATTCGTCTGCTTCCTACGGTGTGCTCAACGCTGGGGCTTAGAGCTGGGCCCGGGTTGAGGCGGAGCAGGGTGTTTCTTTGCCGCAGGAGGACGCCCTCGGCGGGAAGATGGGGCATTGCCTATGGCAGCAGGCTTGCAGCGGAGCAGGATATTTGAGATGGCCTCCGTCTGCTTCTTCACCGCAAAGAACTGCTGGGCGAAGTCCTCGACGGTGTCGCTGAAGAGGCCGAACTGGGAGACAGGGGCGTTGAGAAAGCGAGCCTTGTCGGTCTCACACATTTCGACCAAGTTCAGCCACAGATGATGTTCCTGGAACACAAGCGTGGCCCTGAGGGTGAGGTCAGTCGCTGAGTGCAGTTCCTGCAACACATCGGGATCAGGGCTACCCTTGTGCAGATCTTTGAGCTCCTTGGCCTGGTGGACTTGCAGGATGGCCATGGTGTGCAGGGCTGAAGCGGCCTGTCCAGTGGCGCTGTAGGCTTTGGCAGTAAACGATGATGTTGTCCTGCAGGCCTTAGACAGGAGCACAGGGCGACCCCACCAGGTGGTAGTGTTTCCAGGGCATAGATGGAGCGCAACAGCCCTGTCCACCTGGGGAATCGCCGTATATCCATGGGCCACTCTGCCGTCGAGGGTAGCGAGAGCAGATGAGCAGGCTTTGTGACGAGTGGAGAGGGGTGCTCTCCAAGATGACGTCAGCTCATCGTGCACCTCCGGGAAGAAGGCTGTGAGCGGCGCGCAGACACCAGGAACCAGTCATCCAACCGCGATGGCTGTGGGTAGGACGGATGGTTCCAGTCCAACCCCACGCTGGCGGCGGCCCGGGCAAGCATGTCAGACATCTCAGCCTAGGTGTGCTGGCCCACGCTCTTCGAGGCAGCGGTGAGCTCATCCACATTGAGCTCTAGAGGATAAGCAGGCTGGCCGTGAGGCGAGCCGCTGTTGCCTTGAGCACGGACGGGAGTCAACGAGCGTCCTGGGGGGCGGGAGGTCCGAGGGGGGCATACACGGCGGAGCTGCACACGCTGCCGTCCCCAGATCGCCTCCGGCGCCAGCCGCATCGTGCTCAATCCCGTGGGAAGAAGGAGCGACGCAGGGGGCGGCTGGAGTGGCGTGCTTTCTGTTGAAAGCATGTATCAACTGAAACATTACCATGGTCATGCCCTCGCAGTGAGAGCATGAACCATCCACAAACGCTGCCTCGGTGTGATCGCTGCCCAGACACACGAGGCAACGCCTGTGGCCGTCTGAAATGGAGAGCACTCTACCGCATCCATGAACTACACAGGGGCGGAATGGCATCTTTAAAAAGACGCGTCCTGAAAAGGATGTTCAACACCGCTGTGTAACGCTCTTTTTAGAGGAAAATACTCTTATAGAGAAAATCACTCTTTTATAACTCTTAACTCTCTTGCACTGTCGAAGCGCCCAGGGGCAAGCTGCACTGCCGTGCAGAGAAGGAGAAAAGTCACTGAAAAAGAGGCTTTTATTTAACTTTCTTCTTGTTCACACAGCAGGCACTGTATAAAGCAGCAAATAAACTTTTCAAATTAATTTGTTATTATAATCTGGTTATTATGTTTTTTTTTTTTCATTTATTTTTTATTTTCTCCCCTTTTCTCCCCAATTTTCTTCCCAATTTGGAATGCCCCATGCACTTTTAAGTCTTCGTGGTGGGATAGTGACTCACCTCAATCCAGGTAGTGGAGGACAAATCTCAGTTGTCTGAGACTGTCAATCCACGCATCTTATCACGTGGCTTCTTGAGCTGTGGAGACATAGCAAGTGTGGTGGCCCACGCTATTCTCCACGGCATCCACACACAACTCGCACCCCACCAAGAGCGAGAACCACATTATAGCGACCACGAGGAGGTTACCCCATGTAACTCTACCCTCCCTAGCAACTGGGCCAATTTGGTTGCTTAGGAGACCTGGCTGGATTCACTCAGCAGACCCTGGATTCAAACTCATGACTCCAGGGCAGAGGTGGATAATAACGCACTACATTTACTCCATTACATTTACTTGAGTGTAGGTTTAAAAGTGGTTACTTTTTACTCTCACTCAAGTAAATTTCTAATTAAATTTTTTTACTTTTATTTCTTTACAATGGGTGGCGTTACTGTCGATACATTACTGGATTTAATTTTAATTAATGTGTAATTTATTGAGAGATTATTGAATGGGACTTTTATGAGAGTGGAAGTTCACACAGCTGTGCGCGCTGAGCTGGTGTCACAGACTGTCACTCAATCACTGCAGCAGCATCAAACTGTTCAAAGTGAGACATTTTCTTTGCTCTACACAGTGAAAAAATGTATAGTTTTGTCATGCAATGCCGTCATTTAACTCCAAGTCGAGCTGATATTTCAAGATTAAAATGTAGTATGTCATAGGCAGTATTAATTTACTCCGTGCCCTCGCGGGGTTACTGGAAACTATCACAGCTACTTCAGGCGGATTAACTGTATAAATCCATGTAAACATCCAAGTTGAGTGTAAATCACTGCCATTCGGGTGATCGACAACTGGAGCACAACAGACTGCATTTCCACGCGTGCCCAGCGAGGTGCGCTGGGCGGGCGTGAGGCAATGGTATGGGGAAGAGAGTGGCTGTGTCCACAATCGTTCTCTCATTCACTATTTCCTATATAGTGAATGGTAGTTAGTGCACTATATCTCAGCAGTAAGTGAACAAAATGAGTGAATTCGGACATGAGTTTTGTTGAGCTCTGTGGCTGGTGCAGAAACAGCATCACATATGAAATTTGTAAATACTTGGGCCTTACTTGTTAAATATTTAATAATATATTAATACAATAAATCTTCATTCTGTTTGTCATTTTTAATATATACTGTGTGTTAATATAGAGAGTAAACAAGTTTTATCAAACAAAGAGTACATTTTAAAATATATCTGTATGTTTTGTCTCTCTATATGTTATTATGTTATTTTAATCAAGTAATGATTTGTCAAAAAGTAATTTACTACATTCAGCATAAAATAAAAAATTGCAGGAGTGAAGGAAGCAGTAAACTCCCAGCTTGTACATCTTCCCCAAGGGGGATTGTTGGAAATTAACCATTGTCAAGTGCACATCAAATGTACACTTGAAATTAAAGTGCATTGTGGGTAAGAATGATTGGACAAAAGTAGGAAATGAGTGGCTCACAAAGAATTCAGACACTCCTACAAAATAGCTGAGACTTGAAATAGTGCACTATATAGTGGACAGGGGTGGTTTCAGACACAGCGAGTGTTCTGGTGGTTCTAGAGCGGAGTTGGTGCTCTACATAGGCTGCATACTCTGCATTTAGAGAGCGGCAGTTACGCTGTTCAGAATTAATTATCTAAATACTTATGACACTGAAAACTAACTACACTGAAGTAAGAATCCACACAGAACTTTAAAAGTTATCAAATAGCAAAAGAAGGCATTAATAAAGCTGTATGTAATTTGGAGTTCTCTATTCTTGGCACATAGTTCTGTGGAGATGCTTGATATCAGTTGTTTGGAGCAGAAAACATGATTTCATCTCATGTATAAGAAACCCTTCTGCATATATTACGCCAAACAAAAGATGCATAAGGAAAATGCAGTTTATCATTTATATGACGTTTCAAATCTGCGCTTTATGCAAAAACCCTGGAATAAACCGTTTTCTTAAGTGCATGTAAACGACGTTAGTATCAAAGTGCACATACATGTCAAACATTAAACAGGACTGCAAAATCTATGATCATTGACTCTTATGTTATAGATCCAGCAATTGGAAAAAAATTTCCAAAATTCTCTACTATTTTCATAATTTCCTTAAAGTTCTAACTGCATCACCTTAGAGCAATACAGTGCAATACTTCAAAGACCATACAATCATTTTTACTTGATACAGTAAATTACTTGTTTCTTTTTGAGGTTTCTTGTTTGCCTCAAAGAACAAACAGCATATCAAATAATATTGGAACTGCTGGAATGCTGTTTCAAACTTTAGCAACCAGATGGATTTTTTTGCTGAAGCCTCTTATTTTTGTTTGTTTGTTTGGCTGTTGCATAATTGAATGGAATGTCCTTCACTTTTTGCACAGTTCCACTTCTATGCAAGTTTAATACAACCTACTTCTCTCTCACAAGAAAATCTTCTTTTCCTTGTTGTTTTCCTCCCGTTTATGATTTAACTTCAGATGGCTGAAGTCACAGATGGCTGAAGTCAAGTTAATGGAATTAAGTTAAGAAGAAATGGGTGTGATTAAGTTACCCAAAAGTTCCCAAACACCAAACCCAAATGTGCTTGTTCAACATTAGCCCCTTTCACACATATAACCTGGTAAATTGCAGTAAAATGGTTGGATTACTTTTACTGGTAAATGTACCACATCTGATATTCACACATGCACAGTTCATGGTTTTCGTCTTTTTTTTCCTTTTTGTGACCATTCACACAGCACCATAATGCCATAAAACTCTCAGATGTAGTTAGTTTTTTATTAGTCAGAAAATGTATTCATCTGCTTGGATAAAGAGAAGCATTTTTAAACTGGATTACACTCTACCATTTCTAAAATATAAACAGAATCTAAAAATACTAGGTATAACACTTGCCATTTATGTAAATGCTATTGACAAAATCTGGGCATCACACACTAAATGACTAAGGATCACTCTGACTGTCAAGTCGATCCGATCACAAACTTATGGAAACACACAGCCCCATTCTAGGAGATGCATGGCAGATGTAAACCAGTGTTCTTGTAATATATTTTTTTTATTTATTAGTATTTATTTTACATCATTTTCAATTTTCTTTTGAATTTCAGTTTTAGTTTTATAATGTTCTTGTTCATTTTATATAGTTTTTATTGTTTTTATTAAATAAAGATATTTCTATTTAGTTATTTATATTTATTCCAGTTTTAGTTTTAGTAATTTAAATGTTAGGGATTATGTATGAAGTTCAGCTGACTGAGTGAAAATGGAACAAAACTTAATTTATGGCACATGGTTCGGGTGGTACTGTTTTGTTTTTTCTTGGTGGTACAGTTTCTTTAACAGAGATAGTGTAATAATTACGCAAATATACAGATTTAGCCATAATATTATTTATTGTATACAGAAGCAATGCAACATGCTTACTTTGCTAATGAGATAAAATACTATAAATTGTCGCTGTCCATTTCTGCATATCGCATAGTCGCAGCCCGTTTGGCATAACGCGGTGGCCTGTTTCAGCTTATCGCAACCTGTCCTGTCCCCTTCAGTCCCGTTTTGCAGTTGACTCACTGGGAAAAGTCCCGTTTTGCTGCCGGCCCACTGGGAAAATTATCAGTTGATATGACTCCAGTGGTTAAATGAATGTCTTATAAATTGATATGATTGCTTTTGGTGTGAAAAAGATCAATATTTTGGTACTTTTTAACAGTAATGAATTGCTTATGTTAAGCAACAGAATGCGGTTCACGAAAGGGTTGATGTTGCACGGTCTCTTGTATGACATATTGGCGTTGGAATGTTCACGTGAGAAGTGACGCATCCGCGACACACCCGGAAGAGCAGCGCTGTTTACAACTGTGTAGGAGGAACGCCGCACAGACCAAAAGCAAATTTAAATAAAGAAGATTTTGAGTTAAGAGGAGAAGAGGAGATACAATGATATTGAACGGCAGCCCATTTCAGCTTATCACGGCCCACTTGCCCACGTTTCGCAGCTGGCCCACCAGGATAAGTCCCAGTTCTCACTATGGCCAGTCTGCCGCTGCTCATTCCATAATTATTTACATGCTAAAAATAACTGATATATGCCAATAACTCGTCAAATGTTTCCCTCGTCTCAATTCACTTTTCATCTTCCAAATATCACTATATGAAGAACCACACAGCCAAAAAATAGTGAGGCAGTAGCCTAACAAAAATGTATAAACATTTGGAAAAAGGCATTTGCACTCTCTTCTGTGAATCAGACAAAACGATGAGGGGGAATTTAAAATGCATGAGCTGGCTTTTTCACATTCATTGTTCATCTCACACCATATGGGGAGCCGAGGCAGGGGCAGAGGTCTTCTCTCACTAAATGAGCCATCTTTCTCATTGCATGGCCTGTGCCTCGTGAATAGGTCAAATCATGTTGCCATTAATATTTGAAACACACTAAATTGAAAAAGATGTTCATATAGAGCATGACGTTTCCACTCTTCCAACATAATGATATATGTATAAAAAAAAAAATCTTCCACATCAGCTCAGGAATGGCGAGAAGATAGCCTTGTCTATTTCATGTCAAGCCATTTATCTCACTGATGAATTTGTTTAAAGTGAGGTAAAGAATTTGAATAAAGTGACAATTTCTGTCAGAATAATGAAATGCCATCCTAGGACTGTCCATTGCTTGAATGGGGACAGAGCCAATAGCTACCCAATTATTGTAAAAAATTTTGCATGAAGGTGATCCATCTTTCTCTGAGAGCTTATATTAGTCTACATCTCATTGTGGCTGTGACCCAGTCTGAATAGCCCCTTCAGCCAGACCCCTGTTCAATTGTGTTCAAATATAGGTTCTCAGCAGATAAGAATTTAAAGTAATTGGCTGCCCTAGTTAGATTATGGTACGCTACATTCATCAGTATTATACTTGAGCTTTTGAGTTTCTTCACTTGTAGATTGTGATGACCAGTGGTCTGGAATGGGTTTCATTTCAGGTCCTTTTTACAAATCAGAAGTGAAGCTCTATTGCAAAATTACATCATTATAATGCTGCACATTCCGTCTGTATTTTTTTTATGAGGGCATTTTTATGACAGAAAGTATGCAGATTGTTAGACTTTTTAACAATCATAAAAGTCATACAATAATATTGTAAATATAATATTCAGTGTCTGGCCTCTTAATAATATCTATATTCTAAAATAATTTGCAGGTTTATGATTCGTTAGTGCCCATGACAATAAAAATAAATAACTTGCCATGTGATTATTAGCTTTCTTTTTTTTTTTTGACACATATAGCGTATTTAGGGGTTTCAATGAAAGTTCACTAACTGGTTTGGCGGTGTCGTGTTATGCTATTAGCTTAACTGTACTGTGTTTACAGTATGGCATCAGCAGGTTGTGCATGCACATTTGATTGCCCCGGAAGAGTCTCTTTAGGACTTCCCATGAACTTTCGTTGCCATAGCAACCAACAACAGTGATTTGTGATCTGGGTCAACACTAATGAAAACAGTTTTATTGTTCAGTGTCAGCGTGTTCCACAATGCACAAATAAACAGATTCTCACACCAATATAAGTAGCAAATTTGGTATGATAAATGTACACTGTACAGGTTAAAATATTGTGTACGTTACCATTATTTGTAAGGGAAACAGGATGTGTGAGCTTGGAATGAAATTAAACTGTCCTATTTCTACATTACATGTAAGGAAATTTATAATGGAACCAGACACGTTTGACTACTGTTATAATTTAGATAAATTACAAATAACTAGATTATTTGTCATTTAAAAATTTTCCACCATTAAAATTGTAATACAATGTCTCGTTGCATCAGCTCACAATTTCTACTGTCGGGAATTAGCTTTAATAAGAGAATTATGGTTAATTCTCTTATTGGAGTAATATTATTCTCATGGCTTATTGACAATAATATTACATATATAGGTATAACTTTGAAGCGAAATCTTTTAGAAACAGGGATGATATTATTTATCAAAATATACCACAGTCAACATATCCCTAAAAGGGAAACATGAATAATTAATCGTAACTCGTTATATGTAATTACGAACATTTGTATTAGTTAATAGAATCAACTTGAGGTAGCTGAATTAACATTACAATCAATTTATCTGTTCGTCCAGTAAATACTCAGTATTGATTGTCTGTCAAATCTCAGCATCTTAGCATGGAGCTGAGATCGAATCGTTAAATTTACATTGTTTTACAAGGAGACCAGAATCAACTTGCAAGAATGTACACAAAAGATTATTTAACTAAAATACAAACACATAACAAATCTACACAAAAACATACACATACACACAAAACACTCATAGATGGGAAAGGGAAAATTGAAAATAAAATAAAACCGGAACAGAATAGGGGAAATGCAGTTGACGAGTCATTTTGACCATCTGAGAGAACCATCAAGCTCTTAATTTAAAAGCACCTTTGTTACAATGGAGATCTTATACTAAACTATATTCAGTTAGCTACTGGTATGATACTTGCAATTGCCTTGGCTGTTGAGAGATCCCGGATGCAGTCGCAGGAGTATGTCTTGATGGTTTCTCGAGTTGATGGTGTTCAAGTTGCACATGATTTCAGGTGTTTAGGCCTGCTGGCCTCATGGTCGGACCGGGGTCCCGGTCCAACACAAACAGAAGCAGAGAGTCAGGGGAAAGAGCCATGGGAAAGAGAGTGAGTAGAGGTGGGACGTGTCTTTTAACTTCTGCTGGAGGTCCCTCCTCTCGAGTCTGGCTTGACCAATGAGAAAGGTGCAATTTCCAAGCTGGAAATGATCCTTTGTTTGGAAGCTGACTCATTTGCATGATTGGGGTTAGTTTAAGCCCCTTTATGCTCTGATTAATATAGCAACATACAATGCATGCTGTCAGAATTATATATATATATATATAAAATTGTGCAGGATGTCACACAAGGATTAATTTGGTAGGAAACTTAATACTAAATAATTTTACATTTGCAGGTAGTCCTGTCATTAGTCCGCATAAAACAGTATAAATTGCAAAAAACACTTTACAAGACAGTGATGATCCTATACAAAATGTCCTGGGGATATACATGTGAAATTATTGACAGCTTGTCTATAATTTAATGAAGAAAGGTCTGTTATTTCCTATGGGGAAAAGGAGTGAATCACGATTTCTGCATTCCGTTGCTGATAACGATTAATGGGGGCTCAGACATAAATGGAGCCTGTGTGGGCCTCTGCTTGCTACAGTCTTGAGACATCTGTTGGCTTATTCATTAAATAATGAATAAATGTGTGTCTGATTGGTCCATATGCTACACGCATCACTGGACCGCTGCACTGTAAGAATTAACGGTCAAATTAAGGTCTTTTTACTGATTCATCCTTCAGCAAACCCAAATAAAACTTCTCTTAAAAAGTCTCTTAAAAAACTTTTCACCATAGTTGGCTTTGGTAACATTTCTGTGCAACAGTGTTCCTTTAGATCAACTGGAAGAGCATGGTGCTGTATAAAGCAATTCAAAGTCATAGGTTTTATTTCCAAAAAACACTTACTGATATATGCACTTATTGACACAATTTATATCTTTGGATAATACTCTCTGTCAAATGAATTAGCAATAAATGATTGTCATAATTTACTCACCCTCATGTTCTGAATCCATTTAACCATTTATTATGTTAGGCTTATTGTTAGCCTCTTGTCAATATTCACTTTCATTGCATTGTTTTTCCATACAATGTAAATGGTGACTGAGACTGAAAACATTTGGTTTAACATTTCCTTTTGTGTTACATAGGACAGGGGTTTTCAAACTTTTTGATGCAATAAACCCCCCAAATATGATGACACCTTTGTGAGGGACCACCTTCCTAAAATACAGGTGAAACTCGAAAAATTAGAATATCGTGCAAAAGTTCATTAATTTCAGTAATTCAACTTAAAAGGTGAAACTAATATATTATATAGACTCATTACAAGCAAAGTAAGATATTTCAAGCCTTTATTTGATATAATTTTTATGATTATGGCTTACAGCTTATGAAAACCCCAAATTCAGAATCTCAGAAAATTAGAATACTGTGAAAAGGTTCAGTATTGTAGGCTCAAAGTGTCACACTCTAATCAGCTAATTAACACAAAACACCTGCAAAGGGTTCCTGAGCCTTTAAATGGTCTCTCAGTCTGGTTCAGTTGAATTCACAATCATGGGGAAGACTGCTGACCTGACAGTTGTGCAGAAAACCATCATTGACACCCTCCACAAGGAGGGAAAGCCTCAAAAGGTAACCGCAAAAGAAGTTGGATGTTCTCAAAGTGCTGTATCAAAGCACATTAATAGAAAGTTAAGTGGAAGGGAAAAGTGTGGAAGAAAAAGGTGCACAAGCAGCAGGGATGACCGTAGCCTGGAGAGGATTGTCAGGAAAAGGCCATTCAATTGTGTGGGGGAGTTTCACAAGGAGTGGACTGAGGCTGGAGTTACTGCATCAAGAGCCACCACACACACAGACGGGTCCTGGACATGGGCTTCAAATGTCGTATTCCTCTTGTCAAGCCGCTCCTGAACAACAAACAACGTCAGAAGCGTCTTACCTGGGCTAAAGAAAAAAAGAACTGGTCTGTTGCTCAGTGGTCCAAAGTCCTCTTTTCTGATGAGAGCAAATTTTGCATCTCATTTGGAAACCAAGGTCCCAGAATCTGGAGGAAGAATGGAGAGGCACACAATCCAAGATGCTTGAAGTCCAGTGTGAAGTTTCCACAGTCTGTGTTGGTTTGGGGAGCCATGTCATCAGCTGGTGTTGGTCCACTGTGCTTTATTAAGTCCAGAGTCAACGCAGCCGTCTACCGGGACATTTTAGAGCACTTCATGCTTCCTTCAGTAGACAAGCTTTATGGAGATGCTGACTTCATTTTCCAGCAGGACTTGGCACCTGCCCACACTACCAAAAGTTCCAAAACCTGGTTCAATGACCATGGTATTACTGTGCTTGATTGGCCAGCAAACTCGCCTGACCTGAACCCCATAGAGAATCTATGGGGCATTGCCAAGAGAAAGATGAGAGACATGTGACCAAACAATGCAGAAGAGCTGAAGGCCGCTATTGAAGCATCTTGGTCTTCCATAACACCTCAGCAGTGCCACAGGCTGATAGCATCCATGCCACGCTGCATTGAGGCAGTAATTAATGCAAAAGGGGCCCAAACCAAGTACTGAGTACATATGCATGATTATACTTTTCAGAGGGCCGACATTTCTGTATTTAAAATCCTTTTTTTATTGATTTCATGTAATATTCTAATTTTCTGAGATTCTGAATTTGGGGTTTTCATAAGCTGTAAGCCATAATCATAAAAATTATATCAAATAAAGGCTTGAAATATCTTACTTTGCTTGTAATGAGTCTATATAATATATTAGTTTCACCTTTTAAGTTGAATTACTGAAATTAATGAACTTTTGCACGATATTCTAATTTTTCGAGTTTCACCTGTATAAATACAGCTTTATATTTTCTTAAGACCATTGTTTACTCTGTGAGAAAATTAATGTGTGTGATAAAGACAAGTTAGCAAAATTAAATAATCTGCTTTGACTGTATATTGTCATTGTAAAAACAAATAAAGAAAAAGATTAATATATTACTATTATCAATTTTTCTCTCGTCTGCCAGATGGAGCCTTACCAGAATTCTGAACTTTTTCACTTCCTGTTTCCTACCACATCACTGATTATATAAGCCATGCCACTCTCATTTTGCAAAGCATTGTAAGGTATCTGCCTTACCAAGCATTTATTCTCTGCCATCGTTTTGATTCCTGTTATGACCATTGCTTACATTTACTGGATTCATGTCTCTGGATAACTGTTTTGGATTTGTTTGCCTGTGGACCGATTTATCTGTGTTTTGACCTAATCCTGTGACCTGACTACGTTTGATGACTCCAGTTTGGAATGTTTGTTCAAATCCTCTAATAAATTTACACAAAAGGAATCCTCTCATACTACCTCTTTGTTACAATCTAAAGGGTCTAGAAATATTTTTAATGATAAAAAAAAATGCAGATTTGTTTATAGTAATGTTAAAACTATGGCTGTCAATAAAATAATACCTCTGTCTTGTGGTTTTGGACCGTTTTTTTAGAAAGCAGAATGAAACCCTAGTAATGTCAAATTCTGTAATATCAAACTGTATTGGTGCTCAAGGTTCTGCAAGGTGTCATGCAGGGCCCACCACTCTGAAAGAACATCTTGTTTTTTAGAAGCCATAAAAGAGCATTACAGAATATTCCCCATTCTCCTAAATAAAACCAGCTGTGCTCTAAAGTATAATGGAGGGGAATAATTACTGAGCTGCAAGCTTAGAGTGATGTTATGGGATTTTTAACAGCTCAGTAACTTTCTAACAGAGGTTTAGCTTTTGCTAGAGAGCTTTCTGGAACTGTTGACAACTATGAAAATCCATCCTTGGAAATAAGTCTTTCAATAAAGCCAAGGACAGGCCCTTGTTAAAAAGTGTCTCTGAATTAACCAGACTTTCCTTTAAGTGAAAAGCTGGAATTGAAGAATTTGTTCAGCCGTGATACCTTCCATATACTTACCGGTACAGTGTTATTCTAATTGAGCACCTTATTACATTTTACAGGGTTTGGAAATGGCTGTCCGTTAATATTAACATGCCGTCAGACAGTATGCGCAAGCAAACAAATTTAGCATTATAGAATGTGGCAGCAATTGAAGAGCAATTACATCTGCAGAAGCTGATGGTTTCACAACAAATTAGTAATCACTTTGCAGTTAATCTCTTTGTTTCAGGACCGTGGCCTGTTCTTCAGCGTTAGAGACAAGATCTCGCTTCCATGTGCTCTTTGAGTCATAACGTAGCAACTGCTGATAATGTAATTACAGGAAATATGACGGTCACTGAATATTTGTTATAAGAAATAGCAATTTCAAGATAATTAGCATGCATTACAATTTCTGAGGAGCAGATAGTTATATCAAGTGGTTATCCAATAATGTTTTAATTTTTAAATCAATAATGAGAACTTTCATATATTTTCAGGATTCAGGATTTTCAAACATATTTTGTTTCACATTTTGTTTTATGTTGTGGTATGGCTGTTTGTCCCTCATGCTTGTTAGAAAAAACATGATTGATTTTTCAAGTTATGCATGTGACATTTAAAGCTATTCAAAGCAATATTTACTGTTCTGAAAATTACCAACATCAAGAAAAATGCTTTACTTTTGTATCCGGATCTAAGAATTCATGTGTATGTTATAAACTCAGAAACGTCTCGGGTTACTTGTGTAACCCTTGTTCCCTGAAAAAAGCGGAACGAGATGCTGCGCTGCTAAGCGCTATGGGGGAAACAATCTTATTGTGAGCTGCTTCTGAACATGTGTGTAACACGTCAATGAAATTGACTGGAATTTATAGCCTCGGTTGGTGAGATCATTGGACGCACCTGTGACGAGGCTATAAATAGAAGGCGTCACCAGAGTGTCGTCAGATTATTTTTCTGAAGAGCGGTCCTGGGACGTCCCAGTGCGGCAAAAGAAGCGCAGCATCTCGTTCCGCTTTTTTCAGGGAACAAGGGTTACACAAGTAACCCGAGACGTTCCCTTTACAAAAAGCCTCACTTTGATGCTGCGCTGCTAAGCGCTATGGGGAACGAAATGCCCACGCCGCCGCACTGGGGCTGTCCGGACCCCTGATCGTTGTGAAGTGTTTTCACAGAACGCGAGAGGCTCCAGACATGAGCTTGAGATGTCGACTCAAGGGCATAAGCCCGGAGTAGCAGAACATCTAACACCATAAAATCCGAAGAGTGTGTACGGAAAGGACTAACCTGCCGTATCACAAACCTGGTTTAGACATGAGCTTGAGATGTCGACTCGAGGACATAAGAGTCCGGAGTAGCGGAGCATCTAGCCTACAAAGTCAAAAGATGAGTTTTAGAAGCCGATTCAAAGGCTCTAACTCAAAAGTTCGTACCATGAACTTGGATTTGGCATGAGCCCGGGATGTTGACCCAAGGACATAGTCCGGGGTAGCAAAACATCCCAGCCAATGTAGAAATTGTAGAATGTGTGTGGAGGGGACTAGCCCGCCACGTCATAAACTTGCTCCTGCATGAGTTTGAGATGTCGACTCAAGGACGTAAGAGCCCGGAGTAGCATGAACATCCAAACTATAGAATTTAATGAATGTGTGCGGAGAGGACCAGCCTGCCGCATCACAAACTTGCTGCAGAGGGACCCCTCTAGCCAAGGCTTTAGAGGAAGCGACCCCTCTGGTGGAGTGAGCCCTGACACCTACTGGCGAAGCTTGACCGCGCGCCTCATAGGCCAGGGCAATAGCATCCCTCACCCAATGTGACATAGTCTGCTTACTAGCGGCCGCCCCCTTGTTGCGGCCCCCATAGCAAACAAACAATTGCCCTGACTTACGCCACTGGCTTGTGCGGTGGACATAAATCTGAAGGGCATGGACTGGGCAAAGTCCATGAAGTCTTTCCTGCTCCGGCGTTAAAAACGGCGGGGAGCAGAAGGCTTCTAAAGTGACAGGATGTACTGTCGAAAAAGGAACTTTAGGAAGATAATCAGGGTGAGGATGCAATATAGCTTTTGCCATACCGGGGGCAAATTCTAAGCAGGCCGGCAGAATAGACAGAGCCTGTAGATCCCCAATCCTCTTAAGAGAGGTAATAGCCATAAGGAAGACCATCTTGAGAGTCAGAAGTCTGTCAGACGCTGATTCCAGAGGTTCAAAAGGGGTCTCGACCAGAGCCTCCAGGACTATAGTTAAGTCCCACGAAGGAGTTCTGGACCTAACGGGAGGTCTCAGTCGCCTGGCTCCACGAATGAAGCGGGCGAGTAGAGGATGTCTCCCTAAAGGCACCCCGTCAATCAGGGCGTGGCAAGCTGAAATGGCGGCCACATAAACCCTGAGAGTAGCGGGGCACATGCCTGCTGACAGTTTCTCTTGCAGAAACTCCAGAACTGAAACAATTTGGCAGTTAACTGGATCTGCATCGTGTGAACTGCACCACCTTTCGAAGACACCCCATTTATTGGAGTAAATTCTTCTGGTGGAGGGAGCCCTAGCACTAAGAATGGTTTCAATAACCCCAAGCGACAGCCCTGTGTCCCTCAGTTGGTACCCTTCAGGGGCCAAACATGAAGTCTCCACAACTCGGGCCGGGGATGAAATATTGTCCCCTGTGCTTGAGACAGAAGGTCCTTCCTGTCCGGAATCGCCCAGGGCGAGCCGTCTAGGAGAGGCATCATCTCGGAGAACCAAACCCTGTTTGGCCAGCGAGGCGCTATCAATAAGAGGCAAGACCCTTGCTGGCGAACTCTGGCCAGGACTCCCGGGAGCAGAGAGATCGGAGGGAACGCATACAGGCGCATTCTGGGCCATGTATGCGCCATCGCGTCCAGACCCAGAGGGGCTGGGTGACTCAGAGAGAAGTAGAGGGGACATTGCGCAGTCTCTTGAGAGGCGAAGAGGTCCACTTCGGCTCTGTAAAATCTCTCCCAGATCTGTTGTACTACCTCGGGATGGAGTTTCCACTCGCCCGATGGTAAGATTCGTCTGGACAGAAAATCTGCTCCCACATTCAGGCGTCCAGGGATATAGACTGCCCTGAGTGACAGTAACTTGCCCTGGGCCCAAAGGAGAATCCGACGTGCCAGCAAATTGAGGTGGCGAGAACGTAGGCCTCCTTGATGATTTATGTAGGAGACTGCCGCTGTGTTGTCCACCCGCACAAGGACGTGGCAGCCTCTCAAATGTTGGAGAAAGTATTTCAGGGCCAGAAATACTGCCATCAGCTCGAGGCGATTTATGTGCCAATCGAGTTGATGACTCTCCCATACCCCTTGGGCTGGACGACCACTTAAGACCGCACCCCAACCTGTCAGGGAGGCGTCTGTCGTAAGCATCCTGCGACGACACAACGCACCAAGAGTGGGACCCAAGGTGAGAAACCGGGGTCTGAACCACATAGAAAGGGAACGAAGCACTGGGCGCGTAACCCTTATTTGCCTGAGGGGACTGGCCCTTGGATGAAACCCTCTGGCTTTTAGCCACAGCTGAAACGGTCTCATATGGAGAAGGCCCAAAGGAATCACCGTGGACGCAGACGCCATGAGACCCAAAATTCGTTGGAACTGAAGAACAGTGCAAACTTGACCTAGCCTGAGAATGCTCAGGGAGTTCTGAATGGAGGTGACACGAGCGGGAGACAACTGTGCCTGCATCGTGACCGAATTCCATATAACCCCCAGATAGGAAATTTTCTGGGTCGGGGAAAGAACGCTCTTTTTGGCGTTGAGTCTCAGACCCAGAGAACCTAGATGAGCTAAGACGATATCCCTGTGCTGAACTGCCAGTTCTTGAGACTGGGCTAGGATCAGCCAGTCGTCTAGATAATTCAGAACGCGGATGCCCTGGAGTCGCAACGGAGCCAGTGCTGCATCCATGCATTTCGTGAATGTGCGGGGTGATAAGGCTAGACCGAATGGAAGGACCCGATACTGGAAGGCTTCGTCCCCGAAAGCGAACCTCAGGAACTTCCTGTGCTGTGGCAGAATTCCAATATGAAAGTATGCGTCCATGAGGTCGATCGTGACCATCCAATCGAAGCGTTGG
Source organism: Moxostoma hubbsi (assembly GCA_032164185.1). Lineage (NCBI taxonomy): Eukaryota > Metazoa > Chordata > Actinopteri > Cypriniformes > Catostomidae > Moxostoma > Moxostoma hubbsi. The sequence continues at coordinate 8,465,999 of JAVLUX010000034.1, forward strand.
AACTGAGACACGATGGACCTGACTGTTAGCATCTTGAACCTGAGCGTCTTGACAGAGCGGTTCAAGGCACGAAGATCCAAGATGGGACGCAACCCCCCCCCCTTCTTGGGGACCAGGAAGTATCTGCTGTAATAGCCAGACTCTTTCTCTGGAAGGGGAACATGTTCTATGGCCCCTTTCTCCAAGAGATTTCGCAGTTCTACCTGAAGTAGAGATGCCTGTTTCGGGCTTACGGTAGTGGAAAGCACACCGTTGAAGCTCGGAGGGCGGCAAGCGAACTGAATTCTGTAGCCTTTTTCTACTGTTTTTAGAACCCACATAGAAATACCTGGCAGAAGTTTCCACGCTGCCAGGTTCTCTGAGATGGGAACTAATTTCAAGACTTCCTGTCGAGGGGGTGTAGAATGTTCCGTGTCCTGGAATATGGCAGGAAGCGACGGTACATTCAACATTTTGTTGGAAACCCCTGTCACCCGAAACACCAAGGGTGGCGGGAGTGAAGAGGTTTCGTGAGGGTATCGGGAGGGCCGAAGTGAATGATACACGCGCCCCGTCCCGAAGGGAACTACCCTCACAAGGTTGGAAACAAAGACGTCAGGGCTTCTTTCTCTTAGAGATAACAGCCCTGAGGTCTTGTTTGGGAGGTTGCTGAGAACGACGAGTCTGTCCCCAATCTTTACGAGGGGGAGCACGACTTGCCACGCTCTGCTTCTGAACCTCCCTCCTCACAGAATCAGGGCGAGACTGGGTGACCGACGGCCTCGCCCCCTGAGTGCGACGAGGAAGGAATTTTCCAAAAGCCTCCTCATGGCTTTTCGCCTCCTGGAATCTGGAGATGACCGTATTCATGGCGTCTCCAAAGAGACCAGAAGGCGAAACTGGGGCATCAAGAAGGAAAACCCTGTCCTTATCCTTGATGCCGGATAGATTCAGCCACAAGTGCCTCTCAGTGCTAACCAAAGCGGACATAGACCGGCCAATAGCACGGGCTGACTGCTTGGTGGCACGGAGAGACAAATCAGTAGCTCGACGAAGCTCAGAGAAAGCTTCATCGTCGAGACTCCTTCCCGCACTCAAATCTTTTAGCAGGTCAGCCTGGTATGCCTGCAAAACAGCCATGGTGTGCAACGCAGCACCAGCCTGACCAGCCGCTTGATATGCTCTCCCGACCAGCATGGAGGTTACCCTGCATGGCTTAGAAGGGAGAGCAGATTTATTAAGAGATGACGTAGAACCCGGCGAGAGATAACCCGCAAGTGTCTCTTCGACCGGTGGCATCTTTAAATACCCTCGCGCCTCAGCGCCGACAATAGTCGAATATATTGACGTCGAAGGCACGTGAATGCGCGAAGTATAAGGCTTGTTCCAAGAACGAGAAAGTTCGTCATGGAGATCATCAAAGAAGGGAAGGGACTGACGAGGTGTTCCCTTCCCTTGGTCACCAGACAGAAATCTGTCCTCTAATTTAGAGCGCTTGGGGGGAACTTGGTCACGTGGCCAGTCTATTTGAAGCCTGGCCACCGCGCGAGTAATCACATCGAGCAGCTCCTCCGAAGATTTTGAATCGCGATTGGAGCGCTCAGATGCGGTTAACTCTAAATCCGACCCAAGGGAAAGGAGGTCCCCCTCGTGAACTGAAGAGGCGCCGAAGCGCGCTTCAGGATCACGCGAGGGACCAGCAGGATCTGGGGAGAGAGCGAGCGAAAGGGGCGAACCCGTCTCTCGCTCCTCAGCCAGATCCACGCGAGAGCCCCACGAATGAAGTGTGGGTGCCGGCTCTCGGAAGTAAGCAAGGCGAGCGCGAAGCATCCCGACCGAAAGTAGGTCACAATGCTCACACCCGCCCTGTTCCAACGCGAGAGTAGCGTGCTCTTCCCCCAAGCAAACAAAGCAAAATTGATGCGTGTCCCTGTCAGACATAGAACGCTGACATGGAAACACGCATTGTTTGCCCTGCTTTTCCGCCATTTTCCCCTTTTTTTTTTTTTTTTTTTTTTTTTATATATATATATATATATATATATATATATATATATATAAAGAGAGAAAGAAGGAAAGGCTTAAGAGTTTAAGCAATTTCTAGCAAGAGTCTCGTGAAAACACAGAGAGAAAGCTCTGAAGAAAAATGTCTGACGACACTCTGGTGACGCCTTCTATTTATAGCCTCGTCACAGGTGCGTCCAATGATCTCACCAACCGAGGCTATAAATTCCAGTCAATTTCATTGACGTGTTACACACATGTTCAGAAGCAGCTCACAATAAGATTGTTTCCCCCATAGCGCTTAGCAGCGGAGCATCAAAGTGAAGCTTTTTGTAAAGGGAACAGACTACTAAAACCTTTCAATGACATATTACATTCAGACTTGCATTACATTTGGTCCATCTTCCCTTTTTGAACTCTTTTATTTAAAGACTACACACTTTGTCAGTTTTTTTCAGTTATCAAACATCATGTGTTTATTGTATGTAAGGGAAAGGTTTATGTACTGTCAATCTGGATTTGAAATGTATGGGTTGAAGCACAGATATTTTATCCTCTAATAGATGTTTTCCTTCATTGTTTCTAAATGTTTTTTTGGCATTCCGATAGCTCGAATTTTCTTATGCATGATAGAAATCAAATAGAAGAAATTGATCTGGTTTTGTTTTCTGCAGACTTTGAAATGTCTATTATGCATTCTTCATAATCCAGAAAGAAATGTCTGAACCTCCGTTCTCTGATGGGAGGGAACGAGACATTGTGTCAATGTAGTGACAGTAGGGGTCGCTCCTGGGAGCCCCATACATCTCTGACCATTGAGATAAGGCCAATGAAAATTTGCAAGTGGAATTTGCATGTCACTCCCCTGGACATACGTGTATATAAGGAGCTGGAATGCAAACACTTATTCAGGATTTGAACTGAGGAGCCGAGACAAGGTCCCAGCCATTTCAGAACAGGACTAGGATGACCTGCTCATGGTGTTCCCTGACCTTGCACAACGTATGTGCAAGTAGGCTCACTGGGAGGAAACGCATACTTACAGAACCCCAGGGGCCAGCTGCGTGCCAGTGTGTCTGTGCCAAGGAGAGCATCTGTCAGAGAATACCAGAGCAGGCAGTGGGAGGATTCCTGGGTAGCAAACAGGTCCACCTGTACTACCCGAGGGTGGATTCTCCACTATCACCTGAGCGTGACCGGGATATGAGTGGCTCGCAACGACTTGAGTCGCTGCTGACTCCAGAGGAGACGGAGGGCGAGCTCCGACATTTGATGAGAGCATAGGCTATCTTGGCGGTCAATGTATGCAACTGCGACTGTGTTGTCGGTCCGGACCAACACGTGCTTGCCCCGGATCAAATGGCAAAAGCCTCTGAAGGGCAAGGAATACAGCCAGCAACTTGAAGCAGTTGATGTGCCAGCGCAGTCACGGACCAGTCCAAGGGCCAGCAGCTGTGTGCCTGTTGCATACTGCGCCCCAGCCATGCTTAGAGGCGTCCGTCGTAACCACAACATGCCTGGAGATCTGGCCTAGGGGAACTTCTGCCCATAGGAATGCTAGGTCGGACTAAGGTCTTAACAGATGTCGACAGATCTGCAAGACGAGCATGCAGTGTGCGCCATGGTGCCATGTCCATCTTGCGACTCGAGTCTGAAGCCAGTGCTGAAGCAGCTTCATATGCATCAACCCAAGAGGGGTAAATGCCGCTGAGGATCCCATATGCCCGCTAGTGAGCTAGGATCAGCCAGTCAACAAGATAGTTGAGAATGCGGATGCCCTCTTCCCACGAGGTGATGGGGACAGACTGATCTGCCACCGCGACGGGTTGGGTAGTGCGAGCCATGGATCCAAGCGCCACGCTAGGGAGACCAAGAGAGCAATTGTGTGAAGGGACCAAGAGAGCAGACGTATTGGTGTGAAGGGCCTCGCGATGAGGCAGAGCCTGAGGTGCCATTTAGGCCAACCTGGGAAACGGGGGCGTCAAGGAATCGTACCTTGTCAGCCTCCATTGACTTGACCAGGTTGAACCAAGGGTGGTGCTCCTGGACCATCAGAGTGGACATCACCTGCCAGAGAGACCATGCCATGCCGGTGGTCCCATGGCATATCTCGTTGGGGCAAACGAGCAAGCTGGGAAATGGGAGGTCCACGGGGGGTTTCATGGCAGAGCGGCTCCCATTGAAATCCCCATATCGTTCCCAGTGCTAACCGACGCGGCCTCGAACCCATAGGTAGAAGGACCGCTGTGGGGAGCCACTGGCAACCACAATGTCAGAAGGGGAACAATGTATTACCGATAGTAAAGGAAGTAGTACAGTAGTGTTTGGTCAAGATTTCATTCCAAATTCATTTTATTTTAAGAAAGGAAACGTCTCGGGTTACATATGTAACCCTTGTTCCCTGAAAAAAGCGGAACGAGATGCTGCACTTTGCTAAGCGCTATGGGAACGATCCTAGTCGTGAACGAGCTGTGAACATGTGTGTACACGTCAATGAACATTGACCGGAATTTATAGCCTCGGCTGATGTAGTCATTAGACGCACCTGTGGCCAGGCTATAAATGGATGCATCACCAGGTTTCGTCAGATACTTCTTTTTGAAGAGCAGTCCTGGGACGTCCGAGTGCGGCAAAGAAGCGCAGCATCTCGTTCCGCTTTTTTCAGGGAACAAGGGTTACATATGTAACCCGAGACGTTCCCTTTACAAAAAGCTTTACTATGATGCTGCGCTTTGCTAAGCCGTCGCACTGGGGCTGTCCAGACCCCTACGGTTGTGAAGTGTGCTCACAAGAAAGCGAGAGGTCTCAGACATGAGCTTGAGATGTCGACTCAAAGGCATAAGAGCCCGGAGTAACAAACATCTAAACCATAAAATTTGATGAATGTGTGCGGAGAGGACCAGCCTGCCGCATCACGAACTTGTTCAGGCATGAGTTTCAGATGTTGACTCAAGGGCGTAAGTAGCATGAACATCCAAACCATAGAGCCTGAAGAATGTTTGTGGAGAGGACCAGCCTGCAGCATCACAAACTTGTTCAGGCATGAAAGATTTAAGCCATAAGATCTGAGAATGTGTGCGGAGAGGACCAGCCTGCCGCATCACAAACTAGCTTAGACATAAGCGTAGATGTTGACCCAAGGGCATAAGAGCATGGGGTAGCAGGAACATCCAGTAACATGATGGTCATGTTACTGGATGTTCCTGCTACCCCATGCTCTTATGAGAAACCAGATGAATGTGTACGGAGAGGACCAGCCTGCCGCATCACAAACTTGCTGCAGAGGGAGACCTCTAGCCAAGGCTTTAGAGGAGGAGATTCCTCTGGTAGAGTGCACCCTAAAACCTACTGGCGAAGCTTGACCGCATGCCTCGTAGGCCCGGGCAATAATGTCTCTCACCCAAAGTGACATAGTCTTCCAGGAGGTGACCGTCCCCCGGTCATGGCTTCCAAGTGAAGAATTGCTGCCCTGACTTTACGCCACTAGCAAAAGCGGTGGACATAAGTCTGAAGGGTACAGACTGGACAAAGTCTGAGAAGTCTTAGCTGCTCCAGCGTTACAAACGGCAGGGAGCAGAAGGCTTAGAAAATAACTGGCCATGGGTCGCGAAAGGTACCTTGGGCAGGTGGTTAGGGTGAGGGTGCAAAGTATGCTTTTGGTCATAGCTGGGGCAATCTCTAAACGGGCTGGCAAAAGAGACAGAGCCTGTAGGTACCCAAGTCTCCTTAGAGACGTAATTGCCATAAGAAAAACCATCTTGAGAGTCAGAAGTCTACCAAACGCTGAGTCTAGAGGTCTAAAAAGGGGGTCTTACCCTATGAAGAGGTCCTAGCAAGGATGCCTCTTAGGGGGCACCCCGCCCACCAAGGCGTGGCAAACCGCAGTGGAGGCCACATAGAACCTGGCAGTGGCAAGGCAAGTGTCCACTGGCAGTTCCTTCTACAGAAAATCCAGAACTGAAGCAAACTGGCAGTTAGCTGGTTCTGTAATATGAACTTGGGGGGGGGGGGGGGGACTGGGTGACTTGGGGAGAAGTAGAGGAGACATTGCGCTATCAACAGAGGTGAAGAGGTCCTCTTCTGCCCTGTAAAATCTACCCAGATCCGTTCCAAGTGGAGGGAGCCCTCGCACTTGAAATGGTCTTGATAACCTCAAGAGAAAGCCCTGTGAACCTCAGTTGGTACCCTTAGGGGCCAAGCATGAAAGGTTTCACAATTCAGGCCAGTGATGAGAAGAACCCTGTTTGGAATCACCCAAGGCAAGCCGTCGAGGAGAGGTATTCGAGAAACATATCCTGTTCGGCCAGCGCAGCGCCATTAGGAGGAGGCAAGACCCTTGCTGCGAACCTTGCCAAGACTCCCGGGAGCAGAAAAACCGGGGGACAAAAACGCATACAGACGCATTCAGGGTCATGTATGTGCCTTTAAGTCCAGACCCAAGGGGGCTGGGTGACTTTGGGAGAAGTAGAGGAGACATTGCGCTATCATAGAGGTCCTCTTCTCCCCTGTGAAATCTCACCCAGATTTGTTCACTACCTCAGAGTAAATCTGCTCCCACACACACGGGCATCCAGGGATGAAACTGTCCTGGGTGACAGGAGCTGCCCTGGGCCCCAAGGAGGATCCAACATACCAGAAATTCAGCTGACGTGAACGTGGATCCCCCAATGGTTTACGTAAGAGGCTACCGCTGTATTGCCCACCCGCACCAAGACATGGCAGCCTCAGGAGGAAGTATTTCAGGGCCAGAAATACGGCCATCAGCTTGAGACAGTTACTGTGACAACTGAACTGATGACCCTCCTATCCCTTTAAGCCGGATGACCACTTAAGGCCGCTATCCAGCCCGTCAGGGAGGTGTCTGTCGTTAGCAGCCTGCGATGACAAGATGCACCTAGAGTGGGACCCAAGATAAGAACCGGGGTCTGAACCACATAGAAAGGGAACGAAGCACGTGGCGCGTAACCCTTATTTGCCTTAGGGGACCGGCCCTCGGATAAAACCCCCTGGCTTCTAGCCACAGCTGAAGCGGTCTCAAGTGCAGAAGGTCCGAAGGGATCACCGCGGACACCAACGCTATGAGACCTAGTATTCAATGATACTGATGAGCAGTGCAACCTCGACCTAGCCTGACCTTGCTCAGGGTGTTCTGAATGGAAACGATTTGTGCGGGAGATGATTGTGCCTGCATCGTGACCGAATTCCATATAACCCCCAGATGAGTCATGACAATATCCCTGTGCTGAACTGCCAGTTCTTGGAACTGCGCTAGGATCGGCCAGTCGTCTATATAATTCAGAATGCAGATGCCCTGGAGTCGCATCCATGCATTTCCTGAATGTGCAGGTTAATAGGGCTAGGCCAAATGGAAGAACCCGATTCTGGAAGGCTTCGCCCTTGAAAGCGAACCTCAGGAACTTCCTTTGCTCTGGCTCTATATGAAGATATGCATCCATGAGATCGATGGTGACCAGCCAAACGTGATGTTGGTCTTGTGACATGATCGTCTTGATAGTCAGAATCTAGGACTTGAACACCGAGTGGTTCAAGCCTCGAAGATACTGAATTGGACGCAACACTCCACCCTTCTTGGGAACCAGGAAGTATCTGCTGTAATAGCCTGACTCTTTCTCTGGAAGGGGAACATGTTCTACGGCCCCTTTGACCAAAAGATTTTGCAGTTCTTTCCACAGTAGATGTGCCTGTCCCGGTTTCATGGTAGTGGGAACCACGCCGTTGAAACAGGGAGGATGGCGAGCAAATTGAATTCTGTAGCCTCTTTCTACTGTTTCTAGAACCCACATAGAAATATCTGGCAGGTTCTCTGAGATGGGTATTATTTCTGACACTTCCTGTTGAGGGGATGTCGAGTGTTCCGTGTCCTGGATCAAGGCAGGAAGCAATGGTACATCCAACTCTTTGTTGGAAGCCTCTATCACCCGAAACACCAAAGGTGGCGGGAGTGAAGAGGTTTTGTGAGGGTATCGGGAGGGCCGAAGTGGATGATACACGCGCCCCATCCCGAGGGGAACTACCCCCACAAGGCTGGGTACAAGACCGTCAGGGTTTCTTTTCCTTACAAATCACACTCCTGAGGTCTTGCATTGGGGGCTGCTGAGGGTGACGAACTGGACCCCAGTCTTTACGAGGGGGAGCACGATTCGCCACGTTTTGTTTTAGAGCCTCCCGTCTAGAAGAATCGGGGTGGGGCTGGGTGGCTGACGGCCCCTCCACCTGAGTGAGGTGCCCACACTCAGGTCCTTCAACAGATTTAGCCTAGTGCGCTTGTAACACTGCCATAGTGTGCAGGGCCACACCAGCCTGACTTGCTGCCTGATAAGCTTTCCCCACAAGCGTGGAGGTGGTCCACCCTTTTGGTCCAGGAACATCACCTGTGGTTGAACCTGGTCGAGATGCGGGAGGTCGACAAAGCCCACTTTCTCAATGCCCCCATCTCCCAGCTCAGCCTATTCTGCGACACCGTTGACAACTTCGGCCAGCAGTTGTTAGCGGTGAAGAAACAGAAGGAGGGCATCTCTCATATCATGCCTCGCTGCCATTCCAGCATAAGCCGTGCTCAGTCTGCTCACCGAGGGCGTCCCCCTGTGGCTTTCAAACATCAGGCAGCTCCGCCGGGAGAAGAACCCCCTTCAGGCTGCAGTACCCACATTCTCAATAAAAGAGCTATTTCCTCGTTCCTTGGGTCATTTGGCCCACAAAGACCGTTGTCATGGCAACCCGACACCCTGGACGTGGACCCCTCGCCTCCGGACTCACGACTGCTGTCCCCCAACCGGGCGGTTCTGATGAGTGCAGAGGATTCCTCCCCAGTCACTAACCCGCCCCCTTCTGGGTATGCTGAGCAAGGTAAGTGCTTCAAGTATTTTCTCAGCATCAAAGCCTCAGAATGCTGTTTTGCCTCCCATAACAACACTACCTGCTCCGCTCCGCCCCGCCTGGTAGGCGCGAAAACGATCATCCACTTAGTGCCCCTCGCATGGACCTTGGACGCGTGGCTTTCACTTTGCAACCCATCACGTTGGTTGGCCAGGACCATCCGACTCGGCTATGCAATCAATTTTACCAGACCCCCACCCCGTTTCGTCCTAAATACTTCCTGCCATAGTTATGCTACTGTTCTTTTACATTAACGTCTTTTTGGGGGGTAATCCGGACTCGAGTCGAGTTTCGAGCTCCAGTATATGGCAGCATGCCAAATACGTTAACTGCTTCAACACAACATTACATTAACATACAATCTACTGAAATTGAGTTAATTAACAGAGGTTCGAGAAGAGCAATTAATCTGACAAATCTCATCCCATATACATACAAACTACTGAACAATAGTTGGGAAGGACTTGGGTTGGATAGTGATTAAAAATCTGGGTTAGCAACCAAAATGGTGTATGTTCAAACCCAAAAAGAGCGATACAAGGCCTGTCACAATTGAACACTTAAGCAAAGCTCTTAACCTCTGCTTACTCCAGACTGTACGTTCAGCTACTGTAAATGACAAAATTATACATGTGAATATGTTTAATTGATGGAGATTCCGAACCATCAGAGAGCAACTCTATACCAGAATGGTTTCAACCAAGTTCAGGAATTAATGTAACATACATTCAATGACTGAAAGACTTATTAGACAAGCCTTTCCATTTTCTATTCAACCTCTTAAGTATTATAATCACTATAGAGTAATTCACAGAAAACCACATCGATTAGATTTCATTACATGTCAGAACATTTGCTGGAGAAGACATTGTTTGTAGTGGTAAGCCTGAGTGTGATTATTGCTGGTGAAGGTGCAATTTATTACTTGTGTGCATTGAAAGGTAACCAACCCATTGAGATGCTGCACCAACAAAGGCTTGACCTGAAAGGATGTTCCTCTCACCCAGGTGGACAAATAACACTGGTGTCTGGGCAACACAAATGGGCTTGGAAAATAGCTCAAAGTGCCCATGTTAAAAGACACATTCAAACCTCTTGCATTACCATCCTTTTTGGCTGTCGGGCAGCAACTGAAAATGTCATGGTCTCCATTAGCAATGCAGTTTTACAGGGGCATGACAAAAGAAATTCAATCTTAATAGCTTGTTGTGCAATGGAGCAACATTTTCTATTTTCTCAATTTTATCCATTATGAAATATCTATACAGAGCTTTTGGTAATCTACCATGCAACATATAGACAGATAAAGGATTGCAGCATTGCAAGGCTTTGATCATTTGTAGATGTTCTTTGTCCAGCTACTTCTGTGCAGTAGTGCAAATCTAAACACAACCAGAAAACATTTCCAACATGTCAAAAATGCTAATAACTGAGGCTCAAATGGACAGTTCCATCCCCAAAAAGGAAATAATTTCACCACACTCACCCTCTTGTTGTTTCAAACCTGTAAGACTTTTTTTTCCTCACAAAAGGGCATGCTAGGCAGAATGATAGCCTCAATCAACATTCAGCTTAATTTCATCTTGTTTCCAAACAATGAACGTGTCTGTCACTGTACCTAACATCATCTTTTGTGTTCCTTGGATGAAAGAAAGTCATATGTATTTGGAGCAACAAGAGGGTGAGTAAATGGCACAATTTTAATTTCTAGGTTAACTATTCCTTTAATATACCAATTCATGACAAGTCCATTATAACCAGTGAGTATACAGTATATGACATAAACATTGCAAACTCATCTATGCAACTTCTAATTATTGCAATGTTTTGGTTACGTAAGTAAAGCACTGAAGCATTTATCTATTTATATTTAAACTCTTGGCAAACACTTTTGATCACACAACTTACAATAAAGATATGTAAAGAACTATCCAAACAAATACATATAATTTTAACTAAGACAAGCATTTAAAAGTCAAAGTAAAAATTCTTAAAATAACAGCAGCACATCCAACCTTAACCAGGGACGCATCCCAAAAATCAAAGAGGCAGATGTGTAACATTTTAATTGGCCTAATTGGCTTGGTACAAAATGCCACACTTTTAATTAGGTTGATGTATCCCAATATGCCACTCTGTTGTCAATAGCAGTTATAGAGAGTCATCCATTACAATACAGTCAAACAAGTGCATTTAAAATGGTTCACCATGCTTGATCAGACAACTGGACAGAAATGTAGGGACCCAGAAATATTTTTTGTTGCTCAGAGGTTCCTCTTTCTTGGAAATTTCTTAGGAGAAATAAAGATAGACACAATAAAGTCACAATTGTTGACATGAATCGAGAGCTATAAAATTAATGTGGATATTATAACTCAGATAATTGGGTTTTGGAATATTTTTTCAATTTATATTGACATCTCTGATTTTTGTTTGCAGACTTTCTTTTTGAGACCTCTTCATCATTGATATCTCAATCTGCAGTCTACTGCAGATTGATATCTACTATATCTACTGCAGTCTTGTGATAAAAATGTTTAGGGGACTTAATTTGCACTCCATCACATCTAATTACTGTTTAAGAGAAACATTTCAGATATTATAAATATCCCTTTTGTGATTTTCCTTTCCTCTGATGAGTTTGTGTGCACATTTAAAGCCAGAGAAGTTACTTCAGAAGTCACCACTTCACAAAAATAAAAAATTAGGAATATATTTTGGCATAATTTCAAAAAAATTTTTATAAAAGAATTCTGCAAATTGCTTTTCAGTATCTAAGAATAGATAGCAGTTTGTTATTTTACAAAGCATAATGGAATATTAAAATTGCTGTGATGAGTCATTAGGTCTTTTAATAGTTCTTTATCTTGGTAACAGTTTTTTCTGCTTCGGTAAACCCATCTAAACACTTTCTGTGGACACCCTGCTTAATGACTCTTTTGGAACAATGCAACATCGCCATCAGTTGACTATACCTTGCTTACCTTGCAATTGGCCAAAGTGCCCAAAACTGCCAGGGAAATGAACGCTATTTGGTTGGTAGTGGCCTGACACAGAATGATAGCAGGGTCTCACTCGTCAGGTGAAATTTGCGTATCAATCACAGTTGAATGTGTGCTGAGAGCTGGCAGCTGCATGGTGGGGAGGGACAGAAAATGCCACTTCTCTGTTGTGCTTTTTTCTGAGGTCTTGCCTGTGAGGGAGTGATGTGTTAAACAGCAGTGCACAAACACCTCCAAGCCCCCATGTGATAAAAAGTATTGATGTTTGTGAGCAAGACATTTAACTTGATCCTGCAGTGCTTGAGAGAAATAATTTAGCTTCACTGAGCTGTCAAGCGCCTGTGAAGGAAATGTTTTCCAAACCAATTTTTCTCCTCTCTATCTATAAACTATTGGGAAATTGTTATTGTTTACGGAGGATGCAGTTAAACTCTCACGAATCTTGTGTAAATTCTGCATATATGGCAAAATTGTTATGGTCAGCTCAGCCCTGAAGTACTAAGGTTTATTCTTGCTGAAATGCATCCTGTGCAAAAACAATAATAAATTGGTTGGGAAAGGATCAATGTGCTAACAGGAATTTTAAAACTACATCAATATCCATTGACTTTGTACAAACAACACAGTAAATGGAAGACAGCTTTTAAGGCACTGCAAGTAATCTACACACTTAGAGGTTGTTCAGAGATAATGCATTTTTGTGTTAAAAAAAGTTAGACACTCCACAAGTACTAGAACAGAATCTAGGTGTCTTGATACGTGTTTTTAAAAGTTAAAGGTTCTTGTAAGACTGAAGTGTGTAACTTCTGCACTGCTAGCATCGGTAAACAGAATTACAAACGTTGTTTTCAAACCATTTTTCGAACCCTCCAGAGACTGTCATCCATCAAACAAACAGATTGTGCTGCCTCAAACTCACTCAATAGGTCGAGCAAATGTAGGTGTGTGGGACTGGACAAACAGCTTAAAACAAACAGCACTTTTATAGTGCAAAGAAACATAGTTTTTATGGTTTGAGGAAATCAACTTACGAATGGCTTCATGTTTGGTTTGGTTGCCAAGTCTGAATTTGAGTTCAATTCAGTGCTCCTCCCCCTCCAGTTCTCTTTTTGAATACAACTCAAATAAACACAAAAATGTGTTTTGTGTGATCAACCCCTTTAAACTGTTGGTTTTATTACTTGGTCTGAACCTAAATTCGATTCCACCATATTCCCCCTGCAGATCTCTTTTCAGATTGTTTTATTTATTCACGAACCATAGTACATTTGCATCATCAATGTGACTACTAGTGGAAGATGCCAGTGCGTTATTGAAGTATTTTTCCCATTGGATTTACCACCCAAATTTTACACACACAGAACAGCACTTGCATTTGTCTACCACAGAGGCTTTGCAAGAAATGTGAAGAATGAGAGCTGGTCTCTAGAGGCAATGTATTCGGAGAAAAGCAGCCATGAAAAATGCAGTATACTATAATAAGTGTGACGAGGAGCACGCTAAGATGCACATTTTACATCATCAATAACGGTTTACTTCTGTGTGTTAGGACTGATTGCGTTCATACCAATTGTGACCTATAATGCCCCAGAGGAAAATTATGGTGCTCATTCATAGCTCTGTGGACATAATTGCATTCTCAGTCATTTAAGGAATGACTTTGTCTAAGATGTTTCTATTAAAATACCTTAAGAGACATACAAGACACAAATAATACATGTGGACAGCATAGTTTAAATAGTTTGGTATTAGAAGAATTTGATGAGAAATGTTTGAATGCATATTGATATCTCTTAATTTGAGTGCAAACTTTGGTATCTTGGCAATTCTTAGAACAGATCTCATCTGAAACTCTAAAGGAGACAAGTGAGATTATTGGGATCTTTTTCTCAGAAGAAACAATACCACAAACCACCTTTTCAAGCATTCACACCAACCTTAAGAACAGTTCCCCGTCTGTCGCTCACTTTGACGTTGTGTCGCTGGTTCCTGGGGCCTGCACGCCACTCACAGCCACGCCCCCCCCCGGTCCTGTTTTTCCCGGAAGTGCATGATGAGCTGACGTCTTCGTGGAGGGCACAACTCTCAACTCGTCACCAAGCCATTCGCTCATCCGCTCGCTACACTCGATGGCGGAGCGGCCCATTGGTACACGGCGATTCCCCAGGTGGACAGGGCTGTTGCGCTCCACCTGTGCCCTGGGAACCCTACCACCTGGCGGAGTTGCCCTGTACTCCTCTCCAAGGCCTGTAAGACAACATCTTCACTCACCACTAAAGCCTACAGGGCCACCGGACATGCCGCTTCCACCCTGCATGCTATTGTCCTCCTGCAAGTCCACCAGGCCAAGGCACTGAAAGATCTACAGAAGGGTAGCCCTGATCCTGATGTGCTGCAGGACTGCGCTCAGTGACTGTCCCTGCCCTCAGAGCCACGAAGGTCACAGCGCAGTCACTCGGGCAGGCAATGGCCACACTCTTGGTCCAGGAACTTCATCTGTGGTTGAACTTGGTCGAGGTGCGTGAGACTGACAAAGTGCGCTTCCTCAACGCCCCTGTCTCCCAGTTCGGCCTCTTCAGCGACACTGTCAAGGACTTTGCCCAGCAGTTCTCCACGGTGAAGAAACAGACGGAGGCCATCTCGCACATCCTGCCCTGCCACAAACCTGCCATGCCCCGTCTGCCGTCAAACCTGAAGAAACGCCCTGTTCCTCCTCAACCCGGGCCCAGCTCTCAGCCAGTGCGTCGAACACCCTGCAGGAAGCAGACGCCCCCCGTCTCACAGACCCCCTCGAGGACCCAGAAGGCTCCCAGGCACTCCTGAGATGATCGACCCAAGGACCAAGACGTTAGCTCCGGAACTGGTAAGCAGACCACTCCGTCCCCCAGTGGAGGGCCGGGAGGAGAATCTTTTGTTGAATTTATTTAATTTGTCTAGACGGGGCTGCGGTACCCACATTCTCAGTAAAAGAGCTATTTCCTTTGTCTCTGAGTCACATGGCCTGCAAATGCCATTCTTACGGCACTCTGCCACCAGATCTCAACAGTCTCCTGGCCAGAGTTCACCAGCAAGGGTCTTGCCTCTTACTGATAGTGCCGCACTGGCCGAACAGGGTATGGTTCTCGGAGATAATGTCTCTCCTCAACGGCTCGCCTTGGGCGATTCCGAACAGGAGGGACCTTCTGTCTCAGGCACAGGGGACAATATTTCATCCCCGGCCCGATCTGTGGAACCTTCACGTTTGGCCCCTGAAGGGTACCAACTGAGGGACACAGGGCTGTCACCTGAGGTTATCGAGACCATTTTAAGTGCTAGGGCTCCCTCTATCAGAAGGATCTACGCCAATAAATGGGGTGTCTTTGAAAAATGGTGCAGTACACATAACGCAGATCCAGTTAACTGCCAGATTGCTTAAGTTCTGGACTTTTTGCAGGAAAAACTGTCAGCAGGCATATGGCCCACCACTCTCAGCGTTTATGTGGCAGCCATTTCGGCTTGCCACGCCCTGATGGGGTGCCTTTGGGGAGACATCCTCTACTCGCCTGTTTCATTCTTGGAGCCAGGCGACTGAGGCCTCCTGCTAGGACCAGGACCCCTTCTTGGGACTTAGCAATAGTCCTTGAGGGCCTGGTTGAGACCCCTTCAAACCTCTAGAGTCAGCGTCTGACAGACTTCTGACTCTCAACATGGTTTTTCTTATGGCTATTACCTCTCTAAAAGGGGACCTACAGGCTCTGTCTGTTTTGCCAGCCTGTTTAGAGTTTTCAGGAATGAACAAAGCAATTTTGCACCCTCATTCTGATTACCTTCCTTAGGTGCCTTTCTCAACCTTAAACCCGGTCACTCTTAAAGCCTTCTGCTCCCCGTCGTTCTCTACGCCAGAGCAGGAAATACTTCAAAGACTTTGTCCAGTCAGTGCCCTTCAGACCTATGTCCACCGCACTAGCCAGTGGCATAAGTCAGGGCAACTATTCGTTTGCCATGAGGGCTGCAACAGGGGGGCGGCCGCCACCAAGCAGACTATGTCGCATTGGGTGAGGGACGCTATTACCCTGGCCTACGTGGCGCGGGGTCAAGCTTTGCCTGTAGGCATTAGGGCTCACTCTACCAGAGGTAGATTTAATTTCATTTAAATTGGACCCCCAGTGTCGCCTCTTCGACCTAACGTTTCACAATTTGATTGACTGACCAAAAAAAAATTGTATTCCACCTATTGGCTGGAGTTTGTTTTATAGATTATCTTTTGTTGTGTAATTCTGTCTCTGTTTTTTATAGAAACTTGATCAAACCGACGGTAAAGTTGTCATGGGGGCTCTCGTAGGCGTACTGTACATGGACTGTTTGAGTTTAGAGGATGGACACAATTTGGTGCTGTCGTGCATGGGGTTTAATATGCACATTTTTCTTTTTTATGGTTGTTTGTTTCTGGGGGAAGTTCAGGGTTTGATTGTTGCACTAATGTTGGAATGTGGTCTTAACATTTTTGTTTTTGACACAATCTATTATTTCTCATATGTCAAAATGTCTAATGTTGATTGTCTCGCTCCACGTGGAATGTGAATGGGTTGGGGCCCATAAAAGAAAGGTTATTTCTCTCCTTTAGCGTAAGAAATATAGTATAGTGTTTTTTTCAATAAATGCATCTTTCTCCACAGGAAGCTTAAAAATTTGGGAAGAAACGGGGTGGAAATGTTTTCTTTAGTGCTGACTCAATTAAAAGCAGGGGAGTCCTTACACTGATAAGTAAGCATTTACAATACAAAAATGTCTCACGGATTAAAGATAAATCAGGAAGAGTCATTATTGTTGTATCAGAAATTCAGGGGTAAAGTCTTATTTTGACTGATATTTATGCAACTAACGTTGATGATCAGTGCTTTTTTTATAGACCTTGAAGGGATGTTGTAACCTGCTGGCACCCCTCATGACATAATATTGGGACTCAGTCCTTGATCATAGTGAAGCAAAGTGTGCAAGCCCCCTAGTGCAACACTTACATTTCACAGGATGTGTACAAATCTTGATCTTACAGATATTTGTAGACTTTTGAACCCATCTGGTAGGGACTATAATTTTTTTTCACCAGTCCATAAGATTTATTCTGGAATAGATTTGTTTTTAGTCTTTCATTTCATCTGTTGTTGATTGCTCAATTGGAAACATTTTAGTCTCAGATCACACCCTGGTGTGGACTGGTTTAGAGGTGCTGCTACATATGGAGAAAAGGAAATCATATAGTTTGTGCTTTAATGTATCCCTTTTTCACAATCCTGAAATCCAACAAATGTTAAAGGCTGAAATTATTGTTTATATGGAGACCAATTGTTCCTCAGTATCCTCCGTGTGTGTGGCTTGGGAAGCACTTAAGATGGATCTTATGGGCCAGATTATACAATATGCCTCATTCACCAAAAAAATCCAAAGCACGAGAACTCAAGGTGGGCTAGGCCTACCCAAGATGTTTTATCATTATATATTCTGTCTCAGACATTTGGCTCATTGGTCGCCTCCTCCTGTGAGAGCCCATCCCTGGTTTGGTATTGAAAAGGAAATTCTTGCCCTTATTTCGCCAATGCAAATACTTTCTATCAAACTATTCTGAGAAGTTTAATTACACCCTTTTATCTCACATTTGCACTTGGAATGGACAAAAGTGTCCATAGTGTTTAATTCAGACTTTTATTTAAATGTTGCCTTGAGCATATGGCTGAACCCCAAATTATATATTAATAAGTCCCCTTTCTGCTGGACAGAGTGGATTGTGAGGGAGGCTAACAGGCTTGGGGACCTCTATAAGAGTGGAATCTTGAGACCCTTTGAAAATTTGGTTCAACATTTTGGGAGTCCCAGATCTCAGTTCTTTAGGTATTTTTGGTGGTGTGTTAAGATCCAAGAATTTTGGTTGAAGGTTCAGAGTTTTATGTGTGACGTATTGGGCACTCAGATTTCATTTTGCCCCAGACTCTGTATTTTAGGTGATGGGGCGGTCATCAATATAGGTGATAAACACATAACAAACTGGGTCCTGGCCAGTGTCATGATCGGCAGACAGATTGTTTTAAAGATATGGAAGTTAGCTGGAGCGCCCTCATTTCAAGAGTGGTGCACGGAGATTGGGAGGGTGACGGCTTTCGAGGAATTCTCATCTAGAAGGCTGGGGAACTTGGATACATTTGATAGGAAATGAGGCAGCTATTTTGCATTCTTGGAGGTCTCTCAGGGAGGGGCAGTGGAGAGAGAAGTCGTTTTAAATGTATGTGATTATATATATATATATATATATATATATACACACACTACCGTTCAAAAGTTTGGGGTCACCCAAACAATTTTGTGTTTTCCTGAAAAGTCACACTTATTCACCACCATACGTTGTGAAATGAATAGAAAATAGAGTCAAGACATTGACAAGGTTAGAAATAATGATTTGTATTTGAAATAAGATTTTTTTTACATCAAACTTTGCTTTCGTCAAAGAATCCTCCTTTTGCATCAATTACAGCATTGCAGACCTTTGGCATTCTAGCTGTTAATTTGTTGAGGTAATCTGGAGAAATTGCACCCCACGCTTCCAGAAGCAGCTCCCACAAGTTGGATTGGTTGGATGGGCACTTCTTGCGTACCATACGGTCAAGCTGCTCCCACAACAGCTCAATGGGGTTCAGATCTGGTGACTGCGCTGGCCACTCCATTACCGATAGAATACCAGCTGCCTGCTTCTGCTCTAAATAGTTCTTGCACAATTTGGAGGTGTGTTTAGGGTCATTGTCCTGTTGTAGGATGAAATTGGCTCCAATCAAGCGCTGTCCACTGGGTATGGCATGGCGTTGCAAAATGGAGTGATAGCCTTCCTTATTCAGAATCCCTTTTACCCTGTACAAATCTCCCACCTTACCAGCACCAAAGCAACCCCAGACCATTATATTACCTCCACCATGCTTAACAGATGGCGTCAGGCATTCTTCCAGCATCTTTTCATTTGTTCTGCATCTCACAAACGTTCTTCTTTGTGATCCAAACACCTCAAACTTGGATTCATCTGTCCACAACACTTTTTTCCAGTCTTCCTCTGTCCAATGTCTGTGTTCTTTTGCCCATCTTAATCTTTTTCTTTTATTGGCCAGTCTCAGATATGGCTTTTTCTTTGCCACTCTGCCCTGAAGCCCAGAATCCCGCAGCCGCCTCTTCACTGTACATGTTGACACTGGTGTTTTGCGGGTACTATTTAATGAAGATGCCAGTTGGGGACCTGTGAGGCGTCTGTTTCTCAAACTAGAGACTCTAATGTACTTATCTTCTTGCTCAGTTGTGCAACGCGGCCTCCCACTTCTTTTTCTACTCTGGTTAGAGCCTGTTTGTGCTGTCCTCTGAAGGGAGTAGTACACACCGTTGTAGGAAATCTTCAATTTCTTAGCAATGTCTCGCATGGAATAGCCTTCATTTCTAAGGACAAGAATAGACTGTCGAGTTTCAGATGAAAGTTCTCTTTTTCTGGCCATTTTGAGCGTTTAATTGACCCCACAAATGTGATGCTCCAGAAACTCAATCTGCTCAAAGGAAGGTCAGTTTTGTAGCTTCTGTAACGACCTAAACTGTTTTCAGATGTGTGAACATGATTGCACAAGGGTTTTCTAATCATCAATTAGCCTTCTGAGCCAATGAGCAAACACATTGTACCATTAGAACACTGGAGTGATAGTTGCTGGAAATGGGCCTCTATACACCTATGTACATATTGCACCAAAAACCAGACATTTGCAGCTAGAATAGTCATTTACCACATTAGCAATGTATAGAGTGTATTTCTTCAAAGTTAAGACTAGTTTAAAGTTGTCTTCATTGAAAAGTACAGTGCTTTTCCTTCAAAAATAAGGACATTTCAATGTGACCCCAAACTTTTGAACGGTAGTGTATATATATATATATATATATATATATATATATATATATTTAATTTTTTTTTTTTGCGTGTGTGTACACATGTGTGACCACAGGGATATTTGTTGAGGGGTGGGGTTGGGGATTGGGAGGGGAAGGGGTAATAGTATGTGTTAAATGTTGCTTCTGTGAATATATGTTTTGCTTTTCTATGTTAACTATTTGAATCAATAAAAAATGTTAATCAGAAAAAAAAAGCTCTGGTGAGAAAACACCTATAGATTAGACAGTACTTCCAGAGATTGTAGAATAAAGTCTAATAATCCTAAATATCTATAATTTGCAGCATAAGTGGCCCTAAAATGTATCAGGTCTGGAAGTCAATATTGATTGTTGAGGAAGCTGTTGGTCCTTATGCCTGCAGTTTCTTTAAGTAGATGCCAAATCCCGATGGACATCGAGTAGACATCAGAGCCAGATTTGCTGCATTAGATGGATTGCATGGAGTGCATTGTCCCGACACACTCCGGTGCACACTGCATTCATTCAGGCAGTCAGGTTAAGAGCCAGATTCCAAGAGATAAATGTATTGTCTAATTGGCACTTGAAATGGTCACATTTCTCTCACAAGATGGAAACAAGAGCATGGCTTTAATTGAACTGAAGCATTTTAATGGACTGGGCAGCACATATAGGACTGGCAATTGATGGTCTTTGACCATGACAACTACATCTGTTTGACTGGCTACTGAAACATATGGCTCATCTCCAGGGATTTCCTTTTTACAGTAATGAACTGGCATGTTGCAGTATGATTCTGGAGAACAAAAGCCATGTACTTAATGGTTTTTAATTATTTATTAATCTCTTGTTTGGGATGACTGATTCGGGATGCCTTGCAGGAGGTTACACAACTTTAATATGAGGTCACAAAACTCCAGACATAATAATTATGTCAGAATATGCACAATGCTATGACATTTTTATTTTTTGCAAGTTTTAAATGGAGTATAACATGTTTCACAACAGGTCATGTTTATTTTCCAGAAGAATTTTATGTTAACTACCCAATACTGAATGAAATTGTGGACAGGGGTTCCACACAATGAATTATGTTTAGTTTCTTTGATTTAAAATTAAAATGTAGGCTCTGCTTAAATACATTGTATAGCGAAAACCTAAACTAACGGAGTTAAATTTAATCTGTTCAGATATCTCTTGAATCTTGCAACAAACACATTAACATTATATATATATATATATATATATATATACACACACACACACACACACACACAGGTGCTGGTCATATAATTAGAATATCATCAAAAAGTTGATTTATTTCAGTAATTCCATTCAAAAAGTGAAACTTGGATATTATATTCATTCGTTACACACAGACTGATATATTTTTAAATGTTTATTTCATTTAATTGTGATGATTAAAACTGACAACTAATGAAAATCCCAAATTCAGTATCTCCAAAAATTAGAATATTACTTAAGACCAATACAAAAAAAGGATTTTTAGAAATGTTGGCCAACTGAAAAGTATGAGCATGTACAGCACTCAATACTTAGTTGGGGCTCCTTTTGCCTGAATTACTGTAGCAATGCGGCGTGGCATGGAGTCGATCAGTCTGTGGCACTGCTCAGGTGTTATGAGAGTCCAGGTTGCTCTGATAGTGGCCTTCAGCTCTTCTGCATTGTTGGGTCTGGCGTATCGCATCTTCCTCTTCACAATACCCCATAGATTTTCTATAGGGTTAAGGTCAGGCGAGTTTGCTAGCCAATTAAGAACAGGGATACCATGGTCCTTAAACCAGGTACTGGTAGATTTGGCACTGTGTGCAGGTGCCAAGTCCTGTTGGAAAATGAAATCTGCATCTCCATAAAATTGGTCAGCAGCAGGAAGCATGAAGTGCTCTAAAACTTCCTGGTAGACGGCTGCGTTGACCTTGGACCTCAGAAAACACAGTGGACCAACACCAGCAGATGACATGGCACCCCAAACCATCACTGACTGTGGAAACTTTACACTGGACTTCAAGCAACGTGGATTCTGTGCCTCTCCTCTCTTCCTCCAGACTCTGGGACCTTGATTTCCAAAGGAAATGCAAAATGTACTTTCATCAGAGAACATAACTTTGGACCACTCAGCAGCAGTCCAGTCCTTTTTGTCTTTAGCCCAGGCGAGACGCTTCTGACGCTGTGTCTTGTTCAAGAGTGGCTTGATACAAGGAATGCGACAGCTGAAACCCATGTCTTGCATACGTCTGTGCGTGGTGGTTATTGAAGCACTGACTCCAGCTGCAGTCCACTCTTTGTGAATCTCCCCCACATTTTTTAATGGGTTTTGATTCACAATCCTCTCCAGGGTGCGGTTATCCCTATTGCTTGTACACTTTTTTTCTACCACATCTTTTTCTTCCCTTCGCCTCTCTATTAATGTGCTTGGACACAGAGCTCTGTGAACAGCCAGCCTCTTTAGCAATGAACTTTTGTGTCTTGCCCTCCTTGTGCAAGAGGTCAGTGGTGGACTTTTGGACAGCTGTCAAGTCAACAGTCTTCCCCATGATTGTGTAGCCTACATAACTAGACTGAGAGACCAATTTAAGGCCTTTGCAGGTGTTTTGAGTTAATTAGCTGATTAGAGTGTGGCAGCAGGTGTCTTCAATATTGAACCTTTTCACAATATTCTAATTTTCTGAGATACTGATTTTGGGGTTTTCATTAGTTGTCAGTTATAATCATCAAAATTAAAAGGAATGAGCACTTGAAATATATCAGTCTGTGTAGAATGAATGTATACATTATACAAGTTTCACTTTTTGAATGGAATTACTGAAATAAATCAACTTTTTGATGATATTCTAATTATATGACCAGCACCTGTATGTACGTATATATATATATATATATATATATATATATATATATATATATATACACACACACACACACACACACACACACTCACCTAAAGGATTATTAGGAACACCATACTAATACTGTGTTTGACCCCCTTTCACCTTCAGAACTGCCTTAATTCTGCATGGCATTGATTCAACAAGGTGCTGAAAGCATACTTTAGAAATGTTGGCCCATATTGATAGGATAGCATCTTGCAGTTGATGGAGATTTGTGGGATGCACATCCAGGGCACGAAGCTCCCGTTCCACCACATCCCAAAGATGCTCTATTGGGTTGAGATCTGGTGACTGTGGGGGCCATTTTAGTACAGTGAACTCATTGTCATGTTCAAGAAACCAATTTGAAATGATTCGAGCTTTGTGACATGGTGCATTATCCTGCTGGAAGTAGCCATCAGAGGATGGGTACATGGTGGCCATAAAGGGATGGACATGGTCAGAAACAATGCTCAGGTAGGCCCTGGCATTTAAACGATGCCCAATTGGCACTAAGTGGCCTAAAGTGTGCCAAGAAAACATCCCCCACACCATTACACCACCACCACCAGCCTGCACAGTGGTAACAAGGCATGATGGATCCATGTTCTCATTCTGTTTACGCCAAATTCTGACTCACCATCTGAATGTCTCAACAGAAATCGAGACTCATCAGACCAGGCAACATTTTTCCAGTCTTCAACTGTCCAATTTTGGTGAGCTCTTGCAAATTGTAGCCTCTTTTTCCTATGTGTTGTGGAGATGAGTGGTATCCGGTGGGGTCTTCTGCTGTTGTAGCCCATCCGCCTCAAGGTTGTGCGTGTTGTGGCTTCACAAATGCTTTGCTGCATACCTCGGTTGTAACGAGTGGTTATTTCAGTCAAAGTTGCTCTTCTATCAGCTTGAATCAGTCGGCCCATTCTCCTCTGACCTCTAGCATCAACAAGGCATTTTCGCCCACAGGACTGCCGCATACTGGATGTTTTTCCCTTTTCACACCGTTCTTTGTGAACCCTAGAAATGGTTGTGCGTGAAAATCCCAGTAACTGAGCAGATTGTGAATACTCAGACTGGCCCGTCTGGCACCAACAACCATGCCACGCTCAAAATTGCTTAAATCACCTTTCTTTCCCATTCTGACATTCAGTTTGGAGTTCAGGAGATTGTCTTGACCAGGACCACACCCCTAAATGCATTGAAGCAACTGTCATGTTGATTTAGATAATTGCATTAATGAGAAATTGAACAGGTGTTCCTAATAATCCTTTAGGTGAGTGTGTGTATATATATATATATAAAAATGGAAAAGGGATAAATTACATATGAACTTCTGTAAAATACTCTGTCTCAATTCCAGGAAGCTTTTTCTTTGCAAAGGGCAAATTATCTCTCCAAATTCATCTAAAAAAATTCTCACTGCCCTAAGATTCTGTTTTCTACTTTAAATTCTGTGTTAAATCCTACTAGTGCAGCTGGTCCAGATCCAAGTTTAGAGTCATGTGAGAAGTTTTGTTGCTTTTTTATAAATAAAATCACGCATTAAATCCAAGATTCCTTCGAAGTGATCTCAAAATTTCAAATATTCAAATATTAGTCCTTCCTGCTTTTCTAATTTTCACTCTATAACTCACTCTGAGCTGTTGGACATTATTTCCAGCATGAAATCAACCACCTGTTCTCTTGATGTTATCCCTACAAAGTTGCTCAAGGTGGTACTGGATTCTGTTGCACCTACTGTGCTCTCCATTATTAATGGATCCATAAAGAAAAGTATTGTTCCATCCTGCTTTAAACATGCTATGGTCCAGCCTTTACTCAAAAAACCTAATCTTGATCCTTCTGACCCCAACAACTATAGACCCATCTAAAAATTGCCATTTTTGTCTAAAGTATTTGAGAGGGTTGTTTTAAACCAGCTCCTTATTTACTTTCAAATGACATCCTGGATCCTTTTCAGTAAGGCTTCAGAGCTAAACAGTACTGAGTCAGCTTTTATGAGTAGTAAATGACCTTTTACTATCTGTAGATTCTGGTAACTGTGCCATTCTGGTATTGCTGGACTTAAGTGCAGCCTTTGATACTGTGGATCATCGTATCCTTCTAAATAGGTTAAATCTCGAGGTCGGTATCCGTAATGCTGCATTAGAGTGGTTTTTTCTTATCTCACTAATAGGAGTTTTTCGGTGGAAATCGGTAACTTTTCATCGAGTATAGCTCCCATTACCTGTGGGGTGCACCAGGGCTCTATTCTGGGTCCAACATTATTTTCTTTATACATGCTCCCTCTCCGTTATATTTTGAGTATCATAAGGTATCCTATCATATCTATGCTGATGATACCCAGCTTTATTTTCCTCTTAAAATGGGTTCGGATTCAGTCTCCACCTTGTTAGCATGTTTAAAGGACATTAAAGGCTGGATGGATGATAATTTCCTCCAGTTGAACCACAAAAAGACTGAAGTCATTTTGTTTGAACCCCACAGCAATTAGAAAAATTTAGCCCTTCCCTGGGTCCCTTTCAAAAAAATACCCATGACCATGTTAGAAACCTGGGGGTTATTTTTAATCCTGAATTAAAATTTGATAAGCAAATAAACACATTAAATTCTGTAGTTAGAGACAGTTTTTTTCAGCTAAAGGGGCTTCGTAAGCTTAAAAGTTTTCTTACTTTCAATGATTTGGAGACCGTCATTCACGCATTTATCTCAACGAGGCTTGACTACTGTAATGCTCTGTATGCCGGAATAAACCAGTTCTCACTCTCGCGTCCACAGCTGGTACAGAATGCCGCAGCCCGATTTTTGACTGGGACAAAAAAGAGGGAGCATATTATGCCTGTGTTAGCATCACTGCATTGGTTACCTGTTCAATTCAGAGTTGATTTTAAGATTTTAGTATTTGTATTTAAAGCACTGCATGGACTTGCTCCTGCTTATATTTCAGATCTTCTTTGTCTCTACTCTTCTCAGAGAATGCTAAGATCCTCCTCTCAGCTGCTATTGACTGTTCCAAAGTCACACTTAAAAACCAAAGGTGATAGGGCCTTTTCAGTTTGGGCTCCAAAGCTTTGGAACACCCCACCTCTTTTTATTAGATCATCCACTACTCCTATCTATATTTAAATAATCTCTTAAAACATACTTTTTTTCTCAGGCTTATTCGTAACTTGTTTTCACCATTAGTACAATTATTATTTAATATTAAGTATTACTATTTTTTCTCTCCTGTCTGGTGACACATTGTTTTATGTTGATTTTTTTTTTCTTATTTAATTTAATGGTTTTTATTGTAGGGGGGATGTCTTATTTTATGACTGTTGTACAGCACCTTGGTTAGCACTCATGGTGCTTTTAAGGTGCTATATAAATAAACTTGACCTTGACCGTGTATAACAATATGGTGCTGCTGAGAATTTACAGGTCTCCAATGAGTAATTTCTCATTATACTGAACTCGTGATCCTTCAGTATTTGCTTCTTGAGAAAAGCATTACACATTGATTTGTCAGTAGTAATTTACCCAACTTCGACCTAACCATTAGCTCCACTGATCTCCACAATGATAACCTCTCAAAACTCAAACATGACAGAAACTCCTCTATATCCCAACATAGCAGAAGATTAAACACTAACAAGTCACCTACTTGAAAACAAAATCTAACAAGTGTCCTACATATCACTTTTTGATGACTGTGTTGAATATAACTTGGACCTTTTCATAATTTCATTATGTTCTAGTATGGTTTAGTATTTTTAATAGAGCTGATTTCCCTTTTTCCAGTGAAGTATGCTGCAGACTATGTTTCAGTAATAGAGAACTTATGCAATATTGATCAGAAACTGTTCCCAATTTCTTGATATATTTTGCCCATTTTAAAATAATTACCTTATCTTGCTTGTCTACAACAGCTGGTTAGACTTTCCACTATTATAAGAATCCCCAATAAAAAACACATTAAGGGAAATCTCCAAATTTAAGACGAACAGAGCTTAGCAGAAGGCCATCTGGGAGGATTGTCCTTGATCTCATGGTCCTTTTTTTTCCAAATACTGTTATTCCTAAACACCAAAATAAGTAATGATAATTGTAATATGTGGAAAAAGTCCATCAAATTATATGGAGTTCCTGGATGTGTAGCACCTGCACTCTGCATATCCTTCTAAAGGATATTTTAAACAATATCGCCGACCATTTCATTCTGATCTCTGAACAGTTTGAGCAGCATATTTCATGGATTGTTTTTGCACCTGTCATAATGTAATGCAGGCTTTGTAAAAATACTGTATTGAAGGTTGGAGAAGTTTAAAGCTAAATTTGACACAACAGGAATCCAGCATCATAGCCGAGAGCATCAAACCACGGCCGCTCATTTCACATGCAAAAGGGATTTCTTAAAGGGATTGTTCACCCAAAAAATTCAATTCTCTCATAATTTACTCAGCTCATGCTATCTCAGTTGTGTGTAATTTTATTTATTCTGCTGAACACAAACAAATATATTTAGAAGAGTGTTTAAGCTCTGTAGGTTCATACAATGAAAGTGAATGGTGAGCAGAACTTATAAGCACAAAAAAAAAAATAATCACAAAGGCCTCATAAAAGTAATCCATACAACTACAGTGGTTCCCCGTCTGTCGCTCACTTCGACGTTGTGTCGAAGAAGCAACACTAGGGGTCTCTCGAGCGCCAAATATGCCTCTGGTCTATGAAAAAAGGCCAATGAGAAGTTGGCAGACAGTATTTGCATACCCCGCCCCTGACACATGTGTATAAAAGCGGGGAAATAAGTCAAATTCATTCAGAAATTTTCTTCGGAGCCAATGGTAGTGTATGCTGCCAGCTGCGAGTCAGACACCAGTTCCTGCTTCTGTTCCTCTGACGCTCTGCTTCCTGCACTTCAGCGGCTTTCTCCTTCTCTGCACGGCAGTGCAGCTTGCCCCTGGGCGCTTCGACGCCGCATAGAGCTAAACGAGTTATATTTAAAATAGTGATTTTCTCTATAAAACAGTAATTTCCTCTGAAAGAGCTTTACACAGCAGCGTTGAATGTCCTTTTCAGGACGCGTCTTTTCAAAGATGCCATTCCGCCCGTGTGTAGAGTGCTCTTCGCTTCAGACGGCCACAGGCATTGTCTCGTGCGTCTGGGCAGCGATCACACTGAGGCAGCGTTTGTGGATGGTTCATGCTCTCACTGTGAGGGCATGACCATGGCAACGTTGCGGTCGCGGCTTGCTTTCAATAGAATGCCCCCTCGGACCTCCTGCCCCCCAGGAGGAGGCAGACCCAGCCCCTTCATTGGTGTGTCCGGTACGTGCTTTGCATACCTATTTGGACCGCACACAGAGCTTTAGGTGCTCTGAGCAGCTATTTGTCTGCTTTGGGGGACAGCGGAAAGGGAACGCTGTCTCCAAACAGAGGCTCTCCCACTGGGTGGTGGATGCCATTTCACTGGCCTATCGTACCCAGGGCGTGCCCATACCCCCCCTTGTGGGTCCGAGCGCACTCAACAAGGAGTATTGCATCATCATGGGCACTGGCTAGAGGCACTTCCCTAGCAGACATATGTAGAGCAGCGGGTTGGGCAACACTTAATACCTTTGCAAGATTTTACAATCTCAGGGTTGAGTCAGTTTCATCCCGTGTTTTCTCAGGTCCGAGCCGGTAGAACTCAGTAACACGCTGACAGACTGATCTGGCCGGGTGAATCGCTTGCACCTGTCGGCCTTTCCCTCGGCCGAGGTAAAACTGCGCGCTTTCTCTCCCAGGAGATCCCACCCACCCGGGTCCCTGGTTGATTCTCCCTAGCCCTGTGGGTCCACAACTCAGCAGAGGAATTTGCCAACCATTTGCCATTTCAGAAAAATCCTGAATGAATTTGACGTATTTCCCCGCTTTTATACCTGTATGTCTGGGGCGGGGTATGCAAATACTGTTTGCCAACTTCTCATTGGCCTTTTTTCATAGACCAGAGGCATATTCAGCGATCAAGAGAGACCCCTACTGTAGCTTCTTTGACACGACGTCTCGTTCCCTCCATCAGGGAACGGAGGTTACATATGTAACCGAGAAGCAATGTAGTCTTCTGAAGCAATGTATTCAATTTGGATGAGCAACAGATCAATATTTAAATCTTTTTTTTTATATGGGGATTTATAGTAAAAAATGACAAAATACATAGATTTAACTGGATTTATTTTATGATGCCTTTATGTGATTTTTGAAGCTTGGAAGGTCTGGTCACCATTCCCTTGCACTGTATGAACATACAGAGCTGAAATATTGTGTTTAGTGGAAGAACATTTGGGATAACATGACAGTGAGTAAATTATCAGAGAAATTTATTTTTGGGGTGAACTATCCCTTTAAGAAATCCCTTTCGCATGTGAAATGAGCAGCAGTGGCCAATCACCTTTTCAATCAGCTTGAGAATGCACATGTATATTAGCTGGGCCAGCCTAAAAAAAAATATTAGGATGATCTAAACTAAAGAAACCATGTTTATGATACCATTGTAATTTGAAATACGTTCTTTGATTTTAATCTTGACCAACTGTTTTGAATATTTTGGTCTTACTCCATACAGTTAGATAGAAGCTGTGTTTTTATGCCATTTGTACTTCATAGAAAATAGCTGCCTGGAAGTGTTCCCAACATGACTGCTGAGTGGATTGATTCCTTTGAAAGGGACATTGGTTAAATAGAGCTAAGGGTACCACACTCTCATTGGTGAAAGCATTATCAAATTAGCCCATATTTTTTAATAAACAAACATGCAAGCAGTGGGGACTGTGTAGAACAGTTGTGAAAGATAGATGTTGCTGTTTAATGGAAATCTGCAGAGCTTTCTACTGAGTTCTGTGTGCACAGATCCATCGAGGCCAGAAACCATTAAAAAAAGGTGATGAAAAGTAAATTATGACTATTTTAGCAGTATAAGTGGACCTCATAAGGGAAAATGATATTGTGTAATGTAATATATATATATATATATATATATATATATATATATATATATATATATATATATACATATACATACATATATACACACACACACACACACACACACAATATACAAAAAAAAAAAAAAAACCCAACAAAAAAAAAGAAAGAGAGATAAAAATAGAAAGAGTTGGAGAGAGATGAATGGATCATTTGGGGTGGGTGGGCCGGTGGGCCCACCCAATGTGTTATATTCTGTACCAATGTGTTATATTCTGTTAAAGGCACTGCCCTATTCAGGTTGATTCATGCAGTAGCTTCTAAGAGACTCGTCTGGTCCCCGTGCAATTACTATTCCAAAATACGTCAGAGGATCTGCCTGCCACAAGTGACTACCACTCGGACTCATAGACACCTGTGTCTTCTGGGCAGCTGTGGCAGTTGTCTCAGTTCTCTGGATTGATATAATGGGTGAGAGAGATGGTAAGAGCAGGGTTAACGATAACTGGGTCACACTGGGCCTGTGCTTGATTTCACCTTCTGTATGGTCACACTGGGCCTGTGCTTGATTTCACCTTCTGTCTTACAGGAAAAACATTCACCTGCAGTACAGTCTGGGCTCAATAAATATTACCCTTAGGGCAGATCAGTTAATCAAACACTTGCATGATTATTTATTCATTTATTCGACTCCCCGATATTTATTTGGTGAACTTTTGGGACTGTTAGCAGCTTGGAAAAACTAAAGTATAAAGTAAAAAAAAAAAAGTATAAAACTAAAGTATAGGTATAAAGTATAATTAAAAAATGTGGGTCCCTGCACTATAGGTTCATCAATAGATGTAATTGTCTTATCTCTTTGCTTGTTCATTTTGCCTCACCTGGGTAAATTACAAAGATTTTCATTATAATTTTCCTCTAAAGATAAAAATATCAGCTTTGTTTGTATTAATTGTCTCTGTGTAGATGTTTTTGGCAGGAATGCTGAAATAATTAGCTAATTTTCTATGTAATGGACTGCAAAAACCCATTCATTTCTAAATTATCTTGGCAGTTATTCTGGGAAACATGCCTTTTTTAAATTGTTCTCATTGACAAATGTTTCTTTTTAAATCCAATGTCTTTGAGTAACCACTTTGTTCAACAATGTTTAATTTTTGTATTTTTTAACTACATCACCCTAAGGCCAGACCAGCAAATCAAACAATAATCAGACCATTGCAGAAAAAAAGAGCTTGTAAAAAGATACCATAACAAAGCGGGATATATTTTGTTGTTTATTTTATCCTGAAAGGAAAATTATGTTGTTATTTACTTTCTTCTGTGGAACACAAAAGCAGATGTTAGGCAGAATGTTTGACTCAGTCACCATTCACTTTAATTGTATGTGGAAAAATAATGCAATGAATGTGAAAGGTGACTGAGGCTAATATTCTGACAAACATCCCCTGCCATGGAAGAAAGTCAGACATACGGGGTTGGAACAATATGAGGGTGAACATTGTAATTTTGGGTGAACTATCCCTTTAACCAAACATATATTTATTTTCTGCATAATTAAATATATATATATATATATATAAAATCATCACATAATTCAAATTCAAGCTTTAGTGTTAAAATCTGTGCATCTAATTCATGTGTTACTGATCAGATCCATTTCTTACAGTGTGACTCATTTGTCCTGCAGACCCTCGCAAGCACTTATGTAAGAGAGCTTTATTTCAAGTCATATTTCAGCAGGCACTGTAACCTAACGTCCTATTATGTCAATGGTCAGTATATGATGTATTGGCTCAAGTTAAGTGCATAGCTAACTTTACATTTGCCCTCCATTTAACATTGCTCTTTATATTTTCAATTTTCCTCCTCTTCATCTGGCACCCGGTGTTTGCATTCTTGATAGGCCTGTAAAATATACTAATTGAACAAGAGAAATGTTCCCAGCATGTTAAGGGCTCGCTTTGCATAGCTTTGCCTTTCATTAGGGATTATTTTGAATACTGTATATTAAGGGATATCTTAACCAATTAGTTTTTAATGATTTTTTTTTTTTTTTTTTTATAAATAATCTTGATAATCTGTTTCTCCACATATATTACATGCAGTACTGAGATTAGATGCATTACTCAAAGTGTGTTCACAGAGTCAAACGCCAGGGTGATGTATATAAATAAATTGCTGCAGCTATGACCTGGGAGTTCAAGATGGAAGATATTCCAACACATTTCCTTGAGGTTATTTAATTAAATCAACACTAACATGTAAAAACATTGTATTAGACTAATCATGAATTCTTCAGGGTAGTGTTGTAAAAAGTACCGGTACTTTGATACCAAGTCAATACTAAAATAAAAAAGATGTAACGATACTTGTGGGGTTAGGAACATTCGGAATCAATCACCATGCACTACATGGACTGATTTAACCATTGTGCACCTTCTCACACAGCGTCTCCCACTGAGTGCGCCTTCCCGAGAATGTTGAATGGAGAGAATACGATGGAGGATGCAGCGACAAATTCTATGAAAGTTCCAACTGTCGTGACATCATGTAATATGGAATCGACCTCCACAGTTGAAGTCCCCATGAAATGCCTAGATGAGCTTAGTTTTCTTTGGTCTGTTGATGTACTGTATGTACATGTGAAACATAACGTTGGTCTGGACATGTTCATCATGGCTTGTGCCTTTTTAAAAAATTGCAAATAGGTTTTTGTAACGAGATTTAGCTTCTTCAGAGTGGAGGAAGGACGCGGAAACGGGGTGGAACACAAAGGTAAGGCTTTTTAATTTCTTCAAAGTAAAGTTACAGAACTGAACGTAAACTATTTATAATGAACATAGACTTTTGAAAACATAAACTCTTGTGGTCTTCAGCTGTCAACACAGACTGGCGCTCTCTCTCTCTGTGGACTGGAGGCACTGGTGCTCTTTTATGCCGCTCTCCCCATACTCACTGAAATTAGAGACAGGTGTTAGACATAATTTAGCTCAGGTGCAAGCGCCCTTACCGCTTTCTCCCTTCGGACGGGCACTTGGCCACGCCCCCGCTGCCACATACCCTCACCGCCCGACTCAGGCCGGGGCGTCATCCGGCCTGCCTACCACTCCCCCCCCATTTCTGGAGAGGAAGTCGGCGACAGCCATCTGCACCCCCGGTCTGTGGACCACCTCGAACTTAAAAGGCTGGAGAGCCAGATACCAACGGGTGATCTGGGCGTTAGTATCCTTCATGCGGTGGATCCACTGCAGTGGGGCGTGATCCGAGCAGAGAGTGAAGGCCCGCCCCAGCAGGTAGTAGCGGAGTGTGAGGACCGCCCACTTGATGGCCAGACACTCCTTCTCTACAGTGCTGTACTTTGTTTCCCTTAAGGAGAGCTTCCGACTGATGTACAGCACCGGGCGCTCCTCCCCCTCCACCACCTGCGAGAGTACGGCCCCCAGCCCTCTGTCTGAAGCGTCCGTCTGTAATACGAAAGGGAGAGAGAAGTTAGGTGAATACAAGAGCGGCCCTCCACAGAGTGCGGCTTTAACTCGTGTAAACGCCTGTTGGCACTGTTCCGACCATTGGACCGGATCTGGAGCCCCCTTTTTAGTGAGGTCAGTCAGCGGGCTGGTGACATCCGAATAATTAGGCACAAATCTTCTATAATAGCCAGCCAGCCCCAGGAACTGCCTCACCCCCTTTTTGGTCTTAGGTCTAGGGCAAGTCGCAATTGCCGCGGTCTTATCAATTTGGGAACGCACCTGGCCATGACCCAAGTGGAACCCCAGATACCGTACCTCCACACGCCCAATTGCGCACTTCTTGGGGTTTGCTGTGAGTCCCGCCCGCGACTTCAAGACCACCCTCAAATGTTGTTTATGCCGCTGCCAATCATTACTATAGATAATGATGTCATCTAAATAGGCAGCGGCGTAAGCGGAGTGCGGGCGAAGGACACGGTCCATCAGACGCTGGAACGTGGCTGGGGCTCCGAACAAACCGAACGGAAGTGTCACAAATTGGTGTAATCCGAACGGCGTGGTGAAGGCTGTTTTTTCACGGGAAATTGGTGTCAAGGGGATCTGCCAATAACCCTTTGTTAAGTCCAGGGTCGAATAAAAGCGAGCCGTACCTAACCGATCGAGCAGTTCATCAACCCGGGGCATTGGGTACGCGTCAAATTTAGACACTGCATTGACTTTTCTGTAGTCCACACAGAACCGCACAGACCCGTCACTCTTGGGGACAAGAACGACCGGGCTGGACCAGTCGCTGTGGGACTCTTCTATTACCCCCATATCGAGCATCGCATCCAATTCGTCCCGAACAACTTTTTTCTTATGCTCGGGGAGGCGATAAGGGCGGCTACGAACCACCACCCCCGGCTCGGTCTCGATGTGGTGCTCGATGAGGTTCGTACGACCCGGTAGAGGAGAAAACACGTCCGCAAACTCTCTTTGCAACCTGGCAACCTCTGATCGTTGGCACGGGGATAGGTGCTCTCCACAAGTGACCGGGGCATTGTGATCAGGCTTTGGGTTAACCTCCGGTCCGAGCTCCGCCCTCTCTGGAATTACCGTAGCCAGCGACACAGGGACCGCCTCCCTCCATAATTTAAGGAGATTGAGGTGGTATATTTGACGTGCATCCCCTCTATCGGTTCGCTTAACCTCATAATCGAGATCCTCCACTCGTCGTGGGACCTCGAAGGGCCCTTGCCACTTTGTGAGTAATTTGGAGCTCGATGTGGGAAGCAATACAAGAACTTTATCTCCCGGTGCAAATTCCCTTAGCTGCGTTCCCCTGTCGTACAGTCGGCGTTGGCGTTCTTGGGCCCTGAGCAAATTCTCCTATGTTAATTTCCCCAAAGTGTGGAGTTTTGCTCTGAGATCAAGGACGTACTGAATTTCATTCTTACTATTCGAAGGTCCCTCCTCCCAGTCTTCACGTATGATATCCAAGACACTGCGTGGGCGTCGACCATACAGTAGCTCAAACAGAGAGAAGCCGGTTGAGGCTTGCGGGACCTCTCGCACTGCAAACAACAGGGGATCGAGCCATCTGTCCCAATTTTTAGCATCCTCGTGTACGAACTTACGAATCATGTTCTTGAGGGTTTTGTTAAAACGTTCCACTAGGCCATCTGTCTGCGGATGATACACGCTAGTGCGAATCGATTTAATGCCCAACAGATCGTAAAGTTCGCAAAGTGTGCGTGACATAAATGTGGTGCCCTGGTCGGTGAGGATTTCTTTTGGAATCCCCACCCGGGAGATTATTTTGAAGAGTGCCCCAGCAACACTATGTGCTGAGATGTTGCTTAGAGGCACTGCTTCCGGATATCGTGTTGCGTAATCCACTAGGACTAACACAAAGATGTCCGCGTGCTGTCCGCTCTAATGGCCCGACGAGGTCCATTCCAATTCTTTCAAAGGGAACCTCGATTAACGGAAGAGGGCGCAATGGCGCTTTTGGGGCGGCCGGTGGGTTTACCAGCTGGCATTCGCGGCACGCCGCACACCACCTTCGGACGTCACCGCTAATGCCCGGCCAATAAAAACGGGCTATTAGACGGAGAAGTGTTTTTCTTTCTCCTAGGTGACCTGCCATGGGATTATAATGAGCCGCTTGGAATAACATTTCCCGGCGGCTCCGTGGAATCAATAACTGAGTAATATTTTCCTTTGACTGAGTGTCCTGCGTCACTCTATATAACCAGTCATTTATAATCGCAAAATAGGGATATGCGAGAGCGATGTCCGGCTGAAGATGCTGACCATCAATCGTCTTCACCTGGTCGAAGGCGTGCTTAAGGGATTCATCCCGCGACTGCTCCAAAGGGAAATTTATAATCGCAGTCAATTTTAGTCAGGGAATTCCCTGCGGAGAGGAGGGGCGGAAGGCCCGCCCCTTCCCTCGTCATCCCGATCTGGAACGGTCGAGGACGGCCCCGGCTCCGCCTCCCCTGCCAAAGCGTCGCACATCGCACATCTCCCTATTTTAGTGCAGGACCCATCCTTACAAATACTCCCTAATAGTTCCCTAAATGCAGGCCAATCGGTCCCAAAAATCAGAGGATGGGTGAGGCGGGAACTAACCGCTGCCTCCACTCTATGTTTTTTTCCTCGTAATTTAATTAGCACAGTCACCATCGGATAGTTGTGAACATCCCCATGCACACACCTCACCTTCACCCGCTTAGCCGTGCTCGAAGCCCCGGGTTGAACCAAGCGTTGAAGGATGGTGGTCTGATTACGACCGGTATCCAGCAAAGCTTGGTGTGTACCCCCCTGGATTCTTACCGGAATCCGGTACACTCCAGCCCGATCGGGGGCAGCATGCGGGGGATCGGAAACCCAAACCACCGTCCCCACCTCCATCATCGGACACTGATCACGGAAGTGGCTCGGGTCGCCGCATCTCCAGCAGGCCGGCCCAGGCACGACACCCGTACCTGCTTCGGCGGACGCTCCCACCTGAGGGGGAGAGCGGCTGTAGGTTGTGGGGAAGGGATGGGACGAGACTGTTGTTTGGGATGTTGGTCTCAGCCAGGCTCCTCGCCTGCGGGGGGCAGGAACGGGACCTGGAGAGAGGACAGAGGGAGAGGGTTGAGGGGAATGGGAGAGAGCGGAAGAAAACACAGGGGGAGGGGGAAGAGAGGGAGAGAGAGAGAGAGAGAGAGAGAGAGAGAGAGAGAGGGCTCATCCACCCTTGGGATCGCTGCCATGTGGTCCTCCGCTAACTGGACGGCTGCCTCCAGCGATGCCGGGCGGTGGCACTGGACCCACTCCGCCGTTCTCCTGGGCAACCGATGAATGAACTGCTCCAGCACCACCTGATCGACAAGCCCCTCGACGTCACGGTCCCCCACTAGCATCCACCTTCGACAGGCATCACGGAGCCGCTGGTCAAAGGCGAACGGGCGGTCGGACTTCTCCAGCTTCATAGCCCGGAAATGTTGACGGCTTTCCTCGGGGCTCCGACCAACCCGTTGCAGGATGGCTTTTCTGAGGTCCCCATAGACCAGGAGGCTTGACGCCGGCAATTGTTGAGCCGCGAGTTGGGCTTCCCCGGACAGAAGAGGAACCAGGCGGGCTGCCCACTGACTCTGCGGCCAGCCCCAAATCTCAGCGGTTCTTTCAAATAGATCGAGGAACGCTTCTGCATCATCACTCGCCCCCATCTTCTGTAACGTGATCGGGGGCGACATGGCGTGGGTGTCCGGGGTTGCGGCTGTGGCTGGTGCGGCCTCCTGGCTTAGTAGGCTCCGGATGACGAGTCGATCCTCTGCTTGAGCCCGCATGATTTCAAAGAACCGCCGATCTTGGTCCTGCCTGAGCTCAAGCAGGGACTGTTGGTGGCTCTGATGTAGAGAAGCGAGGGACTGGAGGACTTCGGCCAGCTGGGAGGACTCTACGGGGTGACCCTTCTCCATGGACGAATATTTATTTATTTATTTATTTATTTTTTTTGTTCCCGGGTTTCAGCACCAGTGTAACGAGATTTAGCTTCTTCAGAGAGGAGGAAGGACGCGGAAACGGGGTGGAACACAAAGGTAAGGCTTTTTAATTTCTTCAAAGTAAAGTTACAGAACTGAACGTAAACTATTTATAATGAACATAGACTTTTGAAAACATAAACTCTTGTGGTCTTCAGCTGTCAACACAGACTGGCGC
The DNA here is from genome assembly GCA_032164185.1 of Moxostoma hubbsi. Taxonomy (NCBI): domain Eukaryota; kingdom Metazoa; phylum Chordata; class Actinopteri; order Cypriniformes; family Catostomidae; genus Moxostoma; species Moxostoma hubbsi. The sequence continues at coordinate 8,503,273 of JAVLUX010000034.1, forward strand.
TCTCTCTCTCTGTGGACTGGAGGCACTGGTGCTCTTTTATGCCACTCTCCCCATACTCACTGAAATTAGAGACAGGTGTTAGACATAATTTAGCTCAGGTGCAAGCGCCCTTACCGCTTTCTCCCTTCAGACGGGCACTTGACCACGCCCCCGCTGCCACAGTTTTGCTTACATCACAGCCCCCAACAAAGCCACACACACACACACACACGCCCCTTTCCACTATGCTGCTGCTCATGCCAGAGCCAGTGTTTAGCTACAAAACTGCAAAGCAATCTCAGTACAGGGTCCAATCACTTTCCACTGACTTTTTAACTAAATAATGATCTAACTGACCATGTAACATTGCAGTCTTTGCTTACAACGAGGCTGGAGCTGTTGCGAAATTCCAATGCAGATGAATGAGAAACAAGCAAGTAAAACATCACAATATATCAATCTTTTGAATCACAATACTCTAAACATTAAGAATGAAGAACACTTGCTCATGCTGTACATCTCAAGAAACCTCTGAAAAATGCCTGCATTAAACATATGAATAAACTTAAACCACTCTCCTCGCATACAGTTCCCGCACTGGCACGTTCAATTCAGACGTTAACATCCCTACACCCTATTCCCTTCAAAGAAAATTGCCCTCTAAAGGGAGAGCTTCAAAAGGCTGAAAGATCTTTTTAAGTGATCCTTAAATGTGCTGTGTGATTTCATTTTTTATTTTTATGGAATGGCATGCAGAAAATTATCCATCTCCCTGAAAGATATCACTGAAATAAGTGATCTCATCGGTTTCTGTGACTGCACTAGACTGTGTAAACAGCAAACAAATATTTGACCGTGACACGCGGACAGCAAAGACTTTGGTGTGCTTGCCTGTCAATTATTTTGCACGTTCTCATAATGTAGTAGTTGAAGTGGAACATACAGGTTTAATGTCATATTCAGATTCATAACAGTTGTTAGCGGAGGGCGCTATTTTACGAGAACGTGGCGTTCTCAACGCTATGTTTGGAGGGTGGTGTTTTGGAAGGAGGGCCGTTGTCTAATTCAACGCCTCAGTCTTGTGAATGTTCAAGAAAAGCTAAAATAACACCTTTTAATGAAATTTCTTTTTGGAACAACCCTACAGCATGGATTGTGCTCCCTTCAAAGCACCATGCGAAGGTAACATAAGCACAGGTGAAAACATCCATGTGCACTAATCAGATGTAGGGGGAGGGTTGCCATTTCGTAATTACAGTAAATCTGACACAATATGAATGCAGCATAAAACTTGCAGCAACACATCATGTGCTTTAGAAAAAAATTTCCCGTCAGCCATAATAAAAAGACTTTAGTGTTCCATTTGAGATTATACTTCGCTTTGAAAATGTATACTCTAGGTGGCTGAGTGCATAATGTGTAGGATGTTGTTTGAGAAATAAGTGTTTGACTGAGGTTGGCTAATGCCCTAAAGTTTGCAGCATCACATCATGTGCGTTTGAGACGTCACTTCCATTAACTGAAAAATAGCTAATGCTTCAGTGTAGCAAAAAAACCCATTAGTTTTCCATTTTAGACACTACAATTTGGAAATTCATACTCTATATGGCTGTGTGCATTGAGTGTATTGTAAGTGCACAGTGTATTTTGCAACATTTCAGACACAGCTAGTGTGTTAACACCTCATTATTATAATGCACAGCTCTAAAATGCTCTACACATATTGCAATAAAGGATCTTGGATCTGTTCTGTCGCTGATTACGCATTCCTATCACATCTATGATCGTGGCAACATTTGCATTGTCTGGTTCTTGCCTTGCTAAAACCTACAATACTGTAGTTCTACAGATAACATGATCTGATTTCTTTCATCAGCTTATCAACCTCCCTACTGAAAGACCTGACAGATCCCAGTTGTCAAAGACCAGTGGATTTTAGAAGTTTCTTACCCACTACAACCATCTTTCCCACTCTTAATCCCATATGATTAGCTCAGAGAGACTGCTCACTATCCTGTTTTACTTTCGGTGCTTTCCTCTGCGATGTAAGTTTTAATCTAGAAGTCATCACCATTTGTCTTGTGTGATCCAATCACAAGTGGTCAGGCAGAACAGATCACTTTTTACACCTGGGATTAGCATGCACCTAAAACGCATCACCTGTGACCACTTGTGATCAGAATTCAAGGGAAGAATCTCTGATTTCATGACTACCTACATCACTTACTACATCAATGTGAATATGCATGTTGAAAAAAGTCTTAAAAATAACTATAAAAGCAGAATTGTTTTGCTTTCAAAAAAACTTTACAAACTGTATTTTAAAGCTTGCTAGGTTTTGGACTCTCGGATTTCTTATGCTTTTCTTTGCACACCAGTGAAGACAAGTGACAAATAAATGTGCAATGTAGACAGCTTTAGGTTTTTATTACTACTAAAATCAGATAACTGTGACAATCACAATAATTTCATTTCAGGTGATCTGTGTGGCAGACCATTTAGACTCTTATCTGTCTTTTCAGTGATGTCACATTGCTTTAAGTGTATTCAGTATTTAATCAAGCATTAGACTGACGACTACAACCTTATCCTTCAGTGGCGTAGCCAAGGGTGGGCAGGGGTGGCCCACCTAAATTAGACCCAGGCATGCCCAGAATATTAGGGATTCTTCTTAGACTTCAAACTATATATATATATATAGGCTATATACAGGGTTGGGAGGGTTACTTTTGAAATGTATTCCACTGCAGATTGCATAATACATGCTGTAAAATGTAATTTGTAAAGTATTCTTTTAGATTACTCAAGGCCAGTAACATATCATAAATACTTTTGATTACTTCTTCAGAACTGTTTGATTTTTTTACTTGTTTTGACTATAAAAACTCTGCCAGTACAGTAAGACAAAATACACATGTTAAAAATACATTATCTGAAAACCCTAAATATCTTATGCAGTGTTGTTTCTAAAACCAGATAAATCAAATTGATCTTGTTTTAAGGATTTTTTGATATTTTTTTTACAGAAAAACAATACAATAATTAATATGAAGAATACAATTTCTGCCCTAATATCAAAGGTATTACAAGAAAAAAATTAATTATGATCCAACGTGAATTTTCTTGATAAAAATATACAATCGTGCCTGGTAACATTAAGTTAAATGGCTAGAAATAGCATTTTATCTTAGTGTAAAGATGTCAATTTATACAAGGTTTATTTCTATTTCTTCTGCTCTAAATTTACTTCACACTTACATCTCTGTCTGCTCGTATGAATTTAACACATCATAAGAAAGTGTTTCACCGCTGTTCAAATGCAGTTTGAATTGCAACATTTATATGTATAAATGTTTTCCATCTGAAAGGACTAAATATTAAATGAAAAAAATGACAATAAATTGCAAAGTAATCTCTTTAGTAATCAGAATACTTTTTGAATGAAACTGTATTCTAATTACCAGTTACTTATATTTTGTATTTTAAATACATAATGCCATTACATGTATTCCGTTACTCCCCAACCTTGTATGTATATACTCTGTAAAACACAGTTTAAAAAAGCACAAAAGAAAAAAAAAAAAATTAAAAAAATCTTGGCCCATTAATTTTTTTTTTAGGCCCACCTAAAATTAATTTTCTGGCTATGTCTTTGGCTGTGAGTGATCTCTTATGTGTTTATGCTTTTAAACTGCTTGCTGCCATATTTGATTTAGACTATAGAGTCTGGAAACTTTGGCTGGAATGAAGCCTCAGTACTAAGATGCATAAGTAAAGCCAGACTGTTGTTGATCATTAGTAATAAGAATCGTTGAGTCTTTCTCATGTGTATCACAAGAAGTCCAGTTAGAAATAAAACCTTTGTTTTGGTACTGGAGGCAACTTCAAATAATGTTCCACAGCATTATTTTTTATTTCACAACTATATCATGTATGTTTTCCAAAACCAAACCTCCACTTTCTGTCTCTTTTGAGTAGCATAACAAGATTTTTTTTTTTAAATGTTGGAAAACCTGCTTGATTTTAGATTAGATTAAATTAGATTCAACTATATTGTCATTGTGCAGAGTACAAGTACAAAGACAACAAAATGCAGTGCATATGGTAATATACTGTTATGCTTGTTAGTTTACGTTCCCTTTGCAGAATATGACAGATGTGTGTGTATACAGTGTAATATTATTATATATTCAGGTCGATTTAACGTGTTAATTTGGTGAGATTAATTATATATAAAAAATAATTACTCCAAGTTTTTTTATGAGCTAAGTCAGCAGGGGGCAGTTGTGCACACCTCAATACTTTTCACAACCTTTGCAGCCACAGAATGAGAGCCTGTTATGCATTTTTTATGAATTTGTGAGACGAACTGCCGACAAAAGGCCTTTTCTTACTGAGACCTACATGAATAAAATGAAAAACTATTTTACCTCTCTAAAGTAATATCCTAAAGTATATTAAATTAATATATTTAATGCAGTTAATGCAGTTATTTGCGTAATTTTCCATAATTCATTAGAGCATTTAGAATATTAAGAACATTTGTTATGTTCTTTCTGTTTTTTTATGCCTTTAGTGGAATATAGAATTTTAGTTTTTTGTGTGAGTGAGATGAGTAAAGAATGCTGTTGCATATGACCCATGTCTTTTGTCTATTTTTTATGCATATATTTTGCAACGAGAATATTCCAAACTTTTGAACCTAGCTTCTCTTTTTTTAATGAATGGATAATATAACACAAGATGCAGTGATATACATACATGTGAAATAATGTACATTAATTAATACCTATATAGTATAAAATCTGATGCTTCACATTTAAAATAATATACATTTAAAGTCAGAAGTTTACATAGACCTTTAAATAAATACAAAAACCAAATACATTTAAACTCAGTCCCCCTTCTGTCAATCACTCGATGCTGTGTCGATGTAGTGACACTAAGGGTCGCTCTCTTGAAAGCCCCCAAATCTTTGACAAAAGGCAAATGAGAATTGGCGAGTGGAATTTCCATTCACCTCAGAAAGGGACATATGCTGTTTGGATATACAGCACATTGAAGTGGCTTTCTCTCCTTCTGCATGCCTAGTGTAGATTATGCCCCTGGGCGCTTCGACAGCGTTACTAAGAGAGTATATATTTCTGCAAAATGTATATTTTCCTCTATTAGAGCAGCACATTGATGTCAACGTCTTTTTAAAGACACGTCCTTTTAAAGATGCCGTTCTGTCTTTGTGTGATTCCTAGATGCGGTTGTTATCTCTCCGCCTCTGATGGCCATGGTCGCTGCCTCACGTGTCAGGGCCGTGATCACACTGAGGCGACGTTCATGGATGGTTCATGTTCTCATTGCGAGAACATGACCATGTCAACGTTGCGGTCACGGCTTTCCTCCTTCCGGGGAAAAGCCACTCCAGCTACCCCCCCCCCCCCCCCCATGCTGCGTTCGGGGCGCCGCTCATGGCCATGATCCCCCCGACCCCGGTCCCTTTCTTTCCGGAAGTGCATGACAAACAACAAGGGCATGGAAGGCACCTTTTGCTGCCTAAAACTAAATTCCCGGTTCATCTTCTCTTGCTACTCTTGACGGCAGGGTGGGCAAAGGGTATGCGGAGGTCCCTTAGGTGGATAAGGCAGTTGCAGTGCACCTGTGCCCACAAAACACCACCACCTTGCTGGATCATCCGGTGCTTCCCTCCAGGGCCTGTAGGACTACGTCGTCTGTGGTGCCCAAAACCTACAGTGCTGCTGGACAGGCCGCCTCCACCCTGCATGCCATGGCCCTCCTGCAAGTACACCAGGCCAAGGCACTAAAAGAGCTGCACGTGTCATTTAGTCTTGTTCGCTTCCCGGGAATCCTACCCTTGCCCGCTTTGGTATTCCCTGATGGGAGCCCCCTCTCGGCACACAGCTGGCCCCGGGGGCTGTGCAAATATGTGTTTTCCCCACTGAGCCTACTTGCACAGACCCTGTGCAAGGACATGGAGGACGAGGAACAAGTCACCCTCGTGGCCCCATATTAGCCCACACAGACTTGACAAATTCCTCTGGGATGGGGCATCATCTGGCTCTCATTCCCAGACCTCTGGAACCTCAACTTCTGGCCCTTGGATGGGATTCTGATGACCTAAGTGGCCTACCACCAGTAGTGGTAGACATGCTCACTCAGGCCAGAGCTCCCTCTATGTGGCAACTTTATGCCCTGAAGTGGAGTTTGTTCGCGAGTTGGTGTTCTTCCCAGAGACTCCCAGAGATGCGCAGTTGAGTCAGAGCTTTCCTTCCTGCAGGAGAGGCTGGAGGGGAGGCTGTCCCCCTCCACCTTGAAGGTATATGTGGCCGCCATAGCGGCCCACCACAACGCGGTGGATGGTAAGTCCCTAGGGAAGCACGACCTGATCATCAGGTTCCTCAGAGGTGCCCAAGGTTCCCACAAAACCCTTCAAAAATCTGTGATGAGCCTGCAAGATCTGCCCCATAAGGAGTAAGACCCAGCCCTGTCGTTGCTGTGTCTGGTGCATGCTTGCGCATCTACTTGGATCGCACACAGAGATTTAGACCCTCTGAGTAGCTCTTTGTCTGCTTCGGCGGACAGCAGAAAGGGAACGCTGTCTACAAACTTTGGCATACCAGGCCCAGGCCATGCCCGCCCCTTTGGGAATACAAGCATACTCTACAAGAAGTGTGTCATCTTCTGGATGGGCACTGGCTAATGGCACCTCTCTTGAGCCGGTTTCATCCTGTGTTTTGTCAGGTACGAACAAGTGTGTTTGGTAATATGGTATAAGCGGGCGTATTGCTTGTGTATAGCGCCTTTCCCCTCCATGAGGCGAAGACGTGTGCTTCTTCTCCCATGCAAGTTCACAAACACATGAAACCTAGATGTCCTTCCTCCCTAGCCCTGTGGCTTGTGGATTTAGTGGAGGAATTCACAGCCGGACCCACTATGGGTGCTAATATGACCTGTACTGGGATAGGTGTCAGTTACTCTGATAACAACCTGTTATGTATTTTCTTCGGTATGGTCTCCCTGTCAGCAGACCCACATCTCCCTTGGGCAGAGCTCCCTCTGCCCAGGTCAATGTGTTGTAGAGCTCCTCCCCTTTGAGACATGACCTACCACCACACCTCTCCCATGTGCAGCTGGTGAGCCCACATGATGTATTTGCAACATGTTAACCTCCGATATGGGCAGGATGTGGTCTCTTGTGTCTTTTCCCCCTGAAATGATAGGAAAGGCAAAGAACACCTTCTTCGATGCATATAACAGTGTTAGATGGCCCCAGCCGAATCTAATGCTCTGTAAAGAGAAAACATAGAGAGAAAATGCAGTGGCTGGCATGGCCTGCTCCCATGCTAGTTATGTTGCTTCCTCCCCTCAGGGTGTGGGGAACTACATGACATCATGTGGAGCTTTGGGGGGAAGTTACGTCCAGACTGATGCACCTGCTATTACACACGCAGCAGCTTGCTTGCACTTGCATTCGTGTTCACGTAACATAATTCAGCTATTGTGCCTTTTTCTATAGGGACCCCTAGTTGTCACTACATCGACACATCGTCGAGTGAGTGACAGAAGTGGAACGTCTCGGTTACTGTTGTAACCTTCGTTCCCTGATGGAGGGAACAAGACGTTGTGTCCCTCTTGCCACAACACTGTACTAGTCACTGAAATGACCCGGACCTTGTCTTGGCTCCTCAGCACAAAACCTAAATGAGTGACCATATCCCAGCTCCTTTTATACCCGTATGTCCATGGAGTGGAATGCAAATTCCACTCTTCAATTCTCATTGGTCTTTTCTCAAAGATTAGAGGTGTTTGGGGCTCCCAAGAGCGACCCATAGTGTCACTACATTGACACGTCTCGTTTCCTTCATCAGGGAACGAAGGTTAAAACAGTAACCAAGATGTTCTTCACAATTCCTGACATTTAATCATTTAAAACATTCCTTGTCTTAGGTTAGTTAGGATCACTACTTGATTTAAAAAATGTGAAATGTCAGAATAATAGTAGAGAGAATTATTTATTTCAGATTTTATTTCTTTCATCACATTCCCAGTGGGTCAGAAGTTTACATACAATTTGTTAGTATTTGGTAGCATTGCCTTTAAATTGTTTATCTTGGGTCAAACATTTTGAGTTGCCTTCCACAAGTTTCTCACAATAAGAAAGAGCTGGTGTAACTGAGCCAGGATTGTAGGCCTCCTTGCTCACGCATGCTTTTTCAGTTCTGCCCACAAATCGGACTGATGTCAGGTCTTTGTGATGGCCACTCCAATACCTTGACTTTGTTGTCCTTAAGCCATTTTACCACATCTTTTGAGGTATGCTTGAGGTCATTGTCCATTTGGAAGACCCATTTGTTATGAGCTTTAAATTCCTGGCTAACGTTTTGAGATGTTGCTTCAATATATCCACATAACTTTCCTTTCTCATGATGCCATCTGTTTTGTGAAGTGCACCAGTCCATCCAGCAGCAAAGCACCACCACAACATGATGCTACCACCCCCATGCTTCATGTTTGGGATGGTGATCTTCGGCTGTCAAGCCTCATCTTTTTCCTCCAAACATAACAATTGTCATTATGGACAAACAGTACAATTTTTGTTTCATTAGCCCAGAGGACAGTTCTCCAAAAGATATTTTTCCCATATGTGCACGTGCAAACTGTAATCTGGCTTTTTTTTATGGCAGTTTTGGGGCAGTCGCTCCTTCCTTGCTGAGCAGCCTTTCAGGTTATGTTGATATTGGACTTGTTTTACTGTGGATATAGATACTTGTCTACCTGTTCCCTCTAGCATCTTTACAAGGACCTTTCCTGTTCTTCTGGGATTGATTTTCACTTTTTGCACCAAACTATGTTCATCTCTAGGAGACAGAATGCATCTCCTTCCTGAGCTGTATGATGGCTGTGTGGTCCTATGTTATTTATTCTTGCAAACTATTGTTTGTACAGATGAACGTGGTACCATCAGGCATTTGGAAATTTGTCCCAAGGATAAACCAGACATGTGGAGGTCAGTCTGGATTCAGTCTTGGCTGATTTGTTTTGATTTTTCATGATGTCAAGTAAAGAGGCACTGAGTTTAAAAGTAGGCCTTAAAATATATCCACAGGTACACCTCCAATTGAATTAGCCTATCAGAAGCTAATTGGCTAATTCCCCAATGGCTTGACAACATTTTCTGTAATTTTCCATGCTGCTTAAAGGCACAGTTAACTTGGTGTATGTAAACTTCTGTTTTGTGATATAGTCAATTAAAAGTTAAAGTTTTACTAAGGAAAATTACTTGTGTCATGCACAAAGTAGATGCCCTTAACGACTTCCATCCATCCATCCATCGTCAACCGCTTATCCTGTGTACAGGGTCGCGGGGGGCTGGAGCCTATCCCAGCTAACATTGGGCGAAAGGCGGGGTACACCCTGGACAGGTCGCCAGTTCATCGCAGGGCCCTAAACGACTTGCCAAAACTAAAGTTTGCTAATATTAAATCTGTGGAGTGGTTAAAAATTAGTTTCAATTTAAGTGTATTTAAACTACTGACTTCAACTGTAAAAGAAAACACAGCCTCATGGTCTTTTATTTATTTAATTATTGCATATTTGAATTGATTTCAGAGTTTCTTGTGTGTGGTGCAAAAAGAGCACAGTTACAGGAACAATTTATGTGTTATTTTATCCTTGCAAAAAAAATAGCAGCGAGGTTCAGCAATTTGTTTGTCTACACTTGTAGTAATGTATTGCATGTAAAGAGTCTTTTTATGCTGTATATTACTATGAGCTTAGTCCAAACTATGAGTGTAGACAAACAAATTGCCAAACTTCACTGTTATTTTTAATGCCAGGATAATAGAACAGGCACTGTAATATAAATATCAGGGCTGTCAATTGATTAAAATTTGTAATCGAATTAATTACATGGTGTCCCGAAATTAATCACATATATAAATATTGGTTGAGAAAGCCCCTCATATAACAATAATTCAATATATAATGATGAAGTAATTATACATAGTTATCTTTCAATATTAAAAAATTATTTACAGTGTATATATATATATATATATATATATATAAAACAGAAACACATTTTCAGATAATTAAAATGCATTACATTCTTGTGGCAGAAGAGTTAATCACTGAAAAAGCGCCATTAGAATACAATGTATTGTTTACTTCCATATTATAGTGCATAAGCCAATCATTGGCATACAGTTCATAGCAATCCATTTCGCAAGTGAATTTGTCAGTCAGTTCGAGATTTATTTTGACAGCTTGTTAAAGGACCTGTCAATGTACACCTGCATCAGACATGCTTGTGTAGCATCTCAAGAGTGTTGCGTCATAAACAAAAATATTAGACCACTGTGTCAAGTTAAATATAGTTTAATACTTTTTTATATAGTTTAATTCATCTTGAGATTCCTTAGTTCGAATTTGCACTCCATCAAGTGTTTTGAATGCAAGAACGTAATGCATGTTTGTTTTGTGCTGCCTGTTGGATGGTTGCTTTGTTCACTGTATAAACTATGCATTGTATACAGCTGAAGTTTCACTTACTGCCCTCTGGAGTAAACAGGTGCTACTATAAGCTTGAATTTCTCAAAAATCTTCCTTATTACAGACCGAGGGCATTGCGATTAATTGTGTAAATTTTTTAATGCGTTATTTTTAATAACATTTATTGCACTGAATTAACGCGTTAAATCGACAGCCTTAATAAATATCAAATAATGTAAATTAAGCCAAAACACCAGATGTATTATATAATAAGAGGTATCAACACAATAGATACATATTCTAAAAAAAGAAAGAATGTGTTTACAGCTTCTATATTATTTATTTACTGCATATTTGCATTGAATTAAAAAAATGTTGTGCAAGAGACGAGTAAAAGAACAGAGCACCTGTGTTTGTCAGTTGATTACTGTCCCAAACACGCTGGATTGTGCAGCAGCAGTGACTCTGGAAAAATTACAAAAAGCTCTAACTCATTGGTAAGTCAGTTTTCATCGCTGTCCGAAAAAAATTTGGTCCACTCTCTGTAAAAAAAAAAAAAAAAAAACTTCCAATTGTCTGCAGACAATTAGTCAGACCCAGTGTAAATAGCCCCATGGGAATCCATTGTTCCTATTCAAAACCTTGTTTGGAACGAACATTCACACCTAAATTCGGTCTTGGTGTGAATACTGTAGGCATTTACATTCTGCTTAACATCCCTCTTACATGCGCGCGCACACACACACACACACACACACACACACACACACACACACACACACGCACTCACTTTTCTATTGATGAAATGGACAAGAAGTGAACTGTTGTTCCTGAAATGTGACAAAAAACCTGAAATCTTGCTGATCTCTGAAACAGAATGTTTTTGATGGCTCTGTAAAAATGGAACATCATTGCTTTCGGCAAGGTGACGGATGTACTCATCTGTCATAATTCACATTTAATATCTTAATCCCAGAGGTGCATAGTGGTGCACACCGTGTCCTTGCTGTGTATTATCTTCTCTTCTCCTCTTCACTCACCGTTAAGCACTGGCTACATTGTTTCCCAAATGGATCAAATTAATGGATGAAGCAAAAACAACAAACAAGTATAAACCTTTTGACAAAGAAATCTATAGGCTCTGTAGAGTTCGAATCCAGGGCATTTTGAGTTATTCCAGCCAGGTCTCCTAAGCAGCCAAATTGGCACGGTTCCTAGGGAGGGTAGAGTCACATGAGGTAATCTACTCGTGGTCGCTATAATGTGCGGTTCTCGCTCTCGGTGGGGTGCGTGGTAAGTTGTGCTGGATTCCGGTAACGCACTTAACATGCCACGTGATAAGATGCGTGGATTAATGGTCTCAGACGTGGAGGCAAATGAGATTCATCCACCGCCACCCAGATTAAGATAAGTCACTACGCCACCCAGAGGTCTTAGAGTGCATTGGGAATTGGGCATTCCAGATTGGGGAGAAAAGTGAGAGAGAGAGGAAAAAATAAATCTATAGGCTATTATTATCTATCAAATTCCATTAAACTGTATACTGTAAGAAATGGTAACCTGAAATTGTTACCTTAAGGATCTATTTGATCTATGACTTAAAATGTACTTTAGTTGATGTTACCTAATGGATTCAGGTTGATTCAGTCATATTAAACATAATCCTTAAACTTCTAATGCTTAGTTGAACTTCGTGTTTGCCTTTCAGATTGACTTTTGATGCACTTTGATTGGTTAAACACAGTGATGATGCGGTTATTTTTATTTGCGGAATGCTGTATTCCTGTTTCTTACATTCAGTCTCAGGCAGCTTGGAAATGTTGATTAAACGGTGTCTCCATTTATTTTAAGTGTACTAATGAAATAGTTTACCCAAAAATAAAAATCTTCATTCACTCATCTCAAATTGTTATTAACCTGTCTGGTTTAGATTGAGTCAAACCGGTTTAGATCAGGTTTGGGAATCTCAAGACGCTCAGTACAAGCGTACTCTGTCAACTCAGAGTTTGATCCTGAGATCATGGGTAACCTTAAAGCTCATGCACATATATGAGTGATGTTTAATGTGCAATTTCATTTATATTGGTTCACAATAAGAGCATACATGTTTATTAATTGTAAAAGCATTAAAATATATATATTTCTCTTTTATGTAAAACTATTTTATTATTTTAATTCAAAAGCTTATTATAATTTCATGAAGTGCAAGCGATGTCACTTTGTGTGATAGTCTACAACATAAATTTAACTAGTATATTTGTTAATGTGCAAAGACATACAATACATTTGTCTTTGAAGTGTGAGGATCACCTTACAAACTGTTCTGCAATCAGCATTTTTTCAGAGGTTTTCAGGATCACACACTGCATACAATTGCAAAGAAACTAAATAAATGTTTTAATGTGCTGCTCAAAAGATAAAAGGTTCCCGATATCTCAAATAAACCATCTTATAATATCTTATTATATAGGTATAATATATTAAATCATAAAATATAATTTAAATTAATTTAATATAAACATTTCCCTGTGAAGCGTGCTTTACTTTGGAGCGAGACATATGGGGGGATTTAATTTACTGAGTCAAAGATGTCATTTTACTCATAGCTGATTGGTTCAGCATCAGTTTGTAATCTGTAACCAAGAATAAAACCTGCTTCAGAGCAGGTTAGCTGTGTGTTGTGAGTTGCTATGGCGATGAACACTGGTTAAAAACCACCCCACCTTCTTGAGCCTGAAAAACCAGAGTTTGCTCAAACTAAACTGAAACTGACCTGTTTATCTATTGAAACCAGCTTTGTGCAACAGGGCTCTGGTCATTATCACAAAATAAACCCCAAAAGAGTAATTAGGGCCAAGCTGCGTGGCCTTGTATCATCCTGAAGGGGTTTGTATTGTGATAATGACTGTCTGAATGTACATTCCCCATCTGTCGCTCAATTCGACATTGTGTCGAATGAAGCAACACTAGGGGACTTTCTTCAAGGCCTCGGTTACCTCTGAAATTGAGAAAAGACAATGAGAGTTTGGCAGACATAATTTGCATGTCTCCCCCCCAGACATATGGGTATAAAGGGAGGGAGTCATCCCTCTGTTCATTCAGATTTCTTCTTCAGAGCCGAGCGGTAGGGCGATTAGCGAGCTGAGATCACCACTGTTTCACTCATCTCTGTAGAGTGTCTGCTGTTGGATCTATGACGCATATCAGTGGACTTCTCCTTCTCTGTGCGGCAGTGCAGCTTTGCCCCTGGGCGCTTCGACAGCGCATCTAAAAGAGAAAATTTTCCTAAAAGAGTTTTGTTTCTCTAAAAGAGCAATACACAGCTGCCATTGAACGTCCTTTTCAGGAAGATCTCCACTAACCACGCTCCCCCCGGGATGCTCCTTGACTTCCGTCCGAGCCCTCTGAGCTGGATGATGAATTCGCCGCTGCATGGGAGAGCGTTCTGGTGTCTGAAGCAGAAGACTCAACTGGACTGCCACCTTCGGGTCGGCACGCCCAGTCTGAGGCTGATGCCCAGATGACCGACATGCTTGCCCGGGCCGCCGCCAGCTTGGGGTTGGACTGAAACCCTCCATCCTCCCCACAGCCCTCCCGGCTAGACGATTGGTTCCTCGGGTCTGGGCGCCTCTCACCGCCATGCCCCCCACGGTCCCTTTCTTCCCGGAGGTCCATGATAAGCTGACGAGGTAGTGGAGGGCACCTTTCACTGCCCCAACCAACCTCCTCGCTCATCCGCTTTCACTACCCTCGACAGCGAAGCGGTTCACAGGTACTTGGAGGTCTCCCAGGTGGACAGAATGGTTGCGATTCATCTGTGCCCCAAATAACGCAGGCACCAGGCGGGATCGCCCGGTGCTCCCCTCCAAGGCCTGTAGGATGACGTTGTCACTGACTGCCAAAGCCTACAGCACCACCAGTCAGGCCACGTCAGCCCTGCATGCCATGGCCCTCCTGCAGATTCACCAGGCCAAGGCACTCAAAGATCTGCACTTGGGTAGTCCTGACCCCGACGTGTTGCAGGAACTGTGCTCGGCGAACGACCTCGCACTCCGGGCCATGGAGTTCACACCGCCATCTATGGCTGAACCTGGTCAAGATGCGGGAAGTAGACAAAGCTTGTTTTCTCATCGCCCCCATCTTCCATCTTGGCCTATTCAGCGACACTGTTGACGACTTTACCCAACAGTTCTCAGCGGTGAAGAAACAGATGGAGGCCATTTCTCACAACATGTGCGATCCAGTGCGGGCCATGCTCCATCTGCTCGCCAAGGGCATCCCCATGCGGCTCCTAAACACCAGGCAACTCCACCTCAACCTGGGCCCAGCTCTCAGCCCCAGCGTCGAGCTCCCAGCAGGAAGCACATGCCTGCAAAAAATGTATGATGATTTTTATGGGCCGTTGGGGAAGGGTATGTGCAGTCTGACAAAGCCTGTTGCTGTGGCACAAAACTGCCAGCAGCGCACATACACAGTTCAGTGCATGGCGAGATTGAATAGGGACCCCTAGTGCCGCTTCACTCAACACAATGTCAAAGTGAGCAACAGACGGGGAACGGCTAGGTTACTGTTGTAACCTTCATTCCCTGATGGAGGGAACAAGACGTTGAGTCCCCCCGGCCACGATACTGAGCCGAGCCACTGCAATGGCCAAATCTTATTCTCGGCTCCTCAGTGCAAAACCTGAATGAATTGAATGATTCCCTCCCTTTATACCCATATGTCCGAGGGAGGGACATGCAAATTCTGTATACCAAATTCTCATTGGCCTTTTCTCAAGTTAAGAGGTAACCGAGGCCTTCAAGAAAGTCCCCTAGTGTCACTTTACTCGACACAACATCTCGTTCACTCGACACAACATCAGGGAACGAGGTTACAACAGCAAATATTTTAAGAAATGGACATAGTATGTTGAGTTAAACTTATTTTATTATGTGATAAGAAAGAGAACGCCGTTACAGAAAAGAAATTAGAATGGCAACAGACGATTATATTTTTGCGGGCAGCAATTGGACATAAAATAATGTATTTGAACATGTATAATATATTTGACCATATAATTCTGTGATTGACCAATCAGTATCAAGTATTCCAGAGAACAGTGTAATATGTACAATTATATGATGCTGTATTAATTGGAATGATAATGCACATCACAGCTCATTGATCAAACAGTGTAGTTCCATACTAAAGCAATGTGCACACACAAAAAATAAATAAATAAATAAATAAATACCTTATTGATTGACAGGTTTGGGGAGTAACGGAAAACATGTAAAGGGATTACATGTATATTTAAAGTACAAAATATAAGTAACTGTATTCCACTACATTTTAAATAATTGGTAATTAGAATACAGTTATATTCTAAAAGTATTTTGATTATTGAAGAGAACACTTAATTTTATTGTCAATTGTTTCATTTAATATTTAGTCCTTTCAGATGGAAAACATTTATACATAAATGATGTGATCCAAAGTGCATTTGAACTGCGGTTGAAACACTTTCTTATGATGTGTTACATTCATACGAGCAGACAGAGAAGTAAGTTTAAAGTAAGTTTGGAGCAGAAGAAATAGAATTAACCTTATATAAATTGGCATCTTTACGCTAAGCTACAATGCTTTTTTCTAATGCATTTCTAACTATTTTACATGCGCGTTACCAGGCACAATCATATTTTTTTTATCAAGAAAATACATGTTGGATCATAATTTCTTTTTTCTAGTAAGACCTTTGATATTAGGGCAAAAATTGTATTCTTGATAATAATTTTTGTGTTGTTTTCCTGTAAAAATATCACAAAATCCTTTCCTTTATCTTGTTTTAGAAACAACACTGCATAAGATATTTAGGTTTTTCAGAGAATGTATTTTTAATGTGTGTATTTTGTCTTAGTGTACTGGCTGGAGTTTTTATTGTCAAAACAAGTGAAAAGATCTACCAGTGCTGAATAAGTTATCCAAAGTATTTAGAATACATTACTGACCTTGAGTAATCTAAAGGAATTCATTACAAATGTATTCTGTAATCTGTAGTGGAATACATTTCAAAAGTAACCCTCCCAACCCTGTTGATTGATGAAACAGCATTAAAAGAACAAGTGAGACCTAATTTAATTTAATCATAATGGAAACCAGTTTGATTTCTGTTTTCAGTTTGAAAATGACACTGAAAATAAACCCAGAATATTATTAACAAATTCATCATACACATTTTCTGTTCACTGAGCTCATTACTGTTCAAGTGTCATATCTCACAACAGCATAATTATGTCTGTTTGTGAGCTATTTCTTCCAGGACCCTGTGGAGGATACTGAGAACAACTTCCATTATGAAGGTGTTTAGTCAGCAAACATTACTGTCCTCCAAGTTTAAAGCCTCTCAAATAGCATACACACACATACAGCACTCATAACGCAGTGTTTTGATCTCTGACAGGAGAAAAAAATTAATTGCTGGCCAATAATGAGTCACAATGATGTTTTACACACATATTTAATTGTTTGTTTATCTGTTGGTTTATTTTCCACATTTCACTTGTGACATCTTATTGTTTTACGTCTGTGAATGTATTTTACTTTCCTATAATCACTTTAGACATTTTAGTTTTACATGGTTATTCTTCAACAGTCTTACCCAAGTAACTTCCAATACAAATTACTAATTATTTCTCTAAAATTGTAATCAGATTTCTTTACTAATTACTTCATTGAAAAGTAATCACATTACTAATTAACAATGGTGGGCCATGCATTTATAGTCTAGGCCTTCAGTGTGAGTCATGCCATTAAGAAAACACAGTTTCACACTGAATAAGACACCCTATACAGTACCTTTAGGCATTATACATTATGTCACAGCTAATTAATAATACCAATTGGCATTTTAAAAACATGGTGTTTGTTAGCTGTTGTGTGTGACAGAAGTAATAGTCGCATATTAGATGGAAACGATGTCCAGCAACGTCATTGGCTGTAGTGTAAGTCGTAGGAATTCAAACGAGTGCAGTAGCACGATACCATATGATTTAGCCAAATTTTGAATAGTCATACGAATCCTGAAGATTTTGCTGTGAGAGTGTGTAGGCACCTCACATTTCTTCTTCACAATGACTATAACAATAACGAGGCCATAATTCATCTATGCTACATAAATTATATATTAGGAATAAGCATAACCCTATAATGTCCTTAAAATAAATCTAATTAATTGAAAGTCAGTTAACTGTATTCTGATTACAATCCTTTAAAATTAAATGTGTTACACTACATATTTAGACTAAAAAGTGATTAGATTAAAGTCAATGTCTATTTATTTATATAGCAGTGTGAGAGTTGTCGATAAGGAGGACACGGGAGGCAGGTTGTTCCACTCACAGGTAAGGATTTTAATGTCCACACTTCATTGCTCACACAATAATATTTTCAGCTTCACAAAAATGAACCCTGCAGCTTCACAATAATAAACTTTTCAGCTTCACAATAATAAACTTTCTGGATCCAAGCTCTTTCCCCTAGACTGCTGGTTGTGTGGCTGCTTTTATGCTGCTCTCCCCATGCTCACTGGAATTAGAAACAGGTGTTAGGCATAATTTATCTCAGGTGTAAGCACCCTTACCGCTTTCTCTCTCCCCGTATGTGTGACCCCTGCTGCCACATACCCCGACTTCCCGACTCAGACAGGGGAGTCATCCTGACTGCCTACACCCCCCCCCCCCACAGTGACAGTAATCTGCACCCCAGTCTGTGGATCACCTTAAATTTAAAAGGCTGGATAGCCAGATACCACTGGGTGATCCACTTGATGGCCAGACACTCCTTCTCCACAGTGCTGTACTTTGTCTCCCTTAAGGGTGTCCCCCCACCACCTGCCAGATTATGGCCCCCAGTCCTCTGTCTGAAGCATCCGTCTGCAATACAAAAGGGAGAGAGAAATTAGGTGCATGGAAATGCGGCCTATGAGCTCTGCTCATCGCAGTGATCACAGAAACACCCTCAGATGCTGCATATGCCGAATGCGGCCAGAGGATACGGTCCATGAGATGCTGAAACATAGCCGGGGCCCCAAACAAACCAAACTGAAGCGTCAAAAATTGGTGCAATCCAAACGGCGTGGAGAAGGCTGTTTTTTGTGGGAAATTGGTGTCAAGAGGATCTGCCTATAACCATTTGTCAAATCCAATGTCGAATAAAATCAAACAGTACCTAACCAATCAAACAACTTGCCAACGCATATTTAGGATCAGCTGTTCCAGCACCACTCGGTCGACTACTCTCTCAACGTCGTGAGTCCCCACCAGCAGCCACTTCCGGCATGCGTCTCGGAGCCATTGGGAGAAAGCAAACTGGTGGCCGGTCTTCTCCAGCTTCAGGGTTCTAAAGAGCTGTCGGTACTGCTCTGGACTGTGGCCAACGCATTGCAAAATGGTCTTCTTTAGATCCTCATAAGCCAGGAGGTTTATCGCTGGCAGTTGTTGCGCCGCAAGCTGGGCTTCCCCAGACAGCAATGGAAGGAGTCTGACCGCCCACTGGTCACGCGGCAAGCCCCAGATCTTCGCGGTTCGCTCAAAAAGATCGAGGAAGGCCTCTGGATCATCTTCCGCCCCCATTTTAAGAGTGTGGGTGGCGGCAGGGGATGTGGAATAAAAGACTAATAAGAATATTAACACAAAGACAAGAAATTAGCCATAGAATATACAATAAACATTCATGTAATACAAGATACGCCCAAGGAATACTGATACGTCTTCAGGCATTATTTAAAAACAGGAAGGGAAGGGGCAGACCTAACATCCAGAGGTATACTGTTCCATAATCTAGGGCCAGCAACAGAAAAAGGATGATACACTTGAAACTTTAGGTGTGAGCTAGGTATTTGCAGGAGAAATTTGTCCAAGGATCTGAGGGTTTGGGATCTCTGGGATTGTTGATAGCTCCGAAGTTCTGACAGATAAGAAGGGCCCACACAATTAAAGCTTTAAAAAACAAATAATAAGATCTTAAAATGTATCCTATATTTCACCGGTAACCAGTGGAGAGATGCTAAAACCGGTGAAATGTTTTCCCTCTTCTTAGCACCAGTAAGCAACCTAGCAGCTGCATTTTGAACCAACTGCAGGCGATACAGAGATGAGTGATTTAGACCCATAAAAAGTGCATTGGAATAGTGAAGTCTAGATGAGATGAAGGCATGGATAACTATCTCCAGATCCTTAAATGAGAGCAGAGGTTTTAATTCGGCTATTTGCCTTAGTTGAAAAAAAGATACTCCAGATTGCAGTAACTAATTACTTTGTAATCTGTAAACACCTGACACTGGTCCTGAGGTACCGCAATACCAATCAAACATCTAAATGGATATCATTAACATGCAGTTGTTGCCTTTAGGATCTTTAGGATATACTACTTGGTCCAACACTTTAAATTACTTTTGGTTGTTTAACCTAATAAAATCAGATTGATTTAGTCATTTTAAACCCAACCTCACTGCTGAGATCAAATCTTGTTTGGGATCTTAGAATTTATAGATTAAATAAAATAAAAAAAGAATTTAAAAAAGACAACTTTTATGCATCCATTTTTTTGTCAGATTTATCAAAAAGTGAAACAATTTCACTTTTTGTTTCTTTTTGCCAAACAAGAGCTTTACTAATGCTAAGTGTTATCCTTTGTTTGCCCCCAGTCTGCCCTAAATCACATGCTTTAAGTGACCCATAAACTTTCATCAGTAAAAATACTGAGTTGCATTGAGGTCTTTCAAATTGTATAATTTTTCTGCCATTCACTGCCACTCATATATGTATGCATTTCTTAGCATCATCAGGTGCGAATAATTTACGCAAGACGAGTTTATAGAAAGGACAGCAGATTCTCTTCAGTTCTGTCACTTCCATTGGAGTGACACAGTCAGGCACTGCTTGATAAATATTTCATGACTTCTTTACCCCAAGGGTTCCTCTAAGTCTTTCTGTGACAGGTAAGAAGCTTGGAGGAGCTGCATTGATGTAATACTCTGTCTTCCTTCACATTTTCTCTTTTACCAACCTGCATAATGCGTCTTCACTAAGCCACCCTGAAATATCACTGGCGCTAGATTGCATTTGGTTAAAAATGTGCTGATGTTTCTTGAGGATAAGGATTCTTGCACAATTTTAAAGAATCAGCTTACAATTAAATCTTGGAGTTTGTTAATAGTTCTATGTAACTAGTATATACAATGGGGTCAAAAAAGTCAAAACTAGGGATTTATTTTCCCTTTTCAGTCTGGAAATTAACAATGTTTTACGTTGTTGAAAAGAAAATTTGTGACATTGACCATCTTAAGTTTGTACAAATACTCAGGACCCTTATTCACAAAAAATATTAAGGCTAAAAGTAGGTCCTAAGGTGGAAATTTGGGATCAACTATTAAAAATTTGGGGCATGTCACTCGTCATCTAAGAGTAATACATGAAGCATTTTAACGCTAAAAGTAGCTCCTAAACCCACGATAGCTTAGAAGTTGTCCTAAGGACTTCTAAATTCCTAAGAGTAACTCACAAACAATCCGAAGCATAGCTGCTGCCGTAAATCCACATGAAAAATTATATATTTTAATATTATTATGACATTGACCGTTCAAAAAGGTTTTGCCTGAATCACAATTGAGTCAATGTATTTTAATAATAATGTATTTTAATCAGAGGGGAATTCTCAGGGCCAGTAAAGCCTTCTCTGCTGGCCTAACATGCCAAATACTTTTGGATAGGTCTTGAATTGTATTAAGATGGACAGATGGTCATTTCATTGTCTCAATAAACATCATGTCACAAATAAGTAATCTTATTAGCTTTAACATAGTAAAGCCAAGCTCATTTATGTTTAACCTTCTGCAATTTAATCATTATGTGTGTTGACAACATAATATTAAACTTTGTACTAATTATGAGTTACAATAGAGGGGTCAGCAGAGTGTGTAATATCTCAAACAGTCTGTGTTTAGTAAGAAAACTGTTCACACAGAACATTTCAGCATGATCTCATGAAATTACGTGACCGACCTGGTTGGAACATTTTATTGCTGTGATATAACTACTAAACCTTTTATGGGTTGATTGCACACTGTGCAAGCAACAATTAGATCAATCTTGATTTGCAGAGAAGGAAAATTCTTTGTTCTGCATACAAATTCACTTGTCCTTAATAACCAATGCTTTTAACTGTTCTAAGAACATTTAAAATCATAGACACTTTCCATGTAGAAAGTGCAGGGATGAATTCATTCTGACTTATCAGTTTTAAAGGATGACAATAGTGTCTTTTAAAACATCATCATCACTGATAATTGCACTGGTTTATCATAGTTCCTTAGCACTTGGCTGTATGCCCAGCAATAAATATTGGTGTAATTTTGTAACATGGTCTCATTAGTATTCATAAGCATGTGTGATACACACTTTTTACATGTTTTAACAGACAGATGTTTTGCTTAAATTTCATACTTATTGAGCATTAATATTAATACATTTAGCCTTACAGATGCAGATGACTTTATGATCAATTTGGTGAGTGTAACGTATACTCAGATTTGAGGATGATGTTTGAACCCAAGCAGGTGTAGGGTGCTACTGGTTGTTTAGATCAATTTTACTATCATAAATAATTCATAATTAATATTTATTCATTATTAATTAATTAAATTAAATAATAGAATTTAATTCATTAAATTATATCCTCGCTTCCCCACTCTTTGACAAGAGAAAAATTATAGTAAGTTACTGATCGAAAAAATGTTCCCTAAAAGTTGAGTATTTTGATTATTAATCAAAATAATCAAGAAGGGGAGAAACTAGTCAAATTATTTCCATACAAAGCCAACGGTACTCTGGTTACAGTTGGTTTCTAACAACAACAAAATAACAATAAAGTAATATGGGAGTTCTTGATGTGGCAGAGGCTGGCTTCAACACAATATTCAAACAAACAACTAGGAGTACTTCTTATAGTATAACAAGATTTATTATAATCAAACAGCAATCATCACCACCAATAATATATGAATATAACACAAAACATAACATGGAAATCTTAACTAAATAGTGGTGCTACGTACTAGTGTATGTATTTGTGTATGTGCTGGTGTGTCTAGATATGGTAACAAGAAAACAAAATAGCATGGAGAACTAGTTTAAAAATGGAGGAGCAGGTCCACATGGAGAAATAGATTCAAAATGGAGGTTCAGGTCCAGCATGGAGAACCAGGTTAAAAATGGAGGATCAGGTCCACATGGAGAACTAGGTTCAAAATGGAGGATCTGGTCCACATGTAGAACTATGTTCAAAATGGAGAACTTTCAGAATAAAAAAATTAGAATGGAAAACTAAACTCAAAATGAAGGATCAGGTCCATTTTGGAGAACCAGGTTAAAAATGGAGGACTAGATCAAAAAGGCGGAGCCAACGATCATTTGAATGTGGAGGGAAAGGAGGGAAAAAAGATGGCTGGATCAGATCCAGAGCAATGGATCTAATACCACGTGCGGGTGGAAATGAGCAGGCATACAAAGAACTTACAAAACAGGCGGGAGAATTTTAAACACCAGCCTGAGTCGGACATTAACCGCGGTGCCGCTCGCTCTGTGAATTTCAGTGAGAGAGAGAGAGGGAGCGACCAAACAGGGTGCGTGCAATCTAACTGAGGGAAACCACTCATAACAGCAGGATTGAATCGTTAATTCAGATCACTCAATAAACAACATTTCACCCAAAATTATTGATGTGACAGATCAAAACAGCATACAGTGATCAGAGTGGCTTAGCGCAGAGAAAGCGTACTCACCTCTGTCCGCTGGTTTGGTTGACCAGATGACGTCATCGGTCATAGGCCACTTTCTGACCAATGGCATTTGAGACTGGGTCCATGGGTGGGACTTCACATCCAGCTGTGAAACTGTGAAGGACCCTGGGAAACTGAGTTCAATGTCTCACCTTTGATCATAGAACAATGGGCCATGCGGTCTCCGCTGCCATTTTGATTGGGGCAAGGCACTATATGTAGGGCTCTACGTTTAGGAGAGGATTTGGTTATTAGCAATAATTAATCATTATCATAGATAATAATCAATTATTAAAATCAATAGAATACTGATTAGAATCAATGTTAGCATTATTATCCTTTAAATCAACAATCATCAAAGACAACCATCAATTATCAAATTCAATAGAAATTTAATTATTATCAAAGATAATCATTAATTATTAAAATTATTTGGAACTGTTACGTCCCAGGGCGTAATTAGTTATGTGATCCATGAACAGTGTTAATTGTATTGTTTCCTGTGTAAGTGTTGTCTGTGTTGTGGCAGTATTTTGTGGTATTTTTCTCTCTCTTTCCTTCTCTCTCTCTTTCCTTCTCTCTCTCTCTCTCTCTCTCTCTCTCTCTCCTCTTTGCAAAGGTTAATGGACACCAGCCAACAGTGGTTACCTGCTGATTGCTGCCTTGTTCTGATTGGTTGCTGAGAGAGAGCATGAAGATAAAGCTGGAGAGTGGCTTCACTTGAGAGAGTCCTTTTTGGTGTCCAGGCTGCTGAGACTATTTTCTCCTGCTCCAGGCAATTAGCAATTGTGCTGTTGTTGTGTCATGCTAAGTGTTTGTTTAACTTATTGTAGTTGTAACCTTTTGTTGTGGTACAACCGGTTGCTTAGTGAAGTAACGGTGGTAAGTGTCAATTCTTTGTTATTTGTTATATGTTGATACTCGAAGAGAATCCTAAGCTCATTGTTTATTTTTGGCTCTGTTTTGGAAGCTGTAGGGAGGAGGACGCCATTTTTGTTATTGATCATGTTTTCTCCTGTTTTTGGTTTAGAGAGGAAGTAAGGGAAGAGTTATGTTGTTGATTTGACTTTTATTTGTGAAGTCTAGAAAGTACCCCTTAAAACTAGTCAGAAGAAATTTATGTTTGTTGTTTCGGCCTGGTCCCCTTTTGAAGCTTCCCTTTTCTTTTATGTGTAATCTTGTGAATAAATGATTGGAGTGATCTTTGTGAGAGCTGAGACAGGAGAGGACACTCTTTAGCTGCCTGTTAGTTTTTTTTTTTTTTTTTTAAATTAATTTATTTTCCTTTTTTTTTTTTTTTTTTTTAATTATTTCCTTGTTACCCCCTTCCAAACCCTAGAAGGGGAGGGACGTAACAGGAACATTGATAAGAATTAACACTAGCTTATTGATCCTTCAAAATCAAAGATAATTGTAAATTCTCAACATCAATAGATTATTAACATGACCAGGCCAAAATTAGCCTGCAATTGGACTACATACCCATAGAGGTCACCCTTGTAAATATGTGTGGTGAAGTGTGGGTAATGTAGTGTATGGGGCTGTCCAGTGTTAGAGATCCCTGTGCGTATACGTCAGCTGGTTTTTGTGTGTGTGTTGGAGTGGAGAGAAGCACCATTTTTGAGGAACAGAGTGAGCGCTCACTCGGGTTGTTTGTGTGTTCGCTGAGCAGTCGAAAAATTCAACTGTCACACAGAACTTATGTTTCTCTGTGTGCAAGAGATCTTCATGGACCAAGATTGAAGAAGCCTCCATGACTGAGATTATTTGTGCTATTTGTTACATTTAATGTTGTGATTTCTGAAATGATTCTTCTTTCTCCTGTGATAAATTATGTTAGGGGGAGAAGCGAGGCACGTGAGTGTACACGTGAGTTATTAGTCACACGACTTCCTGTGTGGTGCAGCGCATCACAAAGTAAGTCATTTTTTTCTGTTCTCTATGAAAAATGCTTTTATTAAATTAAGGGAAGATCTGATGAGTGGTGAATGTGTGGTGTTTATAATATTAATGTTCGTCTGAGCTCATTAATAATTTGTCTTAAGGAATGTAATGTGGGAAAGTGTTAAATGTTAATAAAAGTATGAGTGGTTTATGTGAATGTATATTTATAAATCTTTCTATGTTTTGTGTATCTGGTTTAACATTGGGATATCTGTAACTCCTTTTAGGAAGTTGTAAAGTGACGCTGATGTGAATCAATGCTCTACGGAGTCATCCAAAAGGTGAAAAAATATACATAGTTTTACTTTTATTCTTTATCTTTGTTTGTTTTCTTTGTTATTTTGGAGCATTGTATTTCAGATATACAAGTGTTTTGGATATTGGAATCCTATTATTACTTGTTCTTTTTTTAAATCTTTTGCTGCTGTTGTGAGTTTTGGTGTAAAACGTCTCGGGTTTCTTGACTGTAACCCCTGTTCCCTGATAAAAGTGGAACGAGATGCTGCGCTGATTTAGTGCTTTGGGAACAACTTTAGGTGTGACCAGCTGTGAATATTTGTGCAACACGTCAGTGAAATTGACCAGAATTTATACCCTCTGCTGGTGACATAATTGGATGCACCTGTAGCAGGGCTATAAATGGATGTGTCACAGGTGCATTGTCAGGTATGTTGTCTGAAGAGTAGTCCTGGGGCATCCCAGTGTGGCAGTGAAGCATCTCATTCCATTTTTATCAGGGAACAGGGGTTACAGTCAAGTAACCCTAGACGTTCCCTGTCAAAAAGCTACACTTTGATGCTGCGCTGATTTAGCGCTTTGTGAACGAGAATATCCACACCGCTGTCCGGACCCCTTACGGTTGTGTAGTTGTACTCACAAGAGAGGTCTCAGACGTGAGCTTGTAACGTTGACTCGAGGACATAAAAGCCCGGAGTGGCATGAACATCCAAAATATAAAGTCTTATGAATGTGTGCGGAGAGGACCTGCCTGCCGGATCACAAACATGCTGCAGAGGGACACCTCTAGCCAAGGCTTTAGAGGAGGTGACCCCTCTGGTAGAGTGAGCCCTGATACCTACTGGCGAAGCTTGACTGCGCCCCTCATAGGCCAGGGCATTAGCGTCCCTCACCCAATGCGACATAGACTGCTTGACGGCGGCCACCCCCCTGTTTGGCCCCCATGGCAAACGAATAGTTGCCCTGACTTACGACACTGGCTAATGCGGTGGACATAAGTCTGAAGGGAACGGACTGCACAAAGTCTGTGAATCCTTTCCTGCTCCAGCATTGTAAATGGCAGGGAGTAGAAGGCTTCGAGAGTGACCGGATGTACAGTCGAGAAAGGAACCTTAGGCAGGTAGTCAAGTTGAATTAGCCATTCCTGGGGCAAAATCTAAGCAGGCTGGCAAGACAGACAGAGCCTGTAGATCCCCAAATATTTTTAGAGAAGTTATTGCCATAAGAAAAACCACCTTGAGAGTCAGAAGTTTATCAGACACTGACTCTTGAGGTTCGAATGGGGTCTCAACCAGACCCTCAAGGACTATTGCTAAGTCCCATAAAGGGATCCTTGTCCTCGCAGGAGGTCTCAGTCGCATGGCTCCATGAACAAAGAAAGCGAGCAGAGGTTGTCTGCCCAAAGGCACCCTGTCAATCAAGGCGTGGCAAGCCGATAGAGCGGCCATGTAAACCCTGAGAGTGGCGGGGCATGTGCCTGCTGACAATTTTTCCTGCAGAAAGTCCAGAACTGAAGCAATCTGGCAATTAACTGGCTCTGCATTATGTGCACTGCACCATCTTATTGGCGTAACTTCTTCTAGAAGAGGGAGCCCTAGCACTTAGAATGGTCTCGATAACTTAAGTTGAAAACCCAGTGTCCCTCAGTTGGTACCCTTCAGGGGCCAAACATGAAGGTTCCACAGTTCAGGCCGGGGATGAAATATTGTCCCCTGCACCTGGGACAGAATGTCCCTCCTGTCCGGAATCACACAAGTCAAGCCGTCGAGGAGAGACATTGTCTCCGAGAACCATACCCTGTTCGGCCAACTTGGCGCTATCAGTAAGAGGCAAGACCCTTGCTGGCGAACTCTGGCCAAGACTCAAGACCCAGGGGGGCTGGGTGACTCAGTAGAGGGGACATTGCGCTGTCTGTTGGGAGGCGAAGAGGTCCACTTCAGCTCTGTAAAATCTCACCCAGATTTGTTGCAATACCTTGGGGTGGAGTTTCAGCATGCTTTTCCCCCAAACACACAAAACAAAACTGGTGTGTGTCCGTTTCAGCCATTGAGTTGAAACATGGGAACACACACCGCTTGCTTTGTTAATAATTCATTATTTTTCTTTTTTTTTTTTAAAGAAAAGGAGAAAGAATTGTTAGGCAGTGCACAGAAACCTAACTCCTAACAGAGGAAAATAGAAAGTTCTGACAGTCAAGAAGCACAACACACACAGAATGATCTGAAGACAAAGGATCTGACGATGCATTTATTTATAGCCCTGCTACAGGTTCAATGATGTTACCAGCAGAGGCTATAAATTCTGGTCAATTTCATTGATATTTTGCACACATATTCACAGCTGGTCACACCTAAATTTGTTCCCAAAGCACTAAATCAGCGCAGGATCAAAGTGTAGCTTTTTGATAGAGAACACCTACTCACAAATGGAAACCACATACATTAATGCTATGTCATTCTCGAGCGTGGTCGGAAATAAATAATCCCTATTAGATGTCTTGCTGTGTCTGTGTCTCTTTAAAAGTAAGCACGTTCGCATGACCACATTAATAAGGATCGCCGAGGCACCACCTTGGAATCAGGGACTAATAACCAGACAGTATACCAGTCTCAATATTTGATTGTACTCTTAGGAAAATCGACAATTTACAAAAGGGAACAATGAAGGCTTGAATCCGAGCACTGGAATCCCCTGCCCACCTTTGACTCGTGTATGCAAACCAAACCGAAACATAACAAAGTTTATTGACGCAATAATATAAATTAATAATCAATACAATGCATTCAATAAACTTCCAACTACAAACTAAAAAGTGACATGATTAGATATAGTTACCAAAATAAGCATATAACACATAAGGTGTGTGTGTGTGTGTGTGTGTGTGTGTGTGTGTGTGTGTGTGTGTGTGTGTGTGTGTGTGTGTGTGTGTGTGTGTGTGTGTGTGGAGTGATGCGCACAAAATAGTGGACATGACTCATCATGCGAGATTTCCGTCCAGAGAGCATGGCAGCGAATGGGGGTGGAGAGAAGCGAGTTAATGTCGTCTGCCCTTTTACCGTGTACTGAGATTTATCACCAAGTTATCCACTAGCCAATTGTGTGTGAGGGCTCACGTGTGTGTGCGATGTGTGAGAGAGTAAAGTGATGGCATAGAAGTCAGTTTTGCGATCGTGGGAGAGAAGGCAGCTGTCAGTTTATCACTCAGAGACGTGGTAAACGGCTCGTAACCGTTTCAATTTCTAACGGATAAACTCTGCCGGTCTCATCCACAGTGGCGTAAATACACAGTCCAATTTGGTTCGAATACAACACAGCAAAAGCTCATTCGTGATAACCATACATTACATTAATACCTTTAATGTAATTATTAGTAACAATTAGCGGACTCAGCGGTCCGTAAACTCTGCAATCAATAACCTTGATACACAAGAATAACACACCTAAATATTCTATATCTGATCAGATGTTAACCTCTTATTTGGATCGTGTTTGGATGCATGTAGATTGTGTGTTCATTTCGTTCGTTTGACTCCGACTCAGTTCCTTGAGGTTCGGGTGTTGACGGGAGGCCGTTTCCTCGCTCTGTCGGCAGGTGGTATGGCTGCTGATTCTCGGTGGGCTGGTGGAGAAATCAGCGATGTTGATGACAAGAAGAGGATTCTTTTTTTCTTCACTTCTGCAGGCAAACGGATGAAGATGCGGATTCCTCGGCAGTCTCTTTCGGATCCGTTAAAGTGTTTGGTGGAACACAGAGTACAATTAACTCGTCCAGCGAGATAGAGATTTGTATGGCTGCAGTTTCAAGTCGTACATTACTTCCTTGTGCAACGAGGCAACACCTGAGAGCAGCGATGAGCTGCATCTATGCACAGCAAGCAAAGTCACTGGAAGCGATGCCCAGAAGGATCTCTGAGGCATTTCTACTCCCAATGACATCATGGTTGAGGGGCGTTCTGTTGAGTGCCTCATTCAATTGGAGTTGAGACTTCAATCCTTTGGAATTTCACACAGTTGTAAAGTGAGCAAGGCTTCTTGGGATTTGTAGTCTGTTTTGTACTCCCTTTGTTTGATTTTGGCGTGGTTTTTATCAGTAAGATTTATGACTTTGTGTTTGTGGGCCTCAGTCAGGCTTTATGACTGTGTTAGGCCTGCCTTTGTCTTGTATCTGAATATATGGTATATATGGTGAACTGAGGTATTTATTGGTGGTATGTGATAGGTGGTAAGTAGAACGGACTCATTCCAGCCACTAAATGCTGCCAGAGTACAGAATTTAAATCATAGTCATTAATAGAGGACTGACCTTGACAAGTTGTTCAGCAGCTGATGTATCACACACAGAACTTCCAAACTCCTCCTTAAAATGCTGAACGAAGCTAGCAAGAGACTGTATTACTGGACTTTTCTATTCCCAGAGTGAACTGGTCCAATGAAGTGCTCTTCCACACAGCAAGGAGGTGATGTAGGCCAACTGTGACCACTCAGTGGGGAATCGATGCAGCTTCATCTCAAGGGTGAGTGAACATTGGAGTAGGAAACTGCCGCAGTATTCCTCTAATCCTGAGAAGGGCGCTGGATTGACCACGGGACTGGCGGAGTAGACCGCTGAAGAAACTGAGGAAGTGCTGGGAGCTGGTGAAGCAGAGGGATTAGCGGGTTGAGTGAGTGCATGCCTTGAGTGCATGTCAACCAGCTCCTGGATGGGATCTGGACCTGCTGGGTTTATGATTCTTGTAGGTCTGGTCTTCTGTAACGTATACTCAGACTAGAGGATGATGCTTGAACTCAAGCAGTTATATATTGACACACAAACAGATACAGCAGGTCTGAAGGGGTTGAAGTGGTGATAGTTTACATGATGAAGACTGATGCTCATAGAGATGGTGACTTTCCTTGAGGTGGAGGTTAATTGCAACAACGAAGCTTGTGTTGAGGAGATGGGCACTGGAGTCTCTGGAAAGGAAACGTTAGGAGTAGAAGAGTCGCTGGAGAGAAGAGGAATTGTAATGGCATTTAATGCTGGAGAACAGATAAGTGAGATTAAGTTGAGACCAGACAAAATGGAAGGGGAGTGAGGTTTATATAGAGGAGATGATTGATACAATGATTGGAGGCAGGTGTGGGTGATCAGTACTCAGGAGAGTGAGAGGGTTGAGTGTAATTGGTAGGTGGGTAAGAAGGCTCTGTGACAATAAGATATGATAACACTTTACAAAAATGTTGTATAAGTTAACAGTTATCAACTAGGGGTGCACCGATCGACAGTCCAGAGTTCTAAATCAGAAATTTTCGTCTTAAGTCCATGATCGACAATTGGCCAGATTGTGCATAGATTCAGATCTAAGGGCACTTTTAAAAAAAGAATCGGTAGCGGTATCAGCCAATCTTAGTGTTAAAAAAATTGGTGATCATATCGGCCTCAAATTTCCTGATCGGTGCAACACTATTATCAACAATTAACGTGAACTAAGAATGAACAATACTTTTACGGCATTTATTTATTTTGTTTAATGTTAATTAAAACCTTTAAATAGAACATTATTGTGAAGTGCTACCTAAGATATTTTGAAAATCTGTTTAATTTTTTTAAGTTGTTCATACTTAACATATTTTTTTTGGATGTAGTGTCTATCCAACCAAAATTATGTGTGTGATGGACACATAATTTATATCTTCTTTTTTTCATTATTTTGTACAAATTTGAGCACCCTGAATTTTAAGTTTACAAGGTTTGTTGTCTCAAAAATTATTCATAAGTGTTTGGAGCAACATAATGGTGAATAAGTGATGACAGAATATTCATTTTTGACATATTAAAATAGGACAACTAAACAACCATGTAGCTAGTAGTTGATTAGTTTTACTCTCAGTAGGATTGTTGTTCTTTATAATATCTGAGCCAGCTCATTTACATGTTGATATATCATTATTTATTAAATACATAATGCAAAAAACAGAAGTCCCCCAGAGGCGCACCTGACACAAATTGGTCAAGTTGAAAGAAGACGTAAAACAAAAACAGCAGTGTTCGGGTCCACTTGATTGAACGATCGAATTGAAAGATTGACCGCTTGATTAATTTACAGCTTGTCTCTCAAAGGGATTGGCATTACAGCTGCTGGAAAAATAGAATTTAATTTTAACAGACCATTCTATTATTTTATCAAGAGCCATTGTAGATAATAGTGTTTTTCAGTATTCCTGTCTCTTTTGTCTAAGTGATAATGAACACTACATTTTGATTCAGTTATATACATTTGAATATGTTCAAGACTGAAATCTGTAAACAAAAAATAATTGGTTAATTCTTAAACAGTTGTTCCCCATCCATGTGCTGTATTGTAGTAAAACCTGCTTGAGAATATACAAACAATATCTTTCTTGGCCTGACATTTAGCATGTGCCTCCTTTCTGCAGTGGATCCTGGACTCTAATATGATGAAAAAAAAGCGTTTTAATGTCCAAATGATGATGCTAGTTTGAGGAGTCATATGGATAAATGTTTATTTTACAGAGTTATATATTCTCATAAAGACACTTGAAGGTCAGTATTTCTCCCTAATGAAGATTCCCCCATGCCACAAGGATTAGAAATATGGGTAACGTTCAAAGCAAAAGGGCAACTCGTTAATCTAGCCTAAAACTGAAAGAAAGACCATAGTGTGAAAGCTGAGCATTGCCAAGCACCCTAGAAACAAAGTTATATTTTTCTTTATACATGCTCTGTAGCATTTCTCCCCCTCTGTTGTTTAAAGTAAAGTTTGCAGTCAGAAATCTTGTTTATCCCAGTGCTCCAATAAACAAACATATATGAACATGACTGAAAATAAGATGATCAAATAAAATGCATAATCTCAGTTTGTTCAAAAAAACAAAAATGTATATAATTAACCCAGAGAGTGTTTATAAATCACCAAGGAATAAACTGAGTTACAGTAAATTAATTGCCCAATCACTGACTGAATAAATCGGACACAGTTTGTGTCAATATATCACTTTCACTCATCTATCTATGTTTCCTTCTTTTTTCTTTTCTATTCTTTTCTTTTCAACTGCCTGAAAACTTTGTATGCATGTAAACTTTTTAGTAAAGAATAAATCTAATGAAATAAGTTTCCTGAGATATCTCACACCACTTAGCCAATGGGCAAGTAGGTTCATGGTTGTGACAAAATGAAAGCTTATTAGCCATTTAAAAAAAAAAAAATCTGGGATGATCCCTTTGACATGTCCCGCTCCCAAATTTCAATTTCAATAGACAATGCATCAGCACAGGACAGAAAACTGCATGGCTCTTTAAAGCCATTCATAAAGCAAGATAGTTGCAGTATTTCCACAAACAGTACAGGGTAAGTGAAAAGCAAAATTAATCGAGTACCCAATAAGGCATATCCTATTAATTCTGTAACATGCTGATACAAAAACTTTTGGCAGTCTGAATAAGGTATAAGAAGGGAATCAAAAGAAAATCTAATTTGAAGTGTCTCATGAGTAGGGCTCATTATTATTTGTGTGTAGACTCTGGTCTTTAAGGGCAGTCGGTACCAGACCAGCCATTAACTTCACTATGATTTATGTGATGACAGCTTGGGCAAAGTCAGAGTGCTGCTGGCCCCACAAGGGGCCTAAACAGAGCAGAACTGTATACCAGTTACTTTCAACTCCTTACAAGGTGCTCCGAGAATATGCAATGAGAGATTGCGCTGATGTACAGACATCATGGTGCAACAGTTCTGGTGGTTATCTGCCATTTGATTGAGTTGAATCATTGGTATGCGTCTGTGGTGTTAGCAAATCTGAATATTTTATTTTCAAAACGAAAACACCGTTTACCTCCACAAATGCCCATGGAATGAGATTTTTAAAAACTTCAAAAGAGTTAATGTTCTACAGTGACCTTCACACCAACACATACAAGGAACCTGACTACTTGTCACTAAAGTTAATTGATTATAGCAATTATAGCACAGCCACTTAAACTTTAAAAAGAGTTGTGTAAAAAAATAACCTCTTAGAGCAGGGGTCTTCTATGTGGGATTCACGATTATTGTTTTATCTCAAAATAAACTTTGTGAATAAATTTAAAACATGCATTAAAACAAAAATACAGTATTAGAGGTGAAGTGTGTTGCACAAAATGCAACACTACATTTTATATTTAATGTAACATATGGTCCAACATAGTCCCATGGCAACTCCATATCCTAAATTATTTAACCTGAAATGTAGTTTTTAATATTAAAGTAGATGGTGTTCCCAGATATTATCTGTGATAGTACTGTAGGTCCCTTGATGCAGATTCCAAGTGTACCTAGGCTGGTTTACCATGAGCGGTGAATGAATCTCCAATGGAAATTCATAATAGTTCAGGACAGTGCTAAATCTGTGTCAGACAAACTACACTTTTTTTCAGTAGCAGAAAAGCTGTAAGCATGACATTAGAGACTGCTACTACCTGCTTGAACAAATCGCCACAACACAAAAGCCAATTAATCAACAAGCCAGGGCCACCTGGACTTCAGAACGGAGACTCTATCATTACGTTATTATCAGGAACTCCCCAGGGAACACCAAACTTTTGTCGCACATTTGTGGGTGAGATGCTCATTAGCCCAGCAATGATTTTATAGAAGCAAGTGAGAGTCATTACTTTCCGAAAGCCTCTCACCATGGTGTCTCATAAACAGACTGTGAAGGATAGAGCTTACATTTTTTTTTCTCTTTTAAAAAAAATCTCTTTTCTACAGGAAAGTCCCCCATTCATGAATTTTATCAACCTGAGAAAATCACTCAAATAAAGCCACAGTGAAAGTCTTTATTAAATAATTGGCCATTTACGCATCAAGAATCTTCAGAAGACTTTCTCCCAGGAAGGCTTTAATTGTTCCATTTTTCAAATTAGCTTTTTCTCAGATACTTAGGAAAGACAGCTTAACGTGAGGAGAGATAGAAAAAGCCTCAGTCAGATGTGAGTTTGTATAATAGCGTTGCCATTGTGAAGGCACCCAAAATGACCCATCATTAATCATGACTCATTATCAAAACATAATGAGTCAAATGAAGCCAATTAGTAAAAAAATAAAACACCAATTAGTGGACCTCTGAAGAAAAATCTTTCTTTTGTGAAGTGTAAAATTCACTAAGGCATTCTAAGAGTCAGACTCCTTAAACCCATCTTCTGACTTTCTGAAAAACAGTGATTTTGCACATGGTACTTCCCCTTATATCCTGTCAGATATTCACATATGTAGAATGTTGATTAAACTTGAATACAAGCTCCTTTCTTGCAGCCCTTGATGCAGTTTTTGTGTCAGATGATTTCGGAGCAGTTGACACCTATGGTGTAAAGATATTATGTTGTATTCGAGATTTGCAAAACTACTAATTTTCATAAACGACTAGTCAATCGGTTGTTTGAACGACTAGTAAACTAGTTGGTGTTAAGGATAATAATGTATAATTAGGCTCTGTCATGTTCATATGACCCCGATCAGATGCCTTTTAGAGGGATATATGGACAAAAAGTGCAGCACTTCATCATGGTGACTAATGGATATTCAACATTAATTGCCAAAACATCTTATTGCAGAAAACTTTCAAAGAAAAGTAATAAATAACAAAACCGCTCGTGCGCATCCTGAATGCAGAATGACAGATGTGGTGGAATGATCCACCTCTCCGTCTTGTCATCATCGCCCCGCCTCTTAGGCCCTCCCTTCAGCCAGGCTCATGACTTGAGTTGGGCAGGAGAGCGATAAGAGGTGCATAATTAATAAGCCTCGCTCTGACAG
Source organism: Moxostoma hubbsi (assembly GCA_032164185.1). Lineage (NCBI taxonomy): Eukaryota > Metazoa > Chordata > Actinopteri > Cypriniformes > Catostomidae > Moxostoma > Moxostoma hubbsi. Next base: position 8,538,544 of record JAVLUX010000034.1, read on the forward strand.
TGGTGAATGAAGCACACCTGATGTGAATAATGCTTCATCATTGCTGTCTTTAAAATGCAAAGCACACCTCTTCTCAGGGAGCTGGCTTCAAATCTCCATGTGTGCACACACTGGCATCCACGCACACCCTGGGGTCAGTTACACCATCTATACGCTACAACTTAGCCTAGTTGCGTAATGGGCACTAAGTCACAATTTACGTACTACTAAATATTTGAACATTGCACCATTAATCTTAGGTAGGACGTAACCCTACTTATAAACTAAATATTTATGGCAGCCTCCGAACAGGAGTAATTGATGGATGGACTTATTTAAAGACCTCGATGAGCTCATGTTTTGGTTGACAGGCTTCAGTCCTTTCGACATATATGATGATTTTGGTATTTACACTCATTTACATTTGCGGGAGAAAACATTGTATAAAAAAAACAACAACTTACCTCTACAGCATAAAACAGATCTAACGGTGCACTTTCCTATTAACTCCGGCCGATGTCAAGTTTCAACATATATATATATAAAATATTAAAATGAATAAATGTCTATGTTTCCAGCCTGTTGTATTATTAGCCTATTTATTTAGTATCCCTTATTCATTTTAGATATAGTTATTGAAGATTGTTATATACATAAGCTAAATATCCTATATCATTAATGAATCTTGTTTTATTACATATCATATTTTAACAGGGATATAGTTTATTACAGCTGACAGTTACATAAAAGCTGACATCAACATAAACCGTAAGATCAAACTAAAATTCTCTGCATTTTAACACTTTTGTGTTCAAATTTGAAAGTTTTTTATTGGATAACTACAGGTAAACATAATTTTATGCAACTAATCATTACTTTACAGAGAGCTTATGGCCTACTTGTTAAATCTTGCCTAAATAACAGGAGGTGCAACCAAATTAAGAACTGACTCAGTTACAAACTAACTAGTAGTTACTAAGCCCTTAGTGTGAACTTTACATCTCAACTTAACTGACATTTTACGCACAGCTGGTACAACCCTACCCAGGACCAGAGCTGGGAGGGATCAGACGAGATGGATGCGGCACCGGACCCGCTCCTTGGACCCATGAATGGACTAAATAAGTCACCGGGGAGGACAACACACATCATGGCTGAAGCCTGGGTGCCTTCCCCTTTCACCGGGGAATTGTACCCATGTACCCTGGAGGGGGAGCGTGTGTGGCCAAAGGACCCAGCTCATGCCTGGGCCATTCCATAGACATTACCCCACCCTTCACGGAGCCACGCATCCAGAATGGGAGCAGGCTGTGCCAGCTGCAGCATTTTCTCTCTAAGTTTTCTCTCCACTTAGAAAATTAGATTCAGCTGGGGCCTTTAAATGCTCATAAAATACGCAGGGGGAGGCATTCTTTTCTATTCCTATTCTTTCAGGAGGAAAAAATAACCCAGCAGATGTTAGTGTATGAAAGTGGCAAATACGTCATATGGGCCCACTGGGGCCACATATGGAAGAAGTGTGGTGTTAGGTCCGGCCCTTCGTAGGGGAGGAGTTTCTACAATCACAGCAACCAGGCAGAAGGAGCTCTGCCAATGGAGACACAATCTACTGAAAAAAGAGGGAGACCGTATCACGGAGAATACACACAGGAGGTTACTAGTGTAGCCGAAACCTGTGGATCACTTACCCCAGTACAGGGCCTGTTAGCACATGCACTGGGACTGACTACGGATTCCTCTGCTGAATTCGTGAGTCAGAGGTCTAGGAGGTAGAACATACAGGGTTCACAAGTCGTGAACATACATGGGAGAAGAGCGCACAGCTTCACCTGCCTGGAAGGTAACGAAACTTACCTGCTCATACCTGAAAGAACATGGGACAAGACCGGCTCAACCCGGAGATTGTAAAATCTCATGAAGGTGTTGGAAGTTGCCCAGCCTGCTGCCCTACAGATGTCTGCTAGAGAGACATGGGCATGCATGGACTGGACCTGGTAGTCTAACGCTATAGCATCCATGATCCAGTGGGCAAGCCTCTGTCTGGAGACAGCCTTCCCTTTCCGTTGTCCGCCGAAGCAGACAAAGAGCTGCTCAGAGTGTCTAAAGCTCTTCGTACGGTCCAAGTAGATTCCCAAAGCAGGCACTGGACACATCAATGATAAGGCTGGGTCTGCCTCCTCTGGGGGCAGCACTTGCAGGCTCATCACCTGATCCCTAAAAGGGGTCGTGGGAACCTTGGGCACATAGCCCGGTCGGGGTCTCGGGATCACATGAGAGTCTTCTGGACCGAACTCTAGGCACTCTTCGTTGACAGAGAAAACTTGCAGGTCCCTGACCCTCTTGATGGAAGTGATCGCGGTCAGGAGGGCGGTCTTCAGAGAGATGGCCTTTAGCTCGATTGACTGAAGGGGCTCAAAGAGGGCCCTCCGTAGGCCCAAGAGGACCACGGAGAGGTCCCATAAGGGAAAGAGGTGCGGCCTATGAGGGTTCAACCTCCTGGCACCTCTCAGGAACCTTATAATCAGGTCGTGCTTACCGAGGGACTTACCTTTGACATCGTCGTGATATGCTGCTATGGCAGCTACATAAACCTTGAGAGTGGAGGGGGACAGCTGCCCGTCCAGTCTCTCTTGCAGGAATGAAAGCACTGTCTGTGCAATTCTGGGGGTCTTCATTACCAGAAGAAAACCACCTAGCGAAGATACGCCACTTCACGGAGTAGAAATGCCTTGTAGAAGGAGCTCTAGCCTGAGTGATCTTGTTGACCCGATTGCACACAATGTGACCTTAGTTGCTCAGAGTGCGAGGTCGGTCGCTGAGTGCAGTTCTTCTAGCACACCAGGATCAGAAGTACCCTTGTGTATCTCTTTCAAAGCCTTGGCCTGAGGGACCTGGAGAAGGGCCATGGTGTGTAGGGCAGAAGCTGCCTTCCCAGCAGCGCTGTAAGCTGTTGTCACCAGGGACGATGTCGTCCTACAGGCTCAGTAGGGGAGTGCTGGGCAACTCCACCAGGTCAGCAGGCACAGGTGTGCCGCGATCACTTTGTCCACCTATGGCGTCATCGAGGGTAGTGAGACCAGACGTGCCAAAGGATTGTGTTTGGGCAGTAAAAGGTGCCCTCCACGACCGCGTCAGCTCGTCGTGCAATTCTGAGAAGAATGGGACTGTGGGGGGCATGGCTGCGAGTGGCACGCCGAACCCAGGAACCAGTCGTCAAGCCACAACTGTTGAGGGGCGGGTGGAATGTTACACTCAAGCCAAACACTTGTGGCAGCAGCCCGGTCAAGTCCTCGGCATCTGACATTACCAAGTCGCTTTCCAATGCAGCAATAGTCATCTCATCCAGCTCACGAGCTCTGGAAGAGGCTGGCGGTGATGCAAACCTGTGTCATCCCAGTGCTGGACAGAAGTGAATGAGCGTACCAGGGAGTGGCCGGTCCATGGAGATTTACCCAGTGGAACCGTACCCACTGAAGTCCCTGAATCGCCTTCAGCGTCAACCAAAGCAGTGTCCTACCCATAGGTACACCCAATGTGGCTTTCCCTCGGAAGAATGAAAGCCGTAACCGAAACATTGATATGGTCATGTTCTCGCAGTGAGAACATGAAGCATCCATGAACGCTTCCTCAATGTGCTTATGGCCCAGGCAGTGATCGTGACCGTCAGAGGCGGAGAGGTAATGGCATCCAGGAACGGCACAGAGACGGAATGGCATCTTTAAAAAGATGTTTAATGTCACTGTGCCTGCTCTAATAGAGGAAAAACACTCTTTTAGAGGAAAATCTCTGTAGTCTGCAGTGGAGTGCAGAGAGAACCACTGGAATGCGCCGTATATCCAACAGCAATGCTTGTAGAGTTGGTGAATGGAATGGCAGTGGTATTCAGCTTGCTGTCAATACAACCACTTGGCTCCGAAGAAAAAGTCTGAATGAATCCGCATACCTTTTATACCTATATGTCGGGGGGAGTGGCATGCAAATTCAACTCGCCAATTTCTCATTGGCCTTTTCTCAAAGATCTGAAGGTGAATCGGGCTCCTAAGAGCGACCCCTAGTGTCACTACATTGACACAACGTCGAGTGAGTGACAGAAGGGGAACTTTAGATTTGGCCCCAGCCAAACATCAGAATCGGCCGATAAAAATAACAAGGCCTGTCTACACTATCAGATATAGGCAGATTGTTCAAAAACAGATGATAATCAGGGTCTATTATTTCCTGTAAAATGGGGTCAGAAAATGTATCTGAAATCAGCCTACAACTCGTGTTGTGTGTGTGTGTGTGTGTGTGTGTGTGAAAGAAAATGTCTCTTATGTTGAGTAACTTTGAAATTGGGCGACTATAATAGAAGAGTCACGTTTTGTAAGCTTTTCACTGCTAGAATTTTATGAGGTGGAACTAATTTGTGTAGTTACCTAAAAGCTCTACTTACTGTACCGCATCATGGAATATGACGAGTTTGTTAAGGCTAAAGATTAATGCAAACTTTAGCATTTAAGTTTAATGCTAAAGTGGTTAGTTTTCATCGAAGACATAGAGAATACAGTTATTATTTAAAGTTGTGTAATTAATTATCAGTGTTTTGAAACAAATTATTTTAAAAAAGCAGAACCACTAAACTATCGGTATCAGCAGATGTTTTTGAAAATAAGCCATGTTAAGCCATGTTTTTATCGCCGCATCCCTAATAAACACTGTTCAAATGTAATTATTAAAATCTTCTTTTTTATATATATATATATATGGATTAAATCTGAAGTCAGGTTTAGGCATTGCAAGCATATTTGCCTAAACTTTTTGCTAAATTTAAACTGTTAAATACCTATTGAATAAATCAAGTGTTAAAAGATTAACATCTCGGAACTGAAAATTGTAAAGAGTGATTTACTCCTGATGTCTTGCTTCCCAACTGTGAACAAATTCTGTTCTCAGCTTGGTCTGGCTTGGATTACACTGGCCTACTTGTGATAACATGGTACCCAGCAGTCTCTAAGGATCGCCTCCAGTGCTTCTAGCAGAAACACAATGAATAAATCAGGCGATGTAAAAACAAACCACATTAGCTAGTATGACAACATTATACCACTTTGAATACTCTACTCTCCTTGGTGCTCACGAGAGACTGATGTTTAAACAACATTTAGATGATGATTTTATTGATAAGATAGACAGGGAAAAGAAAATTAAAATCTAAATTAAATGGTAGGAGGAGAAAAACTATAAAACATCAAGCAATTAAGAATGCTTTCAGGTGGCACAAAAACATTTGAGAATAATTATCATGATTAGGGAGTGAAAGAGATGAAGAGAATGATAGGAGAGTGGGGGGAACGAATCTTAAAAAGCCTATTCAAACAAATGGCCCATTGGGGGGGTCCGGTTTTGAAATAATTGCACAATGCTAAATGTCCATAATGGTATTTGCCATTATGACAGATAAATAAATAAGAGTCTGAGTTGTTCTCTTTAGGTGGGAGGACTCCCATTAAACCTCCTCCCATTTATTATGATTGAAGAAGCAGTGTGGATATATAATGCACTCTCAACATTAAAGGAATAGATTACATAAAAATTTATTTATTTATTAATTCCTATGTCATTCCAACCACATATTATTTATTCAATGAAACACGTGGTTTTAAATAAAATGAAAATTGGATGTTGATTTAAACTGTTAAGCTCCAAAATGAAATGATCATAAAAGTAGTCTATATGGCACTATATTAAAAAGATTTGAAGTATTTACATTGCTGTATTAAAAATACAATATTGTCTTGTACAGTGGGGTGGGTGCTTTGAGTCCAAACCACTGTACTAAACAACAGACAAATGTTCACTTTGATAAACTAATCAAGAGCACCTCACCTATGAATGGAGTTGAACAAATACACTCATAAGGAGAGAGATCCGTGTAGGCAGTTCTTTTGCTCAAGCAGGTTCCTCCTGTTTAAGCATGGCTGGTCATTGCATCCATCAAAGTTCTCGAAATAATGCCCTGAAAAGTGCTTATGGCACAGGCAACTATATGCATCATCTTTAAATGCAGTTCTATATTCACCTTTTCTAGAACACAGGCATAGAAGAGGTGAGCTCTGGCAATGCTGAGCTTTTACCAGAACTGCAATATACAGGCCAAGCCTACACAACAGACCACTGCCTCTGTTCAAAACAGTAAAGCAGTTCAAACCAGATGTCAGCCACTCCAGTTGAACCTACAAAGTACCATTCACACTGTTGGCAAACACCAACTGCTCCATTTGTGTCTCTACAATCTGACAGCTTTCAAACTCCTCTTTGGACACCTTGATGAGATGAACACCATATTGTCCCAGGTTTCTGTCAGCAGATAAAAACATCACATCACTGTGACAGGCAGAGGCTGGGTCATGATTCAGCACACCCGGCCCCAATCAGGCTAATCAAGCCTCAGAGAGGGATAAAGGCTGACTGAAAGCTGCAGTGCGACAGCGATTTACAGACAGCAGTCCGACGTGTGTGCGTGCATGCGTGCGTGTCTTTTTGTTTAGTTCTTCATTAAGCTATTATTTATATTGTTAAGCCGGTTCTTGCCAATCTTTACAATCACATCTCCAAGTTGAAGATCCAGTGGGCAATGCTGAGGAAAGTGGTATGATCCAGTTGATCCAATGGTTCTGTTTGTCTGGTCCAGCACTGTGTCAAGCTGCTGCAGGCCTTCTGCATGACGGTCCACCTCAAACTAATGTTCCTTGCTTGAGTGTGCCATTCATTCAGGTCACCTTACTATAAGCGGTTCCAACTATGAAACAGCTGAGCAGGAAGGCAATTATATGCAGCTCTGGGTTTCTCCTGTTTGTCTATCCTGACACTTGACTGTTCTTTATTTAGCATTTGAGTGATTTTTCTGTAGTCAGCAGATTTTCTTAACTTTGAATCAAAGTAGGCATGTAGATGTCTGTAAGCAAATACATACACGTTTTGCAAATACTTTATGTTGGTTAATAATATGAAATTCCTTTTTTTTCAACTCATGAAACTATTATTATTGACACAAGACAATAACTTGAATACACCCCTACTATAATAAACATGTTTTCAATATCTGAGTTCAAAGTTATTTTAATATTTATTTCTGGGGCTTAAAGTAAAACAGGTCAACAATTTTTTTTCAAAGTATTATTTAATAATCACGAAACTACACCAAATCAAATCCAGATTGTTGTAACCAACATCCAGGTCGCCTTGTTTTTCATGTGACAAGAAAACCTTAAAACGGAGAGGACACCTTTCAGGGTGATCTCAAATTGAAATCGGAAACAGTAGGTTGACTTTTATTAAGCTAAAATCGGTCTGTGCTTACCTAAATCCAAAACACTGCCCCAGAGGCAAAAAAGTGAGTGGTTTTCAGCTATACAGTATGTAATACAGTGAAGATGAATGCTTATTTTAAAAACTGTACCCCTTAAACCAAACCCCAAATCTAAACTTAACCATCAGTGGAGTAAACATGTAATGTAAGGGGGGAAGATGAAACTTCCAAATCACTCGTCACTGATCTGAATTTGGCAAAAAAAAGCCCTTCCGGAACATTAAGGTAGAGAGCGGTGCTACATGGAAGGCTTTCACTGTTGTGCACCATGTTAAATCAGCACTGCCCACTCCAGCTTAAGACATTTAGAAGTGTGTTTCTAAAACAAATGTGGATGGGGGAGAATAGGGTAACAGATGAATGGTTCCCCCCTGGGAGTTGTGGGTCCCTATGCTTCAACCCATGTAAGCCATTGCATTAATGCAATGAAATTGAATGGTGACTAAGGCTGTCAGTCCCTAGCATTCTGCCGAACATCTCCTTTTGTGTTCCACTAAAAAAAGAAACTAATTTTGGTTTGGAACAACAGGAGGGTGAGTAAATAATTATTTTTTGGGGGGTAAACTATCCCTTTATTGCATGATTTCTTTCATGTTTAATTACAGCCCAACAATTAATTTGTAAAACAGAAACTCTCTCTCCTTAACATACTGCATATTTTCTACTTGTAGATAATAACTTGTAGATATAGTTCCTGTGGAGCAATAAAAGGCAACTGGATTAGTTGTGGAACTCTGTAAATAAGATAAACCTGTGCATAGCATACACAATGAGAAAACTTCCTGCAAGTATGGCATACATTGAGTGGCTCAAGCTTTAAACATGGTTTCAGGGCTCTTTCACAAGTCTGCAGAAGCATAGATTTCTCCCACAGTCTGGCATCTCTTTACCCCAGAGGGATCAACTTCAGTAAAATGGCCAGTTCCCTGCTCTACCTGCCTGCATGAGGCTAGTCAAACTAATGAGCAGTCAAATTTGACTCTCCTTTCCTGTGCGTTCTCAATCTTGGGCGGCTTGCCAGAAAGAAACATTGCCCTCAAATCTCTCACCATGAGCGGAAGGAGGGCAGTAACTGGCTGCTCCACTTGTCATAGTCACTAAAGGTTCCGATAGACATGTTGCACCCAGTTTAGACTGATTTATATTACAATTTGCTTTCTATGGTTGGTGAAAAGGGTGATTTTCCATGCTGGTCATTTGTTAAGTCAACCAGCAAGTTATTTCTGGTGAAGCAGGTATTCTAGAAAGCATTTGGATACATCATTGAGTGCAAAATGTGTAATCAATATTTTTAGCCCATTATAGCAGAAGAGAAAGACTGTCAATTTGTTATGTGTGTATCTGCTAAAAGATAACTTTGTCAAATTTTAGAGCACATAATAACATCAGGCCACAAAACTTTTTTATTTTTATATTGTCATGAAAGTTTGTCAAACTGTTACCATGAAACCACCAGCCTGCTGAGAATTTTTTTTCCATCTCTTGTTTTGTTGCTTACTCATATCTTACATCTGACCACATGTGATGTTAGCATAGCCCGAGTTTCCCTGAGGTAGAGACAGCTAGTGACAGTGCTAAATAATGTATTCCCTCTCTGTCTCACATACATTCTCTGCAAACTGATCCCTCCATTTTAGCCACAAAGAGAGGTTAAATCAGATCGACTTTCTCTCTCCCTCAGGTCCTGCTCAGGCTTGTAAGGCAGATAAAAGAATGGTGTTATGCAGATAACTCTGATCCTCCAAAAAACCGATGTATTCATCTATGAATGATGGCAAGAATAACTGATAGCAATTTCTCATTCTCATTGAATGTGACTCGTTCTCATCAGATGAGCTGGATAAACAAAGGGGATAGGCAATAATTGACAACAATTGACAGTTTCTGGACTGTGCATTTCAAGTTATAATTCCTAATATAAGATAAACTAGTTCAGACAAAATATTCTCAAATTCTCAGTCATCATTCCTTGTTACTTCTGTAGGACTTCTTCACACAATTGAGACATTAAAAGGAATATTCTGGGTTCAATACAAGTTAAACTCAATCGACAGCATGTGTGGCATCTACAGAGAAAAAAAAACCTTTTTCCTTATTTTCTTTAAAAAAAGCAAAAAATAAATAAATAAATAAAATACTTACAATTTACAAGTGAATGGGGCCCATTTTTGGAGGGTTTAAAGTAGGGTGACCATACGTCCTCTGTTTCCCATTTTTCAAACCTTAATTTGCTAAAATGTCCGGGATTCGGCATTAGTTGCATTATGATGTGCATCCGATCTAATACCTCATTGTGAGTGCATGCATATTTGCATTGCTTTTAGGGGTCTAAATGTAAGTTCCGCATTCTAGCACAACAATTGGTCGATTATATGATGCTTGCAGCAACTATTGGCCAAATTCCTGCCTGTCAATCTCTCCGCAAATCCGCGAAGCGCTGATGTTTTCAACATCAAACAGTAGCTTGACAGTAGCAGCAAACGACAGCTGAGTGGAGACAGTGCCCAAACAAAAGTGCACATTTACAGAAGTTTTACAACAAAAATTCCCATGCTTTTATCCAGGTCGAGATCCTTGGGAAGCAGAAAGAATGACATGTAAAGCTGGCACTTATGTGTCAGTTGCTAATAAAGGTGCAAGTGATTTAGAAGCACACATTAGCTCTGCAAAGCATAAAGTGTCAGCAAAAGGTGAAAGTTCATCAGGTAAATTTGAACTACTTTTTGAAACCAGGTAAAATTGTTATCACATTGCTTCATTTTCCATGGCCATTCAAAATAATAGTAATAGTAAAAGAAGGTACACTCATGGACATTCAAAAGAATGTTGGAAATTGTAATTTATATACAAACTAATTAATTTATATACTAACATTTAATATATATATACTTACAATACTGTTTTGAACCCTATTAACCCCCCCCCCCCCCTCCCCCACCACTAGCGGAAAAAAAAAGATGTCCTCTTTTTGGAAAACCAGAATATGGTAATTTTATAAAAGCACTTATGTCCATTAATTCTTCTGTTAAAACTTGTGTATTATTTGAGCTGTAAAGTTGTTTAAAATCATTTACCAAGATTACAGGGCTTTAGGTCACCATGGTAACAAAGTTGTAATAATAGATATAATTTCACACAGAGAAGGATAGTAAGCTATTTTTAACACATACCGACATTACAAAGAATGCTACATCTTTTCTCAAGACTAACTCACTTTAACAAGCTAGATCCAAGAATATTTTTTGTGAAAACCTAAATCACACAGGTAGCAGAATTATGGACATGATCCACTAAGTTTGGAAACCAGAAATTGTCCAAGTATTTTGTCTTTAATTCGAACAGTACATTCAATGAGCACTTTATTAAGAACACTATGGTCTTCTGCTGTTTTAGCCCATCCGCCTCAAGGTTTCGTATTGTGCATTCTGAGATGTTATTCTGCTCACAGGCTTGGGGAGTAACGTAATACTTGTAACAGCGTTACACACTTTGTACAGCATTGCATAATAACATTTGTAACTGCAATTCGTTTCTGTTACATGAAAAGGCAGTGTATTACAGTGATTACAGTTAGATTTGGTAAAGATTGTGATTACTAGCAGGATTACAATTTTTAATTTATAACAAAAATACAAAACAAAAGATCCTCCTGAAATAAAATGATAAAGACAGCTGCTTACTTTGTATACAGATATGATCAGAATCACGCTGAAGATCTCTCTCGTGAATCATGTGAATCTGGCACCACTTATTGTTGCACACGCAAATAACACCTGCTCACATCAACACTCCAAACGAGGTCAAACCAGTAAAAGTGATGTTTTGTCGCAATGGCCACTGGAGAAATATTATTATTTTTCTGTAAGAAAAGGGAAACAACATTTAATTTCAGTGCAATTCAGAGGCTACCTTTCAGTTGTGAAGTGTGGTGTATTTTTATCAAGTTAAGTATACATTAATCTAGTATAATCGATGCCATTTTATTATACAATTATTTCTGTTGGTCATATGTGTTTTTTGTGTATTACACTCACACATAAATTACTTGCATATGTTTCCTATTTTCTTTTGAAGCTAAAGAAAATATATGATGAAGACCCCTCTTAGTAAAGTGTTTTTACATAGTGTAACAGGATGTAACTGAAGCCTTCTGGTTTGAAGATAAGGAATGATAAGGTTGGGGCCTCCCAAAGATGTTTTTCTTTCAAAACACTATAAGAAACAGGATATGAAAAGTCTCACAAGGCGTGGCTAAAACATATGTAAGCGTGTGCAAACTCAAGACACATCAGTTGTTCTGCAGGCAACTCGGCTTTATGGTCTGATAATAAAGTCTATTCTTCTGAAGTCAAAAACTCCCAAGTCTTTGAGAGTGAGTTTGGCACAAACTGGGCAGAAACCACAACACAAGACGCAGTGATTTTTCAAGGACCCAGAATATATTTTAAAGAAGTATATGAAGGTAATATGGTGGTGACGTAGTGGACTAAAGCACAAAACTGGTAATCAGAAGGTTGCTGGTTCGATCCCCACAGCCACCACCATTGTGTCCTTGAGCAAGACTCCAGGTTGCTCCGGGGGGATTGTCCCTGTAATAAGTGCACTGTACGTCACTTTGGATAAAAGCGTCTGCCAAATGCATAAATGTAAAATGTAAATGTAATATCCACATGAAAATCACGTTATCTAGGATAGCTAAAATTAGTCATAAGTGTTTGTTCCCTAATTTTGGCATCCGACCGAGTGGCGATCGTTTCCGCGGGAGAAGGAATACAAGCAGAGAAATTATCAATTTCCCTGGCATACGGCCAGGGCAGCCATCAGGATCTATGGACAGGGGGACAACATTTTCCAACTTTTACATTTTAAACTGTGCGGAGTGCTTGTACGTGCTCATTGCCAACCTGGATACAAAAAACGAATATTCTAATAAAGAACGTTGTCTTACTCTTAATGATTTTCGTTTTTTTACTAAATAATTGCTAAGATAGTTTTTTAGAGTAGCAACATTAATGTTTACAACAGTAAAGTCATTATATAAACTCAGTATCTCACTGGAAACAAATCTAACAGAGGATGGTTCACTCTCCATCTCTGTTGCGGATGTAACCCGATCCTTCCGACGGGTGAACATCCGTAAAGCTGCGGGTCCAGACGGCATTCCGGGCCATGACATCAGAGCATGCATGAACCAACTGGCTGGTGTTTTTACAGACATTTTCAACTTGTCCCTCTCCCTGTCTGTAGTCCCCACATGCTTTAAAACGTCCACCATTGTGCCTGTACAAAAGCAATCAAAAATCACTTGTTTAAATTACTGGCATCCTGTTGCTCTGAACCATCATCAGCAAATGCTTTTAGAGGCTAATCAGAGATTACATCAGCTCAGTGCTGACCACCTCTTTGGACCCATTGCAGTTTGCCTACCGCAACAACCGCTCCACTGATGATATCATTGCATCTACAATACAAACTGCTCTCTCCCATCTGGAAAAAAGGAACACATATGTAAGAATGCTGTTTGTAGACTACAGCTCTGCATTCAACACCATAGTGCCCCCCAAGCTTGATGTGAAACTCTGGGCTCTAGGCTTAAACAGCTCGCTGTGCAGCTGGATCCTGGACTTCCTATCAGGCAGATGTCAGGTGGTTAGAATGGGCAGCAACATCTCCTCATTAATGACCTTCAACACTGGAGCCCTTCAGGGCTGTGTTCTCAGCCCACTCCTGTATTCCCTATACACACATGACTGTGAGGCAACACATAGCTCCAATGCCATCATTATGTTTGCTGACGATACAACGGTGGTAGGTCTGATCACTGACAATGATGAAACAGAGAGGAGGTGCACACTTTGCCACGCTGGTGTCAAGAGCACAACCTCTCCCTCAATGTCAGTAAGACCAAGGAGCTTGTAGTAGACTTCAGGAGGAAAGACAGAGAACACAGCCCCATCACCATTAATGGAGCACCGGTGGAGAGAGTCAGTAGCTTCAAGTTCCTCTGCTTCCACATCACTGAGGAACTCATATGGTCCGTACACACTGAGGCCGTGGTGAAGAAGGCTCACCAGCACCTCTTCTTCCTGAGACGGCTGAGGAAGTTTGGAATGAATCACCACATCCTCATACGGTTCTACACTAGCACTGTAGAGAGCATCCTGACTGGCTGCATCACCGCCTGGTACGGCAATAGCACTGCCCACAACCGCAAAGACCTGCAGAGGGTGGTGTGAACTGCCAGACACATCATCGGACGTGAGCTTCCCTCCCTCCAGGACATATATAACAGGCGGTGTGTGAAAAAAGCTCGGAGGATCATCAGAGATGCCAGCCACCCATGGGCTGTCTCCAGTCATGGGCTGCTCTCAATGCTACCATCAGGCAGGTGGTATCGCAGCATCAGGACCCGCACCAGCCGACTACATGACAGCTTCTTCCCCCGAGCAATCAGACTTTTGAACACTTGACCTCTCACGATCAATATACACCAGCAATGCACTTTATTAATCTTATTATCTCACACTGGACTGTCATAATTATATTCTCCTCAATACAACTGCAGTATATACACTCACCTAAAGGATTATTAGGAACACCTGTTCAATTTCTCATTAATGCAATTATCTAATCGACCAATCACATGGCAGTTGCTTCAATGCATTTAGGGGTGTGGTCCTGGTCAAGACAATCTCCTGAACTCCAAACTGAATGTCAGAATGGGAAAGAAAGGTGATTTAAGCAATTTTGAGCGTGGCATGGTTGTTGGTGCCAGACGGGCCGGTCTGAGTATTTCACAATCTGCTCAGTTACTGGAATTTTCACGCACAACCATTTCTAGTGTTTACAAAGAATGGTGTGAAAAGGGAAAAACATCCAGTATGCGGCAGTCCTGTGGGAGAAAATGCCTTGTTGATGCTAGAGGTCAGAGGAGAATGGGCCGACTGATTCAAGCTGATAGAAGAGCAACTTTGACTGAAATAACCACTCGTTACAACCGAGGTATGCAGCAAAGCATTTGTGAAGCCACAACACGCACAACCTTGAGGTGGATGGGCTACAACAGCAGAAGACCCCACCGGGTACCACTCATCTCCACTACAAATAGGAAAAAGAGGCTACAGTTTGCAAGAGCTCACCAAAATTGGACAGTTGAAGACTGGAAAAATGTTGCCTGGTCTGATGTGTCTCGATTTCTGTTGAGACATTCAGATGGTAGAGTCAGAATTTGGCGTAAACAGAATGAGAACATGGATCCATCATGCCTTGTTACCACTGTGCAGGCTGGTGGTGGTGGTGTAATGGTGTGGGGGATGTTTTCTTGGCACACTTTAGGCCCCTTAGTGCCAATTGGGCATCGTTTAAATGCCACGGCCTACTTGAGCATTGTTTCTGACCATGTCCATCCCTTTATGGCCACCATGTACCCATCCTCTGATGGCCACTTCCAGCAGGATAATGCACCATGTCACAAAGCTTGAATCATTTCAAATTGGTTTCTTGAACATGACAATGAGTTCACTGTACTAAAATGGCACCCACATCACCAGATCTTAACCCAATAGAGCATCTTTGGGATGTGGTGGATCGGGAGCTTCGTGCCCTGGATGTGCATCCCACAAATCTCCATCAACTGCAAGATGCTATCCTATCAATATGGGCCAACTTTTCTAAAGAATGCTTTCAGCACCTTGTTGAATCAATGCCACATAGAATTAAGGCAGTTCTGAAGGCGAAAGGGGGTCAAACACAGTATTAGTATGGTGTTCCTAATAATCCTTTAGGTGAGTGTATATTTTTTTATATACTTTTTATTTTTATTGTATGGACATTCTATATTGTGTTTATTGTTTACTGTACATTGTATATTATTGTTGTGTTGTGTAATTATGTGTATATTTGATATGGAAATTGTATTGTGTAAATATGTTGTTTATCGTAATTGGTATATGTCTCGTCACTGTCATGACTGCTATGTTGCTTGGAACTGCACACAAGACTTCCACCTACTGTTTCACTTGTGTATATGGTCGTGTGACAATAAAGTGATTTGATTTGATTTGATAAAATGTCAGTAAAATAATTGTATCCAATGGCTGTGAAGAAAGCAGGGAAGGCTGTCATCAAGGGGCTGTGTTTGATGTCAATCAAACTGTGCACACGTGGGTCAAGTGCAGGTGGACCTGTCACCGTCTTTACTGCCTAATAGGGGTGTAACGGTATGATAAACGTTACAAAAATTACCACGGTATTACGGTTTCATGGTATTTAGGTGCATTCATAATATTAAAAGCAGTTCAATATTTGGTTATAAAATAGGCTATTTCTGATAAACACACAGATAAATATTTCAGTTATAACCAATTCTTGAACTTTATTTTGGATTTCTTCAACTTTTGATCTTGAACATCAGGACACTCTCTTAATCTGACAAGGTAAAAAAAGAAAATAAACATGTACAGTAGTCAGATGATTATAACAAAATATTTTGTTATTGTTATTTTATTATATATTAAATTAAATTGTAATCATTTGTAATGATTATTGCCCAGGTTAACATTTCAAATATACATTTGGATCCGTTTTCTCCATTTGCTGCATTTGTGAATGTGAAAGAAAGCATACACATAACTTTAGCCTAACTAGTCTAACTAACTAATGAGTTTACTTATTTTTTTTTTCTAAAACATTACCCGTTTACATGCTAAAACGGTCATGATGTAGGTCTCCTCGATGGTTTGACTTTCAGCACACAACAGAATAACACAGACTGCATGACTATGATAAATTATTATTGCAAGAGTTAGATTAACATACAAGTGTGAAGGGACTTCAACATTTCTAAATTACACAAATAAAAAATACATATACATATTCGTCTCTGGCTTGCTTTTGCTCGCATTTCAATGATGCCGAGATCTACTTTTATATTTAATTTAATTACTGAGAAGGTTTACCTGCAAAGTAGCACAAAACATCACAAACAGCCTCAAGAATGGACAGAGTAGCCATATAACACTTTTTCTTGAGCAGAATATTGCACTACAGATCGCTAAGTTTGTTCAATAGGGAAAGCGAGAGATAGAAAAAGCGCACTAGCGTGCATGTTTGCCAGATTTCACAAAATAAGTATAACATTGATCAGAGCGGGCCTGTGTACGTCCAGTATTCTGCTACACGGGATGGCTACTGTCGAAACTTTGTGACTTCTCATTTCCATCAGTTGAATCTCTAAAATTGCTCTCAGAAAATGCATTCATATTGTACTGATGACAGAAAATGGGACAGTATTTTTTTTCTTTGTTTAAAAATGTAGATTGTATACATGAAAACCAAATTAATTGAAAATATTATTAAGTTCTTAGGGGAAAGTGCAATGGAGAATTTATCTGATATTGACACTTATTATAAATGTATTGTTAAGAACAGTTCAAAAGCATGGGTGAGGGAGAAAAACGTCTCAGGTTACTTAACTGTAACCACTGTTCCCTGATAAAAGCGGAACTAGATGCTGCACTGAGTTAGTGCTTTGGGAACAACTTTAGGTGTGACCAGCTGTGAATATGTGTGCAACACATCAATGAAAATTTACCGGAATTTATAGCCTCGTCCGGTGACATCATTGGATGCACCTGTAGCAGGGCTATAAATAGATGTGTCACAGGTGCATCGTCAGGTATTTTGTCTGAAGAGCAGTCCTGGGGCATCCAGTGCGGCAATGAAGCGCAACATCTCGTTCCGCTTTTAACAGGGAACAGGGGTTACAGTTAAGTAACCCGAGACGTTCCCTGTCAAAAAGCTACACTTATGATGCTGCTCTGAGTTAGTGCTTTGGGAACGAGAATACCCACGCCGCCACACTGTGGATGTCCGGACCCCTTACGGTTGTGTAGTGTGCTCACAAGAGCACGAAAGGTCTCAGACATGAGCTTGTGATGTTGACTCAAGGACATAAGAGCCCGGAGTGGCATGAACATCCAAACTATAAAATCTTATGAATGTGTGCGGAGAGGACCAGCCTGCCGCATAACAAACATGCTGCAGAGGGACACCTCTAGCCAAGGCTTTAGAGGAGGCGACCCCTCTGGTAGAGTGAGCCCTGATACCTACTGGTGAAGCTTGACCGCGCGACTCGTAGGCCAAGGCAATAGTGTCCCTCACCCAATGTGACAGTCTGCTTGGTGGCGGCCTCCCCCATGTTGTGGCCCCCATGGCAAACGAATAGTTGCCCTGACTTACGCCACTGGCTTGTGCAGTGGACATAAGTCTGAAGGGCACGGACTGGACAAAATCTGTAAAATCTTTCCTGCTCCAGCGTTGCAAATGGAGGGGAGCAGAAGGCTTCAAGAGTGACTGGATGTAAAGTCGAGAAAGGTACCTTAGGTAGGTAGTCAGGGTGAGGGTGCAAAAATGCTTTAGCCATTCCTGGGGCAAAATCTAAGCTGGCTGGCAAAACAGACAGAGCCTGTAGATCTCCAATTATTTTTATAGAGGTGATTGCCATAAGAAAAACCATCTTGAGAGTCATAAGTTTATCAGAAGCTGACTCTAGAGGTTAGAAGGGGGTCTCAACCAGACCCTCAAGGACTATTGCTAAGTCCCATGAAGCGGTCCTGGTCCTAGCAGGAGCCATCAGTCGCATATCTCCACGAATGAAGCAAGCCGTCAATCAAGGTGTAGTAAGCCAAAATGTCGGCCATATAGACCCTGAGAGTGGCGGGGCATGTGCCTGCTGACCATTTTTCATGCAGAAAGTCCAGAAAAGAAGCAATCTGGCAGTTAACTGGATCTGCATTATGTGCACTGCACCATCTTCCAAAGATATCCCATTTATTGGTGTAACAACTTCTAGTAGAGGGAAACGCATACAGGTGCATTCTGGGCCATATATGCGCCATCGAGTCCAGCCACAGGGGGGCTGGGTGACTCAGAGAGAAGTAGAGGGGACATTGCGCTGTTTTTTGAGAGGCGAAGAGGTCCACTTCTGCCCTGTAAAATCTCACCCAGATTTTTTCCAAGTAGAGGGAGCCCTAGCACTTCAAATCAAAATCACTTTATTGTCACACTACTATGTACACAAGTGCAACAGTAGTTGAAAGTATTGTGTGCAGTTCTGAGCAACATAGCAGTCATGACAGTAGCGAAACATATGCCAATTTACAATAAACAAAATACCAATTTACAATAAACAACAAATTTACACAACACAATTTACATATCAAATGTACATATACTTACACAACACAGTACTATTATACAATGTACAGTAAACAATACACACAATACAGAATACACACACAATAAAAAAAATAATATGAGTATATAAAAATATATATGCAGTAGTTATATTGTGGAGAATATATTTGACAGTCCAGTGTGAGATAAAAAAATGAAGATTTATAAAGTGCAGTGCTGATTGTTGATCGTGAGAGATCAAGTGTTCAAAAGTCTGATTGCTTGGGGGAAGAAGCTGTCATGTAGTTGGCTGGTACGGGTCCTGATGCTGCGATACTGCTTGCCAGAAGGAAGCAGTGAGAGCAGCCCATGACTCGAGTGGCTGGAATCTCTGATGATCCTCCAAGCTTTTTTCACACACTGCCTGTTATATATGTCCTGGAGGGAGGGACGCTCAACTCAGATGATGTTTCTGGTAGTTCGCACCACCCTCTGCAGGTCTTTGTGGTTGTGTGCGGTGCTATTGCCGTACCAGGTGGTGATGCAGCCAGTCAGGATGCTCTCTACAGTGCTGGTGTAGAACCGTGTAAGGATATGGTGATTCATTCCAAACTTCCTCAGCCATCTCAGGAAAAAGAGGCGCTGGTGAGCTTCTTCACATTGGCCTCAGTGTGGACAGACCATGTGAGTTTCTGAGTAATGTGGACACCGAGGAACTTGAAGCTGCTGACTCTCTCTCCACCGGTGCTCCATTAATGGTGATGGGGCTGTGTTCTCTGTCTTTCCTCCTGAAGTCCACTACAAGCGCCTTGGTCTTACTGACATTGAGGGAGAGGTTGTGCTCCTGACACCAGTGTGTCAGAGTGTGCACCTCCTCTCTGTAGGCTGCTTCATCATTGTCAGTGATCATACCTACCACCGTCGTATCGTCAGCAAACTTAATGATGGCATTGGAGCTATGTGTTGCCACACAGTCATGTGTGTATGGGGAATACAGGAGTGGGGTGAGAACACAGCCCTGTGGGGCTCCAGTGTTGAGAGTCAGTGATGAGGAGATGTTGCTGCCCATTCTAACCACCTGACGTCTGCCTGACAGGAAATACAGGATGCAGCTGCACAGCGAGCTGTTAAAGCGCAGAGCCCAGAGTTTCTCATCAAACTTGGATGGCAGTATGGTGTTGAATGCTGAGCTGTAGTCTATAAACAGCATTCTCACATATGTGTTCCTTTTTTCCAGGTGGGAGAGAGCAGTGTGTATTGTAGATGCAATGGCATCATCAGTGGAGTGGTTGTTGCGGTAGGCAAACTGCAATGGGTCCAAATAGGTGGGCAGCACAGAGCAGATGTGATCTCTGATTAACCTCTCAAAGCATTTGCTAATGATGGGGGTCAGAGCAACAGGATGCCAGTCATTTAGGCAAGTGATTTTGGCTTGTTTGGGTACAGGCATAATGGTTGACACTGTGAAGCATGTGGGGACTATAGACAGGGAGAGGGACAGGTTGAAAATGTCCATAAATTGCATTCTGTGCACTGCACCATCTCTCAAAGACACCCCATTTATTGGCGCATTCTGAGCCATGTATGCACCATCGCGTCCAGCCCCTTAGAATTGTCTCAATAACTTCAGGTGAAAGCCCAGTGTCCCTCATTGGTACCCTTCTGGGGCCAAACATGAAGGTTCCACAGCTTGGGCCGGGGATGAAATAATGTCCCCTGCGCCTGAGACAGAAGGTCCCTCCTGTCCGGAATTGCCCAAGGCAAGCCGCCGAGGAGAGACATTATCTCCGAGAACCATATCCTGTTCGTCCAGCGTGGCGCTATCAGTAAGAAGCAGGACCCTTGCTGGCGAACTCTGGCCAAGACTCCCAGGAGTAGAGAACCCAGGGGGAAAGCATTCTGGGCCATGTATGTGCCATCGCGCCCAGACCCGGGGGGGGTGACTCAGAGAGAAGTAGAGGGGACATTGCGCTGTCTTTTGGGAGGTGAAGAGGTCCACTTCTGCGATGGCAAGACCCACCTAGAGTGGGACCCAAAGTGAGGAACCAGGGTTTGAACCACATAGAAAGGGTACGTAGCATGTGGCGCGTAACACTTATCAGCCTAGGGGGTTGAGCCTCAACCCCAGAGAAACCATACGAGCTAAGACGGTATCCCTGTGCTCTAATGCCAGTTCTTGTGACTGTGCTAGTATCAGCCAGTCGTCAATGTAATTCAGAATGTGGATGCCCCGGAGTCGCAAAGGAGCCAGTGTTGCAACCATGCATTCCGTGAATGTGCGGGATGATAAGGCTAGACTGAATGGAAGAACCCAATATTGGAAAGCTTCGCCCCCAAAAGCGAACCTCAGGAACTTCCTGTGTTGTGGCAGACTTTCTGCATGAAAGTATGCATCAATGAGATCGATCATGACCAACCAATCATGATGTTGGATTTGAGACACGACCGTATTGAAGGTTAGCATCTTGAACTTGAACGCCCTCAGAGCGATTCAAGCCTCGAAGGTCTAAAAGCGGACGCAACCCACCATCCTTCTTGGGAACCAGGAAGTTTCTGCTCTAGTAACCTGACTCTCTCTCTGGAAGGGGAACATGTTCTATGGTCCCTTTGACCAAGAGATTTGTAGTTCTTTCCTCAGTAAACATGATTGCTCCTGTTTCACGGTAGTGGGAACCACGGCGTTGAAACGCGGAGGATGGGGAATGTTCTTAGGACCCACATAGAAACACCTGGGAGTAGTTTCCATGCTGCCAGGTTCTCTGAGATGGGTATTCATTCTGACACTTCTGTTGAGGAGATGTCGAGTGTCCAGTGTCCTGGACTACGGCAGGAAGCAACAAAAAACCCATCATTTGGCTGGAAACCGTTAACTCCCGAAACACCAGAGGCGGGGGGAATGGAGCGATTTCGTGGGGGTATCGGGAGGGTACAGGTGGATGTTTCACAAGACCCGTCCCAAGGGGGGGTACCCCCACAAGGCTAGGCGCAAAACCGTCAGGGTTTTTGCCACGCTTTGTTTTTGAGCCTCCCGTCAAGAAGGACCGGGGCGAGGCTGGGTGGCTGATGGCCCCTCCCCCTGATTGCGGCGAGAAAGTAATTGCCAAAGGCTTCCTCGTGGCTTTTTGCCTCCTGGAACCTGGTGATAACTACATTCATAGTGTCACCAAATAAGCCAGAAGGCGAAACCGGGGCACCTACGATAGTTGAATATGTCGACATCGTACTACAGTCAAGCTGTAGTCTGGCCACAGCCCGAGTAACCACCTCGAGTAATTCCACAGCCGCTTTATTATTGTGCATGGAATGTACAGAGGTTCAGCGTCCCCCTCGTGAACCAAAGAGGTGCCGAGGCGCGCTTCAGGCTTACGAGAAGGATCAGCTGGATCTGGGGAGAGAGCGAACGATAGGTATGGACCCGTCTCTCGCTCCTTAGCCAGATCAATGCGAGAGCCCCGCGTTGAAAGAGTGGGCGCTGGCTCTTGGAAGTAAGCGAGACGAGTGTGAAACATTTTAAACACTATAGCACTATAAACAGATCGGAATGCCTGCACCCGCCCTGCTCTTCCCCCAGACACACAAAACAAACACTGGTGTGTGTCCGTTTCAGCCATAGAGCGTAAACATGGGAACACACACCACTTTCTTTGTTTATCAGTCATTCTTTTTCTTCTTTTTTTTTAAAGAAAAGAGAAAGAGAAAGGTTTCTGTGCACTGCCTAACAATTCTAACTCCTAACTGAGGAAAGTAGAAAGTTTCTGACAAGCCCACACACACAGAATGATCTGAAGATAAAAGATCTGACGATGCACCTGTGACATATCTATTTATAGCCCTGCTACAGGTGCATCCAATGAAGTCACCAGCAGAGGCTATAAATTCCGGTCAATTTTCATTAACGTGTTGCACACATATTCACAGCTGGTCACACTTACAGTTGTTCCCAAAGCGCTAACTCAGCACAGCATCATAAATGTATCATAAGTGTATCTTTTTGACAGGGAACTGGCAAATATAACATTTTAAAACTCAAAGAAAGTAGGAATAAGTAAATCAAGTTTTCTATCTATTTCGATCTATTCTTTAAAACAAGATTTTCTTTATGTATTTATGTATTATTATTATTATTATTATTATTATTATTATTAAAATCTTCCTTAAACATAAACAGAACCAGCCATAAATGTTAGCTGGTGATGTTTGACTGTGGATAATGAGCAAGCAGAGGACAGACACTGGAGGCACTGCATTAATAATAATAGTAATGAAGATGAAGAAGATAGTCTGTGATCTATCTTTTACAGTCAGAAGTTAATGAATGGTCAATGCCAATTAGTCTACATGCTAACTGCAATACATGGCAGAATTTATCTTGTTAGTGTTTTTGAATCTTAGGTATATCCTATCAGATTATGTTTAATGTTAACCAAGACATAATTCAGTGCATCTGTTGTAACTGTATTTGCATGATGAGAAAATACAAAAATTTCAGTAACAGATAAAGGACTCACCTGATTTGGTTATAAATGTTGAGTTGTTCTACATTTTAACATTTTCTGTTTTCCTAATAAGGAGGCACTGTCCCTGTTTTACATGTTTTTTTCTTATCTATAATAATAGCTACATTACTCAAATACCGTTTGTTTGCATTCATAAGGCCTGATTCAAAATCTTAGAGAACATATTGCGTTTCTCTTGACTTTATCCATATATGAGATATTGAGGCAATCAAATAGTAACAAAGTAATCTGATTACATAATTTTCTTATTGAGGTAACTAGATTGAGTTACTGATTATATTTTACTAAGTAATCAGTATTTGTTACAGATTACATTTTAAAAGTAACCCTCCCAACTCTGTCTGCTCACTACAACTGTACAGAGTGGTTTTTAGAGTTACGGTAGCCTTTCTGTTAGTTTGAACCAGTCTGGCAATTCTCCGTTGACCTCTGTAATCAACAAGGCGTTTCTGACTGCAGAACTGCTGCTCACTGGATGTTTTTTTCTGCACCATTCTGGGTAAACTCTAGAGACGGTTATGTGTGAAAATCCCAGGAGATTACCAGAACCCAGCAGTTACAGAAAGTATGCTATGTTTCTTGAGAACAAATGCCACTTGGTTATCTACAGTATTACAATAGTATTCCTAGATTCGTACAGTGGCATAAATGTCCAAATTCTTCTTGAGACCACTGTGTGTACTGTGCCAAGAATCCAAGGAAAGGCAGATGAACTTTGAAACCAGGTTTATTAGGCTTTAATAGACAAAAATTCCATTAAGATTAGCTTTCATTCTTTTAAGAGGTCCTGCAAATCCAACCCCTTCTCCTACTCTTGCATTTACCTTCCAACCCTTTTTATACCAGTCAAGGAACTGTGTGTCCCCTCAACAGAGAAGCAATCTCTATCCCTGAGCTGCGAGATCAAAGGATAGATGTAAGGCTGACAGATATAGAGAACTGAGAGTCTTCCTGTGTGTTGAGCCAGAGGCAAGACTGCTCTATCACTACATCGTATACTGGCAGATGAATGCCACAGGGACAAGAGAAAGCTCAGATTCAGCAGTTCAAAGCCAAGACACCCTGAAAATTCAGTGAAAACTGATGGGAGGAATGATGACATTAAGCACAAACTCAACAACTTCAACTGGAATGTGGAATCACACTGAACCAAGACTGTAAGTAATGGATTTGGAATGTAATCAGTTGATTTACAATCTATAATTATGTTCCTTTGTTTACAGATAATTTTGAATCACGATTTGCAACTTGTCTACTTCAGGGTTTTTTCTTCATTGAACATTTTGTGGAAGCTGCCAAAGCAAAATTTCAGGTCACAGAAGCTCATTTAATTAAATTAATCTTGTGTTTGCCACTTTGTAAGTGCTAAATATGCATCTCATCTGAAACGTGCAAGTGACGCCTGGTTCCACGTAAATATAATTTTTTTCACAAAAAAATTGGCACTCTAAAACATCATGTAAACAAGAGCATTGATTTCCTTTAAGGGATTAAGAGAAAGCTGTTTAACACACCCAGGCGACTTATTTGACGATGTAAACACATAAGCAGAATAATGAGTGCGCATGTGTGTGGAACAGACCGGATAACAAACATCATATGATAAACACAACAAGTCAACATAGAGGAAAAATGCAACATTTCTGGGAGTACAATGGGAAAAGCACATTCACTATAAACTAAGACACTCTTCTGTCCATGCAAACATAGTCATAGATTAGATAACAAGACAGAGACGTCTTTGAACATTTGAAAATTGATTTTCTGGTCTGAGAAAATCAACTGCTTTTTTGCCAGCATAAGAGTGCATTAACATCGATTTAGTTATGTGTCCATCTTTTTTTAAATGCAAACATGCACTAGATGGACATTTCTGAATTATACACCATGCCATGCTGTTTTTTTTCAATGCCTCAAGCATGAGCACTGCATTTTTAAGACACTGTCAATTTAAAAGAACTTTTAAAAACACATCTCTAGACACTTGTTTGATTTGCCGCACAGCATTTAGCTTTTTAAAATTAATAATGTGTTTGGTCTGAACAGCTCCTAATGGTGTACTTACAGGATTTACCTGCAGGGGCTATTTGTCGAAATGAACCACATAAAACCTGACCTCTTCCAGCCAATTAATAGTATGAACAGCAACTAGAAAAAGCATTATGTTCAACTCAACCACTATAGCTGAAATTAGGCAATATACAGAACTTAGACGATAAAGTAATGGACACTAAAAGAAATCGGTCAACTTCCAAGCTTTAATTATGTTCCTTCGATCTTTTGGTATTTCAGAGTGTACCCGAAATTTACAACCACTGCTGTGTAATTTAATAATGCAAATACCTCTTCCTCTCAGAAAGTATGTGACTTTAATTAGAGTAGAGGGGCTTCCGTTGAAGAGTGGACATGCTTTTTGGAAACATATTTAACCTGTTTAGACAGATATTATCTCATTGTACAGAAACCATATTTTCTATGGAGCTTGGACCAGTCACGCTGGAGGTGGGGGATGTTAATCATAGTGCTATCAGAAGCTAATTATTTCTGCTTCTGATAAAAAAAGGAGGACTGACAGAGGGCAGTTTTGTTCCAAGAGTGTGAAGTGTTGCTTTACACTGAGAGGCTAACTGCAAAACTAAAATCTATGAAGCTGTTAAAAATAAAAATCTGATTGATTAAAGCCCTGTTCACACCTCCAGCTACATGCAGTAACAAAGTGACCTGAACATTTCATTTTCAATGAGAGCTGGCAATTTCCAGTAACGTGCAACAATTACCATTTTCGACTAGATGTGGGTGTGTCCATTGACCCTTAATACTGTAGCCTGTAGATTTTTAAGAATTTAGTCTTATCTTTTAAATGTTACGTTTCTGTTGTTGTTGTAACTTTCAGCAAGACATACATAATTGCCTTGAAAAATCCCTTTACTAGTTCTCACTACAGTATATATGGATTGTCAAAAGTCACTATCCATTAAGCTTTATTATATTTATTCTTAAGGGTCACAATTTGTACACATAATCCTGTTCTCCTACCTCCCTTAAAACCTAAAAGAGAAATTACAAATAAGGCTGATAGGTCACCCCGGCACACCTTGCTACATTAACCAATCAGAACCCCTTTTTTTCTCATCAAGTCTAGTCGAGTCAACCTTTATTTATAGAGCACATTTAAAAACAACATAAGTTGACCCAAAGTGCTTTTTATATCAAACACATTAATTAATAATGACAAAGTGATTTAAAGTTAAATATAAAACATATTAAAATAAATAAAAACCTTCAAATACAGCATCATGTATTAATCAATTTCAAATGATCAAAGGATCTATTCAAAAGCTACAGAATAAAAATAAGTTTTCAAAAAAGATTTTAAAATGATGAAGCTGACTTCACATGGAAAGGGAGACTATTCCATAGATTAGGACCTGTCACAGAAAAGGCATGGTCACCCTTAGATCTATAGCGGTAACGAGAAATCCTCAATAGAAGTTGATCAGAAGACATGCGTGCTCTGGTGGGGGAGTAAAGGAGGAGAAGGTCACTGGGGCGTGAGACCAGATAGTGCCTTGTAGACATAAATCAGAATTTTTAAATCGACCCTGAATTTCACAGGAAGCCAGTGTAGAGATGCTAAAACAGGGGAAAAGTGATCCCTCTTTCTTGACACTGTTAAAAGCCTAGCTGCCACGTTTTGAACCAGGTGTAGGCAGGATAATGCAGATTGGTGGAGACCAATGTACAATGAGATACAATAGTCTAACCTTGATGAAATAAATGAGTGGATCACAATTTCAAAGTCTTTATGGGAAAGAAAATGTTTTATTTTAGTGATAGATCTTAGGTGGAAAAAGCTTCTCTTGACAGCATTAATCTGCTTATTAAAAATTATGTATAACCTGCATACGCATCATAGCGGCACAACTGCAGCAGAATGCTTCCTGCAGTCATCATTTTTGTTATTTTCTCCTTGTTTTCACACCACCTTGCCTTACCTTGAGCTTCAGACCCAGAAGTTACCTTTTTCCTAGAATATCGTATGTGATCCTGGAATATCTATCCGCAAACACACTGAAGGAAATGTCCTCTTCCGGGCATGCCCGAGCCAACTAGATTGATTGTGAAGATCTTAACGGTGACGCCGATCTACTCACGCTGATTCTAAATGCAGCATATATACTGCAGCTGATGAAGTGATTATGTTAATTATGTTATAAGCGATTTGAGTGCCTAGAAAAGCGCTATATAAATGTAATAAATTATGTTATCGAAAGACCTCATAGTCGAGCAAGAGAGCATTATTTTAGAGCATTATTTTAGAATGTTATCACAGGCAGCTATCACCAGAGCCCTTAAAAAGGAGCCTACTAATTCAGCTAACGCATCAGTCTACCATCAACTATGAGCACTAGGCTGGAGAAGAGATAAAAATCTTTCTTTAGATATGTCATCGAATGGTATATAAATGATATCCGGCATCACCTGCAGGAACCGCGGGGGTCCTTCGGCTGATTGTGACATCACACCTTTCTTTTGGCAGCAGCAAATCATTTTTATCTACAGCTGTATGATTCCTTCTGCAGCAGCATACCACCATCCTTCGTAGGAGCTTTTAGCAGGTAACAAGATAAATTTTATATTTGTTTTTCTAGAAGAGAATTCAAGCTTTTTAAGGTATCTTTATATAGTTGTGTTAAGCCTGATCTGTACAATCACAAATCAGTTTTAAGCAAACAGAATTACTTTTAACCTGTTGATACGCACCCCATTTTTGAGCACAAACTGACATATGACATGAAAATGACATATCTGAACTTAAATGATTGTATTTACTGGACCCTTTGGAGTATGGACACAGTTGCACTATCTTTTGTATGAAGACACTTTGGGCTTTATTTCACAAGTTTCAGAATTATTAGATGTTATTTTTTAAAGTTAAGCTGAAGTTTATAATGGAAATACTTTGTGCTTAACATGGTTTTATAATCTAAAAAACTATAATAAAAGTGTAAAGACAACCCAGAAATACAATGTTCTGAAAGCCACATGTCTAAAGAAGCTATGTTTCAAATTTGAAGATGATCTAACAAAACATTTGGCTCCTGTAAGCTTTTTTTCTCTGAAAATCGCTGCTGATGTACAGTGTAAAATTAAGGCTCCGCCTTTCAAGACGACACAAAATCTGACTGCACTACTTGTCTATTATGAATAAAACTATGGCGTATTTTAAAACTTTGGAGACACTTATTTGGATTATGAGAATCTAATATATAAGATAATATACAGTTTTACAACATGAATGATGCTCAGATTGCATAGTTTGTTGAAGTTATGACGATGACAAGGGGTAATTCTTTCAGGTGAGATCTCATGTAAACAATGGAGAATATATCAATATTTCTCAGAAATTTCACTTTTATGGACAAAAGCTTGACATGGACAATTGACCCAAGTGTGGCAAACTGGATTCATCTGGAATCCAGTTCGCGTTTTCATAACAAAGGTATGAAGTCCCATTTTGATATTGCATGTTTTCATTCGTACTCCTGGCACAAATAATCAAATTGCTGTTTCTGGAACATTGCTACCCTGAAACAGAGATCGGATATCAATGTTGAACCTTTGAAAAGATGCATAATTTATTAACATTAATTACATTTGTAGACGGTAAATTATATATTAAATGGAAGCAGGGTGACATCACCACCGCGTGCAGGGGAATTGTGTATCAACAGGTTAATAATTTGTTTTAAATGCTTTGAAATATTATTTCAGCAGAACGTTATCCATCTAGCTTGAACGCAGTGCCACATTGAAACCAGACTAGGGCGGTATTGCATACTACCGTACTTCCATGCTATTTCTGCGGTATGGAAGGCGGTGGTAGAGGGGGTGGTGTAGCATTCTGAACTCTGTTGAACATAAATCTCCCTACTCTACAAACTCAGATTCGGTGTAAGTTTTGTACGCTGATTTTGCATAAATGATGGCAGTTTCAGAGCAGCTTTAAACTGGTCATATAAGCATATTTGATTTTATATTTTAAATATTGGCCATCAGTTGTTGCAATGTATTTGATGTATAAATGCATGCATGCCCCCTGCATACCATTAATCTGTTTGAAAATGTACTTGAATGTATTTTGATCAGTCGTTCTCCACCCTTTGACCTCAAGGTCCCCCACTGTCAGAGAAAATATTCGAAGGCCTTCCATGTAAGGTATTTTATTATTATAAGATATTTACTCTATTTCTACTGTAATAATGACAAAGCCTGTTTTCAAGTTTTAATGAAAGAAACTACTATCGACAATAGATTAAAACTATTAATTATTATAGTTTGTACTCCAGAATGTCTAGAACTGTATATTCATCATTAAAGCAAGATGTTAAAGGGAGTATTCAAGTTAGCATTTTCAGTAAGTTTTATAATGTAATAAATATTTAAATCATAATAATCTTCCTAACAAAATAATTTTAAAGATCTTGAGGAGCTTCCTAACGAAATAATTTTAAAGATCTTGAGGTCCTTGGAAATGTGCCGAGGCCCCTTAGTGGGTCCCCATTCCCGGTTGAGAACCCCTGTTTATATGCAGATTCTATTCTACATTTTCAGTGTCAGTCTAGAGTCTTCCTTGCAGAAACCCTTGCTGCTAGGCATCTTCCAGAGACATATTGTTTGGACAGTTCCTTCCATAAATGGTTTCAGTCTACATTTAAATCGAAATCAGCAGGCGTGCAGTAATTGGACGTAAGGCTGTATTTTGCATGTTTGGCATTTTAAACAACCAGTTATTTCATAAAATCCTGTTGATATGATGACTTTATTTGCATGGTCAGCATTCTCATGTCCATGCGTATATTCTATTTGACTGAATAGTTATGAATCATCTAGGGTCACTCACGCACGCCAGGCGTTATAAGCTTCAAAAAGCACACCTTGCTACTTTAACCAATCAGAACCCCTTTTTTCCTCATCAAATTATATATAACCCACCTATGCATCTTAGCGGCATGGCTGCAACAACACGCTTCTCTGTCGGTAGCAGCAGTGCACAAGTTCCTTGCAACAGCAGCAGCATATTTACTCATGTCAAGTAGCAGCTGCAGCAGCTGCATGCATAGAGCAGATCTAGTCCACCAAGACCAAGGCCATACCATGTCATATATAGAGAGAATAAAAAAATATATGTTATACTACTCAGTCTACATTTTATGGATGGTGTTAGTCACAACATTGCAAAGCTAGGAAGCTTGTATGCATGAAACAGGCCTAGCATGCCTTACCTTTATTATTGAACCATCAAATATAAAAACATTTGCAACCGGTTCTTGTCAGAATAGCACTGTTGAAATTCAACTCTCATTTCTCTGCTCTGAATAGTTTTCAGTGTTCCATTTGTCCAATGATCAAACCAGAAAGGAAAGCCTTGGAAAGTCAGATAGAATCGATGCCACAAAAGTCCAAGAGATAAATCATAATTAACCTGCTATTTGAGCAGCCTGGAAGCACTTTTGAGTCTAAGTCTCTCTCTCAAGAGCTTAAGAGTAGTGATGTGCACAAAGTTACCTTATTTGGAAAGGCACGAATAATGACTTCAAAATGAATAATGTATTCATCAGAATACTACAAAAAATTATTTGTATGA
Organism: Moxostoma hubbsi; assembly: GCA_032164185.1. NCBI lineage: Eukaryota > Metazoa > Chordata > Actinopteri > Cypriniformes > Catostomidae > Moxostoma > Moxostoma hubbsi. Next base: position 8,569,211 of record JAVLUX010000034.1, read on the forward strand.
CTGATTATCCTAAAAGCACAAGGATAAAGTAACATTTTAAATAAACATATCCAAAATTACAACAAATTTATGAATCTGCAGCCAATATTTCTAAAGTGTAAACCTTATGAATGAAAATGTGTACATTGTCATTTCAGATCAGATGGGCAAATTCTTAACTCCGTTTGTGGTCTGTTTTAATTGTGCATGTCTGGAGCTTGTCAAGTGTGACGTTAACTAAGATACAACATCATATGCACTTTCCACTACTTGAAATGTCTATGTTAATGTATCACACAATTCACACATGATTCTCATGTATTTATTTATAGCCTAAACCTAAATTCCTGACCTGAAGTGATTATTTAATTTCAGAGCTCATCTATATGTATCCATCTTTTCAAGTAAACAACATTTATATCCACATTAACAATTAAGGTTATTAACTGGTTTAGACTTTATACAGAACAAAGTTCAAATGTTCCATAAATGTTTAAATGTTCCATAGAGTATTAATCTATTTGGAATATCCCTCCCTATGTAAAATGAAGAAACTGAAACATGCTCTGTCTTTCTTCATCTTCTTCTTTAAACTGTGCTAAATTTGAAAATGTTCTTGTTCTTGAAATTTAACGTTATTATTATTATTATTTTACCAAACAATTGTGTCTTATCGAATAAATTCCTGATAGACTTACGGGATTTTCAGCAGTTTGTAGGCTATATTGATTTTATTTTCATTTATTTTAATGTTTGAATTTGGATTTATTATTCAATAAATGTGTGTGAAACTCATTCTGTGAAATCTACTAAAATCATGTCTCCATGCTATGCATACCTTTAATTTTTAATTTTTTTTTACAAATTTATGTACAATGATTATGTTTCTTTGTTCTTTGTCTTTTCGACACATAGAGACGTTTTAGGACACTATGATAAATTATTTTGGTAATTCTATAATTTTTTTTTTTTATTACTTTGATGCATCAACACAAAATGTATCTTAGTTGACATGATTGAGAACAAAATAAAAGCAGTTTTTCTGAGCCACCTTATTTACAACCAGAGCTATATAATGTCAAATCAGAAAAATAAGAATTTTTTTTTTTTTTTGTGTGTGTGTGCGTGTGAATTTCAGCAGTTTCTTAGTATGAGAGTCTCATAATTGATCATTATCTATATCATTAAAACAATGATACCAAATTATCATTAGCCTTTAATTTTGGGTATGCCACTAAAATGGGACATCTTTAAAATACATTCAGAACTTAAAGAGTTATAGGATGAGACGTGTCACTCATATACATATAGGAATGAAAGTCCCGCCTTACAGTTAAAAGAGACAATCACCTTATTGATATAGACATTACCTGTCAGTTTACTCAAGAATGTGCAGAGAATTAGCTGGACCAACCTAAATGGTTGTTTTTTTTATTAGGCGAATTGAGCTAAAGAAGCACAATTTATGAAACAATTGTTTTCAGATTATTGCCGATTGAAATATGTTATTTGATCATAATCTTGACCAACCGTTTGTCGTTCCCAATTCAAATACATAGGAGCTGTACTTATATCAATATAAAATTGTTGTCTTGAGGCATTACGAATATGGGCATCAAGTGACTTTGAGCAAAATATCACATGCTGTATCCATTCAAATCCTTTGTGCTAACCTTGACTGACAGTTTATAAAGAAACTGCTATCAACAATTTGGTAGCAACGATTCAGTATTTGGGCTCTCTTTTGCCCCCTGATGCTCATCTTAGCTGTTATAATCACAATTTCAGCCAGCAAAATCACATTCCATATTAGCATTCAGCAAAATATCGCTCCAACCAAAATTCTCAAGAGACTGAATCAGTAAAATCTTCCCCAGAACTTCAGAATGAGAGAAAGATTGCAGGTTAAAAAAGGCACAGAGAAGAACATGATGAAATAGCTGTTAATAGCTATTCATATAATCACACCATTGATTTTTTTAATCAGTCCAATTATCCAAATGGTTTTATATATGGTTAATCCTTTCTTGAAGCACTCAAAGTTCTGAATTTATCATCTGCCTTCACACTCTGTCTGGAGTAATGTTGAGTGTAAGCATAAGTTTTAGGACTCCATTCCATGCAATTCTTTGTTAAGAAGAAATTATGGCAGTAAAGCCACTTCCTGTACAATTAATATAGACTGACATATTAATTGTTTCATAAAGGTCCAAGCCATGAATATAAGCTTAACTTTAAGGCAATTTTTAAATATGATATACTGTATGATATACTCTCAGTATCAGCTAATCTACTGTACACTCAGCAAAATTATGATTGTGACTATAACTATTATTCACAATTTATGAATATGCTTTTAAACAAGCACTAGCCCACAGCCACAGCCATTAAAATTAATTGTAAAAAAAAATTTGCCAGAGAACTTGTACACCTAAATATACTGGTCAAAAATAGTCAAAAATATTATTAAATGTGTCTGAAACAACCTGATTAGGTAACACCAACAAAATTACATTTTAAGGGTTAATTCAAGCAGAAATAACTAGTTAAGGTAACAACTGCACATATACACTTTTTGTAGCATCCAAACACATCTTCTCTATCAAACTAAGGATCTGAATGTACACTGTGAATCCATCTGATGTGCATGTCAGAAATAAACACAAAAAGTCAAAAAACGATTTACTTACTTTATGAAGTTCCACTTTAGACTGGATAGAGGTTGTGTTATGAAAGTCAGAATGTAGCTCTCCTGGTGAATACAAAGCACTGACTACTGTCACAGTCCTGTCACAGCTTTGTGTGCTTAATCTGACTACTGAAGCGACCATCTGTTCATTACTGTCTGTTCCCAGAGTGACAAGTGTCTGCTCCTTAAGTTTACACAGCAGACCACTGGCCAACACAATGGAGAGTTTCCTGGAGAGTTTTGTGATGTGCGTATGTGGGAGGATGTTTTGCAGCATCAGCAGCATAAGTTGAGTCTGTTTTTATGGTTACCTGATGATCATGATCATGCATCAGCTCGGCGCTTTCAGTGGTCCTGCGTATTAGGTGATGCAAGACTTTTAAAACCATTTTGCTGTGAAATGCAAATGCTTGCTGCAACTACAAAACTATAAAATAACAAAATAGAATCCGATGGTAATGTTGTATAACAGAATTTTTATTTTATTTTGAAATTATTAATTCCCTTACTAAAAAAGTACTGTGGAGGTATCATGGTCCAGTGATGACATCATATAGTAATACCAAGGTATTTTAATATATACAACCCCAATTCCAAAAAAGTTGGGACTGTATGAAAAAATGCTAATAAAACAAAAATGAGTGATTTGTAAATTATAATCACCCTTTTCTTTATTGAAAGCTCTATAACTACACATTATATGATGTTTTGACCTCTGAATTTCATTTTTTTTTTTATTTTAAATGTACAGTAATTTCAAATCAGATGATTGCAACACGCTCCAAAAAAGTTTTGACAGTGGAGTGTTTACCACTGTGAAACATCACCATTTCTTCTAATAACACTCATTGGAATTTCCCCCCATTCATCCATTATGTAGGCCTTTACATCCACAATTGTCTTAGTTGCCGAATGGTGAGCTTCATAATGTGCCACACATTCTCAATTAAAGACAGGTAAGGACTGCAGGCAGGCCAATCTAGCATCCACACTCTCTGCTTACACAGCCATGCACTTGTAATCCGGCCTGTATGTGGTTTGAAGTTGTCCTGCTGGAAAATGCAGAGACGTCCTTGGAAAAGACGGTGCTGGATGGCAGTATATGTTGCTCCAAAATTTGTACATATCTGTCTGTGTTCATAGTGTTCTCACAGATGTGCGAGTTACCCATGCCACTGTCACTGACAAACCCCTGGCCCATGCAGACACTAGCTTTTGGACCTGATGCTAATAAAAGCTTGAATAGTCCATTTACTCTTTGGCACGGATAACACGACGGCTATGTTTTTCAAAAACTTTTTGAAAAGTTTGGACCAAAATACACAGTTCCATTGTTCACAAATCACTAATTTTTGTTTTTATTACCATTTTTCATACCGTCCAAGCATGTTCGGAATTGGGTTTGTACCATAGTAGTTAATTATTCATTTTCATGTACCATTGTATTTACAATTTTACTGTAAGGATATCATATTTACTTAAGGATATCATAACATTATAATGGAATCATGTCCAAAAGCATAATAGTACCATGGTAATTTCTTTTTAGTATAAAAACCCCATGAAATGCCTTACAGAGCATATTTTTCTTTTCTTTAATGTTGATGCATTTCCTATTGTCCCTTAAAAAAAGGCCAATAGCCTTTAGATTACATCACAACTATGACACATACTACTTACTATTGGGTAGTAATTATATTGGGGGGCGGGGCATGGCAGTTACAGTTGGTCAGTTGTCAACGCTAAATTTTCCTGCAAGCTAGCTTATGTTTACAAACTATATAAATATTCTAGATAACATGATACCAAATATTGAGCCACCCTCTTGCTTATGAAATGAGTGGGGTGTGTAATGTTGACATCAGAGCAGCGTGTTAAGAATGGGTTTTAGGGAAGCACACCAGGGCTACAGTCCTGTTGATGGGAACGCAGATCGATTTTGGTCTCGCAACTCGAGTTCCGAGGCTATTGGCTCCGGCTGGCTTTTTGATAGCCCTGGCTCGCACTGGCATGTAAAAGTGGTGAATGTGTTTTATGGGGGAACTTTAACCACTGCAACCAGGGGTCTATGTACTCTAAATACTATCCTTTCACTTATTGCATACTTCTTAAAAACTTGTGATTTTGAACAAAATTGAAAATGACAAATAAGTATGTTGTCTCAAATAAATGTGATAATTTCAGGGATTCTCATTAGTTACATATTCTTTCAATATTTAATAATACATTATTAAATATCATATCAATTTACCTCAAAATCATACTTTAGACATTGCATGCACTAATCTCATGTACTGTATATGGAATATTTTGCAATGTATAGTGACAAGCATGTGTTAAGGAAAGTACTGTGGTTGTTTTTCTTGCCATTTAGAGTTTTGGGAGGAAATAAAATCAAAAGTGTCTTTTTGTACCCTAGATCTTAAACGAGTATCTCTGTAAAAATTTAATTTTGTCCAAAACAAAATTGAGTACGCTGGCATATAGATGACCAAAAAGCAAATAGAAAGGAACTAAAATAAACAACAATTAAATATGCATTACTTTGGGTCTTTAAGAGCCATGTTGTGTATAAGCAGAAGAAATGTCAGAAACAAGCTTAATTACCTATAACACAGTACGAAAGGGTAAGTGTTTAAGTATGATTTAACCTGTTGATACACACCCCCTTTTACAGCACAAACCATGAAATTGACATACTGTCACGGTTACTGTTGTAACCTCCTTTCCCCGAGGGAAGGAACGAGGCGTTGTGTCGAATGAAGTGACACAAGGGGTCTTCCTGGGATGCCAAACATACCTCTGAACCGGAGAAAAGGCCAATCTCAAGTTGGCAGACAGAATTTGCATGCCCCGCCCCGGACGTACAGGTATTAAGGGAAGCAGGGCAGAGAGTGTCAGTCAGGATTTTGCACTGAGGAGCCGGAAATAAGGTATGGCCGTTTACTGTGGGAGGTCTAGTGCTGTGGCAGGAGGGACTCAACGTCTCGTTCCCTCCCTCGGGGAATGGAGGTTACAACAGTAACCATGACGTTCCCCTTCTGTCACTCACTCAACGTTGTGTCGAATGAAGTGACACAAGGGGTCCCATCTAAAAACGGCACATACTGACCGTGTTACGTGAACTGTCGAGAGAGGTGCATCAGGCTACTGTGTGCTAGAGGCAACTGTGTCAGCTGCATGTAGCCATCCCCAACGACCCCAAAGAGATGTCGCATACAGACCTTAGGTTCCTTGCACCCCTGATGGGGGGGAACAGGTGCTATATGACTAGCATGGGAGCAAGCCCGTTGCCTTCTCTCTCACTGTGTCTCTCACATAGGACATGAAGCGGTTGTGATCTTAATGCTATGAAATGCGTTCAGGGAAGGCTGTTTATCAGGGGGAAAAGACCCTGCGGTGGCCACATCCTGCCCAGTCTAGTGGGAGGTAACATGTGGCAAATACACCATGGGAGCTGTGAAGTTGCGGGAAATGGTGCGGTGGTACGTCCAGCCTAATGAGGGGGGACTCTACAGCACGGTGACCGAGGCAGCTGGGCTTCCAAAGGGAAATGTGAGTCCGCCAACAGGGGGACCATACCGCGGGAAATTCATCACGGGGAGTTTGCCTGAGAAGGGAACTAAGCCCGTGGAGCCCGACACCAGTATAGAGCACCTGTGACTCGTAGTGGGTCTGTCCGCGAATTTCTCAGATGAATTCGCCGGCCAGAAGGCTAGAGAGGAGAACATCCTGGGAGTGATGCTTAGTGGCTAACCTGGGATAGAAGGTGCACTGGATCAACTTGGTGCAAGCGGAACACCCGGTTGGTTGTGCCTACCAGCTCGGACCTGACAAAACACGGGACGAGACCGACTCAACTCTGAGATTGTAAAATCTGGCAAAAGTATTGGGTGTTTCCCAACTCGCTGCTCTGCAGATGTCGGCAAAGGAGGTGCCATGGGCAAATGCCCATGAGGATGCCACACTTCTCACAAGGGGGTGGGCACAGTCTGGGTGTGATAAGCTAAGGAAATAGCATCAATGACCCAGTGAGCTAACATCTGTTTGAAGACGGCGTTCCCTTTCCGCCATCCGCCGAAGCAGGCAAAGAGCTGCTCAGAACATCTAGATCTCTGCGTGAGGTCCAAATAGATACGCAAAGCACACACCGGACAACAAGAAGGCTGGGTCTGCCTCCTCCCGGAGCAGATTGCTTGCAGGTTTATGACCTGGTCCCTGAAGGGGGTTGTAGGAACCTTGGTCACTGACAGAGAATTCTTGCAGGTCCCCAACCCTCTTGAGGCTAACGCAATCAGGAGGGCCGTCTTCAGGGAGAGGGCCTTGAGCTCAACTGAATCAAGTGGCTCGAAGGGGGGTCTCTGAAGTCCCGAGAGGACCATTGAGAGATCCCAGGAGGGGAACAGGCTAGGCCGGGGAAGGTTCAGTCTCCGGGCGCCATTCAGGAACCTGATAATCAAGTCATGCTTACCTAGGGACTTGCCATCTACTGCGTTGTGGTGGGCTGCGATAGCAGCTTCATACGCCTTCAAGGTGGAGGGTGACAGCCTCCCCTGCTAGAGAAGAACATCAATTCGCGAATAAGCGCCACTTTAGGGCGTAAAGTTGCTTGGTGGAGGGAGCTCTGTCTTGGTTGATCATTTCTACGACTGCAGGTGGAAGATCCACTAGATCTTCCGCATCCAGTCCAGGGGCCAGACGTGGAGGTTCCAGAGGTCTGGGTGCGGGTGCCAGAGAGTGTCCCGTCCCTAAGATAGAAGGTCCTTCGTCAGGGGAATTTTCCAGGGAGGTGCTGTCGCGAGGAGCATAAGATCCGAGAACCAGGTCCGGGTGGGCCAGTAAGGGGCTTGCGGTTGCCAGGGATGTGAGTGGCGTGCAGCGACCTGAGTAGCAGCTTACCCCAAATGAGGAGATGGCGAGCGAGTTGTGACATGACAAGAGCGTACGCCACCTTGGCGATTTATGTATGCTACCGTCACGGTGCTGTCTGAACGGATCAAGATGTGCTTACCCCAGATTAGTGGGAGAAACCTCCGTAGGGAAAGAGATACAGCCAGCAGGCAGTTGATGTGCCAACGCAGCCGGTGGCCTTTCCAGTCTGATGGCAAGAAGGGGTGATTGTCACACTGTATTTGCCGTGGCACCATGCCCATCTCAGGACTCGAGTCTGTAGCCAATGCTGAATCGGTCTCATATGCATCAACCCGAGCGGCGCGGACGCAGCTGAGGATGCCGTATGCCCCAGGAGCCTCTGGAATTGTTATAAAGGATCCGCTGTGAACCGCTCTAAGAGAGCGAGGCACCTGAGCACTGACTGAGCGCGCTCTTTTGTGAGGCGCGCTGTCATTGAGACTGAGTCTAACTCTGTGCCGAGAAAAGAGATGCTCTGAACCGGGTGAGCTTTCTCTTTTCCCAGTTGACCTGAAGCCTTAGACGGCTGAGGTGCCTGAGCACCTGGTCCCTGTGAGCGCATAGTAACTCTCGATAGTGAGCCAGAATGAGTCAGTCATTGAGGTAGTTGAGTATGTGGATATCCACTTCCCTTAGTGGGGCAAGATCTGCCTCTGCGACCTTCGTGAAGATGCGAGGGGGCAGGGACAGTCCGAAGGGGAGGACCTTGTACTGATACCACTCACGGTGGCCCGGGAAAGCATAGCGAACATCTGCGCATCAGCCTCAGACTGGGCGAGCATACCCAAAGGTGGCAGCCCAGACGAGTCATCAGTATCAGACGCCGCTGTGATGCTCTCCAATGCAGTGGCGATGTTGTCATACAATTCCAGGGGCTCAAGGGAGAATGCCGGCTGGCCGCGAGGCATGCTGCACTCATCCTGAGCTTGGACGGAAGCAAGCAAGCATTCTCGGGGGGCAGGTGGTTCGTGGGGATTTACCCGGTGATACCAAGCCTGTCGTTGTCCCCAAATCACCTTCATTGCCAGCCGGGTCATCCTCAATCCTGTGGGAAGAAGGAACGATGAGGGGGGGTGGCTAAAGTGTCTTTCTCTCGTGAGAAAAGAAAGCCGCAACCACAATGTTGCCATGGTTATGTTCTCGCACTGAGAACATGAACCATTCATAAATGCAGCCTGCGTGTGATCGCCACCCAGGAACGCGAGGCAGCTTTTATGACCATCAGAAGTAGAGAGAAATCAACTGCATCCAGGAACTACACAGAGGTGGAAAGACATCTTTAAAAAGACATGTCCTGAAAAGGTCGTTCAATGCCTGCTGTAAACTCTTTTAGAGGAAATAAACTCTTTTAGGAGGATAAACACTCTTTCAGGCAATGAAAGCGACAGCAGTGCTTCTTGCCAACGGAGGTGATAGGAACAGTGGTGAACTCAGCTTTGCTGTTGCACAACCGTTCGGCGCCGAAGAAAGATTCTGACTGACACTCGCTGCCCCGCTTCCCTTTATACCCGTATGTCCGGGGATGGGCATGCACATTCTGTCTGCCAGCTTGTCATTGGCCTTTTCTCAGGTTCAAAGGAACGTTTGGCATCCCAGGAAGACCCCTTGTGTCACTTCATTCGACACAACGTTGAGTGAGTGACAGAAGGGGAACTGAACTTAAATGGTTGTATTTACTGGACCCTTTTTGGAGTATGGACACAGTTGCAATATCTTTTGAAAGAAGACACTTTGTGCTTTATTTCCCAAGTTTCAGAATTTTAAAGTTAGCAAAGCTGAAGTTTATAGAAATGGAAATATTTTGTGCTGAACATGTTTTTATAATAAAAAAAAAACAATAATAAAAGTGCCAAGACAACCCAGAAATACAATGTCTCAAAGCCTCAAGTCTAAAGTTATATTTCAAATTTGAAGATGATCTAACAAAAAATGAGGCTCCTGCAAGCTTTTTTTCTCTGAAAATCGCTGCCGGTGTACAGAGTAAAGTTAAGTTTCCGCCTTACAAGATGCCACAAATCTGAGTGCACTGCTTGGCTATTATGAATATACTTTGGAGACAGGCTAATTTTGTTTACAATATTCTAATATATAAGATAATATACAGTTTTCATAACAAAGGTATGAAGTCCCGTTTTCATTATACATGTTTTCATTTGTACTCCTGGCACAAATAGCTAAATTGCTGTTTCTGGAGCATTGCTATCATGAAACAGAGATTGGATATCAATGTTGAACCCTTAGACCTTTGAAAAGATGTATAATTTCTTAAAATAATTACATTTATAGATGGTAAATTATATATTAAATGTATGCAGAGTGACGTCACCACCGTGTGCTGTGGAATTGTGTATCAATAAGTTAAAAATTATATTCAAACATCAAATTTGACTTCCAGAGTTCTATGAATAATGTTATTCAAAAAGACATTAAAATTAGAACATGCAGAGCATGTATGAGGCCATTCCCTCTTCTGAATGAGGTTTGTTTTTTGAGAGGAAAATGCAATAGCATTTCTAACAATCAAAATGCATAGTGGGGAGGCACCTTTATTATTCCCTCTGCTTGCTGAGATATTTCATTCTATTAGCACTTGTAAGATTCTTGTGAAAATTCTCAGTTTATCATGTAGGAACAGAATGTATTAGATGCTACTTTGATTCTTGTGTCTTTGAAATCTCATTCATTTTTTTCTGTTCTTCTGAACAATCTCCTTCATGGTACCTTAAACCTAATGATGATTACTTCATAAAATGAAAATTCAGTAATTGAGGGCATGTCCTAATAAAAATGTCAAAACTTTATAGACCATGCTCCCTAACAAATATCATCCATTCAAAAAATATTTGAGGTTTTTGATGTATTTACTGAGAGAAATATCTGAGACATCCTTTAAAATACTAAATGATGCCATTTGATCAAAACTTGCATCCTTTTTTTATTCATCAGCTTTTAAAGGTAAAGTATGTAATGTCAGCTCAAAATTGTAAATTTTTTCAAACAGGTTTGTGAAAACTTCCCTGACTCACTATTTGTTGAGCTAATGTTGCTATGCTAGGCTGGTCAGGCTGCTCAACCAATCAAATAGAGAATTTTTTTTGTGCCACAGAGCCTAAATGTTACATTTTTCAGGGGAATCAACCTACAAATAGTTTCATTACAGTTGTTACTTCCCATTAGGCAGGTATAGGAGAAAGAATCTGAGAAAAAAAATACACATTTTCAATTGGCATATGAAAAGTCACTGAAAAAGTTATGATTGAAAATCGACAGCCAAGGAACAGTTTAGACATGCAGGTTAAATGGCTTGCACATAGGCTTGACAGTAGTGGTCTAGATCTAGAAGGTGTCAAAACATACTGTTCAACCAATTATAGCAGTAACTACATATTTACATTAAAAAGGTACGATTTCATCTTGTTGCTAATTGTATCATATTACATTATGCTGTCATTAGTAAAATGTTATGAAATGTGAGTTTTGAGATCAATGACAATTTGAAAATAAAATAAAAAACTTCTGAATATCGCCAAGTGAATTCATTAAATAGAAGAATGATGTAATTTAGCAAAATAATATACTGTCAAATGCACTTTATGCTAGAGAATGAACCAGAGGTGTCACTCTGCTCTATCATCTGCTTCACACACACACATGCTTAGTAGTACATGCATGCGCACACAATCACACAAAAGCAACAAACAATACTGGTGCTTAATTTTCATGCATTGTGTATAGAGTATAAATGCTATTAAAACTTCAATGAACACCTCCGGTGCAGCTCGCGATTTCAGCTCAAGAGTCGCGACGGGACTATCCCAGCATTAATAGGAAGCTTGATATAACTTACCCATAGATATCTATATAAAGGCTAGATGTCTTACGGCGGAGTCTCTATCATCATCACCGGCGGCCATCTTGTCACAGGCAGGCTTTCTGGCGGACTCTGTGGTATCTGATGTTAGGTGAGTGATCAGCACGAACACAAATACTCTTATCTCGCTGAAATCTTGCCGGATTTACAAACGGTTTGGTTTCTTACTAACGTTGTTAACGTGGCTATAATACTGGGTGTTTAAACATGTTGAAGTTGCAGCTTTTCTTTTCGAAAAACGACTTAATCTTGCAGCATAACGTTAACTTTAGTTGTGATTCACGGCTGAGACCACATCGAGCTTTTCAATTATATAGGTTTTACTGACACCAATAACGATTTTATGACAACTAATCTTTTGTCTAAATTACAATATTTGTGTATGTGGTTGTAGTTATTAGCTGGCTAATAACAAGTAACGTTAGCTTTGAGTGAGAACTAGTAACGTTACCGTTACAGTTTAGCTGCTACCCAGCAATTTTAGCAATCAGTGGGAGAGGCAGAATTGCTCTTTCTTTTCAATATAACTTAAATTGCACATGATTTCGGTTTGGTTTGTTAAAGATCTCACATTATGATACAGGAAATCGCTGACTTTATAAGAGAAGATGCCAGACTTTTGTGCAGCCTACGGATGCTCCAATCGCCGTTGTCTCAAAACGAGAGCCCGTGGGATCACCTTTCACCTGTAAGATATGACAATAGTATGATTATATTTGGGATAATTGTTAGTTACTTAGTGGATGTATGTACAATACAGGTCCTGTTACACAGGAACAGCGGGGCTATAACATAACGTTAATAGTATTACAAGATTGTTGTTGACCCAAAGCTTTTTAGAAGTTTGTTTACACAATCGCTGAATGTTTCTTTTGGACACATTTTTATAAGTAGTTATGTGTGGTTGTCTTATTCTAAAGTACATACATGCATGCATACAATTACCCCAAACATATGATAATTTATGTTTTTATTTTTTGTCCTTACCCATAATGTTGAAAGAAGGAAAAAAGGGTTGGATTTGTTGACAATAATTTCTGTACCTGGGTATATTTCTCACGGTTTTAAGGTTTCCCAAAACTGGAAAGATGAGGAGGCAATGGGAACTTGCCCTAAGAAGGGATGGGTTTGTTGCCTCTGACAGGTCACTGCTCTGCAGTGAGCACTTCAGGAGTGAGGACTTTGACAGAACGGGGCAGAATGTCCGGCTAAAAGATGGTGTTGTGCCAAACATTTTCAACTTTCCAGCTCATCTTCAAAGGGTATGTGTATCATTGACCAACAATAATTCAAGGTGTATAAGATTGGTATATCAATATGTGATTAAATGTCACTTTAGTTTTTGTTTCTGCAAGTTATATAATGTGTTGTTTATTATAGCACATTTTAGACACTCAAAACATCTTTACTTTATGTTAGCTGGTAGCAACAAGAAGCACAACCACCTCTAGAAGAGCAGAAGACAACCTGCCAATGGACTTGCCTCAGGATGTACCTCAACCTGATGTTGTGAGTGTTTGCATGTGGAATGTCAAACAAATGAGAGCAGCATATGGCTTGTTACAAACAAATGAGAGCAGCATATGGCTTGTTACAAACAAATGAGAGCAGCATATGGCTTGTTACAAACAAATGAGAGCATCATGTGGCTTGTTACATTAAATCCTTTATCTTAGTGATACCCAGAAAGGTCTATGAGGAAGTTAGTAGTCTAAGAGCCAAATATTATTTGAGGTGGTACTCTGTACTTCTGGCTATCTTACTTGTATTTGGCTCACAGAAGGGAAGATTGAATTGTTAAAAAAGTAACTTCCATATTACTATTATTTGTATATTTTGGCAAAACAACAGGGAACCACTGGAGAGAGGAGTTTGAGCCGCAAGAGGCAGGCCACTGACCACTTGTATGCATTGCCTGCTTGCCCTAAGGCTATAAAGGCCAAACTTGAAGAAGCCTCAGCGAGAGTGAGGAAACTGCAGCGGGAGAAGAGTAATTCCTTGAGGAGAGAAAAGAGGGCCAAGATGAACATGCGGGCTCTTCTGGAGGAACTGAAGGAGAAAAATCTCATCAATGAAGAGCTGAAAGACAACCTTGAATGCTACTCAGGTAAAATAAAAATATTACATTGAATATTGGGTGTATTTTATGTTCTTTGTTGACTTCCTAGTTAAAAGGATACCTACTTAATCACTTTTGCTAATTGAATTTCAGATCTTCCGGTTCATCTCCTGTGGAGACAGGGCGTAGAGTACACCAAGGCCCAGAGAGATTTTGCACTTACGCTCCATCCGCATAGTCCAAAGGTATATCACTACCTGAGAGATACCCTGCATATTCACCTGCCACATCCCAGTTCATTGCAAAGGTATTTTTCATGATGTCTAATTTTATACAGAATTACATTAAGCACTACAGACAATATTATCATGAATTGTTAAACTTACTGATCTAACAGCTCATGTCTCATGCTGATACATGTTGATATTATATCTATTTTTTGTATGTTCAGTGTCCACAATAGGGATGATTGGGTTAGTGGTTAAATGGCTACTTTTTAATTTTACTAAGGTGGCTGAGCTCTCTTGATGCCAGACCTGGTCTCAATAAAATGATGTTGGACATGCTGGAAAGACGGCTTCAGGAAGATGAGGTCAAGTATGGATGTGTCACTCTGATGCTGGATGCCATGTCCATCAAAAATCACGTCCAGTATGATCCTCAGACACGAACAATGTTTGGATATGTGGACATGGGGGATCGATTGAATGAGACTGACGTGGCTTCTGATGTTCTTGTGTTTATGGTGGTTGGGCTTCAAGGTTATTGGAAAGCTCCAATTGCGTATTATTTGACCAAGTCCCTCACACCACAATCACAGAAAGTCTTAGTAGAGCATGCATTAGAAGAGCTGCATCGTCGTCAGATAAGAGTGGTGTGCATGACAATGGATGGTCATGCATCCAATGTCAGTATGTGCACTCAACTTGGGTGCGATCTAAAAGCAGACCCCTGTGAGCCCTTGAAGACCCATTTCCCACATCCAGTAACCCATGACAATGTTTTTGTTATGATGGACGCTTGCCACATGCTGAAGCTGACACGCAATATGTTGCAGGTACATGCTCATTGTTGTGCATATTTGCTCTGGTTGACTCTGCTTTTCAGCCATTTTGATTGGACTTGCATAATTGTGCAGAATATGGTGCTTTACATTTGACACGTGCAGTGAAAAAAAAATCTGATTCTGCAGGCATACAGCCCAATTAGAAGCATAACTGGCAGTATCAATTGGAAGTACATAGTTCATCTGAACAATGTCCAAAAGAAAAGTGGACTACATGCTGCCAACAGAGTCACAGATAAGCATGTGAACTTTGCTAATCAGAAGATGAAGGTATGTTTGTATGATGATTAATGTATAGAGGGCTGCAATGGTAATGGGCTTTGTGTTTTTATACTTTTTGATGATTTGAAATGAATGAAGTTTTGAAATGAAGTTTTTGATAATTTGAATGAAGTTTGTATCTTGTAGCGCTAATGGACACTTCATTTCTCCATATAAACTCAATGAAGGTCTCCCTGGCTGCTCAGACTCTGAGTAGCTCTGTGGCAGTGGCGCTCCGCACGTTGCAGGAGGTGGGCTATGCAGAGTTCAAAGATTGTGAGGCTACTTCAGAATTCATTAAGGTAATGCAGCTAGGGATTTGCATCATTGACCAAAATCATTTCCAACATTTGAGTGATTAATTGCTTTAACCCTTTAACGCCCACCCTCCCTTTGTGGTTGGTCTGTTGGTCAGCAACCCCAAAACGAGGGTGGTTGTTAAAATGTGAATGCCACCAGGATTAACCCTTATCATTTTTTTTATTTGGGCATATGGAGAACGATTAAATAATTATGACCATCCTCAAATTCAACAATATGCAAGAACTTGAATAAAACTGTTTATACCTACCTCATACTTACCTCAGAAGCACCCTTATTGTCACATCTCAGATTTACAGGTTTAAAGCAGTGCAGTAATTTAATGTGAAAAAGCATAGCCACAGAGGAAATGGAGAGAAATCAAACTATGCCTCATACTTGGGTGTTTACTATCTGATAACTGTTAACAATCAGTTATAGTGATTCAGTGCTTCCAGTTAATTTAGATATTTGTTTATAGATAACAGACAGGCTGTTTGACATCTTGAACAGTCGCAATCCCAGGGCCAAAGTGTTCAAAGCCCCCCTTGGTTCTTGGAATTGGACCAGCACCAGGGAGTTCTTGTCAAAAGCCAGGGGTTACTTGCTCACTTTGAAGATGGAAGATGGCAAACCCCTTTACCGAACAAAGAGGTCTTTTAAAGTAGTGACTGTTGTATTTGTGATGCACTGACACCTTTTAGTCTCCAATACCCAGTACAAATTCTTTATTATAATTAAATTATCAGAATGAGACTGCTGATTTAGAAAATATGGGTTTATTCTATTCTTCGTTAGATGTATACAAGTAGTCAAATTACTAATCATTAAAGTATCTAAGGTAAAACTACCGGTTTCAGTGCATCGCTCAAGTCCATGAAATGTCATGATATGTTCAGATGCTCTGTCCTCCTGTCTGCATCGAGTTCATGAGATGCTCTGTTCTCTTGTTTATCTATCTTCTGCATCGAGTTCAGATGCTCTGTCCTCCTGTCTGCATCAAGTTCATAAGATGCTCTTTTCGGTGTGTGTCAAGTTCATAAAGTGGTACGTATTATTAATATGATACTATCATGCTCTATTGTGTTTGCTGTCTGCAAATTTGTTTCAGTTCCAATTGTCTTGTATTCAGTTTTTTTCTCCCCAGATGCCGATGTCAAAGTGGTATGTATTGGTCTGCATGTTATGTTGTGAATCGATTCAAGAAGGTTTAGTGTCTTAAAAGTAATTTTAAGGATCCTAATAAACCTCACACTGATTATACTTTTAAGGTCAGGGATTCAAACTAGTTAGCTTTACGCCCCACCCCCCCAAAAATGTGGCACTGAAGTGAAATGTAGATTTGTGTCTTCCCTGAGAAGTGCTGCTCTGGGAGCATTCTCTATTTTCACCTTATACCGTTAGTTTGCATCCCTGCATTCTTGTGTCCTGTTTTGGCAGGATCATCATAGTAATACAGTATTTACTTTTGAAGGTTCCTCTCTGTCCTGGGCTTCATCATAAACATTGACACGTTGATGTCGATGATTCCTGTGCTGCTTGAAGGACAGCGATATGTCCTGACCTACAGGTTCAGCCAGGACCACTTGGAGCTTCTCTTCAACTCCATCAGAGCATCCGGTAGGGTTCATAATTTATATTTACCAGCTGCAACATTAAGTGACACAAAGTGTCAGCTAATGCTTGTATTGTTTTCAGTTTGTCGGTCCATATGTTTGTTTTTTTTTTGGTAAAATGTGTTTTCTGAAGACATACGAAGTAACCCTAACCCTATGACATACACAGTACCTGGAAGTGTCACAAACCATTTTGAGTATTTAGAAAAATGCCTGTGTTTGACTATCTGTTTGCAGAATTTATCACCACTGATACAGTCTGAATTGTATGATAATGCCATTCAACTTAATTTGTGGAAAGATCATTCAGGGGTGCTAGTTTTAATTTGTCTTTTTTTCTTTTAAGCATAAAACATTTTAAAGCATGCATTGAATATCTTTGTACTATACTCTTATATTGTGTTTTTAAAAAAAATTTTTTTAAAGGTGGCTGGAATAACAACCCTAATGCCAGCCAGTTCAAATACATCTTTAGGAAGCTGATGGCTCGGTGTGGGGTTGTTAAACCATGCAGAGGCAATGTGACCGCACAGGATGACACAGAGTCCCTACCAGCTGTCATCGATACCTCTACAAGCCTGTCAGCTGTAGATATGTCCGCTGCAGCAGGAGGAGAAGATCTTCCATCCCCGTTTGCTGACATTCCTGCCCTAGTACATGACCACAGCTACTTTCCCGTACGCTTTGATGGTCTTGTGGACAACGCTCTCGTGTACATTTCAGGTAAAGGCTGACTGAAAGTTGATTTTGCCTATAACTGATAGTGCCAGTAGTCAAAATCTGTGGGAAAACATCTCATGATGGTCCAAAAAGAGAAATGTTCCCTTAATTTCCCCATGATCATTATTATAAGTTATAATATTATTATACTAACTCAAATTTCAGGATTTGTTGTGCGACGGGCTGTGAAGAAGCTGTCCTGTGATGTCTGCCGTGCCAGCCTGGTGACAGACGCTGCATCTGCCATCAAGGACCAGAGCTACCACCTGCTGAATTTAAAAAACAATGGAGGTCTGGTGATTCCATCAGAAGGCACAGTGAGGGTTGTCAGGGCAGCAGAGTGGGTCATTCGTCAGGCTTCAACAAGTACCAGACGATCACAGCCCATCAAACTGCTTGAGGTCGTGTACATTGTACGGAAGAGGATAGGGTCAGAGGATGTGTTTGTGCTCGGGGAGCACATCGGTGAAACGCAGTATGGCATAGACAACCACCACCATACACTGTTAACGTTAGTTGTGTCCCTGTTTTTTAAGATAAGGCTGCACCACATTGCGAAAATGACAAACCTTAGCTTACAGAGCAACAACATGCGACAGAAGCTCAATAAAACCGTCCTTTTCAAAGGGCATTAGCCAAGCTGTGTTTTTTTGGGTAATTTTTGTTTTTTATCTCTGTCCTCTGTGTATACCTCCACAGTAGTGTAGTTCTCTGCACAGGGTGGGGATTTCAACATGCAGCATTTCTTTGTATATTTGTAAAGGGGAATCTTGTACCTATTTTTTTTAATGGAAATAAATGTCACTTTTATAATACTTTAAAATAGACTTTGTGTAATTATTCCATATATTGTGTAGACATTCTATATCAGAACCCCTGACGTACAGTCCAAATAGTCTACAAGAAACTTCAGAATGTTACCTTTCATTTGAGACCAGGATTATGCTTCTACACCAAGAGGTTTCTACACAGTAAGCCTTTTATTATCAGTATGCATTTTGGGTAACCAAAAGTCCTATGGGGAGTTTCCATAGGGCATTTTACAAAACGCATGAGCATACCTTGGCAAATCAAGTACTCCTATTTCATTCTGTATTGATCTGCCTTTGCACACAGCTTCACAAGACTTGGTGCTAGGGCTCAGTTGTGTTTCTAAAGTCATATCAAGTGACCAAGAGGGCTGAAATGTGGTCAGTTCAGAGATGCTTGTTATCCGGCAGAAAGAAAAAAACAATATTCTAGCCTCTATAACTGTGCCAGTACTTCACACAATTATTCTGATTGTTTCCTAAGAAACTACAAGGTCTCAGCTTTTTGTAATAATTAAATTTTTATTATAATAGTAATATACATATACTTTTATAATATGGATATTTCATGTTACCATTCTGTACACTGAGTTTTAGTAGCCTATATAATGATTTAACAAATACCTTGTGCGTGTGTATATTCATTGCACCTATCGGTTCTGTTCAGTGTTATTTTCATGTAGAAGTCCATGGTTATAGTTATTCATAAGTGTGCAGTGTTATAACTACATCTCTGACGCTTATAACAAACCAACCCGTTTGAAAATCGGTAGAAAATTGAGCAAGTTACGGTTATGTAAAAAGTACATGCACCATTATAACAATGTTACGAGTGAGCGAGCTGCCTGTGACAAGATGGCCGCCAGGTGCTGACGTCGACCTCCATTGGCCAGCCGCACGGACGAGATATCTAGCCTTTATATAGATATCTATGTAACTTACCCGTCAAAAACAGGAAAACTCAAAGGTCTGTCAAAATAAAAGTCACACTAAAATGAAAGCAATATTCAACTGGATGCGTGAAATTGAAGACAGAAAAATATAACAACAGTTTAAAAAATTATATTCAATACCAATAATAATCATAACTAGAATGTACATTTCCTGAAGAAAATGTGAGTGGTGCTTGCCGTGGCAACATAAGTATGTGAGATTACAATAGTGTTGCTTTGCAAGCACCACTAATAATAATTATATAATTATAAATGGTTGTATTATTATTATTATTATTGTTATTATTATTATTATTATTATTATTATTATCATCATCATTTATAAGCAACATCACAAACACAAGTGTTTTATTAACATGTTGTGATTTCCTTTAATAGTGTTAAGCTCTGTTCTGCAGCATTTTATTCTGCCAAAAATAAAATGGAAAAAAGTATATTACAGTAAAATCATTATTATATTTTTATTTGATCAAAGCTGTATGTATCAATTTGATTAAACACCATTTGATCATAACATTTAATTAAAACATTTAACATGGAATCCAGAAATATTGAAATGGAAAATGCATGAAATTTGTATCTGTGAGACTTTATGCAGTTTTTTAAAATCAAGTCATTTTCTGTGTAATTTCATAAAATAATTTGTTGATTTATAGTATAGATTTAGTATCGATACCGAGGTACCAGGCTGGTATAACACCGAAGCTAAAATTTTGATATCAGAGCAACCCTACTATGAGAACAAACAAATTGATTGACAGGTGAAAAGTGTCAATGTCTGTGGTATGTGGACACATTTATTTATTTTTTATTTTTATTTTTTTTGCTGTTTACAAAGTCTACAGCTGTCACTCAGTCCAGTTAGGGGGAGGGATATGCTCATTTTATAGAGCACTTGATTGGACAAGAATATATAGTGCATTAGCAATCATTAACATTTTTTTTTCATTTTCCCAGAAGAGACTGGGATGTTAAATCTTCTAAAAGTTTAACTTTATCACCTTTTAGAATAACACTAGCATATAGATGGGTCTAAAGCTAATAGACACATGTAGTATATATTACTATTATCTGCAGTTATAATCAAGCTTTTTGCATAGCCAAGTTAAAGTCTTCAACATTCTGTCCAAGTATACTTAACACAGTGCTAATAGAATACTTGAAGGAATGATGTCAGCTGAGGAAGTGATGTAGACACTTTTTTTATTCATTTAAGAATAACATGATCATTGTCTCATCATACCTCCATAAATGTAAGCTTTTAATGTTCACTAGGAATGGGTACTGATACAGATTTTCTCTCGATTCGATTCTGATCTCAATCTGATTCGATATCAATTCATATAGGTACATTTCTGTTACAATGTCCATTTTGTTTACACATAAAAGAAACTCTCTCTCAGCTAATTCTTTGAATTATAAAGGAACCTTCTAGGCAACCTTCCTAGGTACAATTAAAAAATGTTGATATTACAAATTACATTTTAGCATTAGTTTTTAATGAAATTCTTTACATTTTAGCTTTTGAAAATGTTCCAAATACAGTCTATTCCAGCAATTAATGCCTTGAAGCTGCATATAGTATGTTGCATACACTGGCAGCCAAAAGTTGGGAATAATGTACAGTTTCAGAATTCAAAACAAAGATGCACTGGAAAATAAAAAAACGTGTAGGAGTTCAGTTGCACTAAAACGTTTACATAACGTTTTATATAGATTAATTATTATTTTAGTCCGTGTCAAACTTTGAAAGTGCATGTAAATGTACTGATGAACTAAAAGTAATGCAACCCCAATTTTTATTTAATGGGGTCTTTAATGTTGAGTTAGGCCTCTGATTTGCATGGTGATATCCCAAGGTAGTGCACAGCAGGATGTTATTATCTGTTTCATCAACCTTCATCAAACATTGAATCTTGTACCTATGTGATGAAACATTATTTCAAAGACCCCCTGTGAAAATTGTGGCCAATCAAAGCTTGTTCTTGTGGGAAAATAAAAGAAAAGTGAAATGTTGAGCTTCAAGCTTTATGATGTCAAGAGCTTTTCATATTCAATTTCCTGCTGTGGATCCATGAGAAACACTGCAGAGAGACATACGCTTAGACTAACACCCAATGGAGTGTCCTCAAAAGCAGTTGGGTGCCGCTGGGACTGATGACCTTTGTAACATTCTGTGAGCTTAACAGAGGAATATGCTTTAAAAAATTGAACGAAAGGAAAACACAGTAACAAGGAAGATAAATGAGTTAGCTCCCACTGAAGAACATGGCGAAAAAAGAAAACACAAACAGCACCACTAGGGAATAAAATCAAATCATGTTCACCTTGAATGTAGTGCTGCATAGTCAAGTTTAAATTTAACATGCGAGGAGAAGAAACCAAACTGATGCTTCAATATACAGATACACTACATGGACAAAAGTATAGGGACACCATGTTGTAATTAACGGGTTTGTTTTTTTCAGATATACAAATTACTAACAGATGTATACAATCAGGCATTAAGCCATGCAATCTCCTTAGTCGAATGGGGCATACCTTTTCTGTGCCTTTTTTTGGCATGGAAGAATTTGTCTGGCCTGCAAACAAACCCAGTCCTGAACCCCATTGAACACCTTTGAGATGAATTGAAACATTGACTGTGAGCTGCTTGACCACACAATGCTCTTGTGTCTGAATGGGAGCAAATCCATGCAGCCATGCTCAACATCTAGTGGAAAGCCTTTCCAGAAGAGCGGAATCTATTATAATGGTATAAGATTGACCAATTCCTCATTTATGTCCATGGTTTTGAAATTCAATGTTCAAGAAGCACATTCGGGTGTGGTGTTCAAGTGTAAACCATACTTTTAGCCTTGTAGTGTGCCTTACATGATACTGTAACCTAGATGTTCTTGGTCCAAATGATCAGGTGAGATGCAGTGATATCAGGTTGTAGATGGGGACATAATTTGTACTCTTTAACCTCAATATCAGTGGAGCATTCTGAAAAGCTTTATTTTCTCATTTTTCATCAGACTAAATGAGGGCTAAGTTACACCACTAAGAGACTCTTAGTACTGTTGATATGCTGGAGCAATTGTCCGCTGTCATTGAGGTCATAAAGTTTAAGCAGTTGTTCTCACTGAGCAGCGATAAACACAGAACTATTATGAAGATGATTTTGAAGCTTAATGTAAGCTGCATTGAAAATGACATAATTAAAATAGTTATATTTTAGTTATTGTATAATATAATAGTTATTGCCTGGCCAAAAAATAAAGAATTAAAAAAAAATTGCATACTCTAATACTTCTCTGGACTGCCTTTAGCTTTGTTTATGGCACACATTCATTGTGGCATTGTTTTGACAACCTTATGCAACCTCACAACATTTATTTATTGGGATTATTCAACATCGCCTTACTAGGCACGCTGAAGAGAGGCTTGCAGAGCCCCAGTGTGGTTTCAGGAAAGGGCGGACTTGCACAGATGCCATATTCTCTGTCTCTCTGCTACAGCAGAGGTGTAGGTAATTCCAGCAAGACCTACATCTCTGCTTTATTTACCTGGTCAAGGCCTATGATGCCATCAGTAGGCCTGGGCTCTGGGTTGTTCTACGTGCTTTTGGAGTCCCACACCCGCTGCTCGCGATCATTAAGGACCTTCATGATGGTGAGCAGGCCTGGGTAAAACTACGTGGTTGGGAGTCGGAGCCATTCCCTGTTCACCTTGGAGTGTGACAGGGATGTCCTCTGGCTCCCACATTATTTAATATCTATTTCGACCACGTGGTTCATGAAGCCTTCGATGGCTGTACCGGAGGAATTTCCATCTGGTACATAATGGGAGGTTGATCGATACCCGGGTACGGTCAAGGGATGGCTCCCTATTGGTCAACCACATTATGTATGCTGATGATCTGGTGATTGCTGCTCACTCAGAGGAGGAGTTGGAGGTGCTGCTGATGAACCTGGAGCTTGCCACTAAGAGATGGGGCCTTACCATCAGCCCAACCAAAACTAAGCACCTGCCTGGGTATTATGTACCATCGGACACTCCACCCCCACAGCTCCCAATTGGTTATGGGGCAGTTGTGGAGAGAGTGGAGTGTTTTCCATACCTGGGCAGTGTGCTTATGACCAGCTCCGGTTTGACAGCAGAGGTCTCACTCCGAATCAGTCGAGCGGCATTATCTTTTCATCGGTTGCGTAATGCTGTGTGGAAGCTACCCGGTTTGTTGCTCCGCACGAAGCTACAGGTATTCTCGGCCACGGTCATTCCCTCCCTTCTCTATTCTTGCGAAATGTGGACCCCACCTAATGGAACATCTTCGCCGGTTAGAAACATTTGGCTGGCCTGCCTAAGATCCATCCTGGGTTTAACCAGGCTGGATTGTGTGAGGAGCTCACAAATCTTTGAAAGATGTGGACAAAGTCCCATCGGTGAGCTCCTCTGTCAGGCAAGGTTGTGTTGGCTGGGTCATGTAGCTCGCATGCCCGGCCACCGCATGCATAAACAGCTTTTGTTCAGCCAGATAGAGGGGGCTAAGCGGGCGTGGCATGGGCTGGAGATGAGATGGAGTGATGTGGTACAGGAGGATGTGGAGCTGAGTAGACTTACCGATGACTGGTACCAGCGATGTCAAGATCGGTCTCTTTGGTGGAGGCTTGTGAAGGACGCTACTGGCCAGTTGGAGGCAGTCGCCTTCCAACAACAACGGAGGGCAGAGGAGCGACGCTCACAACAACGAGCAGAGTAGCTAAAGCACAGCAAGTTGGCACAGTAGGGGGCACAGGTGGTGCATCAGCCAGTCATCTCAGTCGACCCGTGTCACCTGTTGGATCTGTCCCGTGATCTGACCTCCTGCCAGCAGGCGTTCGACACTTCACGTGGCCTTAACGTGCACATAGCCTGGCACAAGCGTCGTGGTGACGTCACTGCCACTTAGTGGCGAATGGCGGTTATTGTTGTTGTTGTGTGTGTGGTACGACAGCCAAGACCCAAAACCTTCTTGGGTGTGGAAGAAACAAAATTTCAACAAGGGAAATGTTGACTTGAATATTCAAGAAGGAATTTTGAAAGACCTGTGGAGTCCTGGAAGAAGGGTTTATGGACGTATGACACTAAACTAAAAATGTATTTTAGACGCATATGACAGCAGTACGTCTGGAGTAAGAAAGGTAAAGTGATGACAAGAATGACACCATCCCCACGGTCAAGCATGGAGGAGGGTCAGTTCTGTTATGGGGGTGTTTTGCTGCTGCAGGAAATGGCAATCCTGACTATGTGACGAACGCCATGGATTATTTCAGGTACCAGGCCATTTCGGCAAAAATATGCCTTCAGTGTGTAAATTGAAGCTCAGTGATCACTGGACTTTCCAGCAAGAAAATGACTGCCATACAATGATACATCCAAGTTGTCCAAAATCTGGTTCAGGGATGGGTTGTGGAATGTCTTTGAGTGGCCCTTTCAGTCCATCATTAAAATTTCATTGAAAATCTTTGTTGGGATTTCAAGGAAGCAGTGGCAGCACATTAACAAAATAATGTCAATGAGCTGGAAGCTTTTGCTTCAATTATGTTGGTCTTTATCTCCACAATAGTTCAGGGTCTTAGTTGCTGTATGGTTGCTTCATGATGCTCCACATATTCTCAACTGGAAATGGTCAGGACTGCAGGCAGGGCAGTCTAGCACCCACACTCTATGCTTACACAGCCATTCACTTGAAATCTGGACAGTATGTGTTTTGAAGTTGTCCTGCTGGAAAATGCAGGGACATACCTGAAAAAGATAGTGCTGGATGGCATATGTTGCCCCAAAATTTGTACATGCCTGTCTGCATTCAGTGTTCTCACAGATGTACGAGTTACCCATGCCATGGGCCCTGGTACACCCCTGGCCCATATAGACACTGGGTTTTGGACCTGATGCTAATAGCAGCTTGGACAACCTTTTTCCTCTTTGGCCCAGATAACACAATGTTTTTGTTTTTCAAAAACTTTTTGAAATATGGACTTTTTGGTCCAAAAAACACAGTTCCCCGTCTGTCGCTCACTTCGACGTCGTGTCGAAGAAGCGACACTAGGGGTCTCTCTTGAGCGCCGAAAGATGCCTCTGATCTATGAAAAAAGGCCAATGAGAGTTGGCGAACAGTATTTGCATACCCCGCCTCCGGATACGGATATAAAGGCGAGGGAAATACGCTCGTTCATTCAGTAATTTTCTTCGGAGCCGATGGTCGTGTGTATGCAGTCAGCTGCGAATGACACAAACTGATCCTGCTTCTGATCCTCTGACGCTCTGCTTTGCTGTTGGATTTACGGCACACTTCAGCGGCTTTTCTCTTCACTGCCGGCGTGCAGTTTGCCCCTGGGCGCTTCGACAGTGCAGAGTTAAAAGAGTTGAAAGAGTGATTTTCTCTGTAAAAGAGTTTATTTCTCTGAAAGAGCATTACACAACGGCGTTGAACGTCCTTTTCAGGACGCGTCTTTATAAAGATGTCATTTCCGCCCCTGTGTAGTTTCTGGATGCGGTGATTTTTCCCCACCTCTCTCGGTCATAAAAAGCTGTCTTGTATGCCTGGGCTGCGATCACACGCAGGCAGCATTTTATGAATGGTTCATGTTCTCAGTGCGAGAACATAGCCATGGCAACATTGCGGTTGTGTGGCTTTCTTTTGTAATGAGAGAGAGCCGCTTCAGCCGCCCCCTGCGCCTCGCCTCCTTCCTACAGGATTGACGCAGGTGCCGCGGGCGATGAACACGATTTGGGGACAATGACGGGCTCTGTTCGCCGGGTAAACCCCCTCGAACCACCCGCCTCCCCGGCACGCTTGTTTGCTTCCGTCTGAGCCTGGGATGAGCATTCTCTCCAATGGTTCATCTTCTCAGTGTGAGAACATGGCCGTTATAGCATTGCGGTCGCACGGCTTTCTTTTGTAATGAGAGAAAGCCACTTCAGCCGCCCCCTGCGCTCCGCCTTCTTCCTACATGATCGGCGCAGGCGCCGCGGGCGATGAAGGCGATTTGGGGACTATAACGGGCTCTGTTCGCCGGGTAAACCCCCTCGAACCGCCCGCCTCCCCAGCATTCTTGCTTGCTTCAGAATTGGATGACATCACCGCTGCATCGAAGAGTGTTACAGCGGCATCGGATGCTGATCACTCGCCTGGGCCGCCACCTTCGGGTCTGCCGCCCAGCCTGAACCTGACGCACGGAGATCCGATATGCTTTCCCGGGCTACTTGATCGGTCCCGCGGGCAGGTGCGCCGCTCACAGCCACGCCCCCCCCAGTTCCTTTCTTCTCGGACGTGCATGACGAGTTGAGCAAAGCCAAGGCTTCTTCGCTCCTCCGCTCTGGAACCCAGACCGCTTCCATTCTGCACGCCACGGCCCTTCCTGCAACCAACGCCAGGCCAAGGCACTTCAAACTTGCACCTTGGGTAGTCCTGTTCTTGATGTGCTGCAGGAACTGCGCTGGATGACCAACCGCGCCCCCGGGCCACGGAGGTCAGATGCGCCGGCACTCGAACAGGCGATGGCCACCCCTTGTGGTCCAGAAACTCATCTGTGGACTGGACCTGGTCGAAATGCAGGAGGTAGACAAGGCACACCTTCTCCCACACCCCCGTCTCCCAGCTCCGTCCATTCGGCGCCACCGTTGATGACTCTGCCCAGCAGTCCTCAGCGGTGAAGCATACGGAGGCCACTGCACATCCTGCCCCGCCGCAAGCCTGCCGCCATGGGCCATGCCCCGTCTGCTCGCCGAGGGCATCCTCCTGCGGCTATGAAACACCCTGCTCCGCCTCAACCCGGGCCCAGCTTTCAGCCCCAGAGTCGAGCACTCCACAGGAAGCAAACGCCCCCATCTCATGGACCCCCTCGAGGACACGGAAGGCTCCCAGGCTGTCCGTAGATGCTCAACCCAGGGACCAAGATGTTAGGTCCGGAGGTGGTAAGACCGCTCCGTCCCCGGTGGAGGGCCGGGAGGAGAATTTTTTTGTCAAATTAGTTTTCACATTCTCATATTCTCTGTAACGAGCTATTTCCTTTTGTCTCTGGGTTACCTGGCCCGCAAATGCCGTTCTCACGGCACTCTGCCACCAGATCTCAGCAGTCCCGGCTTCCTGGACACGGACCGCCCGTCTCCAGCCCCACGACTGCCCCCCCGGCCGGCCGGTTCCAACGAGTCTAGAGGACGCCTACCCGGGACCTCCTCCTCAGTCGCTAAACCCGCCCCCTGCCGGGTGTGCGGAGCAAGGTAAGTGCTTTGAGTCTTTTCTCAGCACCCCAGCTGCGGGTCGACCTGTCACCTCCCAACGCTGCCCTACCTGCTCCGCCCCGCTGCGAAGCCCTGCCGGGTACGTCAAATTAATTGTCCCCTTGGTGCCCCTAGTGTAGAGGTTGGACACGTGGCTTTCACTTCCCAACCTGTCTCGCTGGCTGGCCCGGACCATCCGACTCGGTTACGCAATTCAGTTTGCCAGGCCCCTGGGCGTCCGCTTTTCCGCAGTATACGGCAAACATGCCCAGTCTCTGCGCGCGGAAATCGCGACTCTTCTGGCCAAAGACGCGATAGGGCCTGTCCCTCCAACCGAGATGAAGGAGGGTTTCTACAGCCCTTACCTCATCGTACCCAAGGAAGGCGGCGGCTTACGACCAATCTTGGACTTGTGAGTTTTCAACCAAGCGTTGCACAAACTCCCGTTCAAAATGCTCACGCTTAACCTGCGTCCGGCATCTAGATTGGTTCGCAGCGGTAGACCTGAAGGACGCGTACTTCCACGTCTCCATCCTGCCCCGACACCGCCCCTACCTGCAGTTTGCGTTCGAGGGCCAGGCGTATCAGTACAAAGTCCTCCCCTTCGGCCTGTCTCTGTCCCCTCGCGTCTTCACGAAAGTCGCAGAGGCAGCTCTTGCCCCGCTCCGAGAAGCTGGCATCCGCATACTCAACTACCTCGACGACTGGCTCATTCTGGCCCACTCGCGAGAGTTACTATGCACCCACAGAGACCAGGTGCTCAGGCACCTCAGCCGTCTGGGGCTTCAGGCCAACTGGGAAAAGAGCAAGCTCACTCCAGTTCAGAGCATCTCTTTTCTCGGGATGGAGTCTCGGTCTCAATCTCCGCACGTCTCACCAACGAGCGTGCCCAGTCAGTGTTGAACTGCCTCGCCACCTTCAGGCCAGGCACAGCGGTCCCCTTAAAACTTTTCCAGAGGCTCCTGGGGCATATGGCGTCCTCCGCGGCGGTCGCGCCAGTAGGGTTGATGCATATGAGACCGCTCCAACACTGGCTCCAGATCCGAGTCCCGAGATGAGCATGGCGCCACGGCACGCACCGGGTAACAATCACCCCCGCCTGCCCTCAGACATTCAACCCCTGGACAGACCTCTGTTTCTTACGGGCTGGAGTGCCCCTACAGCAGGTGTCCAGATGCATCCTGGTCACGACCGACGCCTCCAGATTGGGTTGGGGCGCCGTTTGCAACGGGCACGCAGCCTCAGGCCATTGGAAAGGGGCCCAGCTGCGTTGGCACATCAATTGCCTCGAGTTGTTGACCGTCCTTTTGGCCCTGTGGAAGTTTCTCCCGTTAATTTGGGACGAACATATCCTAGTCAGGTTGGACAGCACCACTGCGGTCGCGTACATAAATCGCCAAGGCGGTGTACGCTCCCGCCACATGTCACAACTCGCCCGTCGTCTCCTCCTTTGGAGCCAGCACTGAATCAAGTCGCTGCGTGCCACTCAATGTGATAGCGGACGCGCTGTCACGACAACGCTTGCCTGGCAGAGAGTGGAGGCTTCACCCCCACTCGGTTCAGCTGATTTGGGAACGGTTCGGCAAGGCCCAGGTAGACCCCTCTGCCTCCCGAGAGACCTCCCACTGCCCGCTCTGGTACGCCCGCTCAGAGGCTCCCCTCGGGGCAGATGCACTGGCACACAGCTGGCCGGTGGGGCTGCGCAAGTACCTGTGCTGTGCAAGGTCAGGGAGGACGAGGAGCAAGTCACTCTCGTGGCTCCTTACTGGCCCACCCGGGCCTGGTTCTCGGACCTTGTACTCCTTGCGACAGCCCCTCCCTGGCAAATTCCCCTGAGGAAGGACCTTCTTTCTTAGGGACGGTGCACGCTCTGGGATCCGCACCCAGACCTTTGGAACCTCCACGTCTGGCCCCTGAACGGGATACGGAAGATCTAGCTGGTCTACCACCACGGTCGTAGCCACGATCAACCAAGCTAGAGCCTTCTACCAGGCAACTCTACACCCTGAAATGGCATCTGTTCGCGAATTGGTGTTCTTCCTGGGCAGAAGACCCACAAAGGTGCGCAGTTAGGTCGGTGCTCCTGTTCCTGCAGGAGAGGTTGGAGGGGAGGCTGTCCCCGTCCACCTTGAAGGTGTATGTTGCCACTGTTGCAGCTCACCACGACCCAGTAGACGGCAAGTCTCTGTGTAAGCACAACTTAATCGTCAGGTTCCTAAGAGGTGCCCGGAAATTAAACCCCTCCCGGCCAAACCTGTTCCCCTCCTGGGATCTCTCGGTGGTCCTCGCCGGTCTTCAGAGATCCCCCCCGAGCCACTAGAATCAGTTGGCTCAGGGACCTCTCCTTAAAAAGACGGCACTGCTGATCGTGCTCACTTCCATCAAGAGGGTCGGGGACCTGCAAGCGTTCTCTACTAACGACACTTGCCTGGAGCTCGGTCCGGCAGATACTCATGTGATCCTAAGACCTCGACCGGGCTATGTGCCCAAGGTTCCTACCACACCCTTCAGGATCAGCTAGTGAACCTACAAGCGCTGCCCCGGGAGGAGGCCTACCCAGCCCCCTCACTGCTGTGTCCGGTACGTGCCTTGCGTGCCTACCTGGAACGCACCCAGAGCTTCAGGCGCTCTGAACAGCTCTTTGTCTGCTTTGGAGGACAGCAGAAAGGGAACGCTGTCTCCAAACAAAGGTTGTCCCACTGGGTGGTGGACGCCACTCTGCTGGCCTATCACACCCAGGCCGTGCCACCCCCTCTGCGAGTTCGAGCCCACTCTACTAGAAGCGTGGCACCCTCATGGGCACTGGCTAGGGGCACCTCCCTAGCAGACATTTGCAGAGCTGCGAGCTGGGCAGCACCTAACACCTTTACGAGATATTACAATCTCAGGGTTGAGTCAGTCTCGTCCCGTGTTTTCTCAGGTCCAAGCCCGTAGATCTCGGTACACGTCGACGGTCTGACCGGGTGAATCGCTTGTTCCAGCGCCGTTTCCCTCTGCCAAGGCAAAACAGCGCGCTTCTTTCCCAGAAGACCTAGGTCCCTGGTTGATTCCTCCTTAGCCCTTTGGGCCAGCACAGCAGTTCAGCAGAGGAACTTGCTGGCCCAGTCCACTATGGGTACCCAAGGCTACCCCTACTGGAATAGGTGCTCCACAGATCAGGCCTCCTACGGGACTCCTCCTGTGTGTACTTCCGCGGTACGGTCACCTTACGAGCTGACCCGTGTCTCCCTTAGGCAGTCCTTTGCTGCCCTCCAGTCACGTGTTGTAGCAACTCCCCCCTCCTCGAGGTTGGATCTACCACCGCGCCATTCTTCCCACATGTGACCCTAGAGGCCATGTGATGTATTTTGCCACCTCTACCTCCCCTTTCGGGTGGGTGTGGCCTCCGCAGGGTCTTTTCCCCCTAAAAGAATAGGAATTCGGGATAAGACCCCCTTCCCTCGATGCGGTAAGGGCCCCGGCTGCTCTTGCTCTATGCCGAGAAAACACAGAGAGAAAAGAGGCCCAGCCAGGCTTGGCCCATTCCCTAGTTGGGAGCGTCACCTTGTTCCCCCGTAGGGTAACCAAAAGGATGCTGACGCTTTTTCGGGGCATTGGGGAAGAGTATGTGCAGCCTGAACACAGTTGGTCGCTTGTGCACGTAGAAATACCTGCCCGCTTCTGTGTCAGCAGTACACGTACACGGCTCAGCGCATGGCAAGTTTTGAAGTGGACCCCTAGTGTCGCTTCTTCGACACGACGTCGAAGTGAACGACAGACGGGGAACGTCTCGGTTACGTATGTAACCTACGTTCCCTGATGGAGGGAACGAGACGTCGTGTCTTCCCGGCCGCGTCGGTGAGCCGAGCCGCTGAGGTGCCCGGAACACTCCCGGCTCCTCAGTAAAATCCTGAATGAACGAGCGTATTTCCCTCGCCTTTATATCCGTATCCGGAGGCGGGGTATGCAAATACTATTCACCAACTCTCTGGCCTTTTTTCATAGATCAGAGGCATCTTTCGGCGCTTAAGAGAGACCCCTAGTGTCGCTTCTTCGACACGACGTCTCGTTCCCTCCATCAGGGAATGGAGGTTACATACATAACCAAGACGTTCCACTGTCCATCTAAGATGAGGCCGAGCCCAGAGAAGTTGGCAGGGCTTCTGGACAGTGTGGAAGTAGGGCTTCTACTTTGCATTGTAAAGTATATTGATGCAGTGGCAAATGGTGTTTACTAACAAAGGTTTACTTAATAATCCCAATGCCATGTTCATGATTTCCATTACAGAATTATGTGTTTTAAGACAGTGATGTCTGAGAGATCAGAGATCATACGCATTCAGAATTAGTTTTCGACTTGCCCTCTATGCACCAACATTTGACCATATTCCTTCAATCTTTTAAGTATATTGTGCACTGTAGATGATGAAATTTCCTTCTAATTTGTCTTTTGGGAACATTGTTCTCAAAGTGTTGGATTATTTGCTGAAGTATCTATTTGCAAATTGACAAGTCTAGAATGATCCTTGCTCTTGATGGACTAGGCTGTTTTTGGAGGCTCCTTATATATTATGACACAATTGCCTTACCTGTTTAACATCTCCTGTTTCACATCACCTTGTTATTTTAACTCGTCAAATTGGCCGTCACAAATTTTTTGTAGGGTGTTGCAGTCATCTGATTTGAAATTACTGTACATTTTCAAAAAATAATGAAATTCACAAGGAAAAATATAATATAACGTGTAGTTGTGCTTTCAATATAGCAAAGTGTGAATATAAATTACAAATCACTCCTTTTTTATTTTATTAGCATTATTCATACTGTCCCAACTTTTTCAGAATTGAGGTTGTAATTCACATCAACAGAATGTATTGCTGGTCAAAGGTGTTGAATAACTTTGATTGCAACTGTTATTAAAAATTTATCATGGCAAGAAAAATTATGTGAATCCTATGGAATTACCTTCATTTATGTATACATTTGTCTTGAATTAAAACACACAAATTATTGTATTTTTCTCGTACATTCTGAATACCTCAAATGAAACAATCACAGTGTAGGTTGGAAAAATTATGTGAGCCCCTAGGCGGATGATGTCAACAAAATTCTAATTAGATTCAGGAGTTGGCTGGAGTTGATACATTTTGAGTTTGCTATTCACAAGAAGCTTCTGCTGATGCATGTCTCAAAGTTATCGCAAAGAGCTTAGATATTCATCTGTCCACAGTTTGACAAATTGTATGTAAATTGAGACGATTAAGTACTGTGGTTACTCTCCCTAGATGTGGCCGACCAGCCAAGATGACTCAAAAGGCACACCTCATAATGATCAATGAGGTGTGACTCAAAAGGCACACCTCATAATGATCAATGAGGTAAAAAAACAAAAAAAAAAACATAGAGGGACAGCTAAAAACTTGAAGGAATAATTGGTACAGGTTAACATCTCTGTTCTGTCTGTTCTCTGTTGAGCCTACTATACGGAAAGCATAAAACATGCCTGTGTCTATGGCAGGACACTACGAAAGAAGCCACTGCTTTTCAACAAAAAACACTGCTGCATGCCTGAAGTTTGTCAAAGACCACCTTGACATTCCAAAACGCTACTGGGAAAATCTGTTTTCATAGGAACTTGAGCAGTGTAATCACTGTAGGATTTAATAGGCCGAAGAATAGTTGATATTCATGAACTAAGAGGCTGACAAAATGTCTCCTTAATGTTTGGCATGACCCAGCTAAATGACATTAGGTTGACCATCTGTGTAACTTAATCATCTTGAGAAACAAGGGCAGATCTGTCCAAACACACTCTTGGAAAACCCTCACCACTGGAAAACACATTCCAATTAAAGAACCGTCACCCTGGAAACCCATGAAAGCTAAAATACTCTATTCTGGAAAATAACCAATTTGACATACTTGAGACATTTCCTGGGGAATGCCTGACCATCATATGCTTAAACTCACACAAGACAAAAAGAGCTTGATGACTGATGAGAGCAAGCTTTCTTTGAAAAGGATTCCTTGGCATTATTATTATCTTTAGCAGAACAAACGAATGCTCATGACTTGTGTTCAATGTTTATGAGCTCATAACTAATGTACAAATGAACTTTTCAAGTGTATCTCAGGCCATCTTTTTTTAATGTATTAAACTGTTACAAAATCATCCTGCACATAATCTGCCAAAGTGCATAGAATGCTCATTCAAGGTTGAACCTGATCATAATCTTGACAATTATGTTTTTCATAATGTGTAATGTATTATTCGTGTTTTAAACTAGCAAACTAATTATTAGGATGTATTATAACTAAATTATAATTGACATGTAATAAGATAGTATGTCATGTTTAATATGGAAATGTTTGCCTGTTTATGTAGATAATGTTGATGTTAACAGATGTCATGTCTCTTACACTGATTTCAAGATATAAATTGTATGTTGTATGTTGGGTGCAGCCGGTCTACACTCAAGACTCTGGTGCCAAGGAAGAAGACTTTGGTCTTACTTTCTTTGGAGTCTTCTCTGCTCTTCACTTTCTCTGTAGATCTGCATCCTCCGTGAACTCGAAGTCCCAAGGAAGCCTCTCTGCTCTTTGGTTCACACGCGTAACACGAGTCGTGAGTCTTCTTTACGGAAGACCTCCCTTCATAGCCCGCCTCATCACAATCGATGCAACAGATATCCACAATCTAACAGACTTTCTTCAAAGAGCCCAAGAACCAAGCACCACAAGAAAACACAATGTCTCCAGACATCTCCAGACTTTTGCTGAAAGTGCTGGTGTATTATTGAAATACTTTGGGTAATCAGAATGCAATTCGATTTAAACTCAAATAAATGGTTCTTAAGGCATTGTCTTCAGACTCTGTAAAGTTAATTATGTCTGTTTTGCTCAATTTACTCATTTAATGTTTGTATATGTTAGACTAGTTTTTATGTTTAGATTAGCAATAAAGTGTTTGCATTCAAAGATAATTTGACTGTGGTGTATTTTGATAAATTATCTTGTCACATGATTTTAATAGATCTTGATTCAAAGATCATACCTGAAATATGTGTGTGATATTTTTTACAATAAGCCACGAGAATAATATTACTCCAATAAATTAATTAATCATAATTCCCTTTTTAAAACTAATTCCTTACAATAGAAATTGAGAGCGTATACAATGAGACGTTGTATTATGATTTTAATGGTGGGGAATTTTATTCATTTTGTCTTTCTTATAATGGTTGTTGAATGCGGCTAATTATTTTATACATTTCCCTACCTAATAATGACGTAGAATGCAGACAGTTTAATTTAATTCCTATAAGACATATTGTTCCTACATCGCATTGGGACACACCCTGAGTGGTATGTAGCCCTTATATAATTACACCAATTTATTGGCTGATGGCGCTTAAGCGATGCCCCTAGAGGGAGCTACGTCATGGGATCCATAAAGGTGCTCGCTTCGCACAATCGAATCAGGCCCCTGTTGTACCTATGACACGCGTTGAAACGAGATGCTCAAAATGCTCCATTTTGAGTGGCAAAATAGGATGGAATTTAAGAAGCGTTGTTTTAAACAACATAATTTCAGAGCAATTTTTATGTGTTTTTTTCCCAAACATTACATGGGTCAGATGAGGACTGTTCAAGGTTCACAATTTCTCACTACAAGGTGTTATCCCCACTTGTTCCAGTTCCACTTGTTCCAGATTGGCTTTCCTTGTGCAGGGCAGTTTTGGATTTGGGCTTTTTGTCTGATACGATAGGAGTGCGAACAGACATTGGGTTCTTCCTCCTGTTTGTCGCCCTCCCCTTGACATGCTTTGCTTCATTTTATGATGAATAAGTGTGCAAAAGAATTACCATGCGCATCTGGAGCCGTCGCTATTAAAAATGCTGTATGAAAGAAATTGTTGCTTGAAGGTAAGGGAAAAAATTGGCCCCTTTGTCCCTATTGTCTTTTTACTGTGTCATTCTGGGAGAATGCACATGAATAAGAATAATTCAAAGCAAACTGCTCACGGCAGAGGGGATCATGCATGAGCCCGGCCGCAGAACGAGGGGGCTGGAATAAGAGAATATTTCCAAGCTTTTTATATTTCCAAACACGCGAGCGCTTCATTGGTGCCATTATTCTTTCGGGATTCTATCAAGAGATGCAAGGTATTTTAATTAGTTTTTTGTCTTTCCCCCATTTGTGGACCATGTGGGAATTCTGACAAGACAAGAGATGCACACTGCTATCTTTGCTCGATATTTTGTTGGTGGCATGGATGTCACTCTTTTCAGTCAGCTGTTGGGTCTACACACAATGGTTTTGCAGTTAAACCAAGCACATTGCGTTAAGGAATGACTTTGTGCTAATAACGGCACTTTTTGGAAATTCCCTAGTTTTTTCTCCCCACGGCTCAGACTGGGGAACTAATTAATCATGCTGATAATTTTGCGCTATCTGGGTACTATGCGTTGTTATCCCATTATATACTGGGACCGGTTTAGTTCTTACCTGTTTTTCAGCACACCAACTTCCCCCATAATTTAAGCAGGCAAACGAGAATTTAATATTTTCAGCTTGAGTTTTGTCTCTGCCTCTATGACCAAGGGTCTTGGAGCATTCGTAATATAACTCAATGTATGATAATAATAGGTCTACACACAAGCCTGATGGGCTTGCAGTGTAACAAAGGATGAGCCCCAATTAAGTGAATGAAACTGGACCATATTAACGTATCTGTTTCTCTCCTGTTTGCCCTTCAGTCAGTATCGGGATGAGTTTGCTGTTGTACGTGCCTCAAACATTCGATAACCAGAATATGGTTCAGTTTTCCCAGCAGCTTGCTGGGGAGAGGACATTCTAAAAAACATTTCTAAACGCTTCCTGAATTTAGCCTCTGTCTCCATGACCAAGGGTTTTGAGACATGAATAAAATAATTTGATGTTCATCGAGCCCAAGTGTACACAAAACACAGTGAACATAAGCACCACACGTTGTCCCCATAAAAATGCTGGAACCATTGTGGCAAGCCTGCTTTCTCTCAATTCTCCTCAATGTTCGCACATTCTTCCCCATTCTATGCTAGGGAAGATGGTTTATCTGGTGTCTTCTGCTGTAAATACATTCGGAGTGACTTTTTTTTTATAATTGTCTGATTGAATGGGGCCTCTGTCTCCACGACCAAGGGTTTTGGGACATGCATAACAGAATTTGATGTTCATCGAGCCCAAGTGTACACAAAACATACATTGAACATAAGC
Source organism: Moxostoma hubbsi (assembly GCA_032164185.1). NCBI lineage: Eukaryota > Metazoa > Chordata > Actinopteri > Cypriniformes > Catostomidae > Moxostoma > Moxostoma hubbsi. Next base: position 8,605,930 of record JAVLUX010000034.1, read on the forward strand.
ATAACACATTTTCCGAATGCCGGAGCAGTTGCGGCGAACCAGTTTTCTGAAATAAACATTCCCCCCAATGTTCATACAATTTTCCCCATTCAGATACCAGGGAAATGTTTATCCTGTCAGCATCCATGCTGTAAATACATTTATATATATACAGACGCAAAAACATCAAATTCCCTTCAACCATGAACTGTATTCGAATCACCAAAAGTAAGCCAAGCACGACATCTAGTGGTTACTGTTCATGCTGCAGGCAAGAGCCATGTATTAAGCCCTCTGTCTGCCCATCTGTTGGCTTGGCAGCAGCTGAAGGGCATTTCGAGCTGGGTACTTCGAATGATAAATCATGTTAATGTAATTATTTTCAGGGAACTCCGCTGGTGTTCAGTGGGGTTGTTACAACAAACCTTTCTGTTCAGGAATCCCTGTTTTTGATTTGGGAAATTCATTATCTTTTAGAAAGAAGGGCAATAGAGGAGATTCCCCCTTCTAAGAGAGAGTGCAGATTTTGCAGCCGTTATTGTCTGGTCTGAAAAAATTAATTCAGGATTTGAGACATTTAACAAAATTAACTAATGACATGTCAAATCTGAATGCTGACAGAAGCAAATAATTTCATAAATGCAGCTGGGGGACTGTTTTGTGACAATAGATTTGGGCATCCGCGTTTTTAATTATTTTGACAATTGGTTGGTGCTAGCCGACTCGGAAACTTTGGCTGCCCAACATCGAGATGTCATTCACATAAATTTGAGCAAATTGTTTAAACCTAGACAAGAGTGTCCTGTTTCCAAGGCAACAGACTCTTGTTTCTAGGGGTGGAGCTAGATTTTCAGGCGATGCAGGTGCGTCTGTCTCCAGTTTGAGTTCTGTCAATCTGCCGATGTCTAGCGAGGTTCAGAGTGGGACACATTCTCCCTGCGAGAACATTTCACAGGCTTTTTTCAGGGGCTCATGATCACAGCTTCCACTGTCATCCTGCTGGGCATGTTGAATGCAAGACCTTTTCAGTGCTTGATGAACTCCACAAAGGGAAATGGACCCGCATTCTGATGTCAGGCATTCCACTGGAACATGTGTTTCAGCGCAAAGTTATAATGACAGACACCTCCTCCATTTGTTGGGGTACTGTATACGAGAATCATTCAGCCTGAGGGGTTTCAATGGGCCTACGGTAAAATTGGCAACTGTCTGGAGATGTTCCCAGTGCTGCTGGCAGTAAAGTTGTTCCTTCCGGAGATTCGGCAGTCATGTCCTTATCCGGTCGGACAACAGGATGATAGTGCCCTACGTTAATCGCCAAGGAGTGCGTTCTCATGCCATGCTGAGGCTGGCATGTTGCATTCTTCTGTGGGCTTGGGACAAAGTCTCTACGAGCCGTGCGCGTTCTGGGCTCGTTGAATTTAAGGCTAGATCTCCTGTCCAGGCAGGGCTTGATGCCTGGAGAGTGGACAGCACATCCTCAGATTGTGGAACAAATCTGGAGAAGGTTTGGCAGAGTGGAAGTGGATCTGTTCCCTTCAAGCAAGATGTCTTGCTTGAAGGGAACAGATCCACTTCCACTCTGCCAAACCTTCTCCAGATTTGTTCCACAATGTCCCCTCTGGTTTTTCCTCTCACCACCGGCACCACTGGGAATCGATGTGTTGGTGCATCAGTGGCCAACATCGAGTCTTTACGCATTTCTAGCGATCAGTCTGCTGCTCGCAGTTCTGCAGAGAGTTCGGGAGGATCGGGTTTGACTTCTGTAAGTGACGCCGTTTGGGTTTCGACTCTGGTCTCTTTCTTGGAAAAAGTGCCTCAGGAGATTCCAGTCAGAACAGACATGTTGTCTCAGACTTGGGGAAACATTTGGCACTCCCGGCCAGACTTGTGGAAGTTATGGGTATGGCCTATCAACGGGGCGCACTTTTAAATGATGGGGTATCCCCGCTGTGGTTGATACCATTCTGAATGCTATAGCTCCAATCAACTAGAAAGCTCTGTAGTGGTGTATTTTTGCTTCTAGGTGTACAGCACGAGGCGAAGATCCAGTTCAAAGTTTCATTTTGCATGATTGTATAAGGGCTTCAGATCACTTGGCACTCAGGGCATATCCCAATGCGATTACGCAGTGTCTCGTTCCCTCTCAGGGAACCAGGTTTACGCTTCATGTAACTGAGACGTTTTGTGGACTGATGAAACTAAAGTTTAATTTTTTGGGAAGTACATGCAGCATTGCATATGCCGTTAAAAGACTAGAACATGCCAACATGAAAACATCATCCCAATGGCGAAGTACATTGGAGGGAGCATCATGGTTTGGGGCTGCTTTGTTGATTTGGGTCCTGGACCACTTGCCATCATCGAGGGGAAAAATGAATTCCCATGTTTCCATGCCAAAGAAGGATTGACCTGTTATGAAATTTGTGGTATTATATGTATGTATATATATATATATATATATATATATATATATATATATATGTGTGTGTGTGTGTGTGTGTGTGTGTATTTATTTATTTTGTATACAGTATATTACTGAAACACATTTGTAGAGGCAAAATAAAACCAGAAATACACAGTGATTAAAAAATAAATACATAAAAAGAGAACAAGGAATACATGAATCAAAGAAACCACAAAACATAGCCTCTTCAATTCCCAAAAAGTTACTCCACAAATTACTTCCTGTTCAAATAAGTAACAATGTTGCATCTGAATACATTTTATAGGGGAAAAAAGTTATGAAATCATAAGTAAATCATAATTAAAAGCAGGTTTGCAGACAATCAGATTGTGTTGCTGGACATAACTGTTGTATGAAGGTAAAATTACAGTAACAACTACTAAAGAAACAGAACCAATCTTGATTTTAATTATTTTATTTTTAAGTGTTTTGATTTGTTTGGAAGTTCTTAATGGCAATGATTAAGAACATCATAGAAACAAAAGCATCTAAAATCCTGTAATTTCTGACCTTCAAAGCATTACTAAATGAATTGTAATATATAATTCCATTGTAGTTTCACAGTATTGAATCAACCATTTAAAACCACAGGCGCATGCTCTAAATTGACTAATGCTTTACAATAAATTGTCTAAATTAAAAACACTCTGATAGAAGGGCGCACTTTCACTATTTTTAATTTATGATCACCTAGTATTAATTCATTCTCAATAAATTCCTACATTGCAGGCAATTACTGTGAGCCTAAAAGGCTCCTCTGCTATTCAAACCCATGTTGGACCACCGCTGAGATTGATAGCTGTTGCAAGTCTAACAGATGTCAACTGGACGATTGTGCTACGGACAAACCTTTGAGGATTTTTTTTAATACCTCATAATACCAGATTTTTGCCCAAGCGAATGGGATAAATTTGAAATGCCACTTGCAATTTTTTTAGACACTCCTAAAACAGACCAGCTTGTGTCATGTTGTAGGTTACAAAAACAATGAATAATTGTTTTGATAACGGAATGAGTATGGCATATATAACAATCATTGGATTGAAAATGGACAAGCTGTTGCATATTCAAGAGCTAGAAGGAAAGTGTAATTATGTGACGACCCACCATGTTTACTTAGGGAGCTTTTACACTATAGTCTACATTTGTTTTTAGCATCTCACACATGAAGCCCCATTAGATATTGTGCCAATTTAAAATAACTTCAAGACACCTGCATTCTATTTAATTTGTTGCACTGCATACATCTTTTTTAATGCAAGAATGCGTTTGGTCTGAACAGCCCCTTAGTTGTGTTGCCCAAGATTGTCATAGTTACACAATTTTAGATAATTATTAATGAACCGTAACTAGGCAGTAGTATTCCTATTATGTCCAGAGATGGATTTAGAAAAAAGTGGGCAAATGGCAGACTCCATTTACTCTGTAGTGAAATTCAGATTCTCACTGCATTCAATGGTTATTTGAGAGTATGGTCAGTAAAGATAGACTACAATCTCTCACACACATACACAGGGCTGGATTGGTAATCTGGCATACCGGGCATTTTCCCGGTGGGCTGACGCACTTTGGGGCTGATCAGGGGCAGACTGGTCATTGAGAGAACCACGAAATGGGCCTAATGGGCCACGATAAGCTGAAATGAGCCGCCGCGTTATGCAGAATGTGCCACAAAATGGCGGTGCTATATGCCTTAGGGGCCAGCGATATGCAGAAAAGAGACCAATCCACCCTCAAACCATTTTTGTGCCAGTTTCTATGTAAAATCCTGGGCCGATTTCACTTCTTAGTCCACCCCTAAACTTACACACTACACTCAGACACATTAAATTGATTTGTTGGACCAAGATTTGGTCAGTCTGAGACATCTTCCTCAGAGACCTCATCTATATGAAAATGAAATAATCCTTCATGCCGTTTCAGTATGGCACCAATGCTAATATCAGTGGGAGTTCCTGTCTTTTTTTTAAATCCGGGATTGTTTTCATCTTCTATTACTCATCTTTGAATGAAGTCAGAAGTATTATTGATGTCAGAATCGGTTAGTGGGAAGTATGAGTGCAGAAGCGGCTAATGATGTTTCTTGTAAAAAAAATTCCGCTTTTGCTTCTGGATGTTATTTCCCTAGTTAGTTCAGCTACAAAAATGTTCACCATTTTAAGTCATCAACTCCAGTTTGTCCTGAAGACAGCTATCTATCAATAACTCTTTTCTACCATCAAGGTGCTGGTGCCAGAGCCAGTGCCAAATCTGTCTCCATTCTGCACATTTTCACTGCAGAATTTAATTAAATTTACTTAATTTATTAAATAATTAGGACTTTTTAAAGCACTTATTTCTGCGATTAATAGTTGACTGTTTAACACGTTAAAATAAATTAATACAATTAATGCTGTATCTGGTAAGCTTATGTATCTATTCGCAATGCCCGAAATGCTCACTCACTGTCATCTGAACCAGTTTCAGAAGCGAAACTACATGAGAGAGACCAAGCGTGTGCGTTATAGAGAATTAATGGCAGTCCAAAAAAAATATAGTTTTGAGATTATAAACTTCAGTAATATGAAAGTCATTTCTACAGCAATTTCCACTGGAAAAATGGCATAACATTTTGCACAGCCTTTAATTACAGCATGTCAACTGATTGTATGCCATGCATGCATATACTTATATCAAAGATTTATACCTGTAAAAATATGTCAAATTAACTGCAAAAAAACATTTTAACATGTTTATATCTAAATAATTAAAATAAATAATGAGACAAAGTACTGAATAAAGTTTTTTTTAATATAAAATGTTAATGTATATTTTAGTGCACCATGTGCCAAGATTACTCTAGATCTGTCAAAGAAAGCTGTATGATTTATTAGTTAATTGTTTGTATTAATTATTTATAATAAAACCTTTACATATTTATATAATTTATTATATTATTTAATTATTACTTAGAATGATTGGATCTTAATCTTAGTTGATAATATATTAATTCAATGTATTTGTTTATTTATTTGTTTGTTTATTTTATGGTCAAGACCTATACTGTGCAACGTGCATTCACTTGACAGAAACGCTGTTCCTATTTTTGTTTTTCAATCTAATCTAACCATTTTATTTTCACCCTCCTTCTGAAATAAAATGATTTTATTTACAATAATTATATGTGATTTTTGCTATGATGCATTTTAATGCAAGCTCGTGATGGCATACAAACAAATGAAATTAGTAAGTAAATATTATTTCTAAAGCATATTTAACACAGCTTACACTGATCAAAGTGCTGCACAGAGTATATAAAAACGTATCGGGTTACTTGACTGTAACCCTTGTTCCCTGATAAATGATCATAGATGCTGCGCTGACTTAGCGCTTTGGGAACAACTTTAGGTGTGACCAGCTGTGAATATTTGTGTAACACGTCAATGAACATTGACCGGAATTTATAACCTCTGCCAGTGACATCATTGGATGCACCTGTAGCAGGGCTATAAATAGATGTGTCACAGGTGCATCGTCAGGTATTTTGTCTGAAGAGCAGTCCTGGGGCATCCCAGTGCGGCAGTGAAGCGCAGCATCTCGTTCCACTTTTATCAGGGAACAAGGGTTACAGTCAAGTAACCTGAGATGTTCCCTTTTAAAAAGCTACTCTTATGATGCTGCGCTGAGTTAGCGCTTTGGGAACGAGAATACCCACGCCGCCGCACTGTGGATGTCCGGACACCTTACGGTTGTGTAGTGTGCTCACAAGAGCGCGAGAGGTCTCAGACATGAGCTTGTGATGTCGACTCAAGGACATAAGAGCCCAGAGTGGCATGAACATCCAAACTATAAAATCTAATGAATGTGTGCAGAGGACCAGCCTGCTGCATCACAAACATGCTGCAGAGGGACACCTCTAGCCAAGGCTTTACAGGAGGCGACCCCTCTGGTAGAGTGAGCCCTCATACCTACTGGCGAAGCTTGACCGCCTCGTAGGCCAGGGCAATAGCGTCCCTCACCCAATATGACATAGTCTGCTTGGTGGCGGCTGCCCCTGTTGCAGTCCCCATGGAAAACTAATAGTTGCCCTGATTTACGCCACTGTCTAGTGCGATGGACATAAGTCTGAAGGGCACGGACTGGACAAAGTCAGTGAAGTCTTTCCTGCTCCGGCGTTGTAAGAAGGCTTCGAGGGTGACCGGATGTAAGGTTGAGAAAGGAACCTTAGGCAGGTAGTCAGGGTGAGGGTGCAAAATTGCTTTAGCCATTCCTGGGACAAAATCTAAGCAGGCTGGCAAGACAGACAGAGCCTGTAGATCCCCAATTCTCTTTAGAGAGGTAATCGCCATAAGAAAAAACATCTTGAGAGTCAGAAGTTTATCAGACGCTGACTCTAGAGGTTTGAAGGGGGTCTCAACCAGACCCTCAAGGACTATTGCTAAGTCCCATGAAGGGGTCCTGGTCCTAGCAGGAGGCCTCTGTTGCATAGCTCCACGAATGAAGCGAGCGAGTAGACGATGTCTCCCCAACGGCACCCTGTCCATCAAGGCATGGCAAGCCGAAATGGCAGCCACATAGACCCTGAGAGTGGCAGGGCATATGCCTGATGACAGTTTTTCCTGCAGAAAGCCCAGAACTGAAGCACTGAAGGACTGCTGCAGTTAACTGGATCTGCATTATGTGCACTGCACCATCTTTCAAAGACACCCCATTTATTGGCGTAGATTCTTCTGGTAGAGGGAGCCCTAGCAATTAAAATGGTCTCGATAACCTCAGGTGAAAACCCCATGTTCCTCAGTTGGTACCCTTCAGGAACCAAACATGAAGGTTCCACAGCTCGGGCCGGGGATGAAATATTGTCCCCTGTAGTGTAGCTTTTTGAAAGGGAACATATTATAAAATACATAATACAATATAATACACAAAATTTAAGAAAAAGGGACAGGCAACAATAAGCGAATATAACAACATTTTTAGAATTACTTTGTACGTTAAAATAAGTTATTAAATTAGGATTAAAAACTTATAGAATGTCAGAGATACACTATATTTCTTTGTGGGCAGATTATGTAGTACTAAATTCAAATATGTGTTCATTTTGGGCTCACATCTTTGGAAACTTGGGATGCTTTGCAGATTTCACAGGCAAGCAATGGCTCTCACATGAGTATAGCACCATTTCAGTGGGAAAAGGGGTAGGTGATGCAAAGATAAGTCCATTCAGGCTCACCTTTCTATAGGAGGGAACAGATTTAAGCATGTTCCCCCACATGTCATATATCCAACCCTTCTTAATATTTGTTTGTGGGGTGATTTATTTATATATTTATTTTATTTATATGCAGAATTCCACATGCATTTGTGTTGACCTGGATTGCAGCGAGCAGGCAGATGTGTGTGGCTGTCTCATTGGTGGCTTTTGTGTTGCATAAAATGCTCAGTAGGCTATCACTGTAAGTAAGAATACACAAAGACTGCTGAGGCAAGGTGTCTACAGCTCAGGCCAATAGGATTAGAATTTCCGGTCAAGGCAATTTTTATTATAATTTCTCTTGTTCATAGTCATCTGTTCACAGCCTAAAGAAACATTCTGTCACGCTTTTAATTTAAAGGTGCCTTTTTAATGCATGCACAAAATATACCTACTTCCCAAGGAGGTCTTTGATACCTGTAGAAAGCTATCCATTCGCATCCGTTAAGGCCTGTTCACACCAAATCTGTTTTTGATGCAAATGTTCATTCCAAACAAGCTTTTGTACGGTAACAATGGATTCTGATGCCACTATTCATACAGAGACGACAAATTGTCCTCCGACAATCCGAAGGTTTCTTTCGACTGCGATGAAAACTGTTCTGTTTTCTAAAGTCTGCTTATGGTATTTTGTCTTAATGTGCATTATTAAATATGTATATCACTGTTCCTGTTACATTCTCATGGCATTAAAAATAGCAGCGAGTACTAAATAGTTTTTCATTTCATGTTTTTATGAACTGTGTGAATAGACCTTCTGTCAGAATTTTGTCTCACAAAATCATCATAGATTTGGTGTGAACAGGAATTCTGGCATTTTTACAGATGGGCACAGAAGTTTCTGAACCAATCACCTGAGCCGTAAATGCCATGTGACTTTTTAACTCTGGAGCTGCAGGAAAATTACATCATGACCAGGCTGATTGGCTGATAGCACCACAAGAATGCACATAATCCCAAGCTTTTCAATAGCAACTCTCCTGAGCTGTGATGTCAAAGGCAACAGACAGGGAAAAATATCTCTATTTAAGTCTCACACTTTGAAGAGCCCTCAAAGAAGATGCAATTAAATATTTGTAGGGGCCAAGCACTGAATGTGCGTAGCCCCTATTATATCCATTATTATTATTATTATTATTATTATTATTATTATGCTTCTTCTTCCTCCCAATGGAAGTCTATGGCAGCCCATAAAACCATTTGTAGGAAAATTATGAAATTTGGCACACCGATAGGGGTGGTCATGGATAGTCCCCATACAATTTTGGGATCTCAAGGGCAAACGCCATAGCGTCACAATCAGTCCAAAAATTCTGTTGTATTTTGCATGTATCTTTTGAAACCTTTGTCCTTGAAGCAAAATTCATTTTTTTGTCTGATTACTCTCTTAATGATTCAATTATCCACATTTTAATATCTACATTTTAACTCTGTCCATTACAGTAGTTTGACAGCATTTAAATTACTTCCTTATGATAAGTAGAGTTCCTGTTGCTGGCTTGTCCGTACAGGGAGTTCACAGCTATGTCTTCTTTAGCTACTGTGCATCTGTGTGGTTTTCAATAGCAAAGATAACTTGAATCAGTACATTAGATGGCCCCTCTGACTAAATGACAAATGGAAGATGGATATATTTGATGGATATATTTCCAGGATATTAGTGGGAAGGACTCTGTTGCGTTAGTTACACGTGATAGCAACAATGAAACAATGTAGTAATGTGTCACTTCCTTCGACACTACGTCGAGAGAGTGACAGAAGGGGAACTTAATTTGTCAAATACTAATGGTGATTTGTTCACTAAAATTTATGGAAAATAGATAAGAGGGATGTCAGATTATATAAATTGTTTTTATTACACCATTACCAAAAACAAAATGAGAAAGATTGATTTCAATACATGTGTTCAAGAGAAACAGGGAATGTTTAGGGACATACTATGGTCCCATTTCCACCTGGTATTAAGATGTGTTTCAGGTGATGCAATCACATATGGAAAGGTGAAACACATCGCTGTTTATACCTGGTCACTTAAATGCGTCTCCTGTGACCACTTGTGTTCAGAATTGGAGGGGAAGGTCTCTGTTTCATGACGACATACATCAGTCACTATGTCAGTGTGTTACTGCATGATATTAAAGCACAACAAAGTCAGAAAAGACAAAAAAAAGCACATAAAAAAAACAGAGCGTTGTTTCTCCCAGAAGTTTTTGAAATTTAATCTAAGCACAAATGCAACACGTCAAGCAGGATTACCTGTATGAAAGGAGCTTCAGGTGTTTGTGCTTGTCATCTGTGTTGATATCAGACACACTAAAAAAGATCGGTGAAGCTCTCGTTATTGTGTATTTATAAAAATATTTAAATGTTCTGATTGGACTATTATTTCCTTATAAAGCCGCTCCTAAATGGTAAATGTGGAGGTATGGAGACATCTGTTTTTGACAACATTCGCATGTGGTTTCTGTGATCCGATAACAAAACGTTTTAGAACCCGTTTATACCTGTATTTTGGGCTGACCACAAGTGATCGGATCACTCGAATCGCATCTTAATACCATGTGGAAATGGGGTCTAAATGTTGTCCTTATGTAGGTTTTTCAGTTGTTTGATTTGTAAACTGAAAGAAAAATGGTAGATAAATGGATAATTGACTAAAAAATACCCACTAATGTTATTCCTAGCCCATATGACTTTCTTCTGAGGAACACAAAAGGAGATGTTTGCCAGAATGTTAGCCTCAGTCATCATTCACAACAGATTTTCTACAAACTTAAATGACCAACTTTTAACATTGCACAAGTATTTTCAATTTGTCACGCAACTCTGGCTCATATAATTATATAATTGACACACAGTTGGATCTCTTGGTACCTTTCCAAATCTAGCCTTGATGTGACAAATTAAGAAAATCCCACCAAATTTCTCCCCACCATAATAAGCATATATTCATTTATAATAGTTCTCGATTTTGCAGTCATATTATAGCAGCCATAACTTATGCTCATGTCACAAGGCTTCAGCCATTCTCTTCCATTACAATATCATCTTTCTGTCACTCCCATCAACAGATCTGCTCTTTGAGTGATGTGGCACAGTTATACACGGTCGATGGATGCTGTTGCATCTGTTTTTGTTATGAAGTGCTCTACAAAATGAGCTTCACATGCATTGACTTCCATCAAGAGCTATTTGTTAAGCTGTCAGAATTCGGTACATCTGCCATAGGCTTGAAAATGCAAAGTTGTTTGCATTTATGTGGATTGATAATGCATAGCATGTCCAGTGACTTGTTTTTTAATCAACCTCAAAACTATTTAAATGAATGTAGAAAGGAAAGTATATATCTGTATATTCTTGTTGCCATTTCATTTGAGTTTTTCCACCATTTTTAATCACCTATTCCATGTTCTCTCTCAATTAATACAAGGTCATGAAAGTTGCATGCATTATAATAATAAAAAATAAATAAATAATGCTGAATGGAGTATAGGATGTCACATCACAGTGCGTGTCACTCTTCCAAAGAATTTCATGTCAACTACAAATAACGTCTATTTTAAAATACTGTAACACTATTTAGAAGTGTTACAGTACTTCTAATATACAAATACTCAAGTGCCTCAAGTAATGTCATAAAGTGGATTACCTATGATTTAGCCTGTAGAAATGAAACTTTAAAAACTGCTTGGTTACAGTTACGCATTGAGATTCTGATGCATTGTCTCTCCAGAATTTTCTGTGATGTATGTAAACCTTAGATATTATAAGAGCTGATTTGGTTAGCTGAATCCATGGCAAACATGCTGTTTGGAGGTATCTGGTTGTTTAGTTTCTAATTAGTGTAGAACAGAGCTACATGCATCTGTATGAGTCAGTCGAGTGCACCCCCGCACTATATCTGCACCTGTCTCCCTGGATTCATAGGTTAAAAGAAAACTATATCAACAAACTCCTGAATGTGTTATCCTGATTTATGTTGTTCAAGTTTGAACCTGAGTTTGCCTGCAGAAGCTTTTTAAAGAAACTCGGATGCTGACTGTTTTTTTCCACAGCTGTATTGGAGAGAGGAGAATCAGTCATGTTTTCACCATTCTCAACAGATCTGAGCAACTTTTAAAAGCAGCTGGACTTTTTTAAAGTTTGACAGACACTAATTCCATATGCAATATATATATAACTAGTATGTAACATAAAATAAGCCTAACAAAAAATAACTAGTTTTAAATAAATCAAATGTCTATACAAATCAACATTTGGTCCTATTCTTAACTTAATTTAGACAAATTGGCAACCTTGTTACTAGGCTTTGGATCTATGCTTTTTTTTACACATAGATATAAATAGGGCTGCTAATTTCACAATAGTCTTTGTCTTTTCAAATATATTTCTCAACACAATTTAAAATGTAAGTGACAGGGTAAAATAAATGGGGTCTCACACCGGACATTTCAACTTGCATAATTTTCCATTAAATTCAACCAAAATCATTACCAAAGGACAAAGATTATTTACTCTAGCCATTACTGTATGATAAATTGTGTACATGTATATTTCATATAACCTACATAATATATTTTCAGTTGCAAGTATGTCGTTTTGTTGTTTGATAGCTTGAATGAAAGACTAATTCAAGAATACACACAGAGAAATTGCATAATAAATGTCGCAATTTCTAATCATTCAGTTTGCGCAGTTACACCAGTTTCATACATTAACCTGCAAACATGCCTCATCAACATCACTTTGTTCATTCCTGAAGTACAAAAACCTTTGGAACTTTTGACTGCATCTGCTGCGTCACATCAGCTTGTCCTGTGTGTGTGATACCTGTGCCTTTCCTACCCACATCTGGCTTCAGTAAATGTTATATTACCCTCTCTTGTTATTTTCAGATGGCATTAGGCCAGACTGTTTAAGAGAAGGCAAACTGAGTAAATTATAAAGCATGCAAATTAGGCTTCTTATTTAAATGTTGGCTAATTATATTATATTGTTGCCTCAAAATATACAGTATATATATAAAATAACATGCTGATCAATAATCAATATATCTATATTTTATGACATCCCTGCTTGTTACCCATCCTATATTTTTTATCTTCTTTTATTTTATGGATTTTATCTGTTGCCTTCATTAAAATTTTTGTTGCTAAAATGTTTTACATTTTATAATTTAGCTTGGCAATCAAAATTTTCTGAAGGTTAATCACCTCCTTTCAATGTCCATTTGTTACAAAAATCTCTCGATGCCGCTCTGCATTGGCCTTTTCCCTCTTTTTAAATTATGGTGTTTGTGGGAGGGGAGGTCCTGCCCAGTGCAGGAAGGCCCTCCCCCCCATTTTTAATTATTGTTCTTTCCCTCCCCTTGCCCCATCCCTCGTCCAGGTTGATGGGAATGACCCGCCAGCAGAGGCGCCCACCCCAGGGGATGTACGTCAGGCCGGGGGTCCCCAGCCTGAAAGAATGGGGGAGGAATGTGGCACGGTGGAGGGCGGGACCGGGGCGTGATTACACATGCACGGTCCCATATTAGGCTGATCAAGCCATCAAGAGGGATAAAGGCCACTCGCGGACGGAGATGTGGGAGAGAGAGAACGTTCACGGACATGTCCGTTATCTTATGTGTTTGTATTTTGAGTTCCTCATTAAACCTATTATTTTATATGTCAAGCCGGTTTCTCGCCTCTTCCTTGCCCATGAAAATGAACTGTTCTACATCCATTGAGATGAGTTCCATTGCCCTGAGGCTTCTCTTTACAACAACTCATCTTTGCACATTGCCCTACTAACTGGATTATTCTAGAATTTGTTTCATCATCCCTGCTAAATGAAGGGCAAATGGAGGTTAGAGGAGATTTACAGTATTTGGGAAATCTAACTGGGGAAACAAGATCTTTCATTATCTTGGCCACCAACAATGAGCCCAGGAGAAACTGTTTGACTAAGCAAAAATTTATACAAATGAACAAACAAGATATGCTTTATAGGAGTTCTTTAGTCACGGCAGTGTTGATCTCATTTAAATAAATTGGTGTCTAAAAGTCTGAGAGCACTAGTGAAAATGCTTGTATTTTGGATTTTACTAACTGATTTACTTTAAAACATTAACATAATGTTATTAACATAAAGGAAACATAAAAGATATCCATAAGATGCCAGTAGTTAAATTTATATCATCAGAAGCAATATGATAGATGTGGGTGAGAGAAAGTTTAAAATGTAAGTCCTTTATTTCCCTCTAAATCTCCACTTTCATGGTAACTTTCAGATGTGAAAGTGAAACTAAACAGGATCCAAATGTGGCTTTCAGATGTAAAAGTGATAGTGGAGATTTAGAAGTTTCACTTCTGAAAATATAGATTTATCCACTGAAGTCATATGGATTACTTTGTTTCCTTTATGTGATTTTTGTAGCTACAAATGTCTTTTCACCGTTCACTTGTATTGTATGGAACCACAGAGCTGAAATATTAAAATCTTAATTTGTGTTCTTCTGAAGAAAGAAAGTCATGCACATCTGGGATGGGATGAGTCTGAGTAAATGATGAATTGAATTATATCTTTAAATATTCAGGATTTATTTGACATCATAATGTATCATTACGGCCATACACACTAACATGATTAGAAACCAATTTTTTTAAAATGTCCCATACTAAGCGATTCATCTTTTTATTTTGATACCAAATTGCAGATCTAACATTTTCAATGGGATTATCGACAATTTCTCTAACGATGCTTCACCTTTCAGTCACCTTGATGGCTCTGTTTCACTGCATAGCAGATGAAGAAATAAATCTTTCTACATCCCAACTGGAACATTATTAGAAGAAAACATGTCGCAGCTCAAACCTCAATGTTTTATTTAGACATATGTTTGATGCTAACGATATCTCCATCAATTAATGACCCCAGAGACTTAAAAACAACCACCCCTGTCCCATTTCTCAACCAAAAACGATATTGCCAGAAGGCAAATGTGAAATGTCAAGTGCTTTCATTATGATCTACCCCAAAAGTCATATGAAACATTGAAGGAGAAAATGTGACTTCTTCCACAGCAGGGAGGAAAACATAGAAGCAGATATTGCTGAGGATAAGACCTTTGCTTCTTTTTCCACAGCTTGCCTTGCTTTTTTCTTTCAAAGATTTGATTGATTTGATTGCATGTGAAAGATTAGCTGCACACTAAGACTCTTCTGCTACGCAGTTGGGTATATGACGTTCTATATAAAGTTCTTGAATTTCAAATTAATATTGCTGTTAATATTAATGGGTATAACATACAAAAAGATTTGAGATCCAATCCCATAGCCCAATATTTAAAGGTCCCCGAGGTTAACCTGAACATTAAAGGGGACCTATTATGCAAAATTCACTTATACACGGTGTTTGTACATAAATGTACACTACCGTTCAAAAGTTTGGGGTCACTTACTCATTCTTTATTTATTTATTTATTTCACATTTTAGAATAATAGTAGTCAGCAAAACTATGGAATAATAGAAATGGAAATATGGGAATTATTTTGTGACCAAAAAATCCAAAATAAATCCAAAACTATGTAATATTTTAGCATCTTCAAAGTAGTCACCCTTTGCCTAGATTTTGCAGACATGTACTCGTGACATTTTCTCAACCAACTTCTTGAGGAATCACCCCGGGATGCTTTTTAAACAGTATTGAAGGAGTTCCCATCTATGTTGGGCACTTATTGGCTTCTTTTCTTCATATTTTGATCCAAGTCATCCATTTCAAAAACTTTTTTTTTTTTTAGGAAATTTTAGATTTGTAATTAAATAAATGTATATGTTTTGGCAGAATAATATTTTGTCTACAAAGTTAATTTCAAACTTTTAAGCATACACCTTCAGATCAAAAGATTTTTAAGATCATGAGAAACATTTCAGACAAGTGACCCCAAACTTTTGAACGGTAGTGTAAGTCGGTAGTGTGTGTACACAACCACCCTACAATGTTAAAAGTCCACACACTCTTTCTTATATTTATATTAATCACAAACAGTGTGTCAAAATGAATGGTTTTCGTTTCTGCTCTAAAGTGACGTCACGTCAGAGCAGGCCTCGCCCGCGACTGATGACGGACTCCACCCTATTATCATAGATCCCCTGAGGGATCTACACACAGTCCGCCATTTTGTTCCATGCTGGAGCAGATACAGTGAGAAGAATAATGTTTCAGCTTCGTAAGTGTCATAAGTGTTCTGTTGTTGGCTGTAAAATTGAACATTAGAGTCTTCATGTACTCTCGACATCAGAGCCACTGAAGACGGAAGGAAACATACATCAATTTGTGTATTTTTTGTACAAATAATTTTACAACGGACTGCTTTGTGAATGAGTGTCAATATAAAGCAGTAACTGACTTACTGTCAGTTACCATTGTCTCTGATTGTATTCACGGAGACCAGATATATATATATATATATATATATATATATATATACATATATTTCCCCTTCTGTCACTCTCTCGACCCAGTGTCGAAGGAAGTGACACAAGGGGTCTTCTCGGAAGCCGAAATCGTACCTCTGAACCTGAGAAAAGGCCATTGTCAAGTTGGCAGACAGAATTGGCATGCCCCGCCCCGGACATACGGGTATAAGGGGAAGCGGGGCAGCGAATGCCAGTCAGAATTTTTCTTCGGAGCTGAATGGTTGTACCGCAAGCAGCTGAAACACACTCCTGTTTCACTCACCTCTACCAGCGAGAAGCATTGCTGTTGGATCCACACGGCGCATTTCCAGCTGGTGTCTCTCTCTCTGCACGCTGTGCAGTTCACGACCCTGGGCGCTTCGACAGCGCTTCTTTCTGTTTGAAAGAGTGTTCTCCTCCTAAAAGAGTATATTTTCTCTAAAAGAGTTTGAGTTCCCACTCATAAAAGAGCAATACACAGCAGGCGTCGAACATCCTTTTCAGGACGCGTCTTTTTAAAGATGTCTTTCCGCCTCTGTGTAGTTCCTGGATGCGGTTGATATCTCTCCACTTCTGACGGTCATAAAAGCAGCCTTGCGTGCCTGGGCTGCGATCACACGCAGGCAGCGTTTTATGAATGGTTCATGTTCTCAGTGCGAGAACA
Organism: Moxostoma hubbsi; assembly: GCA_032164185.1. Taxonomy (NCBI): domain Eukaryota; kingdom Metazoa; phylum Chordata; class Actinopteri; order Cypriniformes; family Catostomidae; genus Moxostoma; species Moxostoma hubbsi. Next base: position 8,622,709 of record JAVLUX010000034.1, read on the forward strand.
GAACCATGGCAACATTGCAGTCGTGCTTTCTTTTGTCATGAGAGAAAGCCACTTCAGCCGCCCCCCACCCCCCCGGCGTCTGATGCTGATGGCTTGCCTGGGCTGCCACCTTCGGGTCTGCTCACCCAGTCTGAGGCTGATTTGCAGATGTCCGCTATGCTTTCCCGGGCCGCCGCGAGCGTGAGGCTGGACTGGATATCTCTGTCCCCCCTTCTCGGTTACTCGATCGGTTCCTCGGGTCACGGCGCCACTTATAGCCACGCCCCCCCCTTGGTTCCGTCATTCCCGGAAGTGCATGACAAGCCAACGCAGTCGGAACCGCCCTCCGCTTGTCCGCTCTCACTACCCTGGATCGCGGAACACCGCCACCTGGCGGGACTGAACGGTATTCCTCTCCAGAGCCGTAGAATGAAAAGTCTACAGCACCACTGGACAGGCCGCCTCCGCCCTGTATGCCATGGCTCTCCTGCAAACTCACTAAGCCAAGGCGCTCAAAGATCTGCACCTGGGTAGTTCCAACCCCGATGTGCTACAAGAACTGCGCTCTGCTCCAACCTCGCTCTCAGAGTTACGAAGGTCACGGCGCAGTCACTCGGGTGGACGACGGCCACACACGTGGTCCAGGAGCGCCACCTCTGGCTGGACACGTTCGAGATGCATGGCGTTGACAAGTCACGATTTCTCAAAGCGCCCGCCTCCCAGCTCAGCCTCTTCGGCGACACCATCGGCGACTTTGCCCAGCAGTTCTCGGTGGTGAGGAAGCAGATGGGGACAGTTTCTCACATCATGCCGCGGCGCCACCCATTCAGCGCACCCGCGCCCCACCTGCTCGCTGAGGGCGTCCCCCCTGTGCCGAGAAAGAAACAATAGGTAGTTCCGCAACCCGGGCCCAGCTCTCAGCCCCAGCGTCGAGCACCCCGCAGGCGGCGTACGCCCCCCATCTCCAGGACCCCTCTCGGACCAGAAAAGCTCCGAAGCGCTCCTGAGACGGACACCCCAGGCAGTCAGAGGTTTGCTCCGGAGATGGTTTCAAGACCACTCCGTCCCCCGGTGGAGGGCTGGGAAGAGAATCCTTGTTTTCACCTGCCGCACCGCCTTCGGGCTGCGGTACCTACAGAGCGATTCCCTCACTCCCGGGGTCATTCAGCCAGTGTGTGCCGTTCTCACGGCACCCCGTCCCTACATCTCTCCAGTCCCGGTTTCCTGGACGCAGCTCTCTTGCCCCCGGCCCCGCGACTGTCCAACCCCGGCAGGCCAGCGCTGACGAGTTTCAAAGACGCCCTCTCGGGACCTCTTCCTCAGTCTCTAACCCGCCCCCTGCTGGGTGTGCGGAGTAAGGTAAGTGCTTTGAGTCTTTTCTCAGCACCTCAGCCCCGGGACACTCCTTTGCCTCCTGACGCATTATTACCTGCTCCCCCCCGCCGCGAAGCCCCGCCCGGTACGTCAAATGTGATTGTCCCCTTAGTCTCCCTCGCACGGAGCTTGGACGCGTGGTTATTGCTTCACAACCCGTTGCGCTGGTTGGCCAGGACCATCTGACTCGGCTCTGCGATTCAGTTCGCCCGGCTCCCACCTCGTTTCAGCGGTATTCGCTCCACTCTAGTGCGTGGCCAACAAGCCAGTGCCTTACGAGCAGAGATTTTTTCACTGCTCCTCAAGGACACGATAGAGCCCGTCCCTCCAGCCGAGATGAAGAAGGGTCTCTACAGCCCTTACTTCATCGTACCCAGAAAAAGTGGCGGGTTGCTACCAATCTTGGACTTGCGAGTTCTCAACAGGTCTTTGCACAGACTCCTGTTCAAAATGCTCACGCAGAAGCAGATTCTCACCTGCGTTCGACAGCTAGATTGGTTCGCGGCGGTAGACCTGAAGGACGCGTACTTCCACGTCTCTATTTTGCTGTGACACTGACCCTTCTAATGGTTCGCGTTTGACGGCCAGGCGTATCAGTACAAGGTCCTCCCCTTTGGCCTGTCCCTGTCCCCTCGCGTCTTCACGATGGTCACAGAGGCCGCTTTTGCCCCCTTTAAGGGAAGTGGGCATCCGCATACTCCACTACCTCGACGACTGGCTCATTCTGGCCCACTCTCAAGAGTTACTATGCACTCACAGGGACCAGGTGCTCAGGCACCTCAGCCGTTTAGGGCTTCAGTTCAACTGGGAAAAGAGCAAGCTCGCCCCGGTTCAGAGCATATCTTTTCTCGGTATGGAGTTAGACTCGGTCTCAATGACAGTGCGTCTCACCAACGAGCGCACCCAGACAGTGCTCAGGTGCCTCGCTCGCTTCAAGCCTGGCACAGCGGTCCTCTAAAATAATTCCAGAGGCTCCTGAGGCATATGGCATCCTCAGCCACTGTCGCGCCGCTCGGGGTTGATGCATATGAGACTGCTACAGCACTGGCTACAGACTCGAGTCCCGAGATGGGCATGGCGCCACGGCACGCATCGTGTGGCAATCACCCACGCCTGCCGTCAGACTTTCAACCCGTGCACAGACCTCTGCTTCCTGTGGGTCGGCATTCCCTTGCAACACGACGGCGGACGCGCTGTTGCAACAGGTTTTGCCCAGCGGAGAGTGGAGGCTCCACCCCCAGGTGGTCCAGCTCATTTGGGACGTAGACCTCTTTGCCTCCCAGGACAACTCCCATTGCCTGCTCTGGTATTCCCTGACGGATGCTCCCCTCAGGACAGATGCGCTGGCACACAGCTGGCCCCGGGGGCTGTGCAAGTATGCATGTCCTCCAGTGAGCCTTCTAGCATCGGTGCTGTGCAAGATCAGGGAGGATGAGGAACAGGTCGCCTTGGTGGCCCCTTACTGGCCCACCCACACCTGGTTTTCGGAACTCACGCTCCTCATGACAGCCCCTCCCTGGAAAATCCCCCTGAGGAAGGACCTTCTTTCTCAGGGACGGGGCACCCTCTGGCATCCGCGCCCAGACCTCTGGCATCTCCATGTCTGGCCCCTGGACGGGATGTGGAAGATCTAGTAAATCTACCACCTGCTGTTGTAGATACGATCAATCAAGCCAGAGCTCACTCAACCAGGCAACTCTACGCACTAAAGTGGCATTTGTTCCCGAGCCGAAGACCCACAGAGATGCGCAGTTCGGTCAGTGCTTCTATTCCTGCAGGAGAGACTGGAGGGGAGGCTGTCCCCCTCCACCTTGAAGGTGTATGTAGCTGCTATCGCAGCCCACCACGACGCAGTAGATGGCAAGTCCCTTGGTAAGCACGACTTGATGTCAGGTTCCTGAAAGGCGCCCGGAGACTACATCCTCACCGGCCAAACCTGTTTTCCTCTTGGGATCTCTCAGTGGTCCTCTCGTGCCTTCAGAGACCCCCATTTGAGCTGCTTGATTCAGTCGAGCTCAAGGCCCTCTCCTTGAAGACGGCCCTCCTGATTGCGTTAGAGCTGCAAGAGCTCTCTGTCAGCGACTCTTGCCTGTAGTTCGGTCCGGCACTTTCTCACGTTATCCTGAGACCCCGACCGGGCTACGTGCCCAAGGTTCCCACGACCCCTTTCAGGGACCAGGTCGTGAACCTGCAAGCACTGCCTCGGGAGGAGGCAGACCCAGCCCTTTCGTTGCTGTGTCCGGTGCGTGCTTTGCGTACCTATGTGGACCGTACGCAGAGCTTTAGGTACTCTGAGCAGCTCTTTGTCTGATTTGGCGGATGGTGGAAAGGGAACGCCATCTCCAAACAGAGGCTAGCCCACTGGGTCGTTGATGCTATTGCCTTCGCCTATCATGCCCAGGGCGTGCCCACCCCCCTGCAGGTCCGAGCACACTCCACTAGAAGTGTGGCGTCCTCGTGGGCACTAAGCCACGGCACCTCCCTAGCAGACATCTGCAGAGCAGCGGGCTGGGCAACACCCAATACCTTGCCAGATTTTACAATCTAAGGGTTGAGTCGGTCTCGTCCCGTGTTTTGTCAGGTCCGAGCCGGTCTGTAACGCTGCACAACCGACCGGGTGTTCTGCTTGCATCTTGCGCCCTTCACCAATGTGATCCAGTGCGCCTTCTGTCCCAGGTCAGCCACTGAGTGTCGCTGCCTGGATGCTTTTTCCTCCCTAGCCTTCTGGCCCGCGAATTCAGCAGAGCAACTCGCGGCCAGACCCAGTATGAGTCTTAGGGCTCTGTACTGGGGTCGGGGTCCACGGGCATAGTTCCCTCTTCAGGCTAACTCCCCGTGATGTATTCTCCGCGGTACGTAGAGTCCCCCCTTCATTAGGCTGGACCTACCACTGCGCCGTTTCCCACGTCCGGCTTCACAACCCTTGTGGTGTATTTGCCATACATTACCTCCCCCTGGACTGGGCAGGGTATGGCCTCTGCAGGGTCTTCCCCTCCTGAAAGAATAGGAAATCTGCAGGCCGGACAGCTACCTTGCCTCCGGTCCTGCCTCAGCTCCCGGCACACCGGCGCCGACGAGTTTTGAAGACGCCTCCTTAGGCCTCTTCCTCAGTCTCTAAGCCACCTCCTGCCAGGTGCGTGGAGCAGGGTTAATGCTTCGAGTCTTCTCTCAGCACCACCCAGGCTCTCCTGCTCCCCCCCAGGGAATGACCGCCTTCCCCGACATAGGTTGGGCCCCAGCCGCTCTACATCCTATGTGAGATACATAGTGAGGGAGAAGGCCGCGGCTGTTGGGCTTGCTCCCATGCTAGCATGTAATACCTCTTTCCCCTAGGGGTGCGGGAAAACCTAAGGTGGATATGCTAAAACTCTTTGAGGGTGCGTTGGGGAGAGCGACGTGCATTCGGTTGAGGTACACTCTAACACGCAGTAGCTTGCTTTGCCCCTGCTCCAACAGTCACGTTAAGAGAGTGACAGAAGGGGAACGTCTCGGTTACTGTTGTAACCTCTTTTCCCCGAGGGAGGGAACGAGACGTAGTGTCCCTCCTGCCATGGCACTAGACCTAGCACTGTAAATGGCCGTGCTTCATCCTTCGGCTCCTCAGTGCAAAATCCTGACTGGCATTCGCTCCCCCGCTTCCCCTTATGTCCGGGGCGGGGCATGCAAATTCTGTCTGCCAACTTGACATTGGCCTTTTCTCAGGTTCAGAGGTACGATTTGGCATCCGAGAAGACCCCTTGTGTCACTTCCTTCGACACTACGTCTCATTCCCTTCCTCGGGGAACGGAGGTTACAACAGTAACTGAGACGATTTATACATATATGGCTGAATTCCGGTATTTATGCTGTCAGTCATATTGGTTCTGATTTGTTGTTGATGTTGTATCCGAAGCATGAGCTGTATAGGCACAGCCCTCTTCCGGAAAGGGGGCAGGGAGCTGCAGCTTATTTGCATTTGAAGAGACACACACAAAATTAGCATATTTTTGATTCCACCCAAAAAGAGGCATTTACAACATGGCATAATAAATGATCCGTGGGTTTTTTGAGCTGAAACTTCACAGACACATACTCGGGACACATGAGACTTGTATTACATATTGTAAAAAGGGGCATAATATGTCTCACAGCATGTCTTAACATGCAGACTAGTTTATTATTCATTCAACAATCTCTACATCAGGGGTCTGTTTTGATATAAAATGAAATGTTTAGAACTTTTAATGTTTGGGCAAAGCGGGTGAGTTTACATATTTTTTTCTAAAACATTATCTGTTTACATGTCATGTTCACTGTTGTCTTTTGTTTTTGTGCTTTTATGTTGAAGTTCCTGTTTTGTTCCTGTTTCCCTTTTGGTTTTTGTAGTCCTTTGTAGTTTCCTTTTCTTATTGGTCTCCCCCTGATTGATTCCCTTTCCCTGATTGTTTTCCCAGGTGTTCCTTGTTTCCCCTTGTATATTTAAGACCTTGTTTCCCCCTGTCTTTCGGTCTGTTATTTCATGTTTAATATGTTTTGCAGTTTTGGTGCCAAGTTCCGCGTGGTTTTCTTTATTCCGAGTTTTCTTGTTTTGGTCAAATAAATTGCTGCACTTAGATCCTCTCTCGTTGCCTGTCGTTACATTACATGCTAAAAGGGTCAGGATGTGGGTCTCCTCGATGGTTTGACTTTCAGCACACAACAGAATAACACAGGCTGCATGACTATGATAAATGATTATTGCATGTTAGATCAATATACAGCTGCGAAGGGACTTCAACATTTCTAAATTGCACAAATAAAAAAGTACATATTCATCTCTGGCTTGCTTCTGCTCGCATGTCAATGATGCCGAGATCTACTTTTAAATTTAATTTAATCACTGAGAAGGTTTACCTGCATAGTAGCACCAAACATCACAAGAAGCATCAAGAATGGACACAGAGTAGCCGTACAACACTTTTCCTTGGGCAGAATATCGCTAAAGTTGTTCAAAGGGGAAAGCAAGATAGAAATAGCGCACTCGCATGCATGGTTGCCAGATTTCACAAGATAATTATAACATTAGGCAGAATATTTCCAATTTGCGCAAGTATAAATCTCAAACTGGGGGTGTTGCATCTCTTATCTGACAACCCTGAGCATGTTAAATACTTGTGGAGACACAATTGGTCCCAATGCAATTTAACTGAATTATCCAATGAAAAATAAAAACGCTTTTACGATAAATGAGCCGTATGTTGCCCATGTCTGGGCTAAAGTATATTATATTATGTTATATTGCCCATTTGCTTTTCCTATTTTCATGGGGGCTGACAAAAGATCACATGACCAGCCGAGTACTACTCACTGTTTCTTTGTAATTACACTTTTGTTTGCAGAATAAATTAATAATTTGTAATATTTACGACTGTGAATAAAGTTTCTCTACAATGGCATCAGTAACCAAAAAAGAATGCTTTGGCATGATGCTGCATTTATGCTAATAGTGTAAGTCGAAGTCCTGGGTGTTGTATCACCCAGGACAAAATACAAATAAAGCCATGCACACCTCTGCAGATCATACAAGTTTTACATGATGCAGAAATGATGTATTAAAGTGTGTGGTCAATGAACCACAACCACCTTAAACATCTTTTGACTATAGATAATTATAGAAAAATATAGAAATATAGAAAAGATAATCTAGAATAAAATATATAGTAGAAAATCTGCCATCTGTGTTCCAGAACAATCACAACCTATGTATCCACTACAAATCAGCAATGGTCGATGTCCAGGACTGCCTGTAGAGCAGCAGATTACAATTTTAAAAAACAATCTTCCTAAGATTTCAATGTGAATCTGACAATATCTCATGCAATAATACATTTGCATAATAACAAGGAAAGTTGACAAACTGGCTAACAGCAAATATGTCTGTAAACAATTAATAAATAGGCCTACTTCTGTAATATTAGCGACACACTCACACACACACACACACTGCAGTAAGTGAATACCAATTTGTGAATGAAAGTTATCTATGGCTCTTCATGTGCTTCAAGCACTAGAAAGTGAAATCAAGCTTGAAATCATGATCATGCCAAAAGATTACAATGACAAGATATTCAGTGAAAATTAGTTACACTTTGGTTTGTTCTCACCCTAAATCATCTGAATCACTTCAGATGACATGAATTTAACCACTGTAGTAGTATGGATAACTTTATGCTCCCTTAATGTGCTTTTTGTAGCTTGAAATGTCTGGCCACCATTCACTTTGAATTGAATTGAATTGAATTGACCTATTAAGCTGACATTCTTCTTGTATGTGTCCTGCAGATGAAAGAAAGGCAAACACATTTGCGATGGCATGAGGGCAAGTAAATAATGAGCACCACCAATCAAATAAGTTGCCAGGAGTTTAATGAAATGTTCCGTAATTTATGCAATTTACATGTACTTTTGATACTTAAGTAAATTTTATATCAGTTACTTTAATACTTGTACTTGAGTTGTTTTCTCATGAGCTACTTTAACTTTTACTTGAGTCAGTTTCCATGAAGGTAACTTTACTTTTACTCAAGTATGACAAATGGATACTTTATAACACGCTGATTGTAATAATAGCTGTCAATCTTTGGAAGCCATTTAATAGGGGAGTAGTTGTGGTATAGTTGGCTAAAGCACATAACTGTTAATCAGAAGGAAGCTGGTTGCTGGTTCGATCCCCACAGCCACCACCATTGTGTCCTTGAGCAAGGCACCAGTTTACTCTGGGGGGATTGTCCCTGTAATAAGTGCACTGTAAGTCGCTTTGGATAAAAGTGTCTGCTAAATGTTAAATGTTAATAGCTTTTTCAGGGGAGATTATCAGTATATAACAACTCAAATGTTGGTCTGTTCCTCAAACAAAGCTATAATATCAAAAGACAGGATATATTGAATAAGTCACATGGCCTAATTTGTATGTACTTTTAGGGGATATATTGACCTTTTTTTACCTGAAACGTAATTCACTTATATATTATCCTCTCTGGCTTTGTATTGCTCATTAGTTGCACCATCTGCACACTGCATGGCACAAACTTATTATTATTATTAGGTTGGCTTGAGAAATCCAATTTACTGAAATTCTATTTTAACTTTTTAGGTTGGCTTGAGAAAGCCAACTTACTGAAATCCTATTTAAACTTATTATTATTAGGTTGGCTTGAGAAAGCCAATTTACTGATAATCTATTTAAACATATTATTATTATTATTAGGTTGGCTTGAGAAAGCCATGTTAATGAAATCCTATTTAAACTTATTATTCCAATGACTCCCATTCAAGGTGTGAAAACCTTTTCCTGTAATAACTCCTTTAGAGGATTCAATCTACTTCCTATCACTCCACCACTCATACTTTATATCTATCACTCCATCACTCTCTTTTATATCTTTACATCACTATTGTATTTCTTTCTTTCGCAATCACTTTTAGCAACTGCATACAACCTAGCAAACATTTATTGCACCCTAGCAACCAAACTCCATTGACATCCATTTAAAATGGCTTAGATGGATATCTCCTGATCAGAATGTCCTACAGACATGAGATTTGGCTTGTTTGAATTGGGTGAGCAATCAGTTTTCAAGTATCATCATAGAAACTACTTAGCCATGCCCTAGCAACCATTTAGATCAACCTAGCAACCAAACCCCATTGACATCCAATTACAATTGTATTCTCGAGATCAGAATGTCGTAGAGACTTCATTGTTGGCTTGCATTGCTCAGAATAGCAGCAGGTAATCCATATGGGATTACCTTAGCAACCAAGAAACAAATCACTTATCTCTACACCAGAAAATTGTAGAGACTTCAGGGTTGACTTATTTCCCTCAGGATGGCAAGGAGTCTTGATAAGTATTACCTTGGTAACTGCCTAGCAACTAGATGGGGTTATTCTAGCAACCAACTGACAAATCACACACTGCAAAAAATGATTTTCTAGACAAGTATTTTTTGTCTTGTTTTCCTGTCAAATTATCTAAACTTTATTAAAACATGATTTATTTACTTGTCAAACAAAATGGGATAAGATATTAAGTCTTGTTTTAAGATAAATCTGACTAAATTTGGTGAACTTTAGACTCAAAACAAGAAAAAAAATCTGCCAATGGGGTAAAAAAATAAACTTCACCTTGGTAACTGCTTAGCAACCAGACAAGGTTACCCTAGCAACCAAATAACAAATCACATATCTCTGCACCAGAACAACATAAAGACTTCTGGTTTTGTTCATGACACTCAGGGTAGCAAGGATTTATCTATCTATCTGAAGGTCAATTTCTATCTATCTATCTATCTATCTATCTATCTATCTATCTATCTATCTATCTATCTATCTATCTATCATCTATCTATCTATCTATCTATCTATCTATCTATCTATCTATCTGTCTGCATGTCTGTCTGTCACACATTATTGACCACGATTGTAGTGTAGAATATATGAAATGATATTAATGTGTTCACAAATGTCTGCTTTAACACACATACACACAATCAGTGAGGGTTTTGTGTTTGTGTTCATATGTGCATGCAGTTGTCATGTACTTAAGGTTTTACAGTAAAGCCTTTCTAGAGATTTATATTTCTCTCTCTCTCTCTCTCTCTCTCTCTCTCTCTCTCTCTCTCTCTCTCTCTCTCTCTTCTCTCTGCCCTGCTATCTTTCTGATATACTGAATGGTCTTATAATCTTTAGACTTTGAAAACTACTAAAATTATAACTACATCAAACTAAAATCCTTCAAACTTCAAGCTTTTTTAACTACAAACTTTCATGCTAGGCTTTCTCAAGCCAACCTAAAGTTTGTACTCAAACTTTTTAATCTAATTTTGCTTACTGTCTAGCTGTGTTAACTGTCTGATCTGTTTCCAGAAATGGCACTTTAAATGGTATATTGTTAAATTAATTTATTTTGGGTGTTCAAAGTGTAAATCTTGCTTTAGTCTCTCTTCTCCCTCTTCTACACCAAACATCGAGCCAAAGGGGACCAAATTTGCTTCAAAGGGGACCAAATTTGCTTCTAAATCCATGTTAATATGAGATCCAATCCCAATGTCGAATCTCAAGTCAATATCTTCAGGGGAGGCAGAGCATAAAAGCTTAACTAACACCATTCACCATTCAAACATCTGTCTTCCTGCAGAATGCTACTGTGAGGCTGAAATAAATAATTGTGACTCCAGTCCCTGTAAGCACCAGGGAACATGCCCTGACTTTGTTGGATACTACAAATGCACCTATCGTTCAGGTATAACTTTCTATTACTCAAGAAATCTAGCTTTTTCTTCTTTTTGATTGTGCCACGAATCTCCATCTTGCCATCTCCAGCCACTCTGAATGACAGCTGAGCAAATCACCCCCATTCTCGGTCTGCCAGAGCTCGTTAGTACTGCAGAATTGTGTCAATATTGTGTTATGAAATGCTGTTTCCTTTTGATTCCAATGAATTGATATGGCTTCTTCCAGTAATTGTTGGTGCTGCTCACTCTGTTTGAGACTTGATTTGCATTCACTGATGCAAACTGATGGCTCACCCCAGAGATTGGCAACTCACTGGCTGGGTTACAAACACACTTCTTTGCCAGCTGCTCCTTTCTGCTCGATGAGTAGAAGACCCAGAGTCCCAAACGCCCCCCTCCCTAAACCTGCACACGCGTGCTCTGTGCTTGGAGAAAGAGATACAAAAGGGAAAATCATTTGAATGACTTACTTATAAAAGGGTGGACGTTTTTATCCTTTAATAATAAAAATCTTGACTAGGCTGTTGTCAAAGACTGTACAAAATTTAGCCAAGAAACTCTGATTACATTCTAAAATTACATTTAAGTTGTACATTCCCACATTCAACCTTTCATTTCACTGAACTATTACATTTGAATTTACCCTAAATTCAAAGTAATACTAAACACAATGACATGCAAATCACATTTGCTGTGACTGGTGTGCTATCTACTGAGCACTGAACAGTATGTTTTTCAGATGTCCCCTAGAAAGCATATGAGCATTACATTTCAACCTCTTTTCTTTACATTTACATTGCATTCATGCATTTGGCAGATGCTTTTCTCCATATAAACTTAAAGTAAGTGCATTCAAAGTGTATATTTTATTTATATATGTGTCTTCCTTGGGAATCAAACCCATGACCTTTGCTTGGCTAATGCCATAATCTACCATTTGATCTGTTCTGAATTTTGATAGTTTTCATTATGTAAACCAAATGCAACAAGTCAGACTTTATTTTCTCAAACTTTCCTCACCTTTTTATGACCTCTACAATTTCTTTACTTTTACTTGGGATGACAGGCTTTTGGAGAATCTAAAACTTCGATTTTTCAGCCTGCTTCATGGTCATTGATTGAATGAGGCACAATGAGATGTGGAAGACATGCAGTGTATTCTCAAAGGCATTAACAAGAGCAAGAATGTTTTAATCAGGTTTAATCTTTAAAATTATTGTTTTGCAGAAGATTTATTTTTACTTATCAATCAAGGAATGGTGAACTGTAAGTGTTTCTTCATATCATTTAGTGTTTCTCAACTCCCCTTCCAGGATTCACTGGGGTTGACTGTAAGGTTGACATCAATGCCTGTGCTCCTCCCAATGTCACCTGCCCTCCTGGGACATTCTGTGTAGATTTGAAAGGTGACCTTCTCCATATGTGTCACACTCCATGCCCTCACTATCTACAGGTGGGTCAGAGGGAGTTCAGCCCCTCCCAATTTTTTTTTAATTGGTAAAAACCTAATATGATTGTTTGAAATAGATGGTGGAGGTTGAGTATGTATTGATGTATTGATTCCGTTACAGTTATCTTTTAAAGTTGAAGTTTGTTATTTCTCCACCACTAGCGACACAAAACTAAACTGCTGAAATTTCCAAACAAACTCCAGAAAACTCTGCCCTCTTCCATTGTACAAAAAGATTGTCCTGTCACAAACTCCAGGTTGCTGTGCTGGGCTGGGTGGGATGCTCAAACAAACAGGAATGTTTTGATAGTGCCACAGAGACATAATGTTACACTTTTAGGTGAAATCAACCTACAAATTACTTACTTATAGTTGATTCAGCATATTACACTGGGATATTAACAAAATTACTAACATCAGCTTTCAAACCTTTAAGTAAATCAGCAAATGTTGATTTAATTCCCATTAATGCCATAAACTCATTAGAAATGCATAAACTACCCCCACTTTCTTTTAAAGTGCTTGAAAAGAGCTGGTTAAAATATACATATACATTATATATACTGTATATATATATATATATATATATATATATATATATATATATATATATATATATATACACACACACTGTGTATGTTCTTAGCAAGCTGTAATCCTCTGATGATGTAATGCTGTTTCCAAACGTTATCGCTGAACAGTATTACCAACAGTATTACTCTCATTTCAATTTTATCTCACTGATTAAGAATGCAAATGTTAGTTTAAACGAACTTTATCATTTTCAGTGGTAAAAAATTATACTCTAAAATTGATCTAAAATTACAATTGAGCCTGTTGAGATGCATTAAGTGTCAACTACAAGATTCCTGGGAATTTTTGTTGATGAGAGTTTGAGTTGGAAAGAACAAATTGACTTGGTTAGTAGAAAAAATAAATAAATCTATTGGTATAATAAGAAGGGTTAGTCATCTTGTCACACAAACTGTCTTCTCACTCTTTATGATAGTCTAATTTATCCCTATCTTTCATATTGTAATATAGTTTGGTCGAATACTTTTCCTACTCCTTCCCACAAAATGTTGGTCCTCTAGAAACGTTTTGTTAGGATTGTAACCCGATCAGAGTCATATATTTCATCTGCTTCTCTATTTCAGAAACTCCAAATTCTTACTATTTGTGATATTAATATTTCTCAAATATGCATTTTCATTTATAATATATATTCAAGTGAAGGGAATATTCCTGAGCATTTCAAGACTTATTTTAAAGCAAATTCACTGGTCCACTCTTGCTTAACTCGTCAATCTTCAGATTTTCATCCTCCTAAATTTCTCACTTGTAGAGGTACATTTTTGATAAGATTCAGGGGTGCCAAATTATGGAATGGCTTTTCCCAACTGGCAAAAAAAAAGAAATAAATTATTCTATAAAATTTTACAAAAGTTGCTCAAAAGATCACTTAATTGCTGCCTTATAACCACTTTTCCCCATTTATTGTTATCCATGTATTCATGTTTTAATAATTTTATTAATATTGACGTGTACTATTACTGTTGTTCAGGAGTCATTACTGGTGTATTCAATATCTCCCTTTTAGGCACTCATACATGCTCATACACATACACATGTACACACATTTTTATAGAAGATCATACACTGGTATGAACACACACACACACACACTATACACATATGCATGCATACACGTGCACATATACACACAGAAATATACTGTTATATAAAATCTAATGTTATTTACAATTTTTTTTGTTTTTCTATTGATATATTTTTATTTATTGTTGATGTTGTTATAATACAAATTTTGTTATATTTAGTTTGTCATCATTGTGATATAGTCATATTATTTTCTGTATGCTAATTGTGTGTTCTCTATTAACATTATGACATCTTTTTTTTAAAAAATTGTTTACTATTTAAATTGTGCAAAATAAAAATATAAAAAGAAATCACAAAAATAAAAAAAACACACACAAAGGCAAATTGCATTTTACTTTAAAAAAGCTTGATCGTTCAGGTTTGTTTTACTTGTGTTGATAATCATCACTAACATAAATGGCAATTAAAATAAATTAGCATTCCTTCATTAACCAGAATGTTTTATTTAACACCAGGACCAAACACGTCTATTTATAAAAGACCAGAAATACCTTAACACACATATTTAAATTAAAAGGATTTAAAAGGATTTTGACAGCCATGTGCCAATGGTGGGCATTGTGTCCTTAACAATATCATCAGTTACACTTGTGTTTGTGAACCTGTATGGGCCAGGCTGACCTGCTTGGTCAACACGATTGTGTGCAGCACAGGTGTCAGAATGGAGCCACCTGCATGGATGAGGTTGGTAGGTGTTGGTGGGTTTAGGTGAGAAATACAATAGCACTATTTTTCAAGTTCTCTCAACGGTGGCAAGGGCTGTTTAAGAGTTCACAAAATGTCTTGCTCATAAATGGAGTGGATTTTAACAGAAATCCATTTTGATTTTGCAAAGGTAATAATGAAAAAAATAAATGCATTTAATTTGAAATAAATAAATGACTACTATGGTGAAAATAAATGACTACTAAGGGCTCAACAAGAAGAATTGACTGATGGCCCAGGGCCAGTGTGAGAGTTTCAGGCCTGTTGACAAGTTGAAATATCACTTGTCCTATTGGGCCAGTGCTTAGGTTCTTATGATACAACAGGCTTATATTTGTTTATCATGTATGTGTGATTAATGCCTTGCAAATTTAAAAATGTGTGATGTTATTTGCGAATTGTGCTGAATCAATTGTTATAAATGTCACTAAGTTTAGGTACCTGACATGGGTTTTGTCGAAGTTGAGAAAGTGATAGTTTTATAAGCATAACGTACTCAAATTAGTAATGTTTTATTCCTTATTCCATCGCCATAATTTTCCAGAAAAACCATGTACTGTACTGCATGAAGTTTATAGATGTTATGAAATTACATTATAGTTATACAATTAGCTTTTATTGCAAATTAATATATATATATATATATATATATATATATATATATATATATATATATATATATATATATATATATATATATATATATATATATTAATATTTATATATATATATATATATATATATATATATATATATATATATATATATATATATAAAGTGAGGGAAAAAAGTATTTGATGCCCTGCTGATTTTGTACGTTTGCCCACTGACAAAGATATTATCAGTCTATAATTTAATGGTGGTTTAATTTTAACAGTGAAAGACAGAATAACAACAAAAAAATCCAGAAAAACGCATGTCAAAAATGACCCCCTCTCAATCAGATGTCTGGCTCCCAGGTTTCTTTTATACAGGTAACGAGCTGAGATTAGGAGCACACTCTTAAAGGGAGTGCTCCTAATCTCAGTTTGTTACCTGTATAAAAGACACCTGTTCACAGAAGCAATCAATCAATCAGATTCCAAACTCTCCACCATGGCCAAGACCAAAGAGCTGTCCAAGGATGTCAGAGACAAGATTGTAGATCTACACAAGGCTGGAATGGGCTACAAGACCATCACCAATCAGCTTGGTGAGAAGGTGACAACAGTTGGTCCGATTATTTGCAATTGGTAGAAACACAAAAGAAGAGTCAATCTCCCTCGGTCTGGGGCTGCATGCAAGATCTCACCACGTGGAGTTGCAATGATCATGAGAACGTGAGGAATCAGCCCAGAACTACATGGGAGGATCTTGTCAAAGATCTCAAGGCAGCTGGGACCATAATCTCCAAGAAAACAATTGGTAACACACTACGCCGTGAAGGACTGGAATCCTGCAGCGCCATCATGTCCCCCTTCTCAAGAAAGCGCATATACAGGCCCGTCTGAAGTTTGCCAGTGAACATCTGAATGATTCAGAGAAGAACTGGGTGAAAGTTTGTGGTCAGATGAGACCAAAATCGAGCTCTTTGGCATCAACTCGTCGTGTTTGGAGGAGGTGGAATGCTGCCTATGACCCCAAGAACACGACCCCCACCGTCAAACATGGAGGTGGAAACATAATGCTTTGGGGATGTTTTTCTGCTAAGGGGAAAGGACAACTTAACCGCACCAAAGGGACGATGGACAGGGCCATGTACCGTCAAATCTTGGGTGAGAACCTCCTTCCCTCAGACAGGGCATTGAAAATGGGTTGTGGATGGATATTATATATATATATATATATATATATCAGTGTGTATATACACACTGATGGCCAACAGTTTGGAATAATGTACAGAATTTGCGATTATGGAAAGAAATTGATTATTTTATTTTCCAAAGTAACATTCAACAGTTCACAATATATATTCAGGACATTAATTACTTGAAAAATTACTATTACAATGAAAAAAAAATCCAGAACTTATAAAACTACTTCAAAGAGTTCTCATCAAAAAATCCTCCTCGTGCAGCATTGACCGCTTTGCAGATCCTTGGCATTCTAGCTGTCAGTTTGTCCAGATACTCAGGTGATATTTCACTCCACACTTCCTGTAGAACTTGCCATTGATGTGGCTGTCTTGTCGGGCACTTCTCATGTACCGTACAGTCTAGCTGATCCCATAAAAGCTCAATGGGTTGAGATCCATAACACTCTTTTCCAATGATCTGTGGTCTAATGTCTGTTTCTTTGCACACATAACCAAAACAAAAGTGGCTTTTTCTTTGCAATTCTTTCCATAAGGCCTTCACCCCTGAGTCTTATCTTAACTGTTGTTCATAAAACTGGCGTTGAGTGGGTAGAATTCAAT
This sequence comes from Moxostoma hubbsi, assembly GCA_032164185.1. Taxonomy (NCBI): domain Eukaryota; kingdom Metazoa; phylum Chordata; class Actinopteri; order Cypriniformes; family Catostomidae; genus Moxostoma; species Moxostoma hubbsi. Next base: position 8,639,546 of record JAVLUX010000034.1, read on the forward strand.
GAAGCTGTCAGCTGGCCTTCCACATCTCTTTCTGTTCTTGTTAGATTCAATTGTCTTTTGAAGATTGTAGTGTTCACCTTTGTATCAAATCTTCAGCTTTTTGGCAATTTCAAGCATTTTCTAGAGAAAGCTGTTTCTTTTTTAAATTTTTGACTTAATGTTGACCTTAAGACATGCCAGTTCATAGCAACTATGGCAAACACAAAGACAATGTTAAGCTTCATTTAATGAATCAAATAGCTTTCAGCAGTGTTTGATGTAATGGCAAGTGAATTTCTAGTACCAAATTAGCAATTTAGCATGATTACTCAAGGATAAAGTGTTGAAGTGATGGCTGCTGTAAATGTGGCCTGTCTAGATTTGATAAAAAATAACTTTTTTAAATAATAATGGTGCTGTTTTTTACATCAGTAATGTCCTTACTATAATTTGTGATCTGTTGAATGTCACTTTGGTGAATTATTATACCAATTTCCTTCCAAAATAGCAAAATATGCAAACCTTTGGCCGCCAGTGTGTGTGTGTGTGTGTGTGTGTGTGTGTGTGTGTGTGTGTATATGTATATATATATATATATATATATATATATATATATATATATATATATATATATATAGTTATTTTATTTTTTACTATTTATTAAAAATGATGAACTAAAAATTAAATTAATACATTTGTCTGACATTTATAATTTACTGCAAAGCTATTTATATTTTTTTCTGGCAGGTAAACATCTGATTGGGCCATCAGAAAATATGTTGTGTTGTGATGTGATTGATAATGATTGGTTCTGACCCATTATAAACGGGAAGCTTCTCCCTGTATACATTACAAATTGCAATTCTCTTCAGCTTCAGTGGCTGTTTACTCATTCGTTCTATCCTTAAACCACCCATAACTGCTACAAATGACAACATAAGTTACATCGTCCTCCCGATGACATATATTTTGGTACTGTGTCTGGTGGCATTTTGTTGTGATTTGATTAAGAGATACTGTTTTATGCATCCTATGATACCTTTGTGGTCATGGATACACTCTTGACATTGACTTCTGTGATGGACATTAGTGTTCAGAACATACCATCTTTCTGGATCAACAGCACAACTACACTTGTCACTGCATCCTGAGATATGAGGGAATGTTCTATGAGCAAAAAGTTCCCTCTGTGCCAATGGTGCCTCTTGCATTGACTTGGTGGTGAGTAACCGATGCCTTTGCACTCCAAGATTTAAATGAAAATGCAATGTTATGAATGGTTAAGGAACACTGGCCTTTTGATAGTCATTGATTTTAGACAATGGTGTATTCTACACAAGATTACAGAGGAAATGTGAATCATGGTTTGTGAGATCAAATGTTTATCTCTAATATCTCTAATTTATCTCTCTTATAGTGCTAATATCTCATTTATAATCACATATCTAATAATAATTAGATATGCAGGAAATTCTTGGAAGTAATAACATGATAATAACTTCCTCTTCAAAATATTTATGCTTGGAAGGATGTTTATATAGTGGCCTTACATTATATTTGGACATTGAATCTATGAATTTCATTGCATTAGTTAAAATGTAAAACCACGTGAAATCTGTAGCCAAATTATGTGAAATATCTTCACATTTCTGAGCCATTTATTTTCAACATTATAAAACTTTTTAGAAATGTTTTGCTTAGTGTTTGTGCAATCTTTATTAAAGTAACGTAAATGACACGTGTTGTGATATTTTTATATATTGCAATGTGATTTAGGTGTCCAAATATTTTTGGCACCACTATACTTGCAAGATATGAAGGTATATTTACAAACTATCACCATTATGACTATTGTGTTGAGTAAGACTTGTAACCTCAGTTTGTTCTGGGGGGACTCTCCTTTTAATTTAAAATGGCTGCATTTAATAGTCAGGACCCCTTTTGGCAATACACTGAAGTCACTTAACAAATTCCAATGACACTGGTTGTATAGCCAAAATAAATAAATAAATTAAATAAAAAACCCTTGTAGTGTTCTACTCATTCAATTTGTGAGACTTATACTTATCCAGTCAATTAATAACAATCATCCATCTTTATCAATCTTGTTTTATCACAGAAGTATAACTTGATATTATACAGGCATCTTGTTATCCATTTTGTCTCTGTGTATTTTCATCATGCCGGCCGAACATGCTCAGAGAATATGAACGAGTGCTGGTCCAGACCTTGCCTTAATGGGGGCACCTGTATTGATCTGGTCAATGACTACATTTGTATCTGTCCACTCGGTAAGTACAGTCCAGCACTCTGTTCCAAAACAGCACACACATTCTGAGCCAAGTACAGTTGGCTTTGCTATACCATGTATGATTTAAAGAACTAGAAATATTGCAAACATTATGTTGAAAAATGACATTACTCTTGGAAAGGAGCCACAGGTCCATATTGATAATTGTTCCGCAGGAGCCATTTAGACTTTGAAAGATCTTATCTGCAAAGCTCATGTGGATCATGTGAAGGTATATTGGGTCTCAAGACACATGTTGTGTGTGACTCATACTCCATATTTTCAAGATAATCTTTTTGCCCAAGAGGAAGAGAATCCATCAGTGTAAATTTTCTAGTGTTTATTAAAACGACCCTTCAAACATGATGATGATGACAGAAAACAGACCATCTTGTTAAGAGGGAACGATTCTTACAGGATATGGTGTGATGGAGGACTTGATCAGGTTACATTTTTTAAAATGATCTGATGATTTAGATTTCGGAATTCAACATTCAAGACTGTATGATTAAATAAAACAAAACGAAGTGATGAAAAAAGCTATTTTAGAAGTCCCAATTTAAGGAAACTCTGCTTGAAAATTTCAGGACAATTATTCTGTATTATGGTTAATTTCTGTTGTGTTATGGCTTAGATTTGCTTTGTTGTAGTTTATTTTGATGTTTACTTAATGCCATTGTGTTGTGGCTCATTTCAGTTGTGTTTTGGATTAATGCTGCTGTGCTGTGGCTTGATTTAGTTATTTTTTAGTTTAATTTGACTTAATTTTGTTGTGGCTCATTTATGTAAAATTTTGACTTAATTTTTCTGTGTTGTGGCTTAATTTCATAGCGTTGTGGCTTAATGTTTTTTGTGTTGTGGCTTATTTCCATTGTGTTTTGACTAATTTGTATTGTGTTTTGGCTTTTATTTCTTTGTGTTGTGTCTGATTTCTGTTTTGTTGCGGTATAATTTTGTTGTGTTGCGACTTAAATTTTTTATGTTTTGCCTTAATCTCATTGTGTTGTGGCCTAATTACATTATTTTGTGGTTTATTTTCATTGTGTTGTGTCTTAATTTAGTTATGTTTTTTAAACTGTGGCTTAATTTTATTGTGTTGTGGCTTAATTACATAACTATTTTGTGGTTTATTTCAGTGTTGTGCTTTATCTATATTGTGTTTTAGCTTAATTTTGTTATTTTGTGGTTTAATTTTGTTATGTTTTGGCTTAATATTGTGTTATTGTGTAATTTTGTTGTGTTGTGGCTTAATTACATTATTTTGTGGCTTAATTTGTTATGGTTATTTCCATAGTGTTTTGGCTTAATTTTGTTGTCTTGTGGGTGAATTAAATTTTTCTGTGGCTTTTTACATTATGTTGTGACTTCCATTGTGGCTTAATTGTGTTATGCTATGGCTTAATTTTGCTGTGTTGTGGCTTAATGACATTATTTTTGGCCTAATTTCCATTGTGTTATGGCTTATTTTCATTGTTTTTTTGGCTTAAAGACATTATTTTGTTGTTTATTTCCATTGAGTTTTGACTTCATTTAATTGTGTTTTGCATAATTTGTTGTGTTTATAGGGCTAAGTGATATGGCAAAAAAAAAAAAAATAATCTTTTTTTATCAAACTTATTGACGATTCATGATTCTAATTTTATTTATTTTATTTTTTTTCAACTTTTTAATGTACTCCAACATGATTGAAATTGTATGTTCCCATTACAAAAAACTTCACTATGATTCTGCGCTGAAGAGCGCTTTGGGAACACGTCTCAGTTGTGACCAGCTGTGAATATGTATGCAACACGTCAATGAACATTGACCGGAATTTATAGCCTCTGCCGATGTAATCATTGGATGCACCTGGCGCAGTGGCTATAAATAGATGCTTCACCGGTGCATCATCAGATTTTTCGCCTTCAGAGCCTTTCTGTGCTGTGTGTTATCACGAGCCTGTCAAACTTTTTTCCTGTGGTAGGAGTTACATTTTGTTAGGCAGTGCGCAGTGAACCTTTTCTCCTTTCTATTTCCTCTGAATAAAAAAGAAAAAAAGGAAAAGAATGATTGATAAACAAAACAAGTGGTGTGTGTTCCCATGTTTACGCTCTACGGCTGAAACAGACACACACCAGTTTTTGTTTTGTGTGTTTGGGGAAGCGCATGCTGCTCTTGCGTTGGGGCGGGGCAGGTGCGAGCTTTGCGATCTGTTTACAGTCGAATTGCTTCGCGCACGTCTCACTTACTTCCAAGAGCCATTGCCCACTCTTTCATCTTGGGGCTCTCGCATATATCTGGCTGAGGAGTGAGAGACGGGTCTGTCCCTATCGCTCGCTCTCTCCCCAGATCCAGCTGATCCTTCTCGTAAGCCTGAAGCGCGCCTCGTCGTCTCTTCGTTTCACGAGGGGGGCGCTGAACCTCTGTACATTCCACGCACAATAATAAAGCGGTTGAGAAATTACTTGAGGTGGTTACTTGGGCTGTGGCCAGACTACAGCTAGACTGGCCACACAAACAAGAGACTCCGCCCCCCAAATGCTCCAAACTATAAGACAGATTTCTGTCTGGTGGCTAAAAAGAAAAGGAAGGGAACGCTATATTAGTCCCTTCCATTCTTTGATGACCTCCATAACGAGCTTTCTTGTTCATGAAGGAATCTTTTTACCTCCTTTGTCTTCGTGCCCTCGATGTCGACATATTCGACTATCGTAGGTGCTGAGACATGGGGCTATTCGTTGATGCCACCGGTAGAAGAGACACCTGCGGGCTATCTCTCGCCGGGCTCGGCATCGTCATTTAAAAATCCCTCTTTCCCCTCAAAGCCTTGCAGGATGACCTCCACTTTAGTGGGAAGGGCTTATCAAGCAGCTGGTCAGGATGGTGCTGCTCTGCACACAATGGCTGTATCACAGGCTTACCATGCTGACCTGCTGGACGACCTGAGTGTGGGTGTTGCGCTCGACAAGCAAGCTTTTTCTGAGCTTCGTCAAGCCACAGATCTTTCTCTCCGCGCGACCAAGCAAACAGCCTGTGCTATTGGCCGGTCTATGTCTGCCTTGGTCAGCATGGAGAGGCACATTTGGCTCAACTTTTTGGGCATTAAGGACAAGGATAAAATTTTCCTCCTTGATGACACGATTTCACCCACTGGCCTATTCGGAGACACCATATCTCCAGGCAAAAAGCCACGAGGAAGCCTTAGGGCAGTTCCTCCCTCGCCACACTCAGGTGGCGGGTCCTTCAGCCACCCAAACCCGCCTCAGACCTGTTAGAAGGGAGGATTAAAAGCAAAGCTTGGCGAGTCGTGCTCCTCCTCCCAGGGATTGGGGACAGTCTCGTCGCCCTCGGGAGCCCCTAAAGCAAGACCTCAGGACCCTAATTTCTAAAAGAAGAAAACCCAGATGGTCTTGCGCCTAGTCTTGTGGAGTAGCTCCCCTCGGGGAGGGAATGGAGAGGCTTCACCCCTCCCAGTACCCCCGCGAAGCCTCTCTATTCTGTGTTTAGGGTAGTCCCTGCATTTTTCCAGGACGCGAAACACTCGACACCCCCCTCAACAGGAAGTGTTAAAAGATTAATACCCATCTCAGAGAACCTGGCAGCATAGAAACTTCTGCCAGATATATATATATATATATATATATATATATATATATATATATATATATATATATATTTTGTGGGTCCTAAGAACAGTAGGAAAGGGCTACAGAATTTAATTCACTCGCCTCCTTCCGTGTTTCAACGGCGTGGTTCCCACTACCGTAAACCGGATCAGTCATGTCTACTGTGAGAAAAAAAACGAAAAACTGCGAAATCTCCTGGTTAAAGGGGCCATAGAACATGTTCTCCTTCCAGAGAGAGAGTCAAGTTATTACACCGAGTACTTCCTGGTTCCCATGGTGGGTGAGGGGTTGCGTCTGGCCTTAGATCTCAAAGCTCGAACTGCCCTGTCTGGGTGTTCAAGTCCTTGATCTGCCTATCAAGACGATCGTGTCACAAGCCCAACATCACGATGGCTGATCACCATCGATCTTATGACGCACTTCATTACTTCTTCATTTAGAAGTTTTGCCACAACACAGGAAGTACCTGAGGTTCGCTTTCGGGGGCCTAGCCCTCTTAACCTGCACATTCATAAATGCAGGATGCAGCGCTGGCTCCTTTGTGACTCCGAGGCATCTTCATTTTGAATTATATAGATGACTGGCTGATCATAGCGCAGTTCCAGCGACTGGCAGTTCAGTACAGGGATACCATCTTAGCTCATCTAGTTTCTCTGGGGTTCAGGCTCAACGCCAAGAAAAGCATCATCTCTCCCACTCAGAACGCTGTCTATCGGGTATGGAGTTCGATCACAATGCAGGCACAACTGTCTCCCGCTAGAATCGAGTCCGTTCAGAATACCCTGAGCAAAATCAGGCTAGGTCAAGTTTGTACTTGGTCTCAGGTGACTGCGTCCTCGGTAATCCCTCTGGACCGTCTGCACATGAGACCATTTTTGTTGTGGCTCAAAGCCAGGGTATTTCTTCCAAGGGCCAAATCCCCTAGGCTGAAAAGGGTTATGCGCCGCGGGCTTCATTCCCTTTTTATGTGGTTCAGACCCCGGTTTCTTACCTTGGGTCCTACTCTAGGTGCGTCTTGTTGTCGCAGGCTGCTAACGACTGACGCCTCCTTGACGGGCTGGGTAGCAGCCTTAAGTGGTCGTCCGCCTTAAAGGGATAGGAGGGTCGTCAGTTCGGTTGTCACAGTAACTGTCTTGAGCTGATGGCTGTATTTCTGGCCCTGAAATACTTCCTCCTGAGGCTGCCATGTCTTGGTGCGGGTGGGCAATACAGCGGTAGCCTCTTACATAAACCATCAAGGGAATCCACGTTCATGTCAGCTGAATTTCTGGCATGTTGGATCCTCCTTGGGGCCCAGGGCAGCTCCTGTCACTCAAGACAGTTTCGTCCCTGGATGCCCGTGTGTGGGAGCAGATTTACTGTCCTGACAGGAAATACCGGTGGGGGAGTGGTAACTCCACCCTGAGGTAGTGAACAAATTTTACAGGACAGAAGAGGACCTCTTCACCTCTATGGACAGCGCAATGTCTCCTCTATGTCTCCCTGAGTCACCCAGCCCCCCTTGGGGTCTGGACGTAATGGCAAATTTTTTCCCCGGTTTATCTGCTCCCGGGAGTCTTGGCAAGGTTCACCAGCAAGGGTCTTGCCTCCTTCTGATAGCACCGCGCTAGCCGAACTGGGTATGGTTCTCAGAGCTAAATTCTCCCCTCGACGGCTCGCCTCTGGGCTGAATGTGGTGGCGCATACATGGCCCAGAATGCACCTGTATGCGTTACCCTCTACTAAAGTTCAAATTGCAGAACCAGCTAACTGCCAGTTCGCTTCAGTTCTGGATTTTCTGTAGGAAGAACTGTCAGCAGGCACATGCCCTGCCACTCTCAGAGTCCTTGAGGGTCTGGTTGAGACCTCCTTTGAACCTCTCAGCGTCTGACAGACTTCTGACTCTCAAGATGGTTTTTCTTATGGAAATTACCTCTCTAAAGAGAATTGGGGACCTACAGGCTCTGTCTGTCTTGCCAGCCTGTTTAGAGTTTGCCTCAGGAATGACCCAATTATATTTGCACCCTCATCCTGACTACCTGCCTAAGGTACCTTTCTCGACCTTACATCCGGTCACTCTCAAAGCCTTCTGCTCCCTGCCGTTTGTAACACCAGAGCAGGAAAGACTTCACAGACTTTGTCCAGTCTGTGCCCTTCAGACTTATGTCCACCACACTAGCCAGTGGCATAAGTCAAGGCAACAATTCTTTGCCATGCGGGCCGCATCAGGAGGGCGCCCGCCACCAAGCAGACTATGGCGCATTGGGTGAGGGACACTATTGTCCTGGCCTACGAGAAGCGTGGTCATGCTTCGCCAGTAGGTATCAGGGCTCACTCTACCAGAGATCTCGCCTCCTCTAAGCCTTGGCCAGAGGGGTCCCTCTGCAGCATGTCTGTGATGCGGCAGGCTGGTCCTCTCTGCACACATTCATTAGATTCTACATCTTGGATGTTCATGCCACTCCGGGCTCTTATGTCCTTGAGTCGACATCTCAAGACCATGTCTGAGCCCTCTCACACTCTTGTGAGCACACTGCACAACCGTGGGGGGTCCGGACAGCCACAGTGCGGTGACGTGGGTATTCTCGTTCTCAAAGCGCTTTTCAGCACAGCATCATAGTGAAGCTTTTTGTAAAGGGAACGTCTCGGGGTTATGTATGTAACCCTTGTTCCTTGAAAAAAGCGGAACGAGATGCTGTGCTTTTCTGCCGCACCGGGATGCCCCAGGACTGCTCTTCAGATGAAATACCTGATGATGCACCGGTGAAGCATCTATTTATAGCCACTGCGCCAGGTGCATCCAATGATTACATCGGCAGAGGCTATAAATTCCAGTCAATGTTCATTGACGTGTTGCATACATATTCACAGCTGGTCACAACTGAGACGTGTTCCCAAAGCGCTCTTCAGCGCAGCATCTCGTTCCACTTTTTACAGGGAACAAGGGTTACATACGTTACAACCCTAACCCTAACGTTCTTTATTAGAATCCAAGGCAACCTGGTTAGAGAAATCTAAGATCTTTTCATTATAGGAAACACAGGTGTGCAAGAAAAATTTACAGATGCACCAAATGCACCACAGAGGGTTGTCAACGGAGTGTAAATGTAAAATAAATTAAAATCTTATAAATCCAGATGTTCAGAAATAATAGAATAACAAAACTGCAAAAATAATTCTTAGCCAGTGTAGGTATTAATTTTATCTAAACCAAGTCTATCTAAAAAGATATCTAGAAATCAATATCTATAAATTATCAAGTTTATTTAGAAAGTGCTCATTGTATATCAAACATTTTGTGTGTGTATTCATAAACCCATGCAGACAGATCTAGCAGTTCACGCAGAGCAGCGCTGTATGTATATGTGTATGTGTATACATACATTGTATGTATATACATACCACATATACATACAATGTAACAGAGTAATGGAATACATGTAACAGAATTATGTATTTAAAATTCTAAATATAAGTAACTGTATTCCTCTACAGTTACAATTTAAATCATTGGTAATTAGAATACAGTTGCATTCAAAAATAATTTTGATTACTGAAGAGATTATTTAAAATTGTATTGTTTTTGTCTCATTTAATATTTAGTCATTTCAGATGGAAAACATTTATACAAATAAATGATGCTATTTAAAGTGCATTTGAACAGAGGTGAAAAACTTTCTTATGATGTGTTACATTTTGTGCTACAAAGTTTGAAGTAAGTTTGGAGCAGAAGAAATGGAACTAAACTTTGTGTAAACTGTCAGCTTTACTCTTAAGCTAAAATGCTATTTATAGTCATTTTACATGAATGTTACCAGGCACGATCATATTTTTTTTATCAAGAAAATTCATGTTAGATCAAAATTTCTTTTTTTTTTTCTAGTAAGATCTTTGATATTATGGCAAAAATCATATTCTTAATTATAATTTTTGTATTGTTTTCCTGTAAAAATATCTTAAATCTTTAAAACAAAATCTAGTTGATTTTAATTTTAGAAACAACACTGCATAAAGATATTTAGGTTTTTCAGAGAACGTATTTTTAACATGTGTATTTTGTCTTACTGTACTAGCAGAGTTTTTATAGTCAAGTAATCTAATGGAATACGTTACAAATGACATTTTACAGCATGTATTCTGTAATCTGTAGTGGAATACATTTCAAAAGTAACCCTCCCAACCCTGTGTAATATATATATATATATATATATATATATATATATATATATATATATATATATATATATATATATATATATATATATATAGTGTAGTGTCAAATGCTTAAGAAAATGTTTTTTGAAGAGAGAGAGTCTTCAAAAGACTGGTGCAGAACCAGTGACACTTCTGTATGATGCAACAGAGCTTTGAACTTGTTATGTGCAGTTACCGGCAGTCAGCGTAGAGAGACAAGGAGGGGTGTAACATGCACTCTCTTGGGTTCGTTGAAGACCAGAATTGCCTCTGCATTCTGGATCATTTGCAGAGGCTTAATTGTGCATGCAAGAAGGCTGGCTAAAAGAGCATTGCCGTAATCCAGTCTAGATATGACAAGAGATGGAATAAGGAGTTGTGTGGCTTATTTAAAGATGAAGGGTATAATCTTCCTAGTGCAGTAGTGTGCAAATCTATGGGATCGGGCTGTTTTGAGTGTCGGTGGTCTGTGAGTTTGTTGTTGATGGGTTACCCCTAGGTTTAACATTTTGCATGGTGTTATTGTAGATTAACCAGATGAATGCTTATGTTGTGCTCAGGGTTGGCTGAAATGATGAGGAGCTTGATTTTCGCTAGGTTGAGTTGTTGAATGTTGTGTTCCTTCATCCAAGCTGAGATTTCCGTAAGGCAGGACAAGATCTGAGCAGCTACAGGTCATCAGGCTGGCAAGACAAGTAGTGCTGTGTGTCATCTTCATTTGCAGTGGTAAGAGAACCTGTATGCTTGAATGATGGGTCCCAGTTATGTTGTATATAATAAGAAGAGAAGTGGGTCAAGCACTGAGCCCTGAGGTACCCCAGCAAGTAGCTGATGTGACTTTGAGACCCTGCATTTCAGGCTACTATGAAACACCTAGTTGAGAGATAGGACTTGAACCAGTCAAGCACAGTTCCTGTGATGCCCAGAGTAGAGAGGGTGCATGGACAAGAGTTAATGGCTGTACATAGGTCTAGAATAACCAAGTAGTTCTTACACTTTACTGTTTTGGATTTTTGGAAATTATTGAAAAATGTGTCTCAATGATTCCTTTGCAAGTGTTTGAAATCATAGCCCTTGCAAATTAAAAGGAAATAAGCACTCACCATGCTGTGGACTTTCTTGTGATTATTTATATATACATTTTTTTTTCAGGTGAAAGGTATACCTTATATAGTCATATGTTTAGAGCGCAGGGCTCCAGACTAAAGAGCCAGTGGCTCCAAAATTGAAACATTTAGGAGCCAAATGGCTGTTTTAGAGAATCACAGAATAGCTCAATTTAGATTGTTGTTCAAAAAAAGATAGAAAGCCAAAGAAAAGACAGCTGATAGCTCATTATTCGGATGTTTAATATATATATGTTTTATATATGTATATGTTTTATTATTTAGTACTGCCCTTCAGAATCTACATAACAGGTATTTACATAAAGTATAATATGCATATAGTAGTTGCCTTCTTGAGCATCTGTGAATGTTTGCACCTTGTGTAATAGTTGTGTATGAGTCCCTCAATGGTCCTAAGTATCAAAAGATATATCACAAATTAATTATATATATATATATATATATATATATAATTAAAACAAACCGTAGTCTTTCTTTACTGTGACTAGATGGCTCCGCCACTTTGAATTTAATGAAATCCCAGATGCAGTTTTTGTGCTACTCCAATCCCAATCAATAATAACCAGAAAAAATAAAATATTTGGTACATAACACCAACTAACCTTATGCTAACCTTAGCTGCTGAGTTCAAACAAGATCTTGTTGGGTGATTCATTAAAAAGACCCAGTTCAAAAGAGTCATTTGTTCACAAATCGGACATCATGGCTCATGTTGTTTGTTGTTGCATGTGTAATGGGAGCCAGCTCGTATGAGTTAGCTGTGCATTGGGTGTGAACCTCACTCCCCTGGCCTCAAGAGGCACACTAGCGACTGACGCTAGAGGCTGTACTCTTTAGCCTCTTCATTAATGCGCATGCCTCCTATGCCAGAGACGGCGGTTCAAATCCCTCTTGGAGTGGGTGTCAATTGGTACATGATAACTGTGCACTGTGTGTAAACCTTACTCCCACCTCCCATGCTGGAGACACCAGTTCAAATCCCGTTCGGAGCAGGTCATGAAGAACCGGTGACTAGCGCAGCCAGAAAGCTCATATCATCAACAGAAAGGGTGAAACGCGGTGAAAGACACACTGGTGCTCTAAAGATGTATTCAATAACTCACATATGCAACCGCATATGAAAGCGCACATCCCGACCGTCGCCAATGCCGACTAGATTTTAAATTATTGTCGAAACAATTTAATTTTTATTCTTATTTGCGACCATTTTAGTTGCAGACTTTAGCTCTGTAGTGATGTTTTTTATGACATGTTTTGATGTAAGTGCTGTTTGTAATACAGAGAACAGAAATGTAAGTAAACAGAACTTCAAAGGTTCACATTGATTTTTCTATAAGGACACATGAGTAAATGCTGTTTATTATACTTGAGTATGATCATACCAAAGTGCAGTTTGCATTTTATCATTTTCTGAACCATTACTCTCAGCATTTCTACAAAAATTTGAGAATAGCTGCAGTTATTATCTTGTCCTCATATGCACTTGCACTACATATAAAACAATGAATAACCACATGCCAGCTTGATGTTTTCTTCTTTTTTTATTTCTATTTAGTCTATTTGTAATTTAATTGTACACGTTTATAGCATTAAATATGGGAATATTCATGTTCATATCATTTTTGTGTCTCTCTCTCTCCTCTGAGTTCATTGTGATATTTTATTACTGGTACCCTGAGTGAACTGCAATGTCAGGTCTTTCGTTTAATTATTTCACATCTATATTCTCTTGGCATGCAGCTCACCCCAGAGAGAAAGCGTGTTCTCATTACCCTCACGGTTCAGAAAACCAATAAATACAAATACGTGTTCTTACAATCCTTCATCAAGCCTGTATGTGTATGGAACTATGCATGTAATTATATTTTAATGGGCTTTGTCATCCAGTGTGGCTTGAAATGTGGGTCTCCCAGCATATTGCTTGATGCAGTGGTTTGCAAAGTGTGGAGCGCTCCCTGTGGGTGGTTGTGGGGGGGTGGGGGGTGGGGGTTTGGCCTGTATTATTATTATTACTATTATACAGTAATATTATTATACAAAATATTTATACTTTAAATATACTATTATTATTCAAACAAAATAGTAATATATTTCTGTCTTATTTACTTCACTTTCACCTGGAGCTTATAGTCTGTTGCTGCTGTGTATTGTTCACCATGTTGCATAAGGCTGTATTTTATGTAAGCATCGTAGGCAACATGTTACAGTATTGTAACAGTAAACATAAAAGGCACGACGGTCCTTCAGAATACTAGAGCAGCAGGGGAAACAAATTGAGGTTTATCAAGCGCTGAAACTTTGCATGGTGCAGAATAATCTGGAATCATGTTAAACATTGAAACAGTCACCTCTTTGCAGCCTGAACTTGTTCAGAATGTTAAATCTTAGTGACACCTGTGCTAAAAACAATATAAATGCAACATAACAACTGAAACAGAAAGCAGGTGTCTTGACATGTTTTTTTGAAACCTGAAGTTCTTTTAAACTTGACACAGTGTCTAAATATGTTCAAGTCCTGTGTGAGACACTGAAGAAACAGCAAGACACAGCAGTCAAGGACATTCGTCCAGCGCTTGTTTACATAATATATTCAGTGTGAACGGCCCCTCATCAGTTTGCAAGTGTCTGTGAGCGAGAGTGCATGGGCTAAACAAGTTCGGAAGGCCTGTATATTTTTTTCATAAATTAAAAACCCGTACACAAAGTCCTACTGACCTGAACCCAGCAGCTTCGTGAACCGCTCTGAGACTGCAGACAACAGCGTATGTGCATATTAATCTTTTCCACACCAAAAGTGATTGTATCACTTTAGAAGACATTAATTTAACCTGTGGAGTAGTATGGATATAATACTGTTTGGTTGCTTAGGAGACCTTGCTGGAGTCACTCAGCATGCCCAGGATTCAAACTCGTGACTCCAGGGGTGGTAGACAGCGTCAAGACTCACTGAGCTACCCAGGCCCCCTCGAGACATGTTTTTTTAAAAGTTGAAGCTCTTTTTAGCTTGATTCATTGTCTAAAAAATGTGGTGCTCCTGCATAAGAGGCAAAAAAAAGAAAACGAGAAGTGCCACTACAGTACACAAAGACGTTTGTCTAGTGCAGGGATGGGCAACTGGCATCCCGCAGTGTTGTTGAATATGGTCCATCTGACAAGACTGGGAATTGATTTTAGTTAATTGAAAAAGGTATTATGTAAAGATTCCATTCAGATTATAATGTTATTACAACTATCCAGCAGAAGAGGTCACTTGTTCTTAGCTGACATGCTGGTAACTGTAGGATTCTAGCATGCAACATATTACACTTGTTCATCATTTGTAAGATAAATTGAGCAGAGGTTTACCTCAGCCAGTCAGCGAGCTAGTGCACACTAACGTTAATGTATGCAGGGTAAACGCATGCCTTTTGTTTGCCTGGATACAAAATCTCTAATTTCAATTTCAAACATTTCAATTTGATTTGCCATTAAACACTGATCAAAGAGAAGTTCAGTATGAGAGATGCGTACACCAGTGCTGCTAGAGCTGCTCTCCTCACAGATGTATGGGTAAAATATATCGGCATCGAAACTTTTTTACAAAATCCATGACAGCACAAGGATCACCAAATTTTATTCTGTTTATTCTGCATAAAATGAAAAAAGTCGTTATCAGAGGGAGAAACTTTAAAGTTTAGATATTTCACTATTGAGATAGTCTGATTGTTAAAAAGTCTTGCGAATAGTGAGAATGGTTCTCTGATGCAAGGGACTGTTTGCTTCATGCGTGTTGCGGGGCTGGTGTGGCGCTGAAATGTTTTGTATTATTCCACTGAAATGTTATGTTCTTGTATCCAGCATTATTATGGATGATAATATTTGCATTTTGGTGATATTATTGAGATTTTAACTAATAACCATAAGCTGTTTTATGAGGTGGGGTTGAAATATTGATAATACAATCCTTGTATGTTTTCATTTGTTTGTTGCAAATGTATAGACAATGCAAATGTGTTATATTTTCTTGAAAATTTAAGTTTGAAATCTATTGCTTGTCAATTGAACATGAATTTATTCATTTAAATTGCACGTTTTAGCAAATATGCAAGTTATACAAAAATAAAGATGTTTTTATAATATTATTAATGTAGTTAACAACATATTTAAAAGCACATTGTATTATGTGTGCATAGATTACCCACAATGAGAAAACTGAGTAAGGGGGTGAGTACGTATATGTAATCCGGCCCTTTGGTAGAAAGGAGAAAAAATATTTGCCTTCGCCACCTTCAAAGTCGCCCATCCCTGGACTAGCGCATGTTAATATTTACAACTGAAAAACAGTGCCGATGGACCCAAAACATGTTTGGTGTGAACAGCCACTTAGATTGTTTAGACAACAGTGAAAGTACATTCTAAAAATGTAAAGATGAAGTGTGTTAAGTGTGTGCTACTTGGATGAATTGGGGAGCATTGGCCCTGTAATGTGTCAGAAATCCTATTTGGAAAAGGCAGCACTGTACGTGTGGCATTCATTCATGCTACATTAAATTCCCACGGAGGAAAAATTGGTAGTTAAATACTGCTTACGTGGTTTGGCAGAAGTGCTATATGTGTATTAATGGCTATTTTCCAAACATGTGGCACATTTAGAGTTAATTTGGTTGATTTCGGTATTCTCACTCTTATGATTTAAAACTATTCCTGGAAACTGACAGTGGATGTTGTACCTGTCTTTATATTTAATATGATCTAACTTTACAAAGCTCACGTCAACACATAGATCATGTTGCTTTATTGGGTCCCAAAAAAAATTTTGTGTGTATAATATTTTCAAGACAATCTACCAGCCAGAGGGAAAATAATCCATCAGTGTAAATTTTCTAATGTTTATTAAAACATCCTCTCCCTAATTCTCTCAAATATGATGTTGAAAGAAAACAGAACACCATCCTGTCAGGATAGGTCTCATGAGAGGGCAATATTCTTATGGGAGACAGTGTGTTGGTGGACTTGATTAGGTTAGAATTTGGATTTTCTTTTTCTGTACAATGACAGTGAATTGTGACTGTGTCTGTCATTCTGTCTAACATACTTTTAACCTCTTAGTATATCACCGCCAGAAAAATAAGGATGCTGGGTTTTGTCTCTCATTTCCTTCATCTCACTTTCGATAACGATCAACCTCATGTAAAAATAATAAGATGGCAATGTCTTGAAGCTGAATTTAAGATATTGACACCTATTGCCATGGGATGTTATTAAGACCGTAATTTGTTTAATTATTTGGCAACATGCATCATTTGGCCTCGTTTCCAGCAGGTATTGATCAATTATTAGTTGGCGTGTTTTATCTATAACAAAGGTTATCGACTTTCATGTATATCAGTGGCATGTGGACAGTGTATTTGCACCGCCAGACAAATGTGATATAGATTAGCACAACAAGGCTGTATGAGCAGATTCAGTTCATTAGCATACAGGCCAGCAGAATGTCTGCCAGAGGAGGAATCAATGGCTTCATAAATCTGAGTCGGAGAGGACATCTTTTGTTCACAAAACATATAAAAGCCATTAAGATCCTCTGGAAATGTTATTTTTTTATTTATTTTTTTACAGCTACGCTAACAAGCCTTAAGAAATTTGTCAAAGTGGTGCAAGTGCAAGGGAGAAGTTGAGATCTATAATACTCTTCTATTTGGCATTGCGGGCAGAAAAAAAAGAAATATTGTGAAATGTATTGCTGGGAGTCTTAACCCTCTGGGGTCTAAGGGTATTTTGTGCCCTGGAGAAGTTTTGACATGCCTTGACATTTGTGCTTTTTTCAGTTGCTTATAAACATATTAATGGCTAAAGTGTGATAACAGTGTATTTAGCACAAACAGGGCTACAATAATATGTGAGCAATGTGTGTGTACATGTTTGTATTTTTGAGAAAATAACGTTTATGCATGGTTTTTGAAAATACTAAAATTTTAAGTCACTGAAATAAGGTCATATAACACATACTAAAAATTTGTCCACAAGAGTTTTGAGAACTGGATCTTGTAGCCTAGAGTTTTTGCTACAAAATGATGTGAAAAACAATATAGTAATTTAACTTTTGTAAGACAATTTTAGTGTTGAAAGGTAATATGCAAGGAGGCATGAATGATTATGAATATTTATGTGATTCACACCTGAGAGACAATGACCACTCCCCTGGGCCTATCAATGAGGGATAGAGAATGAATGTGAGGAGACTTAATGATCCAAATCAAGTTTTAAGATAAAAGAAGATATTTGACTATATATTTTCTTTACATAAAGACTTTACTTAATTTAAGACCTACACTACTGTTAAAAGAAGTCTCTTCTGCTCACCAAGGCTGCATTTATTTGATCCAAAATACAGTAAAAACAATGATATTCTGAACTCTTTTTACAATTTAAAAGAACAGTTTTCTATTTAAATATATTGTAAATTGCAATTTGTGATTATTTTCAGCATTATTACTGCAGTCTTCAGTGTTACATGATCCTTCAGAAATCATAATAATATGCTGATTTACTAATAGAGGCATATTTAAAGTGCACTTTACTAATTTAACCTGAACACATATTTGCAAGCACAAGCATTGTTGATGATAATGAGGCATTACAAACGCTAGATAAAATATAATCTAAACATTCATATTATTTTTACATCATATTACATATCATATTTATATCATACAGCATACAATTTAAATACCTGCTTTAGCTGAAACAGCATTTAAATGTAACTAAAACTTGCTTATTAGGACATATTTCAAATGTCAATACTCTGAATCCTGGCTGGCAAGTCTGGAAACAGTCCCAATAGTAAAATATGTACATGTATATATAAAATAGCATGTCAGCTAATTAAAACTAAACTTACTCATCCGAAATTGTATCCTCGGCTGAATCAAATCTCTCTTCAAAATACAAATGTTCTTCTTCTGAGGAAATAGTTAACTCTTCCTTAATATCCAAAAGTTTTATCGCCTGTGTATTATTACAAACATGCAGTAAAATGAATGAATTGTTTACATTAAACCTCTGAACACAGTGGGGGCGTGTACATTTGCGTTGATCGTCTCAGCACATTAGCGTATGAATGGCAGCAGAGCGCTGGTGGGTGGGATCACATTACAGATAATTAGATGAACCGGTAAAAACTGAACATCGCTTTGTTTCAAACAGATTGCATTGCAGGAGAATATTTGTTTTAAATTTGAATTGGTTTATTAAAAAGTAAACATTTAAAGCTTTCTTTAGACATATGTTTCATGTTTGTGTGATAAGTATTCGCAGAGTTTCAGTTCATTTTTGTGACGTTTCTGAAATATGCTCGTGAACACAGAGACTGCTGAAAGCTCACCCTTTTTTTATTTATTTTACAAAAGCACAATGTTTCATTGTTATTATGAGTGTACACAAATAAAAGTAGACCCTTTATAGTCTCTAATGATGTCTTACACTTATCTGTAAACCCAAAATTTTAAGTTGTTTCTGCTGTAATGATGAAAATATCCAGCAGGATGCGCCGGTGCGTCCGTCAACCCCAGAATGTTAATCTGTCCTGTTCACTCTCTGTCGCTCACTTCATCGTTGTGTCGAATGAAGCAACACTAGGGGACTTCTTTGAAGGCCTCGGTTACCTCTGAACTTGAGAAAAGGCCAAGGAGAAATTAGCAGACAGAATTTGCATGTCACGGACATACGGGTATAAAAGGAGGGGATAACGCGTCTGTCCATTCAGCCTTCGGGTCGGCACGCCCAGTCTGAGGCTGATGCCCAGATCGCAGACCTGCTTGCATTGAGTGTCCCACAGGAAGCACACACCTTCCATCTCCTGAATGTCCTCGAGGACCCGGAAGGCTCCCAAGCATTCCTGAGAAGGACGACCCGGGGAATGAGACGTTTGCTCCGGAGCTGGTAGACAGACCACTCCATCCCCGGTGGAGGGCCAGGAGGAGAATCTTAATTTAAAGGTATTTTCTTTGCCGCACCCCCTTTGGGCTGTGGTACCCACATTTTCAATAATAGAGCAATTTCCTCTTTCCTTGGGTCAACTGGCCCGCAAATGCCATTCTCACGGCAACCCAATGCCACACTTCAGCAGTCCCGGCACCCCGGATGGGGATCTCTCGCCTCACGACTGTTGCCCTCCGTCTGGCCGGTTCTGCCAAGTCCAAGGACACTTCACGGGACCTACTCCTCAGTCACTCACCCCCTGCTGGGTATGCGGAGCAAGTCGAGTCTTCTCTCAGCACCAGAGCCTAGGGACGCACTTCTGCCTCCTTATGCCACACTACCTGCCCCGCCCCATTGTAAAGCCTCGCCAGATATGACAAAAAAGATTGTCCACTTAGTGCCCCTTGCATGGAGCTTGGACCTGTGGCTCTCACTTCCCAACCTGTCGCACTAGTTGGCAAGGACCATCCAACTCGGCTACATGATTCAGTTCGCCAAGCCCCCGCCCCCTTTCGGTGATGACCGCTTTACCTCGGTGCACGGTGAAGACGCCAACACCCTGCGTGCGGAGATCGCAACCCTTTTACTCAATGACACAATAGAGCCTGTCTCTCCTGCCAAGATGAAGAAGGGTTTCAACAGCACTTACTTCATCGTACCCAAGAAAGGCAGCGCATTACGACAGATCTTGGACTTGCGAGTTTTCAACCAGGCCTTGCACAAACTATCTTGTGTTCGGCATCAAGATTGGTTCACAGCGGTAGAGCTGAAGGACACGTACTTCCACGTCTCTATCTTGCCTCGACACCGACCCTTCCTAAGGTTTGCATTCGACGGCCAGGTGTATCAGTACAAGGTCCTCCCCTTCGGCATGTCCCTGTCCCCTCACGTCTTAACAAAGGTCGCAGAGGCAGCCCTTGCACCACTAAGGGAAGTGGGCATCCACATACTCAATTTCCTCGATGACTGGCTCATTCTAGCCCACTCTCGAGAGTTACTGCGTGCCCACAGGGACTAGGTGCTCAGGCACCTTAGCCGTCTAGGGCTTCAGGTCAACTGGGAAAAGAGCAAGCTGCCCCGGTTCAGAGCATCTCTTTTCTCGGCATGGACTTAGACTCAGTCTTATTGACAGCATGCCTCATCAACGGTCAGTGCTGAAATACCTCACCTTACCCGGAGGTTGAACCCTCCCAGGCCATGCCTGTTCCCCTCATGGGATCTCCCATGGTCCTTGCAGGCCTTCAGAGACCCCCCTTCGAGCCGCTAAAATCAGTCAAGCTCAAAGCCCTCTCCTTGAAGACGACCCTCCTGATCATGCTCACTTCCATCAAGAGGGTTGGGGACCTGCAAGCATTCTCTGTCAGTGACACCTGCCTGGATTTCGGTCTGGCAGACATCCATGTCATCCTAAGACCGCAACCGGACTATGTGCCCACAGTTCCTATGACCCCCTTCAGGGACCAAGTAGTGAACCTGCAAGTGCTGCCACGGGAGGAGGCAGACCCAGCCTTTTTGTTGCTGTGTATGTGCTTTGCATACCTATGTGGCCCGCATGCAGATCTTTAGATGTTCTGAGCAGCTCTTTGTCTGCTTTGGTGGACAGCAGATAGAGAACGCTGTCTCCAAACAGAGGCTTTCCCTCTGGGATGTTGATGCCATCGCATTGGCCTATCACACCCAGGCCGTGCCCGATAGAGGGAGAAAAGGCTCGGCTTACGTGGCCTGCTTCCATGCTTGGCACGATGCTTTGTTCCCCCCTTTAGGGTGCCGGGAACCTAAAAAGTTTATGATGATTTTTATGGGGCATTGGGGAAGGGTACATGCAGTCTGACGTAGCCTGTCGCCTTGGCACACAACTGCCTGCCCGCACGGGTTTGAGAACACTTGACAAGAAGTGTGGCATCCTCGTGGGCACTGGAAAATGGCACCTCCCTAGCAGACATATGCAGAGCAGCAGGCTGGGCAACATCCAATACCTTTACAAGATTCTACAATCTTAGGGTTGAGTCGGTCTCGTCCCGTGTTTTGTCAGGTCCGAGCTGGTAGAATTCGATAATGCGGAACAACTGAATGGGTGTACCGCTTGCACCTACGCCTTTCCCCTCCACTGAGGCGAACTCGTGCGCTCTTATCCCAGGACCCACGTCTCCCTTGGGCAGTCCCTACTGCTCCCCCGGTTACCGTGTTTGTAGAAATTCCTCCCTCGAAACAGGTATTATCTACCACCGTGCCATTCCCACATGTGGCCTGAAAACCCATGTGACGTATTCCTCCACTCTTTACCTTCCCCCAGCCTGGGCAGGTGATGGTCTCCACAGGGTCTTTTCCCCCTGAAAGAATAGAAGTTGGTAAAGAAAGTCTTCCCCGATGCATGTGATGGTGTTAAGATGGCCCCAGCCACTTTAACTCTATGCGAGAAACATAGAGGGAGAAAAGGCTCGGCTTACGTGGCCTGCTTCCATGCTTGGCACGATGCTTTGTTCCCCCCTTTAGGGTGCCGGGAACCTAAAAAGTTTATGATGATTTTTATGGGGCATTGGGGAAGGGTACATGCAGTCTGACGTAGCCTGTCGCCTTGGCACACAACTGCCTGCCCGCACTTGCATCAGCAGCGCACATACATGGTTTAGTGCATGGTGTGATTGAATAGGGACCCCCAGTCTCACCTCATTCGACACAACGTCGAAGTTAGCGACAAACGGGGAATGTCTAGGTTTCTGTTGTAACCTCAGTTCCCTGATGGAGGGAAAGCGACTTTGTGCCCCTCCGGCCACAACGCTGAACCGAGCCACTGTTATGGCCAAAACCTTATTCTCGGCTCCTTAGTGCAAAACCTGAATGTACAGATGCATGATTCCCTCCTTTTATACCCGTATATCCGGGGAAGAGACATGCAAATTCTGTCTGCCATACTTCTAGAGTCAGGGGTGTTGAAATGTCCTTCAATTTTGTGCCTGTACTGGCATTTGGCTGCTCTGATAAAGTTACGGAGGCCATAACTGGCTTGTTTATGGTCCTCCGCATTCCCGGAATTAAAAGTGGAGGTCCGCGCATTAAGTGCTGTGCGAGCATCGACGTTAACTCATAGTTTCTGGTTGCGGTTGATCCGTATTGTTTTGGTTGGCACAACGTCTTCTACGCACTTCCTGATGAAACACGTTACGCTATCAGGGTAAACCTCGATGTCGTCATCAGAGGCGGACCGGAACATCTCCCAGTCCACGTGATCAAAACAGTCTTGTAGCGCAGAGTCTGATTGGTCCGACCAGCACTGGATAGTTCTGAGGGTGGGTCTTTCCCGTTTCAGTTTCTGCCTGTAAGCAGGCAGAAGCAGAACAGAAGAGTGGTCTGATTTGCCAAATGGTGGGCGGGGGAGGGATTTGTAGCCATCCCGGAAAGGAGAATAGCAATGATCCAAAACCCGGTCCCCTCGTGTGTTGAAGTTGATGTGTTGGTGGTATTTTGGAGCTATTGTTTTTAAATTGGCTTTGTTAAAGTCCCCGGTAACAATGAACGCGGCCTCAGGGTGTGCGGTTTCCTGCTCACTTATGATCCCATACAGTTTCTTGAGTGCCCGGTCTGAGTCGGCTTGTGGGGGGATGTACACAGCTGTGATAATTCCCTCGGTAGCCAGAATGGTCAAAACAGAGAGCAGAAAGACTTGATAAAATGTACGTTCCTCTGACCATGATTTGTTGATCATAAAACATACACCACCACCTCTGCTTTTACCTGAGAGGTCTTTCGCTCTGTCCGCTTGGTGCACAGAGAACCCCGCGGGTTCGATGTCCGAATCTGGAATCTCTGCAGCCAGCCAGGTTTCTGTAAGGCAGATTACACTGCAATCTCTCATTGGAAAGAGATCCGCGCTCTCAGCTCGCAGAGCTTGTTGTCCAGAGACTGAAAATTTGCCAGTAGTATACTGGGTAGCGGGGGTCGATTTGCACGACATCTTACTCTGATGAGAATGCCAGCTCTTTTTCCCCTTTTCCTTCTGCTTTTCCACGGCCAGGCAGCCCAGACAAAGGGCTCCGCTGGCGTGTTTGTAAACAGTGGGTCGGCATTGAGGAATTTGAAGTCTGGTTTTGGTGTGTAATTGTAGAACCAATGTCCAAAAGCGTTTGTCTGTTGTATACAATAAGGCAGACAACATCCTAGACAAAAAAACAAAAAAACTGTAAACAAAACAAACAATAAACTGCAGTGTTTTGTCAGAGCTCGCGATGCAGCAGTCATACTCGGCGCCATCTTGAGTCAAGATGCGATAGTAAAACACACATGCATATAAGGGTTAAAGACTTAAAATAGGACCCAAAATAACTCATGCATCATTTTCCAAATCTTCTTAAAGAATATGATTTTGGTGAGAAACAACCGAGAATTTAACTTATTTTTCAGTGAAAATCGTGATGTCCATTTTGCAATGCAAGTTCTCGCATGAACACTGGAGCCACTGTGAAGGAGCTTCTCTCATCAGACTCATGAACAGGTTTGGAATGACATGATAGTAAGTAAATTATCACTGATTTTCCATTTGGGGTGAACTTTTACTTTAACTCTTCAGAATATTAAATTGGGTCTCACTCACTAAGTGTTTTTACTTATGTGCACTGAAAAGGTTGCATACAACAGATGCATATACGCACAAAGTCTTTTTTACCCTTGTAAAAAAGACAGATTTTTCTAAATGACATGTGGTGCTTGCAGTTAGCATAATACATCTAAAACCATCTTCCACACAACCTTACCTGTTCGTCACTCTTTGCGAACATATTACTCTTTACGCTTTTGGAAGAAATTCAAGTAAAGGCAGGTGCGCCATTCTTAAAAAAACAGGTTAAAAAACGATAAGCACTTTTTAAATTGGTCTAGTTTTTGTGATAAACCTATCCCAAATCATACAATATCACTTATCTATTTATCGAAAATGTGTGTTTATTTGGCAAATGTACATTTTTGGAATACCAGACTGGCTTCCCCAGCTGAGTCTTGTTCCTCCCAAGACTTTTCTCTCTCCATTATTTAACTTTGTAACTAGAAAAATGATAGCAGCTGTTCTTAGAATGTCCCGACCTTCTTTACATTATTAGCAAATGTATTAAACACATTATTCCTCTTGACTGTAAACAGCTTGCACCAAATTGGGGTATTCCACAAGCGCCCGAGATTGAGAGCTGAGCTACCTCATGTCATTATTCTATACAGCACCTCATCAAATGAAAATTTAATTTGCGGCTTATGATTTTATACTGTTTCATGCCACCATATCAATAACCACATCTTCATTAGTCTACTGCATTTATTATTGTCATATGTCTAAATGAGAGACTGCCAGTGATGTCCTATGTAAATGAGAAGCTCATTCATACATGCTTGTTCTTCAAGGACAGCTGCTGTAGAAACGTTTCATAGATGTTTCTGCTGGAGAGGCAGACTGTCCATGATAATGATGTGGTGGTGGAAGGCATAAATACAGCATATGACATTTGCTACATTAACAACATTTCATCCATCACTTTAAATCATTTACATTTGCATGGTGGGTTTATTTTAAGCCTTTTAAATGTAAGACAGTATGTAATTTTGATCATAGAATGAGGTGAAACTTCATAATATATTAACTAAAGGCTGTTCACCTCAAATTTCATGGCTGGCATCACATGTAGCATACTGTAGATTGCAATTATATATATATATTTATTTATTTTTTGAGTCTTGAATTACTTAACACCCATTGCAGTTGTTTTGTCCTTTCATACATAAATGGTTCTCAAATAGTTTTCCTTCAGGGCCAAGTTTTTACATTGGCCATAAAATTTCCTTGTGAATTTCATTGTTTTTTTTTTATGTACATTAATTTCAAATCAGATGATTGCAACACATTCTAAAAAAGTTGAGACAGGGGCAATTTAATACTAATAACAATTTGATGAGTTGAAAAAATAAGGCAATGTAAAACCGGAGATTTTAAACAGGTGAGGCAATCGTGTCAAAGTATATAGGGAACCTCCAAAAACAGTCCAGACCTTCAACAGCAAGACTCATTCGAGATTTGTCAAATTGATAACAGATGTTTAAGCAAATAATCCAGCACTTTGAGAACAATGTTCCACAAAGACAAATTGGAAGGATTTTAGGCATTTCACCCTCTACAGTGCACAATAAACTTAAAAGATTCAAGGAATCTGGTCAAATCTCGGTGTGTAAAGGGCAAGACGAAAAGAACTTCTGAATGTACATGATCTCGGATCCCTCAGACATCACTGTCAAAAACGGCATTTATGTGTTTTTGAAATCAGGAACATGGGCTTGGGATAACTTTAGTAAACCTTTGTTAGTCAACACCACTCGCTGCTGGGTCTACAGATGTAAGTTAAAGGGGACCTATTATGCAAAATTCACTTTTACATGATGTTTGTAAATGTGAGTCGGCAGTGTGTGTCCACCACCACCCTACATTGTTAAAAGTCCACACACTCCTCTGACTTTACCATTGTCTCTTATATTTATATTAAACAAAAACAGTGTGTCAAAATGAAAGGTTTTCGTTTCTGCTCTAAAGTGACAGCACGTTAGAGCAGGCCTCGCCCTGGACTGGTGACGGAACTCCACCCTATTATCATAGATCCTATTTTTTTCCATGCTGGAGTAGATACAGTGAGAAGAATAATGTCTCAGCTTTTTAAGCGTCATAATTGTTCTGTTATTGGCTGTAAAAGTGAACATTAGAGTTGTTATGTACCCCCAGCATCAGAGCCACTGAAGACGCAATGGACAATTTATTTATTGAAGGAAATGTGCCCCAAAACATACCGAAAGTAGTGTATGTTTGTGCAAATCATATTACACCAGACTGCTTTGTGAATGAGTGTCAATATAAAGCAGTAACTGACATACTGTAAGTTACCATTGTCTCAGATATACATATATACTGACTGATATATTTCAAGTGTTCATTCCTTTTAATTTTGATGATTATAACTGACAACTAATGAAAATCAGTATCTCAGAAAATTAGAATATTGTGAAAAGGTTCAATATTGAAGACACCTGGTGCCACACTCTAATCAGCTAATTAACTCAAAACACCTGCAAAGGCCTTTAAATGGTCTCTCAGTCAAGTTCTGTAGGCTACACAATCATGGGGAAGACTGCTGACTTGACAGCTGTCCAAAAGACGACCATTGACATCTTGCACATGGAGGGCAAGACACAAAAGGTCATTGCTAAAGAGGCTGGCTGTTCACAAAGCTCTGTGTCCAAGCACATTAATAGAGAGGCGAAGGGAAGAAAAAGATGTGGTAGAAAAAAGTGTACAAGCAATAGGGATAACCGCACCCTGGAGAGGATTGTGAAACAAAACCCATTCAGAAATGTGGGGGAGATTCACAAAGAGTGGACTGCAGCTGGAGTCAGTGCTTCAAGAACCACCACGCACAGATGTATGCAAGACATGGGTTTCAGCTGTCGCATTCCTTGTGTCAAGCCAATCTTGAACAAGACACAGTGTCAGAAGCGTCTCGCCTGGGCTAAAGACAAAAAGGACTGGACTGCTGCTGAGTGGTACAAAGTTATGTTCTCTGATGAAAGTACATTTTGCATTTTCTTTGGAAATCAAGGTCCCAGAGTCTGGAGGAAGAGAGGAGAGGCACAGAATCCACGTTGCTTGAAGTCCAGTGTAAAGTTTCCACAGTCAGTGATGGTTTGGGGTGCCATGTCATCTGCTGGTGTTGGTCCACTGTGTTTTCTGAGGTCCAAGGTCAACGCAGCCGTCTACCAGGAAGTTTTAGAGCACTTCATGCTTCCTGGTGCTGACCAATTTTATGGAGATGCAGATTTCATTTTCCAACAGGACTTGGCACCTGCACACAGTGCCAAAGCTACCAGTACCTGGTTTAAGGACCATGGTATCCCTGTTCTTAATTGGCCAGCAAACTCGCCTGACCTTAACCCTATAGAAAATCTATGGGGTATTGTGAAGAGGAAGATGCGATACGCCAGACCCAAAAATGCAGAAGAGCTGAAGGCCACTATCAGAGCAACCTGGGCTCTCATAATACCTGTGCAGTGCCACAGACTGATCGACTCCATGCCACGGCGCATTGCTGCAGCAATTCGGGCAAAAGGAGCCCCAACTAAGTATTGAGTGCTGTACATGCTCATACTTTTCATGTTCATACTTTTCAGTTGGCCAACATTTCTAAAAATCCTTTTTTTGTATTGGTCTTTAAGTAATCATCACAATTAAATGAAATAAACATTTGAAATATATCAGTCTGTGTGTAACGAATGAATATAGTATCCAAGTTTCACTTTTTGAATGGAATTACTGAAATAAATCAACTTTTTGATGATATTCTAATTATATGACCAGCACCTGTACATGTATATATTTATACATATGTGGCTAAATTCCGGTATTTACACTGTCAGTCATATCGATTCTGATTTGTTGTTGCTGTAGTATCTGAAGCATGAGCTGTATAGGCACAGCCCTCTTCTGGAAAGTGGGCGGGGAGCAGCAGCTCATTTGCATTTAAAGATACACACACAAAATCAGCGTGCTTTTGATTCCATCCAAAAAGAGGCATTTATAACATGGTAAAATAAATTATCCATTTGGGTAATTTGAGCTGAAACTTCACAGACACATTCTGAGACTTATATTACATATTATATAAAGGGGTATAATAGGTCTCCTTTATGACTTTACTATGCAAAGCAAAAGCCCTACATCAACACTGTCCAGATGCACTGCTAACTTCTGTGGGCTTGGTCTCATCTTGAATGGAAAGTAGAAGAGTGGAACTGTGTTTTTTGGTCTGAAGAGTCCATATTTCAAAAAGTTTTTTTGCGTTTTTAAAGTTGTGTTATCCGGGCCAAAGAGGAAAAGGGCCATCCAAGCTGTTATTAACGTTAGGTCCAAACGCTAGTGTCTGTATGGGCCAGGGGTTACATGGGTCACCATGAATACCGACAGATATGTATACATTTTGGAGCAACACATATTGCCATCCAGCACCGTCTTTTCCAGGGACGTCCCTGCATTTTCCAGCAGGACAACTTCAAACCACCTACTGCCTGTATTTCAAGTGCATGGCGCTGTAAACAGAGAGTGTGGGTGCCAGATTAGCCTGCCTGCAGTCCTGACCTGTCTCCAAATGAGAATGTGTGGCACGTTATGAAGCACACCATACAGCAACAAAGACCCCGTACAATTGTGTAGCTAAAGACCTACATAATGGATGATTAGGGGACAATTCCAACTTAAACTTGTGTCTTCAGTGCCCAAAAGCTTAATATGTGTTATTACAAGAAATTATGATGTTTCACAGTGGTAACCACTCTACTGTCCCAACTTATTTGGAGCGTGATGCAATCATCTGATTTGAAATGAATATGTATTTTTAAAAAAATTAAAGAAATACATTTGTATGGAAAAAACATAATATAATGTGTAGTTGTAGAACTTTCAATATAGCTAAGGGTGAATATAATTTACAAATCACTCCTTTTTGTTTTTATTAGCATTTTTCAAACCGTCCCAGCTTTTTCAGAATTGGGGTTGTATTTTTAATAGCGAGAAGCCTATTAATTTAGCTATTTTAAATATGTGTGGTTATAAGGCTAGATGTAGTGTATTATTTGCATTTTGCATCCTAGTTTTTTCCTTTGCTGTCCTAACCCTGTCGAAACAGAACTCTTACCCAACAGTTTAGAACCACTGCCCAACATTAAATCAAATGGTTTTCCAAAGAAACCATTTACCCTCATCTGTTAAAGCATAATCCCGTTCACTAATACCTCAGTAATCCCTCATATAAATACCAGAGTCGTGGTGACAGCTTTTTAGGGTTTCTCAGTAATAACATACCTCTCTGTGAAACAGAAAAAGTCCTTCCTGTATAACATGCTGGGTTTCCTGCAGAGCCATGAAAGAAGATATCCTATGATTTTTAACCATGAGCTCTATGTTCCTGGCTTGCTAATGGTTATTGCTATGGAATTTTGAGGCAGAGCCAACAGTTATGGTCAAATATATTAGATCTAATAATGTCATTGATAATTGTACAGTATATTTGACATTTGTAAATAGTCAAATATAGTGCCATATACTCAAATTAAAGTTAGAGTTCACCCAAAAAGGAACATTCTGCAATCATTTACTCACACTTATGTACTATTGCATACCTGTTACTGATTACATTTGTACATAACCTACCAACAAGTAACAATGGTGCATTGCAGGCATTGTAGAGTTTTACGAGAACATATTTTAACATCCAAAGTAATTTGATTCAGGGTCTTTGTGATTTCACAAGCTGCTTTTAAAGGAAAAGTTCAACCAAAAATATAATTCTCTCATCATTTACTCACCCTCATAACATCCAAGATTTTAAGAACACAAAAGAAGATTTTTAAAAGAATATCTCCCATACAATGCAAGTGAATGGTGATAAAGTTTAAAGCTCCAAAAAACACATAAAGGTTGTATAAATGTAATCCGAATGACTCCAGTGATTTAATCCATGTCTTCTGAAATGATCCAATCAGTTTTAGGTGAGAACAGACCAAAATATAACTCATCAGTAGTCTCCTCTTTAGGCACGATCATGATTTCAAGTGCCAGTGCACTGTGCATATGTCAAGCACTGGGAAATGTTATCAAGCTTGCAATCGTGATCATGACTACCACTGCAATTGCAAGATGTACAGGGAAAGGGGAGTAATATTTTGGTGTGTTATCACCCAAAATCAATTTGTTTGCTTAAAAAGTCAAGGATTAAAACACAGGAGACAAATGGATTACATTTATGCAGCCTTTATGTGTTTTTTGGAGATAAAAGGCTTTGGTCATATTGTATGCATACAATTATGTGACATTTTTAACATTCCCCTTGTCTTCCATTGGTCAAAAACCAGGCTCACACCACAGGTTGAACAAATGTTGCTATGTCAGGCTGCAACATGAAAGAATGGCTTACTTCTTGTTGTTTCTGCATATTAAGCTGGGGTCTGATAAAGGATTTTAACATGGAAAAAATACACACTTCACCTTTAAGCATTTGTGCAAAGCTGTCCTAATATCAGATGGGAGTTTTTTTTATATCAGTGAAATCCACATATGAACATACATACTGTATATGTGTATTTTATATATATATATATATATATATATATATATATATATTTCTGTATAGGTTTTTTGGATTCGAGCTAGTTCAGTGCCAAAAAAAATATTTTTCTCTAGTGAAAAGGCAAATTCTTAAACAAAAATTCAGATAAGATTGACTGCGAGATCAACTTTAACGGCTTTTGTGTGTGTTTGTATGGTCCAATCTGAGTGCATGCATATCATTGTTGAAATGATTTGCTTTGATCTGGGCTGTGCCTGGATTTGTCACTGGCTTGCGTATTGCAATATATCAGAGAGGCAATGACTGCCTCTTATTAGACATGATTAAATGATCCAGTGGGTTGAGTCCGTATGTGCCAGCTGAGCTTTCAGAATCAATAACAACCCTGTAAAGCTTCTTTTGAGTGGAAAACAAAGTCCTACAAATCCTAATTGCCTGTGGGATTAAACTAACCGAGGGGACTGTAATGACTCTTTTCTGCTGTGCACGCTTTGGCAGCCTTTTCTCTGAGATCAATCAAAAGAGTTATCAGGTTCTGCCAGTATGGAACTGTGTGTGGAGAGCAGAAGATGTACAGATGACACTTACTAGGGAACAAGTACGATGTCCAATGCAATGCATTTTTCTGTTTCAGATGAGATTGCACTGCTTCAAGTCAGTAAATTCAATTAAATGTAGGACCCTTTTATTCTTGTATCTTACGGGGGAGATCCAGTCACGGTATTATAAAATCACTGACAGTTAAACATGTTTCAATTGAGTAATTTACACAAATGCACTGCCGCATTTCTCTTGTCATGCAAAATTGGCTGAATGAAGCGCTATGCCATTCAAACTGTAATACTGGTGCTTTCAATCAAAGAAATCTAATCAACTGAGGAAAGGAAAGTTAGATCTTTGATGTATTGTTTGTTGCAAATATGTAGAGACACCATTGTTCCCTCTTGAAATTGAGTTGAATTTGCAAAATTGCTAAACACAAGCCATGTATAAAACCACCGAGCCGGGGACTTGCATAGCTCAGTGAGTAAATACGCTGGCAACTACCCCTTGAGTCATGAGTTAGAATCCAGGGCATGCTAAGTGTGTCCAGCCAGCTCTCTTAAGCAACCAAATTGGCCTGGTTGCTAGGGAGGGTAGAGTCACATGGGGTACCCTCCTCGTTGTCATTATAATATGGTTATCGGTGGGGCGGGTGTTGAGTTGTGTGTGGATGCTTCGGAGGATAGCGTGAAGCCTCCACGCACGCTATGTCTCCGTGGTAACATGCTCAACAAGCCACGTAATAAAATGCATGGATTGACTATCTCAGACTAGTCCTCCGCCACACAGATTGAGGCGAGTCACTACGCCACCACAGGGACTTAGAGCGCATTCGGAATTGGGCATTCAAAATTGGGGAGAAAAAGGGGATAAAATAAAGAATAAAAAAACAGAGCCACTGTTTGCACTTTTGGATGAAATCAACACATGAATGGCGTACTTGTTGTTTCAGCATATTAAGCTGGGATCTAATCATTTATTTAAACATGGAAAAATTACACACTTCACCTTTAAGCATTTGTGCAAACTAATATCACACAGATTTAGTAATTTAATTGGATTATCATAATTTTATTTATTTAGCTAGTTAGCTATTTTTGTTGTTGTTTGTTTTGTTGCCCCGTTGAATCTGAATGTACCCAAAAATCAATAACAGATTAATTGCATTGTTGCCATGGCAGCAGTCACAAATGCAAACAGTATCTCGTGTATGATAACGTCGTCCTGCTTGTTAAACCAACTAAATTACCTAGAGTCATTTATGTCATTAGGAGGAGGGGGGAAATAAATCCTTACAATTTGCCAATAATTTCTTGGCTCAGTCAATGCCCTACCTGTGAGACACATTGCTGATTAAACCTTGATTGCAGGCAAGGACTGCTATGCATTATTAATGAAGTCAGGATAATTGTCAGATTTTATGACATGGGGAGAGGTAGAAATTGGTATCATGGTCAGTTTGAGGAATGATGAGAATTTGCCCACACTGATGGTGCTGATGGCCCAGCATTAGTCACGGTTATCCTGCAGTCCTGGCCTGTGACAGAGCTAATGATAGTCATTTTGTAGCGTGACCATGCACTGGAAATCATTTATGGTGACATAAAATGTCAAAAAATGTCTTGTGCTTTCCTCCATTTCATGCCATTTAGCTTTTTGTCTATCATTTTAAATGTACTGTATTTGCAGAAAAATTCAGAATAAGGTCTGTGTAATGTGCAAGATGAAAACACCTTAATCTGTTTCATCATCTGTTTCAAAAGTACATTTTGTACAGTATATGCTTGTTTTCCATGCAGCTTATTAATAGAGCACATATTATTATTACATAGCTGGCTGAAGGTGGTAAAAAGGCCATTTTAAAAGAACAGGTTTGAGAACCGTGGCTTTGTTCCTAAGTCTAGAGAGCTGTTACATTCTTAGGGGCTGTTCAACAATACGTGTTTGCATCTGTCCATACTGTTTTTCCATTGTTATCCTTTGTAAACATGTGCTAGATAGACTGTTGCAGCACATCTTGTGGTTTTACAGACACATGTTTTAGATGCTAAGTTAAAAGAAACCTCAACCTTTTTAAAAATCATCTCGAAACGCCTGTGTTCTGTTCTATTTATTGTACTCCATCAAGCTTTTTAGAGCAAAAACGTGTTCGGTCTGACACTGAATGGCCCCATAGGCATCATACAGTGACTCCTGATGTAAAAGTTCAGTCCAAACAGATGACAACAAAATTATACTTCCTCATAAGATAGTTTTGTCAAAAATCTAAGGCAGAAGCTCAATAATAAATATATTTCACTCAGTACTGAAAAGTATTGATAAGAAATAGTTCCACCTAATAAACATGTCAGACTCGATTGGAATAAATTGGTAGCTTGGTTGAGTTTCTTGTGTGGAACATGGAGTATTAGGATAGTTGCTGCACATGAAGATCAGATAAAAGGTTGCAAATTCAGTCATTTTTTTAATTTGTACCATTTTGCTAACTTCAACCACACATCCTCTCGAAATGGGCTGCTCCCCTGTCTATATTTTGCTGATCCTATGATTTGCCACAGTGACAGGTGTGATATCTCTAGATCTAGATCTCTAGATGTAGTGATATCTGTCTGGTAGGGATTTTTTTTTTAGAAGTGGTATTCCAAAAAAAATAAAAATAATAATAATATATATATATATAACTTTTAAATAGGTTCCGTTTCAGTTTGGATGCTGCCTAGTACAGCTGGGTATTTATTTTAATTCAATTAAATTCTAATTCATGAGATCTCGATGTTATTTGATTCGATTTCGACTCAATATTGATTCGTATGGGCATATTTCAGTTAGAATGTACCTTTTGCTTGTATATGAAAGACATTATTTCACAGCTAATGCTGTTTTTTATACAGGGGAAATTCTAACTAGGAACATTAAGAAAATGCAAATTATACTAATTATATTTTATTCGTTTTTAATTATTTTTATCACATTTGAACAAATCCATGTATTCAATTAATGCATATGATATTGCATGTACTATATTATATTTTTGTACATTTCTATTGTTTAATTGAATAATTTGTATTGTATTTAACTTGTATTTAATTTGTATATACATTGATTTGTTGAACCAGTACTGTCCCATGTCTGTAAATGAGTGCATATTAATGAAAGAGACTTGAAATGCTTTATCTCATCCGTGCTATGTGTGATTAGAATTAAATGTTTCTTTTTTTATTGTTTTTGATCTAAAATAGACTTTAAAGAACATAAAGGTTATTAAAAGAGAAATAAGAAATGGGTTGTGTGGATCTCGTCTTTGGACACACACATTGCAAAAAAACAACTTTTACTCACATATTGCAGTGGAAGGATCTTGCTGCTAAATACTCCACCACCCAGCACATGGTTGGAAAGCTGAACCTGCCTGGGCCTGGACACCTCCCTCTGCAACTGGATCCTGGACTTCCTGACTGGGAGACCTCAGTCAGTCCGGATTGGGAACATTATCTCCACAACCACCACACTGAGCACTGGGGCCCCCCAGGGCTGTGTGCTCAGTCCACTGCTGTTCACTCTGCTGACTCACAACTGTGCAGCAATGCACAGCTCGAATCACATCATCAAGTTCACCTATGACACGACCGTGGTGGGTCTCATCAGCAAGAACGACGAGTCAGCATACAGAGAGGAGGTGCAGCGGCTAACGGACTGGTGTAAAGCCAACAACCTGTCTCTGAATGTGGACAAAACAAAAGAGATGGTTGTTGACTTTAGGAGAGCACAGAGTGACCACTCTCCGCTGAACATCGACAGCTCCTCTGTGGAGATCGTCAAGAGCACAAAATTCCTTGGTGAACTTCACCTGGTCCCTCAACACCAGCTCTATTACCAAGAAAGCCCAACAGCGTCTCTACTTTCTTCGAAGGCTGATGAAAGCACATCTCCCACCCCCCATCCTCACTACATTCTATAGAGGGACTATTGAGAGCATCCTGAACAGCTGCATCAATGCCTGCTTTGGGACTTGCACTGTTTTGGACCGCAAAGCCCTGCAGAGGATAGTGAGGACAGCTGAGAAGATCAGAAGATTTCTTCCATTTCGGGGTTTCTTCCCTCCATCAATGACATTTACCATCCGCAAAGCCACCAGGATTGTGGATGACCCCCACACACCCCTCATACAAACTCTTCACCCTCCTGCCATCTGGCAAGTGGTACCGAAGTATTCGGGCCCTCACGGCCAGACAGTGTAACAGCTTCTTCCCCCAAGCCATCAGACTCCTCAATACTCAGAGACTGGTTTGACACACACACACACACACACACACACACACACACACACTAGTCCTGAGTTGCACTTTAATTATTGTCACTTTATTACTGGCTGCTACCTCAATAACTGCTATGTCCATAGAACACTATCTCATAGTATGTTATGTTTACATTTGGCATTTTAGAAACTGTCATCTTTGCACTACTGTGTACTGGTCGGCGCTGCACTGTCTCTTACTGTGTCTATTGTCCTGTTCATTGTCAGTAATTTATTGTACTGTTCCATACTTTTGACACACGTTTGCACGTGCACTTTATATAGGTATATTATTTAGTCTGTGTAGTCTCATGTGGTTCTGTGTTTGTCCTATGTTGTTTTAAGTAGCACCATGGTCCTGGAGGAACGTTGTGTCGTTTTACTGTGTACTGTACAAACTGTATATGGTTGAAACGACAATAAAAACCACTTGACTTGACTTTACTACACATTACTGGTGAGTGAAATCTGAACATTTACCAGCCAGTTGCAAAATATATACAGTTTTAGTCGCATAGTTCAAAATTATCAATTTTAAAATTATCATATGGAGTGGTGGTTGTGTAGTGGTCTAAAGCACATAACTGGTAATCTGGTAATCAGAAAGTCGCTGGTTCGATCCCCACAGCCACCACCATTGTGTCCTTGAGCAAGGCACTTAACTCCAGGTTGCTCTGGGGGGATTGTCCCTGTAATAAGGGCTCTGTAATTCGCTTTGGATGAAAGTGTCTGCCAAATGCATAAATGTAAATGTAAATGTATAGCGTAAAAAACGATCTTGGGATTTAAGAATCGATAATGATATCGTTCAAATGAAGATTGCGATGCATCTGAAAAATCTATATTTTTACTCACCCCTTCTGCCAGAAATGTAGCTCTCTATGGCCCCATTTACACCTTGCATTAACATGCATTTTCGGTGATTGGATTGCCATTGGATTTCACATGACCACATTAAATGACAGGTGTCTATTCACCCAAGATGCATTGTGAATGGATCGTGATCGGATTACTCAAACCACATTCGGAGGTGGTCAGGATGGATTCTGACCACATTCAAAGAAAGTAAAAATACACATACATTTTTGTTATCTGGATACAACTATGCAATAATATATGTATGGTTGAGTAGACTCCCCTGTTCACTGTATAAAGTGCCCTGTGTGTAGTGTCAGAAAAGAACTATATAAAATGTATCGTTCGTTCATTCATTCACACTTTATGTGATGAGCTTGCGCTACAGTCATCTGTTAAAGTGCTGTGATGTGCGTTCTTGACTTTTTCTATTAATTTAGCCACACAACAGACACTGCCATCTTGCAATCTTGCTACACGAAAAATTAACAATATCCCATAAATTATTCCATTGGGATACACCTGGAGTATCATATCACTTCTCTCTCCTCAAATCCCCATTGCTCGCGACTCTCCTGTTTTCTAGTCATGTGTGTCACACATGAAACCAGGCTTCATATAAGCATTTCAGGTGAGAGGCATATAAAGCACTAAACGTGAGATGAATACCATTAGATTTGCTTTGACGACCTGAAATTTTGCATTATCGGATGCCAAAAAAATTTCAGTGAAGTAAAACCCTGACTGTTAAAGTGATAAAAAGCATTTTAATTATCCATCAGTGTTTTTCAAATTTACTTAAAGACGGTTCATTTCCAGTTTCCACAAGCTCTAATGTAATATTTAAGTTGTGTTTTAAATTTTTTGCGGGTAACTTTGATCGGATCACTGTCCGATCACAGTGGAGATGCATTTGACTGCAAGGTCTAAATGCAATCCTGCTAAAGAATATCCAGATGGAAGAAAGCCAGTGTCTCTCACAAAATATATGTGGACACATTTCTGGCAGAATTCTGGCTCCATTTAGCCGCAAGCAGTTGTGAGGTTTGGCACAAATGTTGAGAGATTCCACTTGCTCCCAACATGTTTTATGGCATTACGGTCAGGGCTTGCACAAACATCCAACCAATCATTTCTAAATTTACCTCTTTTTATCCTCTGGACCATGTCAAAACTGAATGCATTAAGCATCTACTGTGCGCTTTAGGGCATTGCCCGAAGAGTGAAAAAGGCAATATGCCTCTTCTTCAAACCTGTACAGCTGGCCCCATGCTATCGAGCATGTTCTTCTGGCAAATCCAGTTTCATCTTTCAGGCTGGCAGATGGTGAAGATTGATCCATCACTCCAGAGAATCTATTTTAACTGCTCTATAGCGCATTGATGGTGAATTTCACACCTCTTCGGTCCACACTTTGGCTGGTTTGTGCCTGCACAGCTGTTGAATCCCATTGCATGAAGCTTCCACTGAATAGTTGTTGACTTTGCTTCCAGAGGCTGTTTGGAACTCAGTTTGGAATGATGAAATCAAAGATTGACATTGTGTCGTCTCAACATGCTTCAGTAGTCAGAGATTATGTGCTGTGATTTTGTGTGGTTCACCACTTCACAGCTGAACTTGTGCTCCCTCTGGGCATTTCCTTTTAGCAATAACAACACCTTGAGTTAACCCAGGGAAGCTCTAAGAGGGCAGAAATTTGACATGTTGAAAAGATGGTGTTCTATGACAGTACTAACCAGGGTCAGAAATTAACCATGGCTCAGGGCAAAAAAGTCACAGAAATTGACAAATGCTCCACACATGTGAGTGTGAAACATGCCTCCAATAGTGCATTCCTTTGATTCTTTTTTTATGAGTTTATTATCTGTTGTCTGACATTTAATACATTTAATTATGTTCAGTAATTATATACAAATATAAAGAATTATATCTACAGTACCCTTACAATAGTGACTCAAGCATGACTGATTTATGTATTTTCCATTTCCCTTTTTGATTTGTAACTAGTAGCACCTAATAAACATGCAAAAAACAAACAAACAAACAAGTTCTAGAACAAATAGTTCCCCTTCTGTCACTCACTTGACATTGTGTCGATTGTAGTGACACAAGGGGTCTCTTCTGAGAGCCTTGGGTACCTCTGAACTTGAGAAAAGGCCAATGTCAAATTGGCAGACAGAATTTGCATGTCCCATCCCCGGACATACAGGTATAAAGGGACAGACAGATTTTTTTATTCAGAGCCGAGCGGTTGTGTGATCAGCGAGCTGTGTGTCATGACTGCTTCACCCATCTCTGCAAGAGATCTTTCTGTCGGATCTGATGATGCATTCCAGCGGATTTCTCCTCTCTGCACGATGTGCAGACTCTGCCTCTGGGCGCTTCGACAGCACAGCGCTGACGAGTCTGAAAGACGTCCCTACAGGATCTCCTCCTCTGTCCATAACTCACGGAGCATGGTAAGTGCTTTGAGTTTTTTCTCAGCACCCAAGGATGCGTACTTGCACCCAAGGACGCGTACTTCTACATCTCCATTTTGCCTCAACCCCAACCCTTCTTACGGTTCTTGTTCGACAGCCAGGCACAGTGAGCAAGCTCTCTCCGGTTCAGAGCATCTCTTTTCACGGTTTGGAGTTAAACTCAGCCTCAATGTCACCGCGCCTCATCAAAGCATGCACAGTCAGTTCTCGCGTGCCTCGCTCACTTCAAGCCAGGCACAGCGGTTCCTCTCAAATGGTTCTAGAGTCTCCTGGAGCATGTGGTATCCTCGGCCGCGATCGCGCCGCTCGGGTTCATGCATATGAGACCGTCCCAACACTGGCTTCCGACTCGAGTCCCATATCGTACATACTATGTGTTATTCACCCCTTCCTGCCTTAAGACTTTCAACCCTTGGACAGACCTCTGTTTTCTGTGGACAGTAGTCTACCTATTGCAGGTGTCCTGATGTGTCATGGCCACCACAGACGCCTCTCAACTGGGTTGGGGCAATGTGCTTTATGGGCAGGCAGCCACTGGCTCCTGGATGGGGGCCCGCCTGCGTTGGCACATCAACTGCCTCGAGTTGTTGGCTGTAGTCCTTGCCCTGCAGAGGTTTCTCCCGCTGATTCGGGTCAAGCATGTTTGATCCATTCAGACAGCACAACCACGGTAGCGTATATAAATCGCCAAGGCGGCGTACGCTCCCGTCATATGTCACAACTCTACCGCCATCTCCTCCTTTGGAGTCAGCCGCGACTCAGGTCACTGCACGCCACTCACAACCCGGGTGACCGCAAAACGACGGGTGGACGCGCTAACGTGTTAGGTCTCGCTCAGTGGAGAGTGGAGGCTCCACCCCCAGGTGGTCCATCTGATCTGGGACTTCTTCAGCAGGGCACAAATAGATCTCTTTACCTCCCAAGACAACTCCCACTGCATGCTCTGGTACTCCCTAATGGAGCCCCCTCTCGGCACAGATGCGCTGGCACACAGCTGGCCCCGGGGTCTGTGCAAGTACGCATTTCCCTCAGTGAGCATTCTTGCACTGGTGCTGTGCAAGGTCAGGGAGCATGAGGAACAGGTCACCATGGTGGCTCTTATTGGCCCACCCGGACCTAGTTCTTGGATCTCACGCTCCTCGTGACAGCACCTCCCTGGCAAATCCCCCTGAGGAAGGACCTCCTTTCCACCCATACCTCTTGAATGTCTGAGGTGTCTGGCCCCTGGATGGGACATGGAAGACTTAAGCGATCTACCACCTGCAGTCGTAGACACAATCGACCAAGCCAGAGCTCCCTATACCAGGCAGCTTTGCACCCTATGGTGGCGTCTGTTCGCAAATTGTTGTTCTTCAAGATCTGAAAACCTACAGAGATGTGCAGTTCAGTCAGTGCGGGTTCGAGTTACGTGCAGCTGACCCAGCTGCTTCTAGCATGCAGCAGCTTGCTGGCACCTGGCTTGGCAGTCATGGGTAGTGCATGAGTAGTGCATGCCGTTTTGAAGTGGGACCCCTTGTGTCACTACAATCGACACAACTTTGATTGAGTGACAGAAGGGGAACATCCAGTTCAGAGGTACACAAGGCTCTCAGAAGAGACCCCTTGTGTCACTACAATCACCACAACGTCTCGTTCCTTCCATCGGGGAATGGAGGTTACAACATTAACCATGACGTTTTCCTAAAAATTGATGGTAACAAATTGTGAAATTTTTACTAATTGCAAACTATAGAAAGTATATTTGGTAGGTTTTGAAAGGTTTTAAGGGCACCTACTGTGTTTCTGGCTTCTGCATCAATAATTTCACTTGCATTGCTCTAGCAGGGGGTTATGCATGTATCTGCCCTGAGGGATTCACTGCTAAGTGACTGTTGTAATCAGTGTTTTGATTAATTAATATTTGCCTGTTATGCTACAGCTAGCCAAACTAATCAATACTGCATTTGGCTTGGTAGATAGATATAAGCCAAAATTTAAACAAATGTAAGGCCTTAAAATAAATACCAGAGGAAATGTGTTCACTCCTTTTTGAGTCACATCACACTATTAATTAAATTATTTGAAATCCAAATAATTGAACGCAAGGGAATTAAACAGAAATAATGTTACAGTTTTAATAATGATCTGTTTAATTACTAGCTTTTACTTTTTCTACTCAATAGAGTGAGGTTTATTTGGAATAAAACCAGAGCGAGACGTTCGACATGGTGACTACAGAAAAGTAACTCTAATCTCTCAATCAAAAAATCTTATCGATTTATTTTACAAATGCTTAACCTTGTCTTTATGACAGTCCTTAGTCTACAACTGTATTTTTTACCCTAATTTGACTTAAATAAAAAATAATCAGCATATTAAAGCTTGTTCCATCTAAAATTATTTTAAACAGCACTTTCTAATTCTTGTACAATTATTTAGCTGTTTTTATGACCTCACATGCATTGAGGGTACAAATTGTTTTTTACTTTGTCACAGCGCATACTATTTAAAGGAACAGTTACCCAAAATTGAAAATTCTGTCATAATATACTCACCATGATGATTATTAATTAAATTTGTTTTATGCATAACAAATATGGGTTTTAATGAGATATCGCTAAAACAATCAAAGTTCTCATGTGAACAAGCAAAACCTTCTGTATGTCTTCAGAAGACTTGGAATATGACACATATGTTGCGTGTAGTACTTTCACTAAATTTTTTTAAACTTTGTAGTGAGTCACTATCAGCTGCCATTGTATTGAAAGACACTCCTCAGTGTTCACTTAAACTCCATTTGTGGTCTGCATAATAAAGTAAATGATGCAGATGAGTTTTTAAACATTGGTCTAAAACTTATAGACCAATTCTATGTTCTTGTTCTATGTTATTGTTTAACTACACAAATACTGTATAAAATGGTGTCTGTATAAAAAGGATGAACGAGACACAGACAATTATTCTCAAGTGCACAGTCCCACAAAGGGGGTGTTTTATACTGACAATAAGTAAAAGAAGAACTTCATCAGAACTACATCATCTAGAGGCACTCACACCAAAATTTTATTCACAGAATTTTGATAAACCATACTGTTTTCGAATGATGCTTCAATGAATTCGACGAAGAGCACGCAAAAATGGACGTGAGGGTATATCGCCATAATTCTTTAGTGTTTTCAAACCAAAGTTATTATTTGTCACAGGAACCATGACTTGTGGCTGCCTTCTCAATTTCAGAATGGTGCCACCTAGTGTTCACAAGTGTTCTAAACAGTTTTGATATATCATTATGAAACTTGTGCTGCGTCCCAATTCGCATACTATCCGTCCTAAATAGTATTCGAAAATAGAATTAGTACGTCCCAAATCGTAGTATGTTGAAATGAGTGTTCCAAAGATACCCGGATGGTCTACTATTTCCGGTCAGAATCCGAAGTGCAGATCGATGCACACTCTAACGGCTAATATTGCCCACAACCCATTGCGTGCGGGAGGGAGGAGCTTTGAGATGATGCAAACATGGCGGCCGGATGCGGCAGCGGAGATGCGCCCTCAGTTTTTAAGTGTAAGAACTTAAATGTTTATCGCTATTTAAAGTTAGATTTTATTGTCTCATAATATTAATGGATTTGTGTTGTGCAAAAAAAGTACCGTGTTTATCTTGTAGGGTCCGATGAAGACACTGAGCGCCTCATTAACTGGCGCATTGCCAACGACGCCCTTTTCACAGGGAAGAGAAACGCGGCTATCAAAGGTTTTGAGTAAGTAGCGGTCATTGACATTTGTATGCTTTTGTAGATGCTGTAGTAACTGGTAACTTATTTCAGTTTATTTGTTATTTGTCATAGGCTTATATATTTATATTTGCTGTTATATTGTGTAAAAGTAATCGGTGTATGTAGGAAAAGTCTGTCCCAATGTCTATCCCTCTGCTTTTTGTTATAAAAATCTTATAGTGAGAGTAGATTGTTTGTAATTTAATATTCATCCACTGTACATTTCAGCTGACAGTACGGTGTGAGGATATCAGGCTACAAAACAATAAATAAAAAGGCTCTAGTACAGTATCATGCAAAAGTGTCCTGTCTTTTGTTATGTATTTATTCTTTTGAAGTTTCTGTCCTAGATTTATACTTTACTTGATACACTTATGAAAATAAACACCTTTTGCTACACTAACCATAGTTTAACCATGGTAACTTGTTTATTTTAGTAATACTGGGGCTGTACAAATGATAATCAGTCCAACAAAAAAAAAAAACATGGTTACTAGGCTACACTTTTACTATAGTAAAAACATGGTTCATTTTTATAGGGGTATATGTGTGTAATATACATAAGTATAAAATTAAGTATAAAATACGTTAAACAATTTTTATACAATATACTTTACATATCTTAACTCAGAAAATAAGTAGCTTTCATTGTTACACACATTATTGCACATGAACGTCAGCACCAGCCGCCTCACTAAAGACCTGCGTCTGGTAGATCTACGACGACGCCCTGCTTCACTCCTCAATTTGGTAGAACACATTGCAAACAAATTGTGGAAAAATAGATGAAGATGAAGAAAAAAAGGTGGGAATAGTAAAGAAAATACGCATGTGCAATAACAATAGTGATGCCTTGCCTTTGTGACGCACCACGAATTATATTGGACATATAAGAATGAATGGAATGTAGAATGTTTGTTTAACTGTCGCGGTGTGCGTAACTAGGCAACCACGTTCTCTTCCATTGCATGACGTCTTCGTAGTATGTCCCAGAACGTGCATACTCTTTTGCTACACACTCAAAAGTATGTACATTTTCTTCAAAAAAAGAGTACATACTTTTAGGTCGTAGTATAAGTAGGCGAATTGGGACGCAGCAATGGTATGTGTCTTTGGCACCATGCTCTGAAGGAAGTTTCGGGACAGCGTCACCTTCTGGTAAAAAATTATAATGCTTTTACTAAAAATGCTAATAGCTATTGACTCCTTTTGCCTAATGTCATGAGACTGGTCTTGATAGATTCCGTGGTTCATGCCGAGAGCAATGATACCAATTATGTCATGATCGAGCAAATTTCCTGTCTGCCATTTTTAAATGTT
Source organism: Moxostoma hubbsi (assembly GCA_032164185.1). Lineage (NCBI taxonomy): Eukaryota > Metazoa > Chordata > Actinopteri > Cypriniformes > Catostomidae > Moxostoma > Moxostoma hubbsi. The sequence continues at coordinate 8,683,064 of JAVLUX010000034.1, forward strand.
TTGAAAACCTACTTTTTCGAACTCCTCCTAGACTGTTTGTCCAATTTGCAAAAAAAATGTCTTGCATCATCTAGAGGCATTAACAACAAAAAGTAATTCACAGAATTTTGATAAACCATACCATTTTGGAATGGCGCTTCAACAAAATCAATGAAGAATGCGTAAAATTGAACTTGAGGATTTAGCTCCACAACGCTTTGAGGGATTGGGACGAAACTTGGTATGTTTTGGCCCTGAGGTTACTTGCAGCATTTGGCACACTGACCCCATGGCTCAGGAGAAAAATGAATATTTTGACTTATAACTCTTAAATGATTTCCTGTATGATAACCATCATACCCAGATACTACCTGAGCAGTTTCTAAGAAGTAGAATTTTTTGTTATTTTTAAAATAAATGGGGTTTATATGATTGAAAGTAGACATTTTCTAACTCCTCATACACTGTTCATTGCTTCTTTTGCTGCTCATGGTGGCAATAATTGGCTTGACCCCGGTATTACTGCTTGCAGCTATATTTTATCTTGCTTGTGTTAACCAAAACACTGTTTACTCTTCAGTTGTTTTCTGTCTCAGATTAGCAATGTCAATTATATGCCACTTGATTGGAGCTTTGATGACAGGATGTGCCCTTGGGTTGTGACCTCTGCATCACTTGAGCTATTGTGCTTTTTATCTGCTGCCTCTTCTTCTAGATAAGAATTGTTACACAGCTATCACTGAGTGCACATATCTGGATAAGGTCTGCCAAAGCAACAGAACCTGCCAAAACATGAGAGGGCAGACCTATTGCAAATGGCCACCTGGTGAAATACGATGTCTATATCACAAGATTTCGATTTTTGAGTAAACTGTTTTATTGCTGAGGTTGACTTAAATTTTATTAGGTTTGTTTCATTACATTTATAGGGATGATTTATCAATTTGCCTTTGATAAGTCATGGTCCTAGAAACAATTTGAATGACATTGCAGGCTGTATTTCATGGTTTCATTGCCAGATCCTTGTGTTTTTGGTCATATTGAAAGCATTTTATTTCTTCCCTTTGTTGAAAGCAATAACTGTTTGTTTGTTTTTTTATGATTTTAAATGATTTTTTTTTTTGTTATTATATTAAGTGTGCATATTTTTTTATTGTCATCCCTTTTTGTGTTTATTTAATTTATAAAAACCTTTAATGTAACTACATTTCAAATTTTAATAGAATTGTTTTTTTGTTCTTTTTTTTTTTTTTTTTTTTTTTTTGCTAATAATATATAACTGAGACACGGTACTTATCAAATGCAAATTTTTCAACATTGAGCCCATTTCACATCAGTAATTTCTTTCATTCTATTTTCATGCAGGATTCACAGGACATGACTGCTCCTCGCCAGTCAAGGGCTGCACTTTCAACCCATGTGTTATGAAGGGCACCTCCATGTGTGAAGTGCAGGGGAGCAGTTACAAATGCCTGTGTCACCATGGCTGTACGGGTTGATTTTGTGAATCGTCCATCAGTCTCTGCATAGAAGGATTGTGTCATCACAGATTAAAGTGTGTGGTTCGCCCTCAGGGGTTCAAGTGTGAATGTTTGCCTGGTAAGGACGATTGCCTTGATGATGGCCTTTCCAACAGTTGCTGTTTCCTCTTTCCACACCTCAACTAATGCATCCATTTAACCTCTACCCGGTTTTCACCTCTGGTTAGGGTTAGCAGGCCTATTCGGCGAGGTGAACATCGATGACTATTGGGATAAGCTCTGTGGTGCACTCATTATCTGTGAAGATGGTATCAATGCCTATGGCTATTACTTTGCACCTGGGTTCATTGGTAAGTCCACCACGAGACTTTTTCTAGAGCGATTTTTTTCAAACAGTCAGTTCCCCTCTGTGCTGACTCATAATTAAATGTGGGTTATTTTATTTGAAGAGGCATCAGCGGCCCCTGCATGTCAACAGCGAGCAAATCCATAATGAAGTGAACCTTTCGCCTTCTTTTCAAGGTAATAAATGTGAGATTGAAGTAAATTAATGTCTTAGTCAACCCTGTCATAATGGCACCTCCTTCTCTTGTGAGCTTAACTCCTTCAGCTGTCTCTGCCCTGCTAGAACTACAGGTACAAAATTCCCTCCCTGCTGTCTGAGTTTAACAGGTTGAATTTGGGAGACAAATTGTATGAGATGATGTGAGATCTAACTGAGAAGGAATACAATGATTACTGGGAGTCAGGAGTTTAGTTAGGTTTGAAATGCATGAGAGACTATGGCTTTAAGGTCTAAAGCCATAGTCTAAGGTCTAAGTTCCCCCCAAAAATCAATGTTCTGTCATCATTTACTCACCCTCACATTGTTCCAAACCCCATATGACTTCATTTCTTACATGGAACCCAAAAAGAGATGTTATGAAGAATCTAAGGGACTGAGAGCCCCATTTTGTTTACAGATTGAATAAAACAAGTTGTTCATATCCTGTTGATACGCACCCACTTTTTGAGCACAAACCATGAAAATAACATGCCTGAACTTAAATGGATGTATTTACTGGACCCTTTGGAGTATGGACACAGTTGTATTATCTTTTGAAAGAAGACTCTTTGGGCTTTATTTCCCAAGTTTCAGAATTAATATATGTTGTTATTTTTTAAAGTTAGAGAAGCTGAAGTTTATAGTAATGGAAATATTTTCTTCTGAACATGTTTTTATAATCTAAAAAACAACAACAAAAAAAAAAAAAAATACCAAGACAACGCAGAAATACAATGTTCTCAAATCCACAAGTCTAAAGAAGTTATGTTTCAAATTTGAAGACGATCTAACAAAAAATTAGGTTCCTTTTTTCTCTGCAAAATTGCTGGAAGCGTAGAGTAAATTAAGGCTCCGCTTTTCAAGACTACTCAAAATCTGACTGCACTGCTTGGCTAATATGAACAAAACTATGCCCCATTTTTAAAAATAGACTTTGGAGACAGGCTCATTTTGTTTATGAGACTCTAATATATAAGATAATATACTGTACAGTTTTACAACATGAATGCTGCTCAGATTGCATAGTTTGTTGAAGAACGATGACAAAGGGTAATTCTTTCAGGCGAGATCACATGTAAACAATGTAGAATATATAAATATTTATCAGATTTATCACTTTTATGGTCAAAAAGTGCTATTGGATGTTTTTCAATGAACGCTTGTCATGGACAATTGACCATGCTACCGCGTGCGGGGGTTTTGTGTATCAACAGCTTAAGATAAATCTTTAAATCAATTAATAGTTTATCTTCTATTTTAGAAGATTAAAGTGTGTCATTTCTGTGCCACTATAAGCATTAAATGGAATTTCAAAATAATAACTGTTAACGAACAGATTTCCTAAATATTCCTTTGTGCAATTGATTGAGCCAGAAGTTGGCATCTTTAAACACTCAAATAAAGTAATCTATGAATGGTTTACTTAAAGTTGTTGCTGCACTTTAAAGTAAACTGAAAAATAAATAAATAAAAAAAAATATATATCCTGTATATATATATATATATATAAGGAAATGTATTATAAGGAGATTTGATCATTTAGTTCATCTCAAGTCTAGTTTACAAACAACCCTTTAAGAGCAATAGGCAGTTTTAGATCTTGTTCAACCACATTAAATGTCTATTTCAAGAGCAATTTCATCTTAATTATTTCATGTTCATGCAAATTGGAAAGGAAATAGGCTCATTTGTTGTTATGAGTCAGCTACTCAAGCTCACAGTATATTTTAGGAATCTCCTGTTCATTTCAAAATAGGAGGTGTATTGCTCAAAGGCTTAAAAATTATTTTATATTTGTTTTTACTCTTATTCCCCTAATCTTTGTTCGGTGAAAAACTCATCTTATTATTGGTTGGGATAATTTCTGTGACACCTCATTTTTATTCTCTCCTTTGTCTCAATGTATTTCTCATTTTCTCTCTCACTTCTCAGGCACTTTGTGTGAAACAACATAGATGAATGCCAGTCATTTCCATGCATGAACAATGGAACATGTTTAGACCTTTGTGTAAGGTAGCACTGTATTGATAATGCTCAAACATTCTGGTTATCAGTAGTTTAGTCTAGGTCTAGGACATAAGCAGGCATACGCCGTATGCCCACCTATCTTTCTTAGGATTTTGCATATGCCCACCTGAAATAATTGATGATACGTATGGCTGCCAGCAGCTTAATTTTTTTTTCCACTCATATTCCGGCAACTCCCACGACTGATATATTTATATGTCAAATGATTGGACGAAAGTTGTCTTACGACACCAGCTTGGCAACGCCTTCTTACTGGATGTTATTGATTCTTTAACTTTTGACACTTTGTCGTTCTGACAGTAGAAAACTGTTTGTGTTTTTCTTTTTTTCTTTTTTTTAAGTAAATGGCTGAATAAATTTACTGGAATGAAAATAGTTAGTTAAATGTGACAACTTTGTCCTGAACAATAATGAGAGATTAATTTTATTCATTTGTTAAATTTTTTGTTTAATATAAGAATATAAATGATCAAGGTAACCCACCACTTCACATGAGAGAATATGTATTTTTTGCAGTGAACTATTTCAGAATTTTCATGGAATTTATATAGAAAGAAGATTGTATGAAAATGTAAATTTTTTTTTTTTTTTTTTTTTATGTTTTTTTGTTTTTTTGTAAAAGTCCTGAATTATTACTTCTGAAGACACGGATTAAACCCCTGGAGTATTGTGGATAACTTTCAAGATGCCTTTATGTGCTTTTTGGACCTTCTGATTTTCAGTCACCATTCACTTGCATTGTATGGACCTACAGAGCTGAAATATTCTCCATTTGTGTGCTGCAGAAGAAATAAAGGCATACATATCTGTGATGTCATGATGGCGAATAAATGATGAGAGAGTTTTCATTTTGGGGTGAACTTTAACTTTGTTCTAATTGTTCATTTGAAATAATATTATTTTTACTAAACATGTAATTTACATTACTTTTAGTGTGTTGATATTAAGTTTGCTACACAAACACACATATTGATAATTTGCTACACATCTTGATAATTTAATTTAACTTTAAACACTATCAATAGTTCAACACTCTAAATTATTAAAACTAATTGCAGAATTAATTAATGATAAGAAGTTAAATAAAAGAAGTGACACATTATGTTACATATTTCAAATTCAGCTGTATGGAATATAGGGCCTACTGTATAGTAAATAGGTCTATCAGCTGAATAGGACAGAAGAGAGTAAAAACACACTCACGTTCATACACTGGAAGCTGCGATGTTACATCGCCCTCATTATAATATTAAACAAAAATGCTGTAAACAGCTGATTTAAATGCATGTGATAGTTTTGTGTTGTCTAATATTAACCATTTAAAATTCACACTGCACTTCAAATATAGTGGCTGTTTGTTTTTCTGCAACTCGATATGATGTATATGGGATCAAAATCCCGCCAAAACTATTGCAGTCATGGATCCAAAAATCTAAAATCGAAATAATAAGCCCAAAAATAAATAAAAAGTGCAGATTAAAATAAATAGCGCAGACCAAAAACTAACAAGCAGGAATCAAAAATATATAAACACATTTAAAAAACAAAATACATAACAAAAAAAAAACAACAACAGAAAAATCAAAGCAAAGTCATCAGAATTGCAAACAAAATCATGTTTTCCTTTGTTATATTACTGTTGTTTGTGCTCTCTGACTATTTTGCTCATATTTTTTTTTTTTTTAAATGTATAAACTAACATTTTTCTTTGCTTTCGTTTCCAAGTTCTGCTCTTGGTTTTCCCAAATTGTGAGTAGAGTTACATGTAAATTAGGGGGTGTTTTGTCCCTGTAAGAACGGAGGCACCTGCATTGACCAGCCGGGTAATTACTACTGCCGATGTGAAGCTCCATTTAAAGGTAATGAAAACTGAGGGACTAGGGCGAAGGGTGAAGAAAAGCAAAGTTAATTATCATCAGAGAGCACTCCTCTCACCTGTCTGAACTCGTGCAGCCAGCACTGCCACATCAAGACATCTTCATTGACACAACCAATGATTAAATAAATATAATGAAATAAAGCAATACACTATAAGAGGTTGTACATTACTGGGATTTATCACTGTTAAGAACGTCTCGGTTACGTATGTAACCTCCGTTCCCTGATGGAGGGAACGAGACGTCGTGTCGAAGAAGCGACACTAGGGGTCTCTCTTGAGCGCCGAATATGCCTCTGATATATGAAAAAAGGCCAATGAGAGGTGGCGAACAGTATTTGCATACCCCGCCCCCGAATACGGATATAAAGGCGAGGGAAATACGCTCGTTCATTCAGGATTTTTCTGAGGAGCCGGGAGTGTTCCGGCCACCTCAGCGGCTCGGCTCAGCGACGTGGCCGGGAAGACACGACGTCTCGTTCCCTCCATCAGAGAATGGAGGTTACATACATAACCGAGACGTTCGCCGCCTGTCGCTCACTTCGACGTTGTGTCGAAGAAGCGACACTAGGGGTCCACTTCAAATCACGCCATGCCCTGAGCCATGCCCTTTCCAATGGTCCGTGACTGCGTGCCCATTACACACGGCGCCCAAACCCAATTTGGAGGCGTCGGTCGTGACCAGGATGCGTCGGGACACCTGCCCGTCCAGGTCTCTCCAGGGTTTTAATGTTTGGCGGCAGGTGGGGGTGACCATCAAACGGTGCATGCTGCGGCACCATGCTCGTCTCGGGACTCGAGTCTGGAGCCAGTACTGAAGCGGTCTCATATGCAACAACCCCAGCGGCGCGAACGCCGCGGACGATGCCATATGGAAAAGTTTTAAAGGGACCGCAGTGCCTGACCTGAAGGCGGCGAGGCATTCCAGCACTGACTGCACACGCTTGTTGGTGAGGCGCGCTGACATTGAGACTGAGTCTAATTTCATGCAGAGAAAAGAGATGCTCTGAACCGGGGCGAGCTGCTCTTTTCCCAGTTGACCTGAAGCCCTGACCACCTGGTCCCTGTAGGCGAATAGTAACTCTCGGGAGTGGGTCAGGATGAGCCAGTCGTCAAGGTAGTTGAGTATATGGATGCCGGCTTCTCAGAGTGGGGTAAGGGCTGCATCTGTGACCTTCGTAAAGACGCGAGGAGACAGGGACATGTCGAAGGGGAGGACCATGTACTGATACGCCTGGCCGTCAAACATGAACCATAGAAAGGGTCGATGTCGAGGCAATATTGAGACGTGGATGTACGCGTCCTTCAGGTCTACCGCTGCGAACCAATCTAGATGCCGGACGCAAGTTAAGATGTGTTTTTGTGTGAGCATTTTGAATGGGAGTTTGTGCAAAGCCCGGTTGAAAACTCGCAAACTCGCTTTCTTGGGTACAATGAAGTAAGGGCTGTAGAAACCCTTCTTCATCTTGGTTGGAGAGACAGGCGTCGAGTAAGAGGGTCGCGAATTCCACGTGCAGGGATTTGGCATGTTCACCGTGTACTCTGACACAAGGTCGAAGTGAGCGACAGACGGGGAACCACTTTCTCATTGTAAAAACTGGAACCTTCACTACCTGGGTGATCTTTTTTCAGCAGGCATCTTTTTTCCTGTAATTGTATTGTCACGAATGATTGGAGATAAAGCCAGAATATAACCTATTTTCATTTCATTAAATTTTATGATGATGTTGACTTCAAAATTGGGGCTTGATGTACAATATTTTAATGAGGATAATTCATTGCAGGATACCTGTATTCATACACACATTATGCTGGTTCAGTTTAAAATAATAGTGTGTTCTAGGGTAATTTACTGGTCGAATCAAGCCCAAATGTCATGATAGATTTCCCCTAGATTACTGCGCTATTGGACATGTTATTCTGAACAGGAAACTACTGAAATCTATCAAGTGTGTTCGTACACCTGGTTTACACAGCTAAAGTACATTATGTCCATTATTGGGTTTGCGCTGTGGTGTTTTTATGTATGCATGATGCTCAGCTGGTAAATTCCGGACACAGAACGCAGCTCATCTAAAATCGATCAGGAAGCTTAATCATTGCTGCTTATTTTCAAATAGAGATCCCGGTTCACACTTCCATTATGTGAGCAAATTAGGTTGTCAGAGATAATAATGACATTGGTTATTCTGTTTTCAAATTGAGGAAAAGGAAACACCAAAAGCCCTGTGTGATAAAACACACACACACATAGTGTGAACAGAATGTGAGGTGAGGCTGGGAAGCTATACAATAACATTAACCTGTCCATTACACAGAAATCCTTTACTCTCTGTGTCTGGACTGGAGCTAAAGTACAATGTCTAGTCTATGCATTTGCCAGAGTTAAATTAATTAATGGCTATCACCAACCAACCACCAATGCCAAGTGTGTAATTATGCCATCCAAAGCATGTCATATATTTTCATTGGATTTGTTCTGACCTATCTGTCTCAGTTGTGCCAGGTTGTCATGTACTGTGTTGGATTTATACAAATCCTGTGCTGGTTGCACATGTTTGATTCCTTTTTATAGACCCTGCTGGTGACCAGCTTAAATGACCAGTTCCCTTTCAAAAAGCTACACTTATGATGCTGTGCTGAGATAGCGCTTTGGGAACAAAGGTGTGACCAGCTGTGAGTCCTATATATATATATATATTTCTTTTTTTTTTTTTTTTAGAGATTCAAAGGTTGATATTTAATTGTATAAAGAACATTGTGTTGTGCTGTATGGCAAAATGAAAATCTGTTCAGGTAAATTGTGTTAATTGTTGTGACAGTTTAGAACATAGTTTAGAGAAATGTGTCTAAACTGTTAAAATGTTTTCTACATATAACAGGATAAATAGGCATAATTAGCCTAAACTAGTCATGTATTTGTGTTTTGTATAAAAAATTTTATTGGTCTAATTAATTTCTTGCATGTTGTGTGTGAATTCCTTTGAATGGCAACTCAGTAAATTCCTCTTCCTGTCATTCAAATTCCAATTCAACATCCTGAGGGCGAGGCCAGTTCAATTCAAATTCCACCTCATGAATTGAAAGTGAACCAATTCTTAAATTCTGAATATTGACTATCTCTGATATCAGGCAAGGTATCAATCAATGTGGTATGAGTCAACTCATCAACTCATCAACACACAACATGGCCTTGTATGGAAGACACAACAGTTCATTTCCAGTCAGCCTCACTAGCATACAAGTACACTAGAAAGATACTCTGTTTGATGCAAAGATGCTGTTAGTTTTTTTTTCTATGAAAGACTTGGCCTCACCAGGCTGTGACTTAGTTTAATAAGCATTTGAATAGGACAAAATTTATATTCGAATACATCTCGGGTTACTTAACTGTAACCCCTGTTCCCTGATAAAAGCGAAACGAGATGCTGCGCTGACTTAGCGCTTTGGGAACAAATTTAGGTGTGATCAGCTGTGAATATGTGTGCAACACGTCAATGAAATTGACCAGAATTTATAGCCTCTGCTGGTGACATCATCGGATGCACCTGTAGCAGGGCTATAAATAGATGCGTAACAGGTGCATCGTCAGGTATTTTGTCTGAAGAGCAGTCCTGGGGCATCCCAATGCGGCAATGAAGCGCAGCATCTTGTTCCGCTTTTATCAGGGAACGGGGGTTACGGTTAAGTAACCCGAAACAATCCCTATCAAAAAGCTTCACTGTGATGCTATGCTGACTTAGCGCTTTGGGAACGAGAATACCCACGCCGCCACATTGTGGATGTCCGGACCGGACCGGTTGTGTAGAGTGCTCACAAGAGTGTGAGAGGTCTCAGACATGAGTTTATGATGTTGACTCAAGGACATAAGAGCCCGGAGTGGCATGAACATCCAAACTATAAAATCTTATGGATGTGTGCGGAGAGGACCAGCCTGCTGCATTACAAACATGCTGCAGAGGGACACCTCTAGCCACGGCTTTAGAGGAGGCGACCCCTCTGGTAGAGTTAGCCCTTATACCTACTGGCGAAGTTTGACCGAACGTCTCGTAGGCCAGGGCAATAGCGTCCCTTACCCAATGCAACATAGTCTGCTTGGTGGCAGCCGCCCCCATGGCAAATGAATAGTTGCCCTGACTTATGCCACTGGCTAGTGCGTTGGACATAAGTCTGAAGCGCACAGACTGGACAAAGTCTGTGAAGTCTTTCCTGCTCCGGCGTTGTAAACGATGGGGAGCAGAAGGCTTCGAGAGTGACGTACATTAGAGAAAGGAATCTTAGGCAGGTAGTCAGGATGAGGGTGCAAAATTGCTTTAGCCATTCCTGGGGCAAAACCTAAGCAGGCTGGCAAGACAGACAGAGCCTGTAGATCCCCAATTTTTTTTAGAGAAGTAATTGTCATAAGAAAAACCATCTTGAGAGTCAGAAGTTTATCAGACGCTGACTCCAGAGGTTCGAAGGGGGTCTCAACCAGAGACCTAGCTGGAGGTTAAATGCGTGGCTCTGCGAACGAACGAGCGAGCAGGGGATGTCGCCCCAAAGGCATTCCGTCAATCAAGGCGTGGCAAGCCGATAGAGCGGCCACATAAACCCTGAGAGTAGCGGGGCATGTGCCTGCTGATAATTTTTTCTGCAGAAAGTCCAGAATTAAAGCAATATGGCAGTTAACTGCATCTGCATTATGTACACTGCACCATCTTTCAAAGACACCCCATTTATTGGCATAACTTCTTCTAGTAGAGGGAGCCCTAGCACTTAGAATGGTCTCGATAACTTCAGGTGAAAGCCCAGTGTTCCTCAGTTGGTACCCTTCAAAGGCCAAACATGAAGGTTCCACAGCTCAGGCCAGGGATGAAATATTGTCCCCTGCACCTGGGACAGAAGGTCCCTCCTGTCCGGAATCACCCAAGGCGAGCCGTCGAGGAGAGACATTATCTCAGAGAACCATACCCTGTTCGGCCAACGCGGTATGTGCCATGTATGTGCCATCGCATCCAGACCCAGGGGGATGGGTGACTCAGAGAGAAGTAGATGGGTCATTGCGCTGTCTGTTGGGAGGCGAAGAGGTCCACTTCCACTCTGTAAAGTCTCAACCAGAATTGTTCCACTACCTCGGGATGGCGTTTCCACTCCCCCGTCTGTATTTTCTGTCTGGACAGTAAATCTGCACCCACATTCAGGCATCCAGGGATATAAACTGCTCTGATTGACAGGAGCTTGCCCTGGGCCCAAAGGAGAATCTGCAGTTCCAGTCTGTTGAGCTGACATGAATGTAGACCTCCTTGATGGTTTATGTAAGAGACTACTGCTGTGTTGTCCACCCGCACCAGGACATGGCAGCCTCTAAAATACTGGAGGAAGTATTTCAGAGCCAGAAATACCACCATCAACTCGAGACATGATGATGTCCTGATGATGTCACTGGCAGAGGCTATACATTTTGTCAATTTCATTGACGTGTTGCACACATATTCACAGCTGGTCACTCCTAAAGTCGTTCCCAAAGCACTAAATCAGCACAGCATCAAAGTGTAGCTTTTTGATAGGGAACCACAGTGTTTAAACTTTTCAAGGAAAACTACTTATAAATGACTTTTCTACAGTTGTATGTATAGTACAGTATAATATAGCTATAAGTCAATATAGTTGGATAATGCTTATAGTTGTAGTATAGCATAATATAGTATAATAAATAATAATACATCTATACGTATGTCCTTATAGTTGTACAATACTTAAATTTGTTGGATAGTATAGTATATTACAATTATAAGTTAGCCATTATAGTTCTACTATAATTATAGTAGCAGTATAGTATAATTTAGGATAGTATAGCACAGGTTAGTCATTAACCTAAGTCATAGTTTAATATTTGTAGTTGTAGTATATTATAGTATAGTACAATCATAAGTAAGCCAGTATAGTTACACTTTAAATAAAGTTATAGTATAACAAAGTATATTATTGTACTGTAACAGTTTGGTGTGCTGGCGTGTCAAGAGGAGACATAGAAGTAATTTCAAGTTCTTTAATAATGAAACTGGAGCAAACACTGGAGCAAAAGTCAGACTTGACATCAACGTAAACATTCAGCTTACATAACTAAACCAACATTTCCGTTAACTCAATCAGCATACTTAACTAAACCAAGGACTGAACAAGACCGACAAAACAAGAGGGAATATATACACTCAGAACTAAACGAGGAAATGACAAACAGGTGGGGACAATGAAGGAGTGATAAGGGCAGAGGCTTGTGGGAAATGTAGTGAGGGAAGGAATTTCAAAATAAGAGTTCTAGAAAACAAGTGCAGACAGACTGTGACATGTACAGCTATAGGTTCATCATTAAAGTTGCAAAATAATTATAGCTTAAGTATAATATAGTATAGTATAACTATAAGTTATAGTATAACTAAGACAATACAGTTATAATATACTTATAGTTGTAGTACAGGATGGGATAGGACATGATAGCAATTCACAGGTTGACTTTTCAGAAAAGAGTAAACGCTGCGGTTTTTACCAGTTAGTTGTGTCGAAATACCGTTGTTTGATTGAACGCATGTCCTTTGACTTCAACAACAAAACATATGGGAAGTGTTTTTTTTTTTTATTCATTTTTTTGTCCCATTAAGAAGTTGATATGAATAGTTTGCAATACTAAATGCACAATTAAATGGTTAGTTGCATTTTATAATTTTCCTTTAGCATTGTTTTTTCCCTTCTGTCTGGTCGTCAACCCACCTGTTCAGAACCAATGCTGTAGGCTACTATATGCCTGGATACTTGCCATGTACTGTAGCTGATGCATTTATCTAAACTGACAACCGTAGCTCACTAATTGCACTTTCCTCCCAGAGCAACCTGCAGTTAGGTGCCTCATTCAAAGGAAAGTTGTTGGCATAGATGAAGGACAATTTTGTAACTTAGCATCAAAGTATTCCTCCTCTACTTGGATTCAAACCTGCAACCACATTGTCATCTCCAATTCCAACAAGCTCTGTCAGACAAAGTTAATGTGTTTACTTTCCCCCAGACTGCACCACCAACAGCATTCCCACATATGTATTCCCTCGGGGCCAGCCCGCCACACAAGAGGCCTGAAATCTGCTATGTTTGTGTGGGTAGAGAGAGAGGGTGTTTGTGCTCAGGAGAGCAAGGTGCATCTCTCAAGCAGCTGGTGTGAATAATACTAGTGCCACTCTGGACCCTGAGCATTTAATGAGAGTAATCACGGGTACACGTACAAAGACAGAGTGGCAGCATAGATTACGCGGTAAATCTAAGGGATAATGAAGAATCCTGGGACTCGGCGCAGGTCTTGTAATAAATTTACACCTGTAAGACCCCACAATTACCTCTGTCACAGGCTGCTGTTTTGCAACAGAAAGGCAGGGGATGCATTTCTCCTCAACACTGTTAATGATTAAAGGCTCGTGCAATGGGTCATTAGCACTGGATGAGTGAGACAGAATACATAAGACAGTGGACATTGACACGCTTGTAGAATTTGTAAAAGAGACAGCTAAACAAACACACATTTTACATTTAATTGGACACACTGTGTTTTCAGCTGCTGGAGAGAATATAAACGACCGCGGAACCACACAAGCAGAGAAAAAGGCAATTTTACTGATAAGCTTTAGGAACAAAGGTTTATGAAGATAACAGAGAATTATTCTTTGGTCTTCAGAGACAGCACAGGAGAATTATAGCTGTATTTGCACTGTAATGTACATCATTTTATTTATTTTTTTGTCCCAGCTGTTTACATTAATTTTAGACATAGACTGTATTGCACAAATAAATGGATTTGTTCTGCACTGTCCATTGGGTTTGCACAGATATAGGTGCACAGTTTAATTGAGTAGTGCAGTTTAGTCCCTCTTCTTATTGCTATTCCATGTAGGAATTCCCATGCATTAAGTAACTGAGTCTGTTGTGTCACAATTTATGAAAATACAGAATTAAAAGAGGAATCTGATCCAAGCAATTATATGTGGGTGTCACGATTCACTGTTGTCTGCCCTGTGTTTTGTTCCTCTCGGAATACATTTCCAATAATTCCCTGCCCTCACCACTGCCAGCTGTCCTTGATTGTTTTTCACCTGTGTCTCATTCACCTCATTAGTCTTTGTGTATTTAAAGCCCTGTTGTTTGCTCACTCCTGTCAGTTGTTGTATGTGTTTGACCTCCTGTGTATTACCTGAGCCCATTGTAGATGTTTCCTTTGTTCCTGAGTTGTTCCCCATCATGGATGTTTTCTTTGTTCCTGTGTTTACCCTGTTGTTCTGTACTTATTTTATTAAATACTCTAAGCTGTATTTAGATCCTGCTCCTGTCACCTCCCTCATTGTAACAGTGGATGAGATCAGTGTCATAAATGAACTTGTCCTGGGCATTGTAAATCTTTATGAGTGCATATTTTGTCTTACAAGTATCAGTATCATCCATTTATGTCAAATATTTCAATTTAATAATGTATTAACATCTAAATCTGAATTATTAGAGTGAGAGTGTATTACTACTTACACATAAAATAAACATATCATTGAATGTGATCAGGGCTGGACTGGCATACCGGGCATTTTCCCGGTGGGCAGACGCACTTTGGGGCCGTTCACGGGCGGACTGGCTAGCTGGAGAACCGAGCGGGCTGTTGGTGCTTCAGCGAAACATGCCAAATAGGCCGTGATACACAAAAATGAGCTGCTGAGTTATACAGAACGGACCACAAAACACCCCCCCCAACAACTTTTGGGCTGTTTGTCATGTAAAATCCCAGGCCAATTTCTCTTCCAAGTCCAGCCCTGTATGTGATATGTACAAGTAGGCTTGCACAAGAATATCATTAATTATTTCTGATGTAACAAGTGTTTTGTTTTTTTTATTTGAGAGGAAATTTTTTCACTTTTAGTGGCATTTTTGCACCAATGCAATTGTCTATCTAAAATAGGAAATAGCATCTCTTATTCAAAAAGCAAATTCTACTCATTTTGTGTGTTCCCTTCTACTGTTGTGGATGGGTTTTAACTGCTTGTGTAACCATGGTTACACTGGAACAAGATGTGAGCAGTACTTCAATGACTGTGCGGCAACATATGTGAAAACAACTCCACTTGCATGGACTAGAGGTCTGCAACCCGACCCGAGCTCGATGGGACCTGATTCGGGTTCAGGTCAGTTTTTCAAGTAGGACTTCGGGTTCAGGTCCAGTTCTGGTATGTAATGAATAAAAAATAAACAGCCTTACCGAATTTATTTCGCGCACACGTTCTCACTCAGACATGCGCAAATCGATGAGGTAGGGGCCGTTCACACGGAATGTGTTTTTTGCACGCGTTTGTTCTGTTTTCCCATTGTTTTCCTATGTTAACACGTGCTGGACAAATGTCTTTGACATTTGTACAGCGTCTCGCTTTTTCAGCATCTCGTGCAGAACTGGCACATTTTAAACACAATGTCAAGTTAAAAAGAACTTAAATTTATCAAAAACTCATGTCGAGACACAGGCGCTTTTTCATTATTTGCGCTGCATCTAAAAAAATTTAGCGCTGTTGTCACAAAGATTCATCATGTTCAATTAAAGTTCAGGCTGTAAAGAGGGAACTGTTGCATTGTTTAATTTCATCCCTGATTATTCTGCTCTAAGAGAGGACGGTTGCATTGTTTCATTTCATTCCAGGTTGTTCTACACCAAGTGAAGTTTCAGCAAATAAACAGTAAGTCAATGCTTTTTCCCCTTTCTGTTCTAGTGTAGTGAGGGCTGCTATGCCTTGTTAAAACTGTATGTTTACTGTTTCAGCACTGTTACAAATGTTGCCTATATGCTTACATAAAATACAGCCTTGCTAGGAGAAGAAATTAGATAGTAATAGGGCTTAAAATCTGACTGAATCATTCAGGCTGGGTAGGGTATGGTTTCCATATGGTTTCATTATAAGGCCCATGCAGACCTCTAGCATGGACCACCATCTGGTAGGGACAATTAATAATCAGCTAAATGTTAATTTCCATATTCTGTGCCTAATGAAAAAACAACAGCGCTTCTAAGACTAATACATATGGGTAATAAATATAGTAACCACTAATGTGCCTTGACATCTGTTGTTAAATTATTATTGTTCTATGTGCAAGGCAATTAATGAAGTTTAAATCAGTCCATGGCCCACCTGAGATGTAATATTTTTGGCATGGAACCCAAAAAAACTTTTAAAAACCTTACATTTTTTACCCTATTTACCGGTTGAAAATGCATTGATTTTGCAACGTTGTATGCCTTACATCCACTCTGGAACGCCGTCTTCCTTAGTCTAAAACGGATATATTCAAGAATGCTCTTTAGTTTCACATACTTGAAAATGTTGAAATTATGGAATACATTACTACAGACTCGGTTAAACTCCATTCACACTTTGTTTTGCAGATAGTTTCAACATTATATGTGCTTTGTACTTTTGATTTTGTAAACTACTTTTTAAGAAATTTAAGATTATAGTTTGAAAACCCTTATATTGATACCGACATTCAAAACTGAATATATAGCAATTATGTCATTCTAAAACTTGCATACTGAATTCTGATTGGCTTTTTACATCTAGTTCAAGCCCTTTTTCATTCTTGCAATGACCATTAAAATAAATATAAAACATATGACACCAGAAAGTCATAACACAACGGACACAATATTATTTAATAAATGAGCCCAACTGAGCGATGAATTGGAAAATACACTGCATTATGAAAGAAAATACATTATATATATATATATATATATATATATATATATATATATATATATATATATATATATATATATATATAAATGCCATTTCATGTTGTGTTTAAAAATGACAGCATACAGTATAATAGCATGAAACATTATCGGTCTCCGCTTTCCATTGCAGACACTTACTGTGCATTAACAGTGAGAGAAAAAGGCCAGGATCTGTATTGTTTGTGTTCTTTTGCAGTTTAGTTCTGTAGATTAAGCTTTTGTTACCTCACAGTCCCCGATAACAATGAGAGAGGCAATGAGAGCAATCAGTGGTGCAGAAGCCTGTGTGACATGCAGTTGCTTGGCTGTGATCCCAAATTGGCTTTTCCTCCCTTCAGCAAATCCACACTAATGCAGCCAGAGAGAGTAATACTGGCCTCTCTGCTGTCACTGGCCTCTTCTGAGCCCTCTCTGTCCTTATTTATCTCACATACTTTTCTTTTTCTCTATTTTTATTCCAGAGCTCTTGGAACAGAATAGGAGGGCAAAAATAGTTTATCATTTATTCATGTTGAATAATGCAACACTGGATCCTGCTTTCTGAATGGAAGCAGAGAATGAATTTGGGCTGTTTTTGGCATTCCTTGAAACCTAGAGGTGGGTGGTTTGTCTGCTGCCCTGTGGGCCGAGGTGCAGGCAGGAATATTAGCTCTCTCGCATGCTGGGTTAATTAATGGTTTGAGAAGCTAGTTTGGATGAGGGAATGAAATCATTACAGAGATGCATATGGAGTAACTTTGACAAAAGAAAAAAATTGGTCAACGTTTACTCACCTTCATGTGTTAGAAACCTATTTGTTTTGTTTTGTCTTCCTTAGAACTCAAAAAGAGATGGATCTGCCATCTATATTTGTACCTCAGCAGAAATCGAGAATCAACAGACCAGGTTATGTTTTTCCAGTCTTTTCCAATCCACATAAGCGTCAGTTTTCTATTCTTGGCTGACAGAAGTGGAACCCGACATGGTCTTCTGTTGTAGCCCAACCACCTCAAGGTTTGACATGTTGTGCATTCTGAGATTATATTCTGCTCACTAGAATTTTACAGAGTGGTTAGCCTTTCTGTCAGCTCGAACTCGTCTGGCCGTTCTCTGTTGACATCTCTCATCAACAAGGCTTTTTTGTCCACAGAACTGTCACTCACTGGATGTTTTTTGTTTTTTGGCACCATTGTGTGTAAACTCTAGAGTCTGTAGAGCGTGAAAATCCCAGGGGATCAGAAGTTAGAAAAATACTCCAACCCGTCTGGCACCAAAAATCATGCCACAGTCGAAATCACTGAGATCAATTTTATTTTCACATATTTACTTGAACACACAGTCATGTTTTTTTGCATGAGTTTTGCATTTATTTATTTTTTTCAAAAAGTGCATTTAAAGCAATACATTTTCTTTTTCCTTGTTGTCATAAGATACATACAAGCTATACTCATTTCAGTCATCATGTCCATTCAAAGCTAATACTCTCTCAGAAACTGAGATACAGTAAATATTTGATCTTGCTTAAAAATGTTACTGAAACAATTTAAAAGAAAAATGGAGCAACTGTCATCTGACATGTTTACAACATGCAATACATTTTAGATTTTTTATTAATAGCATAAATGTTTTAGTCTCTATATGCTCTATATTAGGATGACTGCATGAGAGGTTTTAAAGATTGTTCTGCTGTCACAGATATGACTTCACTGATTGGGAAACAGGTTAGCAACCATGTAATTAAGCTCTTAAATGCTCTGTTTCCACGTGCTGATTATATAGCAGAGGATGTGGGATGGTGAGGGGGGCAGCTGCAGAAAGTCACATGGGAATGCATTACTTCCATACAGTCTGTAAATTAGATTGACCTTTCTCTGTGTGAAAATTTGGATTCTGTCATGCTGGTTTGCCAACGGGAGTCTCCACCTGCCTGATACATGGGTTTCAGAAGGGACATATGTAATCAGATCTAGAACAAACTTATTTGATGCAAATCATCTTCATATGAATGATTGTGATGCATTGAAAGTATTTAAATACTTGAATTTACACCAACTATAGCCTTCATCAGCCAAATTAAAAACTGCTTGCACTTCCGCAGTCAATTTGGGATGGACTTCAAAGACCCTATATCATTAATCTTACAATTCATACAAAATCCTTTTGTTTTAAACATTGCCCGCCATCATCTACTCAGTTTACTCACATAAAGCAAGACTTGAACTATACATAGATAACTAATATTGGCATTATTTCCATGCTGTATATCCAGAATGGAACTGGCTCTCCCAGCTGAGCCTGGATTCTCCCAAGGTTATTTTTCTCCATAAACTAAGATCTTTTTTGTTCCTTGACACATTTGCCTTTGGCTTGGGGACCTAAAGACAATAAAATTTTTAAGGTGTGATTTTCAATGGCGTTATTCATAGAAACCACACAAATAGGACTTAATCCTAATTAATTAATAAGGACTTAAAGTAATTTTAAAACAAATTAACGTATTATTTTCTGTTACAATATAATGTTTCTGTAACTCTGCTTTGAAACAATGTATGTTGTAAAAAGCGCTATACAAATAAAAATTAATTGACTTGTGGAGAGAAGTGGTCATGTGGGGGCTAGGAATTGAGACTCTGTTCATATCCCAAAAAATTTAAATAAGGACACTAAATGGTTTATCACATTTGTTTCTGCTATATATTACAAAATATCTGGTTCCTTAAAAAAAAAAAAAGGAACTAACAGATCTTGTTCCCTATTTAAAGTAATACTGGAACCGAAGCATTTTCATGACATCAGGTTTTGTTAATGGTTCTGGAATGTCTGCATTTTCTTGCAGAACATTGTAGTGATATATACAATAAAAGCTTTAGGTTTTAGATCAATAACAAAGACAGTGCAGTGGCTGATTTAAAAACCTGATATGTTCTTATAATTTGAGGACAGTGTTCTTAGGGGTTGTGAATGCAGTAACTGTTTTCCAAAATTTGTCTATTCTTTCCTCAAAGGTACTAAAATAATTGTACCTTTCTTATAACACCAACTTTAAATAGAATCAGATTTCCTTGAACATTGTTAGATTCTTTACTATATCTATCCCTAGTGAGGTTTTAGCTTTTTGGATACAGATTGTTCCTTAATTTTGAATGTATTTTTGTTGATTGTTATTGAACTTCCATCCATCCATCCATCGACAACCGCTTATCCTGTGTACAGGGTCGCGGGGCGGGGGCCTATCCCAGCTAACATTGGGTGAAAGGCGGGGTACACCCTGGACAGGTCACCAGTCCATCGCAGGGCCACACATAGACAAACAACCATTCACACTCACATTCACACCTAGGGCAATTTTTTGGAGACATCAATTAACCTAGCCTGCATGTCTTTGGATGGTGGGAGGAAGCCGGAGCACCCGGAGAGAACCCACGCAGACACAGGGAGAGCATGCAAACTCCACACAGAAATGCCAGGGCAATCGGGGTTTGAACCCACAACCTTCTTGCTGTGAGGCGACAGTGCTTACCGCTGCACCACTGTGCCGCCTTGTTATTGAACTTGTGATCTTAAAATGTATTTTTAAAACAATAATTATATCTTAAATTGATTAATTCAGCAGAAACTTTAGTCCAAATTCATTTAAATGTGATCATTATGGGTGTTTCTTGGGAATTGAACCCATGATCTTGGTATGGCTAGGATCAAGCTCTACTAGTCAAGCTGCAGGATCAGGACCTTGAGACATTAGATCAGACCCCACTTCACATCCCAACAGTATTCACCTCAACACAACACTCTTTTATATCCACACAGAAAAATTTTCTTGAACTTGTCCTTGTTGAAAACTGCAAACTAGACAGCGGTGAAAGCAACATTACCCTTGAGCATAATGGTGTTGTGAAATGTGTGTAATGGCCTGATGTCCTCTGTGTTCTCCAAAGACATAATGGCTCTGTTCCAAAACCTTGTGAGCTGTCTTACAGTCTGTTAGCTATATTGACATGCCTACGACCGTGTCCACACTAAGTTTTTGGTTTAAAACTGTTTTATGTTTCCAAATATCATTGTTTTCCAAAGTATGCAGTATTAGAGAGGGGTGGACTGGGAAGAGAAATCGGCTCAGGATTTTACATAGAAACTGGCCCAGAAGTTGAAGAAAAACACTTCTCTAGTGTGGATGAGGGGCTTAAACATAGCAAAATCGATATGCTAAAAATCATAAGCATATAAGTGTGGACATGCATAACTTGCATCCTAGCTGAAATAGAACCTAATTAGTGACATCATTGGTGACTAGAGACTGAACCCCCCTTGAGTTTTGTGTTAGAATGTTGCTAAGGTTATGATGCAATACTCTAACCAGACTGATCACACTGTCCCTGCATTCCAAATGGGATAAATCCCCATCTGAAGGGAACTTCAAAGGGAGAACAAGCATGGCCACCATGTTGAGGGGTCATCTCAAACAGAAGTGCTCATAAATAGCTGCATCAAAGGGCCCTTCAAAACAATGTTTCTGTGTGTTTCAACCAGAAACAGGCCATTTCTATTACAATAAATAGAAGAAATTGGAATGCCCAATGGTCAACGGATGTAGAAACGAAGTCCCACCTTACAGGAGAACCAATGAACTTTTAGATCGCCTGTCAATCAACTTGGGAATGTGCATGCGCATTAGATATTTATTTTAGTTTTTTAGCGTAATTTGATGTAAAGAAGCACAATTTATATGATACCAGTGTTGTCATATTTTACTGCTGATTTGAAATATGTTCTTTGATTGTAATCTTGACTAACCATTTTGGAGAATGTTCTTTGTAAACAATCGGCATACAAGTAGATGGGATCTTCACCTGGATGCGTTTACAAAGAAAAATAGCATGCATGTTTACAAAGTGTTCCAAAAATGGGCACCAGTGGACTGACTTGCTTAAATGACTTTGCTTCAACTTAAGGACACTTTGCTACCAAGTTTAGCGAAATTGGAACATACATTATGTCATACATCTGCAGGTTTGCCAAGTATAACCTAACTTTAACCTCTTAAAACAAAAACGAGACATCCCTTAATTTTCGTGGTTTATAAAAGCAGAAAGCCTTTAATTATAATGAACATATGGCTTTCTGTTTGGTTACTGCTTGTGTTATGTTACTGCAAATTAATTTGATCTTAGTAAAAGAGTTGAAATAGAAGTAAATACAGGTTACTTCTTTTTATTTTCATTTTATGTATTTATTTTTAAAAACAGACTGTACAATTTTTTACTGGTTTATTTTTTTTTATAAAAATAAATAATGCCAATAATTGAAATATTTTGTATTAATTCTAACAGCATTTATTGTTGATTTGCTTACTGAAAGTAGTTAATAGTGAGGTAAAATTAATGTATAAAGATTTCTAATTAGGTACAAGTGATGTTAATTAGTGTACGCCTTTGTGCATCGGTAACAGCAGCTTCTTTTGCATGGATAGGTGATGTTGAAGTGTGTTTGAAATTACTTCAACCCTTAGAAGCTCTCACTTTGAATGGTAAAAACTTCGAAGGGATTAGTATGAGCATCTGTGAGCACCAATTTAAAAGTAAAATGACAACAGAGTTGTGCCAAAAGCGAGTTGTATTTCTAGTTGAAAATTATGTAATACAGTCAACAAGAATGCATATTTTATTAACTCTACCCCAAACCCCAAATCTAAACCTATCCCTCAGTGGAGTAGAAATGTAATTTTAAAATGAACAATGAACTTCCAAATTGCATTGAGTCTCTGAGGCTGCTTGCACAACGTAATAGCCTTACTGGGAAATGTGTTTGCACTTGAATTGATGCAAAAATGTCTTGATGGTCTATGGTACTTTTAAATAATTTGCCTGAATGGTGTTTATTTCAGGGTACAAATTTTGGAAACAACATGTCGATTTCCTGTGTGATCATGTTGCTTTAACAAGCATAAAAACATACTGTAGCACATACAAATATTGGGTAAAATAGTCATGTTTTATTTATTTATTTATTTATTTTCTATATTTTTCTGCACTTTTTTTGTTGAATGAAGTATTTATTTTTGACATTTGTTTTGTTTTGTCTGCCATCTGATTATTATTTTTATTTATATTTTCATGTACTGTCATGAAAATATCTTTGATATTTTTTCTCCTTGAAGGATGTAGAATTTTGCCAAAAAAAACGATACCTTAGAACAATGTTTCCCAAACTGGGGTACACGTACCCCTGAGACAATGGGGGTACACAAATGACATTCTGAGATTTCTATTCAATTTCATCACAGTCTAAATTAACATGCAAACCCAGTTCATGTATTTCTCACTGGCAAAAATTATTTTATGTGCCCTCTAGTGTAGAAACACCAATGAATAACCGGATATTTTGCGGTACAAAAATGCATTTACTCATGTGTCGTGCGTCATACAAGTTTTTTTTTTTTTTTTGTCAGCCCAGTGCTAGGTGACGTAGCTAAGTGATAGCAAGTAAAATACTTCTCTGTTTTTCCAGACTCGCACATGTCAGTCGTCCACGATTTTAGTTTAGTTTATTTTTGTATTTTTTATTTTTTTCCCGCCATAGTTTAAAACTAATTTGTATTTAAGGTTTTCAAGTTATGCTGTTATACAATATCTAGAATTCCCATCTCAACTTTATTCAATATACGTATGTGATTAATATAACATGTGCATAATAGAGCATAACATGTTTAATATAAGGGAGTTGTTTTACAAAGATAATTGTGTTAAACAGATATATTTTAAAATTACCTTGTTTGAATTTTATCTATGTGTTAGAGACGGAGTACGCAAAAGGATATTGAATGTTTGAAGGGGTACACCACTGTAAAAGGTTTGGGACCCATTGCCTTAGAAGACACAATCTTATAATTACTCAAGCAAAACTTAGTTCCAACAGGATGTTTTTACAAAAAAAATTTGCGTACAAGTGCTATTCATAAAACATGAGCAGATTTTCTGTTTATTCTCTTTATTGTGTCCTTCAGAGCAGCAATTTACTGCAGTGTCATGCAGTAATTCATCATGGATAGATGAGAGACATTTCCTACCAACTCATCCTCTCACAATTAAATAAGTTTTTAAAAAAAGTTTTATTTTCCTACTCTGTGTGTAGACAGAAACAAGCAGATTGCAGTTTACTTCCTGGCAGTGTTTCTGTAGTTATTTATTGAAGAAAAAAAAATAGCCCACACAACGCTGAGTTTCTTGGGAGAGCTTTGATCCCTGCGGATGATTTAACATCTTAAAAAATATTATATTATCCTCAGCTAGAGGTGAAAAACAGGACTCTTCTGCAGGGATATGATCTATCACACCACCTTTTTTACATACCTTTTTTATTCTTATGAATTAGGCCTGCGGTTTTTCAAATTACATTAGGTAGAGCTCAACACTGTGTCTACATCTGGATGAAGCACAGATTAGCATGCACTCCAGGATCGACCCTCAGGGCAGCCGCGATCAAGAACTCGAACCATCCCTTGACTATGCAAACCTGCTCTCATTTCCATTGAATTGGGCCAGACAGCATAAACCTTTGACATGCAAAATAACAGACAACAAACCACCCACAGTTATTAATTTTCATTATGAAAACTTTCAGGGCTAATTGGAGGGGAGCGATGTTCATAAACCCACCGAGATGGAAAGGACAGCAATTTACTGGTAGACTTGGCGATGTCACATACTTTCATTGTGATCATATACCAAGAACTATCAAGGCTAATATCAATGAAGCCATGAAATGGAAAGGGTTGGGGATTTCAGGGTATAAAATGCGTAATTATACCCATTTAACATTTAAAAAAGCCATTATCAACATTAAACATGCCTCATCTGCAAATTATCAGCCCCCTTTTTTGTTTTCCATTCATGAACAACATTATATGAACATTATAGAACATCTATTCAAACAACCTCTATTGTTTAAAGTTACATCAAACAAAGATATATATATATATATATATATATATATATATATATATATATATATATATATATATATATATATATATATATATATATATATATATATATTTATTATTATTATTATTATTTTATTTTTAATTTTTTTTCTGCTTCAAATATTAGCTTATGACACACATTTGTTTGTTATGCTAAATAAACAAATACAATTATTAGTATAAAAAACACTTGTTTTACTGAGTGATGAATGGTTACTCTCTAAGATTCGGTTAAAGAAATGCATTGACATTGTACTTTCTATTTGAGCTTGAAGTAGATCTTTTCAACCTATTCTGTAGTAATGCATTAAAGTTGTAAAAATTTATTTTGTGTACATCAAGTGCTGTTTGTTTCAGATGTGCATGGTGTGTAATTCTGAATATTTGTCTTTGAAATGTGTGCTTCGTTTTGATTTCTTTAGTAATTCATGTCAAAGTTAATAGTTTTCATGCCTTTAAAGACATGCATGAATATCTGATGTGCACTTGTGGGTGGTTGTGGGAGTGCATTTACATAGCAATGGTTGTATTTCCATAAAGATTACAATTTTGAAAACCATGCTAAACACATTTGGGTTGATAGTTGGTGGGTTAAGTGTTTAAGCTGTCAACAGATTGCCCTCAGTACAAATTATAATATACAGAGCAAAACATGCACCATTTTACTATACTGTATGTATGCAGATATGCAGAGAAAGAGAGGCAGAATGGAAGGCATTGCAGATACAGATATTGATCCCCATAAGAAAGTGTGCAAATACACACAGATATACATGCACCTAGTGCCAGGTGATCTCATTTGTGTTTATATATATATATATATATATATACACACTCACCTAAAGGATTATTAGGAACACCTGTTCAATTTCTCATTAATGCAATTATCTAATCAACCAATCACATGGCAGTTGCTTCAATGCATTTAGGGGTGTGGTCCTGGTCAAGACAATCTCCTGAACTCCAAACTGAATGTCAGAATGGGAAAGAAAGGTGATTTAAGCAATTTTGAGCGTGGCATGGTTGTTGGTGCCAGACGGGCCGGTCTGAGTATTTCACAATCTGCTCAGTTACTGGAATTTTTACGCACAACCATTTCTAGGGTTTACAAAGAATGGTGTGAAAAGGGAAAAACATCCAGTATGCGGCAGTCCTGTGGGCAAAAATGCCTTGTTGATGCTAGAGGTCAGAGGAGAATGGGCCGACTGATTCAAGCTGATAGAAGAGCAACTTTGACTGAAATAACCACTCGTTACAACCGAGGTATGCTGCAAAGCATTTGTGAAGCCACAACACGCACAACCTTGAGGCGGATGGGCTACAACAGCAGAAGACCCCACTGGGTACCACTCATCTCCACTACAAATAGGAAAAAGAGGCTACAATTTGCAAGAGCTCACCAAAATTGGACAGTTGAAGACTGGAAAAATGTTGCCTGGTCTGATGAGTCTCGATTTCTGTTGAGACATTCAGATGGTAGAGTCAGAATATGGCGTAAACAGAATGAGAACATGGATCCATCATGCCTTGTTACCACTGTGCAGGCTGGTGGTGGTGGTGTAATGGTGTGGGGGATGTTTTCTTGGCACACTTTAGGCCCCTTAGTGCCAATTGGGCATTGTTTAAATGCCACGGCCTACCTGAGCATTGTTTCTGACCATGTCCATCCCTTTATGGCCACCATGTACCCATCCTCTGATGGCTACTTCCAGCAGGATAATGCACCATGTCACAAAGCTCGAATCATTTCAAATTGGTTTCTTGAACATGACAATGAGTTCACTGTACTAAAATGGCCCCCACAGTCACCAGATCTCCACCCAATAGAGCATCTTTGGGATGTGGTGGAACGGGAGCTTCGTGCCCTGGATGTGCATCCCACAAATCTCCATCAACTGCAAGATGCTATCCTATCAATATGGGCCAACATTTCTAAAGAATGCTTTCAGCACCTTGTTGAATCAATGCCACGTAGAATTAAGGCAGTTCTGAAGGCGAAAGGGGGTCAAACACAGTATTAGTGTGGCATTCCTAATAATCCTTTAGGTGAGTGTGTATATATATATATATATATATATATATATATATATATATATATATATATATATATATATATATATATATATATATATATATATATAAAAATTCAGAACAGTGTTAATCTGGCACAATAACAACCTAGTCTCATAGAATGAACATTACTATAACTACATTTTTGCAAACTGACTTTTACGTGCCAGATTTTAAGGTTCGTTGCAGATTCCTGATGAAATTAACACTAGAGGTTCTACAGCAACTGAGCATTTTATTCACTCACACACATATCATGACTACAACAGCTGATTATGACTATATATACACTTATTTTTCACACTATTACTCACACAATGCTATGTTATGATATTGAAACTCTTATTCTAACACATAATTTGAGAAACAATAGTTTAATGCTTGCAATACAAATTTACGCACTTATTCCAATATATTTAACTTCAGCACACAAGCTGACACGTGAGATGACATGGTTGCTTCAGAAAATGTGCTTTTCATTCCTAATTTTCTTTTTGGACACTATCATTTAGGTTTAGGCTTTAGTTAAGTGTAAGAATGTCTGTTTTATGTCTACCTCTCACTTGCTTTTAGATCACTATTAGGTTTAGTTAGGGAGGTTTATCTCATTAAAACCATCTCCATCTAATATTCACCTTAAAGACATTGTCTGATTTCAACACCATTTCACTCAATTTTGGCGCCACATTTTATGTCCTGGTGCCTATCCAATGTACTGTCCATGTACTGTACTACAACAACACTTCACATCCGAATATTTGTATACTAATGAGATCATGTTTCAAGTGCATACAGTACATGTGATAAATGTATTTTGTTTGTTTTTGTGACTCTACTTATGTAACATATTTTTTTCTGTTGATAGTTTCGATTGGATGCCACACACACACACACACACACACACACACACACACACACACACACACACACAAAATGCCAACTTGAGGTGTGCCAAGAGATCAGTGGAAGACTATTCTGCATAGACAGTATCTAGGTTAAGGCAAGGGTTAGATTATTATTATTATTAAGATATTATTATCTTATTATCTAATCATTATTATCATTTCCCTCTCTTCATTTGCATTTCAGAGTTACAACTGCCTTTGTCTGCCAGGCTTGGAGGGGGAGTTCAGTCAACGGGAGTCCGACATATGTTCATCAAACCCATGTAAAAACAATGCCACCAGTAAAGACATGCTCAGCAGTTACAGGTGGGTTGAAAAAACACGGCCTGATGGAAGAAAAACTGGATAAATGGATGGATGGAGGCATGGACAAGATTAGAGCAGTGGTACATTCTAAAGAAGGACAGCCTAATTTACACAATGGAAGTCAAACTGTTTTCTCCTGAACTAACCAAATCACCCTGGGCAAATGAAGCCTGCCATGGCATTGTTTGAAAATTAGTTGAGGAAATCTAGTAAATAAATAATGTCACATCTAAACCACATCAATGATTAACTTTAATCAATAATCAACCCTGATCAAGAATTGCAGGGATGTGTAATCTGAATATGTGCATGGTTTTAAAGCTCTTCTCCATCATTTGATCTTTATTTGATGAATTACCGCAACTATGATCAAAATAAAATTCAATTTACATGGGATGTAATGGAGCGTAACAGCCCCCGCCCATTTTTTCAGCCATCATGGTTCCAATAGTATTTTTCCCATTAATTTGTTCAATAGGGATTTCATAATATCCTTAACAAAACCATTTTTAAGCCATGAACCAAGCACACAGGCTCCGAGGTTAATCACAATGTTACAAATTTTGATTTGAAGCAAAAAAGTATTTGAAAATCGGACAAAAAGATAAAGGCACAAGACTGTATGCTTAAGGTCTTTAATGAGGGAATGAACTACAGTCCCATAAATCATTGCGAATGACGACAAGACAATTAAAGACGATGGAAAATATAAAACTATTGATTTAAAGTTATTGATTATTTGTCACACTTTGTTCACTGCTATTCACTGATTGGTCAGGATCATGGGTTTTCAGGTTCTACACAAGAGATTTCACTATTTCACAGAAATTTCACTATTAAACATGATTTTTTTTTAAATGAAGATGAAATAATTTGGACCGATGGTTTCAATAGAAGCTTATACCATCGAGTAACAACCTCGGAGCTCATGGTATGTCTTTCTTTAAAGATTTACTATATAAGTTATCAATATATTCCCCTATGGAGAGAATAAATGGGAATTTTATCTCATTGTAGTGCAAGATTAATTGCATCAGGCAGATCGTGCTGACTTTTGTGAATAAGGCAATATCAATAATAAGCATAACTGACATAGAATGGAGTCTTGTTTGCGCTGAAAAGAATGGCAATGACTTAAATTAAAAAAATTGCAGCGCAGCACAATTTTATACTGTCGGACATCTGGGCATCAGCCTCAACCTGGGCGTGCTGGCCCGAAGGCGGCAGCCCAGACGAGTCATTCGCGTCAGATGTCCAGCTTATACTGGATTTTTGTGCTTAGTGAATAAGTCATAGACATTGGTGCAAATGTTTAGTGAATTCACACCAAGGTTTAGCCACCTTTAGTCTCGTCACATGGAGACAGAAGTCACTCTCGCAAATGTTAAAGATAATGAATTGCAGATGGTAGGTAAAACAAATGAATCAATCAATGGCTCACAGCAGGAGGAGGTTTCTTGTGATCGGTGAGTCACTTAAAGAAAAAAGCTGAGGGAAAGTGAGCGAGAGAGAGAGAATAGAGAAAGAGATTTAAGACAGGAATTGGCAGTATGACTGTAAGCTCACTGCCACCAAGTGGAATGCAGATACCTCTGACACTCTCTGGGATTC
Source organism: Moxostoma hubbsi (assembly GCA_032164185.1). Taxonomy (NCBI): domain Eukaryota; kingdom Metazoa; phylum Chordata; class Actinopteri; order Cypriniformes; family Catostomidae; genus Moxostoma; species Moxostoma hubbsi. The sequence goes on from JAVLUX010000034.1 coordinate 8,712,601, forward strand.
ACTCTGATAAATATAATCCCAGCTCACTGCACTAACCTCCTAATGTCCTACTTCCAGCTGTCTGGGATTTAATGCTTCTTGGACCAAAAGTGCAATTAACCTATAAATCCCCTCAGCTGTTTAGAAATCTCCTGACAGACATTCAGTTTTGTCTACGAATAGTGAAATAAAAGGGTAACTGTATTTCAAAAGTAGTCTGCATAGATTTAAAGACCTAATAAAATACTGTAGGTTGATTAGTGCGGTTTTCTTTCCTGTGTTGACATATGTCCTGTTGAAATGGGAAGTTTGGGCAGGCCATATTGAAGGGTTCCTCCCTTTAAAAAAAAAATGTTTTAGACTGATGGATTTGGCTATTGCTCACCATCTCTGTGGTTATATCAATGTTTCCTGCTGAATGCATTTACGTGCACTCCTTCAGTGAACATCAGTGGAGGAGAAAAGGGTGGTGGATGCCGTGAATGGCTAAGCCTGTGCATTAATGCACCCCTGATATAAGCTTTGAGCCATGATTTGTTACTTGACTATTGATAGTCAAAGGTAGTTTATTTTAGGATGGAGGGACAATCTAATCCTAGAAAGCATCTTATTGGACAAAAATTTGGATATGCCAAGTGCAAGTTAAGTCATCAGTATTTTTGGCCTGTTTTCTATAAATAAATAAAGTGAATTCTCAAAGCAAACATTAATTTAGTCTAGCTTTGGGAGTACAACATCATATAGATGGCCCCTAAACTAACAGAAAATAAAAGTTGAATCAGAGTACGCTCTATGTATTTCACATGGTGTCTTTTGCATTTCTTCTATTTAATTATGAATCATTGATTATTTGTTTAAAAAAAATTGCCTGTTGGATGTATGCATGCCTGTCCTCTTTAAAACAGCTATTTTGTATATTTCTTTATTCTGGAATCTTTTTTCTCCTTTTATATTTTGGATCATCAGAAATGAAGTGTGAGGTTTCATTGTTGATAAGAGTTTAGTTCACTGCATGCAGTGTAATTCTGGTCTAAAATGAACAATGGGGATTTTAAGAGATGGAATACATTCATTAGTGAAAAGCACCACAGGGCTAAGCTAAATCGAAGTCTGCCCTGGGGGGAATTAGCTTTTATGCAACAAGGTCACTGTGTGCCAAGAATGTTAGTCTATCTGTACATGCATGAATATTTTAATAGTCCAATATTGTTTCCCCCTCAGTAATATCACACAATGGAATTCCAGAGAAGTGCTTGATTTTCAAAAGGCTACTCCTGTCTGAGTTAAAGGAATAATTCACCCAAAAATGAAAAATTCTCTCATCATTTACTCACCCTCATGCCATCCCAGATATGTATGACTTTCTTTCTTCTGCAGAACACAAACAAAGATCAGCTCTGTAGGTCCATACAATGCAAGTGAAAAATAACCCATATGACTCCAGTAGTTAAATCCGTACCTTCAGAAGAGATATGATAGGTGTGATTGAGAAACAGATCAATATTTAAGTCTTTTTTTACTTTAAATCTCCACTTGTCTTTGAAATTATTTTGTTTTTGCTTATTCACATTATTTGTACATATCACCACCTACTGGGCAGGAATTTATAATAAATAAAAATATTGACCTGTTTTTCAATCATTCCAATCATATTGCTTCCGAAGACATGGATTTAACCACTGGAGCCATATGGATTCCTTTTATGCTGCCTTTACAGTTGAAGTCAGAAGTTTACATACACTTAGTTTGATGTCATAAAAACAATTTTTTTAACCACTCCACAGATTTAATATTAGCAAACTATAGTTCCCTGTCTGTCGCTCACTTCGACGTTGTGTCGAAGAAGCGACACTAGGGGTCACTCTTGAGCGCCGAATATACCTCTGATCTATGAAAAAAGGCCAATGAGAAGTTGGAAGACAGAATTTGCATGTCTCGTCCCCGACATACGGGTATAAAGGTGGGGAAATGCGTCTGTTTCATTCCGAAATTTTCTTTGGAGCCGATGGGCATGCATGCAACGAGATTTTCTTTAAAAGAGTATTTTCCTCTAAAGAGCAATACACAGCGGCGTTGAACGTCCTTTTCAGGACGCGTCTTTATAAAGATGCCCTTCCACCCCTGTGTAGTTCCTGGATGCGGTAGAGTGCACTCTGCTTCAGACGGCCACAGGCGCTGTCTCGTGTGTTTGGGCTGCGATCACACCGAGGGAGCATTTGTGGATGGTTCACGTTCTCACTGCGAGAACATGACCATGGCAACGTTGCGGTCGCAGCTTTCCTTCAGCCGAAGGAATGCCACTTCATCCACCCCCCGTGTCGCTGCTTCTTCCCACGGGATTGATGATGATGCTGTAGCGGGCATGGTTTCGCTGTGTATGTCCCCGCGAACCACCCGCCCCCCGGCTCGCTCGTTGACTTCTGTCTGGGCTCGAGGCCACAGCGGCTCGCCTCACAGCCAGCCTGCCTATCCTCTTGAGCCCCCCCGAGCTGGATGAGCTCGCCGCTGCATCGGAGAGCGGTCCGGCATCTGATGTGGATGACTCGTCTGGGCTGCCACCTTCAGGCCAGCACGCCCAGGCTGAGGCTGATGCCCAGATGTCCAACATGCTTGCCCGGGCCACTCGCTCATCCGCTCTCACTACGCTCAACGGCCCACGGGTACACGGCGATTCTCCAGGTGGAAAGGGCGTTAGTTGCGTTCCACATATGCCCCGAGAACGCCGCCACCTGGCGGGGTCACCTGTGCTCCCCTCCAAGGCCTGTAGGACAACGTCATCATTGACCGCTAAAGCCTACAGCGCCACCGGACAGGTTGCTTCCACCCTGCATGCCATGGCCCTCCAGCAAGTCCACCAGGCCAAGGCACTTAAGGATCTGCATGAGGGTAGTCCTGATCCCGACGTGCTGCAGGAACTGCGCTCAGCAACCGACCTCGCCCTCAGGGCGACAAAGGCCACAGCGCAGTCACTCGGGCAGGCAATGGCCACTATCATGGTTCAGAAACGTCATCTGTGGCTGAACTTGGTCAAGATGCACGAGATGGACAAGACACGCTTTCTCGATGCGCCGATCTCCCAATTCGGACTCTTCGGCGACTCCGTCGAGGACTTTGCCCAGCAGTTTGCCCAAAGAAGCAGACGGAGGCCATTTCACACATCCTGCCCCGCAGCAACTCTGCCACCACTGGCCAAGCACCGTTTGGTCGCTGAGGACGTTGTACTGTGGCTAAACGATGCACAGCTCTGCCTCAACCAGGGCCCAGCTCTCAGTCACAGCATCAAGCGCCCCACAGGAAGCACACGCCCCCCGTCTCACGGACCCCCTCGAGGACCTGGAAGGCTCCCAAGCGGTCATGGGACGATCGACCCAGAGACCGAGATGTTTGCTCTGGAGCTGATAAGAAGACCACCCCGTCCCCCGGTGGAGGGCTGGGAGGAGAATCTTTGTTTGAGTTTATTTAATTTGCCGCACCCCTCAGAAAGCGGGGCTGTGGTACCAACATTCTCAATGAAAGAGCTATTTCCTTTGTCTCTGGGTCACATGGCCCGCAAATGCCATTCTAACGGCACTCTGCCGCCAAACCTCAACGGTCCTCTGTACGCGGACCCCCCGCCTCCAGCCAAGCCACGACTGTCCCCTGGCTGGCCGGTTCTGACGAGTCTAGAGGATGCCGTGGCTGGACCTCCTACTTAGTCACAAACCCGCCCCCTGCCGGATGTGCGGAGCAAGGTAAGTGCTTTGAGTCTTTTCTCAGCACCAGAGCCTCGGGATGCACTTTCGCCTCCTAATGCCATACTACCTGCTCCTCCCCGCTGTGAAGCCCCGCTGGGTACGTCAAAAATAATCGCCCCTTTAGTGCCCCTAGCACAGAGCTTGGATGCGTGGCTTTCACTTCCCAACACGTCTCGCTGACTGGCCGGGACCATCTGACTCGGTTACACAATTCAGTTTGCCAGGCCCCCGCCCCCCTTTGCAGGCATCTGCTTTTCCGCAGTACACGGCGAACATGCCACATCCCTGCACGCGGAAATTGCAACCCTTTTGCTCAAAGACGTGATAGAGCCTGTCCCTCCAACCGGGATGAAGAAGGGTCTCTACAGTCCTTACTTCATCGTACCCAAGAAAGGCAGTGGCTTACGACCAACCTTGGACTTGCGAGTTTTCAACCTGGCCTTACACAAACTTCAAATGTTCAAAATGCTCACACAGAAACATATTTTAACTTGCATCCAGCATCTAGATTGGTTCACAGCGGTAGACCTGAAGGACACGTACTTTCATGTCTCAATACCGCCTCGACATCGATCCTTTCTACGATTCGCGTTCGCAAGCCAGGCGTATCAGTACAAGGTCCTCCCCTTCGGCATGTCCCCTCGCATCTTACGAAGGAGGAATTCGCCGACCCAATCCACTGCGGTTACACAAATCTACCCTGTACTGGAATAGGTGCTCTACAGGTTAGGGCTCCTACGTGCACGTTCTGCCTGTGTGTATTTTCCGCGGTACTCCTTAAGAGTGGGCCCGCATCTCCCTTGGGCAGTTCCCGCTGCCTGCCGGTCGCCATGTCTGTAGCAGCTCTTGCCTCCGAAGAAGTGGGATCTACCACCGCGCCACTTCCCACATGTGACCTAAAAGCCCATTTTGTGTATTTTGCCACTTTACCTCCCCCTCTCTGGGCGGTGTGGTCTCCGCAGGTTCTTTTCACTCTGAAGGAATAGGAAACTGGGTAAGACAACCTTCACACGATGTGTGTAAGGGCCCCAGCCATTTTGCTCTATGCGAGAAACATAGAGAGAAAAGAGGCCCGGCTAGGCTCGTCCCGTTCCCAGGTTGGCAAGTGTTGCTTTGTTCCCCTGTCTAGGGTAATTATAAGGATTCTGACGACTTTGTGGGGCATTGGGGAAGGGTACGTGCAGTCTGATACAGCTGGTGGTTTTGGCACGTCAATTACCTGCCCACACACGGCTCAGCGCATGGCGTGATTTAAATTGGACCCCTAGTGTCGCTTCTTCGACACAACGTCGAAGTGAGCAACAGACGGGGAACGTATAGGTTATGGATGTAACCTCCATTCCCTGATTGAGGGAAAGAGACATTGTGTCCTCCTGGCCACGTCGCTGAGCCGAGCCACTGTTGTGGCTGGACCATTTCCGGCTCCTCAGAAAAATCCTGAATGAAAACAGACGTTTTTCCCAGCCTTTATACCTGTATGTCCGTGGGCAGGACATGCAAATTCTGTCTGCCAACTTCTCATTCTCATTTTTCATAGATCAGAGGTATATTTTTGTTTTTAATTACCTATGTCTTGCTGCTGTTTTTGGTATTGTTTGTATTGTTGTGCACTGGAGGCTCCTGTCACCAAGACAAATTCCTTGTATGTGTGGGCATACTTGGCAATAAAGCTGATTCTGAAACTGATTCTGATATTCGGTGCTCAAGAGAGACCCCTTGTGTCGCTTCTTCGACATAACATCTTGTTCCCTCCATCAGGGAACGGAGGTTACATACGTAACCTAGACGTTTTTGCAAGTCGTTTAGGACATCTACTTTACAGTGCATTACAGGAGTAGTTTTTCCAACAATTGTTTACAGATTGTTTCACTTTTAATTGACTATCACAATTCCAGTGGGTCAGATGTTTACAAACACTAAGTTAACTGTGCCTTTACGCAGCTTGGAAAATTCCAGAAAATTATGTCAAGCCTTTAGACAATTAGCTAATTACATGCTTCTTACAGGATGTGTGCTGAATTAGAGGTGTACCCGTGGATGTATTTTAAGGCCTACCTTCAAACTCAGTGCCTCTTTGCTTGACATCATTTGAAAATCAAAAGATATCAGCCAAGGCCTCAGAATAAAAATTGTGGACCTCCACAAGTCTGGTTCATCATAGGGAGCAAATTCTGAAAGCCTGAAGGTACCACGTTCATCTGTAAACAATAGTATCCAAGTATTGATACCATGGAACCACGTAGTCATCTTACTGCTCAGGAAGGAGACACATTATGTCTCATAGAGATGAACGTAGTTTGGTCCCAGAACAACAGCAAGGACCTTGTGAAGATGCTATAGGAAACAGGTAGACAAGTGCACTTCACAAAACAGATGGCATCATGAGAAAGGAAAATTATGTTGATATATTGAAGAAACATCTCAACACATCAGCCATTAAGTTATATCTCGGTTGCAAATGGTTCTTCCAAATGGACAATGACCCCAAGCATAACATTGTGGCAAAATGGCTTAAGGACAACAGAGTCAAGGTATTGTAGTGGGCATCACAAAGCCATGACCTCCATCCAATAGAAAATTTGTGGGCAGAACTGAAAAAGCATGTGCGAGCAAGGAGGCCTACAAACCTCTAGGGGCCCAAAAGACTGCGTGACACCAATAAACATTTACTTGAAGAGGCAAAATTACATGAGATATTAAGTCGATCATTCAGAGATATCTAGCCAATTTAAGTAGATGTATGTTTAAACTAGAAAAAATATTTGCAGATAGGGTGAGTAAAATAAACTTGAACTCCCTTTGAATTAAGTTTATTTTCCCCTCCTGATTCCCTTAGCATATTTTCTCTGAAAATAAGAATTAATATTTGATGTCATTTTGCTTGTCAAGGATTTTCACTGGTAAACAAGACAAAATTACAAGAGTTAAAATTTTTTAAAAAATCCTTTTTATCCCACAGGTAGGTGCGCATGCTCGTTCGAGAAAAGAGATGCTCTGAATCAGGAAGAGCTTACTTTTTTCCCAGTTGACTCGAAGCCCCAGATGGCTGACTGAGCACCACGTCCCTGTGCACACACTACATGTCTCGATAGTGAACTAGATCCAGCCTGTCATCAAGATAACTGAGGATGCGAACGCCCACTTCCCTTAGTGGGTAAGGGCTGCATCTGTGACTTTCGTGAAGACGCGAGGTGACAGGGAAAGACCGAAGGGGAGGATCTTGTACTGATATGCCTGGCACTCGAAAGCAAACCGCAGAAAGAGTTGGTGCCGAGATAAAACCGAGACATGAAAGAATGTATCCTTAAGGTCTACCGCCGTGAACCAATCTTGATGCCGGACACATGACAGAATACGCTTCTGAGTCAGCATCTTGAACAGGAGTCTGTGCAGGGCCCAGTTCAGCACTCGCAGGACCAAGATTTCCGGCAACCCACTGCCTTTCTTTGGAATGATGAATTAGGGGCTGTAGAACCCCTTCTTCATCTCTTCATCATCTGAAATGCTCCATATATACAAAAGCATACACTTCTCGTCTGAGAGGTGAATGGAACGGCAGTGGAAATCACTGCTCAACACCGCACGGCTCCGAAGAAAAAATCTGAATGAGTGGTTGCGAGCCAGCTCCTTTTATTCCTGTATGTCCGGGGGAGTGGTATGAAAATTCCACCCGCCAATTCCCATTGGCCTTTTCTCAAAGATCAGAGGTGTTTGGGGATCCCAAGGGTGACCTCTAGTGTCACAACATCGACACAACATCGAGTGAGTGATAGATGGGGAACTAACTTTATTGTTTATAGAGGATACATGTTAGTTAAGACACAGTCATGTTCACTTGTATCATTTACAATTATTTGAAATTCATATCTAACCATCACTGTTGAATTGAAAAACTCATCTTACCTTCAAATGTGCCATAATATTTTACATTACTGTAGGAGGAAACAGTGGCTCTCTGGATATGTATGACCTGTTAGTCTTGTTTTGCCACATTTACCCTGCAGTATTTGTCTTTTGATGTCTTTAACATGGTAGAAAATTATTGCGGATCGAATCACAAACTGATTTGAAGTCATTGTGACAGCTTGAATTGTACTTTCCAGCTTGTTAAACTGTGGCTTAACCTGACAATGATTTTTCCATTTTCTTTGCTTCCCTATGTTTTTACTTTCTCTGCAGAGACAGATCAGAGTACAAGTTCCAAATGTTTTCATTAAATTATGGCTGCAGGTTTTCATCAAAAGAATACGAGCACTGTTTGATCAATGCATAGAAATGGGGCTGAAAAGAGGTATCTGCACAATCTCTTTAATCACAGTGAAGCACACTCATCTGTCATTTGAAACCTTCCTCCTGATATTATTATGGTTGTTGAGGCCAGATCATCTACTCTTTTTCCAAGCTGGGTGTATTTCAGTGCACAGATTGCTCTTACTTTACATTTTTGCACATTTGTATGCAAATTGAAGTCTCCGCAGTGATTTGGATGCTATCACATTTATTCAAAGACAGCAGTGGTAGTGAATACTACAATGCTGTGGAGCTATATAATGTATAGATATGTTATACAGTGCAGCTTCTAGGGATGGCCATGAGTACTCAAGTACTCGGAAGTGACAGAAATGAATGATCCTGAAAACTCAATAATTGCGTGACTATTCAACAACTTTTTTAACTTCCAAACATTTAGGTGGGAGTTCACTAAGAAGGATTTGTGCCCACCGATAGCATAGTTTATTTGCAAGCACTGTCTGGGATGTTGTAGCACCTGATTTAGTAAAGGAATTATGCAAATCAGATATGCAAATTAAACTGTGCAAATGTGCCCACACAGTTATTGTTAAATGCAAAATGCACAGCGTAATGCAGGTGTTAATAGACAATGTTGGGTAGTGATGGACTACCCGCAATCTGGATAATAAAATCAGATTATAAAAATCAAGCACTTTTCATCAGATTTTATAAAATTTTAAATGTGCTTAATCAGATTAGTTACGTATAAAGGTTTACATGATTCCATATCAATTACATTGTTAAAATTGTTTCTTAATGCCATTAAAATAGATTTTCATCAAAACATGCAATAAGAAAACCAAAAGTAATCAGATTAGATTACCAAAAAGTGAAATTGAAAAATTTACTTTAATGTTAACAATTTTAGTTATGTAATTTATAATCAGTACCAGATTACATTTCTGAAGTAAACTAACCACCACTGGTAAAAGCACAATGTTAATTGTCCCAGACAAATACACCTTAATAATAAGATTTGTCATTAAAGGAAATTAATTTATTTGTTGAACAATATTATGCTACATATGGTGTCAGTTAAGATTAGCTTGAACCTGGAACATTCCTTTAATGTACAATCTACAGTATAATGTTATATAGAAAGGTGGCATGTTTGTGATGAAACAAATTACAACAAATTAATTTAAAAACTGACAATGCAGTGCTAATTCATGTCAGGGTTAAATTAGGAACTAAGGTGCAGGTTATAGTTATGATTAATTATTATGGCGGGGGCATCTTCAAAAATCTTCAACTAGAAATGTCAAGGAACCATCGTTAATGGAGTCATTAAGTAGCAGAATGGTTGGGTGGAATTGTAATGATAATTATGAAATTCTGTACAATTCTAATCCCCAATCTCTAGTTACTAACTTAATACTTCCACTGTATGCAGGGCTGAATATGGGGGGCGGGTGACAGAGTCTATGGAGTGAAGTTCCCGTTCCATAGGGGGGTTGGGTGGGGGTTTGTAGTTCCAATTCAAATGATCAAACTGATCACTTGGGAAGTTGACATGTTGTTACCAAATTTCCTGGTTAACTGATATGGACAGCATTCTGCCTAGATCTCCATCAGTCATTTGTGCATAAGTTCAAGTATGTTGCCAGCTGAATGTGCATTGGGTCTGTAGCATCACAGACCTGAGTGTACTGTGTTGAATCCAGAGTTGGAAAGTAACAAATTACTACTCTTGTTATAGTACTTCAGTATGTTTTTTCACATTTTTCAACTTTTCAACAATTTTACTTGCGTTGATTAAAAATTTAAAGTATTCAACTTCACTATAATTATTTTTCACCACAATTACAAAGTACAAAAAAGACATAATATTCCAGAATTTCTGGGAAGAAGAAATTTATAAGCACTAAATCTGTTTCTAAACTAAAACGCGCTGTGCGGGGCACGACAGAAGTCCGCAGGGCACAGCATCATGAGCACAGCAGCTCTCATAAACTGCTGCTGGTGTCCTTTCTTCTCTAGCTTCTCCAACACATTCTGTCACTATACATGAACTGTTATATGGTGATTTTCAGCATCTTTCATTTTATTCCGGAAAGGAGCCGTTCATTCAGGTACGAGGGAACAGTTTGAACACGTTTAGCCACTGATCGAATTTCAAACATTAACACAGTGTAGTTTGACATATATGTGGGGATATCTTGTTCCCCTTCTGTCACTCACTCTATGTTGTGTTGATGTAGTGACATAAGGGGTCGCTTTTGGGAGCCCCAAACACCTCTGATCATTGAGAAAAGGCCAGTGTGAATTGGAGAGTGGAATTTGCATGCCAAAAGGAGCTGGCTAGCAACCACTCATTCAGATTTTTTCTTCGGAGCTGAGCGGTTGTGTGTCAGTGAGCTGAATTCCACTGCCAGTCCATGTTGTTGGAAATATGGTGCATTCCAGCGACTTTCTCTCCTTTTGCACGATCAGTGCAGAGTATGCCCCTGGGCACTACGACAGCGCTAAAAGAGAATACAGTATATTCCTGCAAAAGAGTATATTTCCTCTATTAGAGCAAAACACATTGACGTGAATGCCTTTTTAAAGACAAGTCTTTTTAAAGATGGCTTTCTGTCTTTGTGTATTTCCTGGATATGGTCGTTATCACAACTCTTCCAACAGCCATGGGCACTGCCTCACGTGTCTGGGTAACAATCATTATGAGGCAGCGTTTGTGGATTGTTCATGGTCTCATTGTGAGAACATGACCATGGCATCGTTGAGGTCGTGGCTTTACTTCTGCCGGGGGAAAGCCACCCCAGCCAGCCCCCATGCTGGGCCTTCTACCTACGGGTACAAGGCCGGCTCAGCTGGCGTTGGAGGCAATTTGGGAACTACAATGGTAGAGGCCCTGCCAGGTGAATCCCCATAGACCTCCCATTCACTTTCATGCTCGTTTGCCCCTGTCATGTTCAGATATGAGATCTGCTTGCCTCAGAGCCAGCTTAAAGTCTCTGTCAGAGCATGCGAGCAGGATGAGTTTTTGATCGCTGCATCAGAGAGCGCGTTGGCGATGTCTGACGGCGAGGATGATTTGTGTGCCCCATCCCTTTCATCCCGGAAGTGCACCTCGAACTGACGAGGTTGTGGAAGACACTTTTTTCTGTCCGAACTAGAATTCCCAGTTTGTCCACTCTCACTACACTCGATGGCGGGCGGCCGAGGGGTACACTGAGATCCCTCAGGTGAATAAGGTGGTTGCGGTGTACTTGTGGGCACTTACCTCCAGGGCGTGTAGGACTACGTCGTCGGTGACCAAAGCCAACAGTGCTTCCAATGTGTACATCCAAATGTGATGCAGGAGCTGCGTTCGCCCTATCGAGTCCAGTTGTGTGCGCACAGGGACCTGAAGCTCAAGCACCTCAGCCGTTTAGGGCTTCGGTTCAACTGGGAAAAGAGAAAGCTCTCCCCGGTTCAGAGCATCTATTTTCTCGGGAAGGACTTAGGATTCAGTCTCCATGATAGTGTGCCTCATGAGCGTGTACGCACAGTCGGTGCTGAACTGCCTGAAGTCATTCAGGCAGAGTACGACGGCCCCATAGAAACAGTTTCAGAGGCTCCTGGGGAATATGACATCCTCAACGATGGCCGCGCTGCTTGGGTTGATGCATATGAAACTGCTCCAGCACTGGCTTCAGACTCGAGTCACGAGATGGGCACGGCACCATGGCACACACTGCGTGGCCATCACGCCGATCTGCTAACAAATCTTCAGCCCTTGGACAGACCTTACATTTTTACTGGCAGGGGTTCCCTTACAGCAAGCGTCCAGGTGCGTCATGGTTACTACAGATGCCTCCAAGCTAGACTGGGGTGGTGTGTGCAATGGGCATGCAGCCGCTGGCTCCTGGACAGGACCGCGACTGTGTTGGCATATCAACAGCCTCATGTTGTTGCCGGTACTGCTCGCTCTGCGTAGGCTTTTGCCGTTGATCCATGGCAAACGCGTGTTGGTCATATATGTGGTGTATATAAACTGCCAAGTTGCATGCCACAACTCGCCTGTTATCTGACTGAGGTCGCTGTGGACGACTCACATCCCAGGTGGCCCCAAACGCGATGTCATGGCAGGTGATGCCCAGGTGGGCCAGCTGTTTTGGAGTCGATTTGGTGAAGCACAGGTTGATCTGTTTGCTTCCCGGAATCCTCCCACTGCCCGCTCTGGTATTCTCTGATGGGGACTCCCCTTGACACAGACGCACTGGCACACAGCTGGCCCCAGGGTCTGCGCAAATGTGCGTTTCCCCCAGTGAGCCGGCTTGCACAGATTTTGTGCAAGGTCAGGGAGGATGTGGAACAGGTCACCCTCTTGGAGCCATGCTGGCCCACTCAGAATTAGTTCTCGAATCTCACACACCTTGAGACAGCCCCTCCCTGGCAAGTTTGCCTGAGGAAGGACCTCCTCTCTCAGGGATGGGGCACCATCTGGCACCCGTGCCCAGACCTCTGGAATCTCCATGTCTGGCCCCTGAATGGGATGTGGAATATATAAGTGGCTTACCACTGGCAGTGGTAGACACGATAACTCAGGCCAAGGCTCCCTCTATGAGGCAGCTATTTGCCCTGAAGTGGAATTTGTTCACAAATTGGTGTACTTCCCGAGCGGCTGTCCCCCTCCAACTTGAAGGTGTACCACAGATGCAGCAGACTTTAAGTCCTTGGGGAAGCACGACCTGATTATCAGGTTCCTGAAAGGCGCCAGGTGGCTGAATCCTCCTAGGGTACCTCTCAGAAACTCTCCGTGGTTCTTCTGGGCCTTTGGAGAGCCCTGTTTGAGCCCCTAAAGCCAGTCAAGCTGGAAACACTATCTTTGAAGATGGTCCTCCTGACTACACTCATGAAATCCATCAAGATCGCTGGCAGCAACAGCTGCCTGGAGTTCGGTCTGGAGTGTCCACTCACGTGGACTTGAGACCTGACCGGGCTATGTGCCCATGGTTTCCATGACCCATTAAGGGGTCAGGTGGTGAGCCTGCAAGCGAAGGTACCCCGGGAGGAGTCAGACCCAGCCTTATCTTTGCTGTGTCTGATGTATCCTTTGCACATCTATTTGGATCACACACAGAGCTGTACAGCCATGGCCAAAAGTATTGGCAGTGACATAAATTTTGTGTTTTGCTGCTTCAGTATTTGTATATTCTTTTTACACATATTTCTATGGTATAATGGAAAACAATGGTAAGCATTTCATATGTTTTAAAGGCTTTTATGGGCAAAAACAGTCAATTTATGCAAAGAGTCAATATTTACCCTTGTCCTTCATAATCTCTGCAATTCACTGTGGCATGCTGGATATCAGATTCTGGGACAAATCCTGACTGATGGCTATCCATTCTTGACTTATTAGTGCTTCGATTTGATCACAATTTGTGGGCTTCTGTCTGTCCACTTGCCTTTTGAGGATTGACCACAGGTTCTCTATGGGATTAAGATCCAGGGACTTGCCTGGCCACAGATCCAAAATTTCAATGTAATGATCTCCATCATCTCCATCTCCATCATGCTGGAAAATGGACGGATAATCACAAAATTGCTCATGGATCATTGGGAGAAGTTGCTCCTGCAGGATATTTTGATACCATTCTTTATTCATGGCAGTGATTTGGTTAGAATTGTGAGAGAGCCCACTCCCTTGGATGAAAAGCAACCCCACGCAAGGATGGTCTCAGGATGCTTCACTGTTGGTACAACACAGGACTTTTGGTCTCCAGACTATCGATTTTCCAGATGTCCCTAACAGTCGGAAGGGGGCTTCATCAGAGAAAATAACTTTGTACCAGTCTTCTGCTATCCAATCCTTGTACTTCCTGCAGAATTTCAGTCTGTCCTTGATGTTTTTCTTGTAGAGAACTGGCTTCTTTGCTGCCCTTCATGATACCAGGCCATTGTCCAAAAGTCTTTGCCTCACTGTGCGTGCAGATATACTCACACCAACTTTCTGCCAATATTGGTGGTGACACGATTCCGTAGCTGACTCCTCAGGAGGAAATGGTCCTGGTGCTTGCTGGAAACTCTGGGACATCATGAAGCCTACTTCACAGCAGTTGAACCTCTCTCCTTGAAGTTTTTGATGATCCGGTATATGGTTCTTTCAGGTGCAATATTCTTTGCAGCAATTTCCTTGCATGTAAGGCCATTGTGATGCAAAGTGATGATGGCTGCATGTCTTTCTTTAGAGGTAACCATTGCTACCAATAACATAATGACTGGAAGCACTTTTTCCCTCCTTTTATAGAAAACAGTGCTCTTATAATCCAATCAGAATGATAGAGTGATTTCACCTCACTAGTACTCATTTACACTGTCCCAGGTGCTGCTCATATGATTTGTGAAATGATGTTGGCTGGTCATTTTGTGCCAGGACCAAAAAAACAGTGACATTTTGGTTTTGTGATACAATAATATAGAAACAATGTGAATCAACACCACAACAACTGAAGCACAAACATTTGCAAAACACAACATTTATGTCAATGCTAATACTTTTGGCCACGGCTATAGATGCTCTGAGCAGCTCTTTGTCTGCTTTGGCGGACAGCGGAAAGGGATGCTGTCTCCAAAAAGAGGCTTTCCCACTGGTTCGTGGCCGCCATCGTGCTGGCATACAAGGCTCAGGCCATGCCTGCCCCTTTGGGAATACGAGCACATTCTACGAGGAGTCTAGCATCCTCGTGGGAACAGGCCAATGGCAACTATTTAGCAGAAATCTGCAGGGCAGCAGGCTGGGCAACACCCAATACCTTGTTTTTGTGATTTTGTGATCTCCAGGTTGAGCCAGTTTTGTTCTGTGCATTGTCAGGTACGAACAGATAAGTTTACGGGATAGCTGGCTGGGTATACTGCTTGTGTACAGCGCATTCCCCTCCGTGAGGCGAAGATGTGTGCTTTCTTTCCCATGCAAGTTCATGAGTCAGTGGACCCTGGATGTCTTTCCTACCAAGCTCTGTTGCTGGCGAATTCGGCGGAGGAATTCCTAGCTGGACCCAGTACATGTGCTAGTGTTCCCTGTACTGGGGTAGGTGCTCCACAGGTGCCAGTTACTCCGGAAGCCCCCTATGATGTATTTTCTGCAGTACGGTCTCCCTGTCTTCAGACCTGCGTCTCCCTTGGGCAGAGCTCTTTCTACCCCCAGTCGTTGTGTTAGTAGAGCTCTTCCCCTTCGAGGTAGGACCTACCACCGCACCCCTTCCACGAGTGGCTGTTCAGCCCACGTGACGTATTGCCACATGTTACCTCACTTCGGGCAGGATGCGGTCTCTGCAGTGTCTTTTCCCCCTGAAAGAATAGGAAAGGAAAAGAGCACCTTCCCCAGTGCGAATAATAGCGTTAGTTGGCCCCAGCCGAATCTAATAATCTGTGGAGAGAAAAAAACATAGAGAGAAAAGGCCACAGATGGTGCGGACTGCTCCCATGCTAATTACATCTCTTCCCCACTCAGGGATGTGAGGAAGTACATGATGTATTTTGGGGCATTGGGGGAGGCTACGTGCAGCACCTGCTATTACGCACAATAGCTCATGCATCGGCAGTCCACGTAACATGGTTCAGCTAGTTGTGGCATTTCGAATAGGGACCTGAGATCGACACAACATCGAGTGAGTGACAAAAGAGGAACGTCACGGTTACTGTCATAACTGCCGTTCCCTGATGGAGGGAACGAGACTTTGTGTCCCTCTTGCCACATCGCTATGTTATCCGCTGGATTGTCCGGGACCCTGTCTCGGTTCCTCAGCACAAAACCTGAATGAGTGGTTGTGAGCCAGCTCCTTTTATACCCATATGTCTGGGAGAGTGTCATGCAAATTCCACTCGCCAATTCTTATTGGCCTTTTCTCAAAGATCAGAAGTGTTTGGGGCTCCCAAGAGCAACCCCTAATGTCACTACATCGACACAATATGTCGTTCCCTCCATCAAGGAATGGAGGTTATGACAGTAACTAAGACGTTAACTTGGTATTAAATGTCTAAAACAAATTTGAATCCATTGAATCAATCATATCTTTCACTAAACACTAAAATTTCCTATTTGATATTGCATTATATTTGTTTTGTAAAGTATGTTACCTTAATAGCCAAAATACTTGGACATACGTAAATGAAAATAAGTGTTTCTTTCACAATGCACATTATGTAGTTTAGTGATGATTTAGAGACATTTAGAATGTAACAAATGGCAATTTCTATTTAAATAAATGTTGAATTCCTAAAATGTTCTGTTTGTCCAAGAATCCTCTTGCAAACTTTTCTCTAAGTTTACTCAACTGATGGTTAGGTTTAGGGTTGAGTTCTGGGGTTAGAGTTAATAAAATGTGTATTCTTCTTCACCTTATTACAATGATAACTAAAAACAACTTGCTTTACAACTCACATTTCTCACCCCTCTGTGGACATTTCACCCAGAAACTTGAGCTCACAGGTGCCCTTGCATTCAAAAACTACATTCCTACACTTCATATCTGAGTTCATAAGTTAGCTTGTGTTATTGCACAATCTGTGGTTTGAATCGTGTCCAGCATTCCCACAGACATGACATATGCCCAAAAGCTGCTGTATTTTGATACGCTAAAAGATTATGTGGTCTCACTCGCTATACTCTCTATTAATAAAAAATAGTTATTATATAGTTATATATTAAATAATTATTTTATAAATAAATTCTGTGAATATTTACTCACCTTCACCTCATTAAAAACATGTAGTATCATGCACAAAAATATGTGCCTATATAACTGATGCTATATATCGCAAATGTTCCGAAGCCATATGATGTACTTGAATTTGTAAATCACTGTTAATCTTCCCCTCTGCTGGAGCTCAAATAATCTCATTTGCACTCATGTTCAGATTCAAATTTGACTTCTTTAAAGGCTTTGTTCCAGGTTTGACTTAATTGACGGAGAATACGATTTGAGAGCTGTAACCTAGGGAAGATTTTTCATGAATAACAACCTAAATTTCAGGTTGTTCCTCAAAAAATGCTATCGTATGCAGTGGTGGTCCATCAGAGGAGGCAAGGGAGGCTGAGCCTCCTCAAAAATGTTTTCGAAATCAACATAACAACAATTAAATTAACAGTTAGAATAAAAAGTTGCTTAATCAATTTACAAATCTGCATAATTCACCATAAATCAGAAGCCATATGATAGGTGCGGGTGAGAAACAGCTAAATATTTAAGCACTTTTTTTACCATAAATCTTCATTTTCACCTTCTGAAAACATTGAAAGTGAAGGTTTCCAATTTTTGGTTGAACTATTCCTTTAAATTAAATAATGTGAACTCTCTAAAGTGGCAAAGTCCAATGATTTCTGACAAATGGCTGATCACACCCCTCTATTTTTGCTATATTCTTACTCTGTTGATAAATTCAGCACCATGTCCTTGCTTTCATCCATTCATATTTACAACTTAAACTGCATTACTCTTTTACTAGGCTGGTTGGTTTGTCCACATGAGTGTGTGGCACACTTTAATGAACCGTGGCCCCAGCTGAGCCAGAGAGATAGGAGATGACAGGAATCAGTGTGTAGCTCTCCATGCAAATGATGCTTTCATGCAACATTTATTGAGCTAAAGGTGCTGAGGCTCAAGATCACACTCTGCCTCTTGTTCAGCTGTGTTTACACAGCAGCTTGATTTAAACGTTGGACAGCAAGAACAGGACCAGGCCAGAAATAACAACACATGCCTGGGGGAGTCGAATGAACAATGATAAAGAGATGGAAATAGATAAAGAGTGAGAGTATAGCAATGCACTAAGCAGTCACAACGGCAAAGTGATGTCATGATTATGATGAACATGAACAGAGAGATATGAGTTGGTTCACTTTACATCCCACATAATTTCAAAGGCTCCCTAAACCCCTGCTGGCATATACAGTACCAAAAGTATTGAAAGTTTGGGGGTTAACATATGACCGAAGGCAGGCCATGAAGTGGAAGATAGATCACAGGAGGTTACTGGTGTAACGACACCTGTGGAGCACTTACCCCAGTATAGGGCATGTTAGTACATGTACTGGGTCCGACTACGAATTCCTTCACTGAATTTGCGAGCCAGGGAGGAAAGACATCCAGGGTTCACAGTTTGTGAGCTCAACTGGGAGAGAAAAGCGTATGACTTAACCTCCTGGAGGGGAAAGGCACTATACACAAGCGGTACACCCAGCCAGCTGCCCTGCATTATGAAACTTACCTGTTCATACCAGAAAGAACACAGGACGAAACCTGCTCAACTGCTGCTCTGTAGATGTCTGCTAGAGAGGTGCAATTGGCCAGATGCCAGACTCCTTGTAGAGTGTGCTCGTATTGTGCTGTGATTATGCGTTTGCTGTGATGTTGAGGTTGCCATGGATGTGAGTGGCCTGCAGTGGCCTGCAGTGACCTGTGTCACCGCTGATTCCAGAGGAGGAGGTGATGGGTGAGTTTCGACATTCTTGGCAGTTTATATAAGCCACTGCTTGCCCTGGATCAATGGCAAAAGCCTCTGCAGGGCGAGTTACACTGCCAGCAACTAGAGGCTGTTGATGTGCCAAAGCATGCATGGTCCTGTCCAGGAGCCAGTGGCTGTGTGCCCATTGCACACGGTGCCCCAGCCTGACTTGGAGTCATCTGTCATGACCACAACATGCCTGGACACTTGCTGTAAGGGGACTTTGGGCAGCAGAATCACTAAGTCTGTCCAAGGGCTGAAAATTTGGTGGCAGGCCGGCGTGATAGCCACGCGATATGTTCCACAGTGCCATGCCATGCGTACCTCGGGACTCGAGTCTGGAGCCAGTGCTGTAGCGGTCTCGAATACATCGACCCGAGTGGCTTGACTGCCGCTGAGGATGCCAAATGCCCCAGGAGCCTCTGAAAGTATTCACTGGTATTTTTGCCCTTTTGGTGGTCTTAGCGGTGGGTCGAGAGGTGGGGGTGTCAACCTCCTGTGGGGGGCTCTACACCGTGGCCGGTTGGGACTGGGGGAGAGCTGCTTGGGCTTGTGTCATCACAGGGGGATGCCCTCGGCGAACACGTGGGGTGCGCACTCTTGAGCTGCGCCAGGGCAAGATGTGCTGTAGGGCCTCTATCTGTTGCTTCACCACTGAGAACAGCTGGGCGAAATTCTCGACAGTGTCACCAAAAAGGCCACTTGGGAGATGGGTGCGTTCAGAAAACATACCTTGCCCGCGTCCCTCATCTCGACCAAGATCAGCCACAGGTGGTGCTCCTGGACCACCAGAGTGGACATCGTCTGCCTGAGTGCCCACACCATGACCTTTGTCTTGCGGAGAGCGAGGGTGGTCGCCGAGAACAGTTCTTGTTGCACATCAGGATCAGAACTACCCTTTTGCAGCTCTTTTAATGCCTTGTCCTGATGGACCTGTAGCAGGGCCAAGGCATGCATGGTGGAGGCGGCCTGACGGACGGCACTTTAGCCTTTAGTAACCAGAGTCAACATTGTCCTACAGGCCCGGGAAAGTAGAGCCGGGCGATTCAATCAGTTGGCGGTGCTCAGTGGGCACAGGTGTGCCGCGATCACTTTATCTGCCTGGGGTATCAGGGCATAACACTTGGCCACTCCGCCATCGAGGGTAGTGAGAGCAGATGAGCTGAAGGATCGGCTTTGGGCAGTGAAAGGTTCCCTCCGCAGTCTTGTCAGCTCGTCATGCACCTCTGGGAAAAATGGGACTGGGGGGAGCATGACGCATGAGCATGATGGATCCATGTTCTCATTCTGTTTACGCCAAATTCTGACTCTACCATCTGAATGTCTCAACAGAAATCGAGACTCATCAGACCAGGCAACATTTTTCCAGTCTTCAACTGTCCAATTTTGGTGAGCTCTTGCAAATTGTAGCCTCTTTTTCCTATTTGTAGTGGAGATGAGTGGTACCCGGTGGGGTCTTCTGCTGTTGTAGCCCATCCGCCTCAAGGTTGTGCGTGTTGTGGCTTCACAAATGCTTTGCTGCATACCTCAGTTGTAACGAGTGGTTATTTCAGTCAAAGTTGCTCTTCTATCAGCTTGAATCAGTCGACCCATTCTCCTCTGACCTCTAGCATCAACAAGGCATTTTCGCCCACAGGACTGCCGCATACTGGATGTTTTTCCCTTTTCACACCATTCTTTGTAAACCCTAGAAATGGTTGTTCGTGAAAATCCCAGTAACTGAGCAGATTGTGAAATACTCAGACCGGCCCGTCTGGCACCAACAACCATGCCACTCTCAAAATTGCTTAAATCACCTTTCTTTCCCAATCTGACATTCAGTTTGGAGTTCAGGAGATTGTCTTGACCAGGACCACACCCCTAAATGCATTGAAGCAACTGTCATGTGATTGGTTGATTAGATAATTGGATTAATGAGAAATTGGACAGGTGTTCCTAATAATCCTTTAGATGAGTGTATGTGGGGGTGTGTCTAGATATGGTAACAAAGAAAACAAAATAGCAAATTAAACTCCACATGTACAACTAGTTTCAAAATGGAGGATCAGGTCACTTGGAGAACTAGGTTCAAAATGGAGGACTAGATCAAAAAGGTGGAGCCAACGATCATTGGAATGTGGAGGGAAAGGAGGAAAGAAAAATGGCAGGATCCGATCCAGAGCAACGGAGCTAACACCACGTGCGGGTGGAAATGACCAGGCACACAAAGGATCTGACGAAACAGGCGGGAGAATTTGAAACATCAGCCAGAGTTGGACCCCGTGAATTTCAGTGAGAGAGAGAGAGAGAGCGAACAAACAGGGGTGCTTGCAATCTAACTGAGGATAACCGCTCGTAACAGCGGGACTGAATCGTTAGTTCAGATCACTCATTAAACAACATTTCACCACAATTGACGATCTTACAAATCAAACAGCAATCAGAGTTACACATACAAGATTATCCTCAAAACATCAGACATTTAGCATCAAAAGTAAGATTTATTTGTATAAGAAAAGTCACAGTTTCTAAACTAAATCTGCGCAGATATCAAGCCTTACTTGAGAAATCATGTGTGATTTCAGCAGGGTTGTTTGAATTCCGGTTGCGTTGAACAGTCAGAAGTAAACAATCTGGAATTGGTCCTTTGTCTTGTGCTCGTCAGCGAAAAGACGCATCTCAGCTTTATTTCTGGGGTCCGGTAATGCAGAGAAATTAAGATGATAGTCAACGTTGATAGAAAACGAGGGAGAAGAGAAGCTGGTGGCCTTTCCGTTTTCTAAATAAATTCACTGTTGTCTTGCAGTGAAAATGAATGAACCGTTTGTAATAAGTATACTACTAGACTAGAACAAAGCTAAGTTAATCTTACTGTACCGTGGCCAAATGGTGAGGTTCAAAAAAAGTGGTTCCTTTGTTCTGTGTCCAGATGGAGGGAAAAACTCTTCAGTATCTGTGCAAATACAGGTCTCTTTTTACCGCTGGCTTAGAAGCTTGGCGCAGAAAGGGCAAACTCACCTCTGTCTGCTGGTTTTGTTGACAAGATGACATCATCGGTCATAGGCCACTTTTTGACAAATGGTTTGAGACTTTGAGACTTGGTCCGTGGGTGGGACTTCACATCCAGCTGTGAATCTGTGAAGGACCCTGGGAAACTGAGTTCAATGTCTCACCTTTGATCGTAGAACAATGGGCCATGCGGTCTCCGCTGCCATGTTGATTGGGCAAGGCACTACAAGGGGAACAAAACAATACTTATATACTTTTTTAACTACAAATGTTCGCTTCCATACATCCCTATGACACGCGCTCATGCGTCATGTGGAGGAGTCAGGAAGCATCTCATTGTTTACAAGAGGAGTTCTGTACAAAACTTTATTGTCTTTGCTGTAGATTTGTACAGTATTTGTATTGTTCAAAATGGTTGTTTGGTGTGTGTATCCTGGATGCATCAATCTTCAGAAACCCCAAAGAAAATGCATGCCAGGAAAAAGATTACTTTTTCATCGATTGCCTATATACGATCATGAGCGATTGAAGCTCTGGATTATTGCTTTGATTCTGGATATCAGAACACCCCTACATTCTCTCAAAAATTGGAGGCAGTTGTTTACCCCTGATAAATTCAGACCATTAAAAGAAACAAAGGGTCGATATCTGAATTCTTCGGCTGTGCCCATGCTGTTTTTCCAGCGAACTCCGATATGTGAGAAAACTTTGCCATTGTCACGCCTCCCTCAGCACTCCGAAATCACCCGATTTCTAATTCACCACACCTGCACTCAATTCACTTGCTCATCACTGCCTGCATAAAATAACTCACCTTCACACCACTGTTACCTCTTCTTCAGTTTGTGAAGCTACTCTTCTGTGTGATATCTCACCTATACCATTGATATCACTGTATAAACCCTGTAAAACCTGTAAATCTCAATAAATGCTCTCACACTTGGTTTCACTAACTGCAACTTGTGTGGCTTGAATTCCTGACAGTTATATAGCTTATATATTTCTGCTAAAGAAAAAGCACATGTAAATATTTTTTGGGAAATTATATATTTTTTTATTTTGTTTTTAAATGGTTTTGGACTGTTTTGTTTTGTGAACGGCACTTTGTCTGTGGTCTGTGCAAGTTTCTCTTATAAACAATGACACGCTTCCTGCCTCCTCCACATTTCTCGCAGTACTGCCGCTCCCTATAGGCAGACTACGTAGTCCCCGAAATCAGTTCATATCACATGAATGTACCATGCCTTTCAATTTGATTGTATTTGATTAAATGTAGGATGGGATATTTATTATAAATGTCATTTATATTAGACTTAGATTTATTTATATGAATATCTGAAATCATCATAAATACGATCAAAGAGAAGTTGATCAGAATACCTGTTTGTGACACTTCTCTCGAATGGCTATTTTTCAACATAAAACTAAGTTCTTATTACAAAGAGATTTCAGGGAGCAATCATTATATTCCACCAATTTATTTGCTCAAATGTATTTTATTTAATAGCATCTTTATATCTCCACTGCATCAGACATGACATGTATATGTCTGGTGGTAACGTTTCTGCAATGAATATGTTTGTGCATGGTTTTGATCCACTCTAATATAGGTTTTTGTGGTAATAAATATTTTAAAGCTGTACATCAGAGGATAATTATCAGCAGTTTTATGTACAGTATATCACAATACAATTTTGTTTTGTGATTTCACTACAAAGAATAACAGGCTGCGGAAAACCAATAGATAAGCAGAGCACGTGTTTTAGAGCTGTGCACAATTTAACTTGGTCCCTTTCTGCTTTAGCAACGACCACTCAGCAAAATATTAAAAACAAGAAATTTTAGTGCCAGGTAACCTCTCATTAAGCTGTGTATCTATTTTATTCGATTTTTTTTTGTAGATATAAACAAAATTAAAGCTCTCAAGAATTGGAGATGCTTAGATACATCCCTGCCGAGAGCTATTTCGTAAAGTGGTGGGGACAAAATTGTGCATGGCAAACCGGTCTCCATGAATGATGCCCATGGTTCTATCTCTGTGTGTCAATGCAATTTTCTGTTGGTCGTGCAGCTTATGGATGAACTCTCTGAGGTACTCCATATGCAGAACAAAGGATTTCATTTTCTGTGGTACTTCTCGCATCTTTTCCTATTTTCCCTTCTTTTCATTTCGCCCCCTCCCTTTAAAGCATTTCGTCCTCCTGTCTGCATTAGACTGAGATTGTATCCCATTCAAACCAGTCGGAAAACGTCTTTTCTCTGCAGTTGGCCTTATCTTCTCCACTGCATGATTGTATCTCTGCTCCTATATTGCAATGCATTGCAAAAAGTATGTGTAGCTATACATTTGCATGCGGCTACATCCTTTTGTTGTTTTAATCTTTGTGTGAAAAGGTTTTTTCAATGGGAAATGGTCCTTGTTATCAACACTGTGGTGTGTGGGAAAGATGTGAGGAAGTGAAATGTACATTCGCCTGTCACTCCACCAATAGCACCACCAAAACAAAAGATTTGCCTCTTTTTAATCTACACTTGCATTTAACAGTATATTATTGGCAAAAAGCAAAACAATATTTGACACAAAATGATTCATGTATCAGCAAAAATGGCAAAGGTAATGAACAAAAATGTTGTTTTCGCAAACAAATATTATAATTGATTTTTATTTATTTTTTTATGACAAAAAAAAACATGCCCCAACCTGACTCTCATAAAATGTACCATTATAATACTGTTGACCCGTGCACTTAAAAACAGAATAAATAAATATACAGTGCATCCAGAAAGTATTCACAGCGCTTCACTTTTTCCACATTTTGTTATGTTACAGCCTTATTCCAAAATTGATTCAATTAATAATTTCCTCAACATTCTACAAACAATACCCCATAATGACAATGTGAAAGAAGTTTGTTTGAAATCTTTGCAAATTTATTAAAAAAAAAAACAAAACAAAAAAAACATATACATAAGTATTCACAGTCTTTGCTCAATACTTCGTTGAAGCACCTTTGGTACCAATTACAGTCTTTTTCAGTATAATGCTACAAGCTTAACACCTATTTTGGGCAGTTTCTCCCATTCTTCTTTGCAGAACCTCTCAAATTCCATCAGGTTGAATGGAGACGCGTTGGTGCGCAGCCATTTTCAGATCTCTCCAGAGATGTTCAGTCAGATTCAAGTCTGGGCTCTGGCTGGGCCACTCAAGAATATTCACAGAGTTGTCCCGTAGCCACTCCTTTGTTATCTTGGCTGTGTGCTTAGGGTCGTTGTCTTGTTGGAAGATGAACCTTCGCCCCAGTCTGATATCCAGAGCGCTCTGGAGCAGGTTTTCATGAACGATGTCTTTGTACATTACTGCATTCATCCTGACTAGTCTCCCAGCTCCTGCTGCTGAAAAACATCCCCACACCATGATGCAGCCACCACCATGCTTCACATTAGGGATGGTATTGGCCAGGTGATGAGTGCTGCCTGGTTTCCTCCAGACATGACTGTAAAACAGATCAAATTCGTGGGCAAGGAAGAGGCGAGAAACCGGCTTGACGTATAACTTAAAGGTTTAATGGAAAACTCAAAAGACAAACACATAAGATAACGGACATGTCCGTAATTGAGCTCTCTCTCTCGATCGCCGTCTGCGAGTGGCCTTTATCCCTCTTGACGGCTTAATTAGCCTAATACGGGACCGGGCGTGCGTAATCACGCGCCGGTCCCGCCCTCCACCGTGCCACATTCCTCCCCCGTTTTTTCAGGCTGGGGACCCCCGGCCTGACGTACATCCCCTGGGGGGGGGGGGGGGGGGCCTCCCGCGCGGTCTGCCGGCAGGTCATCCCCATCAACCTGGACGAGGGAGGGGGCAAGGGGAGGGAAACAAAAAACAACAATTAAAAATGGGGGGGAGGGTTCCTGCACTGGGCGGTACCTCCCCTCCCACGAACACCAGAATTTAAAAAAGAGGGAAAAGGCCAATGCAGAGCAGTAGCGAGAGAGAGAGGAGAGAGAGATTAAAGGAAAAAAAAAAAAAAAACTAACTCGCCGGTTCTCTGATACGCCGTAGCTCGTTCCTCAGCCACTCCTCCACCCTCTACCGAACGGCAGCCGCGCCTCTCCAGGCAGATCCGAGGCAGTCCTCAGCCCCTGGCAGACGGAACGCCCCGCCGCGTTCTCGGGGAGCCGAAGGGGACTCCCCCGCCCCTGGCAGCGGTTCTCCCGCTCCAGGCGGTCGGTCGCGATCCCCTCCCCGTTCGTGGACGGCGGTCTTCCCTCGACCCCTCCGCGTTTCAGCGGCTGGTAGGGGCATCCTCCACCCCTGGCAGCGGCCCTGACCGCTCCAGGCGGTCGGCTATAGGAGCCCCTTCTCCCCTCACGGTCGGCGGCCATTCCTCTGCGTCCAGGCGGCTGGGCTCCTCGTCCCCCGGCAGATGGCCGCGGCTGCTTCTTTGGGGTAGTGGCGAGAACTCCGCTACGGCGTATCCCTCTTCCTTCCCGGGTTTCGGCACGAATGTAAAACAGATCAAATTCGTGGGCAAGGAAGAGGCGAGAAACCGGCTTGACGTATAACTTAAAGGTTTAATGGAAAACTCAAAAGACAAACACATAAGAGAACGGACATGTCCGTAATTGAGTTCTCTCTCTTGATCGCCGTCTGCGAGTGGCCTTTATCCCTCTTGACGGCTTAATTAGCCTAATACGGGACCGGGCGTGCGTAATCACGCGCCGGTCCCGCCCTCCACCGTGCCACAATGACGCTTGCCATTCAAGCCAAACAGTTCAATATTTGTTTCATCAGACCAGAGAATTTTGTTTCTCGGCCAGCTCTAGGAAGAGTCCTGGTGGTTCCAAACTTCTTCCATTTATGGATGATGGAGGTCACTGTGCTCATTGGGAACTTCAATGGTACAGAAATGTTTCTGTACACTTCCCCAGATCTGTGCCTTGATACAATCCTGTCTTGGAGGTCTACAGACAATTCCTTGGACTTCATGGTTTGGTTTGTGCTCTGACATGCATTGTTAACTGTGGGACCTTATATAGACAGGTGTGTGCCTTTCCAAATCATGCCCAATCAACTGAATTTACCACAGGTGGACTCCAATCAAGTTGTAGAAACATCTCAAGGATGATCAATGGAAACAGGATGCACCTGAGCTCAATTTTGAGTGCCATGCAAAGGCTGTGTATACTTGTGTACATGTGATTTTTTTTCGTTTTCATTTTTAGTAAATTTGCAAAGATTTCAAACAATCTTCTTTCACATTGTTATTATGGAGTATTGTTTGTAGAATATTGAGGAAAACCATGAATTTAGTCTTCAAACTAAAACTAAAGGCTGTAACGTTACAAAATGTGGAAAAAGTGATGTTCCAAAAAGTGATGTTCCAAATTTTGATGGAAATATATACATTAAAATGCATACATTTAAATATATGCTTAAATATATAATTTTATAATAATTTTTTTGTGTTTGAATGCATGTTAGTATGGATTGATTATGTTTGTTTGTAAACTATAACAAAAATATGATTATAGTTAAAATCTACTTTTTCTATTCTAATTTAATTAGGGTTTTGAACTAGGTGTTTGAAACCAACAGAAATACTACTGCTAAAGAAAACACACATTTCCTCTGTTCTATATCATTACTGAGATGACCATTGACAACTTCCCTATGTGACAACTAGACCCGTCCTCCCTGTGCATAATTTATTTATATGCTATATTCCAAACAATAGCCAACAAATCACTCAAATTGTTTTATTTCATTTCATTACAAAGTTCTATCAAATTGAATCAAAGTAATCTTAAAATAAAATAAAAATTTACAAAGTTTTATTAATTTAATTTCACAATTCAATCTGATGAAAATTTGGAATTGAAATGTGTTAATATCTTTATTGAATTTTTTTTATATATAGTTTTTTACCGTGAAGACAGGAGCCTTCAAAAGACAACCTCATTGACTCATTTGGAACACTACATACTACACAACTACATGCATCACACAAACGACACTCTGCATAGTAGACTCGCAATTGAATTCAGTACAGTGTGACATTAGCGTGTTGTAAAGCCACTAATGTCACTGAGCTCTAATAAGCACAAAAATAAATGCCACACACAAATATTTGGACAAAATAGTAAAAAATATATATTTAATTATTGTTTATCATCCCATTTTTCTCCCAATTTGGAATGCCCAATTCCCACTACTTAGTAGGTTCTTGTGGTGGCACGGTTACTCACCTCAATCTGGGTGGCGGAGGACAAGTCTCAGTGGCCTCCGCTTCTGAGACAATCAATTCGCGCATCTTATCATGTGGCTTGC
Organism: Moxostoma hubbsi; assembly: GCA_032164185.1. Classification (NCBI taxonomy): domain Eukaryota; kingdom Metazoa; phylum Chordata; class Actinopteri; order Cypriniformes; family Catostomidae; genus Moxostoma; species Moxostoma hubbsi. The sequence goes on from JAVLUX010000034.1 coordinate 8,740,357, forward strand.
TATGCATTACACCGCGGAGACTCCACATGTGAAGGCTCATGCTACTCTCCACAATCCATGTACAACTTGCTACATGCCCCATTGAGAACGAGAACCACTAATTGCGACTATGAGGATGTTACCCCATGTGACTCTGCCCTCACTAGCAACCTGGCCAATTTGGCTGCTTAAGAGACATGGCTAGAGTCACTCGGCACACCCTGGATTCGAACTCGTGACTCCATGGGTAGTAGACAGCATCAGTACTCGCTGGGCTAACCAGCCCCCCCCCCCCCCAAAATAGTTATATTTTAATGACACTAAATTATATTTATCTAAACTTTTCCTTATCTAATGAAGTTAAACATTTTCTCACTTCATCATGGATTTATTTTTTTCTCAGAGCTTGTCAAAGTGTATTCTGGTATTGCCTCAGATTACATTTTGGCCAAAGCGTGATATCTTCTGAGGCAGTAAATAAGACAATTAGGTTTCCTGCCTTTTGAAACTGCCTTTGCATCGAGAGATCACGTCTATGATGCTTTAAAATGCTGCCTGCATAGGCAACTCACTAGCAATAGCCACAGGCATTCAGTACAGCAGTAATTTACCTCACACTCTGTGTTATTTTTCCCTCTGTATGTGCTCTGAAGTCATTCAGAACGGTCTCATCATATTGAAGGAGACACAACAATACCAGCATCAGCCTTTCATGGTAGCATTATATTAAAGCTTTATGAAATGATTGCTTGACACTCAATAAACATTAGAATAGCTGAAATCTTGGATTTCTAAAGAATTCACAGCCAAGGTAAGTGGATATCTGCAAGAATAGGTTATTTGTAAGAGCGAATTTACCTAATAGATTTTTTCCCGCTGCTTCCCTGCTGTAGTGAGTCATGCTCAGATGTACAAACCTTTCCCTTTGTTCTGCTGTACATACATGTGGCTACTATTGTTAATGTATGTGAAGTGAGCATACCACATGTATGATGCCAATGCAAAAGGCCTGGGAATCTGAATTCAATTGGTTCACATTATAAGCTGGACTTGAGCAATGGCTATGTCTTTGCATCAATAGATCATTGGCCTGCAAAATATATAAGATCAGTGTACTAATGCATTATTGTTGTCCCAAACACACAACCAATCCCTAAAATAAATAGTTCAAAATAATATACAATGGGCATTTACAAAAAACTTTGTCACTTTTCAACAGCCAACTTCAGACCTGTGAACAATGCAAATTGCTACATTGACTTTTTCTGAGTAAAACACCTTCATCCTTTAATTAGATTCTATACACTGTGTTTTGCATCACAATTACCCTTTGTGCTGCATTCTCTCTTTTAGTGCATTCTTCCTTGTGCATGCACAGCAGTGATTATACATATTTAGCTTTGGCCCTCTTTTTGCTCATGTCACACAGATTGATGATCACGGACCAGGGCTAATTAACAGTATGGTGTTGCTAAAAGAATGCATTAATAAATCTTAGTTATTTATAAAGATTGTTTATAATAGGAATGACTGTAGTTCACCTTGATAAATTCATCATGCTTGTTAATGACCCTTTGGTTTATAGTTTAAAGAATACACTCATGTGGGCATGGTGAACTCAGTGGCCCAGAATACTTATTCATTTACTGTGATTAAAGGATTTGCACTGAAAATTGTATCAAAGATTCCTAATATATAGATCCAGACATTGCATAGTAAATAATTTTGCGGAAATTGAGGGGATAATAACTGTTTATTTATTATTATCTGTTTAACCTATTTATTAAGGTTCTACAGTTCTACAGTGGCCCCAAATAGTATTTGGACACATAAAAGTCACATTTGAAAAATTATAGTATGAAATAGATTAATTCGATTTAATTGTATCAAAAAATCGAAAACCAAGAGGCATTCAAAGAAACAATACAAGCCAAAAAAACACAAAGTTTTTAGGTTGAAAATTATAAAACAATAGATATATTGTTCAACATTAGGACAGTGGTAGATGCTGCTTAATTTGAAATTGAATGAATAATGTAGTGAACTTCAAACATTAATTTTGATTTACTATAAGTGCTTTTGTGTGTGCATTATCTTTCAATAATTCAACGGGCCGAAGTAACTTATTTCACTTTTACCAGGGTTTTTCAGGTTTTTTATTTCAAGACCTAAAAACACTCTTGTGAGTAGAAGTACTTTCTTACACCACAGATTCAGCGTCTTGCTTTAATAATGCCCGGCGACTGAAACGCTCTGAAAACACTGACGTTCCGCTGCGCATTACTCTCACGTGTACATAAGTATTCACAGCCTTTGCTCAATACTTTGTTGATGCACCTTTGGCACCAATTACAGCCTCCAGTATTATGCTACAAGCTTGGCACACCTATATTTGGGCAGTTTCTCCCATTCTTCTTTGCAGGACCTCTGAAGCTTCATCAGGTTGGATGGGGAGCATCAGTGCACAGCCATTTTCAGATCTCTCCAGAGATGTTCAATCAGGTTCAAGTCTGGGCTCTGGCTGGGCCACTCAAGGAAATTCACAGAGTTGTCCCTTAGCCACTTCTTTGTTATCTTGGCTGTGTGCTTAGGGTCGTTGTCCTGTTGGAAGATGAACCTTCACCCCAGTCTGAGGTCCAGAGCACTCTGTAGCAGGTTTTCATGAAGGATGTCTCTGTACTTTGCTGCTCCCATATGATCATTCCCTTGATCCTGACTAGTCTCCCAGTAACTGCCACTGAAAAACATCCCCACACCATGATGCTGCCACCACCATGCTTCACATTAGGGATGGTATTGGCCAGGTGATGAGCAGTGCCTGGTTTCCTCCAGATGTGACGCTTGCCATTCAAGCCAAAGAGTTCAATCTCTGTTTCATTAGACAAGAGAATTTTGTTTCTCATGGTCTGAGAGTCCTTCAGGTGCCTTTTGGCAAACTCCAGATGGGCTGTCATGTGCCTTTTACTGAGGAGTGGCCACTTTACCATACAGGCCTAATTGGTGGAGTACTGAAGAGATGGTTGTTCTTCTGGAAGGTTCTCCTCTCTCCACAGAGAAACGTTGGAGCTCTGAGTGACCATCGTTTTTGGTCACCTCCCTGACTAAGGCCCTTCTCCCCCGATCACTCAGTTTGGCTGGGCGGCAAGCTTTAGGAAGTGTCCTGGTGGTTCCAAACTTTGGAACGCACAACTCACCATGTGCCCCACCGAGAGTGAAGCACATTATAGCGACCACGAGGAGATTACCCCATGTGACTCTACCCTCCCTTGCAACGGGCCAATTTGGTTGCTTAGGAGACTTAAGCACACCCTCAAATCAAAATCAAATCAAATCACTTTATTGTCACACTACTGTGTACACGAGTGCAACAGCAGGTGAAATTCTTGTGTGCAGTTCCGAGCAACATAGCAGTAATGACAGTGACGAGACATAAACCACTTTACAATAAACAACATATTACACAAAACAATTTACATAAACTTACACAACAATTTACATAACAAATGTACACATACCTACACAACAATTTACATAACAAATGTACACAATACACACAATGTAGAATACACACACTAGAGAAGGGTATAAATATATATATATATATATATATATATATATATATATATACACTGACTGAATTGGGAGCGAGAATATATTGACAGAATGAGGATTAATAAAGTGCAGTGCTGATTGTTGATCGTGAGGGATCAAGTGTTCAAAAGTCTTATTGCTTGTGGGAAGAAGCTGTCATGTAGTCGGGTGGTGCGGGTCCTGATGCTACGATACCGCCTGCCTGATGGAAGCAGTGAGAGCAGCCCATGACTCGGGTGGCTGGAGTCTTTGATAATCCTCAGAGCTTTCTTCACACACCGTCTGTTATATATATCCTGGAGGGAGGGAAGCTCACCTCCGATGATGTTTCTGGCCGTTCGCACCACCCTTTGCAGGTCTTTGCGGTTGTGGGCGGTGCTATTGCCGTACCAGGCGGTGATGCAGCCAGTCAAGATGCTCTCAACAGTACTAGTGTAGAACCGTGTGAGGATGTGTTGGTTCATTCCAAACTTCCTCAGCCGTCTCAGGAAGAAGAGGCGCTGGTGAGCCTTCTTCACAACGGCCTCAGTGTGGACGGACCATGTGAGTTCCTCAGTAATGTGGACACCGAGGAACTTGAAGCTGCTGACTCTCTCCACCGGTGCTCCATTAATGGTGATGGGGCTGTGTTCTCTGTCTTTCTTCCTGAAGTCCACCACAAGCTCCTTGGTTTTACTGACGTTGAGGGAGAGTTTGTGCTCCTGACACCAGCGCGTCAGAGTGTGCACCTCCTCTCTGTAGGCTGTTTCATCATTGTCAGTGATCAGACCTACAACCGTCGTATCGTCAGCAAACTTAATGATGGCATTGGAGCTATGTGTCGCCACACAGTCATGTGTGTCAAGGGAATACAGGAGTGGGCTGAGAACACAGCCCTGCGGGGCTCCAGTGTTGAGGGTCAGTGATGAGGAGATGTTGCTGCCCATTCTAACCACCTGACGTCTGCCTGACAGGAAATCCAGGATCCAGCTGCACAGCGAGCTGTTTAAGCCCAGAGCCCGGAGTTTCACATCAAGCTTGGAGGGCACTATGGTGTTAAATGCTGAGCTGTAGTCTACAAACAGCATTCTCACATATGTGTTCCTTTTTTCCAGGTGGGAGAGAGCAGTGTGTATTGTAGATGCAATAGCATCATCAGTGGAGCGGTTGTTACGGTAGGCAAACTGCAATGGGTCCAAAGAGGTGGGCAGAACAGAGCAGATGTGATCTCTGATCAACCTCTCAAAGCATTTGCTGATGATGGGGGTGAGGGCAACAGGACGCCAGTCATTTAAACAAGTGATTTTGGCTTGCTTCGGTACAGGCACAATGGTTGATGTTTTGAAGCATGTGGGGACTACAGCCTGTATTCGAACTCACGTTTTTACACACTGAGCTACCCAGGCCCCAGCAACATGCATTCTTAATGATTTAATTTAGAGTTTTAATGTTGTATTTACTTATTTAAAAAAAGAAAACATAAATGCACAATAAAATATAAAAAAATATGTTCAGAGACATCCAAGTAGCCTCAGTGATTTTGTATTTAAAGGCAGAAATTTAAATATTAAAATTTTTAAAAGCACTAAAATTAATTATTCTTATAAAATGTATTACTTGAGCTGTAAAATTGTTAAAATTTTAATGGGAGGGTTATAGTTTACAGCGTCGTATTCGCTATAACTAAACACAAAAAAAAGTTAAGCGATTTTATCACACTATAATAATGTTAAAATGCATATTCATCATGTGTTGTGGCTATACTTTTGAAAAAGTACATATTTTAACATTCATGGATAGGCTCTATTCACTTCCATTGTATGTGCCTCACTGTAACCCAGATTTGATATTTTTTTTAAAGGAAAGAAGGAGCAAATAAAACATTTATTTAACATTGTAACACAAATGATGTCAATTGAGTTTAACTTGTTTTGAACCCAGAATATTCTTTTAATATCCACCCCTGATGCCATGTGCAAAATATGCAAAACATGGCATGATTTTACCAGCATATCACATGGAATAAACAAGGGAAAAAAAAAATGTTTTTGCAATAGCTACATTACCAAGTGACAGGTAAAGTTGCGCAAAAAAGGCTGCACAGCATTTCTTACTTCACGTTTCACATATTATGGGAAGCATTGTCTCCTCCATTTTAATTTTTTCTAAAGCCTGTTTATTTTGACATCCTAGCTATGCATGATAATTTGTTAGTTGAGTTTTATTATTTGCATTTAACATTTTTTTTCCCTGCCTTTCACAACCCTATCAGACCAAACCTGTGACCCATTTTTGAGAAACACTAAATTATCATTTTGAGACAGCGCATTTCTCTCCAAGCAAAGGACTGGCTTAAAGCAGCAGGGCACCAGTGCAAAGCTGAATATTCAGGTCTCTAAGGGCCTTTTTCCCAACAAGAGCTCTGAGCTGATTACACCCCCTCCTCTCATTCATCCTCGTAATGAACACGAGCAAAGATGCTCCTGAACTTCACCCCCCCATCCTAACAAGATCCTCTCCACACTTTCATCGTGAGCCCTCAGCCATATCTGCAGTGGCACTGAGGTATTATTAGAGCCCCTCTGGTCCTTAGAGGAGATGCCGGCAGCGTGAGGCCTGGCAGATGATATGGGCTATTGGGAGGTGCACGGTTCCATTAAGTTGGCATTCACCAAGGGCCTTTGTTATCATTGATCCCAACACTTTCAGGGAGCATTGAGACTCACTGATCCATGACTATCTCATCTGTCTTGCAAGCAATGAGGGAACTTGCTGTGAAATTGATAGCTACGAGTGTGTCTCCAGAACTTGTCAGAACCAAGACCATGGCATGGATGGGGTCAAAAGTTACAGGTCTGTTTTTGCCTTTATTTTAGTTCTCAGTTGTGTTTTTCTTTGTGAATAGGTACTCTGGCATAGTGTTAAAGAAATAGTTTATACAAAACGAACATTTAGTCATTGTTAACCTACAATCATGTCGTTCCAAACCCATATGCTGTTATTTTTCTGTAAAGATTTGAGGACATTGATACACAATATACAGTTTGGTGTTATAATGATGCTAAGCTAATTATGCGAACTTTTAATGGACCCTTTTCTCATTTCTTGATTGGAATGTCGAAGTAAACTATAATGGGGTACACTTCTAAAATGATAAATGGAGACCAGGGTCAGATTGGGAGACTACATTTTACTGGGAATTTCTGAATTCTTACGCACACTGGACATAGGTTTCGTCATATATATTTATATATATGTCTACTATTTGCAGGGTAAGCGGTTTGATTCCATGCCCACATGACTCCACATGCCGAAGTGTTCTTGGACAAGACACTGAACCCCAAGTTGCTCCAATTGTCAGGTTAGCAGGTTTCCTTGCATGGCAGCTCTTCTGTCATTGGTGTTTGAATAGGTGAATGAGACACAGTGTTAAGTGCTTTGTAGAACCGTTAAGGTTAAAAAAGGCAAAGTGCAGACCATTTACAATTATTATTATTATTATTATTATTATTATTATTATTATTATTGATTTAAAGTATATATGGCTTTCATTGCCTATAATGCGCATAAATATATCTGATCAGTCTGAACTGATTGATACTGATGACTGGAGTGTAAGTAGACTAATAGCAATTATGAACCTTTACACCCCTTTACAGTATGCTTGAGTTGCAAATATACTCAGTGCCCTTCATTGTTACACCATTTGCTGTAGTTCTTGCAAACATATGGCAATGTAAAATCACATTATAGTTGCTATAGAGAGTTTCACAAATGTTTTTTTTCAGAGCTCTAAAATGATATTTCTTTTGTGTTATCTCTCTGCAGCTGCTTCTTCAATCCAGGTTTCTCAGGCCAGGACTGTGAATAAGACATCAATGAGTGCACCTCGAACTCCTGCCAGAACCAAGTCGTCTGCCAAGACCTTGAGAACAGGCGAGTGCCATGGCAACACAGAACTGTTGTTGCGCTTGCTCAACTCTGCACTGCACCCACCATAAATTGATTATGATGTTGGGACCTGAGCGCGCTCTCTGAACAGTTTGTTATTATTAGACTTGGGGGAGAAATTAGACAAGTTTGAGAGATACTGGTGTTATTGTCTAAAGTGTTATAGCTCATATAAAAGGTCCTTTTTCATCCTTGACATATGTATAAGCTTTTGTTCTAAGCACAAGTAAGAGAATAGCTCAGCAGGTTCACATCAAGTCTGTATATTGGCTTTCCTCTCCTGGATCTTCTCTTTGATGTGCTTTAATAGGCACCCCAGGGCCACCTTTGGCTCAGTCCAACATACGGGAAGAGGAATCCCAGGGCCAATTTGAGTCCTAAATGGAAGTCTCCACTTTGTCTACTATCATGAATGGATTCCCATGTGATCATTTGCTCCCAGCGTTCCTCTGCAATTGCTTCCATCTGAAGGATATCTCTTCAGGTGTTTGACTTTCTCTCACAACTCATTCTCTTCCTCTCACGTGTTCTTTTGACACGGGAGGGCTTGCTTTAGAGGGCTCTAAGCAGGGAGGTCTTTCTCGGTGGAACCCTTTCACATTGCTCTGTTCGCAGAGGTAGTTTGTAAGTCTGTTTGTGTAGTTTACTGACAAAATAAAGATCTGCTTTAATAACCCCTCAAACCTTTGTCACAGCAGATAAATTGCAGTATTCTTCAGCGTTAGTAAGAATAACAAATAATCTGGGTCTTTGACCTGATGTTCTGCAACTATTTTTTCTGTACTTTAAAGGGCTCATAACAAACATTTTTTTATTGTTATCTGCCTGAGGTCCACTTATAATATTTTGTGTACCAAAAGCATTTTTTTTCTTGACAATTTTCACCCTCTCTTTGTCCTTGAGAATTAAATGAGCAATTTTAAGTAAACACCTTTTGCAAGTAAGTGTATAGTTTGTGCTATCTGCATTTCATTGTGACAGGCAGTGGTGGACAGAGTACCGTATAAGTACAAATACCACACCAATATATTACTTAATTAAAAGTTTTAAAATGTCCCTTTTTCAAAGGCTGCTACCCTCCCCATCGCCGACCACCACTCCTGAAATGAGGTCGCTCCAGCCGACCTCTATCCTAGTGTTCCCAACTTTTTACGGCACACCACTATCTCACATAGGATAACCATCGTCAATATTTTTCCTTTTCAAGAACTTGTCAATTTGTTCTGTCCGTCTTAGTAGCATGTTTACTTATAATTTTTTTAATTCAGCTGTGCAAATAAAAAAAACAGTCATTCAGTCATTTTGAGTCAAAAAAAATTCCATCATAATCTATTATTAGCTTCCTCCTGGTCCACATCATCTAAAACTGTGTGCTCGCTTGTGCGTAATCAAACGCATCAAGGGAGACTGATGATGAGGCAATTGTCATTAGATTTTGCGTCTTTGCCTCGGACAGATTACTTCTTGTGGCAGTTTTAATATGGTTCTGGAGGATGAACCCAGCGTCAAGTGCCGCAATGCCCTCCAAATGACAAACGTTGCAGAAAGCATCAGAGAGGGTTTGCCACATAAAAAGTGGGAGGTGTGCACAATAAACATTAAAAACATGTATTTGGAAGAGAGAGAAAAAAGCTTGCAGTTGATTTGATAGCATAAATTAATAAAATTACTTGTTTATGATTAGATCCAAGCATTTTCTTGGTGAATTTAAATTAGTTCAATAGCTGGGGTCTCTGATATACGTAAACGATAAGGTGATATTCAATGTCTCTTCACAAATTTAGTTTTTAAATATTTCTTTTTGCTTATTACTCTCAAAGACATTATTGGTGATTCAAAAACATGTGTGTGAAAACACTTTGGTGTAAAGTCACTTCATAGACTTCAATATCTTCTTCAGTGCTGGCGCGAGTCATGTGAAAGACCCTTAACGTTTATAAATATTAATCACTTTTGCACATTAATCATTGCTCTTCACAATCACAAAAGTGACTGATTATTGTAGTGGTCTAAAGCACATAACTGGTAATCTAGTATTCAGAAGGTCGCTGGTTCAATCCCCACAGCCACCACCATTGTGTCCTTGAGCAAGGCACTTAACTCCAGGTTGCTCCGGGGGGATTGTCCCTGTAAAAAGGGCTCTGTAAGTCGCTTTGGATATAAGCGTCTGCCAAATGCATAAATGTAAATGTAAATATTTTGTGAAATTTTATTATTTTCCACAGCACACCTGACAAAATGTCATGGCACACTAGTATACCGCAGCAGAGTGGTTGGGAAACACTGCTCTATCCACTTAAAACTATCTATCTGGCGATCATAACATTGGTTAGGACCAAACTCATTATGTGTCTATTCTCAACATCGATGACCGCACTAATGTGACATTTGTTGTTATCAGCTTTTTTTGCATACGCCAGCAAACGTTTACATGCTAAACATGACATTCTTTCATTAATATTGTATGTGTAGGTAACAAAACGTGAAAATCCCTGGTTCCAATTCCTTGGTTATACAACATAGATAAAACATTACACACATTTTATAGAGGTACATCAGGCTATAATCATTAATTTGTCAGTTATACAAGTTACCACAGTTCAAAGCAATTTGAGAATTACATAGCCAGGCTACGCATTGTGCGATATAAATTGTGGATTGAAATGCATTCTATACATTTTAGAAGGTTAAATCGGTAAAGTGCTGTGAATTTGTGCAAAATGTTCCTGGGTTAAGTTGAAATGAGTTAGTATTAGTGTCGTGCAAATCTGATGGTCTTTTGGAAACCTTTCAAGGAAAAGACTGCTTTAACTCTGTTTGGAAGTTCAGAAGGAATGCTGAGGGGCCTTTCTGACCAATGACCCTTTTTGCTTTAAATTAGGTTGTTTAGAGTGTCTTGACCATTTTATTGTCCATTTTAAGACAGGCCTTCAGTAGGATTGTTGATGCTTGGTCTGTTAATTTATGATGTTGAGGAATTCCAGGATTAAAAAGGTTGGGTTTTTCCTAGATTCAAATCATGTCCTTTCAATTCTTTTGCATGTATAATACTATAACACTAAGACCCGTTTTCACCATGTATTAAGATGCGTTTTGGGTGATCCGATCACATGTGGTCAGCCCTAAATACAGGTCTTAACAGGGTCTAAAATGTTTTGTGATTGGATCACAAAAACCACATATGCATGAGGTCAAAAACGCATGTGACCACATCGCATTTGAGGTGTAAACATTAATCCATCCTGTATGCAAAAGTTTAAACTTTGCCAATTATGAGCGGCTTTAAAAGGAAATAAACATCCAATCGGGGGGGGGGGGGGGGGGGGAGAGCAGATACATAAAGAAGCACGAGAACCTCATGGATCTTATTCAGTGTGTCTGATATCAGCACAGATGAGAAGCACAGTCACCTAAAGCTCCTTTAATACAGGTAATCCACTAAAATAACAGATAATTCTGCTTGACATTTTGCATTTGTGCTTGGATTCAATTGCGACCGCAAATGGGAGAAACAGTGTGCCCTTTCTTTAGCACTTTCTTTGTCTTTTCTGACTTTGTTGCATTTTAATATCATGCAGTTACACACTGACATAGTGATTGATGTATGTCATTATGAAACATAGACCCCCCGTCCAAATCCAAACACAAGTGGTCACAGAAGACACATTTAGCGACCGGGTGTAAACAATGATCTGTCTCTCCTGACCACAAGTGATCGGATCACCCGAGACGCATCTTAATACCAGGTATAAACAGGGTCAAAATCTGCAATTATTAAAGTGAAAAAATGTGGAACTAGAGATTCCTTACAGAGCCACTGAACAGGCCAAGTCTTCTAAGATTAGAGAGGTGACAGGATAATTGAAGCAGAAATCATCTTGTCGATCATGATTATGACACGAACTTCAGATATTTGTGCTGTCAATGAGACCTTCTTCAGTTTTCCTTTCCTGTTTCTCTTCAGTTGTGCAGTTCAACAGAAGTTTTGGAAAGACATGAAGCAGCGATTCACCCAAAAAATTTATATCATGTATGTATATCATTTACCGACCACCACAACATTCCAACCCTCTATTTTCTTTCAAAAATACATTTTATGCAGAATGTCTGATCTTCTGTTTACCATAATAGGAACATGGGTAGTGATTTAAACTGCCAAGCTCCAAAAAGACAAAAATAGCCATACGATAGCTTTTTTGTAACAGACCAATATTTAAACCATTGGTTAAAGATAATTGTCCACTCTTCTTTAGCTCTCAAATCAAATGTATTGCAATATGTCATGTAACGCACAAGAATCAGTGCTGTTTTGCGCCAATGATGTCAAAGCTGGCACAGTGCACCTCAAGGCGCTATTTTTAATTGAACACAAGTGTGACTGAGATTTTTAGAGCTATAGTGGAAGGGACAATTTTTCAAACTGTTGTACGGCTTCAGGAGACTTCAGTCTAGAGATGCTCCGATCGATCGGCCACCAATCGGTATCGGCTGATATTCACGTCCTATGACTCGATCGGTAATTTCGGCATAAACTGATCGCTCTTGTCTCAAAAGATGTGCGGCTCCTTTAAGACATCAGCAGCACTGTCATGACATTAATGAGTGTGGGGAATACTGGCATAGTGTTGTAACTTAAGACAACAAACTTACTTCAGCAGTTAAGAATCATGCAGTGGGAGAGGTCTGGCAAATATAAAAAGTTTGTGTACAGGGAAAACAGCGCAAGCTGTGAAACGGTTCGTATTATCGTAAATGGGTGCAGCTTCTCAGTCTCCGCCTGGCATAGGCATCTCAGTAAAAATGCGAGTTACAAGATGTGGTGTAATTCAAACATTTTTATTAAATATCTCCCAATTAAACAGCATTAACAATAGTTGAACCCGTAGAGTCCAGATACAAGTGCTCTCTTTCCGCTTTCCTTTCATCTCTTGCCTTCATGAGAGAGAGTGCATGTTCCCCTCATTAAAGTTCAAGCAGCAACAACTGAAAAAAATTACTATTAATAGAATCATCCAACTAAATGAAAAGGAATTGATAAATATAATTATTATTTATACAATATTAAGATACCATAATAAAATGCATTAAATAGAATGCAAGAATATAATAGAAATAAAAAATGGAATAATAATTATTGTATGAAAAAATTACAATGAATCAATAACCTAAAATGTCACATTAATTTTAATTGCACCAATGAGTTATCAGTTTGTCTTCAGTTTTACACAATAAGCTTAATTTTTTATAGGGCTATATATCTTTATATATAGGAAAAATTGTGTTGAGCCTATACATATTATAAAATATTTTTAAAAATGCTTTTTATAAGCCTTTCAAAGTTCTTTGTCAGCAAAAATGTGGAAAAGTGATATTACCCCACCCAATAATCAAAACATGCAAGTACAACCCCCCCATTATTTATATCATAATCAGTGTCCACATGTAAATGCTTCATACTGCAACCCCCCCACACACACTTTTTGGAGCTTGAAAGTATAAATAAACATCACCTCTAATTTTATGGAAAAGACTCGCTCGAACCTTCTGACTAACATCTCATTTTATGTCATTTGTCATTTTTTTATTATTGTAGCCACTGACCACAGTCCTAATAATGTTGTAGTAAAAAATTATTATTATATAAACAGAAATTATTTAAAATTTTCATATTCCACATATTTATATTCCAGTCTGTTTTTTGTTTTTTTTTGTAGTTCAACAAATTCAGCATGATATTATTCTCAAATTACTGTCCTGGTATTATTTGCCAGTAATGTAAATTGTGGCTTAGTAACTTAAGTGTGTGTTGTGCTGTCTTCTCAGATATATCCCCCTAGGCCAAAGATAGAGACACAAAATCAGTGAGAGAAACCAGGCCTTATCGTGTCTACATGGACTCCATGTTCCTGGAGCTTTATAGATTCTCTGTGGAAAAAAACACACAAATAGTTCATCAGCACACTTACCACATTAAATATATCGCACACTCCCACCTATATCTCCACACACTTGCAAACACAGTTGTAACCTTGAGTTAACTGAACACCTCCTCATCGTTTTCTGCATTTTAATCAAGCACTTCCTCATCTCATCATTGTTCCTTTTTTCTCTTCCTACAGGGGGATCTCATTCGTAGATATTATTACATTAAGTACAAAGAAAATACTGCGTAAAATAAATGTGATATATAAAATATTTTTAATTAATTAAATATTCTATGAACCTCAAAGGATTTGTAAACATTTGTATGAATGTTGTGCATGTACAAGATGGTTTACATTTTAGATGCTGTTGATATTTTAGGTTTCAGTTTGTTCAAACGAACAGAAATACATTTTCACATCCAAATAACTACATTTATATATCTTCTTTTTCACACAAAAACCAATATCAATGCTGTTCTACAGAGAGAAAAAAATTAATGTCATCTCAATCGCCATCAGCCAGCTTGAAGATTAATTTCATTTGTCTTTTGTACTGTATCATCAATTTATCCTCATACTGCTGAGGGTAGAGGAGGAAATCTCAGAGGCCCAGAAAATCCTGAGAGAGCTCAGGCTGACACAAAGACCCTAAGTCCCACAGAAACCTCTTTTATTATCAGGCCCTACTCTGCCTTGTACCAGTCATTACTTTCTTCTCAGCTTGGAGCTCATCTGAGGAAACCGAGGCGTCCCCCGAGAGCTCAGGCCAGAGGATATATTGTGGATTGGTTCAACCAACTGGGGCTCACAGAAAATATTTGCCCTAATAAGATGTGTAACAGCATCGCAACTTCTCAAGAAGGCAGAATCAAAGACACAAAAAAGCAATATGTGCCAGCCTGACATCTGACAAGTCTCTATGGCTAATCTGCGGTGAAATTATTTTTACATTGAAATGGTGTGTTGCTCAGGCACGGCATATTATGTGACCCGTTCGGTGGACTTACTTTATTAGTGATCATGCTTGGATCCAGCAGAAGGTTTTTCATTGCGATAGGGAGCTTTGCATGAAAAAAAGGAAAGAGGAAATTGCCTGTTTGGTATTTTTAATATTTGATTATTGTACATTAAAGCATGGAAACCTACACAATCACTGTTCATATCAGTTAAATTTCAATCATATAATGTATATGTTTTTTTATGTCTTATCCCCTGACTAGTGCAAACGGCGTGGCTATGTGGTGCTTTCAAAACCATATTTTTATTTTTATTTTTTTCATTTTTTATAGCATCTTGACCAGCCCAAAAGCAACAACATTGGCACAACCAATGGCGCGCGATATTGGGGTGGGACTAGGGATGAAACGGTTACCAGTTTCAAGGTAAACCACGATATAATTCCCAGATGGTTAGTAATACCATGTCACATTTTATTATCATTAAAACCGTGCACAATTATCGTGATTTGTAAAACCTGCAGTAAATGCTGTCCACACACACTCAGTCTGACCCATGGGCGCAGCATGTAACATTGTTATGTTTGTTTTTTAACGTGAAAACATGGCGGAATGCAATGAGAGCACTTGGGAGAATTTCCAACCTTCCAAAAAGACCAAAACAGAAGTGTGGTCATATTTTGGATTTTATAAGAATGCTGAGGGGAAATTAGTAGAAGATGGTAACCCTGTCTGCAGAGCTTGCCAGAGGAAAGTTGCTGTGAAACGGGGCAATGCGTCCAATCTGGCCAGTCATTTTCTTGATGACCATATATCACTTTATAGTGCATGCAATGTAAGTTAACTTTTAACTCAGTGCATGAGCTTTTTTTTCTTTTCCCTCCTTTACATATTTTACACAGAAAATCTCATAAGTCACTGTGGGTTTGAGATGTATCTGCAGAGAGAAGTAGTTGAGGAGTGGAGGAGAAGATTATATATAATTTTGTTATACTCTACGATAAGTACAGTGAGCACCCTTAAGAAAGTCAACATTAGGATTAACCCGACAGCTTTATAATCTGTCCCCTACATGGTTTCTCATTGTTAGATGAAGCAGAGCATTATTTGTCAAATCAGACAAGGAAATGCAGATTAAGAGGGTTTTGTATAATCTCATTAGGAGCTCTGACAGTATAAATGTATTGTCTATGAACAACTATGCGAGTGAGGCTTCCACTTACTGCCCGATGATCTGCAATCTTTGTAGCAAAATATGAAGTACTTGATTGACGGTTGGAGTTAAAAAAGCACTATGCCAAGAGCTGTTTTACAATTCAAAGGGCCCCTACGCTGTGTCCGTTGCTCTTTACACACTGTGCATTGGAAACAGCCTGAAACATCATCAAACACAAGCAACAACTAAATGCCGCAGATTAGGAGTTCAGTGAAGTCCATTTTGCAGGGCACATTGGATGATTGGTACGTCCCCAAATACTCTAGTAAGCATGACAGAATATCAAAATGTCTGTTCGTGTTGTGGGGTTAATAAGATTTTTACAGTTAATTCATACCCATTCCATACACTGACACTTCCATGTTGTGTTTGTTGATGGCTGGCCGCAGGGAAATAAAGTCATTACGGCTTAACCAGCAGGTCAATCTGAAGGGAATTAACAACGGTCCATGAATGAGCAATTGGGGAAAACACTTTAATTAGAAGATGTTAATGATCTGCCTCATTGTTTTTAGTTCCTTCGTTATCTATGCTGCCTTCGAGACACAGCAAAACACCTCAGCATGAAGAACAGCATTAGCAGAAAAGGTTGAAAACTTCTTAAGCAACAAGTACCAGGGGTGCATGTTTGTTTTCTCACTTGCTGTGTATTAAGCATGTAGTGAGTATTAAGCATGAGTAATTGAAATAAAGTTTTAATTTAGTGTGAGCGCATGACCTGAGCAGCAGCTGATGGCCCTGTTGTTGCCCGAAGTTACTGGTGTAGTCAGGCTTGAATTATGTTTATGTTCCTGTACAATCAGCATATGAATTATATTTTCACTTTCGCTCTTTATTTAGATGTCTTGGGGCTTTTGGAAATGGTTCCATTTGTTTGTGTAGTTACAGAGGCAAAGAATAATGGCTGTCTGCTCTTTAGTATCGCAGCTCTTTGGCTCGCATTTTTATCTCTGTCATTTGTCAACCAGTCCCTGTGTGTCTACAGACTCCGGCTCGCCTCTAGATTTTACTGGCTCTTCTTTAATTTACAGTTTATCCTAGTAAATTATGACCTATTAGGGTATTTGTTACTGAACCTTTTTGGAGTGGATTTACATCCATGTTAAGAAACATGAACATGGCCAAAAGTATGTGGATACCAAAAAACCAAAGCCATTTATGCTTTTTGAGCATTTAATTTCACAACCATGGGCATTAATAAGGGGTTTATCCTCCCTGTGAGAGAAACATTGACAAGTGCTTATCCAACCACTGTGTTCATAAATGAACCTTACTGAGCAGGAACAATAGGTATTTCAAGCTCTATGAGAGACTGGTTTGTAAATGGACATCACAGCCATGCTGAGCAACATGTTACTTGCATGTTTTTTTTAAACAATTAAATTAGCTTGAGTCTTTCTTTCCAGCTTACTTTCAATTAGCTGTTTGGCAGTCTGGTAGGACTAATTAGTCATTACCAGCTGTTTCCTGCTGCTAACCAAGTTAACAATTAAACATTTAAAAAAAGTTTTTGTTGGGACAGATTTATCCCAGGGAATCTGACATCTGTTTGTCTAGAAATGTTAGTTCCCCTTCTGTCACTCACTCGACATTGTGTTGAATGAAGTGACACAAGGGGTCTTCCTGGACGCCAAACATACCTCTGAACCTGAGAAAAGGCCAATGTCAAGTTGGCAGACAGAATTTGCATGCCCCGCCCCAGACATAAGGGTATAAAGGTAAGCGGGGTAGCGAGTGCCAGTCAGAATTTTTCTTCGGAGCCGAACTGTTGTGTAACAAGCAAGCTGAAGTTCACCACTGTTTCAATCACCTCTATCAGTGAGAAGCATTGCTGTTGGATCTACAACACGTTTCCATCTGGTGTTCTCTCTCTGCACGCTGTGCAGTCTACACCCCTGGGCACTTCGACGGCGCTTTTCACTGTTTAAAGGGTGTTCTCCTCCTAAAAGAGTTTTGATTTTTCTAAAATAGTTTGAGTTTTCCACTCACAAAAGAGCAATACACAGCGGCGTTGAACGTCCTTTTCTTTTTCCTTTTTCCACGACTGCTCAGCCCCGGCAGGACCTCTTCCTCAGTCTCTAACCTGCCCCCTGCAGGGTGTGCAGAGCAAGGTAAGTGCTTTGAGTCTTTTCTCAGCACCCAAGCCTCGGGACGCTCTTCTGCCTCCCAACGTGCTATTACCTAACCCTCCCCCCCACAACAAAGCCCCGCCCGGTACGTCAAAAGCAATCGTCCCGTTAGTGCCCCTCGCATGGAGCTTTAATGCATGGCTTTGACTTCCCAATCCGTTGCGCTGGCTGGCCAGGACCATCCGACTTGGCTACGTGATTCAGTTCGCCTGGCTCCCGCCTCGTTTCAGTGGTGTTTGCTCCACTTCCGTGCGTGGCGAGAAAGCCAGCGCCTTACGAGCAGAGATCATGACCCTGCTCCTCAAGGATGCAATAGAGCCCATCCCTCCAGGCGAGATGGAGAAGGGTTTCTACAGCCCTTACTTCATCGTACCCAAAAAAAAGCAGTAGGTTGTGACCAATCTTGGACCTGCGAGTTCTCAAACGGGCCTTACACAGACTCCTGTTCAAAATACTCATGCAGAAATAGATTCTTACCTGCGTTCGACAGCTAGATTGGTTTGCGGCAGTAGACCTGAAGGACACGTTCTTCCACGTCTCCATTCTGCCTCGACATCGACCCTTCTTAATGTTCACGTTCAACGGCCAGGTGTATCAGTACAAAGTCCTCCCGCAGAGGCAGCTCTTGCCCCACTAAGGGAATTGGGCATCCGCATACTCAACTACCTCGACGACTGTCTCATCCTGGCTTACTCTCGAGCGTTACTGTGCGCTCTCAGGGACCTGGTGCTCAGGCATCTCAGCCGTCTAGGGCTTCAGGTCAACTGGGAAAAAAAGCAAGCTCATCCCGGTTCAGAGCATCTCTTTTCTCGGCATGGAGTTAGACTCAGTTTCAATGACAGCGCGTCTCACCAATGATCTTATGCTCCTCGCGACAGCACCTCCCTGGAAAATTCCCCTGAGGAAGGACCTTCTTTCTCAGGGACGGGGCACCCTCTGGCACCCGTGCCCAGACCTCTGGAACCTCCACATCTAGCCCCTGGATGGGATGCGGAAGATCTAGTGGATCTATCACCTGATCTCGTAGACACGATCAACCAAGCCAGAGCTCCCTCCACCAGGCAACTTTATGCCCTAAAGTGGCGCTTGTTCACAAATTGGTGTTCTTCCCGAGCCGAAGCTCCACAGAGGTGCACAGTTCGGTCAGTGATTTCATTCCTGCAGGAGAGGCTGGAGGGGAGGCTGTCCCCTCTCCACCTTGTAGATGCATGTAGCTGCTATCGCAGCCCACCATGATGCAATAGATGGCAAGTCCCTAGGTAAGCACAACTTGATTATCAGGTTCTTGAAAGGTGCCTGGATACTGAATCCTCCCAGGCCTAGCCTATTCCCCTCCTGGGATCTCTCAGTGCTCCTCTCGGGCCTCCAGAGACACCCCTTTGAGCTGCTTGATTCAGTTGAGCTCAAGACCATCTCCCTGAAGACGGCCCTCCTGATCGCGTTAGCCTCCATCAAGAGGGTTGGGGACCTGCAAGCATTCTCTGTCAGCGACACCTGCCTGGAGTTCGGTCCGGCATATTCTCATGTTATCCTGAGGCCGTGACCGGGCTACGTGCCCAAGGTTCCTACGACCCACTTCAGGGACCAGATCGTGAACCTGCAAGTGCTGCCCTGGGAGGAGGCAACCCAGCCCTTTCGGCACACAGAGCTTTAGATGTTCTGAGCAGCTCTTTGTCTGCTTCGGCGGACAGTGGAAAGGGAACGCCGTCTCCAAACAGAGGTTAGCTCACTGGGTCGTTGATGCAATTTATTTAGCTTATCACACCAATGCTGTGCCCGCCCCCTTGCGGGTTCGAGCACACTCTACGAGAAATGTGGCATCCTTGTGGGCAATGGCCCATTGCACCTCATTAGCAGACATCTGCAGAACAGCGGGCTGGGCAACACCCAATACCTTTGCCAGATTTTACAATCTCAGGGTTGAGTCAGTCTCGTCCTGTGTTTTGTCAGGTCCGAGGCAGTAGAACTCGGTAACATGGCACAACCGACCGGGTGTTCTGCTTGCACACAGCGCCCTTCACCAAGTTGATCCAGTGCGCCTTCTATCCCAGGTTAGCTACTAAGCATCACTCCCTGGATGTTCTCCTCCCTAGCCTTCTGGCCTGCGAATTCAGCAGAGCAATTCGCGTCCAGACCCACTATGAGTCACAGGTGCTCTGTACTAGGGTCGGGCTCCATGGAGTTAGTTCCCTTTTCAGGCAAACTCTCCATGATGTATTTCCTGTGGCACGGTCCCCCTGTTGGCGGGCCCGTGTTTCCCTTGGGCAGCCCCGCTGCCCCGGTCGCTGTGCTTGTAGAGTCCCCCCTCATTATGCTGGACCTACTACCTCATGGTGTATTTGCCACATGTTACCTCCCCCTAGACTGGGCAGGATGTGGCCTCCGCAGGGTTTTTTCCCCCCGAAAGAATAGGACCGGGAAAGACTGCTTTACCCAACGCATTTCATAGCGTTAAGATAGGACGTGAAGCGGCTGGGGCTATAGTGAGAGACATAGTGAGAGAGAAGGGTGTGACTGCTGGGCTTGCTCCAATGCTAGACACATACAGACCTTAGGGGAACCTAAGGTCTGTATGTGACATCTCTTTGGGGGCGTTGGGGAGGGCTACGCGCAGGCGACACAGGTGCCTCTAGCATGCAGTAGCCTGCTTGCACCTGTCTCAACAGTTCACGTAACACGGTCTGTGCGTGTCGTTTTTATATGTGACTCCTTGTGTCACTTCATTCGACACAATGTCGAGTGAGTGACAGAAGGGAACGTCAGGATTACTGTTGTACTACTCTGAGGGAAGGAACGAGATGTTGTGTCCCTCCTGCCACAGCATTAGATCTCCCACTGTAAACGGTCCTGACTGGTGCTCGCTGCCCTGCTTCCCTTTATACCCGTATGTTCGGGGCGGGGCATGCAAATTCTGTCTGCCAACTTGACTTTGGCCTTTTCTCAGGTTCAGAGGTACGTTTGTTGTCCCAGGAAGACCCCTTGTGTCACTTCATTCGACACAACGTCCCTCGGGGAACGGAGGTTACAAAAGTAACCATGAAGTTATGTCATTGAAAGTGTGTGTTGTAGACTGCATACTATGACGATAATAATTTTACCCTACTAAAACAGCCAAAAGGGGTTAAAGGGTTTTTCGGCGCTTTTCAACTGTTCAGACTGCTTAAACCAGCAAAACATCTTTAGCTTTATTAAGTTGTTTTTTTCAGCAAGGTAATAATCAACTTAAGGATGCAATGTAAAAATGAAAAAGAAGACACCACAGTTGACAACAGTTTGTAAAGATAAACAAGCATATCTTTAACATTCAATCTTTACAATTTATAAAGTCATTATACTTGTTATGAGTTTTAGGATACATGGATAAAAAATATGGGTTGACATTGGGAAAAATGCTATTTAATTACAACCCAGTAAATGTTGCATTTGCACATTAATTAACCATCAATGTGACTCTTATCAAGACAGCAGGAGTGTTTAAGAGTGTAAAGGCTTACACAACATGTGGCTTACTAACATTTATAATATGACCTGACCATATATTATTTACAAGAGTCTTGCTCATTTAAATCATGTATTTGAGTGTGTGTTTTTCAATGTCCTACTTTTCTGGATAAATGTAGGCTATAGAAAGCCTTTGTCAGGTATCACTATGCATGTAGATATGTTTGGGATTGTTATGCTGTAGCTTCATCGATGTTTAAAAAATAAATATGAATTAATATAATATTTCATAAATCATAAATAATAAATGCAGAGTTTTGTGATATATAACTCTGTTATTATTATCTTTGTCTGAGCATATAAATAATCTATTTTTTCATTACTGTTGCCTGGATGAAATGGAAGTATACAACTGTCAACTTAGGTTGGATGTACCAGTCACAGATGTGAGATCAACATGAATGTGAGCTTGTTCACTATGAGCTTTGTTATCAGTTTATCAATGTATCTTTTAAATTATTATGGCATGAATTATTGGAGCATTTGTATGTGTTCAATTTCATTGTGATTATACAATGTATAACACTATTTACTTTGTCGAAATACTAGTTAGGAAGGGAAAATTAATTGTTGTCATTTCAATGCCAAATGACAATTATTCATTTTCCATTCCGAAACACAAAATGTAGATGTTAGGTAGAATGTCTGACCTGCTCTTTTCCTTGCAAGGAAAAGTGATGGAGATGTATACTGCTCTTAAAAAAAAGACCATAAAGACCAGGAAAGTATCATTAAAAAGTACTCAATATGATCTCAATGCAGCAAATCAAATCATGTATATTTGAATTTGCTGCACTGCAATTGGTCACGTAACATGCAAGGACCGAGTCATATGGATGGACAACTTTTACGGTGCTCTTTTTTTGTACAGCTCCTTTTGTGTTTCACAGAGGAAAGAAAATAGTATGAGGTCGGTACAACTTGAGGGTGAGAAAATTATGACAAAAATGTTTTTGTGATAGACTGCTACTTTAAAATATCAAACCAAATAAAAATAAATGAGACATGCAGAAATGACTATTTTGAGTGTAAAACGCAGAATTGCATCGGAATTCCATGGTGCATTTATTCACAGAATCATAAATCTAAATTAATATGCACACAATGTTTTTGAACAAACAGGGCCCTCTTCAGAGTGTTTATCAAAGAGGCCCCAGGCTGTAATGAAATCAAAGTTCAAGGTTTAACATTGACAGTGAGCCTCTAAGACAGAGCAACCACATTTCATTATGGAGACAGGAAACTGTCACATATGACTGTTAGGACAGACTACAGCACCCTACAAGGACAAACTGGAGTTTGTATACAAAAGCTCTGACGCACACTTTTCTCTGGTAAGGGCTGAGTCTCACTGTACCCACAATTGGCAGGATTTTCAACATTTTGATGTCCAGTCCTGCCACAAGTAGCTGCCTATGTCAGCAGCTGTAGTATTTGTTTCTTTATGAAATTGATCAATAATGTAAACACACTATTTGTATGACATTCCAACAAGTTTAACAACTTCATTTCTTTTTGCTTTTATTTCTTTTTTTGGAAGTGTTTTAAGTGCCCTTTTGTGCTTCTCTTTCCATGTACACTCTTTGAGGAATATTTCAAGATTGTTGTGTTTGGGCTAGTTTGAATCGGGATAGTCTGCTGTAAGTTACGATATGTCATTGTCTATGTTATATGTATGTTACAGGAAGTAATAATGAAAAATGTAAAAAAAAGGACACTCCTTTTTATTATATTTATGTGTGTCAGTGGAAATTTCATACATACAGCCTCTGACTGAGACAAATTTGCTCAATGATTTTTACTAATGGAGACCTTTCCTTCCTTTTTTATGCTTTTATTAACTCTGAATATGATTGTTGTGATAACAAATGAGCTAGTTATGCAAATAAAACAGTTCTAATTCTTTAGCCAACTAAAAAGCATAATTTAATAATTGGTAGGATCAGCTATATGCATTGTAATGTCCAAACTCTAAACTTTAAAATTACACATATTTTGTTTTGATCAAGCAAGTGGTTATTAATTTATTTCATAATGTATATTCAAAATGTATAATCAGTTTGACGAATCATTCTATCATGAATCCTTCTATCATGTTAAAAAAAAAAAAAACATAACCATAAACAATAATTACTAAAAAAGAAGTTGACAAAAAGATCTAATGCAATATCTAGGGATAATATATGCAATATAAGAGATTTATTAACAATCTGACTGGGCCTGTCATTTCTGACCAGTAACACAAAAGGTGTTAGAACAAACGAACACAACACAAGGATTAAAAAAGGGTGGAGTGAGGGGCAAGAGCTCTGACATTATTCAAACACTGGGCCTACTAAAAAAAAATAATACTTCCTTTATGTTGAAGATCATAATTCCTAGTTAAACTTCAAGCTTAAGCTTCAAATTTTGCAAAATAGTGCCTGATACAACAATAGTGCCTGTTTCCAAAGGCCAATTATTCAGGAATGACACTACGTGGGCATCAAAAGCTACTTAACAAGAGACAGAGAAAGAGAGTAAGCTTCTTTCTGCCTGACCCCTTGAAATGAAATACCTGGCGTACAATATCTGTTTCATATTCTAAACTTTCAATGACAACAAAGATGATAGAATCGAAAGGTCAAACATCTTTTCCGGGTTATGGTAGTTTTTCTTTTAATGCTTTAAAATGTGAAATGGAGCACAATAAAAAGTTGAGAAGAGAAGAGTATTGAGAAATGAAAGGCAAAAGACTGATTCAACAACTGCAAATATCCTACATATATGGCACAGTGAAAATGTTATTACATTATGTATTTCTTCCATAATCCTGTTCTGGCAGGACCCAATAATGCCAGTGCCATTTGCTTGTAAAATTACATTTTATATGTAAATGTAAAATCACCACAGACGTAATGGGCCTCATTCATGAAAATTTGGTTCATGCCAGCAGGAGGATGTCCAACACAATTAACATTAGCCTGTTTGGTTCATTCAAGCTCATCGCCAACATCACTGGTGAAATTGTCAGGTAAATCATGATGGTAACAGTCAAATACTTGCATCTGAAAGAATCTTCAGAGAAATTAATAGAATGCCTGAAGAAGATCTTTGACCGAAATGCTGTAAGCTAATAAAGATTTGCAAGCTATATGCCTGTATACAAACTACTTTCTTTCCTCACACTTTTCACCCCATGCCATGTAATTCTGCTATACAAATTATATAAAATTTATGAACCAGATTTGAAAATAAACTTTGAAGGAATGAATGCATGCATCAATGAAACGTTTTTAAATATATGGTTCAAAAAGAAAACAAACCACTTTTTTAAATTGTTATTTTCAAGATTAATTTTACAAAAAAAACAATATGTAACAATATAATGCTTTACTAATATTTTCCAAACAAAGCCATCCACAGTATAAAGATAGAAATGCACTAAAATAGCACCAATTCAAGTAACATTAAACGCTTCCCAAAGTCCAATTAGGAGCTTGATTAATTGAAAGAGCTAGTCAGTCTCTCCATACTGTAGGTTGCATTTTCATTGCAATAGGCATTGAACCTCTTAAACGCTCATCCTCCAAAATATTAATCTCCCTGTAAATTGTGAATATCTGCTTTCCTACATGATTCATGTCAGTGCATCAGCGATGCTTTTAACTTCATGAAAGTGCTTGCTGACAAAAACATCTCATTCTGCGTTTTGGTGATAGTTAAGACTTGACGTGCTTCAGTGGAAATTAAGGCTTAAAAATATATAATTTCTATCACAAGTCCCAACTGGGCTTGTTTTGTACAACAAAAAGCAGTGAGAGGTCCTTTCTCTGTCATCACTGGCAGGGAAGTGTGTGCGTGTGTGTGTGTGTGTGTGTGTGTGTGTGTGTGTGTGTGTGTGTGTGTGTGTGTGTTTTGCGTGGGTGGTTTACGAGGACTTTTTTTAGGTTACAAACTGGTAATTACAATGGTATTATACTATAAATGTGGTTTATGAGGACATTTCTAGTCATTCTTACTAAACAATGGTTTTTGAAAATGTGAAAAAAAAAATTGAAAAAAAGTTTTTTGTGAGGGTTAGGTTTAGGGGCAGGGGATAGAATATAAAGTTTGTACAGTATAAAAATCATTATATCTATGGAGAGTCCTCATAAGGATAGCTGCACCAACATGTGTGGGTGTGTGCATCAGTGTAATGACTTTGGGCATGTACACATTGCAAAGGTTCTGCCCTCCCAAGTGTTTATGCTGATTCATGCTTTTAAGGTAAAGGCATAAATCGCGATTAAGAAATATTAACGCGTTACATTTTTTAATTAATCACATGCATTAATGTGTTAATTCTGACAGCTCTAGTAATTAGTGATTGTTTATTACCAACAACTCAAAATCCACAACAGACCTGAGAGACTATTTCTGCGTTCAAATTCCTATAATTCAGAATATGAGCTAAATTTGGTGAAGAACCTCTCTTCTCGACTGCTTTTGAATTTTTTTGGTATGCAGTATAAATAAATCCTTGGACATACTATGTCCACCATGTTGGCACTGTCTAACCCAGTGTTTCCCAACCACTGTTCCTAGTCTGCACACTAGTGTGCCATGAAAGATTGTCAGGTGTGCCGTGGAAAATGTTAAAATTCTGCAAAATAAATAAATGCATGAAAAACAAAATTATTTCAGGGATCCAAACACCTCAACTTTCGGAGAAATTCGCTGTTTGGAAACCATAATCGGTCACTTTTGTGATTGTGAAGAGCAATGATTCATGTGCAAAAGTGAGTGATATTTATACGCATTAAGGGTCTTTCACATGACTCGCGTCAACGCTGCTGAATACGTTGAAGTCTATGAAGTGACGTCACGTTACACTAAAGTGTTTTTCACACACATGTTTTTGCTTCACCAATAATGTTGTTGAGAGTAATAAGCAACAAGAAATATTTAAAAACTGTCCATATTTGTGAAGAGACATTGAATGTCATAATTTCTTTTAATTAACTATTACCTTATCGTTTATGTATATCAGAGACCCCAGATATTAAAACTAATTTAAATTCACCAAGAAAACACTTAGACCTAAACATAAACAAATCCTTTTATTACTTTCTGCTATCAAAGCAAGTGGAAGCTTTTTTTTTCTCTCTTCCAAATACATGTTTTAATGTTTATTGTGCACACCTCCCACTTTTTTACATGGCAAACTCATAAAATCGCCCCTCTGTGATGCTTTAAGCAACTCTTGTCATGTGGAGGGCAATGCGGAGCTTGACGCTGGCGTTGAACGGAGGGTTGACACCTCAACTCAACTCATGTAAAATGTGCTTTACAATGATGAAAGAACATTATTGAAACTCAAAATTATTATTAATAGGCTATTATTGTAGTCTTTTCTGATACAGTAAAAGTCATGCTCAGAAGTTTAAATAGACTACTGTAGGAAAATTATACCATAGACCTTCTTTGTGTTTTTTTTCTTATACTGAAGTCATGCAAGTTTTAATAAAGGAGAAGGTAAGGATATTATTGAAACTCACTATTATTAGACTATTATTGTCTTTTGGGATGAAAAATAATGCTTGGACTGAAGGAAGACTATAGATCTGCTTTGTTCTTTTAATGCTTAAACATTATAAAGTCTCTTTGTAGATTTTGGTCATGAATGACTCAAAATGATTCACTGACTCACTCATAGCACATAAGACACTCATTTGTCACCACCTGGTGACATTTCGGGGTCACTGAACAAATCAGTTAATAAAATTGAACAAATTTGGAAACAGAAGAAAGCCTCACCAAAATACTCTTTATTTTGCTGCTAATTCTGCACAACTGTAAACTTGAATAAACTTGAATCATTAAAATAGCTGGAAATGGTGCTTTTAGCTTATTCTTTAAAAAAAATATCCCCAGAATTCAATTTCGTGGACCAGTGATTGTCTTACCTTTTTTGCCTCTCATGAGTTTGCATCTCTGTAATTTGTTGTGGCGTTGCAAGAACAAATCTACAAATGAGAAAAGAAGCAAAGTTGTTGTTTTTTTTCATTACTCATTTAGCGCTCTTGCCACCTGTGACCTCACACAGTAGTCTACCTATGGGACTTGTTGTTTTTTTTACATAGCCAAATTTCAAACATTACAAGTAAACATGCTACTAAGATGGACAGAAAACATGGACAAGTTCTTGAAAAGGAAAAATATTGACGATGGTTAGCCTGGGAAACACATGTCTAACCTACACTGATGTGCCAAAACATTATGACCACTCACAGGTGAAGCTAATAATACTGATCATCTCCTAACAAGGCCACATGGCAAGGTCTGGGTAGATTAGCCCGGTTAACAGTGGTGAGTACTTAGTGACAGTAGACTAAGGAGGGACAAACCACAAACCGGCAACAGGGTGTTGGGTGCCCAAGGCTCATCTATGTAAAAGGGCAATAAAGGCTATCCTATATGGTCCGAACCGACAGAAGGTCTACTGTGGTCACAGAAAATGTTAATAATGGTTACGAGAGGAATGTGTCACAACACACAGTGCATCCCACATGCATTTGGATATCCTAATAACTTGACATTCTACTTTTTGCTTCCTATATTTTAGGGAAGTATGCATATTCAGATGTGGGAATACCGTATGTTCATACAAACTTTATACAGTATAGTGGTGACTGTTCTTCTAAATAACAACTACAGAATCATCTAAACACATTTACAAATGTTTGATTTCAAATGCTTCTATCCCTAATTAATTTAATATCTAGCACAGCCTTAAAAGTACCCCTGAGATTAAATACTTGGCTGGCTAAAAGGACCTCAGAGGCTTGTTTGGAATAAATCTTTAGCTGCTGTTTTCTCCTGTAATTACTCTTTAGGAAAGGTCTTGCCATTCCTTATGGAATCCCACATACAGTATCACTAATGTACCAAATATCCTTTTTATCTAAACCTCTTTAAATTAGTTAATAAATACATTTTAGACATATGCTGTAAAAACTGTATTAGTGCCCTCTGAAAATGGTATGATCATAGAATGAACTATTGCCTCCAATATAATTTACAGATCCTTTTGAATTTACTCCAAAGTTTGGTGCAAAGACAGCACTAAGCCTTGCTGTGGATTAGTGTGAACTTTATTCCTAAAGCTGATGTCAATTTATCTTGTGTTTATGTTTGGAGCATGAGACTCATCCATGTCTTAATGGAAGCTCTTGTGTGGACCTACTGGACAAATATACCTGCATATGCGCAGACAGTTACACCGGGAAGAACTGTGGCATTGACCAGAATGTGTGTCTGCAGATGTCTTGCAATTTCTCCCTTTGTTTCAATGGAGGTATGTGTGTGGATGAACCAGGGGCCAACTTTAAATGGAGGTAACTACAACAAAAATCCTGTTAAATTTACACTTTAAAAAACTGGATGCGATGGTTGCTAGAAAGTCACTGTAAAAATACTTTGACGATGTTTAGGCCTTACGGTACGTCATTTTGGTGCATGTTTGTTTTACAGTACATCACAGTATATTTCATAAACTGTAAAATCTTAATATATCAACCTGTTTGAACTACTAAAATCTGCTCTATGCCTTTACTGATAACCATCATAATAACACAGATGGTAAAATAAAATCTACATGATGACTTAAAAGTTAATCTCAATTTATCTTTCTTTGAACAATGACCAACATACATTAAACAGATAATTATAAAATAAACATACATTATATAGATAATATAGTGTTAACAAAGACAAAACACCATTAGGTGACACACATGACAACATAATATATAGTCCATCCATCGACAACTACTTATCCTGTGTACAGGGTTGCGGGGGGAGCTGGAGCCTATCCCAGCTAACATTGGGCGAAAGGCGGGGTACACCCTGGACAGGTCGCCAGTCCATCGCAGGGCCACACATATACAGACAACCACTCACACTCACATCCACACCTAGGGCAATTTTTTGGAGACATCAATTAACCTAGCCTGCATGTCTTTGGATGGTGGGAGGAAGCCGGAGCACCCGGAGAGAACTCACGCAGACACAGGGAGAACATGCAAACTCCACACAAAAAGGCCGGGACAACCGGGGTTTGAACCCACAACCTTCTTGCTGTGAGGCGACAGTGCTAACCACTGCACCACCGTGCCGCCTTATAATATACAGTATAAAACCAGAATGTACATAACTGACAATATTATTTATAGTTACCTGTCTGTTGCTCACTTCGACATTGTGTCGAAGAAGCGATACTAGGGTTCTCTCTTGAGCGCCTTTTGCATCTCTGATCAATGAGAAAAGGCCAATGAGAAATTGGCAGACAGAATTTGCATGTCCCACCCCCCGACATACGGGTATAAAGAAGAGGAAATGCATATGTTTCATTCTGAAATTTTCTTCGGAGCCGATGGTTGTGTATGCAGCAAGCTCCAAGTCACACACTGTTCCTCTCATCTCTGAGCGATTGCGGTTGGATCTATGGCACATATCAGCATTTTTCTTCCTTCTCTGCACAGCAGTGCAGCTTGCCCCTGGGTGCTTTGACAGCGCAGTTAAAAGAGTTATTTTCTCTAAAAGAGCAAATATACAGCTGCCGTTGAATGTCCTTTTCAGGACACATCTTTATAAAGATGCCCTTCCGCCCCTGTGTAGTTCCTGGATGCGGTAGAGTGCTCTCTGCTTCTGATGGCCACAGGCGCTGTCTCATGTGTCTGGGCTACGATCACAGCGAGGCAGCATTTGTGGATGGTTCATGTTCTCACTGCGAGAACATGACCATGGCAATGTTGCGGTCGCGGCTTTCCTTCAACAGAAGCGATCTGGGGATGGCAGCGAGCTCGGTTTCGCCGGGTACGCCCCTGCGAACCACTCGTCCCCCAGCACGCTCGTTGACATCCTTCCAGGCTCGAGGCAACAGCGGCTCGCCTCACAGCCAGCCTGCCTATCCTCTTGAGCCCCCCGAGCTGGATGAGCTTGCCACTGCATCGGAGAGCGGTCCGGCGTCTGACGCGGATGACTCGTCTGGGCTGCCGGCCAGATATCTGACATGCTTTCCCGGGCCACCGTCAGCGTGGGGCTGGACTGGAACCCTCCATCCCCTCCACAGCTTTCCCGGCTGGAAAAGGTCTGTGCGCCGCTCACGGATATGTGTAGTTTGGAGTTTGGACGTGTGACTTTAACTTCCCAATCCGTCACTCTGGCTGGCCAGGACCATTCGACTCAGTTATGCAGTTCAGTTTGCCATTCGGGGGCGTCGGCTTTACCTCAGTACACAGCAAATATGCCAAATCCCTGCGAGTGGAAATCGCGACCCTCTTACTCAAATGTGTGATACCGCGCTTCAACCGAGATGAAGAAGGGTTTCTACAGCCCACATGACGGCGGCGGCTTACGACCGATCTTGAACTTGCTCACGCAAAGACACATTTTAATTTGTGTCCGGCTTCTAGATTGGTTTGCAGAGGTAGACCTGAAGGACGCGTACTTACACGTCTCAATGTTGCCTCGAAATCGACCCTTCCTACAGTTCGACGGCCAGGCGTACCAGTACAAGGTCCTCCCCTTTGGTATGTCCCTGTCCCCTCACGTCTTTACGAATGTCGCAGAGGCAGCCCTTATCCCGCTTCAGGAACGGGCGTCCGCATACTCAACTACCTCGATGACTGGCTCATCCTGGCCCACTCCCGAGAGTTACTATGCGCCCACAGGGACCAGGTGCTCAGGCACCTCAGCCTTTTTAGGGCTTCAGGTCAACTGGGAAAAGAGCAAGCGCACCCTGGTTCAGAGCATCTCTTTTCTCAGTATGGAGTTAGACTCAGTCTCAATGTCAGCGTGCCTCACAAACGAGTGCGCGCAGTCAGTGCTGAAATGCCTCGCCGCCTTCAGGCCAGGCACAGAGGTCCCTTTAAAACTTTTCCAGAGGCTCCTGGGGCATATGGCGTCCTCCGCGGCGGTCGTGCCACTGGGGTTGATGCATATGAGACTGCTTCAGCACTGGCTCCAGACTCGAGTCCCGAGACGAGCATGGCATGCTCTGGCATCCGCACCCAGACCTCTGGAACATCCACGTCTGTCCCCTGGACGGGATGCGGAAGATCTAGCTGATCTACCACTTGCCATCGTAGACACAATCAACCAAGCCAGAGCCCCTTCTACCTGGCAACTTTATGCCCTGAAGTGACGCTTGTTCGCGAATTGGTGTTCACTCCGGGCTGAAGACCCACAGAGGTGCGCAGTTAGGTCAGTGCTCTCATTCCTGCAGGAGAGGTTGGAGGGGAGGCTGTCCCCCTCCACCTTGAAGGTGTATGTTGCCACTATCGCGGCCCACCACGACACAGTAGATGGCAAGTCTTTGGGAAATCACGACTTAATTATCAGGTTCCTAAGAGGCACCCGGAGGTTAAATCCCTCCCAGCCAAGCCTGTTCCCCCCTTCGAGCCGCAAGAATCAGTCGGACTCAGGGCCCTCTCCCTGAAGATGGCCCTCCTGATCACGCTCGCCTCCATCAAGTGGGTCGGGGACCTGGAAGCGTTCTCTGTCATGACACTTGCCTGGAGTTCGGTCCGGCAGACACTCAAGTGTTCCTAAGACCGCGACCGGGCTACGTGTCCAAGGTTCCTACGACTCCCTTCAGAGACCAGGTTGTGAACCTGCAAGCAAATCTGCCCCAGGAAGAGGCAGGCCCAGCCCCTTCGTTGCTTGGCCCATGCTTGGCTGCGTCACCTTTTTTCCCCCCTGTCGGGAGTAAAGAACCAGAAGGCTCTGACGATTTTATGGGGCGTTGGGGAAGGGTACGTGCAATCTGACACAGATGGTTGCTTTGGCACGTAAAATACCTGCCCGCTCCTGTGTCAGCAGTACACGTACACAGCTCAGCACATGGCGTGATTTAAATTGGACCCCTAGTGTCGCTTCTTCGACACAATGTCGAAGTGAGCGACAGACGGGGAACGTCTAGGTTACGGATGTAACCTCCATCCTCTGATGGAGGGAATGAGACGTTGTGTCCTCCCTTCCATGTTGCTGAACCAAGCCACTGTTGTGGCCGAACCATTATCGGCTCCTCAGAAAAATCCTGAATGAAACAGATGCATATCCCCTCCTTTATGCCTGTATGTCCGGGGGTGGGACATGCAAATTCTGTCTGCTAATTTTTCATTGGCCTTTTCTCGTAGATCAGAGATGCAAAAGGCGCTCAAGAGAGACCCCTAGTGTTACTTATTTTGCACAATGTCTCGTTACCTCATCAGGGAATGGAGGTTACATCCGTAACCTAGACGTTTTTCATCATAAATTGAAATTATATGGTGATAGAATTTTAACATTCTGTATTATCTTGCTAAATATAATATAGATTTTAACTGTTTTTCATATTTTTCTTATTTATACTTTTTAAGTCAAAAATATTTTTATGATTATGTTTAACGATTATGTTTCACATGCGATTAGGGCCATGTGGACGGCACATACTTTATCCATATCCATTTTGGTTCCTCTTATTTCTCTCCAAAGGTCTGTAATGTTGCCAGAGTGGATGATTATGCAGCAGCTGCTACAACATTATCATTCGGCTGACTAAAATTATATTGTGCCTTATTACTCATTTTATATAAAAGGATCCATCCAACATATAACACATCTCATTATCTGTTCTTCCTAAGACAATATTCTGAAAAATCCTGTGACTGTCCAGATGCTCTGATTAGCTGGGCGATAATGCTATTTGCAATTCTCATAATGTTAGGTGGACAGATGCATGGACAGACAGACAGACAGCTGTGGAATGATAAAGCATTGTCTGCCCAAATGAGGGCTCATTGGATTGATTGTCTCAAAAGGAAAACAAATGCTCACATCCCAATTTGTGTTTACTCTCATTTAAAACTGTCTCATTTGGTAATGGACAAAAGCACACATTTTAAAGACAAAAAGTTGGAGCTCAATCAATTTTATAGCAGCCTTGTCATTTTGCATGATGTTAAAGGACTCAGAACAGATTGAGTGGTGATATGCTGATTTGAAAGCCAATATGGCCACCTCAGATTGACCAAAATAAAAATCAAAGAAATATGCCTCTCGTTTAGGCATAGGCTGTATAATATTAAATGTAGGAGATCTTACATTTATAGCATGGATTTGTTTTTGTTTTTTTATTGCTACTGCTTTGAAGAACCAGAACCAATATACAGTAATGAACTTATAGGGATAGTTTACCCAAAAATACAAATTCTGTCATTACTTATCTTCATTTTGTTCCAAACCTGTTTGACTTATGTAGAACACAAAAAAGATATTTGCCTCAAGTTAGCCTCAGTTCCTAACACTCTACCAAGAATTTCCTTTGGTTTTACACGGAAGGGTTTGAAACAGGAGGGTGAATAAAAAGTAAATGGAATTTTCATTTTTGTGTGAACTATCCCTTTAAGAGGCTGTAATGCAACATTGGTAGCTTTAGACATCTCCAAAGAACCATAGAGCTAAATCAAAGAGTTCCTTGTTGAACATAAATTGCTGCAATGAACCATTAAAACTTTAAAATCTGAGGGTGTTTTTAAAGATTTCCTGTGTCAGTGGCATCCCCAAATTAAAGGCTTATAACTTTAAAAAAAATTATAATAACTGTAAAGATAACATCTCATTTTTAATGATATTGTTTTATACTTTCTGAGACTCAGCCTAAAAAAAAAAACTTTTAATTTTTTTGATTTTATATTATATATCTCTGGGTGCTTCTGAGAGCCGGATGAGGTGGTTTTGAAAATCTGCTTTTTTTGTTCCCAATCATGTAGCTGAGAAAAAAATAAAATGTGGGCTCAAGCTGTATTTAATTGTTAAATAACTTAAACCTTAAAAGTGAGCATCTGCTTTTTAATTTCTTCTTTGCACACTTTCAGAAGAGAAGTTCCTTGCATATTTTTTCTGCTATTCCTATTGTTTTGTTTGTAATAACCAATGGAAACGTTTAATTACTGAGCTCTTTGAATGTTAGTCACATTTCTCCCTGTTCATTATTCAACTACTGGAATTATCAAATTTACATCTTGTAACATTGGTGTCTATGAGTGGAAGAGGAGAGATGCAGGAGTAGATTCTTTTAATCCTTTAATAACCGCTGGAGTGAAACAAACAAATCTTAACATCAGAACTTTTTATACTGTACAAACTATAGATTCTATCCCCTAAACCTAACCCTCACAACAAAACTTTCTGCACTTTTACATTTTCAATAAAACATTGTTTAATATGTTTTTTAAATTGGGGACACTAGAAATGTCCTCATAAACTAAATTTATAGCATAATACCCTTGTAATTACCAGTTTCTAAAAAATGGTCCTCATAAACCACATAAACATGCCCCCACACACACACACATAAAAGAGGGAATGGAAGGCAGGTGTGGATGACCGCTGTAAGTGAACTCTGGGAAACATAGTGCAGGGGAAAACTGCAAAATAAGAGTCCCTGAGTTAAATGTGGGAGACAGACTGTGACATTACTACCCACAACCCCCCCACTTCAAAAACTCCTGGTGCCCAACGACGGATGCAGAGGGTATGATAACGCAGAAGATTAAGGATCCAAGGAGGATGATCAGGAGGCCTAGGTGAGGTGGATACAGAGACTGGGTCTGGATGCCTGGTAGGCGGCCACAGAGCAGGGACTGGGTCAGGAGGCAGAACCACTGGAGGAGGGGACTCAGGGGAAGCATGCAGAGCCACGGAAGAGTCTGAGCACGGAGCCAAGGGAGGTGGAGCCGTGAGAGGCAAGGAGATGAGCCAAAGAAGGTGGAGCAGTGGAAGGGAGTACAGGCTGAGATTGGGGATCGACCTCCGTGGTCGCGAGCATGGGTAGAGACTGGGGAACGACCTCTGTGTTTGTGAGCATGGGCAGAGACTGAGGAGGAGGAGTCCTTTTCCTTCTCCTTCTCTTCCGGCCAGCAGGGAGCTTAGTAATGGGGATGGTCAAGGCTTCAGGCACAGTTAAAGGAACATGGTTGAGCATTCCAAGAGGGGAAGATCCTGCCTGAACAGCTCCATGAATAATCCATGAATGCGCTCTTCGAGGTGAGGCTTTGTAGGAGAGGAGGACTAGTGGGATCGCTGGGGTAGAGGAGGAAGTTTGGAAGGGCAAGTAAGTATATCCACATTGTTTTTGGTCAGTCCTTCTGTAACGTTGGTGTCTAGGAGTGGAAGACAGAAGATGCAGGAGTAGATTATTTTTATCCTTTTAGAATAATAGCTGAACACAATAAATACACGACACTTCACTAACTCAAAGCAACACTTCACTAACTCAATGCAACACTTCACTAACTCAACACAACATTTCACTAACTCAACGCAACAATTCACTACCTCAACGCAACATTTTACTACCTCAATGCAACATTTCACTACCTCAACGCAACACTTCACTACCTCAACGCAACACTTCAAGGACTGACAAATGATGAACAAAACTAGAGGGTATATATACACAGGGAAACTAATGAGGGAATGGAAGGAAGGTGCAGAAGATGATGTGATTAGGGCAGTGAACTCTGGAAGCTAGAGGGAGACAGACTGTGACACAGCTTAATTTGCATTGTCAGCCATACTGTATATTTTATTTTATTTGTAGGTTTGATGATGCGTTATCAGAATTTGCTTGTTTGTTTAAAAAATGCATTTGTTTCATGTTAATTAAAAAATATATTAATAAGCTCAACCGTTTAAATAGCTGTGTTCAATCAATATTTTTTACTCTTTAAATTTTGCCTTGAATTCTTAAATGTTTTTAGAGATGGATCTCTCAAATAGCTACTAAACAATATGTTTGTAATCATCAGAGTTCTAATGTAATCTAATCACCATGACAACAAAACACTGAAACATACACAGTAGGATCACCATATGCCAAAGACAATTAAATGTCCAGAAGAGATATTTGGATATTTTCTACATTCCAGCAAACACTGACTTAATGAGACATTTCTCACTTTGCACACCATCTGTGTGCAAGTACTTTCACAAGCGTAGCTGACCATATGTCCACCAATAATTATATATTTCCTTTTGAATATTAGCTTTTTTGATGCACTCATGGCTGATCAGTGTATATATATATATATATATATATATATATATATATATATATATATATAGACACACACACAATTCACTCTACAGTGCTACAGCATTGCCTTAGTAAACTGAAAAAGTTCCGGGTCAAAAGACTACTTATACTGGCGGCCATACGTATTATCCCTTATTTCAGGTGGGCACATGCAAAATCTTAAGAAAGATAGGTGATTAGACGGTGTATGCCTGCATATGCCCTAGACTACACTACTGAGTAACATTCAACATGGCATTAAGGTTTGTGCTTTATACTGTAGGTAGAGCTCCCACAATAATGGGAAACAAGGAAATATTAGGGAATTTTAAAATTATGATTTGCTGGAATGGAAAAGTCATGGAATTTAATAAAATCTTTAATGAAAAATTCAATTTCTGTTGTCAATATTTTTCTGCTCAGCTCTAAAATATATATAGGTCATGTAATGTTTTTCAATGTTCAAATAATAAGTCAATAATAAATAAATAATGAAACAATATAATTAAGCCATTTGTAGGTTGATTTCCCTGAAATGTTTGTACTTCCAAAACATTGCTCTGTTTGTTTGAGCATCCCGACCAGCCTGGCACAGCAACATTGGCTCAGCCAATGAAGTGAGTTTGGGGGTGGAACTGTCTCTTTGTCCAACCAAATGAAAGACAGGAATTGTGTTTGGGAAAAGTTTTTGAAAATAATGCGATTTTGTGATACAGTTTGATCTAAACTGCTTAAAAATTACTAACTCCACAGTTATTCTCGTCTAGTAATTGCTCTTTCTGAGTGCAATCTCCATAAAACAATAAAAAAAATCCTATTCTAGTAATAACAAATAACTTTATAAATCAAGGACTTGTCAAAAGGTGCCAGAGTCCTGGAAAGGAAATGCAGTACATACTGTACTTATGAATTTATCATAGCAATGTGGTCATGCAGATTGAAATTTCCCTGTTAGTCAAGTGACCATCTTGACTAACTAATTTCTGAAGAACTGGAGAAATAAAGGGAGATGAAAGAGCTCAGCTTCTTGCATCTTGATTCCACCATACAAAGTACTTCCCTCTTACTGAAACAGACACAAACCTCATAGAGTATTAACATTTATTTGGCCCTTCTTCCTGCATACAGTGTGTGTGTGTGTGTGTGTGTGTGTGTGTGTGTGTGTCTTTTTTTTAGATTACAAACTGGTTATTACAAGGGTATTATGCTAGAAATGTGGTTTAGGAAGACATTTCTAGTGTCCCCATAATTCAAATTGCTTAAAAAAACGTACTAAATTATGTTTTTTTGAAAATGTGAAAATGCAGAAAGTTTTTTTGTGAGGGGTAGGGTTAGGGTTAGGGGATGGAATCTATAGTTCATACAGTGGAGAGTCCTCATAAGGATAGCCACACCAACGTGTGCATGTGTGTGTGTGTGTGTGTGTGTGTGTGTGTGTGTGTGTGTGTGTGTGTGTGTGTGTGTGTACAATGCTGCTTCCCAGAACAGGAACATTAATGAGAAACAGAGATGGTGGAGAGAAGGACATCCATATGAGAGGGGGTGGAGGTGGTTGGTTATTGGGGGATGTACTCGGGTGGACTCACTGTGGCACTCTGGTTTCTTGTTCCTGGCAGGTTGGACAAGCCTGCACTGGGAAGATGACATTAATGAGTGCTTACTACAACCAGGAAATGTGCATCCAGAATTAACATGGCCGGGGCTACACCTGCTTCTGTCGGCACGGATTTGTGGTTAGTTTTGCTGAGTCCCCACCCACCCCCCGCTTCCTCCCAGAGCTCTTCATCTTCTCCTGAGGTGATTTGAGAGAGAGATGCAATCTTGTTTGTCTTTCTCCTGTCAAGTATTTGCCATCTGCTTGTTTCCTTTCCAATATTGCGATGGCCTTTAAATATTCTTGATGTTCTCAGAATGGTTTTCAGTACACAATTGACAGCTTGATGTCAAAAGTGGTGAAGCACAGATGTCACTTATCAGCATTAAAATGTGTACTCTGTTTGACACTTTTTTTTTTTTTTTTTTAGTGCTTCTCAAAGTACTAATAAACAGAGAAATAATTTTACTTCATATTTGACCAAGTTCAGGATCTATTTTTTTAACTAATATTTACAAATGTCCATAGACAACAACATTAAATAAAAACCAAATAAAAACTCATTTATTCATTATTATATTCAT
The DNA here is from genome assembly GCA_032164185.1 of Moxostoma hubbsi. Taxonomy (NCBI): domain Eukaryota; kingdom Metazoa; phylum Chordata; class Actinopteri; order Cypriniformes; family Catostomidae; genus Moxostoma; species Moxostoma hubbsi. Next base: position 8,778,843 of record JAVLUX010000034.1, read on the forward strand.
TCTTATGACTTAAAAGGGTTGGCAATTGATTTTTAAATGCTGTATTTGATAATATAATTTAAAAATAGTCCCAATTGACATTTATCACTGAAAATCACACCAGTCTTTGTGACAGCATCCATACATTGGGGGACCAGCCAAAATGTTGTATGCTAATCAGAAAAAAGCTAATCGGAGAATGCTTGCTGCCTTTGCAGACATCGGCTTGGCTGTTATGTCTTTGGAAGAGGGTTTCAGAAGCCTAGCGGAAGTAAGAAAAACCGCTGAATTCCTTGTACAGTACCTTGTGTCTATACTTCCAAGCAAACAATTTGTCTGTTTGTTGAAAAGTCTCACCCATTTGTGAGCTCTCCCTGCCATCCGCTGGGTTTCCAGGCAGGACAAATATATATATATATATATATATATATATATATATATATATATATATATATATATAAGCACATAACTGTTAATCAGAAGGTCGCTGGTTCGATCCCCACAGCCACCACCATTGTGTCCTTGAGCAAGGCACTTAACTCCAGGTTGCTCCGGGGGGATTGTCCCTGTAATAAATGCACTTTAAGTCGCTTTGGATAAAAGCGTCTGCCAAATGCTTAAATGTAAATGTAAATATATATATATATATATATATATATATATATATATATATATATATATATATTTACATTTAAATATATATATATATAAATGAAAGCCCCATTGTCCAATAAACAGTCAGGTCATTTTTCCAATGCAAATAGTGCTCTCAACTTTCTTTCTTCAGCAGAACACAAATGAAGATTGCTAGAAGAATATCTCAGCTCTGTAGATCTTTACAATGCAATTGAATGGTGTCCAGAACTTTGAAGGTCCAAAAAGCACATAAAGGAAACATATAAATAATCCTTATGACTCCAGTGGTTAAATGCATATCTTTAGAAGCAATATGATAGATGTAGTTGACCTAAATTTGCACTTTCATTTTCCGATGTAAAAGTTAAAGTGGAGATTTAAAAAAAGGACTTACAGTTTTATCTGTTTCTCACCCACACCTATCATATCACTTCTGAGATGGTTTTAACCACTGGCCTCATATGGATTACTTTTATGTTTAAGTCATTTTTGGAGCTACAAAGTCTGGTCACCATTCACTTGCATTGTATGGACCACAGGGCTGAATTCTAATACCCTCAACCCAGTTGTGTACACTGTGTTTATTTTAGAATATTGCATCAAACATTGTACTATACACTATATACATTATGCTGTGTATACTCTCTCAATTATTTCAAAAGCCCTCACTGCCACTTATTATTGTATGACAACATTGTTGCACATAGATGCAAACCATCCTGTATCCCAGCAGGCATTTCAAACACATAGAGAAAATGGTTTATTTGAGTAAAATTGTCTGAGAAAACTCTCTCTTCTTTTCTCACTGAAATGTGTGTATATATTTTTCATCTCAGGGAAAGAACTGTGAATATAATTACGATGACTGCTTGATACAATTATACCCTGATTCATTTGCCTCTGTGGATGGCATCAACAAGGTCAGCTGTGTACCTGTGGAGACAGTCCTGCCATGGAGAACCATCCACCCCACCGCAGAAACCTTTTAATTAGAATTGTGTAAGCTTGCATCGAGCTGTAACTTAGCTAAAAATGAACATGTGTCTAAACATATTTTAGTGCAGTCTGGACTAGCTGTAGCTTTTGGCGGTTTCACCTTCTCTTGCAGTCGCTTGCACAGATGATTACGGGATGCTTTCCGTCATGTCATCGTACTCTTACTTGAAGAGCTTTTCTAACTCGTTGAATTGTGTTCTTAATGGAGCAAACAGCAACCAGATCAGATATCCTAACACAAAAAGATGTGCTGATCATGTTGAAAATCACTAGTTAGTGCCAGCCCTACCTTTATAAATGATTATGCATAGCATTAGTATTTGTATTATTTTTGAGGGCCACTTGCATATATTGGAGGTTATTTGTGTCATCTTTGTGTAAGCATTTGTGTCATCTTTACAATTGTACAATTGATCCACTTCGCTCTATCAGTGCAGAACCATCTGCCTCCACACGCACTGGCAAGTTTCTGAAACGTAGGAGGGAGTCATTTATATTCATGAGTAAAGTGATAACTAATCTGACAATTTAGCTATTTAGTACATTTTCAAACACTACCTGATTGTTCAGAGAAACTATAAATCAACCTCTAAACCTAACCCTAACAAATAAGGCATAGCCTTCCTCATGAATATGAATGAGACTTCCCTTGCCATACTAAGATTCGGAAATCCACCACCCACTGTCTTTCCTACAGAGTCATATGTAAATCACGTGAAAAGAAACTAGTTGACTTCAGGTTGTCGGTGTTTACTGCATTAGTTATTGTTGACCAGTCTATGCAACCCCTAGCATGCTTTTGAATGTAACTGTAGATATTGTTTTACAAGTTTAGTAGCCTAACACAATAACCCTTTAGTCTTAAATGAATAGTTCACCCAAAATCATCATCCCTCATTATGTTCAAAACAAGTATGATTTTTTTTTTCTTCCAAATTATTTAATTCATGCTTTCATATATTTAAAATTGGTAAAATTACCACGCTAGTTTTGACATCAGTAAAGCCAAATATCATTGTTTCTCATTGATTTCTCATGACCACTGTTTTGGATAGGCATGAAGGCAAAGAACAGAATAGAATAGAATTGTATAGAATAGAATTGTATAGAATAGAATAGAGTAGAATAGAACAGATTATAAAATACTTTCTCTTATCCCATCTTAATATGCAAAAATTACACTCTTCACCTTTAAGATAAACAGATATTATGTCACAATGAATTATTTCAAATACATTGCTAAACACAACATCATGTCAAACAAAAAGTCATTGACATGTTTATTCAGTTTGTTTCCTTAATATTTCCCAGATATATCCTACATTTTATGTCACTGTGTTCCTAAATTATCTGGGAACCCCTAAAGGTTGAAAGATAAACATTCACCATCTGTGCTATGTCTGGTAAAAAGGGTTTTTTCTGCATTTGTCCCACTAATGTTCTCTGAAGAAGCAACAGTTTGAGCAAAATTAATTAGATTTCACCAAAGAATTATGCCTAATTTGGAACTTAAACTGCACTGTGGTTTATGATGTTTATTGAGTATGACACTAATCGCCCATTTGTTTCAATGAATATGTCTTAAGAGTGCTAAAATGTCAGTGTGGAACTTTAGCACTAAATTTTCACATCACTTAGGAAATTGAACCAGCTCGATAAAACATTTCCTGACAATAGATGAATTAATGGATTCTGGAGGCTAAATTTGAGAAATCACTCAGGGTAATTTAGTGAGGCAAAGCCTGTGCAAGTTATTTTAGTCATATAAAACTATCAATACACTTAGATTTCCCTAAAGCTTGACTTTTTACTTTTACTTTTTTTTTTTGATTGATTGATTTGAAATGAGCTTCTTGCCTTTAGTCATTTTCAAAACATATTTTTTTCTAAATACATTTCACAGTGTTAAAGAATGAGAAATAGATGTCATTCTTGAAGCTTTGGCTGACTTTATGTTGCACAAATCATCAATTTTTGAAAGCTGTTCTGCACTAGAACAGTATTTTGGCTATTCTGAGTAACCCCAAAATCAATTGGCCAGCTACAGGGCTAGTATGAAGGTAAATGTGATTCTGACATATGCTGAAAAATATTATGACATTTAAGCTTTAAGAAAGTTGGCCCTGGGGGCCCAATTAAAACTCTCTGCAGTTTTAAATATGCAGTAAACAAAGAAACTGCATTTAGATCTCTAGAGTGTAGAGAAATGTGCCTGGATGTGACTGCATGAATGTTTTCTCGAAAGATATCATCTACTCTAATTTCTTCTGCCACCACTGAGAAAGACAAAGTGTGTGTAAGTCAGTGGCCTTGGGAGCAGTGCAGTTAATTTTCCAAACATGCACTTTACAGAAATCAATGAATTTGCAGTGTGGAAGGCAAATGCTACAGACAGCTTTAAAGCTTTGCCTGGGTGTCCACGGGAGTTTCGCTCAAGTGCCTGAGAGGTACATGAGCTGAGTAATCGCTCTCCGATTGTCCAGACAGTGTGGAATTGAGGCCATTTTTTATTGAAGATAAAACTCCTAGAAGTTACTCTAGTCCAAACTCAGGACTGCTGGATAAATTCATCATCAGACTTGCATTCAGAAATACATATAGTATTGTGAACAGTCCCAATTTCCTGATGGTCAGCTAGGATTGCATGACAAAATTATAATTTCCAAATGATTTCCCTTGATGTTATAATTATTATAATTGTATTATAAGAATTATTAAGAAATTCATAATTTTTATTAATAGAGCTTAAAATACGTACTTGACTGCTTGGCATATTTTTTTCATATAGGTAAACAACTAAAACAAGTTGATAACCATTCCTCAATTAACTTATTGCTGCTTTATACAAAATAAGCATTGTAGTCAATAAATATTGGCTTTGTTATCGCTAAAGATCAGTTTTATTTTAGATCATTCGACGGGATGTCATCATGACTTGGAAGCCTATTTTAAACTCTAGGTGAATTACAAGTAATCCCAGTCGACAGCATGTGTGGCATAATGTTGATTACCACAAAAATCTTTTATTTTGACTTGTCTCTCCTTTTCTTTAAAAAAATAAAAATAAGGAGCAAAAATCTGGGTTACAGTGAGGCACTAACAATGGAAGTGAATGGGGTCAATCCGTAATATATATGGCAACAAAACTAGAGGTCGACCAATATGGGTTTTTTAATTGCCAATGCTGAATCCAGAGAGAAGCGTGGCTGATAGGATGATATAATGCTGATATATCACACAATGTTATAAAATAGTAAATTACATTAACATACAGTTGCTATAAAACGTCTACACACTCCTGTTAAAATTCCAGGTTTTTGAGATGTAGAAGATGAATAGAAGATAAATCATGTCAAATATTTCCATCTTCAATGCGATAATGCAATCAAACAAATAAACCAATACCAATCAACCAAAAAAAAAAGTCCAACTAATACTTGATTGAAGCACCTTTTTTGCTTTTAATACAGCAGTTGGTCTTCTTGAATAAGAGTTTATCAACTTAGCACAACTTGATTTGTAAATTCTTTCCCACTCTTCCTTTAAAAAAAGCTCCAGATCAGTCAAAATGCAAGGGGAACTCCTCTGCACAGCCCTCTTCAAGTCACTCCACAGGTTTTCGACTGGATTTAGATCTGGGCTTTGACTGGGCCATTCCAAAACCTTGATCTTCTTCTGAAGCCATTCCTTTGTTGAATTAAAATTGTGTTTGGGGTCACAAGCCCAGCAGCGTAACTGGTATCTTGACAGTGCTGTGGCTTGAACCCCTGACCTTTTGGTCAGTCACCCAGAGTCTTAACCACTGAGCTACCACTTGCCCCTGTGATTTTCTGAACATGATGATGATGATGATGATGATGATGATGATGATGATGATGATGATGATGATGATGATGATGATGATGATGACGATGACGACGACGACGACGATGACGACATCTAATGTTTTAGATTTTTTTGTACACCTCTCCTGATTGATACCTGTTCACAATGAAATCGCGCACATCCTTTTGTAAGCCTTTTGCGGACCATGGCTCCAGCAGTAAGATGCAACCAAAAAGATGCCTAGAAAATCCTACAGAAACAGCTGCTCTTTATTCAGGGTTAATCAGCATTACTTAATAGATGACTGGAGGATTAAAATAACTTTTTGAGTAAAAGTTTGAATGTGATTGTCCAAACACAGTCACATGCACCATTATAAAAGGGTGTGCACGTTTACGCTAGATAACTAGATAACTTAAAAGTTTTTACTTTGTTGTCTTTTTTCTTAAGAGTTTCTTAATACAAATGTGTTCCTTGAATTTTGTTGAGTTTAATATCACATTAAAGGTAAAAATGGATGCACCAGGATGCACTGTTGGAAGACAACAAGCCGGTGGAGGGGGTGTGATGCTCTGGGCAATGTTCTGCTGAGAACATTCATGTGGAGTTCAATTTGACACATGCCACCTACCTAAACATCGTTGCAGGTACACCTCTTCGTGGCAATGGTATTCCCTAATGTCAGTACCCTCTTTCAGCAGGATAATGTGCCCTGCCACACTGCACACATTGTTCAGGAATGGTTTGAGTAACATGATGAAGTTTTCAAGGTGTTTCCCTGGCCTCCTAATCTAAAATTCGATTGAGAATCTGTGGGATGTGCTGGACCAACATGTCTGATCCACGGCGACTTCACCTTGCAACTACAGGACTTGAAGGTTCTGCTGCTAATATCTTGATGCCAGATATGACAGGACACCATCAAAGGTCTTGTAGAGTCCATGCATCGGAAAATCAGCTCTGTTTTAGCTGCACACAGATGACCAACAGCATATTAAGCAGGTGGTCATAATGTTTTGGATCATCAGTGTATAGTATTTGTAAAAATCTTTTTTTTTTTTTTTTTATAACAAGGAATATATACAGTAACTGTTGCAGATAGTCCAACGGAATCTCATCAATATGTCTATCTAGGTTGCTATCTAAAAACATCTTCTGCCCTAGGTGTAGCTATAAATAAATTAGCTAGCAACTTGGATGATAACTCTGCTCCATTTCTCTATGCTGTCTCCTCGTCTTCCTCTGCCTTTTCAGCACACTGGGTATACAATGTATTTCAAAAAGAAACAAAAGAGAGAAGAGTTTGAAATATTATTTTTTGATATTTTACTTAAATGACATCTTGTCAATGGCAGTAGGGTCATGCTGGTTTTGACACATCACTTCAAATGCAGTAACTGGACAAATGGTTGATGCAACACTTTGGAAATGCGAAGAAACTATGAAACAAATGGGAGTTAATTTATAAGTCCATCATATTTAGAAGAGACAAAAGAAGCATTCCAGGATGATGTTTGGACATGTTGGTGAAATAAAATATGTGATTGTGTAAAACCATATTTGGTTAAAGGGATATTTTTTGGAACAACATGCCTAATTGAGCACAAATACATAATTTTTTCCACTCTAAAATTTCTTACCCTCACACACACTGGGTAATAAATTACTTAATTGATCCATGTTTGTTGTGCTAAATCTCTTGGTGCATGGAGTGAGCATGATGTTGTAAAGAGTTTGTCTTCAGAATAGTGTCATGCCCTAGTGTTTATGAAGTGTTAGGCTAGTTCTTTTGCTGGTCACATTATAATTCATAAGGCTGTCAAGATATCCTTAAGTATTAAACTGAAAGTCTGTACTCTTGCAAACATGTTGAAGTGTTCTGATCCCACAGACCTGCTTGGCTGGGCCTTGAACTCAGATGTAAACTACAGCTGATTAATAATGTGGTAAACAGACAAAACATAAATCAGATGACACTAAAGTAAAATGATCATTAATTTATTTACATAACTAGCTTTGAATTATTCATCATGGTTTCAATCTGCTCAATCTGTATCTCATTAACATGAGTTATTAAGCTTGTAAATTTGAGAGTTTTATGTCATGTCTGTCGTATTTTCTGCTGGCCCTTTATTGCTTATATGTTTTGGTGCACTTGTGTGCGTGTGTGTCCATGATTACTCTAGCTATAGTTTCAGGACAAACTTTTCTCAAGAACTGGGCTAAATTTGACAAGACTTTGCTTTGATCCATACAATGATCCATAGATTAAATAATAATTGATGTGTTTATTTATGTATTGTTTTTTATTTATTTATTTAATTTTCTTTTCAAAATTTTGTTCCAGGTTTAGGGTGCAATTTACCCAACAGTTATAATTAATTAGCTTTTAAAGCTTTATTAAAACAATACAAGTCTATGTTATGTCCCCATTTAGATAGTGGAGTAAACCTGTGTGTGTTTTAGAGAACTTTAAGAATTTATTTAACTTGTTTATAAAGGGGAAAGGAAAAATATAGCCTTTATTTTTTCATGATTGTAAAAATCTGTTTTGTTTTATGTAACAACCCATTATGATGATATGAGTTACTTTAACAGTAGAATACAACATTAGAAGTAGTGGTAACACTTTATACACAAACAAAATATGTTAGCCTATTTTTGAAATGTACACATTTGAATTTCATTTTTTTTAAAAATCCATTAAATTTAAATTGTGATTTTTTTTTTACAAAATTACATGAATAAAACTTTTAGGTTAATATTAGGTTTATTCATTTCATTGTGTTAAAGATTACTCTATTCAATTTGATAGTATTTTGTTATGTAGTTAAAATGTGTAAATATTAAAATTATTATTATAGCATACTTGATATAATAATAGTAGTATAATAAATACTATAGCTTACCATTGATAAATTAAATAACATTAAGGGAATATTTTTGATGGCCATGTGAAAAATAAGCATTTTTTTTTTCTCAAATACTCTCTTTATAGAGATCTATATTTATAAATTTCATAAAAATACTCATCAGCACGACTGGCAGTGATCCAGCAGAGTCAGCATTTTACAAATATGAGCATTAACACTCTGCAAAGTGTTTGCAGACGTATTTTAAGCAATTCAAGTTTTATGTTAGAAATTCTTCACTTTCTCCCAGTAGTGTCTTACCAGCCTTTCATAGCTCTTTGTCGGTAATTTGACACCATTGAATGAGCTTTCAATCACCTGTCCCTGTTGAACAGTTGCAAACTATTTGAATGTTAAAGAACTACTGTACTGAGAGCAGAATACACCAACCAGGGCTTCCACATGGAGGCTTGCAGCTGAAATGCAGATTTCAAAAGGTAGCTGGAGTTAACAGCTAAGGAGGCAAGTGTTTGCCTTCAGGCAGCAATCATAGACTGCATGAAAGACTTATATAAGTCCAAACAAGCATCTCAAATTAATTAATAGCTTATTCTCGGAGGGCTAATTTTCCATCATCAGTGCTGGTAAACCTACCTGAAATACCAGGGAGAGAGAAAATAGACACTCCATAGTTGCCCTGCATTCATCCTCACTAATCAGAGATTTCAGCTTTTTCAGTCCTTACTGTATGGTGTGTTTGCGTGCGTGTGTGCATGTGTAGGTGCATGCGTGTGTCCTTTTATGAAGTGTAGGACTTAATATAGTGTAGGGGATTTTTTGACAAGCTACAGTGGCGGCCAAAAGTTTGGAATATTGTGCAGATTTTGCTGTTTCTTAAGGAAATTGGTACTTTAATTCACCAAAGTGGTATTCAACTGATCACAAAGTATAGTCAGGACATTACTGATGTTAAAAACAGCACCTTTACTATTTGAAAAAATCATTTTTGATCAAATCTAAACAGGCATCATTTCCAGCAGCCATCACTCCAACAACGTATCCTTGAGTAATCATGCCAAACTGCTAATTTGGTATCAACATCAAACACAGCCTAAAGCTATTTGGTTTGTTAAATTAAGCTAATCGTTGTGTTTGTTTTTGAGTTGCCACAGTATGCAATAGACTGGCATGTCTTAAGGTCAATATTTGGTCAAAAATGGCAAAAAAAAATAAATAAACAGCTTTCTCTAGAAACTTGTCAGTCAGTCATTGTTTTGAGGAATGAAGGCTATACAATCATTGAAATTGCCAAAACACTGAAAATTTCTTACAAAGGTACAGTCTTCAAAGACAAAGATAACAGGCACTAACAAGGACAGAAAGAGATGTGGAAGGCACAGATACAACTAAACAAGAGGATAAGTACATCAGAGACTCTAGTCTGACAAATAAATGCTCCTCAGATGACAGCTTCATTGAATTCTACCTGATTAACACCAGTTTCATGTACAACAGTAAAGAGAAGACTCAGGGGTGCAGGCCTTTTTGGAAGCATTGCAAAGAAAAAGCCACTTAAAACAGAATGGAAAGGTTAGAGTGGGCAAAGAGTGAGCCTGGATACGCTGTGCAGTCTACGCCCCTGGGCGCTTCGACAGCTCTTTCATTGCCTGAAAGAGTTTTTCTCCTCCTAAAAAGAGTTTATTTCCTCTAAAAGAGTTTGAGTTCCCACTCATAAAAGAGCAATACACAGCAGGCGTTGAACGCCCTTTTCAGGACGCGTCTTTTTAAAGATGTCTTTCCGCCTCTGTGTAGTTCCTGGATGCGGTTGATTTCTCTCCACTTCTGACGGTTATAAAGCTGCCTCGCGTGCCTGGGCTGTGATCACACGCAGGCAGCATTTTATGAATGGTTCAGATTGAGGACAACCCGACTGGTGATGAAGTTGATTTGGGGATAACAACGGGCTCAGTTTCACCGGGAAAATCCCCACGAACCACCCGCCCCCCGGCACGCTTGCTTGCTTCCGTCCGAGCTCGGGATGAGTGCGGCTCACCTCGCGGCCAGCCAGCATTCTCCCTTGAGCCCCCGGAATTGGATGATGAAATCGCCGCTGCATCGGAGAGCGTCACAGTCGCGTCTGATGCCGATGACTCGTCTGGGGTGCCACCTTCGGGTCTGCTCACCCAGTATGAGGCTGATGCGTAGATGTCTGCTATGCTTTCTGGGACAGCCAAAATCCCCCCCTCCCCATCCCATAGTCACGCCCCCCCTGGTTCTGTTCTTCCCGGAAGTGCAAGATGAGCTGACGCGGTCGTGGAGGGCACCTTTTACTGCCTGGAACCAATCTTGGACCTGCAAGTTCTCAACCGGGCCTTACATAGACTCCTGTTCAAGATGATCTCGCAGAAACCGTTTGGTTCGCAGCGGTAGACCTGAAGGATGCGTACTTCCATGTCTCCATTCTGCCTCGACACCAACCTTTCTTAATGTTTGCATTCGACGGCCAGGCGTATCAGTACAAGGTCCTCCCCTTTGGCCTGTCCCTGTCCCCTCACGTCTTCACGAAGATCGCAGAGGCAGCTCTTGCCCCGTAAAGGGAAGTGGGCATCCGCATACTCAACTACCTCGACGACTGACTCATCCTGGCTCACTCTAGAGAGTTACTGTGTGCTCCCAGGGACCAGGTGCTTAGGCACCTCAGCCATCTAGGGCTTCAGGTCAACTGGGAAAAGCATCCCGGTTCAGAGCATCTCTTTTCTCGGCATGGAGTTAGACTCAGTCTCAATGACTCGTCTCACCAATGACGTGCTCAGTCAGTGCTCAGGTGCCTCGCTCTCTTCGAGCCCGACACACGGTTCCTCTAAAACAATTCCAGAGGCTCCTGGGGCATATGACATCCTCAGCCACAGCCACACCGTTTGGGCTGATGCATATGAGACCGCTACATCACTGGCTACAGACTCGAGTCCCGAGATGGGCATGGCGCCACGGCACATACTGTGTGACAATCACCCCTTCTTGTCGTCAGATTTTCAACCCTTGGATGCACACTCTGGTACTCCCTAGTGGGAGCTCCTCTTGGGACAGATGCGCTGGCACACAGCTGGCCCCGGGGGCTGTGCAAGTACGAATTTCCCCCAGTGAGCCTTCTTACACCGGTGCTGTGCTAGATCAGGGAGGACGCTCTTACGCTCCTCACGACAGCACCTCCCTGGAACATTCCCTTGAAGAAGGACCTTCTTTCTCAGGGATGGGGCACCCCTGGCCCCTGGACGGGATGTGGAAGGTCTAGTGGATCTACCACCTGTAGTCATAGACACTATCAACCAAGACAGAGCTCCCTCCACCAGGCAACTTTACGCCCTAAAGTAGCACTTGTTCTTGAATTGGTGTTCTTCTCGAGCCGAAGACCCGCAGAAGTGCGCAGTTCGTTCAGTGCTTTCATTCCTGCAGGAGAGGCTGGAGGGGAGGCTGTCCCCCTCCACCTTGAAGGTTTATGTAGCTGCTATCGCAGCCCACCATGACGCAGTAGTTGGTAAGTCCCTAGGTAAGCACGACTTGATTATCAGGTTCCTGAAAATCGCCCGGAGACTGAACCCTCCCCGGACAAGCCTGTTCCCCTCCTGGGATGTCTCAGTGGTCCTCTCTGGCATTCAGGGACCAGGTTGTGAGCCTGCAAGCAAGCTGCCCCAGGAGGAGGCAGACCCAGCCTTCTCGTTGCTGTGTCTGGTACGTGCATTGCGTATCTATTTGGACTGCACACAAAGCTCTAGATGTTCTGAGCAGCTCTATGTCTTCTTTGGCGGACGGCGAAAAGGGAATGCCGTTCAAACAGAGGTTAGCTCACTGGGTCATTGATGTTATTTCCTTAGCTTATCACAGCCAGGCCGTGCCCGCCCCCTTGCGGGTTCAAGCACACCCTACAAGAATTGTGGCATCCTCGTGGGCACTGGCTTATGGCATCTCCTTAGCAGACATCTGTAGAGCTGCGGGCTGGGCAACACCCAATACCTTTGCCAGATTTTATAATCTCAGGGTCGAGTCGGTCTTGTCCCGTGTTTTGTCAGGTCCGAGCCGGTAAAACTTGGTAATGTGGCACAACTGACAGGGTGTTCCGCTTGCCCTTCACCAAGTTAATCCAGTGCACCTTCTATCCCAAGTTAGCCACTAAGCATCACTCCCTGGATGTTCTCCTCACTATCCTTCTGGCCGGCAAATTCAGCGGAGCAGGGGGGAACAGTATGTGACATATCTTTGGGGGCTTTGGGAAGGGCTACATGCAGCTGACACAGTTGCCTCTAGTACACAGTAGCCTGCTTGCACCTGTCTTGACAGTTCACGTAACACGGTCAGTGCATGCCGTTTTTAGATGAGACCCCTTGTGTCACTTCATTCGACACATTGTCGAGTGAGTGACAGAAGGGGATCGTCATGGTTACTGTTGTAACCTCCGTTTCCCGAGGGAGGGAACGAGATGTTGTGTTCCTCCTGCCACAGCACTAGACCTACTACTGTAAATGGCCGTACCTTATTTTTGTCTCCTCTGTGCAAAATCCTGACTGGCACTTGCCCCACTTCCCTTTATACCCGTATGTCTGGGGCGGGGCATGCAAATTCTGTCTGCCAGCTTGACATTGGCCTTTTCTCAGGTTCAGAGGTACGTTTGGCATCCCAGGAAGACCTCTTGTGTCACTTCATTCAACACAACGTCTCTTTCCCTCCGGGGAACGGAGGTTACAACAGTAACCATGACGTTCTCGTCAGGAATTGAAGGCTCCGTTAAATTACAGGGAATGTAAGTATTATAAATTATTTTCATCTACTGATGCACAAATCATGGCTAGTATTAACAGTGATTGTATCGACACACACTTCACTTCTACTGGTCAATTTTGAAAAATTAAATCAATTTATTGAAACATTAAAACATTTTCCGAAAAAATATTTCTTAATTCAAATTACACTTATACAAAAATATAATAAAAATTACAAAGTTGTCAGAAAAATCATACCAAATCCAAACATTTTCTCACTCCAAATTCTTCCACAAGCCCCTTTTTTAGAGACTTAAAAATCACTCTATGACAACAGGTGGAAAAATTCCAGAGCAAATTAGACCATAAATACAATTATAAATATAAACTTAACAATAATAATAATTATAAAATAAACCAACCCAGAAGAAGGGTCTTCCAGTAATTATGTTACATCATTATTCTTTATAGAGGGTTGCACGTAATATACTATTGCATTGTAAAGAGCTTTTTTCTCACCCTTGATTACATTAGATATGGAACGCACAAAATTTGGAATTATCTGAACCCCCTTCAGTTCTCGTTAAGAACAAATCTCTGGTCTAGAATATGTATGTGTAATAAGAGTATTACAAAATGTCCAATTTTTATTAAATGCCAGTTTAACCATTAGCATTTAATTTAATTTTTACATTTTTATTTTATTTTTTTAATATATCTTAACATGCCTCCAAACACAACACATTTTAAATAGTTTATTCACCTTTAGGAAGACAGGGTGACATTATGGGGTATTTTTCATTGCAAAAAAACACAGAGGAGAGACCTTTCGTTGAAACTGTTGAAGGGCATTAACTTCAGACTAGCACTAATGCTCAGGCCAAATTGTTAAAGTCAGAAGCGCTCTTTTAATTTTGTCCGCATCAGTACCCAAAATAATCTTAAAGATGGTGCAAGTCTCTCTGAAAATGTCCCATAATTGCCGACTGGTACGGATCACAGAGAATGGGAAATCATGGCTTAAAATGAGGCATGTAATAAGCTGGTATAATTTTTTTCAGACAGTCACTCTCTCTCTCACTTTAGTGTCTCTCTCTTGGACACTGTATATGGCTAGCATTTCTCTGCAAAGCATGTGATACTGCAAATATCATGTGGGTTACTGTATTCATTTGTGCTAAAACCTGTCATGGTAGAGGGATGAGGTGACTCTAGCTTCATAGAAAGTGATTTACACAGTAGAAAAATCTTATTAGATCATCCCAAAGCAAGTTTCTCTTATTTAAAATGCACTTGGTTCTTATTTTTTTTTTCTTTTTATAAGAAAAATAAACATTCTGTTTGTGAGCTTAGTCAGCTCTTAGGCTACAAAATATGGTTAATGGTTAATGTGCACATTTTGTCGACTTGATTCTAGAATGACTGCATCATTTGAAACATTAAAGGGGTAATTAAATTATCTTTAGTTATATATATATATATATATATATATATATATATATATATATATATATATATATATATATATATATATAATTTTAGCATCTTCCCTGAGGTCAACTGATAATATTATTTAAAAAAAAAAAATGTTATACATTTTTTTTGCACCAAAGCAATATATTTTTTCATCCTGTCTGTTGAATTCTGTCTGAAATGCTCAATTTTGGCCTCAGTATCTCCTCTATACTTCAACGTAAATGCCCACTGTTATGATTGGCTAATCTCAATTGGAAGAGAATGAACAAAGTTCCACAACATTATAAAACAAAATTTCAGGGTTTACACATAACACACATTGCATCTGAATAGATTTAACTGTTCACTCAAGCACAACTGTTAACACTAAGCATCCAAAAACAGTCATAACATTTGAAATATTCATGAATAAACTGGTTTAATTACTGTTTTGGTATAGGTTCCAAGTGCCCTATCCTTCAATAACTGTTCCTTTGTGAAGCTTGAATCGTATTATGGCTGGTTATAAAACCATTCATGCTAATTTGAGCTGAAAATATGCAATATTTTCACAAAAATAGCCACAAAAATATAAAACATTTTTATCTTTCACAGTGTGTGTTGCAAATGGTCCTGCATGAAATTCTATTACATTCTCGTAAATGAACTTGACAAGCATGGGCACCTCTGTTTATCTGCCTTGCACATCTCTCTCCCTGTCCCAACATGTATAGAGAATTTGGTTACTCTTTTTAGACTGGGGAGGAAGTTTTGAGTTCTGAAATTCACAGTATGTTTTTATAGTAGAGTTACCTCTTATATGTCTAAATTTCAAGGAAAATTTGTTTCTCCATTTCATGACTCCTTTAAGGTGGAAAACTGGCTAATAATTAATTGTGCTCGCTGATTGTGTTGTTTATGTACAGTACATTGTACCCCTTCTGTTACTCACTTGAAGTTGTGTCGAATGAACTGACACAAGGGGTCTTCCTGGGATGCCGAACATACCTCTGAACCTGAGAAAAGGCCAATGAGAATTTGCATGCCCCGCCCCGGACATATGGGTATAAAGGGAAGCGGGGCAGCGAATTCCAGTCAGAATTTTTCTTCGGAGCTGAATGGTTGTATAACAAGCAAGCAGAGCTTCACAACTTTTCCACTCACCTCTGTCAACGAGAAGTATTGCTGAGTTTTCCAGTCACAAAAAGAGCAATACACAGCAGCGTTGAACGTCCTTTTCTGCGTCTTTTTCTAGATGCCTTTCTGCCCCTGTGTTGTTCCTGGTTGCGGTCGATTTCTCTCCAAGAACGACGGCCACAGACCCTGCCTTATGTGCCTGGGCAGCGATCACACTGAGGCAGCGTTCGTGGATGGTTCATGTACTCACTGCGAGAACATGACCATGACATCATTGCGGTCACAGCTCTCCTTCCTGAATTTGAATGCCACTTCAGCCGCCCCCCGCATCGCTCCTTCTACCCATGGGATTGAGGATGACCCTGCTGGTGATGAAGGCGATATGGGGATGATGATGGTCTCGGTTTTGCCGGGTAAGGGAACTTAGAGGGTTCGTGGAAATTTGCCCATTAATTTCACCTGCCATTGTACGCTTCATGGGCGCGAGGGACGAGACCAGGTACGTGTACCGCCCTCAAGACAGTTAGCTCTATGATCAAATGGACATTTTTGTTTTTTGTGGGTAAATCCGGGTAAGGCTCGATGGGTCCGATTTAATGGGCAAATGGACACATATAGGGTGTGACTGTTAGCTGCGGGGCACCTGACCACTGCCCACTGAGTCCCATGATACCACTATCTGCCCCCTAACCAACTATCATGCCCAATGACCACCCTGAGGGGGCAGGGCTGTCCACAGACCCACTATCTGCCCCCTGACCAACTATTTTGCCCAAATTGACCAGTGAGACCCCCTGACCACCCTGGGGGGCTGGGGCTGTCCACAGACACGCTATCTGCCCCCTGACCAACTGATTTTCAAAAATTTACTAGTGAGACCCCCTGACCACCCTGAGGGGGCGGGGCTTTCCACAGACCCACTATCTGACCCACTATTTTTCCAAAATTGACCAATGAGACCCCCTGACCATGCACACCGTTACCGGGAATATTTCTCTCTAACGTGCGTTCACTGCCCAACAAACTGGAGGAATTACAACTGCTGTATGGGAAAAACAGGGACTTTTCTTTATCTACTGTTTTGTGCTTCACGGAGATGTGGCTTTGTGGATTAATACCGGAATCTGCGCTACAGCTGGCAGGCTTCCAAATTTACAGAGCGGACAGAAACACAGAACTTTCCGGCAAAACTAAAGGTGGAGGAATCTGTTTTTACATCAAAAGCGGACAGTGATCCCGCAGCACTGTTCTACTGACCTGGAATCTGTCATCATCGATGGTCGGTGTTTACATTCCGCTGTGGGCCAACTTGCATTTCGCACACAGATACTGTGTGTGGAGCGGATCAACCCGGACTCTTTAGTTATTGTCCTTGGTGACTTTATCAAAGGAAACTTCACTCATGAACTCCCTAAATTCAGACAGTTTATTAAATGCCCGACCAGAGAGGAGAACATTCTGGATAACTGTTACACCACAGTCAGAAATGCTTATCATTCCGTCCCCCGTGCTACACTGGGACACTCTGACCACGTCATGGTCCACCTGATTCCTGCGTACAGGCAGAAACTAAAGCTCTGCAAACCTGTAGTGAGGACATCAAGGAAGTGGACCATTGAGGCTGTGGAGGATCTCCAGACGTATTTTGACTCTACTGACTGGGGCGTGTTCAGGACTGCTACAAGAGTCTGGATGAGTACACAGAGGCTGTGACATCATATATCAGCTTCTGTGAGGACTGCTGTGTTCCATCATGCACCACGGTGAGTTACAACAATGACAAACCCTGGTTTACAGCCAACTTCAGAAGGTTAAGGTTTGATAAGGAAGAGGCCTTCAGGAGTAGGAAAAAAGACAGATTTAACGAGGTGAAGTACATTTTAGCAAGGTGGTGAAAGAGGCTAAACGACGATACTCTGAGAAGCTCCAACACCAGCTCTCAGCCAACGACTCTGCGTCTGTCTGGAAAGGGCTCAGGCAGATCATCAACTACAAGCCTAAAGCCCCCCAGGCCATCAAAGACCGATGCCTAGCCAACGACCTGAATGAGTTCTACTGCCGCTTTTGAAAGATAAAGGGACAGTCCTGTAACCGTTCCCCATGACACCTCCCAACAAAGGGACAGTCCTGAAACCATCCCACACGTCACCTTCCAACAGCTCCAGCTATAGTGTATCACCTCCACCTCCCCCTCCTCAGTAGGGGCCTGGGCACCCCCACCGATGCCCACCTTAAAGGTACCCCCCTCCACCCCCCTACCCACCTCAGTGACGACTCTTTCCATCCATGAGAGGGATGTCAACAAACTCTTCAGGAGACAGAACCCCCGGAAAGCTGCTGGACCGGATGCTGTCTCCCCATCCAGCTTGAAGCACTGTGCTGATCAGCTGTCTCCAGTGTTCAGACATTTTCAACACCTCACTGGAGACATGTCACGTGCCAGCCTGCTTCAAGTCCTCAGCTATCATCCCTGTTCCCATGAAGTCAAGGACCACAGGACTTAACGACTTCAGACCTGTCGCCCTGACCTCTGTGGTTATGAAGTCCTTTGAGCGCTCCTGGACCCCCTGCAGTTTGCATACAGAGCCAACAGGTCTGTAGACGATGCAGTCAACTTGGCCCTCCACTACATCCTCCAGCACATGGACTATGCAGGAACCTACGTCAGGATCCTCTTTGTGGATTTCAGCTCTGCCTTTAACACCATCATCCCGGCTCTGCTCCAGGAGAAGCTCTCCCAGCTAACTGTGCCTGAAATTCAACCTGCCAAAGACAATGATGGTGCACTTCTACACAGCCATCATCGAGTCCATCCTCCATCACTATCTGGTACACTGCTACTACTGCCAAGGACAAGGGCAGACTGCAGCGTGTCATCCGGTCTGCAGAGAAGGTGATTGGCTGCAATCTTCTGCCGCTCCAGGACCTGTACGCCTCCAGGACCCTGAAGCATGCTGGAAAGATTGTAGCTGATCTCTCCCACCCCGGCCACAATCTCTTTGAGACACTCCCCTCTGGCAGAAGGCTGAGGTCCATCAGGACAAAAACCTCACACCACAAGAACTTTTTCTTCCCATCCGTCACTTGCCTTATCAACAAGGCCTGGTACCCACCCTGACACTCTCCACACTCCACCTCTGGCTCTACATGCCACTGTACATACTCTGCTGGACTGCTCTTTTTTATTTTTATTCTTACTTTTAATACTGTGTGGACATATTTATATTGCTTATATTTTAATACTTGTTTCTTATATTTAGAGAATGTGTGACACGCACATACAACACCAAAACAAATTCCTTTGTTTGTGTAAAAAACATACTTGGCAATAAAGATTTTTCTAATTCTGATTCTGAAAAGGTCGCAGGATCTTGAAACTCCTGGTCCACAAGCGTCAGGTCCACCCGTATCAGGAACCAAAATTTGGGGTCTCTAGAACCTTCCTGAGAATATATCGAAACCCTAACCCTAGTTGTGTCTCATCATTCATGAGGCTCTGTCAAGCTTTCAGTGCAAGAAGCCTATGTGAGAGAATATCACATGCACAAATATAGTATGCAAAAACTCCACAAAAAAAAACTTGGTCCTTTTTTCTAGAGCTTCGTGCTCTCAGTATGTCTTTTGAGGGACGTCAGGCTACCACAGTGTGAAATTTGGGGGCTGTGGGAGCTTTCTAGAAAAAGTCCTTGTGCAATTTGTTTCATTCATTTTCTACAACGGGTTGGTGAACGGGGCTCCGAAAGGTCCGAACGACTCAAAATTGATTCCTATGACAGGCAGAGAGATCTGTTGAAAATATTGAAAAATACTTTTTTTCATCCTAGGCCTCAGTCCCTGTCGATAAGGGGCCCTTGATGTGTCACTGTGAGAAATTTGGGGTCTGTAGGACCTCAGGAAGAGCAATCCCACTTACAATTTCTACCATTCATTTTCACAGCGGACTGTGAGCATGACATGGAAAGGTCCAAATGGCTCCAAATTGAAATCTGTAGCTTCTCAGGGGCCCCTTAGACACTGTGAAAAGGTTCAAGACTGAATGACTTTGTTAAGTGCTTAACTGGCTGACCAGTGAGTGTAATGTGACAATAATTTTTCAGGAATATTTTTCTGATTTTTTTTACTGTACTTGCTTAACAGGGACATTAATTTATTATATGTTGTACCTGAAGGCCCTAGGAAGGAGTACTTGACGGCTGAAGATTCTGGCATATGATTCAAGCTTTTATCACTGAATCATACAGGAAGTGCCCACTTCAAATTTGTTTGAATGGCGCCAAATGCATGGTTCGTGGGAGGTAATTTTTAAGCTAATTATGCATATTCATGAGTTGTAAGTTGCATTAACCTGTTGTACTGTGTATTCTGACTGCTGCCAAGTGTATTTTGTCAATCAAATTGAAAGTAAATGTTACAGTAAGTGTTTAAAAGGAATTGTCTATGAATTTAGTGCTGAGTTTATTCTAACTATTTAATAAATGAACATAATAAAGCATACTGTTTCACCCCACTCCGACCTCAATTGCATGTATAGACTTGAATTTGGAGCCACTCACCCCTACTGCATGTTCAAGTCTATTGCAATGGTTCTCCAACTATAAGTCTATTACAATAGTAATGATTAATAATTGACCATTGAGTCTCACACTTAAGCTAATTATGCATGTTTATGAGTTCTTAGTTGCATCATCTTGTTGTATTGTGTATTCTGACTGCTGCCAAAGGGATTTTGTAAATAAAATTAAATGTAAATGTTACTCTAAGTGTTTAAAATGAATAGCCCACGAACCTGCTGTTGAGTCTCCATAGAACAAATTGCTTATGGACACTTTAAATTTTTATGCTAATTATGCATGTTTATGAGTTGTAAGTTGCATAAAAATGTTGTATTGTGTATTCTGTACATGAGAACAGGTATCAGCTTCCTAAGTGTATCCAGAGCTGAGATGTGGACATACCACCTACAATTTATCCCATTCACAGAAATATTGGTTTCGTTGACACTGGAATGTAATGGTTTTGAAGTGTTTATGTTGTTCAGTGGGCTTCACTGAGTCACCTAAATGTGATTTTAAGTCATAAATTTGATCCTGGAGTTATAAAAATTATGTCCACCAAGTGATGATTATTGGCCCATTACATTGACTGGAAGTGGGACTACCCACGTGCAGTTTATTTGCATTAGCTGAAATCATCCACTTGGTGGCATCATTTTTTATAACTCCTGGATCAAATTTCTGACTTAAAATCACATTTAGGTGACTCAGTGAAGCCCCTTGATCAACCTAAGACCTTCAAAACATACGAATTCAACTGTCCACAAAACCCTTATTCGTGTGAATGGGACAAATTGTTTGTGGGATGTCCAGCAATCAGCTGGATCAATATGGAAATTAGCTCTGGATTGCTTTAGGAAGCTGAAACTTGTGTTTCTGTTCTAATCTCAGTCTCCTCTTTCTATGTTGAGAGTTTTAAGAAGATCTGAGAATGTTGAAAATTTTGTGCAAAAAACTCAAACAAACTCTTTTAGTTTTTTTGTGCTAAATTTTCGACTTCCGCAGATCTTCTTGAAATTTATTCCATAGAAAGAGGAGGCTTGGAGAAGAATAGAAATACAGGTTTAAGTTTCCTTGATCTGTCCAGAGCTGAGCTCATCCCATGTACAATTTGTCCCATTCACAGAAATTAAGGTTTCGTGGTCAGTGGAATTTTTATGTTTTGAAGGGCTTAGTTTGATCAGGGGGCTTCACTGTGTCACCTAATTGTGATTTTAAGTCATACATTTTATCCAGGAGTTATAATAATGATGTCCACTAAGTGATGATTTCAGCCAATGCAAATAAATTGCACGTGGGTAGTCTTCCAGTCAATGTAATGGGCCAAAAATAATTGATTGGTGGACATAATTTGTATAACTCCAGATTCAAATTTATGACATAAAATCACATTTAGGTGACTGTAGGACTCCCCCTGAACATAGTGCACAATTCAAAACATAAAAATTCCACTGTCCATGTGTTGGTGGACACAGGGGAAATACACCAATACAATCAAATGCTAATGGACAGTTAGTCTGTTGGTGGACATACAGCTATACAATCAATTGCTAATGGACAGATAATCTGTTGATGGACATACAGCTATACAACCAATTGCTAATGGGCATATAGTCTGTTGGTGGACATACAGCTATACAATCAATTGCTAATGGGCAGTAAGTCTGTTGGTGGACATACAGCTATACAATCAATTGGAGATGGACAGTTAGTCTGTTGGTGGACATACAGCTATACAATCAATTGGAGATGGACAGTTAGTCTGTTGGTGGACATACAGCTATACAATATATTGCTAATGAGCAGGTCGTCTGTTGGTGGACATACAGCTATACAATCAATTGCTAATGGGAAAATAGTCTGTTTGTGGACATACAGCTATACAATCAATTGCTAATGAGCAGATAGTCTGTTGGTGGACATGCGGCTATACAATCAATTGCTAATGGGCAGTTAGTCTGTTGGTGGACATACAGCTATATAATCAATTGCTAATTTGCAGCCAGACCCACTACAAGTCACAGGTGCTCTGTATTGGGGTCGGGCTCCACAGGCATAGTTCCCTCTTCAGGCTAACTCCCCGTGATGTATTTTCCGTGTTACGGTCCCCTGCCGGCGGACCCGCATTTCCCTCTGGCAGCCCAGCTGCCCTTGTCGCTGTGCCTGTAGAGTCCCCTCTCATTAGGCTAGACCTACCACCGTGCCTTTTCCCACGTCCAGCTTCACAACCCTCATAGTGTATTTGCCACACTTTACCTCCCCCTAGACTGGGCAGGGTGTGGCCTCCACAGGGTCTTTCCCTCCTGAAAGAATAGGAAATTAGTGGACTCCCCGGATGCAGCTCCCTCGCCTCCAGCCCCGCACTACAGCCCCAGCACGCCGGCGGTGATGAGCTCTGAAGACGCCTCTCTAGGCCTCTTCCTCAGTCTCTAACCCGCCCCCTGCCAGGTGCGCGGAGCGAGGTAAGTGCTTCGAGTCTTCTTTCAGCACCCAAGCCTCGGGATGCTCTTCTGTCTCCCGATGTCCTATTTACTGATCCCCCCGGGGAAGGCAGAAAGACTGCCTTCCCTGACTTAAGATAGGCCCCAGCCGCTTCACGTCCTATGTGAGAGACATAGTGAGAGAGAAGACCGCGGCTGCTGGGCTTGCGCACATGCTAGTCATGCAGCACCTGTTTCCCCCCTCAGGGGTGAGGGAAACCTGTGGTCTGTATGCTAAATCTCTTTGGGGGCTTTGGGGAGGGCTACGTGCAGCTGGTACAGGTTCCTCTAGCACGCAATAGCCTGCTTTGCACCTGTTTCGACAGTTCACGTAACACGGTCAGTGCGTGCCGCTTTTTTATGGGACCAATTGTGTCACTTCATTCGACACATTGTCGAGTGAGTGACAGAAGGGGAACGTCATGGTTACTGTTTTAACCTCCGTTCCCCGAGGGAGGGAACGAGACGTTGTGTCCCTTCTGCCTTCTGACTAGACCTAGCACTGAAAATGGCCGTACCTTATTTTCAGCTCCTCAGTGCAAAATCCTGACTGGCATTCGCTGCCCCGCTACCGTTTATACTCATATATCTGGGGCAGGGCATGCAAATTTTGTCTGCCAACTTGACATTGGCCTTTTTTCAGATTTAGAGGTACGTTCGGCATCCCAGGAAGACCTCTTGTGTCACTTCATTTGACACAACATCTCAGATTGGAGATTACAACAGTAACCATGATGTTTTAGCATCTGATTCACTAAAGGAATTTTCCAAATCAAGTAACAGCGCAAACACAGCCAAAAAAGTAGTGGTGAGGCAATATGCATGAAACAATTCCTTATCTTGCAAGCAGGTTCCGTTTTTTGAGGATGATGGCTCTTTAAAATGATACACTGCATGTCTGAATATGTGCCCAGATAAACTTATTTTCTTCATTATTTGATCATCATCTGATTAATTACTATTACCATGATCACAATGCCTTTTTAAAAAAAAAAAAAAAAAAAAAAAAAAAACATTTCCACTTGTTTTCTGTTGGTGGGAATAGTGCAATGTTATTTTTGGCTGGCAACAAGCACTGACTTAAATATATAATTAAAAAGTCAGTATAAAGAAAAGGGACTTGTTTGCACTGAAAAGAGTGACAGCATAGTGATTTTGCATGGGGCAACATTATACTAGCACCTGGTTAAACTGGATTGTTGTTGTTTAGTTAAGATGCAGATGTTTGTGCAACCTTTTAGTAAATTCACCCCTAAATATATAATGCTTTTATTTTTAATCTGAGATGAGATATTATTTTACGGCATGTCTAAACATGATAGATAGACTACAGTAAGGACATACTTAGGTGAACATCAGTAGTTTTCAATAATTCATTGGTAGCAATAAAACATTAGACCACCTGCTCTTCCAGTACCACCTCTAATTGGACTAGAGATCTTGTGAAGAATTATTCCTCAGTCTTACTCAATTAAAGCAGAGGTAAAACTGCATTTTATATGTTGTAAGTCTTGTCAGGTAATGGGTCACTCTTAGCTTTGGAGCTCTAGCTTTGATCATTCTCCAGAGGATGCTACTGTACTATGCGCAATTATCATAAAAGGCCTTTAAAATGAAAGACAGGCATCTTACATCCACCTGTTTTTACAGCCTCTCAAATTATTCTCTCAGTAGAATGAAAGTTCAGTGCTTGACACCAGTCTTTACATAAAAATAATTTTAAAAAACTTTTCTTCAGAGCATGAAATTCTTTCTAACATCATCATTTGTATTGTGTTTATTGTATGTCCCTCTCCTGATGTCTTTAATAGTCATGGTATTCTGTGCAAGAATATTAGATTGAAACCTGCTATTTTGGCAATCAGAACAAAATAGCTATTTTCTTCAAATATATGTTAGATGTATAAAATTGGGTCACATCAATATACATTTAGCATTGCCATATTCAATATGGAAAACATCTTTGCCATTAGAAAGAGATACATAATTATGTTTACTGGTCTTTCATTTGTTTTGCACATGTTCCAGGATCTATTGTGCTGATTTCACAGTGTACAATTTGTATTACTTGACAAATATTTTTACATTGGCGATGTTCGGAATGGATGTTTGGGTTGTACTGCTTACGTCATACTGCACATTTTATAGAATTGTGAAATGTGAAAAAGTACTATCTATGCAATGGTAATTAGTACAAATGTTAGAATATGAAATTAGGCATCGTATGACCTCATTACCTTCAGCAATTGGTGTCCAGTTATTGTCATAGAAAAAAAAAATCTTTATTTTGCATTTTAGGCAGTCCAATGAAATACTAAGTCATGGAAGAGGTGTTAAAAAAAACAGGAAGATATTGCTTTTATTACACTGTAAATGGAAGGTCAAGTTGAGTGCATTGCATTGTGGGATACAGTATCCGACACAGTGTGCTCTATTGTATACTTTACATTTTGGTAAATGTAGTAGGTGTGCATAATGTGTGCATTGTTTACTGTTAAATAATATTTATTAACAGTATATTTATTTATTTTTTATGTTCACATGTAAGCAATATCTTACATTTTTCATTTTTATAAATTTCACAATCATGTTTGAGAGCACTGCGATTCTTTGTAACCCTATATTATTTGAAACTCGAAGAACAATATAGGTGTAGTTGCAGAATATTGGCTCACTGTTGGGAATTTAGTGTAGATAGTTTACATTTTCTGCTGGTTTCTTGTGTTCGTAATGTGACACTCATGTGTTTCCTTCAGGTTTGTTTACATTCACTCCTTAATTTAACAGAGTTGTAGTGACAGAATGAAAAAAAAACATCATAAAAATAATAATAATAATAATAAAAGTTTAATTATTAAAACAACTAATATAAATAACTGTCACAAAAGTTTCTCCTCCATCTGAGATTAATTTAATATTCTCTGTTTTTCTATAGAGTATATTCAGATTAAAGGCAGCTCTCTATTTATATTCACTTGTGTTCTTATACAGCTTCTCAATTTCACAATACTGTTTATAATATTTATACAGTTGCCCACACTTTTTTTTTTTTTTTTAAGTGACATGACAACAGGAGTTCTCTGTTGTTCTCATTCTTTTTGTTTTTTTTTCTTGTTTTTGCTCACTTCTATAATGAAAAAATTATTTGATATCTATGCAAATTTTGGCTCTGCATACCATCCATAGAAGTGTCAACGATTGAACTTGAGTGAAGCAATGCTGACTAAGTAAAACTGCTTATATTTCACTCCTGCTGATGTTATATTTGGGAGATATTCTGGGAATTATTCTGGGAATTCCTTTCTGGATTTTGCGGGCATTGAACTTGGTGCTATATTGAGTGTCAGAGTGAGATTCCAGACTAAAGCCAGGGATGGAACAATCATCAAACTCTACATTTCCAATGGGACACTCCAGGTAAAACTGTATATGCATATAGGTATGTGGGTCCAAAACGTCTGACACCACAATAAACAAATCTTGTGTTTTTTGTATTCATATTCGTATAAACTAAATATATATTTGTAGGTTTTTAAAAAATTTGAAGTCGTGTATTTACATGGATAGAGAATTTACATGGAAAATACTGATACATACTTCCCCTTCTGTCACCCACTCAACGTTGTGTCAAATGAAGTGACACAAGGGGTCTTCCTGGGACGCCAAACATACCTCTGAACCTGAGAAAAGGCCAATGTCAAGTTGGCAGATAGAATTTGCATGCCCCGCCCAGACATACGGGTATAAAGGGAAGCGGGGCAGCGAGTGCCAGTCAGAATTTTTATTCGGAGCCGAACGGTTGTGCAACAGCAAGCTGAGTTCCCCACTGTTTCACTCACCTCTACTGGCGATAAGCACTGCTGTTGGATCTACGACGCGTTTCCAGCTGGCATTCTCTCTCTCTCTGCACGCTGCGCAGTCTACGCCCCTGGGCGCTTCAATATCGCTTTCATTGCCCACTCATAAAAGAGAAATACACATAAGGCATTGAACTTCCTTTTCAGGACATGTCTTTTTAAAGATGTCTTTCCGCCTCTGTGTAGTTCCTGGATGCGGTTGATTTCTCTCCACTTCTGACGGTCATAAAAGCTGCCTCGCGTGCCTGGGCTGCGATCACACGCAGGCTGCGTTTTATGAATGGTTCATGTTCTCAGTGCAAGAACATAGCCATGGCAACATTGCGGTCACGGCTTTCTTTTCTCATGAGAGAAAGCCACTTCAGCCAGTCGACATTCTCCCTTGAGCCCCCAGAATTGGATGACAATATCGCTGCTGCATCGGAGAGCTTCACAGCAGCGTCTGATGCTGATGACTCTTCTGGGCTGCCACCTTGAGGTCTGCTCGCCAGTCTGAGGCTGATGCGCAGATGTCCCGGGCTATGCTTTTCCGGGCCGCCGTGAGCGAGGCTGGACTTGGCTACTCGATTGGTTCCTTGGGTCAGGGCGCCGCTCATAGCCACGCACCATGATGAGCTGACGCGGTCATGGAGGGCACATTTTATTGCCCGGAACTGACCCATCCGCTTGTCCGCTCTCACTACCCTGGATGGCGGGGCGGCCCACAGGTACACGGAGGTCCCCCAGGTGGACAGAGTGGTTGCGATCCACTTGTGTCCCAAGAACGCCGCCACCTGGTGGGACCTCCCGGTATTCCCCCCCAGAGCCTGTAGAATGACGTCATCACTCGAAATTCTACAGCGCCACCTGACAGGCCGCATCCGCCCTGCATGCCATGGCTCTCCTGCAAGTTCACCAAGCCAAGGCACTCAAAGATCTGCACTTGGGTAGTTCTGACCCCGATGTGCTGCAGGAACTGCTCTGCCACCAACCTCGCTCTCAGAGCCACAAAGGTCACAGCGCAGGCACTCGGGCGGGCGATGACCACCCTCGTGGTCCAGGAGCATCAACTCTGGCTGAACATGTTCGAGATGCGTGACTTTGACGATGTGTGACTTTCTCAACGCCCCCGTCTCCCAGCTTGGCCTCTTCGGCGACACCGTCAACGACTTCGCCCAGCAGTTTTCGGTGGTGAAGAAGCAGATGGCACATTTTGCCGCAGCGCTGCCAAACCAGCACGCCCCGTCTGCTCCCCGAAGACGTCCCCCTGAGGCTAAACAACAGGTAGCTCCGCCTCAACCCAGGCCCAGCTCTCAGCCCCAGCGTCGTGCACCTCGCAGACGGCGTACGCCCCCCCTTCCCCGTCTCCAGGACCCCTTCCAGGACCATGAAAGCTCTGAAGCGCTCCTGAGACGGGCGACCCAGGCAGTCATACATTCACTCCGGAGATGGTACCAAGAACACTCCGTCCCCCGGTGGAGGGCCTGGAGGAGAACCCTTGTTTCATTTGCCGCACCGCCTTTGGGCTGCGGCACCCACATTCTCAATAAAGAGCGATTTCCTCACTCCCTGGGTCATCCAGCCGGTGCGCACCATTCTCATGGCACCCCGGCCCCAAAACTCTACAGTCCTGGCTCCCCGGATGCAGTTCCCTCACCTCAGGCCCCACAACTGCTAAGCCCCAGCAGGCCAGTGCTGACAAGTTCCAAAGACACCTCTCTAGGACCTCTTGCTCAGTCTCTAAACTGCCCCCTGCCGGGTGCATGGAGCAAGGTAAGTGCTTTGAGACTTTTCTCAGCACCCAAGCCTCGGAACACTCTTCTGCCTCCCGACGCACTTTTCTGCCTCCCGACCTGCTCCCCCCTGCCGTGAAGCCCCGCCCGGTATGTCAAAAGCAATCGTCCCATTAGTGCCCCTCGCACAGAGTTTGAATGCGTAGCTTTCACTTCCCAATCCGTTGCGCTGGCTGGCCAGGACCATCCGACTTGGCTACGTGATTCAGTTCGCCCGGCTCCCACCTCATTTCAGCGGTGTTCGCTCCACTTCCATGCGTGGCGTGAAAGCTAGCGCCTTACGAGCAGAGATCACGACCCTGCTCCTCAAGGATGCGATAGAGCCCGTCCCTCTAGCCGAGATGGAGAAGGGTTTCTACAGCCCTTACTTCATCATACCCAAAAAAATAAAAACGGCGGGTTGCGACCAATCTTGGAGAGTTCTCAACCAGGCCTTACACAGACTTCCGTTCAAAATGCTCACGCAGAAACAGATTCTTACCTGCATTCGACAGCTAGATTGGTTCACAGGGGTAGACCTGAAGGACGCGTACTTCCACGTCTCCATTCTGCCTCGGCACCCACCCTTCTTACGGTTTGCGTTCGACGGCCAGGCCTATCAGTACAAGGTCCTACCCTTCGGCCAGTCCCTGTCCCCTCGCGTCTTCACGAAGATTGCAGAGGCAGCTCTTGCCCTGCCAAGGGAAGTGGGCATCCACATACTCAACTACCTTGATAACTGGCTCATCCTGGCTCAATCTTGAGAGTTACTGTGCACTCACAGGGAACAGGTGCTCAGGCACCTCAGCCGTCTAGGTTCAGAGCATCTCTTTTCTCCAGAGTTAGACTCCGTCTCAATGACAGCGCATCTCACCAACGAGCGCACTCAGTCAGTGCTCAGGTGTTTTGCTCTCTTCAAGCCCGGCACAGCGGTTCCTCTAAAACAATTCCACAGGCTCCTGGGGCATATGGCATCCTCATTTGTGGCCGCACAACTTGGGTTGATGCAAATGAGACCGCTTCAGCACTGGCTACAGAATCGAGTCCCGAGATGGGCATTGTGCCATGGCACATACCGTGTGACAATCACCCCTTCTTGCCGTCAGACTTTCAACCCTTGGACAGACCTCTGCTTTCTTGCAGCAGGTGTCCAGAAGTGTCATGGTGACCACAGACACCTCTTGACAGGGTTGGGGCACCGTGTGAAATGGGCACGCTGCCGCTGGCCTCTGGAGAGGACCCTGGCAGCATTGGCACATCAACTGCCTAGAGTTGGTTGCTGTATCGCTTGCCCTACGGAGGTTTCTCCCACTAATCTGGGTCAAGCACGTCTTGAGAGAGTTTGCCTCCCTTTTCAGGCAAACTCCCGTGATGTATTTCTCACGGTACGGTCTGTTTGCGGGCCCGCATTTCCCTTACCAGTCCTGCTGACCTGGTTGCCGTGCTTGTAGAGTCCCCCATCATTAGGCTGGACCTACCACCATGCCATTTCCCACGTACGGCTTCACAACCCTCATGGTGTATTTGCCACATGTTACCTCCCCCTAGACTGGGCAGGATGTGGCCTCCGCAGGGTCTTTTCCCCCTGAAAGAATAGGACCTGAAAAGACCGCCTTCCCTGACTCATTTCATAGCGTTAAGATAGCCCCAGCTGCTTCACGTCCTTTGTGAGAGACATAGTGAGAGAAAATGCACGGCTGCCGGGCTTGCTCCAATGCTAGTCATGTAGCGCCTGTTCCCCCCCTCAGGGGTGCGGGCAACCTAAGGTCTGTTTGTGACACCTCTTTGAGGGTGTTGGGGAGGCCTATGTGCAGCCGACACAGTTGCCTCTAGAACGCAGTAATCAATCATTGGCATACAGTTCACAGCAATCCATTTCAAAAGTGAATTTGTCAATCAGTTCAAGATTTATTTCGAAGGCTTATTTAAGGACCGTCAATCAGACATTTTTTTTATTAATGCTTACAAAACTTTTACATCTAGAGCCAAGAGGTATATTAAAACAAACAACTAAAAAAAGGAATATAAATAAACAGTTTACATAAAAATATCAAATTGTTTACATTAATCAAATAATATTCCTTCTATCGGGAAGACACGCAGGCTTGAGTGAGGTTTATGATGCCATTTATTTGATGAATGTAGAACAGAAAAGTAATGTCTCTCTTTGGCGTAGGCCCCGTCCGGTGGTCCGAGGGAGTTGTACTCGGAACCATCATATCCTGCCGGAGATAGGAGGCAGGGGCGAGGAGCCTACCCCCGTGCAGGACGGGGCTCAACTGGTGGTGGTGGGGTGGTGGAGGTTGCCATCTTAGCGCACTGAAACAGCAATGTGATAGATTGGGAGCAGACTTATAAAGCAATGGCTTACCTGCGATTGGCTAGGAATTACCCAGCTAATAGTGTGATGATGTACAGCTGCTAGTCTTCCCGCTAGAACTACGCTGCGCTCACATTTCTATAGGGAAGACACGCAGGCTTGAGTGAGGTTTATGATGCCATTTATTTGATGAATGTAGAACAGAAAAGTAATGTCTCTCTTTGGCGTAGGCCCCGTCCGGCGGTCCGAGGGAGTTGTACTCGGAACCATCATATCCTGCCGGAGATAGGAGGCAGGGGCGAGGAGCCTACCCCCAAAAGAGAGAGTAGAATACTACCCCCAAAAGAGATGATCCAGTTTGGTACGAACCGGGTCTTGTGTTAGGCATTCATTCTGGAGGAGGAGAAAAGTTAAAGATGTGACCATCTGAATTTGGCATGAAATTTGTGGTATCTCTGGCATGGTTGTGGGAAGCCTTTGCAATAGGAAGCCTTTTTTTTTTTTTTTTTTTTTTTTTTTTTTAAGAGTGTGATTTTGGGCCTCCGTCGAGGCCCCTGGTGATGCATAATCTTTATAAGGCGAGCGGCATGTTATGCCCCTACATTAGGCCGGCGTTGCTGTGCAGGATCTTTGTTGAAAGGTAAACACCATTTGATTAGAAAACCCTCCGATGAGGGAAGAGTTGTTTGGGTATCTTTGCTGAAGGGTTGACGTGTGTAAAGCCATACGATAATGGCGACATTGCATGGGATCCCTTTGCTGAAGGACGGCATTTGATATGAAAACCCTCTGATGAGGGAGATGTTTGGGTATCTTTGCCAAAGGTGAGCAACGTGCGTAAAGCCATACGATAATGGCGACATTGCGTGCAATTCCTTTGCTGGAAGACAACTTTTGATATGAAAACCCTCCGACGAGGGAAAAGTTGTTTGGGTATCTTTGCCAAAAGGTGAGCAACGAGCGTAAAGCCATACGATAATGGCGACGTTGCGTGCAATCCATTTGTTGAAAGAAAACATTGATATGAAAACCCTCCGACGAGGGAAAAGTTGTTTGGGTATCATTGCCGAAAGGTGAGCAACGAGCGTAAAGCCATACGATAATGGCGACGTTGCGTGCAATCCATTTGTTGAAAGAAAACATTGATATGAAAACCCTCCGACGAGGGAAAAGTTGTTTGGGTATTTTGCCGAAAGGTGAGCAACGTGCATAAGCCATACGATAATGGCGACGTTGCATGCAATCCCTTTGTTGAAAGCAAACATTTGATATGAAAACCCTCCAAAGAGGGAAAAGTTGTTTGGGTATCTTTGCCAAAAGGTGAGCAACATGCGTAAAGCCATACGATAATGGCGACGTTGCGTGCAATCCATTTGTTGAAAGAAAACATTGATATGAAAACCCTCCGACGAGGGAAAAGTTGTTTGGGTATCATTGCCGAAAGGTGAGCGACGTGCGTAAAGCCATACGAAAATGACGATTTTACGTGCAATTCGTTTCGTAGAAAGATATTCCATGGGGCTCCAGCCCTCGAGTGATGGCAGCCGTTGTTTAATGGACATCTTTGCCAAGGTGAGCAGCATGCATAATGCCATGTGATAATGGCGATGTTGTCGTGCAATACCTTGTTGACAGATATCCCGTTGTGATGCGAGCTTTCCATCGAGGGCGGCTGACTTGTGCAATACCTATGCAAAGGGACCGTGCTTGAGATTATGGAAGCCCTGGCAAGGGGTGTGCTTGAATTGAATCGTTGTGTAGGGAAGGATGTGCTGGGGGAGAGCCACCAACCACCACCAGATATGCATGAGAACTTATGGCTGATGGGGAGTTGAGCTTGTTTGACGATTTGGGTTAGGTTGACCATTTCAGGTTCGGCTGGGGAGACCAGCGGCCGAGCATCTTCATTGTGGATCCCATTATACCTCGAAGGTTGCTGGTAGAAGCTGGTCTGTGGAAGGAATGTGTCTGGGTGGGATAATGAAGTTAGAGGAAATGCTCTGCCATGTAGGACGTCTCGTAAGGGACGTGTCGGCTCGAGGAGGACCAGAATTTATGATTATGTTGACGACTGCAGAATTGTCGCATAGCTACGATGCGTTTGCGTGTCTGAAGAGGACCCACGTGACGCTGGCCGTGATGGGTGTGGAATGAATAAGGCCTCTTTTTAAACATCTCTTGTTGATGTAGCTTGCTGTGCAATCACGAACGCGGCTGTGGTGGTTCTGGGAATGCATTTCTTTATTTCTGTACTCACCATATATTTTACCCCATATGGGGTAAAGAGCTATTTCTTGGAGGGTAAAGGGGAATTCAGTTTTACTGGACCATATAATTAAGTGCTGCGTGACCAGCATGGAAGAATATGATGCTTGGGTCTTGGTGTAATTCCTTCTTCCCTCACTGGGCCACGTCGAGACGGGGATTGCAGATCGAGGAACCTTTATTAAATGACGAAATATCTAACAAAGAGCGGATGGAGCATAGGAAGCTATATTAAAAAAAAATATATATATATATTTATTTCTGGCCATTTCCCTGTGGGCCATGATCCTAGACAGAACCCCTGAATCCTATGGAGGGAGCCGGGTCCGAGAATGGGGACCTGTCGTCCGGCGATTCGTGGCAGCCATGGTCAATTGCTAGGTAGGAGAGTTTGTCTGAAGAATGAGCTAGTGTGAGGAGGCGGGAACGAAGGATTGGGCTTGAGGAATGATAAGCATGGCGAAGTTGAAGTGGCCTGATAGGGACTGGAGATTGCGTTAGGAGACCCCAAACTGGCCAGAGAACGGCGTGCAAATAGACCTTATCCTGTAGTGTTTCTTGGGGGGGGGGGGGGGGGGGGGCTTGCGTGTTTAGAGAATAGAGCATGAACCCCTCTCTCCCTTTCCCCTTCCTCTCTTCTTTCCTTCTTCCCTCCTCTCTTTCCTTCCTCGAGCTGGAGCCAATGCGGTGAGAAGATAGTGTTGCAGCTCCATACAGGTTTTGTTCTTGGCTGTAAAAGTGAACATGAGTCTTCCTGTTCTCCCGGCATAGAGCCGCTGAAGATGCGGTGGACAGTTTGATTTAGAAGGGAATGCGCCCCAAAACATACAATAATGTGTGTATGTTTGTGCAATCATTTTACACCGGACTGCTTTGTGCATGTGTCAATATAAATCAGGATCTTCAAAATGTGATTCTCGTGCATGGATCAGTACCAGCTGTTCATGTCCGAGCTTTACGTCCTGAAGATGTATCGCACTTTACATTTGTGAATGTTTGCAAGTCTCCTTTCCGAATGTGCTTGAAGTTGATTCCGCAGCTAATGCGCTAAATTTAACATTGTCTCTGACTGCATTCATGGGGACCAGATATACATAAATATTAATAAAATATGGCTGGACTCCAGTATTTGCGCTGTCAATCATATTGGTTCTGATTTGTTGTTGCTGTAGTGTCTGGAGCGGGAGCTGAAACGGCACGGCCCTCTTCCGGAAAGGGGGCGGGAGCGGTAGCTCATTGTATTTAGAGAAGCATGCACATAATCAGCGTGTTTTTGATTCCGCCCAAAAGAGACATAACATGGTGTAGTAAATGATCCGTGGGGTATTTTGAGCTGAAACTTCACGGACGCATGCTGGCGATGCCTGGGACTTATTACGCCTTGGGAAGAAATAAATAAGAATAAAATGGGCATAATTGTATCCTTTAACGGTAACAAGATTAATTAATGAGCTTGACTTGGCACAGGTTTTATCCAGTGATTGACCGATGTACTTACCTGCTACTATAACGTCCCTGATCATGCACATTGAAAGGGAACGGCTCTTAAAAGTGATGTAGTTGGGCTGATAAGACTGTTAGACTGAGCTTGAAGTTTGGAACATGGATAAGGCCCCGAGTGCTGAAGATCCCCGCGGATTGAAACGTGGTCTGAGCAACGATGAGTGAATGATTAATGAAGACGTGCCATACGAATTTCTGCACTTTAATGATGCCTGAAATAAAATACAAATATGCCATGATAGCAACGGTCGTGCTTGCGCTGAGAACGTGGAAGTACGCATTAGTTTAAGAAAATGCTGCGTTTTATGGATCGGCATTTTTTTCCCTTGGAGGCGCACGGGGAACATCTCACAAAATGTTGTACTGAACGAAATAAGTTATCTATTTTCGCCAAGGACCCTTTCACGAGGCTTTGGTGAAGGCTATATTAACCTGTTGATATGCATTTGTTCGCACGCGGGAGTTCAGTCGCTCGGTTTACATTTAATATTTAATTTACCGTCTATATGTAATTAATGTTTACAGATTATACATCTTTCCGGGAAGTCTAAAGATTCAACCTTGATATCCGATCTCTGCTGCATGATAACGATCCTCCAGAAACGGCACTTTGTTTATTTGTGCCGGGAGTATGAATGAAAACATTAAATGTCAAAACGGGACTTCATACATTTATTATGTAATCGTGATCGCAAGATGAATCCAGTTCGCCGCGTTTGGGTCAATTGTCCATGACGGGGGTTCGTTCTATGTCCAATCGCCCTTTAGTCCATAAAATCATACGTCTTGATATGTTCTCCATGTTTACATGAGATCTCGCCTGATATGAATTACTTCAGCAAACTATGCAATCATAGTTGCAATCTTTATTTTTTTTTTCTTAAATTGGGGCGTGGTTTTCTAACTTTTAAAACTAGCATGTATTAATTCTGAAACTTGGGAAATAAAGCCCAAAGTGTCTTCTTTCAAGAGACACTACAACTGTGTCCATACTCCAAAGGGTCCAGTAGATACGACCATTTAAGTTCAGGTGTGTTATTATCATGGTTTGTGCTCGAAAAAGGGGGGCGCACATCAACGGGTTAAACTGTGATGCCAAGCGCCCTAGGAATGCCCGCATCATGGGCTCGGTCTTTTCCTAGTGAGTAGGGCATAGGGATTATAAATGGTATAGAAAGCGCCCATTACGTGATTTGGGCGAAGGCGACCAGCAGAACGGGGATATCTTACTGAATGGAGTAATGGGACCCCGTACGATGCACTGACTGCGTGATGATATGCCTGAAATTATCTCGGGCATGCGTGCTGGGTGAATGACCCAATTAAATTTGATCAAGTTGCCCTCATGCAAAAGCGCGACTGCCTGCCGATACTATGAGAGTGAATGCGCTGTTGATATGAAATACTGGCTTTGATATTGATGCGTCATGATGAACAGACAGCGTTGCAACTTTATAATGAACAGGCAGCATGGCAACGGAAGGCCTAGACACATGACTAAATCTGATTGCATTTGATGGATATGAAAATGACTTAGCTTATTTCTGATGGAAACCAGCTGCTGCCTGAGCCGATGATTTTGACGCACTTGGCGTGGAGCGCGCTCCTTCCGCGCCGGGTAGTGCAATTCGATTGAGAGAGATCTCCGAAATGAATGAGATATGGGTGAAGATCCGGGTTTGAGGGTTGTTGATTGTTTACTCCCCATGTGTTTGATGTTGGCAGAAATTGAGCTGAAGTGATGACGTCGTTGGAAATGGAAGGCGTTTCCAGAGATGTTCTGTGCGCTGGTTCTCCTGTGGCCTGAGGGGTTGAAACGTGTCTATTGCCATCTTAGCGCACTGAAACAGCAATGTGATAGATTGGGAGCAGACTTATAAAGCAATGGCTTACCTGCGATTGGCTAGGAATTACCCAGCTAATAGTGTGATGATGTACAGCTGCTAGTCTTCCCGCTAGAACTACGCTGCGCTCACATTTATGAAGAGACATGTCATAGCTAAAAAAAAAAAATTATAAAACATTTCCAAAACAAAATTGAAAGCTGGTAATGATATAATCTCTTACAATCTTGCAGAAATCAGACCAAAAACAAGTCGAGTAGGGACAACTCCAAAATAAATTAAATAATGTCTCCTCCTGCAGACCACGAAATGTACAGAATATATCGACATCACAATTAAATCTCTCTACAAGAAAATAATTAGTAAAGGAAATTTCTTTGATTTTATTCGTGATTAAATATTTATGGGGTAATTTCCTAATTTTTCACCATCTCAATCCAGCCACACCCTGCATCAGACATGCTTGTGTAGCATCTCGGATTTGTTGCGTCATAAACATAGAATGTTTAAGTCACTGTTTCAAGTTAAATACAGTTTAATACATAATCTTTAAACACATCTTGAGATCCCTTAGTTCGCATTTGCGCTCCTTCAAGCATTTTGAACGCAAGAATGTAACGCATGTTTGTTGTCCTGTCTTCTGAAGTTTTTTCTTCACTGCATAAAATGCATGTTGCTTTACAGCTGAAGCTTCAATTACTACCCTCTGGAGTAAACAGGTGTTACTACAAGCTTGCATTTCTCAGGAATCTTCTTTATTATGGTCCGTGGGACATTGCGATTATATGCGTTAATTTTTTGAACGCGTTATTTTTTGTAAAATTAATCACACTGAATTAATGCGTTAAATCGACAGCCCTAATATATATATACACACACACACACACACACACACACACACACACTAGTCAGCCACAACATTAAAAACACCTGCCAAATATTGTGTAGGTCCCCCTCGTGCCTTCAAAACTGCTCCAACCCGCATCTTAGAATAGCATTCTGAGATTATATTCTTCTCACCGCAATTGTACAGGGGTGTGTTTCCCATACAATGATGCAACTCATTACTGAACCACCATTGTACATTAGAGAAATACATTAGAGAAACTAACTAGCTAGTCACGACTGTTTCCGGAAACCCTAGTAAATATGTTGCATAAGTTATAACCATCTTTCGAACCACACTGATTCAACAATGTGGAGGTGTCGTTAATGGCATTACTTAGGGGGTGGAGTAATAAATTCTGCAGAGATCGAATAGATATCAAATTGTTTAAAGCCATTTATTGTGAGACCACTGCTTAAGACACAAAATATATGTTCATGTTTATGTGCTCTTTGTAAGTTCTGGACTCTTTTCTACAGTATAGAAGCGGTTTGGAACATTGTATGCACAAACTGCATCTAGGATTTTTTTTTATTTTGGACTCTTGTAGCCTCAATGTCTGTGCCCATCATAGTAAGGGAATATTAAGACATCTTTGATCATTCTATTAATTGATTTAAATAATAATAAAAAAAAAAACTATTGGCCAATTAATCAGATATATGCCTTTTCCACCACTTTAGTTATCTGTATCTGTATCGAATTTTGGAGTACACACTGTTTGAGGTCATATTTTGTAATATTTGTTTTGCTTTATTTCGTTGCTGTCAATAATTTATTGAACCAATAATTCATCCCTTCCCTCCTCACAGAAAACACCACTAATTGAAGTGTGTACTCTGTTAAGATAATATATACAGATTGCCTAATTCAATTATACGATCAGGAGTATTTCCAACCAGCTTTTACATTTATTCAGCTCTCTAATGGATGCTATACAACCATAGATTTGTATTTAAACTGAATGCTGAAAGATTGTTGAAAAAAATATTTGATGTTTTAAAGCACAAATCACAGTTCCGTGAGCCCATTATGGTTGTTATATATATATAATGATTCAGCATGAAGAGAAATGCATGGTCACACTCATTGAAAGATTTGATCAGATTCTGTGTCCCAGAGAAACGGCCCAGCCTCTTCACATCTGAACGCTCCAACACCAATCTTGAGTGCATTAGCATGTTTGTGTATGTGTTTTATACAGATTTTGAAAAGCTTCCAAGAAGATACTCCTTCACTCATTAATCACTCATTATTTTTGTGCCAACTATCAAAAGACATAATGTGAAAGAGTTGTCAAAACAAGACTGGACAAAATAAATAATAACAGGATAAAAAGATCATCTCTTAAAGGTGTAATGCTGTATCATTAGAAACTGAATATTCTTGATTTTTGGAAATATAATATTACAATGTACTATGAAAACTCTGATAACTTTCAGAACACAAAAGTTCCTTCCCAGATCAAAAATAACTTCTGTTGAAACTAATCTGCAAATACAGCTCCTTCTGAAGGACAATTCTCCAGCTGCATATAGTTAGCCCAGAATCTATACTGAGGTAATTATCTTTCCTCCCCTGTTATTTGGAAGAGCAGAATAAGCTTTGGAAATGTCCCAAGACAATTTTGGACCTTTATTGCATTTAACATTTTTAGTCAGGACCAAAGAGTACCATTGTTTTTATGACTTTAACACCCACAACACCCCACCCTTCAAAATGTTCAAGACATGGTTACGTCTTGCTTTGTATGCTTCTGTTTAAGTCTTAGGTCAATGTGATGTTAGCTATATTTAGATACAAAATTAATTCTGCTTAATTGCAGAATTTCCGGTAAATAACTGCATTGCCCATAATCCTGAAGAGATATCCAACAAACAAGTCCCTGTTACCAATGAAACAGATATAACAACAATTGAGTTGGCCCTTCTTACAATATATATTTGAATATTTACAAATATATTGCTTCTTGCACTTACAGTATAATTAATGACTATTAAGTCATTGTTTTTATATTGTAATTTTTCTGACATGATTATTTCACTCTAAATGCTTAATGGTATGAGTAGTTCATTTCATTTATAATAATAATAATAATTAGTTACATTTATATAGCGCTTTATCAGTAACCTCAAAGCGCTTTACAAGGAAGGGGGGAATCTCCTCAACCACCACCAATGTGCAGCATCCACTTGGATGATGCGACGGCAGCCATATTGCGCCAGTACGCCCACCACACACCACACACCAGCTTACTGGTGGAGAGGAGACAGAGTGATGAAGCCAATCAGTATACAGGGATGATTAGGAGGCCATGATGGACAGAGGCCAAGGGGCAAATTTGTCCAGGACACCGGGGTTACACCCCTACTCTTTTTCGAAGGACATCCTGGGATTTTTAATGACCACAGAGAGTCAGGGCCTCGGTTTAACGTCTCATCCGAAAGACGGTGCTCTTTTACAGTATAGTGTCCCTGTCACTATACTGGGGCGTTACGACCCACACAGACCACAGGGAGAGCACCCCCTGCAGGACTCACAACACCTCTTCCAGCAGCAACCTGATTTTATCGTGAGGTCTCCCATCCAGGTACTAACCAAGCTCAGCCCTGCTTAGCTTCAGTGGGCAACCAGTCTTGGGCTACAGGGTGATATGGCTGCCGGCAAGTACACAGTCTGATTTTCATACTTTCTTGCTTCCAATCAAACTTTGTAATATTTGAGTCATCTCAGACCTGGTTGGAACTCTTTATTGAAGAATGCTTTGAAACCTCTATGGAGAAAATATATGTGAAAAATACTTAGTATATAAAAAGTGCAGTCATCGTTGCACTCTTTTGCAAAGGTTTTTTTTTTTTTTTTTTTTTAAAAGCTGTTTCAGATACATGGTATAAGATGCTGATATATGGAAAAGCTGTATCAGATTTATTCTATTTGATATTCTGATGTTTAAAAAGAGATGTAAACCATTCACACACATGGCAAGACCATAAATTACATGAAATTGTTCGTTCTAGCTATTGCGCTAAAAAGCAAACTATAATGAATAAATGGTGGACCCTTTTTCTCCAAGAGTGCCTTCATATATCTCACGTATCCATGGAAACAACACTGTCATTAGGAGTCATTCAGCATAACCTGTTTTTGGTCTGAATATTAGAAAGTGGAAAATAATAACAGCTAAACAAGCATTAGGAATGCTTAGCTCTTAAAATAATTGTGTTCTCCTTAGGCAAAGAAAATGCATCTTATTAACATAAACAGAATTGCCTTAAAATCCATCTGCGGGATTAATTTAGCACATTTACAGACATTAGGTGAAGAGATACAGAAAAAAACCTGGAATGTTTGTTTATAACAAGACAGAGATTATCCTAGTACTTGGTATAGCATATATAGACTAAATAAAAAAACATTTGTCCATATTTCACACAGCATCTATGTTTAATCTTTTTTTCTCTTATTGGTCTTTATCTTTGTTTTCCCCCAGACAAAATTTTGCTCCATGTTACTGGTTTTAGGACTGTCAGAAGTATTCCGAGCAATTACACATCGTCTGACACATCATTCTAAAGCTTGTGTAGATAGTCCGGTATGTCACGGGAAAGTCCAGTAAATTTAGTGCCAAAAACTCTTGGTATTCCTGTTGATAAAATTTAAACTAAATAATTAAACCAAAAGTTGTCATTTTGTCTTGTTGCAATGTAAAAAATTTACTGAACCACTTGCTGCAGAGACACCACCAACTGAAGTTAAATTGAATGGGATGTGAACTTTCCAAGATTTTTGAGGTTACTACAAAAGTGGATCAGAGGTGTTCAAAGAACTGTCCAGGTCTCTATATTGACAGTGATAAAGCTCTGAGAAACTAGAAAGCACACTTTTTATTTCTCCTCAGGCTGCTGGAAGCAGGTCACGGTCCTGGGCACTTGAGAAACTGTAGACGAGAAAAAGGAGATGTTGAAATGTGTTAGTCCACAAAGTTTTGATCCAGGGTCATTTCTATGCATAGGCGAACTAGGCTGTCGACTAAATAATACTAGGATGCCACCTGCTGTGAGGGCACTACAGAGGAGGACTCTGTCATACCTTTAGAAGTGTTGACATAATTGATGCCAAACACTATTTGTGTCACTTGACTAATCATGATGCACCAAGTTTGTAAAAACCAGCTTGACAATATAAATAATAGTTTAATGAAAAACTTAAACCAAAAGCCACAAACACACACATATGACAGATAGCTGCCCGTAAACGCTCTCTCTCTGTCGTACCATCGTCCGCAGTCGGCCTTTTTCCCCTCTCGGAGGCTCGATTAGCCTGATAAGTGACCGTGTGTATAGAATTACGACCCCGCCCCTCCCTCCGCCCAGTCACAATCTGCTTTTGTGTTTCATGGAATAAGAAAATAATACAGAATTGAAATGACATGAGGGTGAGTAAATGAGTGTTAATTGTTTTTGTTTTAATTTTTGGTGAACTGTTGCTTTAAATGCAGACTATGTTGTAGCTTTCCTCTCCCAGAATAGCTGCTTTGTACATGTATTTAATTTTTACCCTCAGGCCTGAGATGTTTTTCTGTTGAGACTTTGTTATTCTCTCTTGCCTCAGGAAGCCGAGCCTTTCTACAACTACACCGGCTGCATTGAAATAATCAAAATTAATAAGCTCAGAGGATACAGTGTGGCCCATGCCATTGCTGACAACTGCAGGTAATTAAACCTGATTTTCCGTCAGGATTTACTACAGTTTTGGGGCCTCAATATTATATTAATTTTCGCTGTATTTTTTCAACAGTTTTTTCCTTTTCATTTTATTTGTAATTTTTCACTCATGGCTATTAAAGTATGTGCTGTTTGCCACCTTGTGTCACTCAGCGGTCTCTCAAACTCACAATCTGTTATTTATAGTGCAACGTAGGTACACAGATGCTGTACATCTGTGCTATGTGCAAATTGCTCATCAAGAGTGAGATTTTGGGGATGTTTAAATAATCTGTCATCATTTACTCACCCTCATGTTGTTGCAAACTAGTGTGTATTCCTTTCTTTATGGAACACAAAAGGAGATGTGAGGCTGAATATTAGCCTCAGTGAAATGAAAGTGGTGACTGAGACTGTCATTATGCCTTACATCTCCTTTTGTGTTGCACCAAAGAAAGAAAGTCAAATGGATTTGGAAACAACATG
The DNA here is from genome assembly GCA_032164185.1 of Moxostoma hubbsi. Classification (NCBI taxonomy): domain Eukaryota; kingdom Metazoa; phylum Chordata; class Actinopteri; order Cypriniformes; family Catostomidae; genus Moxostoma; species Moxostoma hubbsi. The sequence continues at coordinate 8,821,125 of JAVLUX010000034.1, forward strand.
AGGATGAGTAAATGATATTAGAATTTAAATTGTATGGTGAAGCATCTTTTTCAAGTGTTTGTATGTTTTTGTTTCAATAACAAATGCAAGCATTCATGCATGCATGACTGTATTTTGAGTTTTACTGGAGAGAACCTCTAAGTCTGTTTTTACAAAAGTGGAGGGAGATGAAACATGAACAGAGCATGTTATTAGTGAACACATAGATGCATGTTTATTTTTACATGAAATACATTTTCATTCTGTCATTTCGTATTCTTATTATTTATCCTGTTCCATCATTTGTTTGGAATTGCAGTGGAATAGAGTGATGAACATGTTTCTAATTGAATGTGTAAATTTGTGTCATCTTATATGGCAGTTTTTCATGATGAAAACAGAAACATCAATCAGGGCTATTGGAATGATATATCACATAGATTCCCTGGTTGTTCTGTGAGATGTTAGTGCTCTGATTTAGTGCACACTGATTGAAGAGGGGAGTAATATAGGCATAACTGTTTAGAGTGACAACTTGGTTTTATGCATGCTTTATACTATATAATTTTTTTATTTGTCTAATTCTGATCATTAGGGTTGTTTAACATGATCAAGTGCATTTTATTATTTGTCAAACAATAAATAACTTTTTTGTACAGAGTTAAGATGAGATGCTGGCCCTTATATTCTTCATCACAAGATTATCATGATGAATGTTTACATAAATTTCACTTCCATAGTTTGTCATCATTTCTCACTCATGTTGTTCCAACCTGTTTGACTTTTTGTTTTTCCGGAACTCCAAATGGGATGTTAGGCAGAATGTTCCCACTGCTTTTTCTATACAACAGAAGCACATACATGACCAGAGGTGGTTAAAGAAATAGTTCACCCAAAAATTATTATTCACTCATCATTTACTCACTTTTATGCCATCTCAAACTTGTATGACTTTCTCCTGCAGAATTGTTTATTTTTTTAATGATACGCGATAAGATCAGTTTGGAGTGAGAAACAGACCAAAATGTAACTCTCACTATAAATCTTGACATTTGCAGTCTCATTGGCACCATCATTAGAGAAGCTCAATTAAACTTACTAGTGCTTGAGGCATGTACAGGCATTGTATTGCTTCAGGAGAAAGGGATTAAACCACCTGAGTCATATGGATTACCTTTATGCTGTCTATATGTCCTTTTTGGAGATTTACATTTTTGGTCCCCATTGAATTGCATTGTATGGATTTACATTTACATTTATGCAGTTTACATTTATGCATTTGGCAGACACTTTTATCCAAAGTGACTTACAATGCCCTTAGTACAGGGACAAATGCCCCGGAGCAACCTGGAGTTAAGTGACTTGCTCAAGGACACAATGGTGGTGGCTGTGGGGATTGAACCAACAACCCTCTGCTTAACAGTTTTAGTGCTTTAGTCCTGTATGCCAACACCACTCAGGAAAACCAAAAAAAAAAAAAACATCATATGTGTATGGAAAACCAAAACATCATATGTCCTTCAAAAATCTTTAATGGTGTTCTGCAAAAGAATCAAAGTCAGACAAGTTTGTTTGTTTGAATAAATGATGGTTGAATGATAATTTTTGGGCTCACACAAAAGCAACAAAAAAGTAAAATCATGTATTATATATTTTATGTCTTATAAAGCTACATGATAGCTTTGTGTTAGAAAGAGACTGAGATCTTTCCAAAACATTATTTACTAAAAATATCAACTTTCATCATCGCTCTGAAATGTCATTCATTCTGTAGGTAGACTGATAACTCTGTTTTGCTGGTACAATATTTGTTTTTTGAACTATTGGTTAACCTCATCTGGTGAAACATATACATGGAGTGTATGGTGGCGTAGTGGGCTAAAGCACTGAACTAGTAATCAGAAGGTTCTAGGTTCGATCCCCACAGCCACCACCATTGTGTCCTTGAGCATGGCACGTTGCTCCGGGGGGATTGTCCCTGTAATAAGTGCACTGTAAGTCGCTTTGGATAAAAGCGTCTGCCAAATGCATAAAAATGTAAAAATACATATAAACTATTCATCTGGCGAATATATAGGCTGTAAAAAGCATAATTTGATAAAAACTGGTTGTGTCTAGAAGGGATCCCTCTTTCGTCATCTTCCCGCACATGCGCAGTCTGTTATGTATAGTCTAAGTATGTGTAACTATGTTCACCAGTTAACTATGTTTATCAAAAGAACGACATGTAAAGTTAAAGATCAGTTCAAGATGGCTAGCAAAATAACAACGGCATGCTCATGAACTGCTTTTAATTTTAAACAACATAACCATTAATTATACAGTATTAAGATCGCAACATGTGTGCCGCAATGATGTACTTGAGGAATTGAGAATGGGCAGTGAGCGCTCCTCATTGCTGCAAATTCTGCAGCTTGTGCTCTTTTCCAGTCTAATCCCATAGAAAAATGCAAACAAATGTGTCCCCACTCAAGATATGCATCCACTGAAGTATGGATGCAATCTTTGTTCATTAAAATGCAAACTTGCTTATGGGTGGATTAGAACCCCAAGCACGGGCAAATTAGTTACTACTAGACCACCCAGTCAGACCCTACTTCCAGCACTGATTGATATACTTCTCCACTGACTTACAATATCATATGAGCGATAGTAGCACATATAGAGATGAAGTTATAAAATTTATTATGTGAAATATTTAGTTTAGAGCTTGAAATGATCATCAAGAATAACTATTTATCAAAATAATCTTTTAGTAACGCTCATCGTTTTTGTGTGAATTCAAGTGCCATAAATAATCTCTAGAATTGTAGAATCTCGCAAGATTGATGAAAGAAGAATACCTTCTAGACACAACCGTAAACACCTACATATAGAGCAGTGGTTTCCAAATATTCCTGGAGGCCCCCCCAACACTGCACATTTCTTTTTCTCCCTTATCTGGCACACCAATTCAAGTTTGATTAGAGAGATATCTAAAATGTGTGGTGTTGGGGGCCTCCAGGAACAGGGTTGGGAACCACTGATATAGAGCATTGTAAGTTAGCCAAGTCTCTGTCATTTCAAAATAAGATTCCCCGGTGTAATTCGGACTCGTTTAAAGTTGAAAGTTCCCCGTAATCACCAAATCTTAATTTTTCTAGTTATTATTGAGATTTTGGTTGCCCAGTTAACTGCTTATGGGATTTTATTCAGTCTACTCAACAGTGCTGAGTACATTTAGTTTTGAATAAATTATTAAAAAGAGATAAAAAGAGAGTGGTTTATGGTTTTAATTTTACAAATGGGGCTTGTTAATTTTTTTTGAGTGTAATTACAAGATTAAGGAATGAGGAGGTTACTCTATATATCCTTTGCTCTGATTAAATACATCATTAAGACTTTGGGTTTTATATATTTTTTTCTTATAGTCAAAAAAAAAAAGATGATTTGCAAATGGCGGGGAAAAACAATGAACAATTCAAATGTAAAAACAAAAAATATTATTTATAAATATTATTATAATAATATTTATTTTTTTACTCCATTGGCAAATAGTTATTATGTTGTATTAATACTTAATTCACTCAATTTATTTGATCTCTCTGGAAACAAGACTTAAAATCTTATGTAATTTTGCTTCTCAAGTAACTGTCTTGCTTTAAAGAGGTATAGAGATTTGTACTAAACAACAAGACAAAATATAAAGACAATTATATTTGCAGAATTTAAGAACTGAATACTCATTAGCAATGATGGCAGATTTCAAATCGCAACTTCTGGGGTGACATGCCTGTTACCAGGTATTATGGACCTCCTCATTCCCTGCTGAACTCCCTTATCCCTTAACTGGTAAAGCCAGTTTGTAGTGGAGCTTTTGGAATTATAGATTAACTTCATCATAATAACAGCCTGGTAAAAGAAGCAAATGATCTCCTGCCAAACGTTTTTCCTGATAAAAAAATACAATGCACAGTTGAAGCAGGTGCACAGTAAGTTTTTAGAAGGAAAATGTAAAGCTTGCCCTTCTTTTGGACTAGGGATCACTTTAAATTTTTCATGATGTGTTTAAAGTAAGATCTGTTTAAGCAACTTGTAATGTCAGAGACCCTTCTATCTGCTCACCTCTGAGATCCATTACAAATGAGAGGGTGACCATTTCACCTGTGTTCTACAGATTCATATTACCTCTTCTACCTCATGCCAGGATAAGACATGAATGATATTAAATTCTGGTGAAGGGAGAGTCTTTTACACAGCGAAGCCCCATTGATATTGACTGACAATCAACTTGCCGAGCTGCCAAAGAATATTTCATATTTTAACAGTTTACTCAACTCTGAACTGACAATGGGCTTTCCTTTTATCAAAATCAGCAGCTTGCTTAAAAAAAAAAGAAGATTTTTTTTATGTGCTTCCACTTCCAATATTCAATATTATATGCTCCTCCATAGTGCTAATTGACTTTTTATGGTATTTTACTCCAGCTCCTGCTGACTTGCCATGTTTTGCCCCATGTCAATAAGCCAATGCTCAGGTAAAGAGCTAATTTGTGGAGTTACAAGTTCATCTGTCTCTATTGATTTAACATTCAAATGATCTGCCTGTTAAATGCCTGGCTTCAAATTAATTCAAATTAATTTTTGACATCTTTCTATTTTTGTGCACTAGACATTGATTGATGTGTTTGTGAGCACATCAGTTAAGTTCTATCAGGAAGACCTACAGGCTGAGTGAAATAAGATGACATTTATTTGATGAATATAAAACAGAAATGTAATGTCTCTCTTTTGCGTAAGCCCCATCTGGAGGTCCGAAGTTGTTGTACTCAGAACCGTCATATCCTGCCGGAGATCGGGGGCAGGGGCGAGGAGCCTACCCCATACATGATGGGACTCAACTGGTGGTGGTAGTGGGGTGGTGGAGGTTGCCGTGTTAGCGCACTGAAACAGCAATGTGATAGATTGTGAGCAGACTTATAAAGCAATGGCTTACATGTGATTGGCTAGGGGTTACCTAGCTAATGGTGTAATGATGTACACCTGCTAGTCTTCCCGCTAGAACTACATTTCCTATAGGAGGAGATAAAGGACATTTCTAAAGCTGTTCATATGAAACTATCAGTACTTTCACATTCTTTGAATACTGATTATGGACTAATATTTGATCATTCATGATAAGATACATTTATTAACAGAGTTAAGGACATAGAGTGGTCCCAAATGTATTTGAACATATAATCTACACTTAAAATTTGAATGGGTAATTGACACATAACATGACTATGGCCCTGAACCAATACCTGCACTTGTGGTCTTGATACTTAAGTGTGTGTGCATGCGGCACCAAGTAAGTTATCTAGACTATCCCAAGTCTGAAACATGCCAAAGCTCACTGCACTTGACCCACACTAAATCCACACTGGCCCGAATACCACTTCAGAGCGGTCTTTCAGGCTAAGCGTATCCCAGAGTTCATCACGTTCAGGAGCCGACACCCCGCCTACCCAAGCGATCGCTGTATCTTTGCCAGTAGGATGTTAAGGAAAACTTTTCAATATAAGTTATTTACTATAATCAGACACTAAAACGTAAATGATGCATGTTATTGGTTTATGTATGAATACATTCAACATAAATTGCAATAAAACATTATTGACTTCATAGCTGCATCATGTATTTATATGTATATTAATTTACCTCTTTGTTATACTATTTGCTCAATAAAAACCTTATTTTGTGTGTTCTCGCCTGATAATGCTGGTGATTTTGGTAATTACCAGTGTGGCATACATTATATGATTTACTAAATGTTGTTTTAAAATGCTCAGTACTATCACTGTCTCATCTGTACATGCGTTTATGTATTTAAATTAGCCTATATGTTTTAATGCTTTGTATTTGTTATGAAACCACATTATCACATACTGATAAGTTGTTTAACCCTCTGGGGTTAACCCTCTGCACTGGCACGTCCTGCTGGATATTTTCATCATTACAGCAGAAACAACTTAAAATACTCCGTCATTTTTGGGTATGCAGATAAGTGTAAGACATCATTAGAGACTATAAAGTGTCTACTTTTATTTGTGTACACTCATAATAACAATGAAAAATAAAGAAAATAAAAAGGGTAAGCTGTCAGCAGTCTCTGTGTCCACAAGCATATTTCAGAAACACGTCACAAAAATGAACTGAAACTCCGCGAATACTTGTCACACAAAGATGAAACATATGTCTAAATAAAGCTTTAAATGTCTACTTTTTAATAAACCAATACAAATTTAAAACAAATATTCTCCTGCATTGCAATCTGTTTGAAACAAAGCGATGTACAGTTTTTACCGGTTCATCTAATTATCTGTAATGTGATCCCACCCACCAGCAGAGCGCGCCATACGCTAATGTAATGAGACGATCAATGCAAATGTACACGCCCCCACTGTGAGGCTGTAAACAAATTTCGTTCAAGCTCCAGGATTGTAAGGAAGAGTTAATATTTTCCTCAGAAGAAGAGCGGGACGCCGATGAACATTTGTATTTTGAAGAGAGACTTGATCCAGCCAAGGATACAATTTCAGACGAGTAAGTCATTCGTTTTCATTAACTGACATGTTATTTTATATAAACTTGAACATATTTTAGTAGTGGGACTGTTTCCAGACTTGCCAGCCAGGATTCAGAGTATTGACATTTGAAATATGACTCCTAATAAGCAAGTTTAGTTACATTTAAATGCTGTTTCAGCTAAAGCAGGTATTTAAATTGCATGCTGTATAATATAAATATGATTTGTAATATGATATAAAAATAATATGAATGTTTAGATTATATTTTATCTAGTGTTTATAATGCCTCATTATCATCAACAAAGCTTGTGGTTGCAAATATTTGTTCAGGTTAAATGAGTAAAATGCACTTTAAATATGCCCATATTAGAAAATCAGCATATTATTATGATTTCTGAAGGATCATGTGACACAGTAGTAATGATGCTGAAAATTATGCTTTGATCACAAATTGCATTTTACAATATATTTAAATAGAAAACTGTTCTTTTAAATTGTAAAAAGAGTTCAGAATATCAATGTTGTTTCTGTATTTTGGATCAAATAAATCCAGTCTTGGTGAGCAGAAGAGACTTCTTTTAATGGTAGAGTAAGTCTTTATGTAAAGAAAATATATAGTCAGATATCTTCTTTTAAATTAAAACTTGATTTTGATCATTAAATCTCCTCACATTCATTCTCTTTCTGTCACATTCCTCATTGATAGGTCCAGGGCAGGGGTCATTGTCTCTCAGGTGTGAATCACCTAAATATTCATGATCGTTCACGCCTCCTCGCATATTAACTTTCAACACTAAAATTGTCTTACAAAAGTTAAATTACTATGTTGTTTTGTATGAATGAGTGATCAGGATGGTTTTCACATCATTTTGTAGCAAAAACTCTAAGCTACAAGATCCAGTTCTCAAAAGTCTTGTGGACAAATGTTTATTATGTGTTATATGACCTTATTTCAGTGACTTAAAATGTTATTTTTTTCAAAAACCACACATAAACGTTATTTTCTCAAAAATACAAACATGTACACACATGTTGCTCACATATTATTGTAGCCCTGTTTGTGCTGAATAATGTGTTATCAGCAGATTTAGGTAGATTCAGGTAGATTTTAGCCAGAATGGGGAAAAAAATGTGATCTCAGTGATTTGGAGCATGGCATGATTGTTGGTGACAGATGGGCTGTATTTCTGTAACTGTTGATCTACTGGGATTTTCATGCACAACAGTCTCTAGAATTTACTCACAATGGTGCTAAAAACAAAACAACATCCAGTGAGGGGCAATTCTGTGGATGGAAATACCATGTTGTTTAGAGAGGTCAACAGAGAATGGCCAGACTGGTTCGAACTGACAAAGTCTACGGTAACTCAGTTAATCGCTGTGTACAATTGTGGTTAGAAGAATATCATCACAGAATAGCATTCTGAGACTATATTCTTCTCACAACAATTGAACAGGGCAGATATTGATATTATAGAGCGGGTTGGTGCTGTTTTGGCGGCACGAGGGTGACCTACACAATATTAGGCAGGTGGTTTTAATGTTGTTGCTGATCGGTATATTTTTTTTTATGCAGTTAATTTAATACATTTTAGGTGTCCAAATATTTTGCATTTATTGATGCAACTGCATTTGCTCAAATTAGAAATTAAGGAACAACAAAACATAATATGATTATATTGCATTCAGTGCAGCCACTGTTAGAAGAATATACTGTGGCCAATGAGTTTAATAGAGTTGGGGGAAAAAAATTCAGTCATTCTCTTAAAATGCCTTTGTTGTGTAATTCTATTTTTTTCACATCTTTGCTATTTTCTTTCCAAGTTTACATTCTAAGGCTGACTTGGACAAAAATATAAACACAAAGCAAAAACATCTAGCTTTGAAACTTAAATAATTCTTATGCAAGAAGAATTATTTAAGTTTCAAAGCTAGATGTTTTTGCTTTGTGTTTATATTTTTGTCCAAGTCAGCCCAATATAGGAACTAAATATTTTTTCAAAGCTAGTGAGACTCATTGCCAGAAGAAAGAACAAAAAACTACAACAACAAGCATGAAAGACATCAAACTTGGTATATTTGTTGTAATTTTATGAAGACTTAAAAGAAGATCACCAAAGTAGAATAATAATAATAAAAATAATAAAATGTCAGAATTGCAAAATACAAACTTTATTCAAAAAGTTTTCCCAAGCATTACACCCATTTACCATTAGACGGCAAACAGATAGTCCAACCCCCTAGTCCAACTCATGCTTTTGGTCAGTGCTGTGTTGGGTTGATCTGAATGCTCAAATAAACAGAGCAAATTTTGATAGTGCCAAGAAGTCACAGTGTTCACGCTGTGGAAATCAACCTACAAATGGCTTACTTATAGTTATCTATGCATATTAAGTTATGAAGAAAGAAGAAAATTATGCACATAATTTTTTAGCATTAGTGAAATGCAGTGTTCTACTCAAGGTCCTATTTGTTTCGATACAGTATCTGTCAATCAGAATACTGCTGAAAACACATAACATTTGTAATGTTCTCTAAAACATAGGTCAGTGAGGAGCTATCTATATCAACTCTAAATAAACTGACTTGCCGGTCACTTTAATTTAGTGCATTCATAATTATCCTCCTTGATGACCAACTAGCATCAGCAAACATGCCAAGACAAAACAGCCTAAAGGGTGAAAGGGTGAGGAAGATGAGGGGGTGTGCATGACTTCACAATAGGGTCACACTGAATCTCGTTGTTGTTGCATGACAAAGATGAGGACAACTGGCCACAGTGATGATAAACCAGCCTAGTAGCAATTCTTTTAAAATAGTTAGATGTCTAGTGTGCTTGTGAGTAGTGACAGCAGAAAGTCAGATTAATGGTGGCAGCATGAGAGCTAAAGTATTGGTGGCAGCAAGAGATGAAGGCAGCTATAGTGGTGTATCATGTGCCATTGACTCCAGACTAGAACAAAGACCACAGAGAGACACATACATATGGGTAATGAATTCCCCAGGTGGACTTTAATGTATCATATCGAAATATGTCCAGAAGTAGTCACAAAAAGAAAAAAGTATTTCCAAAGAACGTCATGGTTACTGTTGTAACCTCCGTTCCCAGAGGGAAGGAACGAGATGAAGTGACACAAGGGGTCTTCCTGGGATGCCAAACATACCTCTGAACCAGAGAAAAGGCCAATGTCAAGATGGCAGATAGAATTTGCATGCCCTGACCCGGATATACGGGTATAAAGGGAAGCGGGGCAGAGAGTGCCAGTCAGGATTTTGCACTGAGGAGCCGAAATTAAGGTACGGCCGTTTAAGTTGTAGGTCTAGTGCTGTGGCAGGAGGGACACAACGTCTCGGTCCTTCCTTCGGGGAACAGAGGTTACAACAGTAACCATGACATTCCCCTTCTGTCACTCACTCAAAGTTTTGTCGATTGAAGTGACACAAGGGATCCCATCTAAAAACGCCATGCATTGACCGTGTTACGTGAACTGTCGAGACGTGCAAGCAGGCTACTTCGTGCTAGAGGCAACTGTGTCGGCTGCACGTAGCCCTCCCAAACGCCCCCAAAGAGATGTCAAATACAGACCTTAGATTCCCCGCTCCCCTGAGGGGGGGGAACAGTCACTACATGACTACCATGAGAGCAAGCCCAGCAGCCGCGGCCTTTTCTCTCACTATGTCTCTCACATAGGACGTGAATATTAAAGCTATGAAACACATCGGGGAAGGCGGTCATTCCGGTCCTATTCTTTTAGGGGTAAAAGACCATGTGGAGGCCACATCCTGCCCAGTCTAGGGAGAGGTAACGTGGCAAATGTTATGAAGCCGTATGTAGGAAATGACGCGGTGGGAGGTCCAGCCTAATGAGGGGGGACTCTACAAGCACGGCGACCGGGGCAGCAGGGCTGCCCAAGGGAAACGCGGGTCCGCCAACAGGGGGACCGAACTGCGGGAAATACATCACGGGGAGTTTGCCTGAAAAGGGCACTAAGCCCATGGAGCCCAACCCCAGTACAGAGCACTTGTGACTCGTAGTGGGTCTAGCCGTGAATTGCTCAGCTGAATTCGCCAGCCAGAAGGCTAGGGTGGAGAACATCCAGGGAGCGACGTGGCTAACCTGCGATAGAAGGCGGTCTGGATCAAATTGGTGAAGGGCGATCTGTGCAACTGGAACATGCGGTTGGTTGTGCCGGGTTACCGAGTTCTACTGGCTTGGACTTGACAAAACACGGGACGAGACCGACTCAACCCTGAGATTGTAAAATCTGGCAAAGGTATTGGGTGTTGCCCAGCCCACTACTCTGCAGATGTCTGCTAAGGAGGCACCATGGGCCAGTGCCCACATGGATGCCACACTTCTTGAGGGTATGCTCGAACCCACAAGGGGTGGTGTGATAAGCTAAGGAAATAGCATCAACGACCCAGTGAGCTAACATCTGTTTGGAGACGGTGTTCCCTTTCTGCCATCCGCCGAAGCAGACAAAGAGCTGCTCAGAATATCTAGAGCTCTGCATGCGGTCCACGAATATACGCAAAGCACATACCGGACACAGCAACGAGAAGGTTGGGTCTGCCTCCTCCTACCTGTTCCCAGAAGGGGGTCTTAGGAATCTTGGGCATGTAGCCCAAGAGGAGAGGAACTCCTGTCAGGGAGTACCAGTCACGGCCCAGTCACAGCCTCAGGATAACTTGAGAATGTGCTGGACCGAACTCCAGGCAGGTGTCACTGATAGAGAACACATGCAGGTCCCCAACCCTCTTGATGGAGGCTAACGCGATCAGGAGGGCCTTCTTCAGTGAGAGGGCCTTGAGCTCTCCTGCAGGAATGAAAGCACTGACCGAACTGCGTACCTCTGCGGGTCTTCAGCTCGAGAAGAACACCAATTCATGAACAAGTGCCACTTTAGGGTGTAAAGTTGCCTGATAGAGGGAGCTCTGGCTTGGTTGATCGTGTCTAAGACTGCAGGTGGTAGATCCACTAGATCTTCTGCATCCTGTCCAGGGGCCAGACGTGGAGGTTTCAAAGGTCTGGATGCGGGTGCCAGAGGGTGCCCCGTCCCTTAGAAAGAAGGTCCTTCCTCAGGGAAATTTTCCAGGGAGGTGCTGTTGTGAGGAGCGTAAGATCCGACAACCAGGCCCAGGTGGGCCAGTAAGGGGCCACAAGGATGACCTGTTCTTCGTCCTCCCTGATCTTGCACAGCACCAGTGCAAGAAGGCTCACTGGGGGAAATGCGTACTTGCACAGCCCCCGGGGCCAGCTGTGTGCCAGCGCGTCTGTCCTGAGAGGAGCTCCTGTCAGGGAGTACCAGAGTGGGCAGTGGGAGTTGTCTTGGGAGACAAAGAGATCTATCTGTGCCTTGCCGAATTGGTCCCATATCAGCTGAACCAGCTTAACCACCTGGGGGTGGAACCTCCACTCTTAGCTGGGTGAAACCTGCCAAGACAGCACATCCATGGTCGTGTTGCAGTTGCCAGGGATGTGAGTGGCGTGCAGTGACCTGAGTCGTGGCTGACTCCAAAGGAGGAGATGGCGGGCGAATTGTGACATATGACAAGAGTGCACGCAGCCTTGGCAATTTATGTATGCTACCGTCGTGGTGCTGTCTGAAAGGATCAAGACGTGCATGCTCCGGATTAGTGGGACAAACCTCCGTAGGGCAAGAGATACAGTCAACAACTCTAGGCAGTTGATGTGCCAATGCTGCCGGGGTCTTGCCCGTTGCACACAGCACCCAAACCCTGTCAAGAGGTGTCTGTGGTCACAACGACACATCTGTACACCTGCTGCAAGAAAGCAGAGGCCTGTCCAAGGGATGAAAGTCTGACGGCAAGAAGGGGTGATTGTCACACGGTATGTGCCGTGGCACAATGCCCATCTCGGGACTCGAGTCTGTATCCAGTGCTGAAGCGGTCTCATATGCATCAACCCGAGCGGCGCGGCTGCAGCTGAGGATGCCATATGCCCTAGGAGCCTCTGGAATTGTTTTAGAGGAACCGCAGTGCCGGGCTCGAAGAGAGTGAGGCACCTAAGCACTGACTGAGCATGCTCGTTGGTGACACGCGCTGTCATTGAGACTGAGTGTAACTCCATGCTGAGAAAAGAGATGCTCTAAACTGGGACGAGCTTGCTCTTTTCCCAGTTGACCTGAAGCCCTAGACGGCTGAGGTGCCTGAGCACCTGGTCCCTGTTTGCGCACAGTAACTCTCGAGAGTGAGCCAGGTTTAGCCAGTCATCGAGGTAGTTGAGTATGCGGATGCCAACTTCCCTTAGCGGGGCAAGAGCTGCCTCTGCGATCTTCGTGAAGATGCAAGGGGACAGGGACAGGCCAAAGGGGAGGACAATGTATTGATATACCAGGTCATCGAATGCGAACCGTAAGAAGGGTCATGTCGAGGCGGAATGGAGACATGGAAGTACTCGGCCTTCAGGTCTACCGCCACGATCCAATCTAGCTGTCGAACGCAGGTAAGAATATGCTTCTGCTTGAGCATTTTGAACGAGAGTCTGTGTAAGGCCCGGTTGAGAACTCGCGGGTCCAAGGTTGGTCGCAACCCACCGCTTTTTTGAGTTCGATGAAGTATGGGCTGTAGAAACCCTTCTCCATCTTGGCTGGAGGGACAGGCTCTATCGCATCCTTTAGGAGCAGGGTCATGATCTCTGCTCATAAGACGCTGCTTCATGTCACCGTAGAGGCCAAGCTGGGTGCCTTGTCAACGTTGCGCATCTCGACCATGTTCAGACAGAGGTGACGCTCCTGGACCACGAGGGTGGCCATCGCCCGCTCGAGTGCCTGCGCTGTGACCTTCAAGCTCTGAGTGCGAGGTTGATGGCAGAGCGCAGTTACTGCAGCACGTCGGGGTCAGAACTACCCAGGTTCAGATCTTTGAGTGCTTTGGCTTGGTGAACTTGCAGGAGAGCCATAGCATGTATGGCGGAGACGGCCTGTCTGGTGGTGCCGTAGACTTTCAAGGTCAGTGATGACGTCATTCTACGGGCTCTGGAGGGGAGTACCGGGAGGTCCCACCAGGTGGCACCGTTCTCGGGACACAAATGGATCGCAACTGGTCTGTCCACCTGGGGGACCTCCGTGTACCCGTGGGCCGCCCTGCCATCCATGGTAGTGAGAGCGGACAAGCGGAGGGGTCTGTTCCAGGCAGTCAAAAGTGCCCTCCACGACCGTGTCAGCTCGACATCCGGGAAGACGGAAGGGGGGGGGGGGGGGGTTTGGTGACTATGAGCGGCGCCCTGACCCGAGGAACCAATCAAGATGGAGGTTTCCAGTCCAGCCTCGCGATCACGGAGGCCCCGGAATGCATAGCGGACATCTGCGCGTCAGCTTCAGACAGAGCGAGCAGACCCGAAGGTGGCAGCCCAGACGAGTCATCAGCATCAGACGCCACTGTGATGCTCTCCGATGCAGCGGCGATGTCGTCATCCAATTCCGAGGGCTCAAGGGAGAATGCCAGCTGGCCGCGAGCTGCACTCATCCCGAGCTCGGACGGAAGCAAGCAAGCATGCCGGGGGGCTGGTGGTTCGTGGGGATTTACCGGCGAAACCGAGCAGGTCATTATCCCCAAATCGCCTTCATCGCCAGCCGGGTCGTCCTCAATCCCATGGGAAGAAGGAACGATGCGGGGGGCGCCTGAAGTGGCTTTCTCTCATGAGAAAAGAAAGCCATGACCGCAATGTTGCCATGGCTATGTTCTCACACTGAGAACATGAACCATTCATAAAACGCTGCCTGCGTGTGAACACAGCCCAGGCACGCAAGGCAGCTTTTATGACCGTCAGAAGTGGAGAGAAATCAACCGCCTCCAGGAACTACACAGAGGTAGAAAGAAATCTTTAAAAAGAAGTGTCCTGAAAAGGACATTCAACGTCTGCTGTGTATTGCTCTTTTATGAGTGGGAACTCAAACTCTTTTTAGGAGGAGAAACACTGTTTCAGGCAATGAAATTGCTGTCGAACGCCCAGGGGCATAGACTGCACAGCATGCAGAGGCTGAGAACGCCAGCTGGAAACGCGCCGTAGATCCAACAGCAGTGCTTATCACCAGTAGAGGTGAGTGAAACAGTGGTGAACTCAGCTTGCTGTTGCACATCCGTTCGGCTGCTAAGAAAAATTATGACTGGCACTCGCTCCTCCGCTTCCCTTTATACCCATATGTCGGGGCATGCAAATTCTGTCTGCCAACTTGACATTGGCCTTTTCTCAGGTTCAGAGGTACGTTTGGCATCGCAGGAAGACCCCTTGTGTCACTTCCTTTGACACAACGTCGAGTGAGTGATAGAAGGGGAATTACAGTATATCTTTGGAAATGGCAAACTCAGGACTCACATTTAAGGTTGCATCCACAATAATCCTTTTAAATTTGAAACCTCCATTTTCAGTTTCCTAGGGTCATCGTTTTCCAAAGAATGTGGTTTTGGAGAGTCTCTGTTGTCAGTAAGAAAATGCTGTTCTAGCATGGTTGAGGGGCGTAAGCATAGTGAAATCAGTGTGGACGTGGCCAGAGTCACATAAAATAAGTCATGTTTTATCAAAGTCACATACAATCACCTAGAACTGAGTGGGCAATTTGCAATGATTTTGCTGGTGATATAAAATAAAGCTTCATTGCAAATATTACAATGATTTTGAGCTGCTGTTTATTTGGCCATTAAGTTTCCTAAACAGAAAGTCCTAAGATTCGTTTTAGAATCCTTCCTTGTATCACGACTTGAAAGCGTTAAGACAGAGCTGTAATAGCATCTCTAATTTAAACTTAAGTGACAAAAATGTATTAAGTGTTGTAAATTTGATTAATTTCAGTCACATCAGTACTACAAATGTTATGTTTAAGTGAACTGGTTAAAAACTCTGATTCAATGAGTCATTTGCATCATCAATCAAAAATATTCATGTAAGTAAAATACTGTATATGTAGATATTGTAATTATTGCTTTATATTACTGTTTATTGTTTTTGGTGCATATAAATAAAATAAAAATTAATTAAATAAAAGTTAAAATAAATATAAATCTTCCTTGTTTTTATTTTGTGAAAAAAGTGTAGAAAGCATGCCCTTTATTAATATAAACTTTTTTCAGTGGTACTTGGGAACATTTTTACATAGCTAATTTGTCTGTCTGTTTTTTAATGGTGTTACTCTGATTGAAACCCTAAATATATACATTTTATATCATCAAAAGCCTGAAAAATATAGAGATCTACTTTTTACTTATACCTCCCAGCCCTGCTGTCACCAAATCCCAAAATCACATAAAATCACAATTTTCCTTTAGTTAATTAGATAAAAACTAGGGGGATGGCATACCATTACATTTTCAATTCAGAAATGTATTTGCAGAGACACACAAGTTTTATGAACATTTTTATGTGAGTTTGTTTCTCCCTGATGAGAGTACTTCAAATTGAGAGTGAAGTGGGTATGTAAAATCTGCTCTAATGTTTCTTGTCATTCTGAGAATGTTCTGAGCTGTATTCTTCCTATTTTTATCATAAAACCATGCAAGATAATAAACATGTTTTCCCATTACGAATGTTAAAGTGGGTAAAAACACAGTATAATTAAGTGTAGCTTAATTATTATTACTGTATTTCATCATGTGGAAACTCTTATTCCATCAGCAAGTTCTTTCTTCACAATAGCTTAAAAATTAATTTCCTCTAAAAAAGCTTTGCAGAGTAGTACAGTTTACATGTACAGAAAATATCTGCACAAAATGGTGAAGAATGTAATTGCTGTGCCACTGGCCTCACCTATCAGAATAGCAAAAATAATGATTGTTTTTAAACAGGTTTCCCGAATACTCACTCTCTTGGCCATTTGTCGCATAAACAGATAGATCCTGTTCCAAACTCATACCATTAGCTAAAAAAATAGCAATGATTTTTGATGAAGCCAACGTATTTAAACTTTTGATGGAAATTAATCAAATGTCTCTTCATTATAAACATGGCAAAAAATAAAGTAATTTAACATTGTACAAATTATACACTTCACCATTAATGAGACCTTCTAAAGTGTTTTATTCTCACTTTGTGTGTGTGTGTGTGTGTGTGTGTGTGTGTGTTTGTCACAAAAACACACTCAGGTGCAAGGCCTCCCTCTTATCCTTATACTTAATTTAGATATTTTACATCATGTGCTGTACATGTACCTTAGAGTCAAGAATATGTGGATTAAAATATACAGTGTTCACAAATATTGTGAAATTTGAATAGTCAAAAAAGTGTGATATCAGCAAAGCATCTAAAGACACATTTTTGTCAAGATGAAATGACTTTGTTTGCCTCGCAGCATTTCTCACAGCTTGGTCAGATGTTAGCCTCCTTTGGGAGTTACAGATGCACATTTGCCTTACACCTCAAGAGTAATAATACAGACAGGGTTTGGTGTCAGGGCATTAGTATATATACAATATGGTTTCCTCTATGTAAAACTGCTCAGCTTGCTTTCTGAATTATTTTTGGGACAAAATCTAGACATACAGGTCCCTAAAGGAACAAAGAGCTCTGCTCTGCACTGCATATGGTGTACGGCTGTATTTCTGACATTTACAGCCGTCCATCATTTTGTCCATCTGCTTATAAATTTAGCTACGCTGTCTGACATAAGTTTCATTATCAGACCTTTGGCAGAGACCCATCACATTTATTCTGCAGAGACCCATCACATTTATTCTACAGTTTGCCGAGTTGTATTTTCATGTATTTATTGAAAAACTGAACAGTCGGTAAGGAGTGTATGGTTCTATAAAAAGAAGGAAGGCAAACTGTGACCTCTCTCAATAACTCACTCAGCGCTTCTGCGCTCGTACACCCTTTTCACAGCACCTCTACCATTTGTTCTCAAAGTGATAATGGGAGATAATTAACTAATCCACTGAAATGTTATTTGTCCCTCTGGGCATTATGCAAAGCAAGTGGGTTGCAATATTAAGGGCTGACTCATTTGTAGTGACCCCCCAATTGTGAATATCACATAATCAGGCAGACACTGTGTTTAATAATCCCTCCTGAGCTTTCTCAGACTTTCCCCATGGCCACACCACACTCCTAACTTTTTTGTTTCTATGTGATTAAACTAGCAAGGAAAAAATGAATAAATAGGGCTCAACAATAAGGATGTCCCGTGGCCAGTGTGACAGTGTGTCACTTTCTCTATCGGACCAGTGCTGCGTTGTCACTAAGTCTTACAATCATTGATCATGTGCATGTGTTTTTATGCCTACCAAACTTAAACATTTGAATTGATGTTACATTTTAAAAGTTAAAATGACTCAGTTATTAGTTATGACTGATTTACAGTGCATCCGGAAAGTATTCACAGCACTTCACTTTTTCCACATTTTGTTATGTTACAGCCTTATTCCAAAATGGATTAAATTCATTATTTTCCTCAAAATTCTACAAACAATACCCCATAATGACAACGTGAAAGAAGTTTGTTTGAAATCTTTGCAAATTTACTAAAAATAAAAAAATAACATGTACATAAGTATTCACAGCCTTTGCCATGACACTCAAAATTGAGCTCAGGTGCATCCTGTTTCCACTGATCAACCTGGAGATGTTTCTACAACTTTATTGGAGTCCACCTGTGGTAAATTCAGTTGATTGGAAATGATTTGGAAAGGCACACACCTGTCTATACAAGGTCCCACAGTTAACAATGCATGTCAGAGCACAAACCAAGCCATGAAGTCCAAGGAATTGTCTGTAGACCTCTGAGACAGGATTGTATCGAGGCACAGATCTGGGGAAGGAGCATTGAAGGTCCCAATGAGCACAGTGGCCTCCCTAATCCGTAAATGGAAGAAGTTTGGAACCACCAGGACTCTTCATAGAGCTGGCCGCCCGGCCAAACTGAGCGATTGGGAGATAAGGGCCTTGTCAGGGAGGTGACCAAGAACCCGATGGTCACTCTGACAGAGCTCCAGTATTTCTCTGTGGAGAGAAGAGAACCTTCCAGAAGAACAACCATCTCTGCAGCACTCCACCAATCAGGCCTGAATGGTAGAGTGACTGGACGGAAGCCACTTCTCAGTAAAATGCACATGACATGCCGTAAGGCACCTGAAGGACTCTCAGACCATGAGAAACAAAATTCTCTTGTCTGATGAAACAAAGATTGAACTCTTTGGCCTGAATGGCAAGCTTCATGTCTGGAGGAAACCAGGCACCGCTCATCACCTGGCCAATATCATCCCTAGAGTGAAGAATGGTGGTGGTAGCATCATGCTGTGAGGATGTTTTTCAGCAGCAGGAATTGGAGACTAGTCATGATCAAGGGAAAGATGAATGCAGCAATGTACAGAGATATCCTTGATGAAAATCTTCTCCAGAGCACTCTGGACCTCAGACTGGGGCGAAGGTTCATCTTCCAACAGGACAACGACCCTAAGCACACAGCCAAAATAACAAAGAAGTGGCTACGGGACAACTCTGTGAATGTCCTTGAGTGGCCCAGCCAGAGCCCAGACTTTGAACATTGAACATCTCTGGAGAGATCTGAAATTGGTTGTGCACCGACGCTCCCCATCCAACCTGATGGAGCTTGAGAGGTCCTGCAAAGAAGAATGGGAGAAACTGCCAAAAAACAGGTGTGCCAAGCTTGTAGCATCATACTCAAAAAGACTTGAGGCTGTAATTGGTGCCAAATGTGCTTCAACAAAGTATTGAGCAAATGGTGTGAATAATTATGTACATGTGATTTTTTCACATGAAAAAACGGGAGTGTTGACAGGTATTTTACATTTGAAATGTCAATCAAATTGATCTTGTTATAAGGATTTTTAGGTATTTTTACAGGAAAACAATTTAAAAAAATATCATCAAGAATATGATTTTTGCCCTAATATCAAAGGTCCTGGAAAAAAAGAAATTATGATCTAAAAAATTTTGAGGAACAATGGGAAACAGCTGGAGGTGATCAGAGCAAGGGATGATGGGAAGTGTAGTCCATGGGGAACAGATGACAGAGGCAAATCACAGGGTAGACAACAGTGAATCGTGACATAGCCCCCCTTCTAAGGAGCGGATTCTAGACGCTCCTCAAAGAAAACAAAGGCACAGAAACAAAAAAACTAATTGTCCATGGAGTGAAGGGGAAAACTTATGGTTTGGGGGGAACAAGGGGCAAACAGGCAGTCCAAGGGGGCACAAGGGGCAAGGGGAAGAGAGGAACATGGCAAGGTCTGGTAGCAGATCTGGCGGATGAGCTGGATCAAAAAGCATGGGAGGTGGACAGGGAGAGGATCAGGGGGCCTTGGAGGCGGCCACAGGATGGGGACTGGTCAGGAGGCCTGGGAGGCGGCCACAGGACGGGGACTGAGTCAGGAGGCCTGAGAGGTGGCCACAGGATGGGGACTGGGTCAGGAAGCCTGGGAGGCGGCTACAGGACAGGGGTAGGAGCAGACTGTGGTTCCCATGGAAGGCTTGAGAGACGGAGCCCTGGAAGACTCGGGAGGCGGAGCTGTGGAAGGCTCGATAGGCAGAGCCGTAAAAGGCTCGTGAGGTGGAGCCCTGGAAGGCTCGGGAGACGGAGTCCTGGAAGGCTCGGGAGTGGAGCCCGGGAAGACACGAGGATGACCTCAGTGTTCGCGAGCACTAGCAGAGACTGGAGAGAAGGTGCCCTCTTCCTTCTCTTCCTCCTTCGGCCTACAGGCGCTGGCTTGGGGACAGTCGAGGCTACAGGTGCTGGCTTGCTGACTGTGGCAGGCGTGAGCTATGGCTAGCTGACCGTGGCAGGCGTGAGCTATGGCTCGCTGAACGTAGAAGGCGGAACCGTGGAAAGCGGAGACTGGGGAACAGAAGCCTTTCTTCTCCTCCTCCTCCGGATGGACGAGGCTGGCAACACTGGCTCTGGGATGGACAAGACTTCCAGCTCGTTGGCCGTGGCAGGCATGGGCATTGACTCGTTGACCTTGGCAGGCATGGAGGGACGAGCCATGGAAGGCTGGGGGGTGACCACTGTGGGAGGAGATGTAAATTCCTCTTCCACTACACCCACAGTGAACGGCGAGCCGCTAACTTGCAGAGTCTCCTCCACGAACTCCAGGAGCATCCAGTGAGGATACGCGGGAGGTAATAGCTCCTGTAGTGAACTACTGAGACCCGCCCTGAAGAAACCACCAAGGAAAATTCTGGGTAGTCCATTATATTTGTCAGATCTAGAAACTCAGGAACGTGATCCTCAACTGGACGGTCCCCTTGCCTGAGGAGGAGAATTCTGACTCTGCATTCTGTTGCTAGATCCATTATTTGGTCAGTTGTTCTGTAACAAGGCAGATGAGGAGTGGGGATCTAAATGCAGCTTTAATGAAACACAGGTGAGTAACAATGGGAAACAGATGGAGGTGATCAGAGCAAGGGATGATGGGAAGTGTAGTCCATGGGGAACAGATGACAGAGGCAAATCACAAGGTAGACAACAGTGAAAGGAATAAATATTAAATGAAACAAATGACAATAAAATGCAAAGTAATCTCTTCAGTAATCAAAATACTTTTTGAATGTAACTGTATTCTAATTTCCAATTATTTAAATTGTAACTGTAGTGGAGTACAGTTACTTTGTATTTTGAATTTTAAATATGTAATCTTGTTACATGTATTCCGTTACTCCCCAACCCTGCACATAAGTATCAGGTTTACATGTCATACATTCTGCTTCTAACGGATCTCGACCTGGATGTAAACATGGGAATTTTTTGTGCAAATCTTCTGTAAATTTGCACTTTTGTTTGGCAATTGTTTCCATTCAGCTGTCATTTGCTGCAACTGTTTGATGCTGATCACAACAGCGCTTCACGTGTTCATGGAGAGATTGACAGGCAGGAATGTGTGCGAGACCAGACCCGCCAGCGACCAACACATTTTGCATTATACATCAGTTTCTGAATGTGTTCTACTGCAGATTCGAAAGGCCCAATCTCACACCCCACACCCACTCCGACCTTCACTACACACAAACACCAACACCTCCTGCAACTCCCCTCCTCCCCCTCCTGATACTCAACCTGCACTCAAGATCTGTGAAGATGATGTGTGCTGTGTCTTTCGGAAGCAAAAGACGAGGAAGGCTTCAGGCCCATGTCTATCTGTCAGTGGATTACCAGCTTTCTGACAGATAGGCAGCAGCTTGTGAGCCAGGGCAAATTAAATTCCAGCACCTGTACAATCAGCACTCGTGCCCCACAGGGATGTGTGCTCTCCCCACTACTCTTCTCCCTCTACACCAATGACTGCACCACCAAGGACCCCTCTGTCAAGCTCCTGAAGTTTGCAGATGACACCACTATCATCGTCCTCATCCAAGAGGTCGATGAGACTACATACAGAAAGGAGGTTGAACGGCTGGCTCACTGGTGCAGTCATAACAACCTGGGACTGAACACGCTCAAAACGGTGGAGAAGATTGTGGACTTTAGGAGGAACAACCCAACACTGACCCCCCTCACCATTCTAAACAGGACAGTGGCAGCAGTAGAGTCATTCAGGTTCCTGGGCACTACCATCTCACAGAACCTGTAGTGGGAGACACACATTGACTCCATTGTTAAGAAGGCCCAGCAGAGGTTGTACTTCCTTCACCAGCTGAGGAAGTTCAACCTGCAACAGGCACTGTTGATACAGTTCTACTCAACAGTCATTGAGTCTGTCCTCTGCACTTCAATAACTGTCTGGTTTGGGGCAGCTATGAAATCAGACATCAGAAGACTACAGAGGACAGTTTGGACTGCTGAGATGTTTATTGGTTGCCCTCTCACCCAGCCCACTACCTTTTTGATCTGTTGCCTTCTGGCCGACGCTTAAGAGCTCTGAGCACCAGAACTGCCAGGCAAAGTGACAGTTTATTCCCTCAGGCTATCCATCTCATAAACAGTTAAAGCTGCTCCATTGAGCAGTAATTATACGCAATACACAGTTTTGTCTATTTACATTATCCGACATATCCTCTTCTGCCTTTACATACAAAGAAAAAAAAACTTTTTGCACTGTACATAACATACTGTATTTTTGTACTTTTTATTATGAATTTGTATTAGATATACACCACGTATGTGTATGTATGTATATGTTTCTAAAGCAGTTCAATGAATATGAGTTCAGTGAAAAGGAAGAGGTGAGAACCGGCAGGACAATATAAATAATATTTTTTTATAAAAAACTTAAACAAAAAGACACAAACACACATATAGGATGGACAGCTGCCCGTAAACTTTCTCTCTCTGTCGCACTACCGTCCGCAGTTTGCCTTTATCCCTCTCGGAGGCTTGATTAGCCTGATAAGGGACCGGGTGTGTAAAATCACGACCCGGCACCACCCTCCACCCTATCACAATGTATAATTACTTTTTTATTACTATCTATGTCTTGCTGCTGTTTTTGTATTGCTTTTTGTATTTTTGTGCACTGGAAGCTCCTGTCACTAACACAAATTCCTTGTATGTGTAAGCATACTTGGTAACAAAGCTGATTCTGATTCTGATGTTAGCGTTATAATTGGGACCATGAAAGCAGAATGTAAACATGACAAATAACTCATTGGACCTTATTTTAAGAGCACTAGCACTAACCGCAGGGCTATGCTTTAAGTCATGAGCACAAAGTCAATGGGCATGGCCAAGACTGTTTAGTATTTGCGTGCAGCCATGCGCTAAGTCAAGGCACAAACAGGTTTGGCAAAAATACATGCACAAATCACTAAATAGGCTGGGTTACGTGCAATTTAATTCTTAGGTTCTTAAGGTAATTGCAGTGTCTGCATCCTATTATATACTCAAGTCCCTGTAAAGGACCAGCAATATAAAAAAGACAGCACATTCATAAGAATTTGGTAGTGTAAAAATGCATTGTATGCAATAAATGAGAAGAATATAAATATGGATTTACCTCATTTACGCATTAACTGCATCCTTGTTGAATGACAATGACTTGTTTTTCTTGAGAGTGACATGCTCCTTTTAAATGCGTGTAAAATTTGGTTCTCATTATGATTTTTAGGCACTGTTAAATTATGGATAATGTAAGTAGTGTTAATAATTTTCATCCACTGACACATAAATCATGGCTATGAGCAGTGCAGACATGGATGACAAAATGGTGATCACTAAGATCTGAATTGACGGCGATGCGGAATGAGTTTGCCTCTCACATGTCCGTTATTCAGTTGTTATGCTCTAAACTCGACTCTCTCGCAGGGGAGATAAGAAAACAAAAGAAAGTGGTTGCTGATCATGATAGACGATTGAATATGCTTGATCAACATTTAGTGGATTTACAGGACTGCAGAAGGCATTGCAATCTATGGCTGGTTTGATTTTTTCCCCTGATTTTTCTCCCGTGACTACGAAGAGGAGCAGTTTGTGCACACCAATAGAGAAAGCAATGAGGGAGGTAGGTATCCAGAACATTTTACTCTATCAAACTACACTGAAGATTACTTAGACTGTGGATTTAAGTTGCTGTATTCACCAGAAGCAGCAAGAGAGTTTCTCAACCTATTATTCTGACTCCAGTCTCCAGCTAATATCAATTGAGCAGATGCTGTCTTTGCAATATCGTGACCAAAAGGATGCTGTTCATTTACTATTATTAGGATGGCCTGGACATTTGGGTGACATTAGGTTTCAGGTTATTTCACCTATGTTGGTCTCTCATACTCCAAATACTAAGAATATGTCTTCTATTTTTTTCTTGTTTCTGATTATGTTCCCCTGGTGACCATATAGTTAATTATTATGTAGTTTTATATTATTTAGTTAATTATTGAGTATCATAATGGGGCCAGTGCTGGCTCTTCAACATTGTACAGGTCGATGCTGATGCCACATATTTTTATGGGGTGGGTGGTGGACTGAGGTTTGTTCATTCCCTGGTCCACTTTAGTTCCTGGGAATACGACTGGTATGTTCCTTTGTGGGGTTTGGGTACAGGCAGGGGTGGGTTGATAGTAGATTAGTTAGGATGCACTCACAAAGTTCTCATTTAATTTAGTTTTTTCCAAGCACCTTTCATATCGGATAATTATAACTGATATGAATTTACTGTAAGTTGTAATATTAATTGTCTTAATGGCCCCCAAAATCAGGCAGCTTTTTTGGACTTATTACTAAGAAGGAAGGTTGATATAGATCTTGTACAGGAATCCCATTTGAAGGAGGAGGATGTGCACAGATGCAATAATAAGTTTTATGAGGTGGTATCTCATTTGGCTGTGTGTAATATAACTGAAGGTGTTTTGATTTTGGTAAGGAGGAAAATAAATATTTCTATTTTAGATAAAGGCTGCAATCTGGATGTATAATAACACATATAAAGTCAGTGGTGGAGATTAGGAAGATTGTCTTTCTCTCAGTTTATGCTCCCTGTATTCTTGATCCAACTTTTTCCCCATACTCTCTGTTTACCTCTCACATTTCTCATATTTTGAAATTGCGATGGGAGCAGACATGGATACTGTAATGTCCCACAGTTTGGACAGATCCAGAGTGAATGATTCTCACTCTTAGGCACTCAGATAAACTTCGACAGTGTATAATCTTTTCCTTATTGGCAGACTTGTGACATTTGCTTTGTTCTTTTTATTCCAAACTTTATTGCTTTATCTCAGCTTGTGAGCCCGATTCTTTTGCGTCTTTTTTGTCCACTCTTGATTTACCCCTGTTTTCGGATTTAGAATATGAACAGCTGGCATGAACAAGGGTATGAACAAGGGTAAATCTCCAGATTTGGATGGTATTCCTGTGGGCCCCAACAAATTCTAAACTGTAGAATTGTTCTAAACTTTTTAATAGGAAAGGGGTCCAAAGCAATAATTAGTCAGGGGCCCCAGAATACCCAGCTACGGCACTGTTTGTATGATTACCATGCAGCTGCCGCTCTCACGGGTCAGTTCTGTTCAAACCCTTTTCTATACGTCGAGGCGCCATCAGGTTTGTCCTCTCTCCCCATTTCTGTTTGTCCAGAGCCTCTAGCTCAAGCTCTGTGGCAGTTTGAACTTATCTCTCCCATAACAGTAAGAAAACGCATCTCCACATTTCATTATTTGCTGATGAAATTTTATTGTTTTTGGATAAGCCGTTGCATTCTATCCCCTATGTGCTGAGTGTATTTGACCTTTTTGGAGACATTTCCAGCTATATAATTATTTGGGCCAAGCCATGTTTACTTCCCCTCAATTTTACATTTGACTCCACACTTTCTCCTATAGCTCAATGGTTCATTCATTTAAATGTTTAGGAATAGATGTTTTTTCCTCCTTACATTATATTGTCACAAAAAAACCTGAATAACATTTTAACCAAGGTAACCTCAGATTTGGAAAACTGGTCCCACCTTCAAAACTCTTTTCATGCTCATGTATTGTGATTATAATGAATGTTCTTCCTCAATTCCTTAATTACTTTTCTTTCATGATTCTTCTTCCCCCACCTGCTGGCTTTTGGAACAAATTTACTTTGATTGTCTCTTGCTACATATCAAATTATGATGCTTACTTTACAGTGCAGCAGAGTGAATGGAGGTTTGTCCTTCCCCAGCTTACTATATGCTCAAGCTTTTACTCTTCATCTTCTGTCAGTTTGGTTAAATCTTTATGTCTCAGTGTCATGGCGGGTGATTGGGGAGTCCCTTGTATCCCCTTATGAATTAAAGCATCTTGTTCATCTTTGCTTAGGCAATATAAACTAAGTTTTGGCCCTATTGCATCTCACGTGCTGTCCACTTGAAGGGAAGTTGAAAGGCAATCACAACGAGTTACTGTCTGCCATCACCATTCACCTCTCTTTCATAATAGTAATTTTTTTGTCAGGCAATATACCTATTCATTGTCTGCAATGGGCCCGTAAATAGGTAAATACTCTGGGTGATATCTATTTTTAAGGAAAAATATGCATTTGTTTCTGTCTGACATATAAATATATGTTCCTATACATTGTTTAATTTTTGTTGTTACAGGGCAGATCAAATCTGAGCTACTGCCCCGACTGAATTGAGCTGAACAAATCCCTATAGTTTAGTCCTGATTAAATATGCATCAATTGCCCTTTTGTTACCACTAATAGCTGCATTGTATCTACTGTTTAACAGATCAAAGTTACTCTCTGATGCCAAAGAAAAAAGGCATCGTCACCTCTTTAAGCCAGTCGTTTGCTTTTCTTTTCCCCATCTATCCATCAAGGCAGTATCTGTGCTTATCTCACGGTTCATCA
Source organism: Moxostoma hubbsi (assembly GCA_032164185.1). Taxonomy (NCBI): domain Eukaryota; kingdom Metazoa; phylum Chordata; class Actinopteri; order Cypriniformes; family Catostomidae; genus Moxostoma; species Moxostoma hubbsi. The sequence continues at coordinate 8,847,873 of JAVLUX010000034.1, forward strand.
TCCCCATAAAACTCCCCCATAAACAGCAGCTCTGAGAGTGTGCACTATTTTCTGCTGAGTTAGAGGAATTGGGAAGCCGTTTGAAAGGCTCCTTCACTCTGACTGCCGTCCAATCTGTGTGGAGCGCTGGGACCTGCTTGATTTGCTTTGGCAGTTTTCTGAGCCTCAAACTTGGTTCAGTGATAGCAACCCTCCTGAATGCTCCAGGGGGTGGGGTCCAATGGCTGTTTACTTGCTGACAAAGTTTTTCAATGAGAATTATAATAAGAGGAGCCTCTCTTCCTGTAGTCTGAATCAAATTAGACTTTGTCGCTTGGCACAACAATTATTGTCACTGTTGGTGCGGAGAATGGAAGAGTAATATTCCCCGGGGTAACAGGATAGATTAATCCTGGTACACGAGTGTGACAATGTTTCTGGTTCCACTAAACAGCTTTACCATCCATTTCTAAAATCCATGATTACAGGCCGTTTTTTAAAGTAAAAATGGTAAACTGAGCTTTCTTATTCTATAGAAACATTTAAGAAAATTAGTCTTTTATATAGTCTTTTGAACAAATATATCCAAACACATCAAATAAATTAGATTCCCATTTCTTGAAGCAATAGATTTGTGGTAAAGTCTTAGATAAGCTCAAATATTACAGGTTTTGGTTCTGCATAAATGAAATATTACACTGTAAACCTGAAGAAATTAGCAGAACTCAAAAAATTTGAGGTAACCAGTTTCATCAAATTAGATAATAAATTCCAAATATTAGTAAGTGGAACTCAGGTTTTGATTTTGTACTGCGCATACATGCTAGTTGTTCTTAATTTGAAAAACTGAGTAAGAAATCTCATGCATTTTGATGACACAACTTTAAATTTTGAGTAAAATACCATATTTTTATTAATATTAATTAATACACATACAACCTACTATATATTTTATATATACTATTTTTTATTGTATATTGCGTATTCTATATTGTGTGTATTGTATACTGTACATTGTATATTATTATTTCTATATAGTGTTGTGTGTAATTATGTGTATATTAGATAATTAAATTGTGTTGTGTAAATCTGATGTTTATTGTAAATTGGTATATGTCTCATCACTGTTATGACTGTTATGTTGATCGGATTTGCACCCAAGACTTTCACCCACTGTTGAACTTGTGTATATGGTGGAGTGACAATAAAGGGATTTTATTGTATTTGGTATCGGTCCTCAATCTAAGCTCAAGCTCCACTCATCACCATAATGGTAACCCCCAAAACTCCCAACCGAAACTCTTCAAAATGGCAACATAACAAAACATTAAACACTACAAGTTTCCCCCTTTGCAAAAACACATAAAATATTGAGTCCCATGCAAAGCATGCTGGGAACAAAAATTTCCCTGCCCAATTTGAGTTTACCAAACAAAAAAATTAAGATCATTAAACTCAAAACAATAAAATAATTAAAATTACTTAAAAGGTGTCAGTTTCATAAACTCAAAAGAATAAGGAACTAATTTGAATGATTTAATTACCCCCACTCAATACAATGCATTACTTTGAGCATTGGAGTTAAAAGTGTACATCAGAGCCACTTTGTCATTGTCATGATACTAAGTATCCATCATTTTGCTTTCCACTGTGCACAAAAAGCAACACATACCATAACGTTGCAGTCTTGGCAGTGTAAAGATGACTAGAGATGGCTAAATATTTTCAGGGAGTCATTTTAGATGCAGAAATGCAAATATTATGATGAAATCACTAGCAGTTACATCAACCTATCTATGTAAGTCAATGGGAGATTTTAAACATTTTATCTTATATTTCTTAAAAATGTAAAGTTCACACACACATACCACAACGAAAATAGATGGCACACTAAGGCTGAAATTACCAACAGAACAAAGTTTGAATAGAGTTTGTATGTTAAGCACTTAAATTAGTTTCTAAAGTTTCAGTGGTTGAAAATCAGTATGTTTTAGGTATGCCAATAAAGTGCTGCTTTGCAGTCTGTAATAAAACCTGATAGTTTTGTTAAACTGAAACACACACATGCACACACACACAAACTTGGTCATCAGAGTATCCTGAAAATATCCCTAAAAAATTACAGTATTTTACATTTTATTGGATTTGCATTGGTGATTGAATTACAAAATGACCTCTGTGTCATGCAAATGTAGATCCACATGGTTAAAAGGGTCATCATAGACTCATTTGTCCTCAGGAAGTTTGGAAGGAAGTGCTGTGTCCCACTGTCATTATTTTCAAGATGGATGGCAAGCAGTCAACACTTATATGCCTATCTAGCATCTGTAACAAGCAGGAGGACACAGCGTTAGACCCAAACACTTTATCATCCTTATCGGAATGGATCATTATCCGAAGCTCTGTATCTGCAATGATAACCAGATCAGATTGCTTGTATAGAGAGAAGATTAATTTTAGTTTTTTATTTCTATGGACTGTAACAATTAAATCAACGGTGTCAATCTCATTTTAATTTGACGGCTGGATTGGACAAAACATAGAGGGTAATAGTTAAACCTTGGTTTACCCTTGCACAATGCTTCTCTTGAGCTATAACATCCAGAATCAACTTTATGCTGCTTCGATAAGCATTACTGGGGCAAAGCAAAAGGGAGCACATGGAATTTACAAATTTAATTTACCAGGGGCCTTTAAATTACATTTACATATGAAATTGGTAATTTGGGGAAATCATTTACACAGCTATATTGAAAAGGAAAAGAGAAAACCACTCACTGCTCTTAGCTGGATAACTTAAGCCATTTCAAACTGAATATTAACACAAAGTTAAGCGCAGTGTTAATTTTTTCCAAACTTATAAATGTCCTTTAAAATTAGTCAATACTTCATCATCTCATATTCATTAGTTTTAGTCAATTTTAGTCTGATGAAAATTACACAATTTTAGTCAACGAAAATAAAATGTTTTAGTTGACAATGAGGTGCAAAATGGACAAAAAAGTGTCAAACTGTAGCAGAACAAAATGTAATTAAATATTCAAACATTTAGGGAAAAAATGTATAAACATTTTCTAATTAATTTTTTTTACAAACATACACCGATTAGTCACAACATTAAAACCACCTGCCTAATATTGTGTAGGTCTGACTCATGCCACCAAAACAGTACCAATCCGCATCTCAGAAAGCATTCAGAGATACTATTCTTCTCACCACAATTGTACAGAGTGGTTATCTGAGTTACTGTAGACTTTGTCTGTTCAAACTAGTCTGGCCATTCTCTGTTGACCTCTCTCTTCAACAAGGCATTTCTGTCCAAAGAACTGCAACTCACTACATTTTTTTGGCACCATTCAGAGTAAATTCTAGAGACTGTTGTGTGTGAAAATCCCAGGAGATCAGCAGTTACAGAACTACTCAAACCAGCCCATCTGGCACCACCAATCATGCCACGCTCCAAATCAATGAGATTAAATTTTTTCCCCATTCTGATGAATGATGTGAACATTAACTGAAGCTCCTGAGCCGTATCTGCCTGATTTTATGCACTGCTGCCACATGATTGGCTGATTAGATAATCACACGGATGATAGTTGGTGCCAGCTGAGCTGGTTTGAGTATTTCCGTAACTGTTGATTTTCACACACAACAGTCTCTAGAATTTACTCCGAATGGTGCCAAAAACAAAAAACACCAGTGAGCGGCAGTTCTGTGGATGGAAATGGTTGATGAGAAAGGTCAGAGGAGAATGGCCTGACTGGTGCGAACTGACAATGTCAACAGTAACTCAGATAAATGCTCTGTTCAATTGTGGTGAGAAGAATAACATTGCTATTCAATGATGCTATCAGTGATATTCTGGGCATCACTTCCATCTAATGAAATCGTGTTGTATGATCAGAAACCACTCACAAAGCCAAGTGCTTCGGCCCCAGATGTTGCTTCTTCTATTCGGCTGCCTACAGAAGGATTGACTTAGGATCATCTGTTTGAAAAAGCTTGGAATAATTTGTTTGTGTGATCTTTTCACTATTGTGCTCTGTTTCTGGATGTCTATCACAGCCGGACCGTAATGGTGGATAATATACTGTAAGTAATTGTACTGTAGTACGATTGCGCTAACAGGTGTATGTACATGTGCTGAAAGTTCATTAAACAGTTTGAGAGTTTGTTCATTTCTATTCAGCGTTGGCTGAATGCTTCACATGTTTTGAAATGGTATTATTACTGAGTATAAAAGTATAAGAATAAAAAATGTGAGTGTGACAAAGTTTTCAAATGTTTTTATGATGTGATACTATATGGATACATTCTACAGTGGAAGACCATAATTATTAGATGAGATACTGCATTTTTCCTGCCTGCAATTTACTTTCTTTTGCAGAATGTGTAAGTATTCCCTTAAAGGAAAAATGTGATTTGGAAAACAGTGTTGACATTATTTCAGTATCAGTTCACTTTATTTGCACAGTGCTTTTAATAATACATACTGTTTTATAGTTGCTTTACAGAGAACATTGAACTTTTATGTGCAAAATTTATAATGTATGTCCAAATAAATATGTTTATTTGTATTGCATGTTGTTCTTTTTGTATGGTACAGTTTATTGTGTGGCTGCCAAGACACTGTTATTTCCTACACAGGAACAATATATTAAATCTATCAACAGAAACTACATTTCATGTAGTTCATAGCATTTAGATACTGAGGTTATGTATGTAAACTAACAATTATAAAGCTAGACTGAGCTTACTACATATTCATCTCCCACAAAATAATTGTATTTTATCTGAAAAACGTAAGTGTGACAGTCTCATCGCAGTCACATGAGCATCCTGCTGTCTGGACCTCTCCAGTATCTGCAGTAAGTACATAATCTCAGATTCTGACTAGAATCAATATATGCTTAAAAAAACATAATTATCTACAGTTCTCAAAACATTTCCAACTGTACAGCTGTGACGGCACTAATAGGCTACATAGCTTTTAAGGTTAGTCTACTCAGGTTACTCCATCGATGGACAGCAAAAAAACTAAAATGCATCTATTTGGCCATCGCCCTTAAATCCATTAATCTCTGATCATTTGTTCTCAAGTTTCTGTCATTTTTAATGCTGCGTTAGTGCATAATTTTTTGTTTCTGATTGTTTTCCGCACACATTGCCCACAAAGCGTCATGGGAATCAGGAATACTGTGGATGTTTGTGTCTTTGATGAAGATGAGATCACATTTTATGACCTATTAATGCAAGAAAAACAGCTAATTTCAATGGGTTCACATACTTTTTCTTGCCAATGTACCTGATGTAGTTAAAAATGGAACATTATGAATATATAATACAATATTTTAGCATATTTTCCTCATATCATTAAAAAAAAAAAAATTATTTGTGTCTCTGACACCGTTGACATGAAGTATTACAGAACAACATATTATTATGTATATATTCAGTTTGTTAAGTAGTAAAGGTATATTTTTGTTTTCATTGCAGCAGGCTTATATATCGGAAATTTCACTGTCTCTCCGAGAACTGCCTGTGCATCTTGCTGAATCAACCTTGTGTGTGGTATGTAGAGTGCTGCATGAGCAACTCTGTGACACACATTCACCGTAAATGGCCCCCGTTGAAGTCTTGTCACAAGTCTCATGACATTCATTGCCTTATGTGTAAAAGCTAACAGATCATTACCGCTGCAGAGAGGTCTTGACCACAGCAGACATCACCCACCTTCCTCTTACCCTAAATTCACTGTTGTCTGTCACCCTCTGGGAGATAACACTGCTCCAGTACATGTCTTGACAGCATCCTCCTGCCTTTGCTTGTAGGCTACTTATCAGAGTCAGGCAGACGTTACCACTCTAGGCTGTGCATTCAGCTGGAGGTCTAACCACAACATATGGTCAACATTTTTGTGTATTACAGTGTGACAACCTTCACCCCATGTAAAACTATTTCTAAACAGCATTTTATGCTGATATTATAACATCATAGCTATAAGTTTATGCATTTTAGTAATTGAAGATGACCAAAAAATGGAAATGGGTAGTTGACGTGAAATGCTTTTCAAAAATTGACATTTCCTGTGGTGTGACATGCTGTGGTATACTGTATCTAAAACTAGTTTTAAACATAATTTTGCAAATATTTTAGTATAATTATTCATGCTGATTTTATGGGCTCATATTAATTGAGAGAAACGTGATTACAAATTGTGACTGGTTACAGGATCTAAGATATACAATTTTCCTTTATACATTTATATAAAATCTTGATGTTATGTATCAAGTAAATATCTGTGGTGAAATCCTGTCATCAAAAATGAATGGAAATTAAATTAAAAGGGTAGTTCACTAAATAATTCAACTTCTGTCATCATTTACTCGCCCTCATGTTGCTCCAAACCTGTATGACTTTCTTCTATGGAACTCAAAAAGAGATTGAGGAGTGGTGGTGTCGTAGTGGGCTAAAGCACATAACTGGTAATCAGAAGGTTGCTGGTTTGATCCCCACAGCCACCACCATTGTGTCCTTGAGCAAGGCACTTAACTCCAGGTTGCTCCGGGGGGATTGTCCCTGTAATAAGTGCACTGTAAGTCGTTTTGTATAAAAGCATCTGCCAAATGCATAAATGTACTGTAAATGTAAATGTAAATGTAAAATGTTAGGAAAAATGTCACCCTTAGTCACCACTCAATTTCATTGCACATTTTTCCATTCAACACATAATTCTGCCTTACATCTCTTGGGTTTCAAAAAAGAAAGAAAGTCATACAGGTTTAAAACACTATGAGGGTAAGTAAATATTGACAGAATTTTTGAGGTGAACTATCCCTTTAAATATTTTACACTTCAATTGAATTTAAGAACAAAATGTTGCTTAATTGATCTGCATTTTTTATCTGTTTTTGTTTTGGTTTTTTTTGGTTTTTTGGGGGGGGGGTATCCTTTTTTCAGATACATCAGTGTTTTTCCAACGGTTTGATTGTACATCTTTCTTGGAGTTGCCGTCTCTGATGTCCCTGTTGCAGTCAGTTACTTACATTGCAAGTCAATCGTCTGAGGACAGCAGGACTGTGTATTTGACAATGAAGAGCAAGACACCTCATGGTACTATTCTCTACAGTGAGTATCTGAAACCCTCCGGAGAACACAGCTCATATAGACCCCATGAAATGGCTTGACAAAAGCAGTTATCTTTCCTGTGTTGATATGTTTCCTATTGAAAACTAAGCTGGGGACATAATGAAGGGCTTATTACATTTTGTATTAATAGCTAATAGCCTTAAGTTTACTTCATAACCTATTAACCGTGATTTGATCATTTCTATTGCTAGTTGGTATCATATGGTATTAGGAGGAGAGGCATTTTCATTCTAGAGAGAATTTTACTGGACAAAATTGTATTGCAAATTGAGTCAAAATGTTATTATATTTTTTTGTCAGTTTTATGAGTACACTAGCATATAGATGGCTTCAAAGCTAATAGACATGAACTAAAATTCCCCAAACCCATATTTTGCTCTCATTGGAGTCTTTAGATAACTATATATATGCTAATGTCAAGTAGTAGTTGCCCTATAGTATATATAAGTATTGTCAATTAATGTCTGCTCAATTCATGCAAACCAGTGACACATTCTTTACACATTATAAAGATTGAGGTTAACAGCTGTATACACACATAAATTTGAGAGGTAATTAATGAATTGTGACATCCCATTAATGATATATTCACTGTTCACACGTGTCTATTGAATGGCAATCACCTCCAAACGATGCAGAAAGTTTTACTTGATAAACTCACACTCTATCAACATGTATTAATGAATAATAAGCTTCCCATTGATAACAACATTGCCTGCTGCAGATTACATACACTGAAGGTTCCCTGAATTATGAGGCTATGAATATAAGTGTAAGCCTCAGCGCTAAATTAAAACGCCTGAACAACTACCTCTTTACCAATAATGATGTCATCTCTCAGGACATGTTAATGACATAGCAAATGTCTCTCGGTGAAATCAATCATGCCAGACAAGGATATTTGCTGTGGGCTCAATTTAAAGTTATGATGGTTGATCCTATTAGCTAATTGGCAAACCCTGCTGGATGATGCTCTTCAATTACTTTGTGCTAAACAAATATGCTCCCTTGACTGGGGCAAGATCCAGTGAAGGACTGTTTGGGGATTTAACCTGAAATTGAGTAAGTTAGATTAACATTACATTATAATTAAAGTAGCAAGTATAAAATGTGTCCTTGTTGGAAAACAAGAATGTGATTCTGGGTCAGTATGACTCAGAAAGATAGAGCAGGTCACATTTATCCAATGTGTCCAATGCTGGTTAATAGTGACATGACAGGGTTTATGTGCTTGCTGAATATTGTGCTCATCATGCATCAGGTGTAAAATTGTTGCCATTTTCATACCCTTTAAACTCTGAAGGTTTTTTAAAGATTTTATGTTTCAGTGGAATGCCCAACTGTAACGTAGTTCAATGGAAAGGAGGAGATGAGAACTGGCTTGTCAACATTTTAATTATAAACTTAAACAAAAGACAAACATACACACATGACGGACATGTCCATAAACGATCTCTCTTTCATCGCACCACCGTCTGCCATCGGCTTTTATCCCTCTCGGATGCTGAATTAGCCTGATAAGGGACCGGGTGTGTATAATCACAACCCGGCCCCGCCCTCCACCCTGCCACATTCCCTCAGGCTGGGGAGCCCCGGACCATTTTTCTGTAGTTACTGTGTAAATATACCATTGTTCCGTGTTGTTACAGTGTAAGTCCAACTTGTCATCCCCTTTTTCCATGTAGTTATAGGGTAAGTGCAGCATTTGTGGGCTGTAAATTTAATTTGGTGCTTGTTACATCTTTATTCTCCAAACTTTGCATATTGTTCTCTTATACCTACATGTACGTACTGTGTTGTTACTCCATTAATACAAAAAAGGTACGCAGTAAATTCAGTGTACTTACACTGTAAATTGCAGGCTGTAATCTAAAGTGTTACCAAAAAGTGCCTTATAAGCAACATGTAACGTACTGTATGTCAAAGACATCTACTTAGCTATTACTCAACATTTTTGTCTGCGAGTAAAAAAAATAGGCTGGTTGTATTCTACTCTTTGAGAGCTTTCCAACGACATATGAAATATTGCTATTGGATCAGATTGATGTTTTTACCTATTATAATAAAATGTACTGTGAAAAATGATTAATATGTTATCAAAACAGAACATTTCTGATTCGTCTCCAAATTTCAAAGCACTTGTTTAGTTTTGGTCATAATGTCTACATGCATTGTAAACAGCTTCTAGGCTTTACAACTATACCCATTTTGTGTTGGTCAAGACCACATATAGGGTTAAGAAACTGTCAACTGCTTTTTCAATAAGATTGTTTTAAAGATGCCGCCATGTAGTGGCACATTTGCAGACGATATTGTTGAAAGTTTTACCAAGCTCAGTTCAAATTAATATAGTGCAGTCCACATTACATCAAGTAGTAGCGGTCTTGGCAATCTCCTGACATTTAAATAACCTGATAGCGAGATGAGTCATGTCTATAAATGATAGACACTAAAGGCGGAGGGGCCGGTTGGACTGTCATCTTTGAATGAGATTGCTCTTGATGTTAAGTTAGAAAATTCATTTTACTTCCACCCTGTCAGATTAGCCATGCATATGCAGCTCATCTGACATGAGCAGTCTGACAGTGTTTATCTTGTGTCTCTACCTGTCAGAGTCCTCATGAAATTCCTTTTATAGATTAGCAATGTAAAAAAAACAGACAGGAAGATAGCATTTGTGTTAGCTCACTCATTCGGATTGTGACAGATTAATCAATTTTAGAGGAAAATTATTGATTTAATTAAATTATTGATTTAATTAAATGCTTTCCCAACCTGGCTTGAATGTGATTAGTAACTGCTTTAATATTCTGTGACTATTGAACTTTTGATCATGTTAATTTTATCCATATAATTTCAATTCTTACATATGTTTTTGTAAAACTCAAAGGATAATCAAAGCACTGCTTTGTGACAAATAATGTTAAAACATACTTTTCTATTTGCCTGTCACTAAATTGTGAATCAACCAGTAGTGTGAATTTGGTCGGGACAATCTGTTTTTTAGCCAGTGGAAGATGGGGGGAGCGTTTGGCAAAACTGTTTGAAAACCATCATTATTTTTGTAATTGACCCTAAGCTAAGCTTCACCCCCCTTGGCCACCATTGCTCGCTCCGAAATGATTTGCAGAACTTCCCATATGATCGAATGGGAGATTGCCATGAACGGCGTGGTTTTTTAGCAAAATATTCTCATAAATGGAATTTATTATATTATTATGTGGGCTACAATTAATAGTAACTTTGGAAAGAATATTTCTCTGACATTTTTGTTCAACAAATTGTTAAATTACACAGTAATTTGATTGAAAGCTGTGGAGACTGTGAATCAGAATTGATGCAAACCATTATCACAAGAAATAAGAAAAGTGTAATTTGATGGCGATACACACCTGATATTATTAACACATTATAACTCTTGTGAACTCTTTATTTACTATCGTCTTTAATAAGACCTGAATCAACACATAAATTAATTAACATTAAATTATTAGCTTTGATTTTCCTTGGAGCAAATGTAGGTGCCTTGCTGATATTATTCATTGACTTAGTACTTTATTAGGAACACGATGGTACTAATAAAGTGCCCGATGTGGTCTTCTGCATTTGTAGCCTATCTGCCTCAAGGTGCGATGTGTTGTGCATTCTGAGATGCTATTCTGCTCACTACAATTATACAGAGTGGTTATCTGAGTTACCATAGCCTTTCTGTCAGCTCAAACCAGTCTGTTTGTTCTCTGTTTACCTCTCTAATCAACAAGGCGTTTCCTTCCGTAGTACTGCCGCTCACTGGATGTTTTTTGTTTTGTTTTTGGCACCATTCTGAGTAAACTCTAGAGACTCTTGTGCATGAAAATCCCAGGAGATCAGCAGTTACAGAAATACTCAAACCAGCCTGTCTGGCACCAACAATCATGCCATGTTCGAACTCACAGAGATAACATTTTTCCTCATTCTGATGGTTGATGTGAACATTAACAGAAGCTCCTGACCCGTATCTGCACGACTTTATGCATTGCACTGCTGCCACATGATTGGCTGATTAAATAATTGCATTAATAAGTAGGTGTACAGGTGTTCCTAATCAAGTGCTCACTGAGTGGATTGCTGTGTCTGAAACCAAAGGTAGCTGTCTTGTTGCCTTGCTGCCCTATCAGTCAATGACACAACAGACAGCATTTGCAAATGAAGGTACCTCCATCTAAACTGGTTTTGGACAGGCTGCTGAGGCAGCACATCGTCGCTTGGATCTCAGCAACTGATTATCGCCATCTGGTGTCCACTAAAGGAAACTCGTCTCCTCCCTTCAATCCAATCAAACCACAAGGGTTAAATAATCTGGAACAAAAGAGAGTTTTTAAACTCTTTAAACTCTTTTAAACCAAGTGTATACTTAATAACAACAATACTACTTTCTTGCTAGAAATGCAATCAAATTTGGAAAACGTGAATAAAAACTGAAATTTTTTACACAAAGTGGCTATCAACTGCCTCTTCGGACACCTTTTTTTTTCTTCAGCTCAACCACACAGGATTGTGGGATTTCATAGACTGTGAAGGATAAATCTGTGTTCAATAGAGGATGTGACATGGACACTGGATTCGGATGTGCATTTTCCCAGTTTCGGACACAGCTTCTATGTTCATTTGGAAATGAGGGTGACACATTTTAATCCATAGCATGCTCTTAATGAAATTTATTCAAAGATTTTAAAAAAAGAAAGAAAATACACTGCGTGTATCCTCTCTAGGTACCCATGTCAATTCTACAAATAGCCCGGCAGCAACAGTTTTTACATTTTTGGGATCATTTCTACCAAATTCCACTTAAAACTCAAACACACATTACTCCCATAGACCCTCATTGTAAAAAAGCAAATGCTTGCCAGAGAAATGGCGGACCGTAACAGTTGCTAAGACAGGCAGGGCTTAGTATAGGGTCTATTCCATTTGGTGACGCTTGTGGTGCAGAAATGACACACTTCACATTTAACCTTTAAGTCCAGTCCTTTTCTGCATGTGTATCTTGGCAATCAGGTGTGTGTCAACCCTCAGCCAGTATGCAGAAGACACTGGGCCTTTAATCTTTGATTCAGTATGTACCAGCCGTAAACCCAATAGAAGCTCTCTTAGATCTGAGCTGCAGCAACAAACAGAAAAACTCAAGAGATCAAAAGAAGGTAATAAAAATACAAGCCTATGACACATGTCAGAATGCAGGAGAACGCTCCAAGTTACATCTGACTCTCATCCACTATAAAAAAAAAAACGTTACCCAAGTGCTGCATTCAAACTCCCGCTGGGCTTCACCTATCAGCCGAATAGAGAGAGAGTGAACAGAATGGGTGACAGGTACTGACAGGAGGACATTCGCTCTGATACACCTAGTCCAGGTTAACAAGGCCACTGGGACAGTAAGGAGTACTTTGTAATTTCCTTACAACCACAACCCCCACACCCCCACCACTGTATAATGTAAAGATGGAGAGGAGATACAACTGTAATTGATGCCAAGTGCTTCTGCTCCGTTTAAATAAATCAAAACTCACAGCATCTCCTGAGATGATCGGATATCATTTGCTGCATTCTCATAGATGACATTATTCTTGCAAACAGTTTTCAGATGAATGAAACTGAGAAAAAGGAGTGATAACTCTTTACATGCGCCTGTTCCACGAGAAAATGGCCCGCTGCACACCTCTAAACAAAGAGTGAATCCAACACAAGCATTGACAGCTTTTCTTTTATGTCTTAAAATAAAATAAAGTTTGTTTCTTCAAGTGCATGTATTGCCAAATATGTCACAGCAAGGAGAATCTGAGTAGGCCTACAAGATTATTAAACTCAGATGGGAAATGGCAATGAAATAGACAGTTGTTGATTTAGTTGTGACACCTTGAGCTGTGTACACAATGCATATATATATATTATTTTTTGTATGAGAAATTCAAACAAAACAAGGAAATGAGTATGTCTTATTTAAAAATCATAATTATATCAGAAAGAGATTGTAGCCAGGGTTGAACCAGAGAACCCATGAAAAGCCAGCGTAGCAGGGCTTAAAGCTGTTTTCTAGGGTGATCTCAAATTATATTTGTGTATTAAGTGTACATGTTCATTTTTGTATGTTTGTATAGACACTGAAGCATACAATAGCTTCATGAAATCTCTATTAAATATTTTCCAACACCAGGTAACACAAGACAGTGATTGCCATTCTTACTCTCCTTTATAGGGAAAACTTTATAGAGTGCTGAAATCCATTTGAAAGGGATGGATATTCTATTTCATATTAGTACGAGATCAGAACTAACATGTCAGTGACTTCACAGAAGGCCAAGATTCAGTATGACTGAAGCAGGGATTCTGACCACTCTTGAAATGGGTCATCTCTAAATCTTATTATAAGTTCATACTGAGTGAAACCTTCCTCATCCCTTTATTTTCCATCTGCCTTTTCAGCCCGGGAGCAGAATTTCAGAGACTGCTTCCTCCATGTGTTCCTTAAGAATGGAAGACCAGTGGCCAGATTGGGCTGTTGTGCCAATCATGTTTTTAATGCAGTGGTTTGTCAAAATTTTTGAATGACAGCTTAGTGCCAGTTACAGTGAGGTAATATGAGCTTCTATAAAAATAAGTTTTTATTTTGTCCAGAAATTATTTTATTAATAATATCTTTACTATTTATTACTATTGTTTGCATTTAGTAGAACACAAAACACCTATTATAAACAACACAAATTAATGTAAGATTTCTTACGTAATTTAGAATTTTCACATGCATCATAGAGAGACTATGAGCAAAAGTGGTTTCGATCAGCAACAAGAATATTTGTTATATCTGTTCTTGTGGTTATAATGTAGATAGTAACAGAGATGACACTCTAGATAAACTTAGTATATATATATACTTAGTAAATTAAGTATATAAATTTAAACATTTTTAGTCATCTGCACCTCAGGATTTATTCAAATCGAGCTTCATATACTAGAGATGAAACTTTCAAGGCACAAAACACTAAAAGAAATATGTTGATTTTTATTGCAGCTTGACAGTAATTCTATATATGGGTGTTTCTTCAATTACAAGCAGTCACACTGCACTTCATGCTCCATTCACTCACATTAAAACACATCCAAATGCGGGAGACCGGAAATGCAAACTCATGCGAAGAAAATTCGTACTCCACTGCATACCTGAGAACAAGTTTGGCAAATTCTGGCCAGTAAATCCGTATAATGAGAGGCTTGACCAATAGATGATCGAAACGTCACATGCTGACATATTGGCTATACAAAAAAATAATCAAATTTCAAAGCTGCATGTTTTATTGTTGCAGGAAAGTGAATAGGCTACATATTTTAACATTTTAAATATAAATAATTTATTTGCAATATATTTTTTCAATTACACAAAACATTGTGTGCTCAAAGTGTACTGTAACTGCCCTTTAGGGGTTGAATGTCATTAAATTTCAATTTAAAAAAAAATAAATACAAAATTTAAGTTAGAGCATCCTTTAGGCTACTCAACTTCGGAAAAGTCATGAGCTGCAAAGCTGGATCCCTGTACCCCGAGGGCCGCTCATATATATGTATGTGTGTGTGTGTGTTTTAGAGAGTTTATTTTTATAAAAGTCCACAGGGCCTAAAGTGCCCATAACTAAAGACATACCCATTTCTATATACCAATTCTACTATATCACAGCCATAGACTTTTAATATTTAGTGTCTTGTAATTTATGAATGATAGCAGCAATGGTCTATTCTAGGCTTTTTATTTGGCAAGTATGTGCTCTGTAGATCACTGTAGAACTCATGCAGTCTTGAGTTCTGGCATGTGAGTGCCATGGGAGTGGCATCAAAGCTGCATTTTCATATGACTTGGGTTTGAAGCAACCATGAGTACAACCAAATTGGCCCGGTTACTAGATATAGATATACATGTATACAGTATATACCATACAAATAAAACAAAAATGTAAGATATTAATAGTTAAGGTTAAAGACTCAAGTCGTTTTTGAAATATTCATGAGTCCTTTGTGTCTAGTTGAGTCAAGTCTGAAGCCATTTTAGGTCGAGTCTGGAGTAGAGTCTGAAGCCTGTTAAAATGCAACTCAAGTGCAACTCAAATCCAAGTCTGTAACTTGAGTCCCAGTCTCTGCCAGAGCCTTTTAAATAGCTTTGTAACCCTTCCCAGACTAATGTATTTCAATCACTTTTTTTCCTCATCATTTCAGGAATTTCTTTCGACCTTGACATAGTGTGCTACTGGGTCCTTTTGGCCAACTTCATGCTGCTGAAAAAGTTATATTTAGGTGTTGATTTAATTTAACAGGGCTGGCAGTCATCAGGCCTGTGTGTGTCTAGTCCAGCTGAACCCCATTATAAATGCAGTTTGATTGATTTAGGGATTTAGTAACTATGGGGGCAAATACTTTTTCACACAGGCACAGTTGGTATTGGATAACTTGTTTGCTTCAATAAATAACATTATCATTTAAAAACTGTATTTTGTATTTACTCAGATTGCCTTTGTATTATGTTTGAATTTGTTTGAATTTTTGAAACACTTCAAAATTGTGTCACAGCAATGTATAATTAAAGTCCCTTTTAAACAAACCAAAAACCAATCGATACTGTGGTGAAAAACAGACTGAAAAAATATTGAGATTATTCACAGTTAGTTGACGTTTTAATATATTCATAGTTTTATCAGAAAATATTAGGGCTGTGAACCGACAAAATAATCAAACAGTTTTCTGTGATTAATCACGATTAATCATGATACACTGTACATTAAAACAAACATTTAAATATAATCATAAATACATTTGTTGGAAACATTGTATCAAAGAACTTGCAAGAAATTGTTTAGTCATCATTATTTTAATACTGTGACTGTGAATAGTGACTACACACGCCCAGCCCCCATTCAGGCTAATCGGCCGAGGAAATGGATAAATGCAGCGTGATGCGGCTGTTTGGGAGAGAGAGTTTATTACCAGCTGTTTGCAGCTGCAGTGTGTGCGTTTGGGTTTATGTTTTGTCTTTATGTTATAAGTTCTCATTAAACATTATTTTGATGGTTCGTCCGGTTCCCACCTCCTCCAGCAACAGCATATCTGGGCGCTGTCGAACCAGGTATTTCCTCTCCATCCTCTCTCTCTTGCTGTCGCTCCGCTCAGCTTGTGTTATCCCCGTTCTTTGTTTTGTTTTTCTGTCCCCTCGTCCCCCTCCCCAACCCTAGAGAGGCGGGGGAAAGCCTGGCGCCTGTAAAGGAGAGGGGGGATGTACATCATGCCAGGGGTTCCCTGGCCCGAGGTAAAGGAGGGACAAGGAGGCTCCAATTGGGCTAATCAGCCAAGGAGAAGGATGGGTGCAGCGAGATGTGGAGGTTCGGGAGAGAGCTACAGGCAGCTGCCCTGTATGCATTTACGCTTGTGTGTCTTTGTGTTTAAGTTTATTAAAAACATTACTTTGATGCTTCGTCCAGTTCCCGCCTCCTCCTTTCCATTCTAACATTTTTACAGGTACACTTACCCCCGGTCAGACATAACTGGATTAAGATGATACTGGGTGTTACAGGAAAATCTAGCTGTTTTAAACTGGTGATCCCTGTATTGGCTGAGAGTCTGGGTGGGGGGTCCCTGGATCTGTGAAGATTGAAAACCTCTGATCTACAGTTTATAGCTTTATCTTTGGGAAGATGATGATCTTAATATCCTGCTGTGCTATCTTTATTTTCATATATGCACCCTGTCCATGACCCTTTAACACTGACATGTGACAGAGCCTCTAATCTCCTCCTCCTGTCAGATGGTGTGAATAAACCTGACATTGTCGATATCAATAATTCTGCCTCTTGATTTTGAGGTCATCTCTCTAGGTCTGCAAGAGCCTTGAAGATCTGATGAGATCAGCCATTGTGTGGTACTGGATCAAGGTCAGCCAAGTGGCACTTAAGCAGAATTTTAATGCAGGCGGAAGGAACATGGCACCTTTTATTAGAGAATCAAAATGTCACTTCTAAATTTCTTGGATAATTATGGTCTCCAACATTTTTCATATTTTTTTTAATTAATGGAGATGAGTTGCTGTTTTTGTGTTTTCAAAAAATGCAGATGCGGGAAGTTTACCATGAACAAACAATTCATGATGGTCTCAACATCAGTCAAAAGTTTGTACATGCTTGAATAAATGTATGTTTCTGATGATTTACAATCTTTTTATCATCGTAGACATAAAAATTATGCCTATATATGAATTTCTTATGGGATCAAAATCCTAACAAATATCTTGTGGTCACAGATCCAAAAATCAAAAAAGTGTGAATCAAAAATTAATAAGTGCAGATAAAAAAATAATAAAAATAAGCCCAAAAAATAAAATAAAACTTGCATATCAAAATAATTAGCACAGATCAAAATATATTGCAAAAAAAAACAAAAAAACAACAACAACAGAAAAATCAAAGCAATGTCAACAGAATTGCAAACAAAATCATGTTTTCCTTGGTTATATTACTGTTTTTGTGCTCTAACAATTTTGCTCATATTTTAAAAAAATTATACGTTTACGATGTATTTTTTATTTTTTTGCTTTTGTTCTGCGCTTGGTTTTCCAAAACTTGTGAGTATAGTTTCATGTAAATCAGGAGGCATTTTGTGACCCTATTTGTCCATTACTTCTTGATCGACAGCTTGTAGCCAATAACCTACAAACAAGGAAGTCTTAAATAATGCCTAAACTAAAGACTCTGCTAAATAATTTAAGCTGACTCGATACATGTATTAACAGACTATGATAATGGCCTACTTGGACAACACATTGTTTCCTAGAGCTGGCAGAAAATAATCAAAACAGACACAAGCAGCTTATCTATCAATCACAAATACTATAATATTGAGCAGCAGCCATTGGAGCCGCATTGGAGTGATGTCACCTCCCCTCTTTGAATGATTGGCTAGAGGAGGTGCTGTCGATCAAGAACTAGCAGACCAATAGGGACGTAAAATGTGGACAGTTCAGCACTGACTGCGCACGCTCTTGGTGAGGCAAGCCGTCATTGAGACCGAGTCTACTCCATACCGAGAAAAGAGATGCTCTGAACCGGGGCGAGCTTGCTCTTTTCCCAGTTGACCTGAAGCCCCAAGCGGCAGAGGTGCCTGAGCACCAGGTCCCTGTGCGCACACAACATGTCCTACGAGTGAGCTAGGATTAGCCAGTCGTTGAGATAGTTGAGGATGCGGACACCCACTTCCCTTAGTGGGGGAAGGGCTGCCTCTGTAACTTTCGTAAAGGCGCGAGGGGACAAGGACAAACCGAAGGGGGGGGGGACTTTGTACTGATATGCCTGACCCGCGAAGGCAAACCGGAGAAAGGGTCTGTGTCGAGGAATAATCAGACATAGTAGTACGCATCCTTCAGGTGATGCCAGACGCTCGCTAAAATGCGTTTCTGCATGAGCATCTCGGTGGGAGTCTGTGCAGAGCCCGGTTCAGAACTCGCAGGTCTAGGATTTTTTTAGGTACGATGAAGTAGGGGCTGTAAAACCCCAGGCTTTATAGCGTCCTTTCGTAGAATCTCCAAACGCAAGGCAGCGGCATTCTCGCCTCTCACCACAGTGGAGAGGACGCCGGTGAACTTAATTGTGTAGCCAAGTCGGACGGTCCCGATCAACCAACGCGACGGGTTGGGGAGCGCGAGCCACGCCCCCAAGCTCCGCGCGAGAGGGACCAAGGGAACAACAGCGTCGAACGTACCAGCGGGCGGGGCCTCGTGACGGGGCAGAGCCCGAAGTGCTGAGTCTAGTGGCATCAAAGCACTTACCTGGCTCCTTGTGACTGCTGAACAGCCTGGGACAGTGGAGGAAGTTTTTTGTCCTCGTAGCCCGTGGAGACCATTACATCAGGGGCAGATTTTTGCCACAGCTGGACGCGCGGGGGTGGGAGGACCGCCTCCGAGGCGCCATGCCTGCCAGAGAGTGAAGCGGTGCCCAGTGGTCATGATAACGACAGCCGTGGACACCGACTGTGAGGCCCAGGACATGAGAAGACTGCATTTTTGTTAGAATGTGGGTATCGCGGCCCTTGGGGCATGCGGTGAGGTAAGAAAAGGAAATAAAAAAACTCCACCCAGCCCTCCACTGGGGGAAGGAGTGGTGCTCTTACCAGCTCCTGTGCAGCTGGTCTCCTACTTCCTGGACTGCCCGTCTCAAGGAACATTTTGAAGCCTTTCTTGGGTTCTTGGCGATCAGCCATGAGACGGGTGGCGTCTGCATTCTGCGGGTGGCTTGACGCTGGGGCCAGCCTACTGGGGTGGGCTGTGGCGGAGCGTGTTGCTGCCACAGGGGGACGCCCTTGGCGACAAACAGACGGGGGTGCGAGACACTGCGTCGTGCCAGGGCAGGATGTGTTGAATGGTCCCGTCTGCCTTTAAACCACTGAGGATTGCTGGGCAAAATCCTCTACGGTGCTGCCGAATAGCCCAAACTGGTTTGACCAAGTTGGGCCAAAGGGGGTGCTCCTGGACCACTAAGGTGGACAACGCCTGCCCGAGAGACCACACTATGACCATCATCGCTCGGAGGGTGAGACCAGTCATTGAGCGCAGCTCCTGCATAAATCTCAGGTCAGAACTACCCTCGTGCAGTTCTTTGAGCGCCACAGCTTGGTGCACTTGCAGGAGAGAAGTGGCATACAGGGCGGGGATGGAGACGGTCTGTCCAGTGGCACTGTAGGCTCAGTCGTGAGTGACAATGTAAACCCACGGGCCCTGAACGGGAGACACGGATGACTCCACCAGGTGGCGGCGTTCTGTGGGCACAAGTTCACACTATATTAATAATTAATATATTATTATATTAATTAAATGTAATGTGTTTAATTAAATATATTAAATGTATTTAATACATTTAATGAATAGTTACACTAATACAGTTAATAATGGCCATACAATTAAATCAACAGTATATAATAAAAACAAAAATATTTATACTACACTTTTCAGTCCTGCTGTGGCCAGGTATAGCCAACTCCCCTAAAGATCAAATTTTTATGACAAACTCTCTTTGGGCTGGCATAATTAGTGTTGAAAATATGTGAATATAGACTCAGTGCTAGTTTCTCCCCCACCTGGGTTCATGCTCATTGTATTTTCTGACTTTTTTGCCATTGACATGCAAGTACCAGCTTTACAGGTCACATACAGAAGTTGCTCTGCAAATATTTTATTGCTTTGTTCAGGTCACAACATATGGTCATTCTAGATTGTTGCATAAAAATGCATGCCATAAAATATTTATTTTACCAATCATATTACATGAAAATAATAGTTAATTAAATAGTTAATGAAATATAGTAATTATATATTTAAGATAGTAATTATTATAATAATATGTACAGATGATGAGAAGCTAAATAAACATATTTAGAACAGAAACAAAATCCCTCAAAAGGCAATAAAATCTTTTTGAATTATTTTATTTAAAATAGTGAAGGTAAATATGTTGTTGTGTGATCTGTTAAGAACAAAGTGTCTGAAACATTCTTTGTTTCATAGAAGAATAAAATGGTGTTCTTTTATCATTTTCAGATTTGGTTGCTCGCTTTACATAACCTTCAGACAATCTCTTCTTATCCAAGTGAGCTGTAATAAGCTCTCAGTAGATGCCGGTAATTCACTATTTTTGTTTGTGATCTGCCATTACAAAAGAAGACGACGACGCTGCCTGATTCTGATCAACAGACAGAAATATGCTGCCAGATTTGCCGGTAAAGGTTTGGCTTCTACGCAATAAGGAAGGTTATTAGTTATAATCTGACCAACATGATGTAGCGTTTGGTCACGCTACACTGCTACTTGCTGGAAAAAGTAGTTTGCTAATGGAAAAGCTACTCTGTTTTAAAAGCAGCTGAGCTACTGTCAAGCTACTGAAAAATTTATTTAAGTTAGTAGCGTCGCTACATATAGTTAGCTACTCCCTAACACTGAGTCTCATCAACAAAGAATTATCACCAAACCCAGAGCTACATTTATTTATTGTTGTGTATATTGTTGTGTGAGCCTGTTTTCTTCTCCATGTATAACCCCTTTCTTGATATAAAATGATGATGTTGATTATATTAAACTCAGTGTGGAGATTGTTATCATCTCAGTTTTTGCATTGCCACAGTTACAGTGTAAATGTAATTTGAAAAATCAGGGACTGGAGGAATTAATAGAAATAATGATTTCCCCCCTCTTGATATACCTGTAAGCAGTACAGGGATTGTGTGTGATGCTCTGTGTGAACGGTCCCTTTGGTGCAAGTCATTTGGCACTTGAGATGTCATTGTTTATGGATGAGACCAAGAGAATTATAGCAGTCATTCAGCAGTCGAACAATGATGGAAAACCTTGCCAATTAGTTGCAACTTGACATGTTGCACCATTTTTTATGGATCACTTATTCACTTGGGATCACACGTTTTAGAATCAACATAAAGCTAACGCTGCACTTATGACAATGCACCTGCAGATTTCTGTAAGTTTGCCTTCCAATACAGAGTTGTTCAGACATACATCAGTTAAAACAATTAAATAGCCATTCCTACTCACCTGCATCTGGGGGTCGTGGCTCACTGTCTGCACTGCTATTGGTTGTTGGTGTAGTTGCAGCACCTTTTTGCTGCTTATTTGCACAAAGTTGAACTTTTCTCAAATTTGTTGTATCGCCACCTGGTCGCTGCTGCTCATGTATGGAAATGTATTGAAAATGAATTACCTTTTGTCGCTTTGTTGCTACAATTCACTGTATGTGTTAATGCCCCTTAAGGGTTCCCAAGGAAAATATGCTTACTGAACACTTTATTATAAACACCTGTACACCTACTGATGCGATTATCTAATCAGCCATTCATATGCCAGCAGTGCAATGCATAAAATCATACAGATATGGGTCAGAAGATTCAGTTAATGTTCACATCAACCATCAGAATGGGGAAAAAAAATTGATTTCAGTGATTTCCACCGTGGCATGATTGTTGGTACCAAACGGGCTGGTTTGAGTATTTCTGTAACTGCTGATATCCTGGGATTTTCATGCACAACAGTCTCTAGAGTTTACTCAGAATGGTGCCAAAAACAAAACAAAAACTTCCAGTGAGCGGCAGTTCTACAGACGACGCCTTGATGATGAGAGGGGTCAATAGAGAAGGTTCGAGCTGACAGAAAGGCTATGGTAACTCAGATAATACCTCTGTACAATTGTAGTGAGCTGAAAAGAATCTCTTGCAACCTTGAGGCGAATGGGCTATAAAAGCAGAAGACCAAGTCGGGATCTTTATTAGTGTTAACATAGTGAACATAGTGTTCATAATAAAGTGCTAAGTGAGTGTACATTTTTTGGTAAAACTTTACAATAAGGTTCTATATGCTAACATTAGTACAGTAAGTGCATTAGGGATCATGAAATTACAATTAACTGTACAGCATTCATTAAACTTGCTTGATGTTAATTCAATCAACTTTTAATTAAAACATTTAAGTATATGTTGAAATTAACATTAAGGTTATTAGGAGCTGTAAAATTGTTCATTGTTAGTTCATGTTAACTACTGCATTATGTTAATGAATACAACTTTTTTGTAAATTGTTACAATACAGCATATACAGCACATGTTTATTTTATATTTTACATTATTGTTCTATCGTGCAACTTCATATGTATTAGTCCATGGTGCACAGCTCTATTCTGTGTGACACTGTGCCATTGTGGCAAGTACATTTCCCCTCAGGGATCAATACATTTCTCTCTCATCTGAACTTACTGAGCTCACATAAATTCATACCAAGTGACAAGTGGACTGGCCGACTCTGAAACATACCACCACTGTTTCCTTCCATCGCTTAAAGAAAAGAAGATAGAAATACTTTAATTAAAAACTTTTTGATCACTCTTTATAAACTGCTGATCTTGGTTTCAGACATTAAAGTACTCCTCTGAGTTTTATAAAAGTCTGAAGCTCACACCTTATTCTCCCTCTCTTTCTCACGTTTCAGGGAATAATATACTGTTTTGGATGTTTGATGTATTCAATTCACTTGAAGAAGAATCTTTTATTCATACATTGATCTTATTAATTCATACTTTATGAACGCAGTTTGACTGTGCTGCTTCGGAGCAGTCCAGCCCTCTCCTTGTTTGACCCTTAGAACGTCTTTCCTTGGATTTTTATGTATTGTTGTGGGTAGATATAAATCAAGCAACTTGCTCTATCAAGCAAGAAGTTAATATCGCTTTTGGCTTTTTTTTAAATGCATGCTATTAGCAGTCAAAATGTTCTGAACACTACATGTTAAAATGTGGTCTGTTGAGCTTTTATACTGTTGGAGGCTTTTCAATGTGGAGTTTGTTTAATCTGGTTTAATACTGGTCAGGTTGAACCAGGTTAAAGCCCAGCGGTGGTGACATATTGTTTAACCTGCGAGTTCCAAAACAGATAAAAATCAAAATACTGACAATACTTCTGGTTCATTCATCATACTGGAAGATAAAGGTCAAGAGTGCAATACTCTTTGCGAAATTTAGGATCATACACAGTGCACTCTCTGCATGCTGTACATTATGTCAAATGTAGTAGGTCATCTGGTTTTCAATGCATATAAAAAAGTTGCACATGTTCTCACATGACTTATGTTCCATCTGTACACTTGTACTCTTACGCTTTTGCCGCATCTTGCTGAGGTTGTATCATGTTTCACTGGTTGTCCGTGTCTCTAGCCATAAATACTGAGTTTTTAGGTTGCTATGTCAAGTTAAATGTAGTTTGAAACATTGAAAAAGGCATCTCGAGATCCCTACACTCTGCTCGGTTCAGCTGTCTTTGATCTGCAGTCAGTTTGTTGTACAGCCTTGCGTTTCCTGTACATCTGGAGTTGCACTTACTGCTTCCTGCTGAAGAGACTCACAAAAATGTGGAGGTGGCACTTCAAGCTTGAATTGTGACTCTGTGGCTCTCTCAGAACATTGCTCCATTTGTTTAAGCATCCCAACAAACAGAAAGTATGCATGCTGTTAGAAGTCAACATGCTCTGAACACTGCATGTAAGGCTACCCCTCTAAATGTGGTCTGTTGATCTTGTATATGTTTTGCTGGAGGCTTTTTCAATGTTGATTTTTTTTTAATCTGATTTATAACTATTCTGCTCAGCAAGTTAAACTAGGTTAAAGGCTTGCGGTGGTGACTTATTGTTTAGCCTGTGAGTTCCTGTGGATTGTCTGTATGTATCTGCATGTATAGTCATATGTTTCCACTGTGGTAAGCTTTCTCTCAAGTCTGTTCTGTGTGTGTGTGTGTGTGTGTGTGTGTGTGTGTGTGTGTGTGTGTGTGTGTGTGTGTGTGTGTGTGTGTGTGTGTGTGTGTGTGTGTGTGTGCGTGTGTGTGAATAATTTCTCATCACACAAAGGCAAATGTCAATGAGCGTGGAACACTGCATTACACAGCATCGCTTTCCTTCCTTTACTACACATGAGCATTCTAGTCCCAAGCAGATATTTTTATTTAAATGTATGCCATTTATTCCTGAGGAATAAACTAGCAGTAGGTTTTCTGGGGGGGGGAAAGGCAGCTTTTTTATGCTCTGTGAATCAGTGCATTTGATCTACTGATATCTTTGCCTCCTCCATGCTATTTAATTTACAACAGCTGCTTAAACACTATTTTGTTTCTCTAGATTCTGTTCACATTTGTTCAATTTGGTACATAAATTTTATAGTGCTTATTTTATTACATGAAAAAGCCCAGTGTTAAGGTAGCTACAGTACTTTGAAACTGTCACTTGCAAAGCTATAAGCTACTCAAAATGTAAGGTAGTTCAAAAACAGTCAAGAAAAAAAAATTTGCTAACAAAAATTTGTTAACTACACTGAAGCTATTTAAGGTGGTAATAATTTTTCAAGTGATATAATATATAATTTAAACAGATGAAATGAAATCAAAATCAAATCATATACCAATTTACGATAAACATCAGATTTAAACAAAACAATTTACACATCTAATATACACATAATTACACACAAAACAATATACAAATAATAATATACAATGTACATTATACAATACACACAATATAGAATACATAATATACAATAAAAAATAGTATATATGAAATATACAATAGGTAGTATTGTGCTATATTGACATTCAGGCTGTTGGTTGATAGTCAGTTGTCAGTGTGTGGTTAAGAGACAATATAATTTATGAAAGTACAGTGTAAGATTAATAAAGTGCAGAACTGATATATATTGATTATGAGAGATCAAGTGTTCAAAAGTCTGATTGCTTGGGGGAAGAAGCTGTCATGGAGTCGGCTGTTGCGGGTCCTGATGCTGCGATACCGCCTGCCTGATGGTAGCAGTGAGAGCAGCCGATGGTTCAGGTGGCTGGAGTCTCTGATGATCCTCCAAGCTTTTTTCGCACACCGCCTGGTATAGATGTCCTGGAGGGAGGGAAGCTCACCTCCGATGATGTTTCTGGCAGTTCGCACCACCCTTTGCAGGGCTTTGCAGTTGAGGGCAGTGCTGTTGCCATACCAGGCGGTGATGCAGCCAGTCAGGATGCTCTCTACAGTGCATGTGTAGAACGGTGTAAGGATGTGGTGGTTCATTTCAAATTTCCTCATCTGTCTCAGGAAGAAGAGGCGCAGGTGAGATTTCTTCACAACAGCCTCAGTGTGGACAGACCATGTGAGTTCCTCAGTGATGTGGACACTGAGGAACTTGAAGCTGCTGACTCTCTCCACCAGTGCTCCATTGATGGGTATGGGCTGTCCACCACAAGCTCCTTTGTCTTACTGATGTTGAATGAGAGGTTATGCTCCTGACACCAGCGTGTCAGAGTGTGCACCTCCTTTCTGTAGGCTGTTTCATCATTGTCAGTGATCAGACCTACCACCGTTGTATCATCAGTAAACTTAATAATGGCATTGGAGCTGTGTGTACAGATGAGTATTTATCTGGCGCCCTGATCTCATGAAAATTTTGTGACTGTGGTACAATGTGTGTTCATTTCATGTATCGCGGCTGTTCTGAGGTAAAATGTCCACTGTGAGGCGCTAAAGCAAGCTAAATACCAACCAAACACACTAGGTTTTTAAAGTTAATTCTCTATCAAGTTCTTATCAACAAAACCAACCTCCCAACACAAAAGCTTAAACCTAAACCTAATCAATAGTTTCATAACAGAAAATGTGAGGGGGAAAAATGCAATTGTTGAAGCAACCATGTAATTTTATGGTGCTTCTATGACACTTTTGACATGTCTACTCACGTGCCCTTCTAGACTCGTAATCATTTGCACTGCAAGTGCCGCAATTTATCTGTTGAGCTACTTGATCATACTTGAATGTTCTTGTTAATTTAGTTGGTTATGTAATGCAAACGTAAAATTAGAATCAAGTGTGCTCACATACACAAGGCATTTTATTTGGTGATAAGAGAAACAAGCAGGTGTACACAGAATATTACAGTGAGACACAGAATATAAAACAAGGTAGAAGTATAATTAGACATACACAAAAATATGACATATAGCATAGAATGGCATATGTACATGTGCAAGTGGTAATATGTGTGCAAGGTAAGGGTATGTACAGTTATTGAATTAAATATGAGTGAATTTACATATGTTCATGACATATTTATACATTATTTCACTATGAGAATCCTGAAGGCAGTTTAATTGTTCATGTGGTAAATGGCCTGAGTGTATAAACTGTTCTTGTACTGGGTTGTCCTGGTGCTGAATGCTCTGTAGTGCTGGCCAGAGTGCAACAGTTCAAAAAGGGAGTGGGCAGGGTGTGTGGGGTCCAGAGTGATTTTACCTGCACGTTTCCTCACTCTGGAGACATATAGGTCTTGGGAGTGTGGGCAGGGTGGCAGTAATAATCCTCTCAGCAGTCCTGACTGTCCATTGTAGTTTTCTTCTGTCTGTATTGGTGGCTGAACTAAACCGGACAGTTATAGAAGCACATAGTACAGACTCAGTGATGGCTGAATAGAACTGAGTCAGTATTTCCAGTGGCAGGTTGAACTTCCTCAGCTGGTGAAGGAAGTATAACCTCTGCTAAGCCTTCTTCACACTGGAGTCTATGTGGGTGTCCCACTTCAGGTCCTGTGAGATGGTAGAGCCCAGGAATCTGAATGACTCCGCTGCTTCCACAGGGCTGTTCAGGATGATCTGTGTGTGTGGGGCGGGGGGGGGGGGGGGGGGGGGGGCTGGTTCCAGGTTGTTGTGACCGCACCAGACAGCCGGCTGTTCAACTGCATATGTATGCAGACTTGTCACCGATGCGGATGAGGCCAATGACCATGGTGTTAACTGCAAACTTAAGGGGCTTGAAAGAGGTGTCCTTTGCAGTACAATCATTTGTGTACAAGGAAGAGCAGTGGAGAGAGAACGCATCCCTGAGGATCACCAGTGCTAATAGTGAGGGTCCTGGATGGGATTTTTCCCAGTCTCACTAGATACTGCCTATCTGTCTGAAAGCTGTTGATCCACCAGCAGATTGTGGTTGGCATGGAGAGCTGGGTCAGTTTGGTTGAGAGAAGATCAGGCATGATGGTATTGAAGGCTGAACTAAAGTCCACAAATAGGATAATTGCATAATTCCCAGGGCTGTCGAGGTGTTACAGGATATAATGCAGTCCCATATTGACAGCATCATCCACAGACCTGTTTGCTCAGTAAGCAAACTGGTGGGGGTATTACAGGGGTCTAGTGATGTCCTTCAGGTAGGCCAAAACCAGTCTCTTAAATTACTTCATGACAAAAGATGTGAGGGCAACAGGTCTGTAGTCATTAAGTCTTGTGATTATGGGTTTTTGGGGGACCGGAATGATGGTGGATCGTTGAAGCAGAGGGGAAATTCACTCTGCTCCAGTGATCTATTGAAGATCTGTGTGAAGATTGGGGCCAGTTGGTCAGCACAGACTTTCAGACAGGCAGATGAGACACTGTCTGAACCTGAAACTTTCCTAGTCTTTTGTTTCCGGAAGACCCGGCACACATCCTCTTCACAGACCATAAGTGCGGGTTGAGTAGCAGGAGGGGGAGGCAGGGTTTCCAGGAGGTTTTGGTGTGTTTATATGAAGATCAGAGTCGGGGAGATGTGTGAAGATCATAGTGGGGGATGGGTTTGAGACTGGGCTTTTCAAACCTGCAGTAAAACACATTCTGTGTTCAGCGATTTGTTGATTCCCTTCAGAGCGAGGGACTGGTGTCTTATACTTGGTAATGCTTTTTAGCAATGCCTTTCCACATGAATGCTGGATTGTCGGATTGTTTTTTTTTCAGCTTTTCAGAGTAGCTTCTTTCAGCCACTCTGATTTCCTTAGTCAGTGTGTTTCTGGCCTGGTTGTACAAGATTTTATCCTCACTTCTGTAAGCAGCCTGTTTGGTATGACTGTGGCAAGATGTCTGAGTTTTCCTGTAAACCATGGTTTATCATGACTGAATTAATTGGCTGAACTGGTCCTAGTAGGGATGCACATATCCTCACAGAAACTGTTATATGATGTCACAGTATCTGTGAGCTTGTCCAGGTCTGTGGCTGCAGCTTCAAAAGCTTTCCAATCAGTGCAGTCAAAGCAGGCTTTTAATTCCAGATCTGCTTCATTAGTCCATTTCTTTACAGTTCTTATTACTGGTTTAGCTGATTTTAGTTTCTTCTAGTAGGTCAGTAGAAGATGAACCAGACAGCTATCAGAGAATCCTAAACCTGCACATGGGACAGAGTGATATGCATCCTTTACAGTGGTGTAGCAATGGTCCAGTATATTTCTTTCTCTGGTGAGGCATGTGATGTGTTGTTGTATTTTGGCAGTTCATGGGTGAGGATAGCTTTATTAAAATCTCCCAGAATAATGATAAGAGGGTCCGGGTGTTGTTACTCTGTGTCTGTGATGAGTTCAGCCAGCTCTTGCAAAGCTGCATTCATACATGCTTGTGACGGGATGTACATACTCACCAGAATAATCTAGAAATACTCCAGCGGCAAGTAGAGTAGGCTTACATTTGATGAAGAACACTTATAAATTAGGACAGCACATCTTCTTCAATGCTATAACTTTGTACACCAACTTTCATTGATGTAAAAGCATGTTCCACTGCCTCTCGTTTTGCCAGATGATTCCACAACACAATCTGCTCTGAACAGGAGGACCGGACATTTGCTAGATGAATACTCGGCAGAGTCCTAAAGCCACATTGTCAAAGCTTCACAAGCACGCCGTGCACTTCCCTCGCTTGCGTCTCTTGGAGAACACTTGTAGAACACTGCTGCACCTCCAACTAAGATGTCTAATAAAACATCTGAATAATCAAACACTGGCAAAAAATGATCAGGTATGCTCTGCCAAATATTCAGCAGTTCATAACTAGTGAAACTGATTGGGAAACAGTGACATAAACATGACAAACAAACAAAAGTAACAAATACGCTAGAAAGCTCCACACCGAATCAGCCATCCACAGCGCCATCTTGTTATTGTGATTACTTGTTAAATTTTTTACCTTATAGTTTTGCACTATAGTAAAAGTGTTTTAATGTCAAAAGATAGCATTTAGTGTGGAACAGAGCGAAAAGCATTTCTGAACTGATAATGTGCTGTTCGATTTGTGAAAGTGAACAAAAGTCATTGTTGTTGTTGTAGCAACTCTAGTGTTTATTTCATAAGGGAATTGCTGCGATATGTAACACGAGCCACATAAAGATCTTTTTGCAAAAAAGTATGTATACAAATGTGATTCGTATCACAGAAACAATAAAGTGTTTTTTGGATGATTGAATCTCAAACAGGGTGACAACATTGTAAATTAACACTATACAACCAGTGGAAAAAAAAATATTTCATATTATTTAGACAAAAACACAGTGATGAACAGCAGTATTCAACTAAATATTTCAATACACAATACACTAGAATGCAGCGTATGGACTCATTTGGATAAATATGTGAATCTTTTATTTGATCAGTGAATCGTTTATTTACATGATCTGTCCGAACAAACTGTTTTACCAAAATTATTTTGATTTCCCAATGCAACATGAGATAGAGGACAGTTTAAAGTGTGTTCAGCCATCGCTTTAGCTTGATCGGTGGTAAAACTGCATGCATTGCATTGTGACAACATCAGTAATGTAACGCTTTGTCACATTTTGTCACTAATCCCCAGGAAAAAAAAATGTGCTTGTTACTGGAAAACTTATGCAATTTTTTAAAAAGCTGGATTAATGTCATGCTACTGAATGTAGGTAAGTTAGTAGCATCTCTATTTTTAGTTAGTTACTGTTCCGCAATCTTTTTCTTCATGCACCAAATCTAAAATATAACCATCTTCTCTAAATTCTTTTGTAATATGGGTGTCTAGCAGCCCATAACCATTGCTATTTTTAAGAAAATAGATATACTACCCCAGAAATACCTCATATGTAGGTGTATCCCAAAGCGGTAGGATGCGCCTCTAATTTGAGTCTGGAAGATCAGCTGGAGACATGACTAAGAACACAGGCTGCTAGACTATTAAAGTCAGCTTGTTATGCAAAAAACTAAATGGCTTGACACTTTATCCAAGAAAGTAATTGCAGCTGGTCAGTGACTCTGAGGGGCTGAGTCTGTCTGTTGCTGTTTTTTTGGTGCGAGTGATCAAGGGAACATATTTGCCACCAACCTTAATACAGCCTTTGACATTGTTAACACAGCTCTAGGAAGTGCATGAGCGTGGGAAGAGAGCTCTTCAATTCCAGCTACGGAACTGCTATGACGACTCAGTCATTTAAACTATTGACATGGTTTGGATGCTGTGATGAAAATGATCAATAAGTAAGACATGGTGGCAAAGATATGACTAATGGTGCTGAGGAGCAGTAAAAGCCAGAATAAATGCACTGCTGAAAGTAAGAATTGTGGATTTGTTTGACAGTTCTTAAAAGCTTAGTTTACCCAAAAATGGAAAGTGTGTATTTATTCAACCTTATTTAATTTCAAACCTGTATGACTTTCTTCCATGGAACACAAAAGGATGTTTTAGGAAAAATATTATGAACTGGCAGTCTCAGTAAAATTCACTTTCTTAATGCAATGAAAGTGAATGGTGACTGAGGCTGTCAGTCCCCAACAATCTGCTTAATACCTCCTTTTGTGTCCTGCAGAATAAAGTCATACAGTTTTGGAACAACATGACAGAATTTAAATTATTTGGTGAACTATCACTTTAATCACCACCCATACATGAATATATATATATATGTGTGTGTGTGTATACATCATCCGAGGACCAACAGAAGTTTTTGATGGTGTTTCTGAGTTACCCTTCAAAAAGTCCTCTCTAATTTCTGGTTTTGTTTTCACATCCACCAATAAAGCACCGCGTGCGCGTGTGTGTGTGTGCGCGCGCGCGCTTGCGTGCTGCAGGGCTTCAGCTTCTACGTGATGTTTAACTGCCATCTGTTGCCAGCACTTTGAACATGTTTTGTAGCGTTACCAACAGTGGCTCAGCTCTGCATCTCCCTGCATCCATTCTAGTGAACTATGGAACGAACAACAATTATAACTCTTATTGAGTGTAACGAGTTCAAGCTCGGAGATGGAAGGGAGGAGACAAGGAGCAGTGATGCAATCAAGTAAGACTCTTTATTTATCTGTCTTCAAAACTCTGCGTGCACATTTCTCAGTGCTTTTCTCTGTTCAATCAGATCTGTGTCACACAAACTTTGTCAACATAAACTTCTCTTAAGCTTAAGCTTCACAACAAATAAGACACGGCAGTCGCTGGACACACGTGTCGTTCTCTCACTGACGTCTGGCGGTGGCGTGGCCGTTTATATGCTGCTCTCCCCACACTCACTGGAATTAGAGACAGGTGTTAGACATAATTAAGCTCAGATGTAAGAGCCTGCCCCTTACCACTTTCTCTCTCTTCGGACGGGCGCTCGACCACGCCCTCGCTGCCACATTGAGGTCTTAGAATGAATAGCTATTGAATGATGGCAGTTGTCCACATGTGTTGACATCATGTTGCGTCAGGTTTGAACACATTAGAAATAACCTCTATGAACTGCGAATGATAGTCATTTCGGTTCAATATAAAGTTAAAGAATAAAAGTAATGCCTTGTTTTAATGTGAGGCAGCCCTGTGAACACACAAAAATATATTTTAAGATTCACACATTTTAATTTAAAAATAAACTTCCAACTGCATGCCAATGACCTAACTACCACCCACTACACCCTGGCATTGTGGCTTCAAGACTTTTTTGCTTATATTTAAAAAGGTAGTTTACACATTAGATAAGTGCACTAAATTAAAAAGTCAATTTTCATTTAACTGTCATTTAATGGAATGAATAAATGACAAAGAAAAGCATCCGGAAATTGTGTTTATTTTGGGTGATAAAATTTTAATGAGTATTTTTATGTCAGAAACGGGGCTGTTATCAGGCAGGGTGCCACACATGAAACAAGGCCCATGCTGTGCTAGTGTTCTTCGCAGGTAATCTCAGAAATACATTGTTTCTGTCCAGTTTGTAACTTTCTTGGTATATTTTTTATGATCACTCCACTTTATAGTCGACACATTAATCTGACCATATTTGCACAATATTTTAATGCAGAATGCACTTCTGTCCAGTTCTATTTATTTTGTTTAGGTTTTAAAGACCCCATGAAATGGGTTGGAAAGCACTGTTTTCTTTCCTGAGTTGATGTATTTCCCAATTATTCCTATTACTTAACATACAGTAACTCTGATTTGATACTTGCTACTACAGGTTAGTGGCAAGTGGTATTAGGGAGAGGGACATTCTCATTCTATAAAGCATTTTATTGGACCAAAATTTTAGGTTGAGTCATCAATATTTACCCAGAAGAGAAAGATACATTTTTAAAGCATATATCTGCTAAAAGAAATTCGGTCAACTTTTAGGAATATACTTGCATATAGATGGCATCAAAACTAAAACAAAAGTCAAATTTTGATGCATATGTTTGTTAAAAGATACATTTGTTGAACTTTTTGCAGTACATTAGCATATAAATGGCCTCAAAGCTAGTAGGCATGTAATAAAAACCACAAAACTCCCATTTTGATTTCATAGGGCATGGACAGCATAGCACTTAACTTTGTTAGTATAAGACTTTTTCACGCATCGATAATCAGAAGATTTTCCAGATGAATATCTATATGTATATATGGATTTATTCAGATATAAATAGGGATGCTCATTGAACAATAGTATTTGTCTCTTCAGACATATTTCTCAATACAACTTAAGTAAAGACAGATATACGTGTTTCAGATACGCTTGCGAACATAGAGACTGCTGAAAGCTCACCTTTTTTATTTTCTTTATTTTACAAAACCACAAGATTTTGTTGTTATTGTGAGTGTAGACAAATAAAAGAAGACCCTTTATAGTCTCTAATGATGTCTTACACTTATCTGTATGCCCTAAAATGACAGAGAATTTTATGTTGTTTCCGCTGTAATGACCAAAGAAATCCAGCAGGATGCGCCGGCGCGTCTGTCAACCCCAGAGGGTTAAAAAACATACTAAACAATGTTTTGTTTTTTACTGTAAAAATGCAGACAGTTTATGTGAGGGTTATGTTTAGGGTTAGGGGATAGAATCAGAATTGTTGGTTCGTACAGTATAAAAATAATTATGTCTATGGAGAGTCCTCATAACGATAGCCGCACCAACATGTGATAAATGTTATTTCACACTCTTGTGGCCTCCCAACACTATTAGGCCAGACTGATAAGCAGAAGCCAATTGAGTGAATTGCAAAGCACGCAAATTGGGCTTCTAATTTAGATGTTGGCTAATTTTAGTTGCCTGATGTGGGATCATATTCAGGAGTAAGTGGTTCTCAGCATGGACAACTTGGAGGATTTATTTGTTTATATATATATATATATATTAAGTCTGTCGATTTTATGCATTAATACAGTGCGATTTCTTTTATAAAAAAATAACGTGTTAAAAAAATTAACACAATTGATCGCAATGCCTCTGGACCGTAATAAGGAAGATTCCTGAGAAATGCAAGCTTGTAGTACCACCTGTTTACTCCAGAGGGCAGTAAGTGAAACTTCACCTGTGTGGTAACATGCAGTTTATACAGTGAAGAAAACAACCATCGAGCAATAGCACAACACAAACGTATCACGTTCTTACGTTCAAAACACTTGGAGCGCAAATTCGAACTAAGGGATCTCAAGAGGTGTTCTAAGTATTAAACTATATTTAACTTGACACAGTGACCTAAACATTTTTGTTTATGATGCAACGCACCCGAGATGCTACACAAGCATGCCTGATACAAGTGTACATTGACGTGTCCTTAAACAGGCCCTCATAATAAATCTCGAACTGATTGACAAATTCACTTGTGAAATGGATTGCTGTGAACTGTATGCCAATGATTGTCTAATGTTCAATAATATGTTAGTAAACAATACATTGTATTCTAAAGCCTCTTTTCTGGCTCTTCTGCCACAAGAATGTAATGCATTTTAATTATCTGAATATATATATATATATATATATATATATATATATATATAATTTTTAAATATTTAAAGATAACTATGTATAATTATTTCATAATTATATATTGAATTATTGTTATATGAGGGCTTTCTCAGCATATATCTGTATATGCGATTAAATGAGATTAATCACGATTAATTAATCGGGACACCATGTAATTAATTTGATTAAACATTTTAATCGATTGACAGCCCTAATATATATACATATATATATATATATATATATATATATATATATATATATATATATATATATATATATATATACACTCACCTAAAGGATTATTAGGAACACCTGTTCAATTTCTCATTAATGCAATTATCTAATCAACCAATCACATGGCAGTTGCTTCAATGCATTTAGGGGTGTGGTCCTGGTCAAGACAATCTCCTGAACTCCAAACTGAATGTCAGAATGGGAAAGAAAGGTGATTTAAGCAATTTTGAGCGTGGCATGGTTGTTGGTGCCAGACGGGCCGGTCTGAGTATTTCACAATCTGCTCAGTTACTGGGATTTTC
This sequence comes from Moxostoma hubbsi, assembly GCA_032164185.1. Lineage (NCBI taxonomy): Eukaryota > Metazoa > Chordata > Actinopteri > Cypriniformes > Catostomidae > Moxostoma > Moxostoma hubbsi. The sequence continues at coordinate 8,883,123 of JAVLUX010000034.1, forward strand.
ACGCACAACCATTTCTAGGGTTTACAAAGAATGGTGTGAAAAGGGAAAAACATCCAGTATGCGGCAGTCCTGTGGGCGAAAATGCCTTGTTGATGCTAGAGGTCAGAGGAGAATGGGCCGACTGATTCAAGCTGATAGAAGAGCAACTTTGACTGAAATAACCACTCGTTACAACCGAGGTATGCAGCAAACCATTTGTGAAGCCACAACACGCACAACCTTGAGGCGGATGGGCTACAACAGCAGAAGACCCCACCGGGTACCACTCATCTCCACTACAAATAGGAAAAAGAGGCTACAATTTGCAAGAGCTCACCAAAATTGGACAGTTGAAGACTGTAAAAATGTTGCCTTGTCTGATGAGTCTCGATTTCTGTTGAGACATTCAGATGGTAGAGTCAGAATTTGGCGTAAACAGAATGAGAACATGGATCCATCATGCCTTGTTACCACTGTGCAGGCTGGTGGTGGTGGTGTAATGGTGTGGGGGATGTTTTCTTGGCACACTTTAGGCCCCTTAGTGCCAATTGGGCATCGTTTAAATGCCACGGCCTACCTGAGCATTGTTTCTGACCATGTCCATCCCTTTATGGCCACCATGTACCCATCCTCTGATGGCTACTTCCAGCAGAATAATGCACCATGTCACAAAGCTCGAATCATTTCAAATTGGTTTCTTGAACATGACAATGAGTTCACTGTACTAAAATGGCCCCCACAGTCACTAGATCTCAACCCAATAGAGCATCTTTGGGATGTGGTGGAACGGGAGCTTCGTGCCCTGGATGTGCATCCCACAAATCTCCATCAACTGCAAGATGCTATCCTATCAATATGGGCCAACATTTCTAAAGAATGCTTTCAGCACCTTGTTGAATCAATGCCACGTAGAATTAAGGCAGTTCTGAAGGCGAAAGGGGGTCAAACACAGTATTAGTATGGTGTTCCTAATAATCCTTTAGGTGAGTGTATATATATATATCCTCCAACCAAAATAAATACATATATACCACAGTTAGTTCCGGTCTTCGAATCTAATTGAACGAGAGACATTCCATGAGCACTGATGGCGTGACAGCATTAGCACTGGTACACTTCACTGTGTTTGTATCACTCCACGTTCATGTTGTTCTATACTAAAGTGTATCTGTTAGGAGTTACTGGTTTTATTTTTGAAATTACATATGTTAGTCAGCAGGTGGTGGCAAAAGATAATTTTTGTGTGTAATATGAGCCAGTTGGTGACGTAAAGAGAATCCGTTAGTCATTGTTTACATTGAACTGTGCTCCGTGATCGCTGTATTACTAATACATTACCAAAGCTAGGAAATAGCTTTAAACGGCTTTAAACCGACAACATCAGGATTAAGGCTCATGCTGAGAGACACAACAGGCTGATTTATTACAGAACTCAAGTGCTTACCTTTTATCTGAGTTTCCACACTGGATAAATACTGTTTAAAATGGTGGAGGACATCGCTGTTTCTATAGTGAATGACTCTTGCGCACCGGCTACTGTGAAATAGAGAGGAATACCCCCCGCTTGGACATTTATTTTCCACTGACAAAGCTGGAAGCATCTCTGATTGGGTGTGGCAACAGGTGATCGCACACACGCTCCATCTCTCTCTCTCTCTCTCTCTCTCACACACACACACACTCACACACATACACACACATCCAGCTGTCTATCCTTGTTTATCCAATAACTTGTTAGAAACAGCACAAGCCATGATACTATTTCTTAAGTGAACTTTTTGAATTACTAATGGAGGCTTGGACACATCACCGGACACATCACTGGATTCGGTGCCTGCAGCCAAATCACAGCAGTGCTGATGTAGGGCCATGTCGCACTCTTGCTCGTGTGATATTGCTTAAATATATTTTTATGTGGTTGTAAAATATAACAAGAAATTGCATACATTTTAACCTTGTAGCTTTACAAGTGTTTTTCTTACAACTTCATGTTATGACTGTGTATAAGAAGACATTGCTTTTGTAACTTTACTTAAAGCAAGTCAAGACCACTTATATTGGTATATGATCACATCAATCCTTGTGACTGTTGACACTATGCTGCTTTTGTAGACAGCACAGTGTTAATAACTTTTGAGGATAAAATTGGATGTTTATTGTGTTATAATGTATTATTAATAAGTTAAGTAATATAATGTATTATAGCTGGAGTTACAATAATTTATGAGAAGTTATAAAATATTTTAAGACATATTATGAGACATTATGTATGCATTATAATGCATTTTTAATGACTTTACAATGCATTATAAATATGGGCTTCATAGAATGTGTTACCGAAAAGTTTTACATAAAGGTCAACAGATGTTATAAGATCTTACTGAGGCTGTTACATTAGTGAATTGTGCCCTGTCCCTCTCTGTAAATAACCAGTGTGCTTATTCTCTTCCCTGGGGACTGTATCCATGTGTCCACAAGAACTCATCAGAATGAATGACACCAGCACACAGTTATATCTCTGTGTCTTCACAGACATGCTAAGCTTCCCCACAGACACTGCACTGCTGTACTACATGTTCCTTTAGAGATTTAAATTGAGCCCAGAGAATGATAGCTATATTTTTGCTTTTTGTTTGGAAGTATGCAGCCATTTTATAAAGTGTGGCTGGTGACAGAATCTTAAGTGACATTTCATACTTTTTAACATCATGTTTGCCTTGTACAGCATAATTGTAATAAGTGTTTGTGAAATCTGATTCTCTCTCTATCTCTGATGCAAGTGGTTCATTTGATTTAATGCTTTAAAGGGAAAAACTCCTTATGATATCAGCGTGTGGCACTTAACTATGTCTGGCAAAGAGAGGGAACAGTAATAAAAACAGAAAAAGTATTTAGTTCTTTTTTTAGACCTAATGAAATCAACATTTTTGTGGCTTTAATTCCATGTCTTCTAGCTTTGAGGCAATTTATATGCTAGTATACTCCATAAAATTAAGAACATATACATTTTTGCAGGTACATTCATTTAAAAACAGTCTTTTTCTTCAGAGAAATAAAAAAATATATAAAAAATTATGAATGACTCGCCTTGCAATCGCAGGTTTATCTAAATATTTGTCCAATAAAATGCACTTTAGAATGAGAATGTAACTTTTTAAAGCATATATCTTTTTGGAATATACTAGTATGCAGATGGCATCAAAGCTAAAAGGTATGGACTAAAAGCCACAAAAGTTAAATTTTGATGCAATTTTGTTAACTTTTTGCAGTTAATTTTATATATATATATATATATATATATATATATATATATATATATATATATATATATATATATATATATATATATATATATATATATGGCCTCAACGCTAATAAACATGGACTTAAATCCACAATACCCAGAATCCTGCATTTTTCACCCACAGTGAAATTGCTATCATAATGAAAACAATGGGCCTGATGAAAAGTCCCTGTAAATGCAAACACCTGTCCAATACTCATAACGTGATTATATCATGATTAAAATAATAAGTACGTCATAACATCACATTTCTTGGATTAATATCAGGATATTACAGTCTTTGCAGGAGTCTATAAAAATTGAATCAGCTCATGTCCTTATGGTCTGGATTCATTGGCAATATACTGGTTGAGCACTGGGCTGTCAGTCACGTTGAATTTCTTACTTAAAGTCCTACTCAATCTGTATACTGGGCAATTCTCATAACTTCCTCAGTGTTGTAATTTGTGCTACCTGAAGTTGTAGGGCTTTGATTGCCTTCAGAGAGGTGTCCTGCAATGCTGTTGCAAATTAGCATGAGGGTAATCACCCTGATTGCTTGCATCTGGTCATTAAAGAAAAGGGGATGCTGCCCCCCCCCCCCATGCCCTTAACCCAGCATGAGCTGAAATCAAAAGCTGAAACTGAAATAAGCAAGTCTCAAGATGTGCTTTTAAGAGCTGATTGCACTGTGAAAAATATCCATGTCTTCTGTTGTGTTGATGCCCATTACAGAAGTGTAATGCCCGTTCAACAGCTTTTTGAGTCAAGTGGATTTTGAATGCAATTTCCAAAAAAGTATTTGTATCTTAAATATCTACAGACTGATATCATGACAATTACTTGATTTTTTCATATTGTGGCAGTTCCGAGGTGAAATGTCCACTGTGTGGTTTGTAATCAATGCTCTGTTAAATTTTAAATAAAAAAATGTACCTCCCTACCCAAAACCTTAAACCTAACCAATAGTGTATTTAAATCAAATGTAAGATGAAAAACGTAACCATGTTATTTTGTGGTGCTTATGACACTTTTGACTCAAGTGTCGACACACATGCTCTTCAGGACCCTGGTGTTTGTGTGAGAAACAGGGTTAAAAGTTATGTATTTATGAACTGGTAATCTGCAATTTACTCCTGATTTTTATGAAAGTGAATAAAAGTGATTGTTGTTGAAGCACCTGTAGTGTTTATTTCACCAGTATAATGCTACAATTTGTACAACGAGGCACATTAAAATACTTTAGCAAATGTGTAGGTATAGCAACATGATTCTATAAGACCGGGTTTGGTAATTAAGTTGCACGATTAATTAAGATATAAAAAAAACAAACAGTTTGTCTGAATTTGGTCAGTCCAGTTGTGTCGCAATTTGCGCAGTCAGCTTATGCAGATAATTTGCTTTAAACTGAAAATTCTGTCTTTCATCTAATGCTCATGTCACTCAAAAATGTAGAAAAAATACAATTCTTATCAAAATGTAAAGGCTTCTCTTTTCCATACAACTGCATGGTGATCTGTCACGTTTTTTGGTTTACTAAAATAAATACCTATTTATTCGGGACTTGAACTTGTGTCCCCTTCATGCTAAATTATCTCAATACCACTGTACTGAACATGTCTTACTATGATGAATTACTAAGTTACTGAAAGTAATCTTTTTTTTTAGTACTGTCAGTCGATTAAAATTTTTTATTTTTAAAGGTTTTTTTTTTTTTTTTTTTTTTTGTTAATCCCAGTTTTTAAAAGTGCTGAAATTTGAAGAAGAAATAAAATCTCAAAATTCATTGCTTTCCATCTTAGGAAAGATAACTAAATAATATGCAGCAATATAATAATTTATACAAATTTTCCAAACAAAGCTTTTCACAGTATAAAGATATAAATGCACTAAAATAGCACCAATTCAACTCACATTAAATGTTTCCTAAAGTCTAAGTGGGAGTTTGTCTAAGTGGGAGTTCTTGAAAAAGAACTTGTCCTCACATAGGTTGTATATTTATTGCAATGGGCATTAAATCCCTTAAACTCTCATCCTCCACAATATTAATCTGCGGTAGATTGTGGCTATCCGTTTTGTTACAACAACTGTTGCATTCATGATACACATCAGTCCCATCTGGGTACATCAAGCACTAAGAGCTCCTTTCTCCATCATTTTATCACTGACAGGGAAGCGATGTCAGAGATTCTGTAATTAAATGATGTTATATCCTCTGTAGTTCTATCATAGAAGAGAGCTTAACAGTTAACTTGCTTGTTACGATTATACTGCCCATAGAATGTCTAAAGGGCCCCCACGTTATGCTGTTTTATGCTTAGTTTGTAGGCTCCGGGCGGACACATTACAAAGGTTCAGCCCTTCACACCAGAGTATATGCTGTATTACTGGTAAATGCGTTAAACGCGATTAAGAAAAATTAACGCATTTTTAAGTCCACATGCGTTACATGCGTTAACGCGTTAATTCTGAAAGCCCTACCTTTTTCTTTGGACTTTTTTTTGTTTTTGTTTTTTGGCTAAGGGCACCAAGTGAGTCTAGATTGCCACTCAAAAAAGGTAGGTGCATGACACCCCTGACCATTTAAATGTTGCTATATACTATAAGTAATGATGTTTGTGGTGGAACTCAAGCGGGGTTGTGACATCTACAAAAGAATATTCTCATGGGTCCCTTTATCATGTCTGTAGATACAGTAGATGAAACCATATTTGAAAAGTTGTGTGGAAGATTGATGAAACATTCAGTGGGTTTTACTGTTCCATTAGGTGTCTGAAATAATAAATTTTTCAACTCCTGAGCCAGGAGGAGTTGTTATCTGACATTTTGAGGTGATTGAGGAAATGTATTGCTGGAACAGCAGAATAGAAAAAGAATGGAGAGGGAAGGAAACCAAAAAGATCATGAATTTCTGTATATTTTCACTGCTAGTGAAGGACTTTGAGATGTTTTTCTTCAGTGCCCAGGTGCCCAGTGTTTCCCAAATGGGGGTTGAACTCAGTGGGGTTCATGAGAGAGAGTGAGGTTTTGTATGAAAATATTTACGTAATTTACAGATTTTTAAAAACTTTAAAAAAAAAAAAAATCAACAATGCAATCATGTTTTAAACATATCCTTCATTAACCTGACATTATTTGCCCTGTAGTCCTGAAAAGCAGTAGGTGATGGTACTGTAACCGCTTGTGTTCTGGTTCTGTTCACTGCCCAATTGACTGGTTGACGTCAGTCTCTGATGGACTTAAAGGTGTCATTTAGGCACCCACCAATATTTTATTTTATTATAACAGCTGCCGAAACTTAAAATATTGTCTAATGTATCATTTCCTAAACATTAAAATGTTTTATTTCATTAAAATATTTCTGGAAGTAAGGGGGACATGTTCCCCACCCCAGATTAAAATGTGCTACAACCCTGGCGTTGTTACTTAAAAAAAAATAATAATAATTCTATTGTGACTTTAGTCACAATACCCTTTTAGGTTAAAATTCATTAAATAAAATTTATTTTATAGAAGAAATTACATTATTATGTAATAAAGGTTAATTAAAATATATTATATAATATATAACAATAATTAGAAAAATAAAAATAAAGTACAAAGATATTTGAAAGGTTTACATTACTTAAAATATCAGGAGGTACTTCAAGTAAATAATTCAGGTAAAAGGGGTTCTGACAACAAAAAGTTTGGAAACCCCTGCAGTAGCCATTCACGAGCCCAGAACTCCCCTCACCAGTCTGTGTATTTTTCATGCTTAAATGGATTTATTTTGAATGCTGCATGAACTAATGAGGTTTTCCTCCATTCCGTGCCCCATTTCTGTCTTACTTTCTCATTCTTGATCTGTATTCCATCCTTTCTTGTTTTTTTGTTTTTTATCTCTCTCTATTTCCTTGTAGATATGCATTACCTTCCCAAGAAAATGGCCAAAATTCAATTTTACAGATCAGGGCTGGGTTTCCCAAAAGCATCGTAAGCTAAGTAGATTGTCGAAACCATTGGTGCCAATAGTTTCTACGATCAACTTAAGCTTGCAATGCTTTTGAGAAACCCAGCCCTGATCTGTAAAATTGAATTAGCTGTTGCTAATGGAACTGTTAATCGGCAGCAGAAATACATGAAAGAGCCTGTGTGAGGTAAATCTGCTTCTACACATTTGATCAACTGAATAATTGTTGTAAATTTATGAATTACCTGTAATTTATCTGATTTACTTTAACTAGTTCTCAGAACCCCATTTACTCTTACTATTCCTGGCTATTGGAAAGGAAGTACATTAATTTGTCTACCTTCTAATGTGCCTGTTAAAAGTTGTTTATTAGCAGTCAGGTAGATTATTATGCCATTGATTATGTTAGGGATGGCAGCTCAGCCTCTCATTTTGAGAGTTGGTGTAATTACATTTGTTCCATAAATAATAAGCTTGATTGCTCTTGTTAAATGACATATAATTTGTTCATGTTGTAAGCATAATTAATGAGAAATTCAGAGAAAGTGCATTTCTGCAATAATCAGATATTTTCAAGCTATAAAAGAGACTTTCATAATATAATGACCACACAAAATTCCTTTTGTTTAACTGTGTAACATTTCACAAAAGCCACTGGTTTTATATAGAGCTGTTGTTTGTCAAAATGTCTGTAAAATAGACATTCACTTGATAAAGAAAGTTTGTAAAGATAAACTTTGAATATTGGTTGGACAAAATCTTTTCTAAATGTTCAAAACAGCTTGAAGGTTATAGAGGCCTTCTGTAGTTATTCATACTTGTGATTGCTTAGATGTTTCAAGTGGTGTAGTAGTAAGTTTGTAATATAACAGCCAACATACTGTAATCAGGGTACTGTTCCGGGTTTACTACAAGTTAAGTTCAATTGACAGCATTTGTAGCATATCTTGATTACAATTAAAGTTATTTTAATTTCTCTCTCAATTATTTAAATTAAAGCAAAAATATGGGATACAGCAAGGCACATAAAATGGAAGTGAATGGGGCCAGTCCATAAACATTTAAATACACACGATTTCAAAAGTATAGTTACAAGACATCAACATTATACATCTTAAAATGATTTTAATGTGTTAAAATCTCTGTTCTGTTTGATTTTAGTGTGATAAAATCAATTACACACTTTGCCAATGTTAAATCTTCATGGCAACGAAGTTAGAATATTGTATATAATTTTACACAGAAAAGGTTAGTAAGTGATTTTATCACAACAAAATCATTTTAGCACATATAATCTTTACATGTTGTGGCTATACTTTTGAGCTAGTTTGTATTTTAACATTGTAACGCGGGGTTATGATGGGCAAGGAGGAGGCGAGAACCGGCTTGTCAATATAAATAATATTTTAATGAAGAACTTAAAACAAAAGCATAAACAAACACATAGGACAACGGACATGTCCGTGATTAAGCTCTCTCTCTCAAACCGTCGTCACCGGCCGCCTTTATCCCTCGCGCACCCCATCAGGCCGATTGCGGACCAGGCGTGCAACCTTCCAGCCTGGCCCCGCCCCCCTCCATTCCACAAACATTTATTCACTGGCCTCATTGTCACTGTGATGCTTTTAAATAATTTTTAATAAAGTTGAAATTATTTTTTGTAGTAATAAACGTTATGCCACAAATGCTGCCAATTGATCTTAACTTGTACTGAACTTCAAACATTCTTTTAAGCAGCAAGGACCAATTCTGGAATGTAATAATCAAATCAAATCACTTTATTGTTATTTAACATTATTTAATTACTACTGATTAGTGATGGCAAGTTTAATTGTTATTGTTTTTTATGTTTTTTGCATTGTACAATATAGAATCAATTTTAAATTCAGCAGTTTATAAAGAAGCAGATAGACATCGTAATGGTCATCTAGTACTGATGTGTTCTCATGTCTTGATCAAAAGCAATAAATAATAGTAAAAATCCATGCAGTGATTTGCTGTCTTCATACAACAACAAATGGTAGTCATATAGCCACTGTAGAAGTTTTTCCAAAGACAAAATTAAGGCTAATTATAATGTTCAGGGTTTAAGAGACACTTATTCCTGAACTAAAGTTATTTTAAGCCTTAATGACACATCTTTGTGTAGTAAAGTATTATAATGCATTGTAGCATATATCATGTAGCATTTTGCCACCTTCTAATACTACTCCAAAACATGCCAAAATGCAGGTTCATGTTATTTGATTTGCTAACACTTTACAATAAGGTTCCATTTGTAAACATTAGCTAACAACATTAGTTAAAGTTTTTCTTGATCGATTTCACACATTTCTTCAATCTCAGATCAAGTCAAGTCATTTGTATATACACAGCACTTTTCACAACACACATCATTTCAAAGCAGCTTTACAGGAAATTATGCTTCAACAGAAAAAGCTGTAATATAGTAATGAATCCGAGTCCTAATAGTGCAGTTTTAAAAAAAAAAGATTGTAATTTGTGCCTTAAAATAAATAAAACAATAAATAGAAAATAATTATATTAATATTTAGACCCCCTTGAGCAAGCTTAAGGTGACTGTGGCAAGGAACACAAAACTAGAAAAATAACCTTGGGGGAAACCAGGCTCACTGTGGGGACCAGTTCCCCTCTGGCTAAACTACATGAATATAATGCCAATATTAGTTATTTATGTGTAGTACAAGTCTAGATTTAAAATTAGTAAACAAAGTGTTAGGGTCCAATGTCCAACTAAAATATAATGTATTAACTGTAAGATTAATGACTAAAGTCTTACAATTTACATTCTTAATGACCTGCGAGAGTGCAAACAGATGCATTGTCTATTTTTATTTGGCTGATGAAGGCTGCAAATTTTTTTTTTATCTACGGTTTCCATTTTAAGAGTATAGCCCATCCTTTGGCCAAGGTGATGCAGACAGAGGTTAATAAGATGCACTGCAGTTGAACTGTAGGCTTGTGGCAGATTAATTTCTGGTGGAGTCCATCTTAAATCCAAGTTTCAGGCAAGTATCCCATGTCTGACAGTTGGTGCTGGCATCAGTTTATCCTCTGTGAAGTCCATCGTAGTAAACTGGAGTGATATCTGGATGGCGCAGACTGCAGTTCATCGTCATCACTCAGCAACACATAGTAGAAGATTATTCCATAGTTTCAGAGCCAAATAGGAAAATAGACTCCTTTTATGGATTTTGATATTCTATATATTATTAACATGCCAGAATTTTGCGATCTTAGTGAACATGATGGAATATAGTATTATAGAAGGTTACATAAGTACTGTGAAGCTAGAAAATTAAAGGCTTTGTAAGTAGTTAGAAGTATTTTAAAATGCATATGAAATTTAACAGGTGGTCAGTGTAGTGACGCTAATATTGTGCTGATATGATCATATAGCTTGGTTCTAGTCAGCTCTCTAGCTGCTGCATTTTGAACTAACTGAAGTTTATTTCTAGAACCTGCAGGACATCCTCCCAGTAATGCATTACAGTAATCAAGTATTGCGGTCATGAATGCATGAATTAGTTTTTCGGCATTAGAAACAGAGAGCATGTGTTGTAACTTAGCAATATTTCTGAGATGGAAGAATGCAGTTCTACAAACATTGAAATGTGCTTTTCAAACTACAGATTGCTATAAAACATAACACCTAAGTTCTTCACCGTAGAAAACGATGTGACAGTACATCCATAGAGATTCAGTTCCTCAATTACACAGACAAAGTGGTAGGGGTCGGATAAATAGGACCTAAACCAAGCTAATACTGGTCCATAAATTCCAACATAATTCTCAAGCCTATCCAAGAGAATTTTGTGATCTATAGTGTCAAAGGCAGCACTAAGATCTAAAAGCACTAAAAGACAAATGCAGCCACGATCACATGATAAGAGCAAGTAATTTGTAATGCTGATAAATACATAATAAATATGAAATGCAAATGGTGCCATAATCCTGATTTAAATTCTTCATATATATCATTTTTTTGTAACAATGAACATAGTTGGTAGGACACTAACTTTTCTAGAATTTTCTACACAAATGGGAGATTTGAGATCGGTTTAAAATTAGCCAACTTTCCAGGATCAAGCTGAAGAGTTCAATCTTGATATCTTCAATCTTGATAAGTGGTTTAATAATTGTTATCTTAAATTTTCTTGGGACATGCCCTAAAGATAATGAGGAATTAAAAATATTACAAAAAGGTTCTGAGATTAAACGAAACACTTCTTTTTAAAACTTAGTCGGAATTGAATATAACATAAATGCTGTTGGATTTTGACGTTTTGATAAGTTTGTTAAACACTTCCTGTCTTATGACAGCAAAGGATTGAAGTTGGTCTTGGGGAATAATATGAGACACTGTCTTCAGAGGTGCTATTGCAGGCAGTTACATAATTCCAATTTTGTTTCTGATGATTTCAATTTTAGAAGTAAATAAATCCATAAAGCCATTTCTACTGTGCTTTGATGTAATATCTAATTGAGTTGAAGATTTATTATTTATTGATTATAGTGGCTATTTTCTATGAGTTTACTAAAATATGCAGATCTGGCAGCTTTTAGAGCCTTTCTGTAGCTACAGACACTATCATTCCATAAACCATGAAAGACCTCTAATTTTGAACTCTTCCACTTGCGCTCCATTTTCAAGTTGATCTCTTGAGAACATGAGTTTGATCATTGAACCACGGTGTAATTTCAAATAATCAAGAGAGCTAGAGAAGACTATATCTATATTTTTTGTGATTACATCAAGTTCTGTTAAATGTTTTGGTGTACTGATTTTTTGAGACAAATCTGGAAGGTAATTAGGGAAGCTATATTTAGTGGTCGAAAGAATAGTTCTACCCGATTGAAAACATGGCGTAGATTGAGTGACCTTTGCTAAGCGCAGCATACAGGAGACGAGGTAATGATCTGAGATGTCATCGCTCTGCAGCAGAATTGCTATATTATCAACATCAAATCCATATGACAGAATTAAATCTAGTATATGATTATTGTGATGAGTTGATTCTGTTACATTTTGTTAAATATCGAAGTGGAGAATATAGATAAATGCTAATCCCAGTGTATCATTTTCTTCATCTATGTGAATTTTGAAGTCACCAACAATTAAAGCTCTATCCACAGCAACTACTAGATCTGACAGAAAATCAGCAAATTCTCTAAGGAAATCTGGCCCTGGTGGTCTATATACTGTAGATGACAGAGATTTTTTTATTTATATCTGACGATATCACTTTAAGCATTACCAGTTCAGTAATATCAGTTAAATTGTAGCAACACCTCTTCAACCTTTCAGGCGAGGCACATGTTTATAACAATAACCTTGCGGAGTAGACTCATATAACTAATATATTTATCCGGTTTAAGCCAGGTTTCAGTCAAACAAGTTTAGAGTGAATCTAATCTATGATCTTTAATAATTTAATTTACAATTGTTGCTTTGGATGAAAGCAATCTAATGTTTAGTAGCCCTTATATGATTAATATCTATCAGATTTTTTCTAAATGACTTATTGAGAGTTTGTGTTTAGTAGTTCGGGGAACAGACACAATCTCTATATGATATCCAGGTGATACAGTCACTATGTGTTGTAGTTTATGTGACCTGTGTGATGTCTCAAGTTTTTCTGCTTCCTGACCTGGGCCCCAGTTAGTCAAACACTATCACTATTAAGACTATGAGACAAATTACTAGAGAGGAGAGCAGCACCTTCCCTGGAGGGATGGAGTCCATCTCTCTTTAGCAGGTCAGCTCTACACCAAAAACTTGTCCAATTGTCTATAAATCCTATGCTATTCTGCAGACACCACTCAAACATCCAGCCATTCAGCAACAATACTATAAACCTCATTACCACATTGAGCAGCGAGGGAACCAGAACATATTACAGTTCCTCTTCATCTTCAGCTTTCTAACGGACGCCTGAAGGTTTTGTGCTAAAATTGCCTGGCATTTGGAATAATTCCCTCCACCCTGACTAAGGCCCCGGTTCCAGCTGAAGAAAAACAGCACCAAAGCATGATGCTGCCACCACCATGCTTCAAAGTGTGGGTTCACTTTGGGTGATGTGCAGTGTTGTTTTTGCACCAAACATAACTTTTGGATTTATGGCCAAAAAGTTCAACCTTGGTTTCATCAGACCATAACACATTTTCCCACATCCTTTTGGGAGCCTTGATGTTTGTTTTTGCAAACTTCAGCCGGGCTTGGATGTTTTTCTTTGTAAGAAAAGTCTTCCGTCTTGCCTCCCTACCCCATAGCCCATTCATATGAAGAATATGGGAGATTGTTGTCACATGTAGCACACAGCCAGTACTTGCCAGAAATTCTGGCAGTTCCTTTAATGTTGCCTCTTGGAAGCCTCCCTGACCAGTTTTCTTCTCATTTTTTCATTAATTTTGGAGGGACGTCCAGTTCCTTGTAATGTCTCTGTTGTGCCATATTTTCTCCACTTGATGATGACTGTTTTCACTGTGTTCAATGAGATCCCTCTGTATATCTAATGCTTTGGAAATTATTTTATACCCTTCTCATGACTGATATCTTTCAACAGTGAGATCCCTCTGATGGTTTGGAAGCTCTATGCGGACCATGGCTTTTGCTCTGAGATGCAACTAAGAAAATGTCAGGAAAATGCTACTAGAACAGCTGAACTTTATTTGTGATTAATCAGAGTCACTTTAAATGATGGCAGGTGTGTAATGACTTCTATTTAACATGAGTTTGAATGTTATTGGTTAATTCTGAATACAGCCACATCCCCAGTTATAAGAGATGTGCACAATTATGCAACCAGGTTACAGTATGTAAGAAAATTTTCATTTTTCCCCCACGAAGATTTCAGTTTGTTTTTCAGTTTAATTTTTCACATTATAGGTCACATTAAAAGTGAAAAAGTTCTGACATGATTTATCTTTGTCTTATTCTTTTACATCACAAAATCCTGGCATATTAACAGGGATGTGTAGACTTTTTAGATCCACTGTACATTTTTAAATTCACTATGAATTAACATGAACTAACAATGAACAATAGTAATTTTTTTAACTAACATTAATAAAAATAATTAATAAAAAATGAAATTGACCAGAATGTATAGCCTCTGCTGGTGACATCATTGGATGCACCTGTAGCAGGGCTATAAATAAATGCGTCACAGGTGCATCGTCAGATCTTTTGTCATCAGATCACTCTGTGTGTGTGTGCTTCATGAGCCTGTCAGAAACTTTCTACTTTCCTCTGTTAGGAGTGCACAGAAACCTTTCTCTTTTTTCTACAAAAAAAAAAAAAAGAAAATGTCTGAAAGACAGAGCAAGCGGTGTGTGTTCCCTTGTTTACACTCTATGGCTGAAACACGCCAGTTTTGTTTTGTATGTTTGGGAGAAGAGTATGTCGCTCTTTCGTTGGGGTGGGGTGGTTGCGAGCATTGCGATCTGTTCTCAGTTAAACTGCTTCGCACTCATCTTGCTTACTTCCGAGAGTCAGCGCCCACACTTCCATTGTGGGGCTCTTGTATGGATCTGGCTGAGGAGCGAGAGACTGGTCCGTCCCTATTGCTCGTTCTCTCTCCAGATCCAGATGGTAATTCCCATGATCCTGAAGTGTGCTCCGGCACCTCTTCGGTTCATGAGGGGGACCATGAATCTCTTGTGTCTGCGGACTTTGAGTTACCCACCTCCGAGCACTCCAGGCATGATAATAAATCATCGGAGGAATTACTCGAGGTGATTACTCGTGCGGTGGCCAGGCTTCAATTAGACTGGCCACGTGAACAAGAGACCCCCAAACGCTCCAAGTTGGAGGACAGATTTCTGTCTGGTGGCCAAGGGAAGGGAACGCCTCATCAGTCCCTTCCTTTCTTTGATGACCTCCATGACGAGCTCTCTCGTTCATGGAGGAAAACGTATACTTCCCGTGTCTTCGTGCCCTTGACGTCGATATATTAGACTATCGTGGTTTCTGAGGCACGGGGGTATTCGGTGATGGTATTGGTTATCTCTCGCCTGGCATGATCGTTAAAAAGACCCACTCTCCCCACAAAGCCATGCAGGACAACCTCCACGCTTGTGGGGAAGGCTTACCAGGCAGCAGGTCAGGCTGGTGCTGCCCTGCATACTATGGCAGTGTGTGACAGGGTGGAGGACGGGGCTGGGTCGTGATTACACACCCGGTCCCTTATCGGGCTAATTGAGCCACGGAGAGGGATAAAGGCCGATTGCGGACGGTGGTTTATGGTGGTTTATGGACATTTCCGTCAGGTGTGTGTTTGTGTCTTTTGTTTTAGTTTATCATTGAACTATTATTTACATTGTCAAGCCGGTTCTCACCTCCTCCTTTCCATTGAACTGCATTACACAGTGTTACAGGCATACCAGGCTGATCTGCCGAAGGACCTGAGTGCGGGCACCACGGTCGACGAGAAGGCTTTCTCTGAGCTTCGTCGAGCCACGGATCTGTCTTTGTGCGACCAAGCAGATGTCCCACACCATTGGCCGGTCTATGTCTGCTTTAGTCATCACGGAGAGACACTTATGGCTCAACCTGTCAGGCATCAGAGACAAGGACAAACCTTTCCTTCTCAATCCCCCGGTTTCGCCTTCTGGCTTATTTGGTGACGCTATGAATGTAGTTATCACCAGGTTCCAGGAGGTGAAAAATCAACTGAGGGACACTGGGCATTCGCCTGAAGTTATCGAGACCATTCTAAGTGCTAGGGCTCCCTCTACTAGAAGAAGTTATGCCAATAAATGGGGTGTCTTTGAAAGATGGTGCAGTGCACATAATGCAGATCCAGTTAACTGCCAGATTGCTTCAGTTCTGGGCTTTCTGCAGGAAAAATTGTCAGCAGGCACATGCCCCGCCACTCTCAGGGTTTACGTGGCCGCTCTATCAGCTTTCCACGCCTTTATTGGCGGGGTGCCGTTGGGGAGACATCCTCTGCTTGCTCGCTTCGTTCATGGAGCCATGCGACTGAGACCTCCTGCTAGGACCATGATCCCTTCATGTGACATAGCAATAGTCCTTGAGGGTCTGGTTGAGACCCCCTTCGAACCTCAGCATCTGATTAACTTCTGACTCTCAAGATGGTATTTCTTATGGCAATTACTTCTCTAAAAAGAACTGGGATCTACAGGCTCTGTCTGTCTTGCCAGCCTGCTTAGATTTTGCCCCAGGAATGGCTAAAGCAATTTTGCACCCTCATCCTGACTACCTGCCTATGTTTCCTTTCTCGACTGTACATCCGTTCACTCTCGAAGCCTTCTTTTCCCGCTTTGGATGAGTGACGCCATTGCCCTGGCTTACGAGGCATGCTGCCAAGCTTCGCCAGTAGGCATCAGGGCTCACTCTACCAGATGTTTGTGATGCAGCAGGCAGGTCCGCTCCGCACACGTTCGTAAGATTTTATAGTTTGGATGTTCATGCCACTCCGGGCTCTTACAACCGTAAGGGGTCCGGACATCCACAGTGCGGCGGCGTGGGTATTCTCGTTCCCAAAGTGCTAAGTCAGCGCAGCATCAAAGTGTAGCTTTTTGAGAGGGAATGTCTCGGGTTATTAACTGTAACCCCTGTTCCCTGATAAAAGCAGAACAAGATGCTGCGCTTCATTGCCGCACTGGGATGCCCCAGGACTGCTCTTCAGACAAAATACCTGACGATGCACCTGTGATGCATCTATTTATAGCCCTGCTACAGGTGCATCCAATGATATTCACAGCTTGTCACACCTAAAGTTGTTCCCAAAGCGCTAAGTCAGCGCAGCATCTTGTTCAGCTTTTATCAGGGAACAGGGGTTATAGTTAAGTAACCCGAGACGTTACCTGTTTGAGTTGAAGACACGTTTCCCAATTCCTCTTTGTCTCCACAAATGAACTTTGGAGTCACTGGGAACCCGGGCATTACTGGGATCAATGCACCGTGATGAAGGTGGGAACATTGGTACAGGTCCATGCACTCTGCGGGCTGCCCCCGATCGAGCCGGAGCATACAGAATACCTGCGAGTATCAGGAGAAGTACATATCAAGCCTTGCTGGATATTGGCTGTAATCAGATCGCAATCCAACCATGTATGGTTCAAGACAAGGCTTTTTGGTGTGTGCATGGGGATACTCACAATTACCCTGTAGTGACACTCATGATTAAATTTCGGGGCAAAATCATTGAGTGGATGCTTTAGTTAGTTCCCACCTCACCCATCCACTAATCCTGGGGACTAATTGTCCAAAATTTGAAACACTATTAAAAGGAATATGTGTGGTCAGGTCCTGTGAGAAAGTTGTTAGATGTGAGATGAGCGATGCACTGGCCGGGGAGGCGGAGCCAGGGTCATCTACGTCAGCTCCACGATGACGCAAGGGAGGGGGAAGTCCAGACTTTCCCAGCCTTTAGAGCCCTGCAGGGGATTTCCATCTGGAGCAGACACGAGACAAAACCCTGAGACACGCCTTCGACCAAGTGAAAGTAATTGAGGGTCAACGCCTTCAGCCAGACATTGAACTCTCATACCCGTATTTTTCTATTATGAATGATCGGTTGTATTGCGTGACAGAGGATGCTCAGACAGAAGAAGATACAACCCAGTTGTTGATACCGAAGAGTCGTCCTGAAATGTTATTCCAGACAGCTCATCATAGTCCTATGGTGGGTCACTTAGGGTGAGAAAAAACACTAAACTGTCTAATGGCCGTTTCTACTATTCACTAATTGTTAATGAAATGATTACAGATCATAGATTGGATGCGCTCTGTTTGACTGAAACCTAGCTTAAACTGGATGAATATATTATTTTAAATGTATCAACTCCCCCAGGATATTGTTATAAATATGAGCCTCATCTGAGTCGAGCAGGAGGAGTTGCTACAATTTACAGTGAAGTTTTTGGTGTTACTCAGAGGACAGGATATAAATGTAAGTCTTTTGAACTAATAATGCTTAATGTGAAACAGTCAGATATAAATAAAAAATCTCTGTCGTCTTTTGTCCTTGCTACAATGTATAGATCACCCGGGCCTTATTCTGATTTCCTTGGTGAATTTGCTAATTTTTTATCAGATCTTGTAGTTACTGTAGTTAGAGCTTTAATTGTTGGTGACTTTAACATTCACATAGATAATGAAAATGATACATTGGGATTAGCATTTATCAATATTCTCAACTCTCTTGGAGTCAGACATAATGTCACAGGACCAACTCATCGCCATAAACATACGCTAGATTTAATTCTGTCATATGGAGTTGATGTTGATAATATACAAATTCTGCAGCAGAGCGATGACATCTCGGATCATTACCTCGTCTCTCGTATGCTCTTTCAACCACTAAAGATAGCTTCACTAATAATCTTCCAGATCTATCTGATACACTCAGTAAAGCCCAAAGCCCAGAAGAGCTTGATGAAATAACAAAAAATATAAATGCAGTCTTCTCTAGCACTCTTGATATTGTCGCCCCGCTTCGATTAAAGAAAATTAAAGAAACTTACACACTCATGATCTCAAGAGAGCAGCTCGGAAAATGGAGCGCATGTAAGAATACAAATTTAGAGGTATTTCGTGGTGCATGGAAGGATAGTGTCTGTAGCTACAGACAGGCAATAAAAGCTGCCAGGTCAGCATATTTTAGTAAACTCATAGAAAATAACCGTGTTTATTCAGTACTGTGGCAAAATTGGTTAGGTATAAAGTCTCAACCGAACCAGATATTACGTTGCAGCACAAGAGTAATGACTTCATGAATTTCTTTACAGATAAAATTGAAATAATCAGAACTAATTGGAATTATGTAATCATCTGTCATAGCACCTCAGAAAACAGTGTCTAATAATTTTCCTCACGTGCAACTTCAATCCGGCACTGTCATAGGCCATGAAGAGCTAACAAAACTTGTAAAAACATCAAAAGCCACAACATGTTTGTTAGATCCTATACCAAATAAGCTCTTAAAAGAGATATTCCCTGTAATCTCAGAACTTCTTCTTAATATTACTAACCCCTCTCTTTTCTTATGACATGTCCCAAGAAACTTTAAAATGGCAGTTATCAAACCACTTATTAAGAAGCCATAACTTGATCCTGGAGAACTGGCTAATTATAGCCTGATATCAAATCTCCCGTTTATGTCAGAAATACTAGAAAAGGTAGTATCCTCCCAAATATTTTCATTTCTACAGAGAAATAGTATATACGAAAAATTTCAGTCAGGATTTAGGCCTCATCACAGTACAGAGACTGCACTTATCAGAGTTGCAAATTACTTCCTCTTATCATCTGAACGCAGCTGCATTTCTCTTCTAGTGCTTTTAGATCTTAGCGCTGCATTCAACACAATAGATCACGACATTCTCTTGAATAGGCTAGAATTATATTGCCATTTGTGGAGTTGCATTAGCATGGTTTAGGTCATATTTAGCAGACCGCTACCACTTTGCCTATGCAAATGAGGAATTGTCAAACCAAACAAATGTAAAATATGGAGTGCCACAGGGATCAGTTTTAGGGCCTCTGTTTTTCTCCTTGTATATGCTTCCCCTGGGAGATATTATCAGGAATCGTGGAATAAGTTTCCACTGCTATGCCGACGATACACAACTTTATATTTTTTCAATATCAATGAAATAAAAAATTGGATGGCCAGAAATTTTCTTCTACTCAATTCTGACAAAACAGAGGTATTAATTATTGGACCAAAAAACTCTAAAAATAAGCCACTACAATATAATTTGACTCGATGGATGTACTGTTACATCATCTTCAACAGCGAAGAACTTACGTGTTATATTTGATACCAATCTGTCCTTTGAAAATCAAATTACCAATGTTTGTAGAACAGCATTCTTCCTAAGAAATATTGCTAAATTATAGCACATGCTCTCTGTTGCTGATGCCGAAAAACTAATTCAAGCACTCATGACCTCAAGACTAGATTATTGTAATGCATTACTGGGAGCATGTCCAGCAAGATCAATAAATAAACTTCAATTGGTTCAAAATGCAGCAGCCAGAGTGCTAACGAGAACCAAGAAATATGATCATATTAGCCCCATTTAATCATCGTTACATTGGCTACCTGTTAAATTCTGTATTAATTTTAAAATTCTGTTAACTGCGTACAAAGCTTTGAATGGTCTAGCTCCACAGTACTTAAGTGACCTTCTACCACACTATATTCCATCATGTTCTTTACGATCACAAAATTCTGGCCTGTTAATAGTTCCTAGAATATCAAAATCCACAAAAGGAGTTAGATCCTTTTCATATTTGGCTCCTAAACTATGGAATAGCCTCCCTAACAATGTTCGAGATGCAGACACACTCCCTCATAGACTATAGACTAAAGTATAGACTAAAGACTCATCTATTTAGGCAGGCATACACCTAATTTATCCTCCACCCCACAATTAGGCTGCTTTAGTTTAGTCTGCCGGAACCAGAAACATTGATCATGATTTATACCTCTGCAATAAATTGAATGGCATCTGTGCTTCTATTATTTTATTTGTTTCCCTGTCTCAACCTCTGGACTCCTATCCTGAGGTCACCAGAATCAGCTGGATCCAGCACCATTCCTGCTTCATGTTGGACACCACTGCTACATGTTGCTGAATGATGATGACTAAATGCAGCCAGTGCCAGCCATATATCACTTCAGTCTATTATGATGGACTTCATGGAACTGATGCCAACTCCAACCATAAGACATTGGATACTTCATATGCCATTGTCTGAACCTTGGATTTAGGATGGACCACACTGAACCTCACCAAAATTACCGGCCAGGTTGAACTGCGTTTCACATCCTTGATCTCTGCCTGCATCACCTCGGTCTATTGATAGACTATGATCTTGATACGGAATGCATAGACTAACAATTGCCAACAATAGCCTTCATCAGCCAATTAACAAGGACAATTGTATCTATGTGAACTTCTGCAGTTAATCCATGATGGACTTCAAAGACACTGGTCATTAATCTTACAGTTCAAACAAAATCGACGCTTAAACACTGACCCTTAACACTTACTTAGTTTAATCATTTTAAACCATGACTTTAACTATACATAAGTAATATTTACATTATATTCGTGATGTTAGCCAGAGGGGAACTGGCCCCCACAGTGAGTCTGGTTTCTCCCAAGGTTATTTTTCTCCAATAATCAACATCTTATGGAGTTGAGCTTACGGGAGACAAAGTGCTTGTATTACTCCCAACCTTGAGCTCCAAAGTACTCGCCAAGTGGCCCTTTGAGGTGACATGACCAGTGGGAGATCTCAATTACGAGGTAAAACGAACAGTTAGAGG
Organism: Moxostoma hubbsi; assembly: GCA_032164185.1. NCBI lineage: Eukaryota > Metazoa > Chordata > Actinopteri > Cypriniformes > Catostomidae > Moxostoma > Moxostoma hubbsi. The sequence goes on from JAVLUX010000034.1 coordinate 8,904,667, forward strand.
TGATGCGCATCAAATAAACCACCTAAACCTCCTGAAATTATGGAGGGAGATGGTTCCTGTGACATTGGCAATGGTAGTTCCGGAGAGGGTGGAGCTTGGGCCAGAGGTGAACGTAAAAGCCAATCATGTCACCTGTGGAGACCGCCTCTCACCGTCTCAAGTCACAGAGGTTGACAAGTTGCAGAAAGAATTTTCAGACCTCATACAGCACCACATCGAAACTACTCCCGGGGTAGTGGTATGTAGTAGCCCCTACCGGCTTCCAGAGCACAAGAAAAAATGAGGGCAGGAAGAATTAGATGCAAAGCTTGATATGGGGTATTAGAAGTATCCCACAGTGATTGGTCCAGCCCGGTTGTTCTAGTCCCTAAGGGCGACAGGTCAGTTAGGTTCTGCATGGATTACAGAAAATTCAACGCGGTGTCTAAATTTGACACATTAAATGCATCAAATTGATGAATTGCTCGATCGGTTAGGCACAGCTCGCTTTTACTTGAAGCTGGATTTAACAAAGGGTTATTGGCAGATCCCCTTAACGCTGATGTCCCGCAAAAAAAACAGCCTTCTCCACACTGTTTGGTTTACACCAATTCATGACACTTCCATTCGATTTGTTCTGGCCCCGGGCTACATTTTAGCGCCTGATGGACCGAGTTCTCAGACCGCACTCTGCTTACGCTGCTGCCTATGTTGATGACATCATTATATACAGTAATATGCCTGTAATATATCTGAGGGCTGCAACGAGCGGGACTCACAGCAAATCCCAAGAAGTGCACAGTTGGATGGGTGGAGGTACGGTATCTGGGGTTTAAACTGGGTCACGGGCAGGTGCGCCCCCAAATTGATAAGACCGCAGCAGTTGCAGCTTGCCCAAGACCAAAAAGGAGGTGATACAGTTCTTGGGGCTGGCTGGCTATTCTAGAAGTTTTGTGCCTAATTATTCGTACATCACCAGCCCGCAGACTGATCTCACTAAAAAAGGAGGTCCAGAATCGGTCCAGTGGATGGAGCAGTGTCAACAGCCGTTTCCAAGGTGAAAGCTGCACTTTGCGGTGGGCCACTTTTATATACCCCTAATTTCTCTATCCCATTTGTTTACAGATGGACGCTTCAAACAGGGGGCTGTACATTAGTTGCAAACTATCGCTGAGAAAGTATAAGTACAGCACCATTGAAAAGGAATGTCTGGCCATCAAATGAGATGTTCTCACCCTCCTATACTATCTGTTGGGTTGCGCTTTCACCCTCTGTTCTGACCACACACCACTCCAGTGGCTCCACAGCATGAAGGATATTATGCATGGATCAAGTTCGACTTGGTCCCCGGACTGGAGTCATGGATGGCTGTTGCTGATTTTCTCGACAGAAATTGGGGGGTAGTGGAGGACAGGCCAGATGGCTCCCTGGCCTGAGTTGTGCAGTAGGGGTGCACACACCACAATATGTCTAACACCTGTTTCTGATTGCAGTGAGCAATGAGGAGAGCAATATAAGGAGGAACCACGCTAGATACTGAGAGAGAGCTAGCACACACATGCCCTGAGTCGCGTTTCCTCCTTTTCTCCACAAATGAACCCTGTTACAAGCATCATTGTTGTTATTTCTCCCAATGCTCAGGCGGTGTTCTGCTTCACTTTCCTGGGTGGTATTCCATCTCACTCATAGCTCCGCCACAACAGTGGGAATGACTCTGGTTTCTTTGGCTGTGTCTGTGAACTGCAGATCAACTCTAAAGAGCTGTATGTGGTGGGCGAAGCAATCAGAGGCAAAATTATTCAGAACTGTGACTCATCAGTCTACCAGCACCAACCCTGCCACAATGGAGGAACCTGTTCAGGTATGAGGTCACTTTCTTCTTTCTGTTATAGTCTGCTTTTTAGGGTTGAGTCGATATCACATTTTTTGTTTGGTTCAGTACGAGACCTGTACCAGGACCCATGATATTAAAACAAATTGATAACTGGTAACATATAAACAGTCTCAGGCAACTGATGAAATTAAACTACAACTGTCAATAAATTCATGTTGTTTCAAACCTGTGAGTTTTTTCTGTATAATACAAAAGGAGATATTAGGCAGAATGTAAGCCTCAGTCACCTTTCAATTTTATTGCATCTTTTTTTACGTACAATGAAAGTGAATGGTAACCGAGGCTGTCATTATGCATTAACATCTCTTTTGTGTGTAAATAAGTAAACAACAACAGAATTGTACATTTTGGATTAACTCTTTAATACATTAACTCATTATTATTTTGAGGAAAACAGCTAAAAGTAGATAAATAAATAGATAAATATGCATGAATTACAGAAGTAAACAGTTATAATATAATATTGGGTAAATACATTAAAAAACATATGAATGAATACCATGCACATTAGTGCATTATTTTGCACTAACATAATACATTAATATTAATGTTTCACATCATAATGCCTAAACTACAAAACTGTGCTGAATACCAAATTAGGTACTGAAATGGGCAAAATTATTATATTGCGGTACTTTTTAGCATCAGTATACCATGCAACCCTAATCCTAATCCTTCATTAATTTCCACTGGAGAACGACAATATAGACAATCTTTCATAGACAATATTCTACAAAAAGTGTCTATAAAAATAATCCATAAATTAAAAGGACTTTAACTGGATGTGTCGATAAAGTACTGGTGAGTGGAAGACAGCATGTCACTTGAGGAATTTCTATACAAGTGCATTCAGTCTCGAAATGCACTTTACATGTTCGCCAATCAACATTCTTTCATGAACATCCCTAAAGCTTTCAATATTTGGCATAAATACAATTTTCAACTAAATGTAGTGCTTTTGAAAGGGCACAGAGTTTGTAAATATTGTCAGTGATATGCAGATGCTGTGAAGATGCTCACTTGAGTTTTAAATAGCAGTAAGCACAAGCCTGATTGCAGGGATGTGAGTACGTGAATGTTTTGGCAAACCACAGGCAGCATTTTGTGTTGCCTACACCCAATACTTATAATTACACATTATTTGAGGGTTTTTGTATTCACTTTTTTTCTGTGTGACAGTTTTAATTTGGTGATAGGTTTTGGAAACTAAAGTGTTTAATAACTAAGTACACGTTTAGCACTTAAGAGAGATCAGAATTTCACAGGGCAGTTTTATCTTTGAAAGTCCATTTCTGCACAGTAACATACTATTATAGTCTTGGTTATAAAAAAAAAAAAAAAAAGCAAATGAAAATGTCCACTGTTCTTCCCCATGAAAAAAAGATTGCTTGTTGACCTTTTGTAGCATCATACCCCAGTAGTGGGGACATTTTTTATCATGAAGCACAAAATTAATGAAACAGCAAAAATGCATAAGATAAAATACAAAAACGAAACCATTACTTTGATCAATATAAATTGTACTTAATACATTTTATAAAATGACAACATAAAAAAAAGATATACATTTATTGAAAATACCCTTGACCTGAGAACACAGTTCAACCATTCAGTTAAATTATACCTTCTATATATCAATGGCCCTAGCTTAAATGTATCCCAGTGCTTGTTTACCCTACAGCTAAAACAAAAATATGACTGTCATTATGTCATTTTAGTTTGGATGATAGAATTAATAAAAAAATCTAATTGAACCCTCCTATGGTATTCAGTCATTTTGAACTACAGTGAGGAAAATAAGTATTTGAACACCCTGCTATTTTGCAAGTTCTCCCACTTGGAAATCATGGAGGGGTCTGAAATTGTCATCGTAGGTGCATGTCCACTGTGAGAGACATAATCTATAAAAAAAATCCAGAAATCACAATATATGATTTTTTAACTATTTATTTGTATGATACAGCTGCAAATAAGTATTTGAACACCTGTCTATCAGCTAGAATTCTGACCCTCAAAGACCTGTTAGTCTGCCTTTAAAATGTCCACCTCCACTCCATTTATTATCCTAAATTAGATGCACCTGTTTGAGGTCGTTAGCTGCATAAAGACACCTGTCCACCCTATACAATCAGTAAGAATCCAACTACTAACATGGCCAAGACCAAAGAGCTGTCCAAAGACACTAGAGACAAAATTGTACACCTCCACAAGGCTGGAAAGGGCTACGGGGAAATTGCCAAACAGCTTGGTGAAAAAAGGTCCACTGTTGGAGCAATCATTAGAAAATGGAAGAAGCTAAACATGACTGTCAATCTCCCTCGGACTGGGGCTCCATGCAAGATCTCACCTTGTGGGGTCTCAATGATCCTAAGAAAGGTGAGAAATCAGCCCAGAACTACACGGGAGGAGCTGGTCAATGACCTGAAAAGAGCTGGGACCACCGTTTCCAAGGTTACTGTTGGTAATACACTAAGACGTCATGGTTTGAAATCATGCATGGCACGGAAGGTTCCCCTGCTTAAACCAGCACATGTCAAGGCCCGTCTTAAGTTTGCCAATGACCATTTGGATGATCCAGATGAGTCATGGGAGAAAGTCATGTGGTCAGATGAGACCAAAATAGAACTTTTTGGTCATAATTCCACTAACCGTGTTTGGAGGAAGAAGAATGATGAGTACCATCCCAAGAACACCATCCCTACTGTGAAGCATGGGGGTGGTAGCATCATGCTTTGGGGGTGTTTTTCTGCACATGGGACAGGGCGACAGCACTGTATTAAGGAGAGGATGACCGGGGCCATGTGTAGCGAGATTTTGGGGAACAACCTCCTTCCCTCAGTTAGAGCATTGAAGATGGGTCGAGGCTGGGTCTTCCAACATGACAATGACCCGAAGCACACAGCCAGGATAACCAAGGAGTGGCTCTGTAAGAAGCATATCAAGGTTCTGGCGTGGCCTAGCCAGTCTCCAGACCTAAACCCAATAGAGAATCTTTGGAGGGAGCTCAAACTCCGTGTTTCTCAGCGACAGCCCAGAAACCTGACTGATCTAGAGAAGATCTGTGTGGAGGAGTGGGCCAAAATCCCTCCTGCAGTGTGTGCAAACCTGGTGAAAAACTACAGGAAACGTTTGACCTCTGTAATTGCAAACAAAGGCTACTGTACCAAATATTAACATTGATTTTCTCAGGTGTTCAAATACTTATTTGCAGCTGTATCATACAAATAAATAGTTAAAAAATCATACATTGTGATTTCTGGATTTTTTTTTTTTAGATTATGTCTCTCACAGTGGACATGCACCTACGATGACAATTTCAGACCCCTCCATGATTTCTAAGTGGGAGAACTTGCAAAATAGCAGGGTGTTCAAATACTTATTTTCCTCACTGTAAATACATTTTCCTCAGTTAATAAAAATGGTTTCTTTATCTGAGGACTTGGTGACTTTCCCTCCATTTGCCATGTGAACAAACATAAATTGGCTTTGATCCAAAGTGGTCTTGGAAAAAAAAAAGGGACACCTTTGGTATTTGTGGTAAAAAAAAAAAAATTGACTGACCGCTGAAAATGAATGGGGAAAAACAGCGTATTTGACAGATTCAAAAATAAAAAATAAAATTATATCAATAAATCAGCCACAATGCAGAAAAAACAGACAGAAATGACAGGGTTAGACTCCGTGCAAAATATACACACACACAAACATACTTAAACACACACAAAAATGAACTGTTGAGACTACAACACAGAGCTCTTTATTTTTACATTTATCAAAAAAAAAAAAAAAAAAAATTAATCAATCAAAATGTTTAACACAAACACTCAGAAATGAAGGGGTGGGATGATAACACACTCACAATGCAGAACACACACACACACACACACACACACACACACACTGAGAGAGAACCAGAACATCAATAAGTTGAGCTCTACAGCCATCTTTTGGTCATTGTTGCCATGAAAAGTCATATGTTGTTTTCCAGCTGATGACAGCAATCTGACACGCTCACACACATATGTTTGCAAAATACATTTTTAGAATAGAAAGTTTAAAATTGCAAAATGTTTACTTTTCTGTTTTATACTCTAATTTTCTGAATTTTGCAGTTAATTTATGTTTCTTGATGTTTATTTTCTTGACATTATTATGCATTTACTTTGAGTTATTAAATTTGTGTATATGAAATTAAGTATTGTTAGAAAAATGCTTATTTTGTGTCTTCTCTTTGTAACACCATGGTCAAGTTGATTGCAAGCATAATGACATTAACTGCAAAAACTTCACTTCAAATCAAATTTAAAATGCTAAACTTTGACTGATAATAGTTTATATATAATGTCTAAATATATATCCATGTCATGTTTATTTTCAAAACATATTCAAGTCATAATCTGTTGTAATCATAATCATACTCTTAAAGTGTAGGTTATGAATTTGTAATTTAAAAAACAAATGGCTTTTTTGTGTATGCAAATTAATGGTAAAATTTAGACATTTACATGTTAATAAGTTTAAAATAGCATAAGATCCCAAAATAAAATGCATATATATTGTTCTTACTTCAGGGAAGGAGAAATGGTATCTTTATCATCATTAAAAAAATGGGTTACACCTATGACCCTTCCGGTCAAAAATGACCATGAGTTCCAAAGGGAGGTGCCAGTTTTCAAAACCTTAGGAGGGTTAAGAGGGTTTTGAACTAGGTGTTTGAAACCAACATACAACACTACTGCAGGGGAAAACATATGTTTTTGTACAGTAATCAGACTTTTGGCTCAAGAAGGGAAGTTGTCATAGATGTTTTTAGTTATAATTTTATAGTCACCTTGTTTAAGGACCATGAACCAAAATAAAAAATGTTGGGGGAAAAAATCATGATACCCAACTTTAGCCCCATCACTGACCATTATGTGATGAGACATTCATTCAAGTTCAGCCTCTAAGTTTGGTTTGCATTTATATGATGTTTTTCTTCAGTAACAACTGTCCCTCTATCATCTTTTACTGTATTTCTCCCCCACGTTTCCCTGTGTTTCCTGTTAGAAAGTCTTGGGAGCATTCTCTTTGATATTATGTCATTCTTTTGATAAGCTGTTTAGATATTTTGTATGCACTCATACGAGTCTAGTGCCATCCATTATTTTCTTTTGTGACTTTTTTCATGTTCCTATTACTTAGCCTCTGCATCATGAAATGAAAAAAAAAAGACATCAAAAAAAGACAACAGTCCCCTTTTTTCTCTGAAATCATCAAAATAGCTGCACTCATTTAAGGCGGATAATAGCCCTGGACGATGTCCTGATGGAAATATCAGTTAGCTTAGATGAGTGGATGCTCAGAATGGGCATTTTCTCAGAAGCAGCAACTGATGCTAGCAGGCCTGGAATTTCTCAACAGATGGTTCTTAAACATATTCTGTCTTTCTTTGCCATTTGCTTCTCCTCAGAGTCATTAGTAGGGTTTACTAAGGCACACATCCTTATTACTATTGCTCATACTTAGGTTTAGGGTTTTGAACAAACCTCTTACCCTAAAAATTAAAGGGCTAGTGTATTCAAAAATTAAAATTCTGTCATTAGTTATTCACCCTCATGTAGTTCCAAACCATCAATAAAATAGAATAACAATGAAGGAGGGAACCAGACTATCAAGTCAATTGGTTTTTATTGTTGTTTCAACCATATACAGTTAGTACAGTACACAGCGAAACGAGACAACGTACCTCCAGGAACATGGTGCTACTTAAAACAACATAGGACAAACACAGAACCACATGAGACTACACAGACTAAATAACATACCTATGTAAAGTGCATGTGCAAACGTATAAGAGACAGTACAATAAATTACTAACAATGAACATTACAATAGACACAGTGATAGACAGTGCAGCGCCGACCAGTATAAAGTAGTGCAAAAAGATGACAGTTTCTAAAAATGCCAAATGTAAACATAACATACTATGAGATAGTGTTATATGCAAATAGCAGTTATTGAGATAGCAGACAGTTATAAAGTGACAGTAATTAAAGTGCAACTCAGGACGTGTGTGTGTGTGTGTGTGTGTGTGTGTGTGTGTGTGTGTGTGTCAAACCAGTCTCTGAGTATTGAGGTGTCTGATGGCTTGGGGGAAGAAGCTGTTACACTGTCTGGCCGTGAGGGCCCGAATGCTTTGGTACCGCTTGCCAGATGGCAGGAGGGTGAAGAGTTTGTGTGAGGGGTGTGTGGGGTCATCCACAATGCTGGTTGCTTTGCGGATGCAGTGTTTTTTGTAAATGTCTTTGATGGAGGGAAGAGAGACCCCGATGACCTTATCAGCTGTCCTCACTATCTTCTGCAGGGCTTTGCGGTCCGAAACGGTGCAAGTCCCAAACCAGGCAGTGATGCAGCTGCTCAGAATGCTCTCAATAGTCCCATTATAGAATGTAGTGAGGATGGGGGGTGGGAGATGTGCTTTTCTCTGACTTCGAAGAAAGTAGAGATGCTGCTGGGCTTTCTTGGTAATAGATCTGGTGTTGAGGGATCAGGTGAGGTTCTCCACCAGGTGAACACCAAGGAATTTGGTGCTCTTGACGATCTCCACAGAGGAGCCGTCGATGTTCAGCGGAGAGCGTTCACCTAAATTCAATAACCATCTCTTTTGTTTTGTCGACATTCAGGGACAGGTTGTTGGCTCTACACCAGTCCGTTAGCCGCTGCACCTCCTCTCTGTATGCTGACTAGTCGTTCTTGCTGATGAGACCCACCAAGGTCGTGTCATTGGTGAACTTGGTGATGTGATTAGAGCTGTGTATTGCTGCACAGTCGTGAGTCAGCAGAGTGAACAGCAGTGGACTGAGCACACAGCCGTGGGGGGACCCAGTGCTCAGTGTGGTGGTGGTGGTGGAGATGCTGTTCCCGATCCGGACTGACAGAGGTCTCCCAGTCAGGAAGTCCAGGATCCAGTTGCAGAGGGAGGTGTCCAGGCCCAGTAGGTTCAGCTTTCTAATCAGGTGCTGAGGAATTATTGTGTTGAATGCTGAGCTGAAATCTATGAACAGCATTCGAATGCATGAGTCCTTTTTATCTGCATTTTTGGGTGAGGGCCAGATGGAGGGTGGTGGTGATGGCGTCGTCTGTTGAACGGTTTGGACAATACGCAAACTGCAGTGGGTCTAGTGAGGGGGGAAGCTGGGTCTTAATGTGCCTCATGACAAGCCTCTCGAAGCACTTCATGATGATTGGTGTGAGTGCGACGGAAAGGTAGTCGTTGTGGCAGGACACTGAAGACTTCAGTGGGGACGGTGGTGGTGGCCTTGAAGCATGTTGGAACGATGGCGCTGCTCAGATAGATGAGACGTCACAGAGATCACAGAGACTTGGTGGTGGGCTTTTATGACTTTGGCCAGTAAGCAACCACCTAGCAACCAAAAAGCCCCTAGTAACCTAGTAACCACCAGAACTCCCTAGAAACTGCATAGCAACATGTTAAATACCACCAAAAACTGCCCATGCTTGGGCAAGCAGCACTTTTTTTGTTGCACTTGTACTCCATATTTCCATCTCCCGAAGTGATGTTTTACCTCAAACCTCCTCATCCATTTTCTCTCAGGCACACTAAAACCTTTCCGAGATCATATATACGTGGATGTGGACTTGAACTTGGACATGACGTTGTTATTAAAGTATCTGGCTTCCTGCTTTAAGTCCCCTCAGTAGTGTTCAGGTCTGACAGTGATTCATGGCTTTGACGATTGTAATCCTGCAACTTTGAGACAGATTCTGCCCACCTCTACCGGGTAACAGCTCAAGCATGCGGAGGGCAGGAGCGAACAGCTGTACATCAGCCGTTCATTTCATTCCTGTAAAGCGACATCATTCACCCGCTGTCGAGCTGAGCACTAAACTCTTTTACTGAGTGTGTCATGCCCGCCCAAGTGTATAATCGAGTGCTTGGCCCACTAAACAGGCAATCCAGCACGTTTGGAGTACCAGCCTCTCCATTTTGGGCCTTCTGTCAGCCGTGGAACTCGTGTGACATTTACAGCTAAGGTCTTTGAATTTAAAATGCTGTCTTTGGTTAGCACTGTTAAATGTCTTTGTTTGCATTGCGTTAATAGTAGCCCATTACTTTAATGATATATTAAATCTAGATTTGAATTTCCTGAATGAAATACCACTGGTTGCAGGAAAATAAGTTTTAGGGAAGGTTTTGGGCTTTGATTCTGCTGCAACAGTTCCTCTTGTGTGGCTCTTGTTTTATGTTATGTAGTTTAACAGATTTTACAAAAAACTAAAAGATATAGCACTCCTGAGGAGCTGTTTAAAATGAACGTGCTCTTGCGGTAAAACAATAATGTAGATGAATAGAACAGTTCTTTTTATCTTGACGCAGTGTCAAAAATATGATGCTCTTGTGCAAGATGGTTCAACAATAGTCTAGCACGTTTACATAGAAAAACAATTGAAAAACCATGCAGCCATAGCCATAAGTGGCTAACTAGGCTCACAAGGCTCAAGAGAGGCCTCTTTGAGGCATGTATGTATTATGTAAAGTGAGTGTTTTGTCTGTCATTGCTTTAAGTACACAAGCAATAATAGCATCTGTTATGCAGTATGTATGTGTGATTACATTTGGAAAGATTCCAGAATTCCCAAAGTATTCTAAAAGTAACAATATTGCCACAAAGAATGCATGCAATCATCATTTGGTGTCTGAATTAAACATAAAGCTGTAATTAAAGCACTGAATCGAAAATATTAATAAATTAATTGAAAACATCCACTCAGCTCCGCTCAAAATGCGCCAGTGGACATGTATGCTAAGGCTTACACTCAAGCTGATTTAATTGTATAGGTGTATAGGAATATTCCAGTTCAATATGGATTAAGATCAATTGACAGCATTTGTGGTATAATGTTGATAACCACAAAAATGTATTTTGACTTGTCCCTGCTTTTCTTTTAAAAAAGCAAAAAGGCACTTAACTTGGATGTGAATGGGGCCAATCTTTGGAGGGTTTAAAGGAAGAAATTAAGCTTACAAGCTTCAAAGCAGAATATTCCTTTTATATTTATTAAAAGATTTAAAATAAACCAGAATTTATAAGGAATATCAAGTATAGAACCACCTTGCAATCGCTCTAAAAACTAAAGCTGAAGTATGTCATTTCTGCTCTACTACTCTCAGAATTGCGAAAACAAGACTTGTGTTTTAACAAAGACTTGTCTTAGAGAATTGCATACAGAGAAATCTGTCTCTTTCTGTCGGCTTACCTTCCCTTGGTGTGCCCTTATTTAAATAGACATACCAAACACATTATTCATACGCGTTTGCTTCTAGAAGCTAATTTTCTTTGCAGCAGAAGTGGTCAGTAGTGATGGCAGCTCATTATATCTGCTGGGAGAGGTGTGCATCAGGATGGCATTTGACCCAGTTTAGTGGAGACTTCTATCAACAGGCATTTCAGACTGTCACATGGAATAGAAGAAAAGTTTCTGTAGATTTTTTCAAAGTCTTTGGTTTGCAGCTGTGACCTCTTATTCACCTCAATTCTGCCCAAACACAGATGAGTGCTCTTGGATTTGGTCTCTTGACTGTCTTACATAAAACCCTGTGGTCCCCAAGTTCATTTGAATCAGCATATTTTTACAATTGAATGAAGGTTGAAAGCTGTGAACCATATTAACAACAATATTTTTCAAAAAGCTAGATCAATACCCATGTCATCTTTTAAGCATTTGCCATTACTGTTAATACCCCGTCTGTCACTCACTTCAATGTTGTGTCGAAGAAGCAACACTAGGGGTCTCTCTTGAGAGCCTTATGCATCTCTGAACTTTAAGAAAAGGCCAATGAGAAATTGGCAGACAGAATTTGCATGTCCCACCCCGGACATATGGGTATATAAGGAGGGAAATGTGTCTGTTCATTCAGAAATTTTCTTCGGAGCCGACCGGTTGTGTGAGCAGCGAGCTGCAAGTTCCAATTGGTTTTTCTCTCATCTCTGGTATCAGCATATGCTGTTGGATCTACGGTGCATATCAGTGGCTTTCTCCTTCTCTGCGCGCCCCTGGGCGCTTCGACAGTGCTGTTAAAAGAGAACTTTTCCTTAAAAGAGTATTTTCTCTAAAAGAGCAATAAAAAAGAGTCCTTTTCAGGACGCGTCTTTATAAAGATGCCTTTCTGCACCTGTGTAGTTCCTGGATGCGGTCGATTTCTCTCTGCTCCTGGCGGTCACAGATGCTGCCTCATGTGTTTGGGCCGTGATCACAGCGCAGTATTTGTGGATGGTTCGTGTTCTCACTGCGAGAACCTTACCATGGCAACGTTGTGGACCCGGCTGGCGATGTAGGTGATTTGGGTATGGCAGCGGGCTCTGTTTCGCCGGGTACGTCCCGACGAACCTCCCGCCCCCCAGAATGCTCCTTGACTTCTGCCCAGGCTCGGGGTGACAGTGGCTCGCCTCACGGCCAGTCCGCCTATCCTCTTGAGCCCCCTGAGCTGGATGATGAGCTCACCGCTGCATCAGAGAGTGTTTCGGCATCTGACATGGAAGACTCGATTGTGCTGCCACCTTTGGGTCAGTGCGCCCAGTCAGAGGCTGAAGCCCAGATGGCCGAAATGCTTGCCCGGGCCGCCGTCAGTGTGGGGCTGGACTGGAATCCTCCATCCTCCCCGCAGCCTTCGCGGCTGGAAGATTGGCTCCTCTGGACTGCGCGCCACTCACAGCCATGCCCACCCCCGCTCCCTCATCCGCTCTTTACTACCCTCGACGGCAGAGCGGTCCATGGGTACACGACGGTCCCCCAGGTGGACAGATCGGTTGCAATCCACCTGTGTCCCGAAAACGTCACCACCTGGCGGGATCGCCCGGTGCTCCCCTCCAGGGCCTGTAGGATGATGTCTTCACAGACATCCAAAGCCTACTGCGCCACCGGACAGGCCGCTTCCGCCTTGCATGCCATGGCCCTCCTGCAAGTCCACCAGGCCAAGGCATTTAAAGATCTGCACTTGGGTAGTCCTGAACCCGACGTGCTGCAAGAACTATGCTCAGTGACCGACCTCGCCCTCAGGGCCACGAAGGTCACAGCGCGGTAACTCAGGCAGGCGATGGCCACCCTCGAGGTCCAGGAACATAAACCTGGTCGAGATGCACGAAACAGACAAAGCATGCTTTCTCAATGTGCCCGTCTCCCAGTTCGGCCTTTTTGGTGACACTGGCCGTGCCCCATCTGCCCGCCGAGGGCGTCATCTTGCGGCTTCCAAACACGTGCAGCTCCGCCTCAGCCCGGGCCCAGCTCTCAGCTCCAGCGTCGAGTGCCCCGCAGGAAGCGCACGCCCCCAGTCTCACGAACCCCCTCTAGGACCCGGAAGGCTCCCAAGTGTTCCTGAGATGGACGACCCAGAGACCGAGACGTTTGCTCCGGAGCTGGTAAGCAGACCACTCCGTCCCCCGTTGGAGGGCCGGGAGGAGTATCTTCAGTTAAGTTTATTTACTTTGCCACACCCTCTTCGGGCTGTGGTACCCACATTCTCAATAAAAGAGCAATTTCCTCTGTCTCTGGGTCACCATTGGACGCAGACCCTTCGCCTCCAGCCCCACAACTGTTGCCCCCCGGTCGGCCGGTCCTGACAAGTCTAGAGGACGCCTCCACGGGACCTCCTCCTGCCGGGTGTGCGGAGCAAGGGAAGTGCTTCGAGTCTTCTCTCAGTACCAGAGCCTCGGGACGCGCTTTTGCCTCCCGACACCATATTACTTGCTCCGCCCTGCTGCGAAGCCCTGCTGGGTACGTCAAAAGTAATCGTAAGTAATCGGGTCCCCCAAAAACATTTTCAAAAGCTCCTGGAGCATATGGCGCTGTGGCATGCACCGTGTGTTTATCACCCCCGCCTGCCGCCAAACTTCCAAACCCTGGACAGACCTCTGTTTTTTACGGGCAGGAGTCCCTTTGCAGCAGGTGTCCCAATGTGTCCTGATCACCACAGACACTTCCAGACAGGGTTGGGGCTCCATGTGCAAGGGACACGCAGCCGAGGGCCATTGGGAAGGGCCCCCGCTGCGCTGGCATATCAATTGCCTAGAGTTGTTGGCTGTACTTCTTGCCCTGTGGAGATTTCTCCCACTAGTTTGGGGCAAGCACGTCTTGATCCGATCAGACAGCACCACCACGGTAGTGTACATAAATCGCCAAGGCGGAGTATGCTCCCATCATATGTCACAACTCGCCCGTCGACTCAAGTCGCTGCATGCCACTTACATCCCAGGCAACCTCAACGTGGTAGCGGATGCGCTATCGCGACAGAGTTCACCCAGCGGAGAGTGGAGGATTCACCCCCAGTCTGTCCAGCTGATTTGGAAATGGTTCGGCAAGGCACAGGTAGACCTATTCGCCTCCCAAGAGACCTCCCATTGCCCACTCTGGTACGCCCGAACGGAGGCTCCCCTCAGGACAGACGCGGCCCACGGGGCTGCGCAAGTAAGCATTCCCCCCGGTGATCCTTCTTGCACAGGTGCAGACCACTATGCAAGGTCAGGGAGGACGAGGAACAAGTCCCTCTCTGACTTGGTTCTCGGATCTCGTGCTCCTCGTGACAGCCCCTCCCTGGCGAATTCCCCTGAGGAAGGACCTTCTTTCTCAGGGACGGGGCACCCTTTGGCATCCGCGCCCAGACCTCTGGAACCTCCACGTCTGGCCCCTGGACGGTATGCGGAATATCTAGCTGGCCTACCACCTGCAGTCGTAGACACGATCAACCAAGCCAGAGCTCCCTCTACCAGGCAACTTTACACCCTGAAGTGGTGCTTGATCGCGAATTGGTGTTCTTCCCGAGCTGAAGACCCACAGAGGTGCCCAGTCGGGTCAGTGCTCTCATTCCTGCAGGAGAGGTTGCAGGGGAGGCTATCCCCCTCCACCTTGAAGGTGTATGTAGCCGCTATCATTGCCCACCATGACCCAGTAGACGGCAAGTCTCTGGGTAAGCACAACTTAGTTATCAGGTTCCTAAGTGGAGCCCGGAGGTTGAATCCCTCCCGGCCAAGCCTGTTCCCCTCCTGGGATCTCTCATTGGTCCTCCAGGGCTTTCTGAGACCCCACTTCGAGTCGCTAGAATCAGTCGAACTCAAGGCCCTCTCCCTGAAGACAGCCCTCCTGATTGCGCTCGCCTCCACCTGCAAGCGTTCTCTGTCAGCGACACCTGCCTGGAGTTCGATCCGGCAGACACTCATATGATCCTAAGACCACGACCGGGCTACGTGCCCAAGATTCAGACGACTCCCTACAGAGACCAGGTAGTGAACCTGCAAGCGCTGCCCCTTCATTGCTTTGTCCGGTACGTGCTTTGCGTATCTATTTGGACCGCACGCAGAGCTTTAGACGTTCTGAGCAGCTCTTTGTCTCCTTTGGTGGACAGCGGAAAGGGAATGCTGTCTCTAAACAGAGGCTTGCTCCCATGCTTGGCACGTCGAACATCATTGACGGCTCCTCAGACAAATCCTGAATGAACAGACGCATTTCCCTCCTTATATATATATTACCCGTATGTCCGGGGGCGGGACATGCAAATTCTGTCTGCCAATTTCTCATTGGCCTTTTCTCACAGTCCTGAGACGCATAAGGCTCTCAAGAGAGACCCCTAGTGTCGCTTCTTCAACACAACATCTCGTTCCCTCCATCAGGGAACGGAGGTTACAACAGTAACCTAGATGTTTAATCTTCAAAGCTGAAGTGTGTAATATTTTGCTATTAAAATACTTTCTCCCATCCCAGCTAGGTTACTTCTACAAAAAGTTTCAACTGTGTGGCACTATCAAAACATTTCTTGGTTTGTTTGAGCATTCTGAACAGCCAGACACAGCAACTGGCTCAACTAATGGTTTGAGTTTGGGGCTGTTTGATCGACCAATGGCACATGGGGGAGTGTTTGGAAAAACCTTTTTAAAAACATAATTTCTTCATAATTATTTATGATTATTATTTATCATTAATTTGGTAATTTGGTTTTGTGATGCTAGTGGTGCAGAACTTACACATATAAAAGGCTTTAAAGACCCATGTAAGGTTTGAAAAATGCAATTTTCTTTCTCTTGTTGACCTAAAAATAAAAAAGCTAAAACCAGTTTTAAGCTGGTTGGCTGGTTTTCCCCAGTATTTTCCCACAGATTGTAAATATTAAATGCCTAATTTTGCTTAAAAAGGTAATTTTGTTACACTAGGATTTAGTGTAGTGTAGAAGTACATATTGGAGTACAGGAGTACAGTATTGATGGACTCAAAACTAGTAGCCACAAAACTCTCATTTTCATTTTTTTTTTTTTATTTAATGAAAGTGTCATGACCTACCAGTTTATCTGACTACTTTAATATTCTATGTGAAATATGTGGGGGAAAAAAAAGTTTTTCAGCGAGTGGTAAACACTCTCACACTCTTCGTTGTGTACAGCTCGCCATATGCAGCAGCCACCTGAGTGTTTCTCCTGACTGTTCTCTGAGTCAGTCTGAGTTTGCATGGCTGGTGAAGGGCAATCAGTCACAGAAACAGATGTGTTTGCATGTTCTACATAATGCGGGGCAATAATCTCACCGCCTGCTGTGGCATCACCCCCTGCTGTCCTGAAAGGCAGTGACAAACCGCCTGCTGTCTTTCACTGGAAATGGTGCAAACACTACAAACCAGGTCAGTTGATTAGTTTATTACAGAGTGGCAAGGTTACAGATCATTCTTTTCAATGTTGTTTACATAAATGCAATCATTTTTGTGACATTTATATGCATGGCAGTGATTTTACATGTGGTTAAGTTACAGTGGTTTGTGTATCTTAAAGGGATTGTTTACCTAGAACTGAAAAATCTTTCATAATTTTCTCACCTATGTGTTGTTTTAAACTCGTATAACTTTCTTTTCTTTCTTTCTTTCACAAAAGTAGATGCTAGGCAGAATGTTTGTGTCAGGCACCATTTACTTCTATTGCATCTTTTTTCTATATAATGAAAGTGAAATTAAATGAAAGTTGTCAGTATCTAATATTTTGCCTAACATCTCTTTCTGATGCATAAATGTAAAATTCCTAAATGTAAAAATTAGTTGATTCGTATCCTCCTTGCACAGAAATTCCTAATTTTGGTCTTTTAATGTCAGTATATCATAAGAATACCCTGCAGTTTCACATATGTGTGTTCGTGTTTGTGTGTGTATGTGTATTTTTTATCAGGCACTTGCAGTGTTTCTAAATCCCAGTGACAGAATGTAAATATTTAATTTCTACCGCTGTCAAAACACATTATTAATTTATAGGTCTGAAACTTCTCCAATGCTTCCTGTATCTGATATTATTCCTTTGAAAACCGTCAACATCTTCCTGCAGCTTATGAAGTTCTTGTCTGAATATTGCTTATCATGCTGGCCCACCCTCTCCCTCTCGCTTGGGGATAAATCCTGGAATTTTGAAAGTTCCATTCGCGGAATCGCACCTCAGCAGCCAGGCATTAGCTTGAATATTTCTAATAATTTGGTTTCAGTGAATGTACATCAACATGAGCTGAATGTAACTCTAGATTTGCAGGTGGTCTACATAAATTACATATATAAATTATTAATAAATGTCAATGTTTATGTTTTTTTAAGGACATTTATGTTTACTTTTGTACAATAAATAATTGTGTTACTCTGTTGGATTTTTACCTGATGTCCAATGTGAAATCTGGGTCCTAAAGCAAAAACTAGTTGAGAACCACTTGTCTACAATTCATGATGGTGATCTATGAATTCAGCAACAGAACTACCATCCATTCCACTTTAAATTCTCATTTGTATTCTGCTCTGCTTTTTTGATGTACCCTTCCCCCACCCCTCGCCCCACACATGCCACTTCCCTATTTATGCTTTCCATGCAAACACCACTGAAGTTAATGATGCTGTACGGGTACATTTCATTGGTATTCTAATGATCTGGAACCATTATCTGGATCTAATAGTGGGGTTTTTTTCTCCCTTTGTTGGTGTTCTTGTGTGTAGCGATGCAGAGAACTGGTTTTGTGTGTGTCCCTTGTTCTACTCCGGTAAGCTGTGCCAGTTCACTGCCTGTGAGTGAAACCCGATTGCGCGTGGTGCCACCTGCGTTCCCCAGACGCCGCTTGAAGCGGCATTCCTGTGCCCCTACAAAATGCAAGGTCTCCTCTTTGATGATGGTAGGTCTCTCATCCATGTTTGGGTAGATGGTGTGAACAACAGTATCCATGGAGATGTTATACAAGAAACAGAAGCCAAGGGGCTTTCACTTGATATTTTTTGCCAATAGTTACATTTGAAGTTTGTTTTCCTCATCTCCTGTCTTTGAAAATTAAACCCATAGGTGATAGATTGAGATGTATTCCCAGTTGTTTTGTTTAACTGATGCCTGATGCAAGCAGGTGAAATACTTTCTAATTAGGGCAGCTAACTGCTCAACACTTATTAAAAACTCACTAAACTGTAACTGTGCTCTGAGGCTTTCAAATCTGAGGCAATTTACAAGGAATGAATTGGGCCCACTAGGGTTGTCACAGTACCAAAATGTCAGGAGTCAATACCGATACCAGGGAAATTTCTCGATTCTCAGTTTCGACACCACAAAACTAACGCTGTTATACATGCTCCTTTAATTTAAAGGTCCATTATTTAAATTTACAAATTGAATTAAAACGATGTTAATCAACAAATGACCATCAATTACTTCTTAATGAAGTAAAACAAAAAGTATTGTAAATATTTTGTTTTGTTAATATTAGCAACATAATAGACAGCAGCAGGTCAATTAGGCTGCAATAATATTATGACACAGATCAGACTTATTGTCCTGTCTGATTACATTTATAAAACAATGTTGCATTGTTATCGTTGTGTGGGGACCTTTTCAATGGAAGCCTATGGGATTTTTCGTTCATTTTTTGTCCGTCAGGCAAATGTTTGCATTCTTAAATAAAAATGCTTTTGAATAAATCCATGATTCTGTATTTGTTTCAAACAGATACCATTTCTAAGTATTCTATATCAGACAACAAATAGCCTGATGCCAAATAGAGTGTTCTAATCTCCCAGTGTCACACCGAGTGGGACTGACATTTGAATTTAAAGGCTGATAACAGCAGATAACATCAATCAGCATTGATTAGTAGCCAAGGCCTCTGTGGCACTCGGCAGTCACTCCGCCTTGAATGTGCTGAACTTCTTAAAATGAGCCCAGACAAAAATGTTTTTTTTTTTTTTATGTATTGATTTAGCATTACATTTAGATTGCATCCATTATTAAAAATAGTGCTTACATTCATAGAATATGATCATATTTTAAATGTTGACCTAGAGTTGTTATTTAGCTTTTGTTTCTGCAAAAATCTAGGTTAAAAAGTCATTATTATTGCTGATTTGAAATGGATGGATGGACGGACGGACGGACGAACGGACACGGTTGGGAGGGTTACTTTTGAAATGCATTCAACTACAGATTACAGAATACATGCTGTAAAATGTCATTTGTAATGTATTTTGTTAAATTACTCAAGGTCAGTAACATATTCTAAATACTTTGGATTACTTTTTCAGCACTGGTAGATTTTTTCACTTGTTTTGTCTATAAAAACTCTGCCAGTACAGTAAGACAAAATACACATGTTAAAAATACATTCTCTGAAAAACCTAAATTGCAGTGTTGTTTCTAAAACAAGATCAATCTAATTGATCCTGTTTTAAGGATTTTTTGTATATTTTTACAGGAAAACAATACAAAAATGATTATCAAGTATATGATTTTTGCCCTAATGTCAAAGGTCGTACTAGAAAACAAAAATTATGATCTAACATGAATTTTCTTGATAAAAATAATTATCGTGACTGGTAATGTGCATGTAAAATGACTAGAAATAGCATTTTAGCCTAGCGTAAAACTGACAATTTAAACAAGGTTTATTTCTATTTCTTCTGCTCCAAATGTATTTCACACTTACTTCTCTGTCTGCTTGTATGAATGCAACACATCATAAGAAAGTGTTTCACCGCTGTTCAAATGCACTTTGAATGCACTTTATATGTATAAATGTTTTCCATCCACAAGGACTAAATAATAAATGAAACAAATGACAATAAAATGCAAAGTAATCTCTTCAGTAATCAAAATACTTTTTGAATGTAACTGTATTATAATTACCAATTATTTAAATTGTAGAGGAATACAGTTACTTATATTTTGTATTTTAAATACATAATCCCATTACATGTATTCAGTTACTCCCCAAACTTCTGGATGGATGGATGGATGGATGGATGGATGGGCAGATTGGAACAAATGGGACCTTGTCTTGTCTGAAGCAGCTCAAAGCAGCACTTGAGTTTAGAGAACCACCTGTGTTCTGTGGCGCACTGTTAGTTTCACTCACACACTTAAAAAGGTCTATAAGATTAGAGCACATCTGTCCACAAAACCACTTTCACTGCCTTTAAAAAACACATAATGAGATGTATTTCCTGTTGTTTATATTTCATCAGATGATTAAAGAATCATCTGTGGGGCATTTGGGAAGTGTTTGGGATCAAACAGATTCTGTGAGGAGCTGCTCACGTGTGCATATTTTTATTTTTAAATAATACATTATTTATTTATTTATTTATTTAGGAAAGGCCCAGTATCTCTCAGTCCAGCTAAGAAAGCTGAGAGAGGACTATTGAATTTCACAAGAGCAAAATCCTTACACACAAACAGTTTGTGACTAGAACAAATGGAAATAAATAGGTGGTATGTCACTTGTACTGCCAGTGAGTTGGAGGTTATGTGTTGACTCATTCTTTTAGTCACCTCCAACAACATCATCATAATAATACAGAAGAACTGAAACAGAGAGAAACATCCTGTGTGCTGCAATGCTTTTTGATTAAAAGTTGGTAACACTTTACAATAAGGTTCCATTCGTTAACATTAATTAATGCATGATTAATTTAATTAACAATATATTTTTAAATAGTTTGTTATATTATAATTTTAATAAAAATACTAGGCCTTTTGTTCATTGTTAGTTCATGTAAGTTCATAGCGCATTAACTAATGTTAACAAATACAACTTTTGATTTAAAAAATTTACTTAAAGTTACTATATGTTCAAATTTACATTAAGCAAGATTAATAAATGCTTACAGTTTTTGCTTACTCAATCGCTTTAACGCAATTCTTGAATGAGAATCAAAACAGTAAGTTCAAATATCTGAACAATTAGTTTCTTGTTCACACCAGATTTTAATTTCTTATTCGTTTAAGCAAATTGCACGTATTTTGGAACGTGTGCAAAAGAGTAAGTACAATTGTCTACAATTTGCACAATAACTAAATGCACATGGCTTGCTTGATTCTCAGTGAAATTGTCATACTCATCAAAACTTCTAAACATTCTTTCATCGTGTGAGCCATTAAATGCCAAATGATCAGAGCAGAAGGAAGCAAGTTTTCTTCCAGGATAACCTTGAACATAACTTGATTCATGCGTCCTTCACAAAGATGAATCTGCTTGATTCCAACCTTGCTGAAGCACCCCCCAGATCATCATCGATCCTCCACCAAATTTCACAGTGGGTGCGAGACACTGTGGCTTGAACGCCTCTCCAGGTCATCGTCTAACCCCGGGCTATTCAATTGGCGGCCCGCGGGCCACATGCGGCCCGATAACAACCTCCAAATGGCCCAGCCCGTGGTCCCGCCAAAAACGCACCCCCCACATAAATTCATAAAGTAGTACAGACCACGTTGCCCGTAATACGCAAACAATACAGAGCGTGCTGGTAGTAGCCTAGAATCTAGGCCCTAGATTATTTTCAATGTCTTTCTCAACACTGAAACGTATAATTGCCAATGAAAACCGTCAGTTTAACCCTGCTTGGACTGAAAAATACTTGTTTATTTTACCGCCACATCCAAACGCGAAACCGATGTGTTTAATTTGTAATGAGTGTGTTGCAGTACTTAAAGATTACAATGTGCGGAGGCACCACGTAGAGAAACACCAGACTTTCCGCACCAATTTCCCCGAGGGATCTCAAGAGAGGGCTGCAAAAGTGCAGAGTTTGATTGCATCTTACAACCGGAGCAGTTCTACCATGGTGCGGTCATTCACAGCCCAAGAGAGAGCTACCGCAGCATCCCTTCGTGTGTCCTGGATATTGGCAAAAAAGAAAAGGCCATTCACAGACTCGGAAACTGTGAAGGACTGTATGCTTGCCGTCGTGGATGAGGTAATAAATGACGATAAAATTAAAACGAGCGTGGCATCTGCTATTAAAAACGTACCACTGTCAGATACTTCCAACATTCGTAGGGTTGAAATTCTGGCTGCAGATGTGTATGAAACGCTGTTAGGAGACTTGATGAAAGCTGATACTATGTCCATAGCAGTAGATGAGTCCACAGACAAAACTGATACTGCTCAGCTGTGCATATATGTCCGGTTTTTTGACAGCAAATGCTTCCGAGAGGAGCTGCTCGGCCTACTGCCGTTAGAAGGACACACAACGGGAGATATTGTCTTTGGGAAAATTTCCGCTTTTTTTAAAGACAATGGTCTGGATATGACGCGTGTGTGCATGCTTGTGACAGATGGGGCTCCATCCATGACAGGGAAAGTGAATGGTTTGGCAGCACGTTGGTCCACTGTTGCACCTCAGTTGATCTCCTTACACTGCATTGTCCATCAGGCGGTGTTGTGCGCAAAACTAAGCGGGGCGCTCAAAACGTCAATGGACAGCGTGATGGCTACAATTAATTTTATTCGCTCCACATCAAGCCTCCAACACCGCTTATTCCGCATGCTGCTGTCAGAAATGTCTGCTGAGCACCACGACCTGCTTTTGCATAATGACGTGAGGTGGCTGTCCAAAGGCAAAGCACTGGAACGTTTCTGTGGTCTCAGAGAGGAGATCGTAACTTTCCTTCGCAGCAGCAAGCAAAAGAAGGCAGAAGCGCACTTGAGTCGCATACTGGATGACAACTTAATGGCCGATGTTTGCTTTCTGAGCGACATATTCAAACACCTGAATGATCTAAATTTGGCACTACAAGGCAGAGACAAAACTGTCATTGACCTTGTGGAACAGATGCGCGCATTCCAAGTTAAACTGGACCTTTTTGCAACTGATTTGAGCACAGGCCGAATGCTGCATTTTCCGACACTCCGCAAGCGCATCTCATCCCCCGCACAAATCACGGATGTGATGACAGATTTCATTGCGAGGTTGAAAAATAACTTTGCTGGTCGATTGGATGGACTTGTTCTGCCCACAGAGGTGGCCGTTTTTGTCAGAGACCCGTTCACGGTTGCAATAGAAGGGGACTTATCCGCCAGAGCAAAGCAAGTGGTTCCTTCCATTGACGAGGGACAATTTGAACTTGAACTTGCTGACATTCAGTCATCTGTTACCATGGCACAGGAGCTTCGTACTAACGGACCTGCAGTGTTTTGGACTGATGTCAACGTACATCAGTTCCCTAACATTAAGAAAGTAGCGATCGTCATGCTCAGTATGTTTGGATCAACATACACATGTGAGTCAAGTTTTTCACACATGAACTCCATAAAAAGCAACTCTCGTTGTTCCCTGACTGACCGTACTCTCCACCAATGCCTTCGGATTGCATTGACAACTTACGAGCCTAAAGTCACTGCTCTCGCTCAAAACAAAAAATGTCACTTCTCCCACTAAGTCAGCAGGTTAACTGTAGCCTACATCAATATAATGTGGGATGTGTAGCAAAGGCATACCTAATCACAAATGTGTTGATTTTATATGTTCCCGCAATATGTGCAGTAGTAAACCTTATTTACATGCATGTGTTAGTTATAGTTGTGAATACCGTGCACTTTTTATTTTATGCACTTTAAGATGTTCCTGGGTCAAATGTGATCAAGATGTTTATTTTGTTTCAAAAGGAAACGTAATGTTATTGCTAATGTGAATAGCCTACTACTGTGCACTATTTTGTTTTTAGCACTTTGTGATCAGATAGGTCAGATATGTAGGCAAGAGGTGCCTAGGTCATTTTTTTTGTTTCATTTGTAAGTGGAAAAAGAAGGGGCTACATCAGATTCTGTTCAGTTAGCTCTTTCATTGTTTTTATGCACATTTTGCTGTGCAAACTGACCAAAGTTAAAAGAGAAACAATGAATAAACCTTACATGTTTTTCAACAAATTTGTTTGTGTTAGTTTTAAAAAAAAATTATTACGAGCTGCTTCGACGCTGAAATAACTGGCCCAGTTAACCTTCTTGGTTTGAAAATCTGGCCCAACTGAATTTGTAATTGAATAGCCCTGGTCTAACCAGTAGATGGCCAGGTGGAAGATCGGTGATGATCTGGGGGTGCTTTTTTGACCAGTTATAATTTTCAGCAAATACATTTTACAGCGAAATTTTGTCAGTACTTTATAGAATAAAACAAAAATGTTCATTTTACTCAAACATATACCTATAAATAGAAAATCCAGTGAAACTGATCATTTTGCAGTGGTCTCTTTTAAATTTAAAAAGGCATCAATAATTCAAGGGGAGAGCAGAGGGAAGAACTTCAGCACCATTCTCAGAGAATCCTCCGGAGAGAGTTTGCAGACTGCACAGTTCATAAAGACTAAATGAGGGGTGGAGAAAAAACTTTGGCTAGCACATTGTTGCAGCTGTAGAATCTTAATGACTTAAGCTGTAGAATCTCAGAGTGATGGTTGATGGACCAGGCAATTAAATGTTGAAAATTAAGACGATTTTCTGTCTCTGAAATACCTTTCATGTTCAAAGCAATAGCCATTTCACACATTATGAAGGATTGCGCTTAGATTTTGCAAATATCAGTCCATTTACTAGTCCATTTGGAGAGTAAAACAGGTGATGCCACAAAATTACAATAATAATCGTTAGCTGCAGCATTTTCTCTTGCATGAAATAAAAATGCAAAGTACATTGTATGATGCAATATCACCATCTTGTGGCCCTTTCTCACACAACTGCTGGTAACTTCTTTGTAAAGTTACTTAACATTTTGCAGATGCTTTTTTTATCTTAAGTGACTTAGAGTGCACAAAAAACAAGGACAGGATATTGGATTTAAATGTTTGTTCAGGCATAATTATGGTAGTGCAACCATACCTGGGATTGAACCACCTTTGAGGTAAACCACCAGATCCTTATTCTTGTTTTGTATCAGATACATTCTATTCTACATGATGAATAGAAATCTAGAGGGGTTACAATGAGGATATTTTTTGCCTTTTCTGATCATTCAATACTATTTGTATGTGCATACACTCACTGAGCACTTTATTAGAAACATTATGGGCTTGATAAAGTTCCTGACACGGTCTTCTGCTGTTGTAGCCCAACCACCTCAAGGTTCTACATTTTGTACATTCTGAGATGCTATTCTGTTATGTGAGAGGGGTTATGTGAGTTACCATAGCCTTTCTGTCAGCTTGAACCAGTTTGGCCATTCTCCGTTGAACTTTCTCATCAGTAAGGTGTTTCTGTCGTACAGAACTGCCGCTCACTGGTTGTTTTTTTGTTTTTGGCACCATTCTGAGAAAACACTAGAGACAGTTGTGGGTAAAAATCCCAGGAGTTCAGCAGTTACAGAAATACTCAAACCAGCCGTCTGGCACCAACAATCATGCCACAGTCGAAATTGCTGAGCTCAAATTCTTTCCCCATTCTGATGGTTGATTTGAACATTAACTGAAGCTCCTGACCCATATCTGAATGATTCTATGCATTGCACTTCTGCTACACGATTGGCTGATTAGATAATCACATGAATAAACAGGTGTACAGGTGTTCCTAATAGTGGTGCTCAGTGAGTGTATATTTCTATTGATTATATATTGAAGTAGTTGACATGAAATACTTTTGGCAAGTTGGCATTTCCTGCAGTGTGATATGCTATACCTCAACTATTTTAAACAGCAATTGTACGTCTTAATAATTATTAAGCATGTAGCTTTTACAAGCTCATATTCATTAAGAGACATGGAATATTTGTGCTTCAATATTATACATTAAAATATTGTATAAAAACTTAATAAAAATGGTGATCAGGTAAAATTTGCTGTTTCCTTCATACATACATATACATTTTAACCTAAAATCTTGTTAGGTTGGAATGCTGATAAAGATAAGAAAACTAAAATGCATGTTATGCTTCAACTTCCCATTTATGTATTGTACTCTGTAGTTGTCATGGAATAGGAACAAATATCTTCTTATATTTGTTCATTTATCTTGGCCTATTAACTTTGATTGCAGAGCATCCCTTAGCACTTAGAATAGATTGCTACAATATACCCGATTTGGTTTGTATGTGTTGTTGGAAAACAATGAAGGGAAAAGTGTGCAAGGGAACACTATTAACATCTAAATGATTGAAATTAAGGTAACACTTTACAATAAGGTTCTGTTCGTTGATTAGAAAATGTATTAGTTATCATCAGGGTTCGGGAATAATGGAATACATGTAACAGGATTACATATTTAAAATACAAAATATAAGTAACTGTATTTCACTACAGTTACAATTTAAATAATTGGTAATTAGAACTGAGTTACATTCAAAAAGTACTTTGATTACTGAAGAGATTACTTTTTTATTAAAAAATTTTTTATTGTCATTTGTTTCATTTAATATTTAGTCCTTTCAGATGGAAAACATTTATACATATAAATGATGCAATTTAAAGTGCATTTGAACAGCGGTGAAAAACTTTCTTATGATGTGTTACATTCATACAAGCAGACAGAGAAGTAAGTGTGAAATACATTTGGAGCAGAAGAAATAGAAATAAACCTTGTGTAAATTGTCAGTTTTACACTAAGCTAAAATGCTATTTCTAGTCATTTTACATGCACGTTACCAGTCACGATAATATTTGTATCAAGTAAATTCATGTTGGATCATAATTTCTATTTTCTAGAAAGACCTTTGATATTCCGGCAAAAATTTTATTCTTGACAAAAACTTGTATTCCTGTAAAAATATTTGTACTTGTATTCCTGTATTGTATTCCTGTAAAAATATCTAAAAATCCTTAAAACAAGATAAATTAGATTGATCTTGTTTTAGAAACAACACTGCAATTTAGTTTTTTCAGAGAATGTATTTTTATTATGTGTATTTTGTCTTACTGAAGTGACAGTAACTGAGTTTTTATAGACAAAACAATTGAAAAAAAATCTACCATTGCTGAAGAAGTAATCCAAAGTATTTAGAATATGTTACTGACATTAAGTAATCTAATGGAATACATTACAAATAACATTTTACAGCATGTATTCTGTAATCTGTAGTGGAATACATTTCAAAGGTAACCCTCCCAACCCTGGTTATCATGAACCAACAATGAACATTATACTTTCACAGTATTTAATAATCTTTGTTAATGTTAGTTAATACAAATATAGTCGTTGAAAATTTGTCAATGAATTGCAATTCTGGTAACTTCTTAAGACTTGTGTAATATGTTCCTTAGCAGTTAGAATTGTATGCAGCAGTGTGTGTGAAAAAAAAAAAAAAAACCTGGATTCATAGCTGTGTCTGTAAACATTCTCCCAGCACCAGCAGTGGGGTACAAGAGGTCATGTTAGAGGAAGTGAGGTTTGAAAGTGATATCACTCAACAAGGAGATGTTAATGGTGCAGCTCGTGTTCACTGTGCTGTAATCATAAGACCAGAACCAGCAGAGACTATCTATCCATGCACACAAATAGGGAGATGATTTTTATTATCTGCCATTAGGGAAAAATTTGTAATATCCATGGTCCCTTAAGAATTTCAGATGATAAAAGGGAAATCTTAGCTGTAGAATTAAAAGTATGTGAAACCAGGACTAGTTGTCAAAATCTAGACACATACCATAAAGTCTTGGCTACAATAACTCCAACATTATTGCCCAGGGAGTGAAATACAGATCATTAAACAGACATTAAACGTTTGTAACAATAGCGGGACATGTTGTCACATTATATGGGGTAAATTGTCACAATGGAACTTGCCATTAATTAGCCTATTATAGCGGTTATATAATGGTTATTTACCATTGTTTTCGCCATACATTTTGTATTAATATATTTATAATATTCAAAGCACTTTGTCCTGAAAACACAGCTCAGCATTTCTGTAAAAATCTATTGCCATGATGTAACTAAAAATTGCCTGTATGTATACCAGTGTGGTTTTATTGTGTTCACTTGTTTACCCAAAGTGACAATTAGCCCCATCCTCCACTAAATATACAGTATATAAAGAGACAGAAAAGGTTGTACAAATTAAAAATGTAAAGTCTCTTTTCAGATATAAGCCCTCATTCCATTCTTGGATATACTTATCCTTAACTAAATAAAATTTACAGTCCAAAATTCAATTTAAAAAAGGAAAGTTATGATTTTCTGAGGCACAGCGTCTCTGTCGACCTTTCTCATATCTTCAGCACGCCTTTCACCATTGGTAATTTATTTTAAGGTTAGTTTGAGTTGCTGCTAACTGACACGTCACTGCTACGAACATGTTTAATCAAAAGACAGAAGGCTGAATAAATGCATAGGGGGTATGAATCTTCCTCAATTCAGCAAGTGTCTCTCGAGATTACAGTTTAGGGTGATTCATCGAGGGAAAGAGAGGAACGGACAGTGTTGTGAATAATGAAACAATTGTCAAGGGAGCTGTGCGGCACAGTGGAGGACAAAATCAAAAAGATGAGATCAGAGAGGATGAGAAAGCAACTATTCACCTGATAATTGGGCAGATAAATTGGAGCATTAAATCCATCAGCTCTAAAACAATGTTACGTTTTATAGATTGCTGGCCTATGGTAAACCTCATGTATAAATATGAGCTAATTGGATTTTGTGTGTTACTTTTATTATGAAGGTATCAGTGGAGATGACTTTTTAGCGTTGGGGGTGCGGAACAGCAGAATTGTTCATAAGTATAATCTCAGCTCTGGTGTGGCATCAATTATCATCGAGCACTATCATCTTTGATATGTTTCTACACTTTGATTGGAGTCCACCTGTGGCAGATTCTATTGACTGGACATGATTGTGGAAAGGCACAGACCTGTCTATATAAGGTCTCACAGCTGAAAATGCATATCAGAGCAAAAACCAAACCATGAGGTAAAAGGAACTGCCTGCTGAGCTCAGAGAAGGCTACAAAAATGTTTTGGTTGCACTGAAGGTTCCCAAGAGCACAGTGGTCTCCATAATTCTTATATGGAAGAAGTTTGGAACAACCAGGACTCTTCCTAGAGCTGGCCTCCTGGCCAAACTGAGCAATCGAGGGTGAAGGACCTTGGTAAGAGAGGTGAACCCGATGGTCACTCTGGTTGAGCTCCAGAGACCATGTGTGGAGATGGGAGAAGCTTGCCGAAGGACAACCATCACTGCAACACTCCAACGATCTGGGCTTTATAGCAGAGTGGCCAGACGGAAGCCTCTCCTCAGTGCAAGACACATAAAACACTTAAAGGACTCCCAGTCTGTGAGAAACAAGATTCTCTGGTCTGATAAACTGTTTGGCGTCAATTCCAAGTGTCATGTCTGGAGGAAACTAGTCACTGCTCATCACATCGCATCCTACCATCCCAACAGAGATGCATGGAGGTGGTCGCATTATGTTGTCGCAGCAAAATACAGAGATGTCCGTAATGAAAACCTGGTCCAGAGCGCTCAGGACCCCAGACTGGGCCGAAAGTTCACCTTCCAACAGGACAAAGGCCCTAAGTGAGAGTGGCTTAGGGACAACTCTATGAATGTCCTTGAGTGGCCAAGCCAGAGCCCAGACTTGAACCCAAATGGTTGAAAATGGCTGTCCACTGACTGTCCTGACAGAGCTTGAAAGGATCTGTGGAGAAGAATTGCAGAAAATCCCCAAATCCAGGTGTGCAAAGCTTGTCGTGTCATACCCAAAAAGACTTTAGACTGTAATTGCTGCCAAAGGTGCTTCAAATTAGTACTGAGTTAAGGGTCTGAATACTTATGTCAATGTGATATTTCAGTGTTTTGTTTTGTAAATAAATTTGCAAAGTTATAAAAAAAAATCAGATTTTTGCTTTGTCATTATGGGGTATGGAGTGTTGATTGATGTGAAAAAATAATTTAAAGCATTTTAACATAAGGTTGCAACACAACACCAGTCTTTGCTAGTCTACCCATTCTCTGTTGACCTCACATCAACAAGTGTTTTCATCCACAGAACTGCTTCTATAGCGTCTCCATATTCATGCATGTGTGCTTTTGGGTGGAATGGAATTTATTGTGACCAAGAAGTTTCATTGAGAACGATGAAATTGAATGGAAATCTTTTTGAAATACAAGGACCTTAATTATAATTCAAGAAATCTGATGTGTCACTTCATTTCTCCACATCAAAAGGGACAGTTTGATTGTATGGTTGGGCATAGCAGAGATTGAAGATGATGATCATCTAGCTGTTGGTCTCCATGATGGAGGTTATGAATTAAATCGAGATATAGCATCAATTACATCTGTTCTATTTACTAGAGGGTTTGAAAGCAATAAAGATGCTTTCTTGATTCAGTACACTAGACAGCTGCAGTTTCTACAAACCTATAAAGGAGAAAGATTTAAAAAAATATATTATAGTGCATATATTATAATTGGCATCTCAATCATGAAGTCTCATGTTCCCTTTAATAATAAAATAAGGGCACCTACACAATAAAGCAAATCCGTTGATTTAAAAAAAAAAAAAAAAAAAACATCTTTTGCATTTTAATTATATACTTTTTAAAATATCCCAAAAAAGAATAAATAAAAAAGTGATACTGCTTTGCAGGGGCAATGTTAAAGGAATAGCTCACCCAAAAATAAAAATACTGTCATCATTGCTTGAGTCGGTCCAATCCATTGGGACTTTATCCATCTGTGGAACTCAAGGTCATCTGAAAAGCAATTTTTTTTTTAAATGTGTCAAATAAAATACATAAATCAGCCACAATGCTGAACACACACACACATAGAAATGAAGGGGTGAGACAATAGCACATCCACAATGTAGAACATTTGCACTTACACTAACACACACACAAATTCATAAATAAAACCCAGGCATGAATTAGTGGATCTCTGCTGCCATTTACTGGTCATTTAATTTTGCAAATAGCAGAAATCTGACCTCAGTGCACATACACTCATACACGCACACACATATAGTCCTACTGTTACTTAACTTCACTGACTAATTTTGATGCTTGAATAAGAAATGCCAATTTTTCCATTGCAAAAATGTATATTCTAAGTCTTCTGTTTACACACAAAATGATTTATCACTGTCCATTCCTGTTCATTTATGATTGTTGATGTTTGTTTTCTTCATATATTTTTCTTGATTTACTTTGAGTTATTGAATTCTGATGTTTGAAATAAATGATAGACAAGAAAAATGCTTACTCTAAGTCTTTCCTTTGTAACACCATAGTCAGGTTTGATAATAATCATAACGTGGCATCATTGGAAAACTGACACTTCAAACTAAACTTTAAACAAATAAATGCTAATCTTTCTCAAAACATAAAATCTTCAATAATGTCTAAACATATCCAAATGTAGAACTTGTGATAATGTCTAGAAATCCTCTTCTCTACAACCAGGCACCTAAGAATGGGTCTCGGCAGTCAGACAGTCAGTAATTTTCCGTTTTCCCACAGCAGAGGGCAGCAATCTGCCCCCAATGTATGACACATTTAATATTTCATGTATGAACTTGAAATTATAGGGGAATACAGTTATACCCAGTAATGAGACCAGTTTGAACAATACAATAAAACATTTAAATACAATAAAACTCTTGCTTAATTTTGATCAATGCTTAATTGAATTAATTACAACTCACATGTAAATCTGTTCTCTAGGATCTGAGCTAAATGAGTAAGCACTGTTTCCTGCATTCCTGATATAAATCAGACCCTCAGTCACACCTCAGATGAGAAATACATGAGTGACCTGTACCAAATTAAAACATAACCTGAATAAAATGCTTGAGCTGTTTTTTGATTAAAACAATTGTTAGTGAATCTATTCAACTTATCAATAGGTTGAAGAGACAGGGGTCAACCCACCCCTTCAAAATGTATTTAAATTATAAACAATTTTTGACCTGTGAATACCAAAAGTGTCACCCACAAATGAACAGCGCACACGGGTTAAAGGAATATTCCAGGTTCAATATAAGTTAAGCTCTATCAACAGCATTTGTGGCATAATATTACCACACAAATTTATTTTGACTTGCCCCTCCTTTAAAAAAAATAAAAAGGCAAAAATATGGGTTCCTGTGAGGCACTTACAATGGAAGTGAATGGGGCCAATCCGTAAACATTAAAATACTTACTATTTTGACAGAGGTAACACCATGTGAGGATCGAATGTGTGAATGGTAAGCTCTGAGCACTTTGCTAATTTTAATTTTGACATAAACTGGTGAGATTCGATACACTCTGTTCCTTAACTGTTCTAGCAGGACAATATGTCAAAGAATTAAAAAACCTCAGGCTCTGGAGACATTAAAAGACACTTATGTGCTCATTCTGACACCCCTGAGAAGGCTGCGGAGCAGGGAGTTGATTTGATCGGAGAGTTTTGGGAAATGCGACGAGAGATGTTGAACATGTCCGCAATGCTGGCGAAGGTTGTTGTTGACTTGGAGGATCTTGCTGTGATACATTGATCGATCCCTGCCTTGGTGGCGAAATTTACTGATGTGGTCACAAGAATGGGGGATGTCAAGAAACTGATTGATAATCTGGAGTCATCAGAGAGGGAATTATCTGCTAATCCACTAGTGACCAAGGTGGATTTGGAGCGTGTCTGGGAGAAGTTGGAGGACATGGATAACTGTAGCCAGCGGATTAACGACTGTATCGTGTGAGTTCCTGGATGGGCAATTTCCAAGTCTGCTCGACATAGCAGGCCATATGCTGGAAATCGAGTGAGCTCACAGGGTTCCGGCTCGGAAACATGGTTTGTTTGAATTTGGAGGGATGGATGCCAGTTGGCCCTGTCGTGCACGGGGTTAATGCATCTGTTTTCTGTTCGTTTGGTTCTGGAGAATGTTCAGGGTTTGACTGTTGTACTAATGTTGGAATGTGGTATTTATAATCCTGTTTTTTAAACACAAACTATTTTATCTTTGTCAAAATGTCAAATGTTAATATGTGTGGATTGTCTCTCTACACGTGGAAGATGAATGGAAGATAAAAAGAAGGAAGGTTATTTCTCTTCTTAAGCATAAGAAATATGATATAGTGTTTCTTCAAGAAACGCACCTTTCCCCACAGGAATCTGAAAATGGGGTGGGCTTGAGTAAGAGCAGGGGAGTAATTACACTGATAAGTAAACATCTACAATTCAAATGAATTGAATCATTCAGACTCATTAAAGAATGGAAAGTTCTCACCAACGTTGATACAAGCCCGGATTGGCCTGATTCTTAAAAAGGACAAAAATCCAAAAGAATTTCCGTCCAATTTCCCTGATCCAGCTAAATGTTCAAATATTGTCAAAAATTTGGGCTAACCAATTAAGTTATGATATCTCTTTTACATATAAATCAGGTGGGATTTATTCTGGGCCGTAGCTCTTCTGATAATATTAGGCATTTCATCAATATCATGTGGTCAGTGGTGAATGATCAGACTCCAGTCGCTGCCATCTCACTTGATGGCGAAAAGGTGTTTGATATGGTAGAATGGGATTATCTTTTTAAGATTTTGGAAATGTATTGGTTTGGGAGTACGTTTATTGGATGGATTACACTGAGGCCACACTGAGGCCGTTGTGAAGAAGGCTCACCAGCGCCTCTTCTTCCTGAGACGGCTGAGGAAGTTTGGAATGAACCAACACATCCTCACACGGTTCTACACTAGTACTGTTGAGAGCATCTTGACTGGCTGCATCACCGCCTGGTACGGCAATAGCACCGCCCACAACCGCAAAGACCTGCAAAGGGTGGTGCGAACGGCCAGAAACATCATCGGAGGTGAGCTTCCCTCCCTCCAGGATATATATAACAGACGGTGTGTGAAGAAAGCTCGGAGGATTATCAAAGACTCCAGCCACCCGAGTCATGGGCTGCTCTCACTGCTTCCATCAGGCAGGCGGTATCGCAGCATCAGGACCCGCACCACCCGACTACATGACAGCTTCTTCCCACAAGCAATAAGACTTTTGAACACTTGATCCCTCACGATCAACAATCAGCACTGCACTTTATTAATTCTCATTCTGTCAATATATTCTCGCTCCCAATTCAGTCAGTGTATGTATATATATATATATATATATATATATATATATATATATATATATATATATTTATACCCTTCTCTAGTGTGTGTATTCTACATTGTGTGTATTGTGTACATTTGTTATGTAAATTGTTGTGTAGGTATGTGTACATTTGTTATGTAAATTATTGTGTAGGTATGTGTACATTTGTTATGTAAATTGTTGTGTAAGTTTATGTAAATTGTTTTGTGTAATATGTTGTTTATTTTAAAGTGGTTTATGTCTCGTCACTGTCATTACTGCTATGTTGCTCGGAACTGCACACAAGAATTTCACCTGCTGTTGCACTCGTGTACACAGTAGTGTGACAATAAAGTGATTTGATTTGATTAAGTTGCTTTATAGACATCCAGTAGCGTCGGTACAAACAAATTAAATATTATTAATATTTATAAAATATTTATTATAAAATAAATAAAAATAATTTCAAATTATTTTACTCTGGATAGGCAGGGTTGCCCTTTTTCCCCCTTATTGTTCTGTCTTGCCCTGGAACCATTAGCAGCCGTGATAAGAAAGGAGGATGATTTTCCTGTGGTTTCAGGAGGTATGGCACATAAGCTTTTGCTTTACGCAGATGATATATTATTATTCGTCTCCGACCCCACTAGATCTATGCTTTGCCTCCACAGAATTATTAATTCCTTTTCCAAATTCTCAGGATACAGAGTCAGTTGGTCTAAATCCAAAGCTTTGGCTCTGACAGCTTATTGCCCAGTAACGCTTTACAGCCAAGTGCCATCAAGTGGCCAAAATAGGGCATTAAATATTTGGGCATTTTATTCCAAGCACGTTTGTATGATTTAGTTAATTGTGTAAATTAGTTAATTTTGACTCTTTAATAAAAAGCTTTAATCTCTTTTTTTTTTTTACCTGCTCTAATCTCTCCCTGTAGATTTCCCCCTCTCTTATTTCAAGCAAATTGATAGCAGAGCTAAATCCTTCATTTGGAATGGTACAGTACATTTGGAAAGCATTCACAGCGCTTCACTTTTTCCACATTTTGTTATGTTACAGCAATATTCCAAATTGGATTAAATTCATTATTTTCCTCAATTCAACAAACAATACCCCATGACAACGTGAAAGTAGTATCATGTACATAAGTATTAACAGCCTTTGCTCAATAGTTTGTTGAAGCACCTTTGGCACCAATTACAGCCTCAAGTCTTTTTGAGTATGATGCTACAAGCTTGACACACCTATTTTTGGGAAGTTTATCTCATTCTTCTTTGCAGGACCTCTCAAGCTCCATCAGGTTGGATGGGGAGCGTCAGTACACAGCCATTTTCAGATATCTCCAGAGATGTTCCGTCTGGCCACTCTAACATACAGGCCTGATTGGTGGAGTGCTGCAGAGATAGTTGTTCTTCTTCTGGAAGGTTCTCCTCTCTCCATAGAGAAATGCTGGAGCTCTGTCAGAGTGACCATCGTGTTCTTGGTCACCTCCCAGACTAAGGCCCTTCTCCCCCGATCGCTCAGTTTGGCCAGGCGACCAGTTCTAGGAAGAGTCCTGGTGGTTCCAAACTTCTTCCATTTACAGATGATGGAGGCCACTGTGCTCATTGGGACCGTCAATGCTGCAGAAATGTTTCTGTACACTTAGCCAGATCTGTTTCTCGATACAATTCTGTCTCTGAGTTCTACAGACAATTCCTTGGACTTCATGGCTTGGTTTGTGCTCTGACATGCACTGCTAACTGTGGGACCTTATATAGACAGGTATGTGTCTTTCCAAATCATGTCCAATCAATTGAATTTACCACAGGTTGACTCCAATCAAGTTGTAGAAACATCTCAAGGATGATCAGTGGAAACAGGATGCTCCTGAGCTCAATTTTGAGTGTCATGGCAAAGGCTGTGAATACTTATGTATATGTGATTTCTTCGTTTTCAAACAAACTTCTTTCACGTTGTCATTATGGGGTATTGTTTGTAGAATTTTGAGGAAAATAATGAATTTAATCCATTTTGGAATAAGGCTGTAAAAATGTAGAAAAAGCGCTGTGAATACTTTCCAGATGCATTGTAAATGTCCCAAATTAAATTTCAGTAAATTGCATAGGCTGATTGACAAAGGTGGGCTAGGCCTACCCAAGATTTTGTTTTATTATTATGCATTCAGTCTCAAGACATTTGTCTCATTTGTTGCTAGCTCCTCCCTGGTTTTGTATTGAACAGTAAGTTCTTGCCCCTATTTTGCCATTGCAAAGCCTTTCTATTAAACTAACCATAGTAAAGTCACACCCCGATATCTTGCATTTGCACGCGGTATGGTCAAAATTGTCCAGAGTGTTTAATTCAGACATTTATTTACATTTTGCTTCAAGCATAAGGTTGAACCCAAAATTATGTCCCCTTTCTGCTGGACAGAGTGGATTGTGAAGGAGGTTAGTATGCTCGGTGAGAGTGGAAAAATATTGTTCAACATTTTGGGATCCCCAGCTCTCAATTCTTATTTACAGCTACACCACCTGCTTTGAACTATTTTGAGAAGTAGCATACACCCACCTATAGCGGCAGATACTCTGGAAGTGGTGATTACTGCTTTTGGAAAAGGTCATGAGGCATCAGTGTATTATTCCCTGCTAATTCTGGGGGGAGCTTCAAATTCTCTCAAGAGATTATGGGAGAAATATTTAAACTTATATTTTAATATTTAAACTTGGTATTGGAGATGGGAGTTTGGGCTAGGACTCTAAGAAACATCAAGTATACATCTAGAGATGCAAGGATGCTCCCTCGGTCTAGAGGTCTGATCCAGAAACCATGGCTGATTGAGCCATTTCGGTGCAATTAACAGAACTGTTTCCAGGTCCACCTGGACTTTGCTGATGGCAGAATGTGCACTGGAATAAGCGTATCCTTTCGTTTCACCGACCATACGTGGGCCAGCTTGACATGGCAACATATATACTCCAGGGTGTTTATACACTGAAGTGTGTTTTTCGCCAGTTGACATTGGACCAGAATTTCCATATGGCAAGTCTCTGTGTTTGCTCAGTAGTGCCTCTGATTGTCTAACTAATAACACTCGCTGAGGTAATACAAAACATACACACACCATTCACCAGCGAAGCAATGTTCGTTGGAACACTGCAGGAGTGGAAAGTCTTCACGTTGCTGTGAAGATTTCCCCCACTGACTCGTGAATTCGACGGCAAAGCAGCAGACAGCTTCTAGACAAGAGATTAATCGCTGTCTTGAAGAAAATTCTGAGGAATGATGTTTCATGTTTCTGCACCTGCATTTATAGCGGACAGCTTTGCACCTAAAAAGGCAGGGCTCAAACACCATAGCCAATATTAGAATATTGGCGTTATAGTAGAGGTTTCAACTAGGTCATGTGGAAGGACAACTCCCCCATATGTGTTGGCACGCAATGTCAAGTGTGCTGAGTTGTAAGAAAACGGCTGTTTACGTGAGAGCAGCTGAAACCATATAAAGGCGGCAGTGAACAAGAAATTGCACACAAACTCTATTGGTTCTATTGTGTATTACAAAGCAGCAGCAGTGGAGTTTGTGTGCAATTGTATTGTCACTGCAGCAAATTTTAAATAAACAAAATGAACCGCATTTGAACCTCCCTTGCAATACTGCACAATTTGAGAAACACTGCTGTAGTCCGTGCCTTAAATGTTTTTTTTGTTTTGTTTTTTTGCCAAAGTTTAAGTTGGACAAGCAATTTTTTATAGCTTAAATTAAAAGCTCTAAGTGAAACATGAACACATGATAGCAAAACTTGTATGTGTCCCTCTTGCAGAAGGACAAAATATTTAAGTTGATAATGTTGAGCATGTTTGTTCTAATATATGGGATAATGCCACAAAACCTTTGATGCTCAATCACTATGAGTTTAAACAGCATGCGCATTTTATATTTTTTACATAAAAAGAGTGCCTTCTCTGCTGTAGCAGTCTTTAATATTTTTCCATGAATTTGAACATTTCTGTAAAATTAACGATTTACAGTGGAACCTCCTTACAAATTCAATTCTTTTTCCCCCCTCTCAAGTAATCTTAAATTGCTTTTTATTTGTTAATCTGAAATAAAATGTATCTTTTTTTAACTTGTTTATTTTAAATTATAATGCTTTTGGTTCAATAAAAAAATTAGTCTCTTTAAGAAACAAAGATTTTCATTTCAGCCTCTTCACTAACCATAAAAACATTTTATTATGAACTGTACATGAACACATTGTGCTGAATATGCACATTTCTTTAGTGTGACAAGCCAATATGTACAAAGAAATATTTGTCACCTGAAACATAGAAAATACTTAAGAAGCCAATTTAGAAAAATTAAAATGGAACAAAATGGTGAAGCAAAAGAAGCCACTGTCATGATCCATGAGATGTCTTTCTCATGGCACTATGCGTGTAACTGTAGTATCATTTCCAAATCTTGTAACTGCTTTTGACAAGCTCCTTGTGAAGACATGGTTAGTCTCTGAAAGACTGTGGTGAAAAAATTACATTTAAAATCAACAAATATACTCTATGTTTAAAACAACAAACTAAAAAACTTGTACTAACAGCTGTTCATAATATAAAACTCATTTTGCACCTGTATAAATATCTAAATATCTTTATCTACTGTGTTACAGAGTTTTAAAGAACATGGACAGGTTCAAAAGCAAGAAGCAGATGTGGTTTCAAGATCATGAACGCCTGTCTCTAGAGTCCCTCCGATGTTTTTCGTAATCAGAGTCCCGTCTGTATTTATCTCTGTCCCTGTGATGACTGCTGCTGCTGCTGCTGCTGTGATGCCGCTCTCTCGGCCTCTCATGCCGGTCATCTTTCGAGTGGCGGTCTTTGTGACTGTGACTCCTGTCTCTGTGTTTTTCTCGATCCTTGTCGTAGTGCTTGCTTTTGTGATGGTGTCTGTCATAGTGGTCTCGGTCGTCATTCTTGTAGGTGTCTTCTGAGCGTCTGGACGATTTGTCAGAACCCTTCTCATCTTTGCTTGAGGGTGAAGGGATCGGCAAGCTGGGCTCAGGCACCCTTTGGTTCTCATACATCATTGGAGGTCCAGGTAGCATAGGAGGAGGTATGGTTTGAGGCCAAGGGGGAGCAACCATGTGACTTTGAGGACTAGACTGAGAAAAAATTTGTGGAGGAGGGCCAGGAGGAAATGGGAAAGGTGGAGGTGACAGAAGAGGTATGAAAGGGGAAGGATTGGCAGGGGGAGGGTAATTGTGTACCGGCACAGGGTGGTATTGGTGTTCAGGTGCACCAGTGAGGTAAGATGGAAAAACAGGTGGTGGAGGACCTTGGCTTGGTGGACTGTAAACCTTGGGGTTGAAAGAAGAGGACCTGGACTGCTTGAGACCTTCATTTTTGCCTGTAGATGAGATGGTGGTGATGGGCTGGATGTCCTCAATGGCTGTGCACTCTTGGGAGAGTTGAGAAGGTGGTTGCAGATTAACATTCTGCTGAGATGTTTCTGAATTACTGACTGACTGTTGCGGTTTCAAATCAGTAGGATCAGATGATAAAGGCCCTTTCTTTAAAATACCAGGGGGAGGTGTCTTTAAAGTGTTGGTGGGACTCGAAACAATTTCGTTTTTGGGGAGAGAGTTTGAACTGTTGTTAACAGAATATTTTGACGCATTTGAAACATATGACACAGTGGTTTCATTTGTTTCTTGACTAGATGGTGCAGCTGTGCAACTCTTTACGTCAGTGTTGCTAGACTCCTCTTTGGGTTTGGCCGTTGCAAGAGATGATAGGAAACTCTCCGTTGATACATCTGGCGGTTTGTCACTAAGAGAAAGTACAACGCCAGTCTGGGAGTTGCTTCCTTTTTCGGTCACTTCTGAGCTTGTCTCTAGACTGGAGTTGGATGGTGCGTCTTCCGTTTTCATGGTTTTGTGGTCTTTTTTCCTGATAATAAAGCGGTCAAGTCGAGGAGCACTGCTTGTATTTTTAGGATGGATTCCTGCTTGACTTCCACCATCAACTGTTGAAGTCTTGGGCACTGGTGTGGTAGAGACACTCTTTACATTGTCGCTTGAGGTGGATGTGGTGTTTCCAGGCAGCTTCAGCACACCAGGAAGAAAACGCAAAGAAACATTCTCATCGGTCTCTGTATCCATTATCGGTTCATCAACAACTGTCTTAATCAGATCTTCAGGGTCTTTATGTGTGGTACCCAGAACATTTATAAAACTTCGGTCCACATCTTGTGCCACAGAAGCCTTCTGCTTGTAGTTAACCTGAGGTTTGCTTTCTACCAAGAAACTTGGAGCTTCACTAACTTCACTAGGCAGGATTACTCCAAAGTCCCTTTTAGGTCTCTGGCGAATGACCAATCCAAGAAGAAGATTTGGACGGTTGGTCTCCAGTCCTACAATGCAAGAGGACCGTTGTGTATATATAGTACAGGCTTGGACAAATCAAATACATTAACTACACATTACATATTCTACATAGCAACATTCACAGAACCTGCAAGTCTTACCTGGGCCATCAAACGGAACAATCTGGTGGGGTATTTTTTCCGTGGAGCCAAGTGGAATGAGATACATGTCTTTAACCTGTTTACGGTTGTTGGCAACAACGCCATATCTTCTACGGCTGCTAAAATAGGCATATAGCAAAGTGTATGAGATCTCATCTTCTTCTGTGTCAGGGGCGAAACGAATTATACAAATTTCCTGAAAACGACAAACAAAAATTACATTAAAAAAGCAAATATCATTTGGGTCAAGTTTGGAAAGGGAGAAATCAGGGGATAAAAATCACACCTTTGTCCCAGAGGCACGAATTTTCTCAACATAGTCCCAGACTATATGAGGGGAAATCCGTCCACCTACTTGGATGTTGTCCGGCAAATCCTGCAGACCCAATTAGTGATATGTCTAATTAGCTCATACCCAACTTACACTTTTAGGTTGCATTTTTACAACTGTTATAATGTCATTTGCCTCTATCAGGTGGTCCAGAATTCCAGAGACAGGATAAGCTTTTGTTAAAAACCTAGCCACAGCAAGCATATCAACAAAGCCACCCCACAGTTTCTCCAAGTTGCTGAGGAAAGTAGCTGTATCTTCCTTGCTACTCAGACTATCTGACCTGTGGGTAAAAAATAGAAGTAAATCATGAGGTATTTCTCCCATTGTAACAATTAAAAGTAAAATTACTTTTTTCTGAACCTCACATGAGGAAAATAATTTTCTTCAGGCCAGGGTTCCCACATGGATGAAAATTGCACTCGCAAACAGCAATTTCTTGGTTTAAATATTTTAGAGCTGAGCTAGAGCTGCACGATTAATCAAAAACATTATTGAAATTACAATTATATACTTGTGAAAAGTGTCAATCACAGCATTCCATTTATATGTACTTCCATTGCGCCAACATTTTCTATTTACAAAATATTTTTTTGGGCCATTGTGTGCATGAAGACAAATCTGATGTGTTTAGTCTAAAGTCATAACAATAATGCTCATCTAAGTTACACAGAGTACAATTTATTTAAAATGTGAATAACACCGTTTTTCATGCAATTAAAATAATTTAGGCACACATTTCTCAAGTTGTTTTGATGCATAGCCTAAAGATAAATATGGCATGCGCCCCACACATAATAAGTAAAAATACATAATTTTAATGTCAATTATATTAATCTAAATTAATAAATGGCAATTACAATATCAAAGAAAATAATCTGAAAATTATATTTTTGTTATAATCGTGCAGCCCTAAAATGAGCATAAATAGAACACTGGATATTCACTATAGAAGTTTCCATGACTTTTTAGGATATATAGTTTGGTGATTTTTTTTTCCCGTGATTGTTCAGGTTTTTATTATTTCCACTTTTTAAAATCCCTGATATTTGCTGGATTTCCAAGACTGTGGGAACCCTGCTGCTGTAAAAATTTTGGTGAGCAGGACTCATTAGAATCTCACCTGGATTCAGGCAAAAAATTGAGGAGACCTTCCTCCATGGCTCTTAAAGACAGATCATCCATCAGTGCTGATGTAGGTGTAGTTGTAGAGGATGGATGTTCCTCAGCAGCACTTGACTGCCTCCTCATGACTGTTGTAGCCACTTTCATTACCTTTGTAGAGGCTTCCTCTGAAGGTGGGGCCATACGACCTTGACAGAAACATATGTAAAATGTCATTTTAAGAGTAAGTCTTCACAATCACAGCAGAAGTTTACATGCCCCAAAAAATATCAAGTTTTATTTTTAATTTGGACAAAGGATTTTACCTGTGCAGATTTTGCAGTTGAGGTCAAAAAGATGAGACTTGTGCAGACTGGTGGTATCTACAGATTTCTTGGGACTTTCTGCTTTAGTCTCAGGGAGTTTCTCCTCAGGCACAATCACTGCTTTCGGCACAGGCTCTGGCTGAGGAGATAAAGGAAATGTTAAAATGCCATTTCACTTATTTCTAGTTGGAAAATATAGCAGAGTTGCTCAGAATGTAGCAAAGTCCCATATCTAACCTCAACTTCAATGGCCTCTGAAGCTTTGGTAGGCTCCTGATTCTCAATTTCAATTTCTCCTTTGTGGGTGATTTTAGTGATCGGGCGTCTTTCTGCCTCTCTCTCTCCTTTCTCAATCATTTCAATTGTCTGCCGACATAAATAGCACTAGGATTAACAATGGCTGCATCACTGCAATTGCAATCATCGGATATGATAAGAATCTTCAAGGACAACATGGAAATCAAAATGGACCTTGTTGTTGCAATTTCATGTTGTCTTAAAAAGATTGTGACATTTTGGAAATGATGACTACGTTTTACTGACATGTCGATTTTCTCGTTGTCTCCAAGCAGCCAGTTCCTTTGAGGCCAGCTCTTCTGCAGTCATACGAACCAAATCAGCAGGGGAAACTTCTCCCTTGAGTACACGCTTAAATAACACCTGCAAAAGAAATCTTTTCATGAACACAGCATTATGTATTGTCTAGAAATTTTTTATAAAATTTTTTTTTTGCTAGAAATAAATTCTGGTTCTGCAGTACATAATCTACTTTGCAAGATTTTATTTCCAAATATTTTTAATAAACTTACATTATTTTTTGCATCTCTCAGGTTGAAAGTCAAACTTCTGTATTTGTTTTTGTATTTGCTGTCAACACCCTGAAAGAGAGCAAATAGTTCTTTCTCCATCTTTCTGGCCAACTCAGCAGGCTTGTCCAATGAAATCTTCATATCAGATTCCTTCAGTCTAAAAGTTAAGTGAGAATTTAAACAAAACAAGAGGTTTAGCTGTATTTTAACAACAAATGAAACTCACTTTACAAAACCCAAAAAAAGAGAGGAACATTTCACACACCGTTTCAGAAGAATTTCTTCCAGTGTGTCTCTGACATTCCGCCTGATTTGTCCGGTAGACGGCTTTTTTGAGCTCACATGAAAAACTTTCACTTTCTTAGTTTCATGCTTCACATTTGGTCCTACAGAAAACAAAAAACAGGTTTAAAATGAGAATATTAGCTAAACCTTATTTATTTTTATGAATGTGAACAAAACAACTGATATAAATATTCATACCACTTCTTGGCGCAGAATCTTCTGACAGTCGTCTTTCTCCGATGTCCTAAATAAAAAAAAGATATAAAGACAAAAATATATATATATGCAATATAGTAGTGAACACTACCATATGAGCCAAAATAAAAATTCTAGTGGTCATATCAGTGGAAGCTGCAGATTTGTCAGTGAGTGTGGAAAACATTCAGTGTGAACACAATTGTGAGGAACCATCCACCTACACAGGGTGAAGGTTAAGTGACCCCTTCACACCCATGTGGGAGAAAAAAAACAAAAAACATAAATGGCAAATATACAAACCCTTTCAAAGAAAGCTGGTGGCTACCACACAAATCATAAGCTAAATCAGAAAGGGCACAGATAAAGCATGACAACTTTATAAAACTACCACAAGCAATTATCAAATATGGAAAGCTCCAAACACACTTCAGCTTAATAATGTTATAATTTGAGTTGATATTGGTCAACTAAATCAGATCTTGTTTTTGCTTCCAGTATTAATTAAATAATCTGATTCATAAACCAATGACATGCAAGCTAATGCAGTTCTTGACTTATCGCTTGGGCAAAAATATCCATTTTGTAACTAGGCATTTGATTGTATTCAGTAAAACAGCATATTATGGTAATTAACATGAACAATATTGTTAATACCGTAAACAATTCTAGATAAACTTTTAGCCAAATTGTAAAAAAAAATTCTGATCGTACAGTAGCTTTTTCCATCAAAGAATCAAGATACACAACACTGCATGTATGCGACATAAATGACACAGGGGCACTCTGATGTAAACAAAACCAACGGGGACGAGAAGCATGGCTGGAGGAGGAATACAGACAACTCTTTATACAGCCTACTAAACGGGTTACATTGGAAGTGTGGAAGAATTTTGGGTTTCATAAAAATGCAGAGGGTTTGTTGGTCAAAGATGGTTTCCCTTTGAGTAAAACATGGCAAAAAAAGAGGCAGCAAATAACGGCAACAACTTCAA
Source organism: Moxostoma hubbsi (assembly GCA_032164185.1). NCBI lineage: Eukaryota > Metazoa > Chordata > Actinopteri > Cypriniformes > Catostomidae > Moxostoma > Moxostoma hubbsi. Next base: position 8,949,381 of record JAVLUX010000034.1, read on the forward strand.
CATGTTCGCTCATATGCAGGACAATCCTCCCATGCAATACAGTGAGATAAAGGTACGTTGTGATAATTCTGCTCCTTTTTCCAAACTGTTTTTGAAAACTGAAAAAAAAAAAAAAAAAAAGTGACAACTAAGACAATAAAGAAAGTTAACTGTTGTTGCCATTTACAGATAAATTGTTGCTTGCCTTCAAGTGGCCGAAGAGTAGTTTGCTTAAGCTCCGCTAGCTAAACAGTAATGTTTGCATCATGTAGTAACAAATAAAATACAGCTACTAAGTCCTGTAATTAAAAATGGCAATGTGGCACAATGATGATTTCAATATTAAGTTCAAGTTGGAACGCAATGCAATCACTCGTGTGAACTTATGGTTATTACATATGTAGCTAGCACCTTTCTATATATTAGTAACTGGCTTGCTTTCAAGAAAAACGTGCATACTGTTGTTGCAGGCAATTAGATGTTCAAATATTTGTTTTGATTCTCTACGTTCTTTGGTATCCATTTATTTAAAATGCCAGTTTGGTATTGAAAAAAAGTTATTAAACTTTTTATTAAGAGAGCAAAGTTTGTGCATCATTCTACTGCTTTTGGTACTGTATTCAATACCATGATAATACAGTTTACCATGATAAAAGCTTCAGCAATTATTGTGATGTGAAAATTTTATACCGTCACATGCCTATTTGTAATACAGATGAAAATGAAGATTTACCAGACAAAAACAATTTTGCCAATTTATCTGCTTGTGGTCTGTTTTTGGCCAAATTCAGAACAGAGTTTTCATATCATCAATGACTTAATGAAACTTATTTCTGTAATGTAAATAATGTCTAGTTTGTTTAATGCATGTCAGGTACACTCTTTTGATAAAGGATAATAAAGACAACCGTCTACATTGTAAGTACTCGTTGCTTCGTGCTGTAGTATTGAAGGACTTGCTTACTTTTCTGAAGGGTCGTATTCCACCTGCAGTGAGTGACTGCTGGGGTCTCTGTTTTTGTTTACATGATAACTTATCATCTGACTGCTCTGTGGCCTGCCCACCAGGTTTCCCGTCCTCTTCAGCACAGCACTTCAAACACACGTACTCTTGGTCCTCCTTTTCCATCTGTTGAACTTTAGCCAGATCCAGGCCCACACAGTCCCCATGAAACCAGTCATCACAGCGCCCACAGCCCACCATGAACCTATAAATAAAAATAAACACTTAAAGGGATAGTTCACCCAAAATATGAAAATCACTCACTCTCCTGTCATTCCAAACCTGTTTGACTTTCTTCCATGGAACATAAAAGCAGATGTCAGGCAAAATGTTAGGCTTAGTCACCATTGAATGGTGACCGAGGCTGACATTCTGTCTATTTTTCATGTTTAGTTTAACTCTCCCTTCATGAAAAGTCTACCTGCATTTCTCATTGGATAAAAATAAGCCACATACCTGTTGTTGTGTGGTTTCTTGCACAATCTGCAGTGCTTGTTGGGATCCCACACAGTCTCACTTTCAGGAGGAGGAGGGTGGTCACCCTCAGCTTCCTTCTTCACCACAGGAGCATTATCTGGGATAAACAGCGGTGGTTCCTCTATTGAGAGACTCCGAGAATTTCTACTCTTGTGCCTCAGCTGGATCTTTTCTGGCTTCTTGACCTTCATCTTCTCCTGCTCCTCATCTCCTTGGCTGTTTGTCACTGGTGGGTTTGTTTTGTTTACTGGGGTGGGAGGATTCTGTGGCTTTTTCGGATGGTGAGGAGATTTATTTAGGACTGACTTGACCCCAGGGCCAGAATCAGAGGATGGCTTTCTACCAACAGTTGCGGATGCAGGGACAGACGGGCTAACATTTTGTTGTACAGGATGTCCATCTTGAGTCTTCTGTATTTTTGAGGGTGATTCAGGAGATAGAGGCCCTCCTGGGCGTTTCAAGCTCAAGTTAGCAGGTTTCTCTTTGTGGCTTTGAAATTTCTCTGGTCGGTTCACGTGGATTTTCTTGTCTTTGTTATGTTTGGATACCTTCTGTAAGAGACTTGGCCTGCCAAGTTGAGAATGCTTGTTTTTTACTGCAGAGAGTGTCGTTTTTTGTTTCAAAATCTTTTTGACTATTGGCTGAACAGCTGTGCCGTTTTTGTTCCGAGATTTGTGTATGCTAGGCTTCTGTGTCTTGATTTGGTCATTCGATATGGTGTCTGCTGGTGCGGCATTTTCCATGCTGGGCTTGAACGGCATTGTGCTCTTGGCATCTTGCACATCATTTGGGTTCACATATGGTCCAAAATCCATCGGCATGTCATCGCTACCAGGCTGGCCAATAATCACTTCCCCCACAACATCTTGTGTGGAACTATCAACCTCTTGTGTGTTACTGTCCTGGTTTTGTCCCAAATCTAGTCCGATACCATCAGCAGTCAAAGAGTCATCCTGGAAGCCCAGGGACTGAAGGGCGCTTGTGCTAAATGATCCAAATGAATGAGATGGTCCAGGGAGCAGTTCAATTTTATAGCCTCCCACGGTGACAGTTAATCGGCGTAACACAACTACTGGGTTCATCGAAGAATCAACCTCATGGATTCCAAATCGACGACTAAGTAGGGCTTCCCTTTTTTTAAAACTTGCTTCTTCATACGAGTTTCCACTAGATGTCGTCTCTTGGTCGTTCCTACCTGCTGTTCTTCGTGCAGGTCCTGGACGCCTGCCTGGTGCACCTTTGACTCTACCCCGGCTTGCTGAAAGAGAATTGTGCAAAAATTTGGTTTTAATACAACTCATGAGTATCACACAATAATAACTGCAAAACAGAATAAATGAGCAGTCAAACTGACAGCTAAATGTCAAACATATTGGTTGCAGGCAGACTTTAAACTAATAAACCTTATGCATATACTAATATCAAATATAACATTTTAAGCCTCATAAAAGGGCAAGGGTCAAAATAAGCAGGGTCCATAACGGTTTGCAATGCTTGCAAATAGCAAGTTTGCGAAGAAAATTTAATAGCCATAAATATTTCAAACCAGTTGTAAAACTGTGTTTTTGCATTATTATTTAGTACTAAAATTATACATTTTTGTCTCTATGACAATGGAATTTGTTTTTTTCTGTTGTATAAATGGGGCAAACAGACAGTAGCTCACACACAGCATCTTGTACATTGAAACTGTGAAACACTATATATACACGTTATTAAAAAAAATGTGAAGACTCATCATGATTTCGTTACTCATATTTTTACAAATCTTTGGTTGAATATTTGCATGCATTTGATTTGAATCACTCATGTCACTTCCATCGTATAGAAAAACAGCGAGGGTCAGTTTATAGATATTGCAATATAATTCATACATTATGTTGCCGTTCCTATTAAATTTACTGGCAAGTAACTAACTTTATAACCAACATTTTATTTACTCTACAAACAAGACTTTTATTGGACTGTAAGCCACTTCTGCCAATTCAAATCAATCCACCAAGCCGTCCCCCTTCACTTCCACTGATTTCATGTTATGTGCACCTGTTTGTCTCCTCTGTGGATGACTTGCATGTCTTCTTCCCTGTGAGAAACTGGGCTGACCATTTTCTTCATCAGATGGACTCTGACTAACACCTGTTGTTATGTCACGGTTGGCATCTGCAAAACATCGGCAAAGATGGTTAAATTAAAAGCTTTGTATGTTACTTATGCTTAAAGGAGTCAAAACATGAGTAATCAAATTTTCAAAGAGAGTTGTATGCACTCTTAAAACATACTAAAACTTTCATTACTCAAAAACTTATTCCACCGTCCAAAAATAGTATTTACTGAAACTAAGCAACAAAACTTTTCTTTACCAAGTTAAATTTGTTTAGGGTTCAAAAAAATAACAATATAGCAAACATAATTGTTGGAAGAAAAAAAAAATGTATATTAGGACTCCTTAAATTGAAGAAAAATATACAAAATAAACTACTATACCAGCTGAGCCTCCAAGCTTGAAATTGACATCTTCATTTTCTAAAAGATGAAACTGGTCGCTGGCAGACCCAAACATGGGATCTTTATCACTAAGCATGTTCTTCAGTGAATCTTCTGGTTGACTGCGACCTGGATCAAACTCATCACTTGCTTCACATTCCAGATTTTGTCCGAGCAGCAAGGAATCATCCAACTGGTCACTGGGAACCAGATGGTTGAATGGACCACCAACTATATCCATGAATGCATGCACTGTACTGTTTGCTCTGAAAGAAAACGTAAAATGTACATACATCATTAACATTGCATTAGCTAAGAATATCAGGAATAGCAATCAACCACACAACTGCTTGTCATAAACAATGCAACAATAAATAATTGTCTGAAATTACTGATACCAAAAGAATAGGGATTTCAAGTAAATTACAACATTTTAACAACATATTAAGACATCGGCATCAAATGTCAAACTGTACGTCCGTTACATCGGTGCACTAAAAGCACTTTTAAAAACTTACTGTCAGGGTAACGCAGGACAATCTTGCATTCATGAACTGATTTAAATGAAGCCGTATTAACATGCATGCAGAGAAGACCGCAGTGAATGTATTTATTTTGACAGCAGATGCAAAGGCACATAGCGCGTGCTGGCCTGTACAGCTCACAACGACAACACACACCTGCTTTGACCCACTATGGACTGAGAATACAATCAGCTCCAGTGTTTGTATAGTATGCATTTGTCGCTAAAGCAACACGCGGGGTTAAGATAGCTCCACACAAACAAACCCAAACGCTTCTGCTAGCACTGGGGGGGCCTATATTTGCCTACATGAATCTTGCGCGCTCACCGTGGCATATACAACTAATCTGATAAAAAAAACGGAAGTTTGCAATCCACCGAGACCGTTCCCTCAGCATAAATAAAGTAACAAGCACATTCGACCCGTGTTTTTTTTACTCAAACTTATGTCTGGAGTCTGGACCTGCGTCGCGTGCACCGCAGGAAGGCCTCTCGCTTAACGGACGGAGCTCGTGCACGCCCACTCCACTCGAGCTGCAAGATAAAACACTCACCGTGTGTGTCACTGTGATCGAAGAGCCTGCACATAGTGGGGGAACGGGTTGTATGATCAGTTACGGTGGTAGGACGCCATACGGAGTGAAGTAGTTAAGTTCACAGCCTTTTCCGCTTTGGATCTGCCGTGGGACACACACACAAGTAGTACTTCCTGTTGACCATCTGAACCAGCAAACACTCTGTAATGCGCTGACTCTGTCAGCAGGGGGCAGTGTTGTTTCTTCTTCTTTAAGTTTTATGGCGGGTTGCGAACCAACTTAATAGGTGCATACCGCCACCTTCTGTGATGGAATGTGAAGATAATGAAATTTACATTTCTCCCTATTCTCTATATCCTATATTTGAGTCCACTGCTCCTAAAAATCTAATTATTGCTTTGATTTGTTTCCCCACATTTGGACCATCATTTAAGATATTGCTTATTATGAATTCTTGATTTCCTAAGGTGTGTAATTCTTCCTTAAGACTCCTCCATTCTCTTTCATAAGCAGGACATACCATCAACACATGTTGATGATATGTCTTCTCTACTGTTTTCTCTATTGCACAAACTTGCATAAACCTGTATTATGTTTCCCTATTATGTTTAATGTATAGTTAAGATTTGAATGTCGTGTTCTTAGATGTGTGAATATAACTTGTTCCAATCTACTTATGTTACGAATGATTGTACTTTTTTTTATGTTCCTTTGTACCTTATGATAATGTCTTCCTGTTTGACATGAATCCCAATAAGTCTGCCATTTCCTATTGCATGCTTCCAATACCAAATGCTTCCCTTCTGATCTGCTAAGTGAAATATTTCGGTTTCTTGGTCCTTTGAGTCACCTGTGAATACTTGAAGAAATTCATAATGTATACTTTTTATATATATTGTAACATATGTTTTTGTATTAACTCCATCCCTTTTGTCCTTAATTCTTATGTAGATTTAAATCAATTTCAGGTTTTGTGAATAACCAAGGTGGTATCGGAAGTATTGCAACTATTGGAGCAAATTACTTTGTATCTAGGCCATTTTCATTAGCCAATTTCTTTATTTTCCATGCAAACCTGGCTTATTTATTGTTTCCCAACTTTCGTAAAGAGTAGAGGTGTAACCCCGGTGTCCTGGCCAAATTCCCCCCATTGGCCCCTATCTATCATGGACTTGTATTAATCTCCATTCCTGAATTGGCTACATCACTCCACTCTCTCCTCTCCGCCAATAGCTGGTGTGTGGTGGGCGTTCTGGCGCACTACGGCTGCCGTCGCATCATCCAGGTGAGGAGATTCCCCCTATACTATGTTAAGCACTTTGAGTGCCTAGAAAAGCGCTATATAAATGTAAAGCATTATTATTATTATTATTATGATAAATCTTTTAATGATTGATTGTTAATAAACTGCCACTAACCCCTCTTTCATTGCTATTGCTTTCTTAACATCTGTTTCCAATTTTATTAGTGCATCCAATGTTGATCTACACTCACCTAAAGGATTATTAGGAACACCATACTAATACTGTGTTTGACCCCTTTTCGCCTTCAGAACTGCCTTAATTCTACGTGGCATTGATTCAACAAGGTGCTGAAAGCATTCTTTAGAAATGTTGGCCCATATTGATAGGATAGCATCTTGCAGTTGATGGAGATTTGTGGGATGCACATCCAGGGCACGAAGCTCCCGTTCCACCACATCCCAAAGATGCTCTATTGGGTTGAGATCTGGTGACTGTGGGGGCCATTTTAGTACAGTGAACTCATTGTCATGTTCAAGAAACCAATTTGAAATGATTCGAGCTTTGTGACATGGTGCATTATCCTGCTGGAAGTAGCCATCAGAGGATGGGTACATGGTGGCCATAAAGGGATGGACATGGTCAGAAACAATGCTCAGGTAGGCCGTGGCATTTAAACGATGCCCAATTGGCACTAAGGGGCCTAAAGTGTGCCAAGAAAACATCCCCCACACCATTACACCACCACCACCAGCCTGCACAGTGGTAACAAGGCATGATGGATCCATGTTCTCATTCTGTTTACGCCAAATTCTGACTCTACCATCTGAATGTCTCAACAGAAATCGAGACTCATCAGACCAGGCAACATTTTTCCAGTCTTCAACTGTCCAATTTTGGTGAGCTCTTGCAAATTGTAGCCTCTTTTTCCTATTTGTAGTGGAGATGAGTGGTACCTGGTGGGGTCTTCTGCTGTTGTTGCCCATCCGCCTCAAGGTTGTGCGTGTTGTGGCTTCACAAATGCTTTGCTGCATACCTCGGTTGTAACGAGTGGTTATTTCAGTCAAAGTTGCTCTTCTATCAGCTTGAATCAGTCGGCCCATTCTCCCCTGACCTCTAGCATCAACAAGGCATTTTCGCCCACAGGACTGTCGCATACTGGATGTTTTTCCCTTTTCACACCATTCTTTGTAAACCCTAGAAATGGTTGTGCGTGAAAATCCCAGTAACTGAGCAGATTGTGAAATACTCAGACCGGCCCGTCTGGCACCAACAACCATGCCACGCTCAAAATTGCTTAAATCACCTTTCTTTCTGTAGCAGCGGGGGCGTGGTCAAGCGCCCGTCCGAAGGGGAGAAAGCGGTAAGGGCGCTTGCACCTGAGCTAAATTATGTCTAACACCTGTCTCTAATTTCAGTGAGTATGGGGAGAGCGGCATAAAAGAGCACCAGTGCCTCCAGTCGAGAGAGAGAGTTGCCAGTCCAGTGTTGGCATCAGAGAGACCAACAGGAGCTATTAGATTAGTTATAAAAAGTTTATGTATAGCACATTTTTGCACTACCCCTGTCTGTCCACTACCCGTTATTAAAAAGCCTTACCTTTGTGTTGAACCCTGTTCCTCCTTCCTGTGAAACCCTTACACTGGTGCCGAAACCCGGGAAAGAAAATTGGATCTTCTTCATCCAACCATGGAGAAAGCTCGCCCCGTAGAGTCCTCCCAGCTGGCCGAAGTCCTCCAGTCCCTCGCTGCTCTACATCAAAGCCACCAACAGTCCCTGCTTGGGCTCAGCCAGGAGCAAGATTGGCAATTCTGTGAGATCGTACGGGCTCAAGCAGACGATCAACAGGCCATCCGGAGCCTCCTCAGCCAGGAGGCCGCCACAGCCGCGACCCCTGACACGCGTGCCATGCTGCCCCCGCCCACGTTACAGAAGATGGGGGCAGCTGACGACGTTGAAGCGTTCTTGGATTTATTTGAACGAACTGCTGAAATCTGGGGCTGGCCGCAGAGTCAGTGGGCAGCCCGCCTTGTTCCTCTTCTGTCCGGGGAAGCCCAACTCACGGCTCAACAACTACCGGCAACAAACCTCCTGGCCTACGCTGATTTAAGAAAAGCCATCTTGCAACGGGTTGGTCGGAGCCCCGAAGAAAACCGCCAACTCTTCCGGGGCATGAAGCTGGAGAAGTCCGACCGCCCGTTCGCCTTTGCCCAGCGGCTCCGTGATGCCTGCCGTAGGTGGCTGCTAGTGGGGGACCGCGACGTCGAGGGACTCGTCGATCAGGTGGTGCTGGAGCAGTTCGTCCAACGCCTGCCCAGGAAAACGGCGGAGTGGGCCCAGTGCCACCGCCCGGCGTCGCTGGAGGCGGCCGTCCAGCTCGCAGAGGACCACATGGCGGCGAACCCAAGGGCAGATGAGCCCTCTCTCTCTCTCTCTCTCTCTCTCTCTCTCTCTCTCTCTCTCTCTCTCTCTCTCTCTCTCTCTCTCTCCCTCTCTTCCCCCTCCCCCTGTGATCTCCCACATGCTGCCCCCGATCGGGCTGGAGCGTACCGGATTCCGGTAAGAATCCAGGGGGGTACACACCAAGCTTTGCTGGATACCGGTTGTAATCAGACCACCATCCATCAACGCTTGGTTCAACCCGGGGCTTTGAGCACGGCTAAGCGGGTTAGGGTGAGGTGTGTGCATGGGGATGTTCACAACTACCCGATGGTGACCCTACTGGTTAAATTCCGAGGGAGAAAACATAGAGTGGAGGCAGCGGTTAGTTCCCGCCTCACCCATCCTCTAATCTTGGGAACTGATTGGCCTGTATTTAGAGATATTTTAGGGGGAATATGCACGGATGGGTCCTGCACTAAAATAGGGAGATGTGCGATGTGCGATGCTTTGGCAGGGGAGGCGGAGCCGGGGCCATCCTCGACTGTTCCAAATCAGGATGACGAGGGAAGGGGCGGGCCCTCCGCCCCTCCCCTTCGTAGGGAATTCCCTGACGTAGATTTCCCTTTGGAGCAGTCACGGGATGAAACCCTTAAGCACGCCTTCGATCAGGTGAAGACGATTGATGGACAGCGTCTTCAGCCGGACATCGCTCTCGCATACCCCTATTTTGCGATTATAAATGAGCGGTTATACAGAGTGACGCAGGACACTCAAACAAAAGAAAAAGTTACACAATTATTGATTCCACGGAGCCGCCGCGAAATGTTATTCCAGGCGGCTCATTATAATCCCATGGCGGGCCACCTAGTGGAAAGGAAAACACTTCTCCGTCTAATAGCCCGTTTTTATTGGCCGGGCATTACCGGCGACGTCCGCAGATGGTGCGCGGCGTGCCGTGAATGCCAGCTGGTAAACCCACCGGCCACCCCAAAAGCGCCATTGCACCCTCTTCCGTTAATCGGGGTTCCCTTCGAAAGAATTGGAATGGACCTCGTCGGGCCATTAGAGCGGACAGCACGCGGACATCGCTTTGTGTTAGTCCTAGTGGATTACGCAACACGATATCCGGAAGCAGTGCCTCTAAGCAATATCTCAGCACGTAGTGTTGCTGGGGCGCTCTTCAAAATAATCTCCCGGGTGGGGATTCCAAAAGAAATCCTCACCGATCAAGGCACAACATTTATGTCACGCACACTTCGCGAACTTTACGATCTATTGGGCATTAAATCGATTCGCACTAGCGTGTACCATCCGCAGACAGATGGCCTAGTGGAACGTTTTAACAGAACGCTCAAGAACATGATTCGTAAGTTCGTACACGAGGATGCTAAAAACTGGGACAGATGGCTCGATCCCCTGTTGTTTGCAGTGCGAGAGGTCCCGCAAGCCTCAACCGGCTTCTCTCCATTTGAGCTACTGTATGGGCGACGCCCACGCGGTGTCTTAGATGTTATACGAGAAAGCTGGGAGGAGGGATCTTCGAATAGCAAAAACGAAATTCAATACGTCCTTGACCTCAGAGCAAAACTCCACACTTTGGGGAAATTAACACAGGAGAATTTGCTCCGGGCCCAAGAACGTCAATGCCGACTGTATGACAGGGGAACACAGCTAAGAGTTTGCACCGGGAGATAAAGTTCTTGTATTGCTCCCCACATCGAGCTCCAAATTACTCGCCAAGTGGCAAGGGCCCTTTGAGGTCACACGACGAGTGGGGGATCTCGATTATGAGGTTAAACGAACTGATAGGGGGGACGCGCGTCAAATTTACCACCTCAACCTCCTTAAATTATGGAGGGAGGCAGTCCCTGTCTCGTTGGCTACGGTGGTTCCAGAGAGGGCGGAGCTCGGACCGGAGGTAAATTCAAAAACCGATCTCAATGCCCCGGTCATTTGTGGAGACTACCTCTCCCCGTGCCAACGTTCAGAGGTTGCCAGGTTGCAAGAAGAGTTTGCAGACGTGTTTTCTCCCCTACCGGGTCGCACAAACGTCATCGAGCACCATATCGAGACCGAGTCGGGGGTGGTCGTTCGTAGCCGCCCTTATCGCCTCCCCGAGCATAAAAAGAAAATTGTAAAACGAATTGGATGCCATGCTTAATATGGGGGTAATAGAAGAGTCCCACAGCGATTGGTCCAGCCCGGTCTTTCTCGTTCCCAAGTGTGACGGGTCTGTGCGGTTCTGTGTGGACTACAGAAAAGTCAATGCGGTGTCTAAATTTGATGCGTACCCAATGCCCCGGGTTGATGAACTGCTCGATCGGTTAGGTACTGCTCGCTTTTATTCGACATTGGATTTGACAAAGGGTTATTGGCAGATCCCCTTGACACCAATTTCCCGTGAGAAAACAGCCTTCACCACGCCGTTCGGATTACACCAATTTGTGACACTTCCGTTCGGTTTGTTCGGGGCCCCAGCCACGTTCCAGCGTCTGATGGACCGTATCCTCCGCCCGCACTCCGCCTACGCCGCTGCCTATTTAGATGACATCATTATCTATAGTAATGATTGGCATCGGCATATACAACATCTGAGGGCGGTCTTGAAGTCGCTGCGGCGGGCGGGGCTCACAGCAAACCCCAAGAAGTGCGCGATTGGGCGTGTGGAGGTGCGGTATCTGGGGTTCCACTTGGGCCATGGCCAGGTGCGTCCCCAAATTGATAAGACCGCGGCGATTGCGACTTGCCCTAGACCTAAGACCAAAAAGGGGGTGAGGCAGTTCCTGGGGCTGGCTGGCTATTATAGAAGATTTGTGCCTAATTATTCGGATGTCACCAGCCCGCTGACTGACCTCACTAAAAAGGGGGCTCCAGATCCGGTCCAATGGTTGGAGCAGTGCCAACAGGCGTTTACACGAGTTAAAGCCGCACTCTGTGGAGAGCCGCTCTTGTATTCACCTAACTTCTCTCTCCCTTTCTTATTACAGACGGATGCTTCAGACAGAGGGCTGGGGGCCGTACTCTCGCAGGTGGTGGAGGGGGAGGAGCGCCCGGTGCTGTACATCAGTCGGAAGCTCTCCTTAAGGGAAACGAAGTACAGCACTGTAGAGAAGGAGTGTCTGGCCATCAAGTGGGCGGTCCTCACACTCCGATACTACCTGCTGGGGCGGGCCTTCACTCTCTGCTCGGATCATGCCCCACTGCAGTGGCTCCACCGCATGAAGGATACTAACGCCCGGATCACCCGTTGGTATCTGGCTCTCCAGCCTTTTAAGTTCGAGGTGGTCCGCAGACCGGGGGTGCAGATGGCTGTCGCCTACTTCCTCTCCAGAAATGGGGGGGGGAGTGGTAGGCAGGCCAGATGACGCCCCGGCCTGAGTCGGGCGGTGGTGGTATGTAGCAGCGGGGGCGTGGTCAAGCGCCCGTCCGAAGGGGAGAAAGCGGTAAGGGCGCTTGCACCTGAGCTAAATTATGTCTAACACCTGTCTCTAATTTCAGTGAGTATGGGGAGAGCGGCATAAAAGAGCACCAGTGCCTCCAGTCGAGAGAGAGAGTTGCCAGTCCAGTGTTGGCATCAGAGAGACCAACAGGAGCTATTAGATTAGTTATAAAAAGTTTATGTATAGCACATTTTTGCACTACCCCTGTCTGTCCACTACCCGTTATTAAAAAGCCTTACCTTTGTGTTGAACCCTGTTCCCGTGTCCTCCTTCCTGTGAAACCCTTACACTTTCCCATTCTGACATTCAGTTTGGAGTTCAGGAGATTGTCTTGACCAGGACCACACCCCTAAATGCATTGAAGCAACTGCCATGTGATTGGTTGATTAGATAATTGCATTAATGAGAAATTGAACAGGTGTTCCTAATAATCCTTTAGGTGAGTGTATATGGAGGCCCAAACCTGCAAAAATAATAAATAAATACATGTAATAATAAAAAAATAACTAAAGGAATAAATGTCTTTATAATACAAATATATTTCGTTTTTAATTAAATTTATTAGTGAATTTATTATTGTATGACTTTATTCCTTTATTATTTTCTATATTTATTTTTAACTTTTTTTTATTTATGAATATATTTTGCATTGTTTTAACATTTTTTATTTATGTGTTCATTTCTTTTTTTATATTTATGTATTCCTACATATATTTATTTCCATATTTATATATTTATTTATTTATACATGTATTTATTTGTACTTTTCTGTGAGCAACATGGAAATGAGGGAGGCGGTCCTTGTGCAGCTCCAGTGTATCATTGGTTGAAAGCTCAATAGTAGCCTACTTATTGGAAGGAAATAAAATGGACGTCCCAACTTAGCACCCCCTGACTCGCACAGATTTAGAATATGCAGGGAAACGTTTTGTAGAGAGTCTTACAATCCAGGTTGTGCTTCGACATTCATACTGGCCTACAGCTCTCCTAAACCATCAATAAGCACCTCTACTCTAAATGAAACATAGTCATTTGATGCGTGGTTATCGACTTCATTCGCTAAGTTACTCAACACTCTAGATATATGTGAAGCTGTAGATTTTTTTTTTTATTGCAGAAGTTATATATACATACATACATACATACATACATACATAAACGATCAGGGAAATGAAGCACGGTTGTATCTTTTACAATGAACAATCATAACAACAGAAAACAATATTATGGATTTGCGGACATCAAAATATGAAGTTATATACACAGAAAAAAAAAAGAAAAGCATAAGGTTAAATCATATCATTTATGAAACTTGAAGAAACAGTTCCCCATTTATTTTGTGATTGTAGTATAACCAATAAATCTTGGATTGACTTAAGCTCTTATGTTTTTAGCCCCACAAATAGCTATAGTTTACACGATATGACTATGACCTGACGTCACATCAATACAAGTCGAGTAATCGAGCACATGCTTCAATTTATGATAAACCAATGGTAAGCAGGACCCGCCCATATAATAATCATACAAGACAGAAATGTAAGAATAAATATAAAAATAAATACATGTGGGAATATTTAAATATGGAAATAAATACAGGTGGGAATAAATACATATACAAATAAATGAATGCATGAATAAATAATAATACAAAAAAAAAAAATTCAAGAATAAAAAAAGTTATAAAGAATAAAAATAAAAAGAGAAAATAATAAATAAAGGAAAGAAGTCTACAAAAATAAATTCAGGAATAACTTTAAATAAAAACAGACATTTATTCCTTTATTTATTTTCTCATTATTACATTTATATATTTATTATTTTTGCAGGTTTTGTCCTCCATAGATCTACCTTTTCTAAAACCATTTTGATAAGGCGCTGACAATCCCTTACTCTCCAACACATAATACAGCCTATTTACAATCATTTTCTCCATCAATTTACATAGGTTATATATAAGTGCTATTGGTCTATAATTCCCAGTTATCAATACATCTTTCTCTGGCTTAGCTATCGGAATTATTATGGCATGTTTCCATGATCTTGGCAGCCTCCCCTCTACCCATATCTTATTAAATAAGTCCAGTAGGCCTACTGCTTTAAGTATTATGTTGTCTACATATTTTAGCATAATACAACATTCCAGATAATTTCCTGGCATTGTTTGTTTAATTTTATATAATACTCTTTTAAGTTCCCATATTTCAAATGCAATGTCTATTGCTCCTCTCCCATCAGGTTTTTTATTATACAGTGCATCCGGAAAGTATTCCCAGCGCTTCAATTTCCACATTTTGTTATGTTAGATTCCAAAGATTTCAAACAAACTTCTTTCACATTGTCATTATGGGGTATTGTTTGTAGAATTGAGGAAAATAATGAATTTAATCAATTTTGGAGTAAGGCTGTAACACCACAAAATGTGGAAAAAGTGAAGCGCTGGGAATACTTTACAGATGCACTGTACATGTATTGATGTTGCTGCAAAATTTCTATATATTTCTGTAATTCTCATCGAGATTTTCGTTACTATGTGCCTTCTGGAATGTTTTAACTAATAGTTCTACCTTTTTGTCTTTCTGCAATAGCTATTCATCCTTTGCCTGTTAATACCGGTATATTTCTGGTTTTATATATCCCAATCATTTTCTTTAACTACCCCATACCTCACCCAATCCTGTTTCTTTACCTATAGAAGAACAATAACCTTGCCAGCATCTCTTTTTTGCCTGTTTAATTTTCCTCCTTGCCTGTGCTCTTTCCCTCTGATATTCTTGTACTGTTTCTGGTGTCAGTGTTCTTTTTTAATATTCTAAATGCCTTGTTTCTTTTAATTCCATTGGAACAATTGTCATTCCACCATGGAACAACTTTCTCCCTTCCTTTTCCTTTCCCTGTAGGGATTGATTCTCCTGCTGCTCCGATTAATACTGAGCTTCATTTCTCTGTACACTCTATGTCATCTTCCATACTATAATTCATCAACTGTCTTCTTACATATGCTATTATATTTCCCCCAATCTGCTTTCTCAAATTTCCATCTCTGTTGTTTTGCTTCTACATTGGATAATAATCACTCCCAATTGTTGATTGATCTAGTTTTTCCCATTGACATTTTACTTCTATTATTGCTGATACTATTGTTAGATCTATACATGACTTAGTGGAATCTCTGATATTGAACCCTTTTCCACTCCCATCATTTAAGCATACCAATAAATTCTCCTCCACATATTCTTCCACCACTATGCCATTTTATTTGTGCTTAAACATCCCCATATAAAACTGTGTGCATTAAAATCACCCCACCACATATCTATACCTTCCTCATTACTCCAAATTTTGTTTAATTCTATTAAGGATAACTGTTTACATGGATTGTAATAGTTTATTATTGTTAATTTTCCAAACTGTATCCATACCTCCACCTTAGTATCTTCATATTATGTTATATTTAATCCCTATAAGCCACCCCATTCTTTATAAATGCTGCAAAATTGTATTTTGACATTTAAAAAAAAAAAAAAAAAAAAGCAAAAATCTGGGTTACTGTGAGACAATTACAATGAAAGTGAATAGGGACCAATCCGTAAACCATTAAAATACTCACTATTTTCAAAGTATAGCCACAAGACATAAACAATATGCATGGTAATTTAAAAAAAAAAAAAAAATCGCTTACTAATGGCCAATTTGATCTATTCCCATGATGATATAATTTTAACAAACCCTAAAACTGACTGTAAAAATGGCCAGTTAAACAACAATACAGCTCAAATGATAAACTTTCAGAAATCAGAAAATCTGAAAAATTTACGTTAGAGCTTTTATAAAATTAGAAGCTTCACATTTCAGCCTTTAAACCCTCCAAACTTTGACCCCATTCACTTCCATTGTGTCCAACTGTAAACTCGATTTTTGCTCTTTTTTTTTAAAAGAAAAGGATGGATGAGTCAAAATTAAATCTTGTTGTAAAAACCATTATGCCACAAATGCTGTCGATTGAGCTTAACTTTTATTGAACTCGGAATATTCCTTTAAACTCTGTGGCCAGCCTGCGAAGCAGAGAGACCAAACATTTTAGTACAACTTTGCTGTGAAGTGTCCCAGTGCCAACTTTTGCTGTTGTCTGGAAGAGCTGGACATGACACGCCAGCTGATGTCAGAGCCTTGATAGTTCTGCAATGTACAGTAGGTGGCGATAATTCTTCCAAGGATTTAATGAAAGACCATTAACCAGAAGTCAAAAAAAAAGAGCAACTTGTGACAAAACTTTTAATCTACAGTCTTTTTTCTTTGCTAGTTTCAAATCTTCAAAGTCATGCCATGCAGTAAGTTCATTACTATTTGTGAGTCTTCTTGCATTAGTTTTCTTAATTAGTACAAATAGATCTCTGTTCGTCTGAAGTGATTTAAACCCAAGGATCCACCTTATTTTTCTGCGAATTAGAGTGCCCCCATTATCAACTGTGAATGTGTACCACTTCCTGTATAACCCACTTCCTGCTATTTTAGCTATACAAATATTCTACATTATTTATTACAGGCTGGCAATAAATGTCAACATATTATTATCATACATTTTCACAAACACATTGATTTTGATTGCATATAGTTTTACCATTTAGTGCATTTTGCCATTGTTTCATCAGACACTGTTGCACAGGCAGAATGAATGAAATCAAGCGCTGAAAAGACAATCCTCCGCATCGTCTGACATGCCTCCACAAACTTTACACAACCAGCAGAGAGGAGAAAGCTGCCAGGGAAATGCTACTTAAACTTTCTATTCACCAAAACTGCATTTTGTTTTATCTTAATAATAAGTAATTAACGCATTTTTCTCTCCGTTCTTGTCAGACAGCATTCTCTCTCTTTTAGCAGTGCAGGGAAGTAAATAAATGGACACGCAGATCTCATTCAGCATGGCTTATGAAGCATCACCTTTGGAAATAAATAAATAAATAAATTCATCATTGGAGGTTATGCAGGTACATATAAATGGAGGTTTACATGGAGACATGAAAGACTGCATCGGCACAATCTCTGTAAAGAAAAAGCAGATTTTATTACCATCTCTTCAATACAACAACACAGCAACAAGTGAGTGATTTACTTACTCTTTTACTATAAATGCTGAACTTAGACATTATCAGACATTGCCACATAATTCTGCTGTACATCCTGTGGCTGTGGGATAGTTTATAAGCCCAGATCACTAACTCTGGTATTATTATTATCCTTCTATTTATTTAGATTGTGGTCAGTGCCAGCTGAACTTGCACACATTCGCTGGAAATGCAGCCACAGCTTACTTCCGCGTTGCAAAATAAGGTGGATACTTGGGGGGGCCTGGGTATCTCAGCAAGTAAAGATGCTGACTACCACCCCTGGAGTCACGAGTTCGAATCCAGGGCATGCTGAGTGACTCCAGCCAGGTATCCTAAGCAAATTGGCCCGGTTGCTAGGGAGGTTAGAGTCACATGGGGTAACCTCCTCATGGTCGCTATAATGTGGTTCACTCTCATGTGGTGAGTTGTCCGTGGATGCCGTGGAGAATAGCATGAAGCCTCCACTGTGTCTCCGTGGTAACGCACTCAGCAAGTCACGTTATAAGATGCGCGGATTGACGGTGTCAGACGCTGAGGCAACTGAGATTTGTCCTCCGCCACCCGGATTGAGGCGAGTCACTACGCCACCACCAGGATTTAGAGCACATTGAGAACTGGGCATTCCAAATTGGGGAGAAAAATTAAAAATAAATAAGGTGGATACTTCGGTCATACAGGACGCGTGACGCAAACTCATCAGAAAGATTTGATTCTGGGGGGTAAAACGGGCCCAAATATGCCCCATAGGCATACTATGGCAAGGGTCTCTTGCATGGGCCTTTTCAATGAGCCCATGAAAACAATTGTTTTTTTTCCCTACTATGACAAGATACTTTATTTTGAGGGATCATATCTAAATTCAAGGTCTAATATAACTGGTCAGATTAAATTATTTACTTAATTAAAATTACTAAATTTAATCAGAAGATGAATTATCAACTGAATAGCCTCCCAGTATGCAAACACTGATGGTTGTAGCTTCAATATTTTATTATTCTTAATGGTGTAATGACCTGACTTCGTTCAGGAGTAAAAAGAAGTTCTAAACAGCTGAGCAATGGTAACTTAATTGCGGAAATTCAGACACCCGCCACACCACTGTGGGGGGCATTAAGAAGTAGCCTACACTTAAATATGAGGACACTAAATGTAAACCTTAACTAATGTGACAATAAAATGTGTTATCAATGACTTTATTATTCTAAGTGTAGAATTCACTTTAGATCAGTAAAAGATGATAAGAGAGGCATATCTTTGGGCAGAGGTGTGAATGGCTTTAGCTGCAGATGGCACAAATAAATCACTTGAGAGTATTTGAGTAGATTTGATTCCTTTTGTTTACCCATTGCCATGACATTGCCAATTACTCCTATCAGCTCACCAGCCATATCATCTGTCTCTCGTTACTTCTCCCTATATTAGCTTCCCTCATGTTTTGTCATGTGCTTGACTGTTTTCTATGTTAGTCAGTCTGTTTTATCTTACAGTCTTTGGTCAGTTTTATTTTTTTACCTGTGTTCTAGTTATATTCCTGCATCACAACTGTGACATAACAATCGAGCCACAGATGGACCCAGCAGAGATGGATTTTTTTTTTTAACCTGGTTCTGCTCTCCAGTGTGTAGAGCACGTAAAGAAGCTGCGCGGGTACAGCAGGAGGACAAGTCCGTGTGGGGGTATACCTTAGAGTTTTTGGCACTCTCCTCAGTCTGGGATACAATCAGACCTGCCATATTGATCATTTTAGGGCAGGTCTGACGGAGCCTGTTAAATCTAGCGCCCCAGGTCTGGGTGAGGATGGCAGTCTTCTCGAGACAATCATGCTGGCCATGAAATGTTACGAGTTCATCACAGCCTGTGCCACGGATGTCAATGCGATGCTTCACCCTTTCTGAAGAATGTGGAAGCTTTAAAACTTGCTCAAGGTTTGTCTGCAGTTCATTTGAACATTGTAGCCACAAAAAAAGTTGGAGAATCCTAAAGTACAGCTCATAGTTGTTTATGTAGTCTGTGTAAAATAAAAAAAGCTGTACTACATTTCCTATATACTGTATGTTTGATACTTGTATTAATTTAAGGCTTTCAGCAAACACTCCATGTGACTTGCTTGAACATCCCTGGTGAATCACACAAACCCTGTCAAAAACATGTCCTATTTTAAGGACTCGAAGGATTTTTGCATTGTAACATGGCACCTTTGAGGACAACTTAAAGAGAACAAAGGAATAGTTTGCCCAAAAATTAAAATACTGTCATTTACTCACCCTCACGCCTGATGTGTATGATAGAACATAAACTGATTTTTAGAAGAATATCTTGGCTCTGTAGGTCCTCATAATGCAAGTGAATTGCTACCAAAATTCTGGAGCTCCAAAAAGCACAAACGCAACAAAAGTAATCCATTAGGCTCCAGTGGTTAAATCAATGTCTTCAGAAGTGGTATGAGAGGTGTGGGAGAGAAACAGATCAATATTAAATTCATTTTTAACTTTAAATCTCCACTTTCACATTCTATTTTTTTTTGTTGTTGTTGTTGTTGATTCCCATTCTCTGTGCATATTGCCACCTATTGGGCAGGGAGGAGAATTTATAGTAAAACCATTTTAAAAGACTTTAATGTGCACTCAGTAATTTTTTTTTTTCCCCTCAAAGTTTCAGTAACATTATAAAAGCTGTTTCATTCAACATGGAGAGGGTTCGCACATGGGGGTTGCCATTTTAGAATCACATGACCAGCCAAATACTACTCAATCTCAGTAACCGTCCTGTTATTTGACACTTTCACTCATTGATTAAAGTAATCATGGCTGAATGTGAATACTAAATTTCTACTAAGGCATCTGAAAGTGAAAACTAATGATTTTAAATGACAGAATAAGACCAAGATGACACAGACAAAAGTTACCGGGTGCACCTTTAAATATTGATCTGTTTCTCACCCACAACTATCATACCACTTCAGAAGACATGTGCTGCGTCCGAAACCAAATACACATACGAAACTGTCACAGTTTGTACTGTGTTTGAAGGATGCACTTATCTGCCGGCAAAACAGTACGTTATTTTAGGTATGCATGCGAGTAGTATAAATAGAATTCTGACATATTTCATCCGGGGAAGTTGGCATCATCTCTTGACCTGAATATTTGACGTATTAACAACCATGAAAACGTCTTCTTTGGTTTTGTTAAACAAGGACCATTCAAGCACAAGGAACAATTATCTTGGTATATATAGCACTTACAGTTGAGAAGAGGTGTCTGCCTCGTTATTTACCCCATTCATTTAAATCCAGTGTTTTGAGCGTGACATCGCATCAGCTCCCAAGGGATTATGGGATCGTTAAGTGTCCAGTCGATCCGTATTTAAAAATCTTGCCGGAAATTGAAGGTCATTCGGTTATTTCTTGCTTACTGCTTCATGAATACTGTGTATATAGCCATACTCCATTGGAATACTGTTTTAATTATACTATATATTAGAGAAGTATGGATTTTTGGATGCAGAGATGGATTAAACCACTGTACTTGTATGGATAACTTTTATGCTGCCTTTATATGCTTGTTGTGAGGAACTACAGAGCTTAAATATTCTTCTAAAAATATTTGTTTGTATTCGGAGGAAGAAAGAAAGTCATACATATCTGGGATGGCCTGGGGGTGAATAAATGATGAGAGAATTTTCATTTTTGGGTGACTATCTCTTTTAATTTGACCTTACCTCGACAAATCTAAATGTTTCAAACTGTCTGTGTCCTGTTGTTTCTACTTATTTGATCTCAACACCACTAGATACAGCAACTAGCACTCCGAATTATAACAAAACACAGCAGACTTAAAGGGCAAAAATCCTAAGAATCAGAAAAAGGCCAGATATTGATGTCATTACGTAGGCTTTTAACTTGAAATTTAACAACTGTTAATGTGTCAAACAGGGTTACCACACATTTTGACTAGAAATTTGACAGTTGTGTGTTTGTAGTAGGACACCGTGACAGTCCTTTTACAGCCGAACCACTAGGTGGCGGTAGTTTAATTCTCTCACCAACCAAAATCTGAGCTAGACCGTAAAAGAAGCACAAACAGGAGATCCACATGGGGCGCTGTTGTCACAATAAAGTGGTTATTTAGCTTTTAAAGTGATTTTATTTTTATTTTTTTAATTAAATTAACTTTATGTGATCTTGATTAAGGTCAAGGATGGATAAATACAGGGAACCTGTAATAACAGACTGTGAAGAGATACTTGGACGTTTTCATGCGACGGAGTCTGTTCGGTTCGAGCAGTTTTTAGCGATCTGGAAAGACATGGATTTCAGCAGCATCTTCCAGTAGGTTAAAAAAGGATTTTAACTTTGAAGCGCTGATTTATTTATGTAATCTTCTAAATGGCACTTCCCAAATGGGATTTTACCCATTTTAATTTCTCTGTCTCTCTGCAGCGGCAACCCAGAGCCGAAAGAGAGACGGGACTTCGCACGTTTGGTCCTGTCTGTGGTGTCTCCATACCTCTTTTCTCCGTACACCTTCCAGATCAGAGTGGGGGCACTTTATCTGCTCTACGGGCTCTTTAACACACAGCTCTGCACTCCTAGAGAAAAGGTGCGCTGTCACTCAACAGCCAACATACAGGTGCTCGTGTTTTAGTGTTTCTGTTCAGATCAGGGTTTTTGTTTAATGGCTCTCTGTAATTTGATTTATTTTAGTAGTTAAAGATCTGGCGTTGTAATCCATAGGTTTTGGGTTTAAACCCCACAAGAGTTGATCCATGAACTGTTCCTATTACTTCACCCCAAAATTATGTTCTGTCATTATTTACTGAAATTCGTGTCATTCCAAATCTGAATGCTGCTGTTTTTCTATGGAAAACAAAAGGAATAGTCTTCACTACACTCTTTTTCTGTATAATGACATTTCCCTCACGATTCAGTACACTTGACATTGCGTCCTGCCGAGGTATATGGGGAGTGTCCTTCTAAACGACCTAGTTGAAACCTTTTTACAATAACGTCAATTCTAATTTTGGCTTTGGCTATGGTTGCGAAGCCGACCGGAATAAAAGCGGGTGCACAAACACCATTCTTCAGAATTTTCTTCCTCCAAGACAGCGATTCGTCTAATCTAGAAGCCCTATATTACTTAGCCGTCGACAAACACTACTCACGAGTCAGCGGGTGGAATCTTCACGGCAACGAGAAGATTCTCTACTCCCCTCAGGCAAACATTAATCCGCCTTGATGCTTCGCTGGTGAATGGGCTGCATCAGCATGCTGATTCCCCACAGCGCTTTGGCAGGAGTTTTGTATCCTTATAAGAGTACACTGTAAAATTATCAGTTTCTCTGGATTTACTATTTATAGTTGTGTTTGAGGAAAATTAGCATTTTTGTTTTATTCTATAAACTACTGAAAACATTTCTCCCAAATTCCAAATAAAAATATTGTCATTTAAAGCATTTATTTGGAGAAAATAACTGGTCAAAATAAAAAAAAAGATGCTGTTTTCATACCTTGAATAATGCAAATGTAACAAGTTCATATACATTTTTAAACAACACAATACATGTGATGTTTATTTGTTTAGCGCCTTTCACAATACATATAGTTTCAAATCAGCTTTACGCAAAATCGTGCATTAACAGAAAATGAAACCGTAATATCGATAAGAGATCAACCCAATCAACATTTGGTGGAAATACCATGATTTTCAATCACAGCTTTCATGCGTCTTGGCATGCTCTTTACCAGACATTCACATTGCTGTTGGGTGACGTTATGCCACTCCTGGTGCAAATATTCAAGCAGCTCGGCTTTGTTTGGTGGCTTGTGGCCATCCATCTTCCTCCTGATCTTATTCCAGAGTTTTTCAATGGGGATCAGGTCTGGAGATTGGGCTGGCCATGACAGGTTCTTGATCCGGTGGTCCTCCATCCACTCCTTGATTGTCCTGGCTGTGTGGCATGGAGCATTGTCCTTCTGGAAAAAACCATCCTTAGAGTTGGGGAACATTGTCAGAGCAGAAGAAAGGAAGTTTTTTTCCAGGACAACCTTGTACATGGCTTGATTCATGCATCTTTCACAAATACGAATCTGTCTGATTTCCAGCCTTGCTGAAGTACCCCCAGATCATCACCTGATCACCGAGATGCCTACAAGCCACAGTGTCCCGCACCCACTGTGAAATTTGTTGGATGATCGCTGCTTGAATTTTTGCACCAGGAGTGGCATAAGTCACCCAAGAGCAATGTGAAAGACTGTTAGATAGCATACCAAGACGCATGAAAGCTGTGATTAAAAATCAGGGTTATTCCACCAAGTATTCATTTCTAAACCTTAAATTAAAACATCAGTATTGTGTTGTTTAAAAATTAATATGAACTTGTTTCCTTTGCATTATTCGAGGTCTTAAAAAGCTGCATAGTTTTTGTTATTTTGACCAGTTGTCAAAATGCTTTAAAATATTTTTATTTTCAATTGGGGAGAAATGTTGACAGTACTTTATAGAATAAAACAAAAATGTTAATTTAACTCTTAACTACCTATAAATAGTAAATCCAGAGAAACCGATAATTTTGCACATGTGTGTGTGTGGTCCACATCTCGCCAACAGATCAGCATTAGAGCTGCGTTCGCTGTCTGGGCCATGCAGAGGCAGCTCTCATGGAGCTCTCTGAAGATGCTTCACTCACGAGTCGCTCTTGTTCTGAGCACGATTCAGCCTCACGCGCCCTTCCACCTGCCTCTTCTGTGACTCCCGAGGGATCACACAAGGAGGCACGGCGGGGCCGTGAGGTCAAGCAGGATGAATTTGAGGTGGATCATGTTCCGGCACAGGTTATGCCCAACTACCCCCTGTGGAAGAGGCGGTAGCGGCACATCTCTGCCCAGCGAGTAGCAGGGTGTGGAAATCACGCCCCATTCATCCTTCCTAGCCGTGTTGACCATGTAAAAGGATTAAGGGAAAGGAGGAGGTGAGAACCGGCTTGACAGTATAAATTATATTTAATTAAGAACTTAACCAAAAAACACAAACACTCACATATGACGGACAGCTGCCTGTAGATGCTCTCTCTCTGTCACATCACCATCCGCAGTCAGCCTTTATCCCTCTCGGAGGCTTGATTAGCCAGATAAGGAACCGGATGTGTAGAATCACGACCCGGCCACGCCCTCCACCCTCCGCCCTGTCACATACCCCCCCTTTCCCCGAGGGAGGGTGTGTCTTACGCCCCGTCTGCCAGCAGGTCATCCTCGCCTTCCTAAATCTGGGAGGGAAACAATAATAATTCAAATAGGGGGTACTTCCTGTAACAGTGTAGTACCCCCAACAACAAAAAAACACTGTAAAATTTAAAAAAGAGGGAAAAGGTCAATGTGGAGCGGCAGTGGGAGCGAGAGAGGAGAGAGAGTGGAAAAAAAAACACTTACTCGCCGGTTCTCTGATGCTCCATAGCTTGGTCCTCGGCCACTCCTCTACCCTCTAACGGATGACAGCCGCACCTCCCCGGGCGGATCGGAGGCAGTACTCTGGCCCCTGGCGGACAGAGCGCCCCGCCGCGTTCTCGGGGAACAGAAGGGGTCTCCCCCACTCCTGGTGGTCGGCGAGTAGCCCTTCCCCGCTCGTGGTCTAAAGTCCTGTCTTGACCCCACCGTGTTTAGCGTCTGGTAGGCTCAAGGTGATCGGCTAGGAGCCCCTTCTCCCCTCACAGTCAGCGGCCATTCCTCCGCTTCCAGGCGGCCGGGCTCCTCTGTCCCCTAGCAGATGCCCGTGGCTGCTCCGCTACGGCATATCCCTCCTCCTTCCCGGGATTCAGCACCAGTGTAAAATGATTAAGGGAAAGGAAGAGGTGAGAACCGGCTTGACGATATAATAATTTTATTCTAAGTCTATTAAAGCCTTACAATTGCTTTGTGTAAGGAACAGAGTGAAATTGTAATCATTATACACTGAAAATCTTTCCAGTAGATTAAATATTCTCCATTCAGCATATTCAAATGGGCACACTGTGCTGGTTGCAAGACATATGAGAATCAAAATATTTCAAAACTTTGGAGGAAGTAAAGATTATCAGTGAATAACAACTTAAATTTCTGTTATAATGTCAATTGGTGAGGTTGGTTGAGTAATTTTTGTCTGTGTGTTGTGTTGTGTAGATCCGCATCGCTCTAAAGGATTGGCAGGATGTTATGCAGCTCCAGCAGGATGCAGTGAATGCTCAACATTATGATGTGGTTTATATCCTCAGAAAGCTACTATCAGATAAAGCTTTACACTTCACGGCCATGCCAACACCGGTTGGTCAATCAGCCAGATATATAATAATTTAAACTGCCAGCATGCCACAATGAGCCAACAAAGACAATCAAATCCAATACAGCCAACCAGACTAGACAGGTTAACTATGGTTTCATATTTACAATACTCCAAACTCTGGCCCACATTACTCATAATTCTGTGTTCGCAGCTCTTTTTTAGGATGAAGAAGGAAGATGGAAGGGGAAGGAAATTCTGTGAAGAGTTTTTTGATCCACCATCACGAACTCAGGATCTCATCACCACAGATATGATAGAGGTGAGTCACCACGGTAGCATAACAGAGTCAAAAGCTACATGTCTTTTGCTTTCCTCTGGCGAGTTATAATCAAATGCATATTCCGCAGTATTTTTGTTCAGATATGTTTTGAAAGCTTTTGCTAACTCTTCTATAAATGAGATGCTAAACAGTCAGAGACATGATTGACATTTATCTTATTGAGTTTTGCCAATAACTTAAACATAATTGTTATAAATGGATCAGTCACAGAAACAACATCTATTTTGTGATTGAGTGTTTTAAAATGCAGATTTGCAGGTTTTGGACAATGAATAAAACCATCAACCAAGAGTTGCTTGTAAAGAGTTTTCAGTGGACGATACTAACGTTTAAAGAGAATGGTGGCTTTTTTACGCATGTATAAACGATTGCATGATCACTAACAAGATGTATGCAATTTTGCTAAAATAAACCCATTTTAAACCATATTTTCTCAAAAAAAAAAAAAAGTAACATTGTTTATTATCTATTGTCAAAGGTGTCTGTCGTGACAGATATGACATAAGCGAGAGGTAACTCTTCTGTTAAATAGCTAAGTGAACATGAATATTGGCCAGGGCTGAAACACTCAAAATGGCCAAATATTTTCCGGTCAATCAAGCCTGACCAATATATCTGTGTTTTACTACTCGTAAATGGGAAGAATGTTTTTATTGACGGGTATGTTTTTGTGATTCTCAGGAACTTGCCAATATCCACGACCATTATGAAAATCTGAAGAAAGCTGTTTTCACAGAACCAGACCCAAATCTCAACCTTGTCCAACAAAACCTGGTTCCCAAACTTAAATATGCCCTTCTCACCCAATCCAACTGGCAGAAGAATCATGCAGTAAGTGTATTTATTTTTGTGTTTTGATGTTTGTGTATGCTATAAAACTATGTAAATGACGGTGCTTAATTTTTGTGCATATTTCTTGAATGTGTATGTGTGCTTTTGTAATTCTGTGTGTTTTATGATGCTGCATTGTCCTTTTTTTTTTCAGGAATTTGAGCAGGAGGATGCTGTAGAGGGACCTTCAAATCAAGAAGTACCTTTTTTTTTCTTTATTTACTTACACATGTTTCTTTAATACATATTATATCTGTTTTCTTTCTCTACTGCAGTAGTCTTTTGTTGTTGCAGTACTCTTGTTTTACTAGAGGGGCTGTTGCTCGCTAACTCAATTCTCCCCCCAAAGAGTTCCCATAGAGCCAAGCTGTTAGCATCAATCAAATCCAAATCGTATGGACAGGTTATGGAGGTAAATAAAGCTAGTAAATACACAAAAGTACTTTTTTTTTTTTTTTGTTAAAATTGTTATATTTGCATTAAATCAAGAAAGCAAGACCTTGGTTATAAAAGAAAATTTACCCAACACCTTTTATTAAAAGATAAAACAAACACATCTAGCTATGCAGACCTATTATCTCAGTTTTCGACTGCTTTCATTTCAGTTGCTCATATTATTTTGCATAATTTCTGTTTAGGCTTCCAAGTCCCGACGTCACAGACAAGCACAGTTGGTCTCAGCAGCTGATGCAGACCATACACAAAAAACATCACCAAAAAATAAGAAAATACAATCACTTAAAAAGCGTACCCAAATACGCTTGAAGATTCAAGGTAAGTCTCACCCACCCAAATAAATGAGTTAAATTGAGTTAAGGCCTTTTCACACCAAACGTAATTATATCGTTTCACACCTTTCCCATAGAAAGCGAATCGAATGTTCGCTGTTAGCACATTCACGCCTTTACAATTGGTGACACTACTAGTCAAGCAACTTTACCCTGTTACGGTAGGTGGCTCAACTCACCTTTGAGCTGCTCCGCCCTCCACCCAACCTTACCACCCAAGTAAGTATAGCAGGTGATTCTCTAGTGAGTAGATCTGAAAAATAAAACTGATTTCTCAATGAGCTGAAGCAGCAATGACGAGAGTGTTGTTAATTTGCTCAACAAGAAAATCTTTCGAGACACTTCACAAACTATTTCAGCTCACCTGCTGGACAAGTTGACTGTCATTATCGCGTATACACAGTCTGAGGGGTGATAAGAATGTTGTTATCATTTGGAACAATATTAATTAGATGCTCATGTATACTGTATATAAATATTTTTTTAAATCACTTTGTAATGCACACTCATAATGATTGTTTAAAACAAATGTTTAAAAAAAAGTTTGACTCTTATTGCCATGTACATCTACTTGTGTTATATTTACAAAAATATAACAAGTTCAAAGAGTGCAAGCAATAAAACACAGATCTCTATCAACAAAACCCATCTTTGGTCAGACCCATTATTAGTTACCTTAATATTGCTAACGACTATTGAAAATAGCACAGCAAAAACAATTGTGTTTTTGGTAGGCGCACACAGTGTACTGCAAGTCACAGCAATACTGTTAATATTATTAATATTTGTCAGAGAGAGAGAGAGAGAGAGAGAGAGAGAGAATTAAAATGTAATTTCAGACTGTGCAGCAATATGGAATAAAGTAAGATCAGATCATTTTTAAAGGGGATGCAAGGCAGTGCTGCAGCAATATCATTTACAAGAGAACCCATATGAGTATTCTTCTGACATGCGATTCAGTGCAAATGTTCTCTCCGGGTGAGAATGTCTCTTTAGGAATCTATTGTTTTAATTCAAAATGTGGATTGTGTTGAGGAATTGCGCCAAACATTCGCGTTTGGTGTGCAAAGGCCTTTAGAGTTTGCTGCCACTGATTGCCACCTTTTCTGTTTGGTAGAAAACAAGAGTGAGGGGTTGACAAATGCAACACGACTGTGGTGTTTGAGTGCAGTGAAAGAAGAGAGTGCCGCAGGTAAGCAAATAGATGCAATTAGGTCATTCTGACCAATCTGAGTGGATCATTAGATCATGTTAACCAATCAGAGTGAGGGAAGAACCTGGGTTGTCACAGTACCAAAATTGTGTAGTGGAAGTGAAAGTGGAAACCAATACTAGTAAAATGTCATGATTCACAACACAGCAAAAGCAAATGTGCTATTGATCATACTCCATTATGTAAAAGAAGTTAAATATTAATATTTACATTAAATACAAGTTAACATTTTAAAAAGTATTTCTAAACAAAGTTTCAATTTTCTTAAGTAATTATGCAACTAAACAGTCAGTAATAAAATAGATCTTAGAGATTGAGTACAGGCAGTAGATCAAATAATATTGACATCATTAATATTAATGGCATTATAGTCGTGTTTTGTCCTAATGCATTTATCTAATATTTTGACTGAAATATTGCATTAATATCTCGACATGGTAAGGCATTTTAACTTTGCATTAAAGAGTATTGACTTGTATCAATGTACTCTAAATATCCCTAGTTAATGCTCTACAAAGTTAATCACCTGAATGACTCTCCATTTGAATTTCTCAGGGAAAAGGAAAACATTCAACTGGAACTCTAAGAAAGAGAGTGATGCCGTGTAGCATAAAACATCACACACTGGTCAGGCCATGACTGGTGGGCTGCCAATCGTTTCTGAGATCTTGGTGTGATTATTGCCTAGATCTACAATTTCAGGCATTTATTTAATTTGTTTTTTGTAATTTAATGCATAACCTCAGGTTTGCTACTCTTGTGTGAATGTGAGTACTTGTTATTAGTTCAATAAGCTGTTACACATCTTTGACATGTTATTAAGGTTGCTGTTTCTAATATTTGGCATTAAGTCATTATACAGTTGAAGTCAGAACTTTACATAGACTTGGGTTGAAGTCATTAAAACTTCCATTCCACAGATTTAATATTAGCAAACTAATTTTGGCTAGTCATTTAGGACATCTACTTTGTGCATGAAACTAGTCATTTTTCCAACTATTGTTTAAAGACCGACTGTTTTATTTGACTATCACAATTCTAGTTGGTCAGACGTTTACATACACCAAGTTAACTGTGCCTTTAAGCAGGCTGAAAGTTCCACGTTCATCTGTTCAAACAATAGTAAGCAAGTATAAACACCATGGGACCACACAGCCATCATACTGCTCAGGAAGGAGATGTATTCTGTCTTCTAGAGATGAACGTAGTTTGGTGCGAAAAGTGCAAATAATCCCAGAACAACAGCAAAGGACCTTGTGAAGATGTTGTAGGAAACAGTTGAACAAGTATCTATATCCACAGAAAAACAAGTCCTATATCAACATTACCTGAAAGGCTGCTCAGCAATGAAGAAGCCACTGCTCAAAAACCGCCATAAAAAAGCCTGACTACAGTTTGCAAGTGCACATGGGGACAAAGATCTTACTTTTTGGAGAAATCTCCTCTGGTCTAACAAAACAAAAAATTAAGTGTTTGGTCATAATTAGCATTGTGATGTTTGGAGGAAATAGGGTGGGGCGTGTAAGCCGAAGGACACCATCACAACCGTGAAGCATGGGGGTGGCAGCATCATGTTGTTAGAGTGCTTTGCTGCAGGAAGGATTGGTGTACTTCACAAAATAGATGGAATCATTAGGAAGGACAATTATGTGGATATATTGAAGAAACATCTCAAGACATTAGCCAGGAAGTTAAATCTCGGTCGCAAATGGGTCTTCCAAATGGACAATGACCACAAGTGTACCTCTGAAGTTGTGGCAAAATGGCTTAAGGACAACAAAGTCAAGGTATTGGAGTGGCCATCACAAAGTCCTGAACTCAATCTGATTGAAAAATTGTGGGCAGAACTGAAAAAGCATGTGCGAGCAAGGAGGCCTACAAACCTGATTCAGTTACACCAGTTCTGTCTGGAGGAATGGGCCAAAATTCCAGCAATTTATTGTGAGAAGCTTGCTGAAGGCTCCCCCAAAATATTTGACCCAAGGCAATGCTACCAAATACTAACAAACTGTATGTAAACTTCTGACCAACAGGGAAAGTGATGAAAGGAATAAAATTTAAATAAATAATTATCTCTACTATTATTCTGACATTTCACATTCTTAAAATGAAGTAGTGATCTAAACTGATGCTAACAGTGAATGTTTTCTACGATTAAATGTCAGGAATTGTGAAAAACTTAGTTTAAATGTATTTGGCTAAGGTGTATGTAAACTTCTGAATTCAGCTGTATAGATAGCAAGATAGTTAATGCTATTTAACTTTAATTTTAGATTTTTTTTCACATTTGCAACAAATAAAAATGCAGTCTTTGTAAGCTGCATAATACACTTTTTTTTTATATTGGATTCCCACTGTCATGGGAAAACCTGGAAATATTAGCAAATTTTACAATTGTGAATTTAAGTGTAATCTCTGTAAATAAATATATATATATATATATATATATGTATGTATATGTGCACACACACACACTCACCGGCCACTATATTAGGTATACCTGTACATCTACTTGTTCATGCGATTTTATTTTATTTTTTTTTAAATATCTAATCGGCCATTTGTGTGGCAGCAGTGTAATGTATAAAATCAAGCAGATTTCAGTCAGGAGCTTCAGTCAATGTTCACATAAACCTTCAAAATGGGGAAAAAAAAATGTGATCTCTGTGATTTTTGACTGTGATATGTTTGTTGGTGCCAGACAAGCTGGTTTGAGTATTTCTGTTGCTGATTTCCTGGGATTTTCACGCACGACAGTCTCTAGATTGTAAAAGAATGGTGCACGAGTTACTACAGTGCTATGCAGAAAAATATTTCTGAACGTTAACACGTAAAACATTGAGGCGGACAGGCTGCAGCAGCAGAAGATCCCTGCAGGTACCTCTACTGTCTGCTTCGAACAGGAAACTGAGGCTGCAGTGGGCACAGGCTCACCAAAACTGGAAGGTAGACGATTGGAAATACATCACCTGGTCTGACAAATATGGATTTTTGTTTAGTTACACAAATGGTAGTCCCATTGCAGCCTCGTGTTGTGTTCTTGGCTGACAGAAGTGGAACCCAACGTAGTCTTCTGCTGTTGTAGCCCATCTGCCTCAAGGTGCATTGTGAGATGCTATTCTGCTCACTATAATTGTACAGCGGGGTTATCGGAGTTACCATAGCCTTTCTGTCAGATTGAACCAGTCTGGCCATTCTCCGCTGACCTCTCTCATCAACAAGGGGTTTTTGTCCACAGAACTTCCGCTCACTGGGTTTTTTTTTTTTTTTTTTTTCTTTTTTCTCTTCACACCATTCTCTATACTCTCCCAGGTTACAGAAATTCTCAAACCAGCCCATCTGGAACCAACAATCATGCCTCGGTCTAAATTAATGAGATCACATTTTTTTTCTCCCTATTCTGTTGGTTGATGTGTACATTAACTGAAGCTCCTGACCCATATCTGCATGATTTTATACATTAAACCACATGAATAAGTAGATGGTGTGTGTGTGTGTGTGTGTGTGTGTGTGTTACATAGCTTTCCTGGCCATTTTTTTTTTTTTTAGTTGATTTATTTATTTTTAATAGCTTGTGAAAAGATTACTTTTTGTTAAGTGTTCCAAATTGTTGAAAATGATGTTATGATTATATTATAATTGAAAATGTCTCTTTGGCCTGTCTGGTTTTTATTTTTCAACCGTGCAATCCACTTTGTGTTGCATTTGTGCCAGCTAATACAACACACAGAAAGGGAGAGATTGGGATTTATATGCCTGTGGTCCATTTCGTTGTAACCTGAAGGTTTTAATGATGCACTCATTCGGCTGCCAGTTTTAATCAATATCCTTTATTGCTTCCAATCTCAACATCTCTCTCTTGCTCATTGGTGCCATGAACATAAATGTTGGGCCATCTGATAATTTAGAGCTGCAAATCAGTCCGGATTGGTATAGTTCACACCTAAAAGGCTGTAGCTTTTAAACAGAGCTGAATATATATATATATATATATATATATATATATATATATATATATATATATATATATATATATCAAAGTGGGTTCATTACACATAAAAATTAGATTTATGTTCTGAGCTGAGGGCAAAAGATGCAGTGGAGAGTTAGTGTCTCCATGCTAATTTTTTGTTTGCTTGATTTGTGCCATTATTTTTTTTTTTTTTTTTTTTTTTTTTTTTTTTTAAATCTAGTTTAAAACAGTTTGTAGACATGTAATCAAATGGTGTGTTTTTTTTTTTTTTAATGTTAGTGTTGTAACCAAGTGAAAGGTATTTGTAAATACTTGCTCCTTGAATACGCTTGATTGTATATTAAGTACAAATTCAAACATAATTTTTCAAATATTTTTTAAACATGAATTTTGAGTCACGATTCACCAATTTCTAGTGGTTTTGTTAAGAGTTACTCCACGTGACCTTATTTGCCATTTCATAAATATGTAAAAAATAAATGTATATTTTTCAAAAACTTCACACAGAGTCAGAAGGGTCTAATGTTCTTTTACGTTTTTGTCATGTGACTACAATTGAGTATGTTGGTAACACATCCTGACTTTGGTGGACAACATTTCTCAAATATGAAGAATTATTAAAGAAAATTGTGTCACTGCTTATATATATATATATATATATACACTACCGTTCAAAAGTTTGGGGTCACTTGTCTGAAATGTTTCTCATGATCTTAAAAATCTTTTGATCTGAAGGTGTATGCTTAAAAGTTTGAAATTAACTTTGTAGACAAAATATTATTCTGCCAAAACATATACATTTATTTAATTACAAATCTAAAATTTCCTAAAAAAAAAAAAGTTTTTGAAATGGATGACTTGGATCAAAATATGAAGAAAAGAAGCCAATAAGTGCCCAACATAGATGGGAACTCCTTCAATACTGTTTAAAAAGCATCCTGGGGTGATTCCTCAAGAAGTTGGTTGAGAAAATGTCACGAGTACATGTCTGCAAAATCTAGGCAAAGGGTGACTACTTTGAAGATGCTAAAATATTACATAGTTTTGGATTTATTTTGGATTTTTTGGTCACAAAATAATTCCCATATTTCCATTTCTATTATTCTAAAATGTGAAATAAATAAATAAATAAAGAATGAGTAAGTGACCCCAAACTTTTGAACGGTAGTGTATATATATATATATATATATAATTACAGAAATAATAAAAATTACTCCGAACTGCGTATGCTTATAATTTAATATTTAATGACACTTTAACTTATTTATTTTGACTGTCTCCATGCGGTAAACCACTTAGACATTTTTGACTATTAGCCCCAGCAAAAATGTAAAACTAATTGTAATTGTTGACGATTTTGCATTATTAAAGTATTTCTGTATAAATACGTACATTAAAAAAAAGTATAATAATAAATACGCGTCACTTAATTGACCCAATTTGCTAGGTGAGCATTTGAGGGTTCTTGAGGTCACTCTGGTGCAGCGGGCAAAAACGAGCGCGAGAGAGCGCAGCGCGTGCTCGTGTGTGCTCTTGCCAGCAACAGAACAGAGTCCCACGGTGGGCTTTTCCATCGTCACCTGCCGGTTTGAGAGGGACGGAAAGGTTGAGAAGTGCAGTCGGACTGGTTATCTTCGCCAGATCTGTGTTCATTCCCAGGTGCTTTAGAGACTTATGAAGATATAGATTGATACTGGTCAATCGGGTGTGTGTGTGTGAGATTGACGCCACGCGACCATGGCATCAGATAGTAAGTATCGCTTGGGTTTAAACGATATTAGAACGCGATATTCATACCTGTTAGAAAGGCTTGTATTGATATCAGAGCAAATATAGTTTTGGACCGCATCAGCTTCTGTATTTAAGCTCGATGACTGGTTTTGCGCAGGGCTGAGAGATGATGTGACGCCATTGCCAGCATCATCATATCATATCATTCAGGGTTCATCTCTTCTGCTCTACATGAAATTATTAGAGCTGACATTTGAGCCAGACAATTAGAAACATGGATTCTGAAAATCATGCTGTGTATTTTGTATAATAACTACTTTTCGCATCCATCCCCGGACGTGTGTGGCTGTTTATTTCATCACCTGCTGGTTTTCAGTGCTTTTTACATGAGAAAAACGCTCCGCTAGATCTCCAGTGAGACATGGAGTACCAAACTACTTACAATGAAATTAGCCTGTTCAATCAATAAATCATTAAAAGCACAAATAATTAATTCGTCCTATGTATTTTGTAGTAAGGGAGACTGGGGCTTTAAGGCTGGGGCATGTTTTATTTTACAAGTCATTAATTGCAGTTTCTTTTGGCCAAAAGGTTGTCTGTTATTACTACCCTTGGCCTCTCCTAATCCTTAAAAACACAGGAATTATTGTTTAAAAGGGATAGTTCACCCAAAAATTACATTTCTCACCCTCACGCTATCTTAGATGTGTATGACTGACTTTCTTCTGCGAAACAAAGATTTTTAGAAGAATATTTCAGCTCTCTTAGTCCATACAATGCAATTGAATGGTGAACAGAACTTTGTAGCTCGAAATATCACATAAAGGAAACAAAAGTAATCCATAAGACTCCAGTGGTTAAATCCATGTCTTCAGAAGCAATATAATAGGTGTGGGTGAGAAACAGATCAATATTTAAGTCCTTTTTTACTCTAAATCTCCACTTTCAGTTTTGCATCTGAAAGGTGCGTCGTGCCAGTTTAGTTTCACTTTCACATCTGAAAGTGAAAGTTTAAGTGGAGATTTACCGTTTAAAAAAAAGGACTTAAATGTTGATTGATTTTTTCACCCATACCTATTATATTGCTTCTTGGAGCTTGGAGTCCAATGTATAACTTTTACGTTTCCTTTGTGATATTTCGAGCTACAAAGGTCTGTTCACCATTCAATTGCATTGTATGGACTAAGAGAGTTGAAATATTCTTCTAAAAATCTTTGTGTTCTGCTGAAGAATGTCAGTCATACACATCTGGGATGGCATGAGGCTGAGTAAATGATGAGAGAATTTTCAATTTTGGGTGAACTATTCCTTTTTAACCTCTCATTATATCCACTCTCGCAAAACTAAAACAGCATTTTTAAAAACAATATATATATATATATATTTGAGATATGTGATTTTCTTTAAATGTGTTTATTATAATTATAAGCTACATTTTGCAATGCCATTATATGAATGATGAATTTCCAAGCCTGGAATACATAATTTTCCTTGATTTACTGAAAGAGTTTTTGGGGACTTTTTTCAATAAATTGGTTCACCTATTGATTTACAATATTTTATTTTACGTAGTTAATTTCTCCTTAGTGGAAGGTATAATAAATATAATTATTAACCCTACTGTTAACACTTTTTTTATTTCAAGGATTATTTATTCTAATTATTATTCATTATTATTATTTGTATTATGTGATGAGGAGGAGGGTGTGGCCAGGCCGTGATGATGCACACTCGGCACTGAGTTTTCTATTCAGTGGGAGAGAGATAAGGAGGGGTCGGGATGCCAGTTCGAGAGAGAGACGCGTGTTTTGTTTGATGCGAAGCACTCTTATGTTACGTTTGAATTATGTTCTGTCATTGCAGTTTATGTTGCTGTTCAGCCGGTTCCCGTGCCTCCTTGCCCATGCTGTGAAACTCGTTACATATTATTAATTTTATAATGATTTTGTTTTTATTTTAAAGATTTTTGCACTTGTTTGTTGTTATAGCGGATAGTCTATTTAGCTATGTGCTGCGCAAGTGTAGCGTTCTCTTGATGCCTCGGATGAAAAGTTGAAAGTCTTCCAATTAGTGAGTTGTTGGTGTTCTGGTTAAAGCTGATGGGTGCTAATGCATAGGTTGCATGGACAATCCCAGGTGAGGGAGTCCCAGGGTCCAGGAGAGACACTGAGAGCAGAATCCTGCTTTATTGCCATTGAGAACTTGGGTGAGATATTAGGTTCCTGGATGCTCCTGGGGAAGTGAACCATTTACAATCATGTCTCTGTTTTCTACAAGTGACATCTCCTGTCTGAATATGTGATTTAGAGTATTTTTTATTAAATGTTTTATATATAGTAGCAGTCCTTAATTGACGGTCTCATCTGTCACATATTGTGTCCGATAATCTCTGGCTCTGTCACTCCAGCGACAGATACAGTTACAGGCTGGGTTTCCCGAAGGATCAAGCAGAACATTAGCAGCACTTAAGTAGTGCTTAATCTCTAAGGCACATTTCCCAAAAGCATTGTTATCTAAATAGTTAGTAAAAACATAAAACTAAACTAAAAAATCGCTGTAACAAGGTTCTTAAGATGATCAAGCAGGAGGCGGGAACCATTAGAACAGTCAAATATTATTTATATTGTCAAGCCGGTTCTCGCCTCCTCCTTTCCATTAATAAATTTACACTCCGTA
Organism: Moxostoma hubbsi; assembly: GCA_032164185.1. Classification (NCBI taxonomy): domain Eukaryota; kingdom Metazoa; phylum Chordata; class Actinopteri; order Cypriniformes; family Catostomidae; genus Moxostoma; species Moxostoma hubbsi. Next base: position 8,986,362 of record JAVLUX010000034.1, read on the forward strand.
AATCTCTCTCTCTGTCCCACTGCAGTCTCCAGTCAGCCTTTATCCCTCTCTAAGGCTTGATTAGTCTGATTAGGGGCCTGGTGTGTAGCATCACAACCCGGCCCTGTCACATTAAGAAATATGATTTAGTGTTTCTTCAAGAAACTCATCTTTCCCCGCAGGAAGCTGAAAAATTGCTCAAGTAAGAGCAGCACTTATCATTACACTGATAAGTAAACATCTACAATTAAAATGTCTCAAACAGATTAAAGATAAATTAGGAATAATAGTCATTATTGTTTTAGCAGAAATTCAGTGGCAAAGGTTGATATTTGCTAATATTTACGCACATAATGCTGATGATCAGAGCTTTTTATAGATCTTGAAGGGATGTTGCAACCTGCTGGCACCCCTCATGATATAATATTGGGAGGACACTTTAATCTTTTGATGGACTCCTTGATCATAGTGAAGCAAAAGTGTGTAAGCTCCCTAGGGCAACATTGATGCTTCACAGGATGTGTAAAACTCTTGGTCTTACAGATATTTGGAGACTTTTGAACCCATCTGGTAGGGACTATACATTTTTTTTCGTCAGTCCATAATATTTATTCTAAAATAGATTTTTTTTTTTTTTCATTTCATCTGTTGTTGATTGCTCAATTGGAAACATTTTAGTCTCAGATCACGCCCGGGTGAGTTTAGAGGTGTTGCCACATACGGAGAAAAAGAAATCATATAGTTGGCACTTTAATTTATCCATTTTGCATAATCTTTATTTCCAACAAATGTTAAGGCTGAAATCAATGTTTATATGGAGACCAACTGGTCCTCACTATCCTCTGTGGGTGTGGCTTAGGAGGCATTTAAGGCAGTTCTTAGAGGTTGGATCAAACAGTTTGCCTCATTTATCAATAAATCCAAAGCACGAAAACACGTGGAGTTGGAAGGTAATATTAAAAGTGCCGAGGCAGAGCTGAAGTACTGAGTGTCTTCTGATGGCCTCAGTGAATTGACCCGATTGAAATACAGATATAATAAAAACATTTCATGGAAGGTGGAGTTTTGGTTATTCATAGCAAATTACTATAATTACTTCATGCGAAAAAAGTATGGAAGCTTTTGGCTAGATATATAAACCAGAGAGAGTCTTTTTCTTAGAGTCTATTTTTACCTCAGCCATTGATATTAATAATGCTTTTAAAGAATTCTATATTGATCTCTATAGTTCCATGTCTTCATCTACTGATGAAGATTTTAGAAATTTTGTGGAACCACTAGAACTCCCTAAACTGATGACTAAACAAAAAAATTCTCTTGATTTTGAGATCTTATGCTACAGAATTGGCTCCAATTTTATTAGAAGTCTATACATAATCATTAAAGAATGGAAAGATTCAACCAACCATGACACAATCCCGAATCAGTCTGATTCTTATAAAGTTCAAAGATCCAAGCAAGTGTAAGAGTTACCGTCCAGTTTCCCTGATCCAACTAGACGTTAAAATATTGTCAAAAATTCTGGTTAACCGATTAAGTAAAGTTATGACACCTCTTATACATATTGATCAGGTGGGGTTTATTTGGGGCCGCATTTCTTCTGACAACATTAGGAGTTTCATCAATATCATATGGTCAGTGGCGAATGATCAGGCTCCGGTCGCGGCCATCTCACTTAATGCCGAAAAGGGGTTTGATATGGTAGAATGGGATTATCTTTTTAAGATTTTGGAAATGTATGGGTTTGGGAGTACGTTTATTGGATGGATTAAGTTACTTTATAGACACCCGGTAGCGGCGGTACAAACAAATGGATTAATTTCAAATTATTTTACTCTGGATAGGGGCACTCAGCAGGGTTGCCCTCTTCCCCCATTATTGTTCTGTCTTGCCCTGGAACCATTAGCAGCCGCGATAAGAAAGGAGGATGATTTCCAGGGGTGGTGGTGGGAGGTATGATGCATAAGATTTTTCTTTACACAGATTATATTTTATTGTTTGTCTCCAACCCCACTAGATCTATGTGTTGCCTTTACAGAATTATTAATTCCTTTTCTAAGTTCTAAGGATACAGAGTTATTTGGTCTAAATCCATAGCTTTGCCTCTGACCGCATATTGCCCAGCAACAGCTTTTCAGCCGTGTGACTTCCAGTGGCCCAAACAGGGTATTAAATATTTGGGTATTTTATTCCCAGCAAATTTTTGTGATTTAGTTGGAGTTAATTTTGATCCCTAAATAAAACGGAGATGTGGACAGGTGGGGGCTTCATTACATTTATCTATGATCGGGAAAGTTAATGTTATTAAAATTAATTATATTCCAAAATTCAACTACCTGCTACAGTCTTTCCATGTAGATGTCCCCCTCTCTTATTTCAAGCAATTTGATAGCATAGCAAAGTCCTTAATTTGGAATGGTAAACGTCCCATATTATATTTCAACAAATTACATAGGCCAATTGACAAAGGGGTGCTAGGCCTACCCAAGATTTGTTTTACTATTATGCTTTCGGTCTCAGACATTTGGCTCATTGGTCACTTTGACCTGAGAGAAACCGTCCCTGGTTTTGTATTGAACAGGAAGTTCTTGCCACTGTTTTACCATTGCAAAGCCTTTCTATTAAACTAACCGTCGTAGTTAAGTCACCCCCGTTATCTCGCATTTGCACTTGGTATAGACAAATGTGTCCTGAGGGTTTAAGTCTGACATTTCTTTAAATGTTGCCTCGAGCATATGGATGATCTCAAAATTTTGTATTAATAAGTCCCATTTCTGTTGGTCAGAGTGGATTGTGAGGGAGGTTAATGCTCGGTGACCTATATGAGAGAGGAGTGTTGAGATTTTTTGAAAATATTGTTCAACATTTTAGGATTCCCAGATCTCAGTTCTTTAGGTATTTACTGCTGCGCCATCTGCTCTGTACTGTTTTTGGGAGTAGCATGCACCCCACTAAAGCGGCTACTCTGGAACTGGTGATTACTGCCTATGGAAAAGGTCATGAGGCATCAGTGTATTATTCCCTGTTAATTCAGATTCTGAGGAACGGAGCTTCAACTTCTCTCTAGAGAGTATGGGAGAAAGATTTAAACTTGCTATTGGAGGAGGGAGTTCTAAAAAGAATTCTAAAAAATGTCTACATCTAGAAATGCAAGGATGCGACTGTATTTAAGATTTTACATTGATTCTTTTGGACCCCCTCTAGTTGTATAGACTTGGTCTCAAAAAGCGATGCCAATCAGAAGATGGGGAAATGACCCATGTTTTTTGGGGGTGTGTTAAGATTCAAGAATTTTGTTTGAGGGTTCAGAATTTTATTTGCTCAGGTTTCATTTTGCACCAGGCTCTGTGTTCTAGGTGAGTGGATGGTTAGTGGTGTAGAGGATGGGTTCATGAAGAGCTGTGTCCTAGCTAGTGTCATGATCAGGAGGCAGGTCATCCTTAGGTGATGGAAATCAGCTGGAGCGCCGTCGTTTCTGGAGTGGTACACAAAGTTTGGCAGGCTTTTGAGGGGATAGTTGGTTGAAGGCTGGGCAACATGGGATTATTTAATAAAAAAATTGGAGGGAAGGGTTTTGAGTCATGTAATTTGATTCCGTGTTTCCTGTTATTTTGTTTCATTTGTTATTGGAATCAATAAAAATTGTTAACAAAATAATAAACTGAACTCAAACATAACATAAACTGCAAAATAAACAAAGACGTGCACACACAGCTTTATGCTTGTCTCTCTCTCACTGGCGTCCCCGGCTCCTGGCTGATTAGGATGATTTAGTGCCAGACATGCGTTCTTACTGCCCGGCCTCGCCCTCCTCCTCAACAAACTCCCCCACCCGATTCAGGCCGGGGAAACCTCCGGCTTGACATAATCCCCTCCCTTCCTGGAGGTGAGGTGTTGCCCTTCTGGCCGTCCTTCTGCCGGCAGGTCTTCCCCGTCCTCCCCTGACGGACAGCAGTGAGTCCTCTGTCTCCTGGCGTATGGCAGTGGCAAGGACTCCACAATAGCACATCCCTCCTCCTTCCCGGGTTTCTGCACAAGTGTAACGAAGGTTCTTAAGCTGGACAAGGAGGAGGCAGGAACCAGCTGAACAGTCAACGTAAAACTTTAATAACAACCTGAACTCAAACATAACATAAACTGCAAAAGAAACAAAGGTGCACACACAGCTTTGTGCGTGTCTCTCTCTCTCTCTCTCTCTCTCTCTCTCTCTCTCTCTCTCTCTCTCTCTCTCTCTCTCTCTCTCTCTCTCTCTCACTGGCATCCTCGGCTCCTCCTTATACCCCTCCTGGCTGATTAGGAGGATTCAGCGCCAGGCATGCATACTCATGTTCCGGCCATGCCCTCCTCCTTGTCACAATTGCATTGAAATCAATAAGCAGTCTGCACATACGATGTGATAAATCTAAATTACAAGACAGGTAATACAGTATAGCACAAGCGCGAGGCTACATAAGTGCCAGAGTGGCACTAGTCCACACAGATTGGCAGCTGGTCCACCCAATCAAAATTGTAGGAATGTACTAACTGTTTGCAAATAAATAAATAGCTCACATGCAAGATAATCATCATATTCCTGTTAGTTTTTCATTATTGGATATGATTATGTGAACTGAAATGGGTTGCGGCGCACTTTTTACCGAGTCGCTCATATTCTCTGCACAATGGTTAACGGAGGAGATTAGAGCAACAGAGTGCAATGAGAGATTCTCTCTCTATCTCTTCATCCTCCTCCAATAGCTCGTTCAAATCGGCTCACCTATAGTCTTTTACAAGGCAGTCACAAATTGCATGATGTATAATGGCAGTAAGGCTACAAGTACAAAGTACCTTGAACTCTAACCAGATGATTTATTAATATTTAGACAGGTCTATGAGTAGTTAAATACTGACACCCATCATTTTAATCCTGTTCTGTGTGTATTTAATCAGTTTCCAGCTAAAAAACATTTATGATTCACATCGCATACATTTACGTTACTTGCATTTATTGCATCACTTTCATTAATCTCTATGATTGAGCATCAATACATCTGAAACTCTGTCTTACTAAAGCCATCATTATTTCTTTTATTCAATTCTGTAATAGTTAGGTAATACATTTCAGCTCCTCAACAAGATTTCAAACAACTTCCATGTTTGTTAGTATTTCCCACATTATTTTCATTTTGAGAAGACAAATGCCTGGACATACTGGCCAACGTGATCAAAACCTTTGGACTGGACAGCTCCTGTAATGAAGCACTTAAGTTCTACTTTATAGCGGGCGATCTGCGTGCTGGTTTGGGAAACAGGTGTTACTCCATCGTAAAACAACGAGCGACGTAAGTTAAGATGATTGTTAAAGCTTAAGTTGCAATGTTATTTGGAAACCCAGCCACAGTCTAATGTTGAATCTTCAGTCAGCCACAGAATGTACACTTAAACAGCTTGATGATCATGAGTGCAGAGAATTTCTAGTCTACAGGCAGATTTTAGTGCCGGAAAGTCCTCGTATCACATCCAAAAATGATTTTTGCACAGGAATGCCCTAAATTCATACAGCATCTGTTCTATATTTGGGATGTGCTGGCTTTAAACAATTATATATATCTTTATTGTATTTGGTCTGTCACAGGTATAGGTTTCTAAAGGAAAATGTTCAGTGACAATTTAATTTGCCCAGCAGAGCAGAAAGCATGTGCTGGTGTGTCAGTCCAAACCTCCTTTATTTACAAAGTGCCCCGTTCACCTTTACCTGCATTTCAGTTCCTAACCTCTGCCTTTCTTAGAGCATGACCAATCCACCTGAAAGAGAGATTGATTTTATGATCCCAGGTGGTGTGTGTGTGTGTGTGTGTGTGTGTGTGTGTGTGTGTGTGTGTGTGTGTGTATTGTGAAGGAGACAGAAAAGTACTCTTCACCATCTAACACGTGTGTTGAGGGGGAAAATAAGAGGTAGACCTAAAATCTCACAAGGTCTACAAAAAAAAAAAAAAAAAGAAAGAAAGAAAGAAAATTACAAATGGCTCTGATCCTCAGAGTGCAGTGAATTTTGATAGAAAAACCTTACATTTTTCTGCTCTTTGTTTGGGAGCTGCACAGTCAGGAAGGGTGTTAGAGCCCAACAGGAAATTTCTTGAGAAATGGAGAGAGCCAGCATCCTGTGCCATTTAACTAATGACTGAGAAAGTTAAACAGAAAAAGAGAGAGAAGGTGAAAAGAGTTTTACTAATGGCTGGACACTAACTAGAATTCTAACAATGTATGCACAAAACATAAATTCTGTCTGTCTGTCTATATACAGTATCTATCTATCGTCTGTCTGTCCGATCTATATATCTTCTATCTATCGGTCTGTCTGTCTATCTGATCTATCTTCCGTCTATATATGTATCTGTCTGTCTATCTGTCAGTGGTGTTCCTACACCACATGGGGTTCATCGCATGTCATGTAGGCAAGATCTTCATCTGTATCATAGGAGTCTCAAAAGTTTTGGTTATTTTTATTTTCAATTAAATACAGGGAAGTCGGTGGGAACCAGGACATGTTCCTTCAGAGATTTAAGAATTGATTCAGGGAGATTTTTTAGGAAATATAAATTAAATCAAAGAGTCAGATCAAATTCAACCAAATAACTGTATAAAGATTACATGATTTAAGGGTGAATACAGAAATAATTACAAAACCGGCAGATAAAGGATCAAAAATAGTAATAATGGATAAGGCACAATTAAGAGGCCAATAGGCAATTAAAAAACACCAAGCATTACTTACCACTTACACTCTAGAAACTGCTAGAATGATTTATGAAATAATGTTTGATTTATAAAATTAAAATATATTACATATAAATAGTTTCTGTACCTCTCTGGTGATGAACAGCCAAGGTCACATAATTTCTATCTTCTTACCTTAATACATAAGCCACTGGAGTCGTAGACGGTTCCTTATATGATCCCATGTGCATGACTGATTATAAGTGATTGTGGTTCAGAATTGTATAGATTTGCAGAATTTATTGATACGTTTATTAACCCTTTGTCTCAATTGTAGCTACATCTAAGATGCTTATGAGTTTGTAAACGAGTTAAAAAATATTGAAGTACCTAAGAACTCTCTTTTTCTCATTGATATAGATCTAGTCGAGTGTAGTCTAAACACAAATATCGGTATACTACACTAGGATTAAATGCAGTTAGGGAGGCTTTTGCAATGTATCTAGATTATAAAAGTACAGAGGAGACCCTTTTGACTCTAATATATCTTAGTCTTACTAAACTTGCCCTATTATTTATATGTGCAGGTGGGAAGAAAAAGCTTTTCAGAAGTGCCAATATTTACCATTAATATACCTTAGATATCTTTATGATATTTTTCGTATATGGCATCACCCCATAGAAGAATTCCATATATTTATATATATTTTTGAATAGTTATCATCCTTCAATTAAAATTAAATATGAGTTACAAGAGGAGAGATTGCAGTTTTGTATACAGTGTATGTGTGTGTATATATATATATATATATATATATATATATATATATATATATATATATATATATATACACATACACTGTATACAAAACTGCAATCTCTCCTCTTGTAACTCATATTTAATATTTAACTCATATTGCCATCCTAGGCACACTTTTAGAGGTATTCTTAAATCACAATGAATTAGATTTAAAAGAATATGCTCGAAGGAGGAACATATGTTAGAAGCAATTGGATTTTTTTTTAGGGCACTTCGACCGAGAGGTTATAGTAAGAGGTTTTTGAGAACAATAAACTCAGAGGTGATGCATATGGCTCCCTTAAGGTATGAGGAAAAAGGAAACCATTAAGAATTTAATTCCATTAGTGTCTACTTATTTTCAAAACTTAGATATATTACAAAAAAATATATAAAAGACAACTTTGAGAAGTTACAACAGAAAAATTAACATTTTAAAGAATTTAGAGTAATATAAGCTTTTAGGAGAAATAGAAATCTCGAAGATTTTCTGGTCTATTCAGCATTTGAGTACTAATTCTCCTATTGAGAAATATTCTAGGGCGCTTGATTATATTTTTAATCGATATTCTAAAATAGGTTATCGGAGTAGACAACATTTTACAGTTGAGGACAGGCATATATATAGTGTATGTTCTTAAATGTAGGGAAATGTGGTAGGTTGTATTTGGGTGAAACAGGGAAGCAACTTCAAGATAGGATCAAACGGCATATCTATAATATAAGAAAGAAAAGCCATTCCATTATATTTTATTGAACATGGGAATCAGGCCCTATACGTTGCAGGCCTTCAATCTAGTTTTAGGTGGACTGTGTTACAACATTAGTCTGTTGAGTGGTGGTGGATAGAACACCTTCAAACTAAATTTTCTAAGGGTTTAAATGAAAAATAGATCCCCCCGACCTATTTTTAATTTAAACCCTTAGAAAATTTTGTTGGAAAATGGGGGAAATAGTGAGTTTTGAGTTGTTATAACAATAATTTAGATATACGTTTTTGACTATAAACCTGAACTCATCACACTAATCATAGTCTTAAAGGGATCCTTTAGAGATGGGTGGAGGTATTGTTAGATGGGGTGGCTTTTGATGATGGACACCAGTCCCCTATCCTACCCTTATTGATAATTGTGATACTATCTATCTGTCTGACTGTCTATCTCATTTTATCATTATGGGCTTTGCAAAAAACTTGCAGTGTGGGTGCAAGAAATCCATTATTTATATAAAATATAAATATGCAGTGGATATAAAAAGTCTACACACCCCTGTTAAAATGCCAGGTTTTTGTGATGTAAAAGAATGAGATAAAGATAAATCATGTCAGAAATTTTTCCACTTTTAATGTGACCTATACAATCAATTTAATGTGAACAATCGAAAAACAAACTTAAATCTTTGTGGGGGAAAAATGAAAATTAAAACTTAATTTAAACTGCAGGAATTTCTGGCAAGTACTGGCTGTGTGCTACATGTGACAACAATCTCCCGTATTCTTCATATGAATGGGGTAGGGTGGCAAGATGTAAGCCTTTTCTTACAAAGAAAATCATCCAAGCCTGGCTGAAATGTGCAAAAACAAACATCAAGTCTCCCAAAAGGACGTGGGAAAATGTGTTATGGTCTGATGAAACCAAGGTTGAACTTTTTGGCATAATTCCAAAAGGTATGTTTGGCGCAAAAACAACACTGCACATCACCCAAAGAACACCATACCCACAGTGAAGCATGGTGGTGGCAGCATCATTCTTTGGGGCTGTTTTTCTATAGCTGGAACCGGGGCCTTAGTCAGGGTGGAGGGAATTATGAACAGTTCAAAATACCAGGCAATTTTGGCACAAAACCTTCAGGCGTCCATTAGAAAGCTGAAGATGAAGAGGAAGTTCACCTTTTAGCACGACAATGACCCAAAGCACACATCTAAATCCACAAAAGCATGGTTTCACCTGAAGAAGATTAACGTTTTGGAATGGCCCAGCCAGAGCCCAGACCTGAATCCAATTGAACATCTGTGGGGTGATCTGAAGAGGGCTGTGCACAGGAGATCTCCTCGCAATTTGACAGATTTGGAGCGCTTTTGCAAAGAAGAGTGGGCAAATATTGCCATGTAAAGATGTGCCATGCTAATAGACTAATAAAATAGTATTAGTTTAAGGCTGTGCACACTTATGCAACCAGGTTATTGTGAGTTTCCCCCCCCCCCCCCCCCCCCCCCCCCCAAATATTTTCAGTTTTTCAATGGAATTGTTCTTTTACATAACAAGAACCTGGCATTTTAACAGGGGTGTGTAGACTTTTTATATCCACTGTATAAAAAATAGCATAGAAAAAGCTTAAATATATTTAATCTTGCCTTTTAGCTTTGAATTTATCATTGTAATTGTGTAGTGTGGTTCATTAGCGTAGTCAAACAGCAGGGTGCAATTTAGACAAATGACCAGTAGGGAGAGATGCTTTTCTATTTTTTAAACATGACAAGAAATTCAAGGTGGTTTGCGAGGTTTCAGCAGTCAGATTATCTTCTCATGAGTCTTTCCAGAGCACTATTATTGCCTATATATTTATTTCTGTAAATAATAATAAAAAATAATTATACTCAGTATTTAGTATCATTCAGTCCAAACTATTTAAAAACAATTAACTTTTATTCTCTCCTTGTAAGTGTTTGTCTGCGCTTCTCTTTTTCTCCCTGTCCTTACCGACATCAACTAATTTTGATTCACTGCTCATAAAGTTTCAATTGCAATTGTGTGTATATATAGTTAATGTTCTTAATAACCATCATATTTAGAGCACATTTGAACTCAAGAGCCCCCTGTGCACTCAAGAACAGCAAATCCATGGCAACATGAATCATTGTGTATGTATTTATGTGAACAAAGCCATACTCATATTAGTCCTTACAGAATGCTTGAGCTGTTTCCAAGGAAACTCGTTCTCATACATCATAGAGGGCCTTGTGGGTGAGTGTTTCTGTATTTACAAGGTCAGTGTGTTCCAAATGGTGCAGAGAGCATAGCTAGCAAGTAAGTGTTTGGAAATTAAAGTTGTATGCATCAGTGTATGCAGTATTTTTCTGAAAAATAGTTAGGCAGAATGTAAGGGCCTGAGTTAAACTTTTTACCAGTGGTGGTGGCGGCATAGTGGGCACATAACTGTTAATCAGAAGGTTGCTGGTTCCATCCCCACAGCCACCACCATTGCATCCTTGAGCAAGACACTTAACTCCAGGTTGCTCCGGGAGATTGTCGCTGTAATAAGTGCATTGTAAGTTGCTTTGGATAAAAGCATCTGCCAAATGCTTAAATGTAAATGTACCAAAGTGAATGGTAACTGAGGCTGTCATACCCCTTAACATCTCTTTTTTTGTGTTCTGTGGAAGAAAGAAAGGCATACATGCTGAGCTGAGAGTGTTTTTGTGTGTGCAAATTACTATTGCTGCAGATTAAATGGTTCAGTATAATAGTGTGCAGCTCCAGCCTTTTATTCAAAAACACATTGTGGAGAGCCAGGCTAGGTGAAATATTCACTCTTATGCAACTTAATGGGCCATTTTACACTTGAAGTGTTCACTACTACAAAGCTCCTTTGAGAAAAATGGGTCCAAGGCTTCTTTTATGAGCACAGAATGGGTTTGCTGTAGGTATGGTCTCTCCAAGCAGAGACTGTACAGAGATTGAACTGGTGGGGGTAAAAATCAGTCTAGTACAAATTAAGCCTTCACTGAGATGCCAAAGCTGTAAAAATTGTGTGCCTAAAATGGATTTAATGTGTAGATTTATAAATTGTCACACAAATAATTTCTTCCTGATAATCTGTCCATGTTCTCAAAGCATGATTTGCGAATGTTCCACAGAGCATCATGTTGGCTTCAATGGAAGCATGAAAATCAGACCTTTTGTAAAAATGACTTAAATGATTAGAGGTCTACATAGTGCAGTATCTTAAATGTATGTTCTTTGTTTTGTCACCTGTTTATACAACCTTTATTTACAGGTTTAAATGAAAAATATATTTTCAATGTGATCTCAGACTGTTGGACCCGACTATATGTACAGTATATCTATACTGTAATACACAATGGCAATAAATTGATATAATACACATATCCTAAACATATTTAAGTAATCAGGGAAAAATGTGGATCATGTTTCTATGGATGAGCACAGTGAAAGATGGGAAAAAAAACTAATAGCTGACATTATGGGCTTTGTTTGATGTATGTGCAAAGCTTTTTTGACATTGTTGACCTCGTTTATTTTGGGAATTGTGAAAATCATTGGTGTGATTAGCTGTTTTATTCTGGAATATGTGCACAGGTTAAATGAGTAAATCAATTCTTTAATTATGGTGGCTGACATCACCTTTGTATGCGTTTATGTTATATAGGTGTTCGGGTAGTGTTTGCTTGGTCTGATAAGTGTTTCTGTATGTGTCTATTCCCTCACCAGTCACTCCCGAGGCGGTTGGCTTCCTGTCAGCTGTGGGCATCTTTGTCATGTTGCTGGTCATACTCTTCCTCTTTATCAATAAGAAGCTTTGTTTCGCTCGTGTGGGAGGGCTTCCCTGCTTCGAACAGTATAGCCGCCGCAAACGAAGAGACCGTGCTGGGATACACCAAGGACTGGGTAAGTGTCTGTGGTTGTGGGAGGGAACAAACATTCTTTCCTCACTCCTTTGGTCCCTTCTGTAAATGCAGATTTACTCTAAAGTATGTGGAGTCAGATCCATTTGCTGTTTTGGGAGGACTTTCTGACTTCTAAATGTACCTTCAAATATAAAGGTAAAAAATTCAAGTAGTCTTAAAATTAGTCTTTTGGCTGTGATCTTGTTAACCTAAACAGTGATTAATAATGAGAATTATTGTGCTACTCAAATCAACCAATCAGGTATTTATTTCCAGGGACTGGGTGACCTTTGCTCCTTACAAAGATTTTGTGTGTGATTCCTGTATCCATGTAAAAGCAATTGTTTTTGCACAAAAAGTACTTTTGCTGTATGCGTCAGGGTGCGTCAGAGTTCTGTTTATATTGAAAAATGACAGACTGACTGCTCATTATCCAGCTTATTACACAACTAATTGCCATAAGTAAATGGACAAAAAATATTGATTTGAGTTTAAATAATTGTATTGGCTTATGTGCAGAAATCGCAGACTTACGAAAAATAGGAAAGATGACCCTGTCATGTGTGGTCATTATTCAGAAATATCAGACCACTGGATAGCACAATTGATCATTCAGAATTGAGCATTCCAGAGAGCCATGTGATAAAGAAAATATATTTTATATATACAGTATATATATATATATATTACTCTGTATTTGAGAATTTTTTTTATTATGTGAGAAGAAAGAGACCACAGCATGATACGACAGCAAAATGATCACACGTGAAGTTGGCATGTTGTTTCTGAGAGTTCCAGTACCCTATAGGATCAGACATATGTCAACTCACTGACTAGCAGCGTCTCCCATTAGACATTTACATTTATTCATTTGGCAGGCGCTTTTATCCAAAGTGACTTACAACATGAGGAAGGATACATCTTACAGTAAGTGATTCTTAAGGAGACAACAAGGGCATTTTTGGTTCAGCAAGTATTACCTTCCCTTGTGGGACGTCTGAAATCGCATTGCATCAGCAATCCCGAGTTCGGATTCCGCGTTAAAACCAGGAACTTAGTGCGCTCGCATTATCAGTGACAAGCGCAAAGAATGCTGTGATTGACCAATCAGAATCAAGTATTCCAGAGAGCTGTGTAACAACAAATATTCCTTTAGGATTGATATTACACGCACTGAACCACACACACACACACACACACACACACACACACACACACATATTCAATGTGCTCAATGGGTTATATATGTGTGACTCAAACACAGACACACACTTTGTACATATTAACAATCCATATCTAAGCTGGGTGTTGGAGGAAATGTTTTGCTGTGGCATTTCAAAAGCAGCTCCCTGAGCAAACATTCAGTCAGTCTGTCCTATGAGGTCCTCGAGACAAATGTTTTGCATTCAGGTGCTGCTGAAATGGTGTGACTGATGGTTTATTGTATGTAGAATATTGGTAAGATTCTGCAGGAGTAATTGATTGTTCTTTCCGCTGCTGGTAAGTGTTTGGACGCAGCAGTTTTTGTCAGGTAGCCAAAGCCAGTTAACCTTAATACAAATTCTGTTTGTGGACAAATGGTTGCTAGTTGCACTATTGAAGTGAATACAAAAAGTTTTTTTTTTAAGAGATTGTTTTTGTTTCTAACACATTAACACGATGAGGGACTTTACTGGGTATTCTGACCATCTGAAAACAGATCTGCTTTTTTGTTGTCGTCAAAAGTGTTCAGAACATTTCGCAATTAATCTTTACCGAAGAAAAACGTTTTGAAATCTTATGGAATGGCAGACGTCCCCAAGTCAGGTATCCCAGCTTTCTCTTCATGGCTCGCTCAGGTGTCAGACGCCATCTCCAGTAGCTTCCGGGGCGTCGGCCAAAATGGAGTTGTTGAGTCCAAGTCCGACTCCTTTAACCCACAGGACTCCGATGTGGATTTGAGACAGAACTTGATAGGTGCTGGAGTGGATGTATCCTCCATGGACCCACAAGAGAGGCTGGAAGCCCTTCAAGCCCAGCTGACAATGCGTAATCTGGGCAGCAGGTTTGATTCCGTCCCCTCTGCCACACGTCTCACTCCCATTAGTGAAGAGACAGATGAGCTGGAAAGCAGGAGGAGTTTGGTGGTTTCACGCTGCTCTAGCACTGGTAAGATGTCGGTTGGCAGTTTTAGTCCATATTCTTAGTCTGTGTTTGTTAAGATCAGTATTTGAGTTACTGACTGCTGTTTGTTCATTAAGTAATCTATTTTTATTTGAAAAATGATGTGGCTACAGTTTAGACATTTTTGGTGATTTTGTTCTTGTGACAAACTGGCTACCTGAATACTAGTGTATAAAATCAGTAGATTAATATTTTAATAAAACATTTATTATGGAATAACCTGTTTCTATCAGAAATATGTCACATTATGGAAGTAAAGTAGGTTGTGAGCAACATTTAATGTTGACTTATAAATTAAGATAAGAGATTTGGAATATATATAGCATGTAATGCAAATAATACTTTATATTTATTAAAGCTAAAGTGTGTAATTTCTGCGACATTAGGGCTACTGAACGTAATTGCAAAAATAAACATTATTTTCAAACAGCTTTATGAATACACCCCCATCAGTTAATTGGTCCATTAAATAGATGGTCTCGCCCCCCACTCACGCCATTGGTTGTTAAGTCGGGCTAGACAGGTCGCTCAAAACCAACATAGCAATTTTTATATTGCCACAGAGACATAGTTTTTACAGTTTTAGAGAAAATAAGTGAATATCTGTGTTTAATGAGTTTAGTTTAATGACTTTTAGTTATGCTGAGTTTAGCTGGTGTGTGTGTGTGTGTGTGTGTGTGTGTGTGTGTGTGTGTGTGTGTGTGTGTTGTCTTTTTGGATATGTAATATAATCAGTAAACTGAGAACACCCTCTCCCAAAGCAAACACGACAGTCAAATTTACACACAAATACACTGTACGCAAACACACATTTAAAATACACACACTTTTTTCACTCCCTGTACACACGAAGCAAACATATACACACTGTCTTACACCTAGATCATCTGTTGTTCTTAGGCAAACACACACACACACACACACACACCTCGACAGACAGAACTTTATTTAATTAGTTCTTCTGCATACACATTTAAACTTGTTCATGCCACTTTTACCATGAACCGGTCTCATGGTTGATGGCTTTATCAAGAGTGTCTATAATGAGTTACACTGAAATACAGTTGTTTTATAGAATTACAAATAAGAATTCATTCAGGTAACAGTGTATACAGTATAAAAAGCAGCCATGTCAGGTTATAAGTGAGTAGCTTACTGAGTCTATTGTGTGTGCAAATTCACAATATGACTGAGTTTGTAGTTTGTGTTAGTAAGTGTAGTTTTGATTGTGGAGCAGGGGCGTCATTAGACCACTTTTACCGGGGCACACGCCTTACGCACTACTAAATATTTGAGCGTTGCACCATTAAACTTCGGTAAAACATAACCCTACTTTTAAAAGAAATATTTATGGAAGAATCCGACCAGGAGTGACAGTTGGAATAAAAAAGCAGACTCACTTACTGACATCAATGTACTCATGTTTTGCGTGGTAGTAATTAATCATTTTGACATATATGATGATGCTGGCATTTACACTCGTTTACATTTACAAGAGAGAAAAAACATTACTTTTAAGTGGCTCTTCAGCATGAAACCGTTCAAACGGTGCAGTTTTCAGGGTGCGTCGTCCAGTGTCAACATATACAAACTATATAAGATATTAAAATGAATAAATGCCTATTTTTCCAGCCTGTTGTATTAGCATTTATTTACAGTATCACCCTTATTTATTTTAGATACTGTTCCTATATATTGTTATTTACACAGGGCAAAAATACTATTTATTAAATCTACTTTTATTACGTATCGTATTTTAATGGGGATATAATTTATTACAGCTGACTGTTACATGAGCAGACATGGTTTAAAGATCAAGCGAGAGAAAACTGAAATTCACAGCTTTTTAACCCTTCTTTGTACAAATTTGAAGGCTGTTTCTTTGATCAATACAGGTAAACGTCATATTATGCGACTACGCATTACTTTATGGAGAGTTTACGACCTACTAGTTAAGTCTTGCCTTAAGAACAGGTGGTGCAACCAAATTAAGCACCGATATAGTTACTAACTAACTAGTAAGCCATTATTGTGAACTTTACATCCTAACTTACGCGAGAACTTACGCACAGCTGGTGCAACCCTACCCAGCTGTTGGCACGCAAGTCAGAAGTGAGGCTATGAAAATATGATGAAACTAAAGTACGTTTCTAAATAATACAGATGATCTTATTTTGACTCAAACATTATTGGCTCCTGTAGATGGACATCAGAAAATTCTTTGAATCAAGCAGGGACAGGAAACCAGAAAGGAGAGATGAGTTTGAGGGAGGTAAGACTTGATAAACAAACTACTTCCTCAGCCGTCAGAGTCAGGTCTCAGACATCAGATGACAAAGCATCAAGTCTCAGGAAAACCCCTGTCAAGGAACTGCAGAGAATATAAACACATTTTTGTGTTATGTAGTACTGTCTTTGATTGTGTAGGATAACAATTAATCAATCTTTTGGATATGAAATAAATCATTTAATTTGCTTGCGCTTGCGCTAGTTTAGGACACTAAAAGTTTAGGTGCTAATTACCTAGCTATAGTTTGGCTTGTTTTGAGTTGTTGTTGCAAGTGAACTTAATGAGTTTCAAATTTCAGTTTAAACTTACACCAGTTATGTTAGCTAGCTAGTTGTTAATTTATAGAAATGACACTTATGTTTTTATAATGTTAGAGATAGCTCAGCTAGTTTCGCAAGCTAGCAACCAAACTCAGCCAATTTACCAACTCTGCCTAGTGACCTCTCTGCTCATTCTGAGCCATTTTGCAATTCCATAGACTTTCTTGACAGAGGTTTTCCTGATGTGTATTGTGTGATATAGAATAATGCAAATGTGCAAGAAAGTTTTCTCCGGCTTTGTTATTTGCATATACAGTGAATGCCTGTTATGCCGTAAAACATGTTGAGAATGTTCATGTACAGTATGTTGAAGATACTTAAATATTTTCATAAAGATTAATATCTCTACATGTTTACCTTTCTCAGTATTTGTTGCAGTGTAGGAATAGTGGATTAAGCAAGGGAAGTTTGTATAGTGTGCTGTGTCAAGACAAGTTAGCCTTTAGACAATAAAAAAAAGTTCAGTCTAAATTTAGCTTTATTAATCAGCATGTTAGGAGACTTTCAAAATAAACAAATAGACTTTTGTTCTAATTTTGTGAAAATTAATCAGATGCCATCATGGCATGTGTGGCAAGGAAAGCTTTTTTACACTTAAATTAAGCAAACAGTAATTTAATGCTTCACTGTTGTTTTGTAAATTGTTTGTTTGTCAGTAGATTTTCACTTTAATGTCTGAATGGACCATTTTTATATTTTCCTTAATGTTTTTATTAAAATGTCTCCTATGTCCCATATAATCTGAATGTATAAATATTTAAACACAAAAACTGGACTGCTGTCATTCAGTTTCAAAATGAACTGTTGATCTTATATTTTAACATTCATTATCCAAGTGCCCTTGACTGATGAATTCTTGATGAAATATTTAATCTTTTGGTAGAAGATCCCTCAGACCAACTACTTTGGCTGTCTCTGGGCCCCCAATGGCCTCATCCCTGCCCAGTTTTGAAGAGATTTGACTGTTTAGGAATTATTAAAATATATTTTTTACAAAGTACTATTGCTGCCAATGTGGCATGTTATAAAAACCATTTAAAAATATATATTATATAATTTCATAGACATATGACACTGTGTAAGCTACGTATTGTTATCCGGACCATTGCCGGGAAGGAAATGTTGAGACCGGACCTCATGGAACATAAATTGAGTATCCCTGCACTAGAGTTTACTCAGAATGGTGCCAAAAATAAAAATCATCCAGTGAGTGGCAGTCCCGCAGATGGAAACACCTTGTTGATTAGAGAGGTCAATGGAGAATGGCCAGGCTGGTTTGAGCTGATAGAAAGTCTTTGGTAACTCAGATAACCACTCTGTACAATCTTAGTGAGCAGAATGGCATCTCAAAATGCACAACACATCAAACTTTAAGGTGGATGGACTACAGCAGCAGAAGACCCCGTCGGGCAATTTATTAGGATCACAAAGTGTATGTTCTTTGATTGTAATCTTGACCAACTGTTTTGTAGATTTCGTTAGAGTGGACTGAGTTTTCTTGAAAGGGACTTTGGAACTGCATAGCATAGCAACGCTCTACAAAACACTCAGAACACATTAGCAACTCACTGGCTACAATCCTCAGCAACCTAGCATTTTGGTGTAAGTTTTGTATAACCAGTTGTTTTCTGTTCCTATCTGTGTGTGCGCAGTGAATAGTTACGGCGATGACAGAGAGATTTCCAGCTCTTCGGACAGCGAGGATGAGTTAGCAAAGCAGTTTGAGATCTCCGTGTCCCGCTCGCAAAGCTTCCGTTCAGGGGTCATTGAGCTCAACACACAGAGTCAACTGGGACATCAGCACAAATTTGAACGTTTGTTGTCTGACCAGGAGGAGGGAAGCACAGAGCCATCTGACTGTGAAGGTACACACATACACTCACAAAGAATGTTTCCACATTGTCCTCTTTGCTCAAATATATATATGTGTGTGTGTGTGTGTGTGTGTGTGTGTGTGTGTGTGTGTGTGTGTGTGTGTGTGTGTGTGTGTGTGTGTGTGTGTGTGTGTGTGTGTGTAAAGATTTCCTGTTTCATTGGCATGCCCGAAATTAAAGGCTTATAATTCTACCAAAAAAGGAGTGTCTATTTACACTAAGTGCTAATAGCCCATCCTGTTGGCAGAGGCTATTTACACTAACTTCACCCACTGCTCAGACCAAACTCAAGACAGCCACAACAGGTTTATTTGGGGTTGACTGCTTATCAAATGAAGGTGGGCATTAGTTAAGGGCATTCCGGCTCTTTTCAGTGAGCCGGCTCGTTCGGCTCAGCTCACCAAAAAGAACCGGCTCTTTTGGCTCCCATACGGCTCTTTAAAAAATATATGTTTTGTATTTTTTCAAGTCAAACAGTTTGCGATAGTTTGACTATAATTGGTGTTAAAACAATTCTAGTTAAATTATTAAATGAATTCATACTCTACCTTAACCACAATGTATTTAAAAATGCATTGGTTTGTTATGAAAAAGAACGCTATTAAACATTTGCATTTAAAGTATAACTTTAAATAGGAGCGGTTCGCATGAAATGAGCGCGAAGCGATCATCTGTGTACCGCAACTGCTTTCAGGTCCTTGAACAACATATAATGTGTGAGTAAGGGCACCCGGTGGACTTTCTGGTGCCCTCCTAGGGTAAGATAGTGCCCCCCTAGGGAATTGGTGCCCTACGCAGACTGCGTATAGGGAGCACATATACCTATGCGTGTAGGGAGTGGTGGTACTGATAATTGAATATTGCACCATAGCAAAGACAAGAAAAATAAATAATGTGCAAAACTGCAGCATCCCACAAATTGAAAGAAATGTAAAAAAGAAGGATGCTATTTCACATGTGCATTTAAAGTACAACTTTTTAGTGCATATAAATGTAACAATTCAAAACGAATACAATCTGAACAACTTAATAAGTTGGCTCCACCCTCCCTCACGCATCTTTGGTTCATTGGTTGACACTGCGTGTCTGATTGACAGGAACAACAGGTGAGGCGGTTAGTCTGAGCAGACAGTCAGAACGAATGTGTGCACTTGAGCATTTAGGCCTATATTATTTTATTTTTTTCGTTCTTTGAATTAGGTAATTCTATTCATTTAAATCTTTTGATTATTCATATCTAATTTTTTTAATAAATTTTTTTAATAGATCCGGCTTTTCTAATCAGCGAGCCGGCTCTCAAAGTTCACCTACAAGAGCCGGGTCTTCAAGCCAACTCGTTTGCGAACGACCCATCACTAGTGGGCATATTTGAATTTTTTTGCGATGGGGCAGAGACATTAACTGGTTAATGGGTTAGACATTTGGCAGATTAAGAGATTAGATTACTAAATGACAAACTAAATTTCCATCCAATAATTTTTTACGAAAAACTTATTAGCGCATCAAAATAAAGCTGATGGAAACGCAAATTATTTCTAAAATATCACAAGTGTCGACATAATATTTTTGATATTATGTCAATACTTCAAATGTCATGAAAAAATTGTTTGGAAAAACTTTCTGTTGAGAAAATATGCATTAACTCAAAAAAAAGGTAGTGTCACATGACAGAATTTACGTCACACGTGTCCTCACTCACCACAACAAACAGCATGGAGGAGAGCTACACATGGACTGATGAGGAGACTCGAATTTTCCTCAAATACATCCAAGAAAATGACGTTACCTCTATTTTTGATGGAAAACGCCAAAGGAATGTTACAACATTCCAGGATTTGGAAAGAAAGATGGCCACACGTCTACAATAAGCCTTGGCATATTCTTCGGAGCAAATTGAACGTGCTGAAACAACGTTACCTGGCAGAAAAACGTGATCTTTCACGTAGTGGTTCTGGGGGGGAAATGAGGACGAAGTTTAAGTTTGTCAATGAAATGGATCACATATTGGGCCAGAGACCTATTGTTGCCTCGTTTTCTACAAATATCAACAGCTCTGGTAAGTTCTGTGTTTGTTTCAATTATACGTTACACTTTACAATAAGGTTCCATTCGTTAAAATAAGTTGATGAATTAGGTTTTATGAACTAACAATTAACAATATATTTTGACAGCATTTATTAAACTTTGTAAAGGTTAGTTAAGAAAAATAAAAATGACTAATTAACAAATACAACTTCTGACTTCTGAAAAATGTGTGTAAGTGCTGTAAAGAATAATTCACTACAGTTAGTTCATGTTAGCCAGTGATGTTAACAAATGGAACAATATTGTAAGGTGTTACCAATTATACAGCTAAAAGTTTGTGTTCGAAGACATCCATCAAAAAACTAATTGCCGTATTTTTGATTTAATTAATTGAGACCGGTGAGCCCTTTGACGACTAGGCTAGACAGGATGATGAAGATGACTCCAGTTTGTGTACAGGTAAGACCTAATTAGCAAACATTTGGAATGTTCTTTGGCTGATTTTATTGTCACATTAAGCCTTTTGAAACAAGCTGTAAGCCCATTCTTTTTAAAAATGTTTGTAGTGCTGTCAGCCAATGTTTGTCGCACTAAGGGCAGATTACCCTACCTTATATTTTCTGATTGGCCTATTATTGGTTCACTTGAAAATAAAACATGATATATTTATAGTGCGTCAAACCTTGAAAACTAACTCAAATTTCTGGGTTGTGTAGATCATCAACCCAATGATTCACTCGCCACCTCAGACCGTGGACCAATGGACTCAACTGCATCGTTGGACCTGCCTGATGAAATGGCAGAGGATTCCGACCCTCCACCCAATGCACCAAGAACCTGGAGGTGAACTCAACAACGTACTCTGAAAAAGAAGCAATTGTATGAGGTTAAAGCCCTTTTTGAGGATGTTCTCGATCAGCAACGTGAGCAAGCAGAGCGAGATCAACAAGCCATTCAGTCCATTGTCACCGTCATCTCTCAAGCTGTTAATAGCTTTGAGTGTTGTGCTAATGCTGCAGAAAGGCATGCTAATGCTTCTGAGGTAATGGCTGGTTTAAGGCACCTAGCGGGTTTGCACAACGAGCAGAGATGCTCCAATCAACCAGTGTCCCATCACTCCTACAACCACTCAAGTACTTCTGCACACCCGTCTTTGTATAGTGCTTCTAACATGTCATTCAGCACATTCCTTAACTTGTTTTGTTACATACTGTTCTCCATTGAAGATTCAAGAAATTTTTTTGGGGGGCTGTTCAACAAAAAAATTGAGATTTTATCTTCATAGATTTCTCAAGTTTGCCTACAGAGAATGTCTTTTTTTCATGCTCTTAAAATAACTGAATGTGCCTCTTACTTGCTACAGCTGGACTATTATGGACAAAACATTGCAAACAAATTTTAACCAATAAAGTGGTTTCGAGCTATAAATCAGTGCAGTCATTTAGCATTTTTTTTTAGGCCTACTGCCTACCCAAATTAGATATGAATTGCATATGAGTGTCTCTGATAACCACAGCCTCTGCAGCAGGTCGGTCATCGCATCAGGTCTTCAGTAGGTGGTACATATCATTGCTTCTCCATCTTGCAGATGTTATGGAGTACACAACACACTGCCACAACTGTGGCCATGAATGTGTGTTGAATATCCAAGCATTTTGCAAGGAAGCGCCATCTTCCTTTCAGCTTTCCAAAAGTGTGCTCCACCTTAACTCGCGTACCATTCTAGTGATGATTGCATCCTTCCTGTTCTTCTGATAGATTGGGTCCAGAATAACCTTTGATGAGCCAAGGGAGTAGTGGATAGGCTGGATCTCCTGCCTCCGGTAAAGGAACCTGGACTCCATCCATATTAATTGTATTATGAGGGTGCCTCTCAGGGTGTCTCAGAGTTAAAATACAGCAAACTTGATTATCTATTACCTATTACTCTATTATTATATAAACATTTTTAGTTTTTTATGACAAATATTTCCGCCTATATGCGAAATCACTTCCCAATGTTATTAACTAAATATTTTATGTTCATGTTCCCACAATCGTTAGCTCATGATGTTTAGTTATTTAATACATACTTGAAAGGCAATTTATTGTGTGTGAAACATTGCTTGCTCTGTTAAAGGATGTTGGATGCTCTTTTCAACATTAACCTTACCTGTACAGATCTGAAGCTGCAAAAACAGCTGCGTCATGGGCGCTTCCAGGAGTGCCAACACAAATGTCTCATATGATGCACCTGTCATCCACAAGTGCCTGGAGAACAATGGATGGCCACGATCCATTGTTATAAATTGCGATTGATGTAATCATGGTAGCCATCCGTTGGGGGAAGAATAGGGATGTGAATGCCATCCAGCACACCATAAACCTGTAGCACAAGGTGCACCAAGGAATTCCAGTAAGCAATTTCATTGGCCTCTGCTACATTTGTCAGCCTGGCGCATACATTTTACTCTGATAGCTGTGCACACACCCCGAAAGTTTCTCCTACTATGTTCTCTGCATATGTTGGTAGTTTATACAGGGCAATGGCAATCCGCTTTCGGGTTGGAACTGGTGGCCGATGGCTACCTGCGATTGGCGCAACATCAGGACTAATCAGTTGGCACAGCATTTCAAATGTTGGCTGTGACATCCTAAAATGTTGCAACCAGAGATTTTCTGTGGAGTGTCTCTCAACCACAACCTCCCAGAATGCCCTACTGCATGGTCTCTCCCAGACCCATGGGCTTCGTCGCATAAGGGCAGGTACTTGCTGTCCTATTAGATGTGCATTTGCTGCATTTCAGTGTCGTCTTCTGATATTTCCTAATATAGGAAAATATCTGTGAAATTAAACTGATAGAATTTGCCTCAATCGTTAGCCTGTGTTAATTTTGATGACAAGGTATACATCTTTGAAAGCCAATTTATTGTACGTGATTATGGTTTGATCTTAACGGCATATAGATCCGATGCTGCAAACATGAAATTTCCAGGAGTGCCAACACAAATATCTCGTAAGTGCACAGGGAACAAATGAATAGCCACTGTTTGTGATGAATTTAATCACGGTAGACATCCGTTTATTTATTGAAGTTTCTTTTCCACACCATTCAAAATAATAGACGGCAGTCACGGAATTAGCCCACATAACAAAAAAAACAAAAAAAAAACACAACTTGGTGCAGGTTGCCAGCTTGAACAGGGCCATGACGATTCGCTTTCGGGTCGAAACTAGGCTACTGACTGCAAGCTGTTCAATTTCAGTTAATTGTCTCAATACTTTCTCCATTTAAAAAAGATTTGAGGAAATACATTTGCGACATCTGGGACACAAAAGGTGTACAATTTGCGATAAACACAAAAATCTGGATGCAAACGCCTCAAGGGCAGCTTTCTTTAGGGCTAAACCAAAACTTAAGCGATGATGTGTTTTTCAAGGATGACGTCATTACGCACACCATTTTATTGGCAAAAGCCAGATAAATGGAAATGAGCAAGAGACAGCAAATTTAGCTTAGATTTTTTTACGCATTTTTCACTTTGTCGATAACAGAATAACGCAAAAAGTGGATGGACTTATTTGCGCTCCAATAGTCTGATGGAAATACAGTATTTTAAGACAAACTACGTTAGTAGTATGTGCAGCAGTAGTAGCTCTGGGTGTAATGAAGGTATGTGTATCTGTTCCAGGTTCGAATCCCACAAACTGTACTTTTTCCATGTCTCTACTCCATATATTTTCTATAATACTACTTATAGTAATAAATAAAACAGATTCCTCGCAGTGATTTGGCCACAGATTTGGTTGAGAGAGGAGTTGATGTGGATGGATTTACTGTAGTAATATTGTAGTAACCATATGTTTGTGGTTACTATTATTTTACTAGAAAATACCATTGTGATACTATGGCTACTGTAGTAAAACTATGGTTAATATTTGTAAGGTAGGGGTAGGGGTTGGTTAGAGTATCTGTGGGACTCTAAATAAACACAATAAAAATGCTGCAGTGATGCCACTATACTGTATGTTAGTAGTTAAACGGGTGTAAGAGTATCTGCCACTATTTGCACTAGAGTGTAAATAACATCTAATGCTATTTGCACTTAGTGCAAATAAGATGCTTTTTGTTTCTTTTTATACTTAGTGAAAATATGATCTATTGCTATTTGAACTTAGTGCAAACAGCCTCTGCCAAAACTTTTAAAACTTTTTAAATATGTAGATTATGATCAATTAAGAGGCTTTCAGCCTAAGAAACTGCTGAAAAATCACATAAAAACTGGAGCCAAATGTTTTTTGTCTTATTTTTCTGATTTGACATGATCTAGGTGTGAATAAGGTAAAGTAGCTCCGAAATCTGATTTTGTTTTGTTCCCAATTATGTCAACTGTAACTAAGTAAAAGTTTTCGTTGATACGAAAAAGCAATCAAACGTCATAGCATTACAAAAATAATTTATCATAGTGTCCAAAAATGACTCCAAGTGTCCAGCCTCTCCAAACAAATAAAACGTCATAGTTTTGTAATTGGTTGTTATGAACAATTAGGACTAAAGGTATGCTCACTCTCCAAAGCATGTGGGCATGAGTAACGAGATCTCATTCAGTTCTTTTCTCTGTCATTTGAGCCATCATTGAGTTTGTGTCATGCACTTGTGCCATCTCCTGGTGGGCATGTGTAATTAGAGTGAACGATCCTCTCTGCCCATATGTGGATGACTTCCACCTCTTGTTGGAAGTCATTCTGAATTCTAATAATATTACTTTAGTGTTCCATGATGCTGGATAATGTACTACATAATTTCCGATGAAGTCATCTGATTCAGGAAAGCTAACGTGATTTCAGCCAGATATCACATTATGTGCTGTGAGCACATTGTGCTTTGTGTGGATTATCTAATGGTCTGTTCATCCAATTACATTGTGTGAGGGCTCGTTTTAACAGGAATCCCCTCCTCTAAGGAATGGTATGTGATATTTTGTTGTTCTGTTTATTATTGTTAAAACGCAGCTTATAAGCAACGCCTGTTTACATGTAACATGTATGTCAAAAACTTGCACTTCGCTATT
Organism: Moxostoma hubbsi; assembly: GCA_032164185.1. NCBI lineage: Eukaryota > Metazoa > Chordata > Actinopteri > Cypriniformes > Catostomidae > Moxostoma > Moxostoma hubbsi. The sequence goes on from JAVLUX010000034.1 coordinate 9,012,187, forward strand.
ACTATATTTTTTCCAATGACATATGACACTTGGCTGTCTGATCAGTTTGATGTTTTTACTGATTACATTAATATGTACAGTGCAAAATTATTTGTCTGCAAATTTCAAAGAACTTGTTCAGTTTTGGTCATAATGCCTACATGCATGTGTGGCAGGGTGGAGGGCGGGTCCGGTTCGTGATTCTACACACCCGGTCCCTTATCAGGCTAATCAAGCCTCCGAGAGGGATAGAGGCTGACTGCGGAGGATGGTGCGGGAGAGAGAGCTCGTTTACCATTAAAATATTATTTATATTGCCAAGCCAGTTCTCGCCTCCTCCTTTCCAGGGAACTGCATTACACTGGTGCCGAAATTCGGGAAGGAGTAGGGATCCCCGTCGTGGAGTCCTCGACACTGCCATCCGCCGGGGGATGGAGTAGACTGACTGCCCGGACACCGTGAACGGCTGCCATCCGCGAGGCGAGTGGAGACTGGACTCCCCGACCGTCTGGAGCAATTGAGCCACTGCCAGGGGTGGAGGAGAGCCCTGCCATCCCCCAGAAATGCGGAGGGGTCGAAAGAAGACCGCCGTCCACGAGGGGAGGAGTGAAGTGACTCCCCGACTGCCTGGAGCGGTAGGGTCGCTGCCAGGGGTGGAGGATTGTCCCCACAAGTCGCCGGGAATGCGGAGAGGCGTTCTGTCCGCCAGGGGTCGTGTGTCTGACTCCGGTCCACCCGGGGAGGAGCGGCTGTCGTCCGCCTGAGAGGGTGGAGGAGTAATCGAGGACCATGCGACAGTGTATCAGAGAACTGGCGAGTAGGTTTTTTTTTTTTTTTCATCTCTCTCTCTCTCTCTCACTGCCGCTCTGTATGGCCTTTTCCCTCTCTTTGAAATTTTACAGTGTTTTTTTGGGGGGGGGGTACTACACTGTTACAGGTAGTACCCCCCCCCCCATTATATTATTTCTGTTTCCCTCCCCTTGTCCCCTCCCTCAACCAGGTAGACGGGGATGACCTGCCGGCAGACAGGGCGGAAGGCACGCCCCTCCCCAGGGAAAGGGGGGGGGGGGGGGTACGTCATGCCGGGGGCTCCCCAGCCTGAGAGAACAAGGGAGGAATGTGGCAGGGCGGAGGGCGGGGCTGGGTCGTGATTCCACACACCCGGTCCCTTATCAGGCTAATCAAGACTCAGAGAGGGATAAAGGCCAACTGCGGAAGATGGTGCGGGAGACAGAGATCGTTTACAGGCATGTCCATCGTGTGTGTGTTTTTGTCTTTTGTTTAAGTTTATCATTAAAATACTATTTATATTGCCAAGCCAGTTCTCGCCTCCTCCTTTCCATTGAACTGCGTTACAGCATGGTAAAGAAGAGCTTCTAAGCTTTAAATCTATACCTATTTTGTGTTGGTCAAGACTGTCGTTATTAATATTTGGCTGATCCGAGCTTAAAGGATTAAGGAGATAATTATCACCTTTAGTATAACTGAAAATTGACTGTGGTCTTGTCTGAACCCATAATCCAACGTTCAAATTAAGACGAACTTTTGAGATCCAGACTTAGGCCAATGCCACATTTATGTGTTCATGAGAGGTCTCAAGTCCAAGACTCTAACTATGGTTGACATTAGTCCAACCTGTTCTTGAATTTTAAAACTGATATTGCATGATACTCTAAACTACAATTTGAGTGGGAACTACACTTACTGTAAATCTGACAATATTATGAAATGCATAAAAAAAAACCTTATTATTTGAATATTTGAGTGCTGATGTATTACCTCACCAAAGACCTATATTTCAGAAGGTGTAATACAAACAGAGACGCCTTTTATAAATATTTGTAAATTACAATGCATGCCATGTCACGCTTTATTCCTCTAACTATAAGTCAACAACTCTGATCTCTTAATGAGTGTAAGCTGTACTGTGAAGTGACGACAAAGCCATTTTTCAACTACATCCACTCATTTCTTGTTCTATGGAGCTACATTTTTCAGAATGTAAATCACAACATCAGTTGCTGTGCAAATGTGTCTCTCTGGTTGCCTTGATAATAGTGTGACTAGACATGTCTGCAGATAATTGGCTGCTGCTGAGGAGTAGAACAGTTTGTTCCCTGAATGAGCTTCCATTCAATGAAATTCATGAAGTCACACAAGACAAGCACTTAAGGCCTTAAATTACTATCATTATCGTCTGCGGAATATCAGCTTCAGGAAGTCTGATTGGCCAGAGGAGATTGTCCTTCAATTATGATATCCGTCAGAGATGTCAATAAAATTGCACTTGCTAAACGTTCAGTGTGTTTGTTTTCACCTCAGTGTGTGCCAGGAAAAGTTTGTCTTTAAGCAAGACCTTTTTGTGTGTATATGTGTCTATTCATTCATTTAATCATAAGTCAAGAGATTTCAATATTAACTCAAACATTTCTAATCAAATTCATCCAAGATCAAATTATCTGTGCTATGCACTCCACATTTTATCACTATACACTCCTACTGTATGTCAAGAATTGTCTAATTTAGTTTTATTTCTCTTAAAGGTGCACTGTAATTTTTTTCCTTAATAAAATTTTTTTAACTCCTAAAGACATGAATTGTAATTTTCCAATATATGTAGGAAATCATGACAACTTGCATAAAAATTAAGACTCCAGTCATATCAGTAACCTTATAAAAGCTGTTTCATTCTACATGGAAATAGAGGTTTTCATGGGCCTTATAATGAAACCAGACCCGTACCCGAGACTGAGTGTACCCTACCAGGCCCAAATGATACCGGCAGATTTTTTTTGTCCAAACCGAAATCGTTTACTATCTAATTTATTTTCCTAGCAAGTACTGTTGCAATAGACTGTAAGCTTTTATGTAAGCATATAGGCAACATTTGTAACAGTACTGAAACAGTAAACATACAGTTTTAACAAGGCACATTGGTGCAGAACAATCTGGAATAATATGAAACACTGCAACAGTCCCCTCTTGGTGCAGAACAATCTGGAATAATATAAAACACTGCAACAGTCCCCTCTTGGTGCAGAACAATCTGGAATAATATGAAACACTGCAACAGTCCCCTCTTGGTGCAGAACAATCTGGAATAATATAAAACACTGCAACAGTCCCCTCTTGGTGCAGAACAATCTGGAATAATATAAAACACTGCAACAGTCCCCTCTTGGTGCAGAACAATCTGGGATAATATGAAACACTGCAACAGTCCCCTCTTGGTGCAGAACAATCTGGAATAATATAAAACACTGCAACAGTCCCCTCTTGGTGCAGAACAATCTGGAATAATATAAAACACTGCAACAGTCCCCTCTTGGTGCAGAACAATCTGGGATAATATGAAACACTGCAACAGTCCCCTCTTGGTGCAGAACAATCTGGAATAATATAAAACACTGCAACAGTCCCCTCTTGGTGCAGAACAATCTGGGATAATATGAAACACTGCAACAGTCCCCTCTTGGTGCAGAACAATCTGGAATAATATAAAACACTGCAACAGTCCCCTCTTGGTGCAGAACAATCTGGGATAATATGAAACACTGCAACAGTCCCCTCTTGGTGCAGAACAATCTGGGATAATATAAAACACTGCAACAGTCCCCTCTTGGTGCAGAACAATCTGGGATAATATGAAACACTGCAACAGTCCCCTCTTGGTGCAGAACAATCTGGAATAATATAAAACACTGCAACAGTCCCCTCTTGGTGCAGAACAATCTGGGATAATATGAAACACTGCAACAGTCCCCTCTATGCAGCCTGAACTTATTCAGATTGTTGAATCTTTGTGACAGCTTCTCTGAAAACAATCTAGACAAAGCTCAAAGAATGAAACAGAGTGCAGGTGTCTCAACATGTGTTTTTGACAGTTTGAAGTTGAAGTTGGTGGTGTTTAAAATGTTCCTTCCTACATGAGATGCTGAAGAAAAAGCAGGACGCGGTGTAAATGTCAAAGACATTCATCCAGCATGTGTTTACATAGGAAAACAATGGGAAAGCAGAAAATATGCACGCAAAAACACGTTCAGTGTGAAAGGCCCCTAAATCATCCGTTCCCTCGTGTCTGTGAGTGAGAGCGTGTGTGTGAAACAAGTTCGGTAAGCTTGTTTATTTTTTCATTAATACAAACCCGACCCGAACACGAAGTCCTACTTGGAAAAACTGACTCGAACCCAGCCCAAAACCCGTCGGGTTGTGTTGCAGACCTCTACATGAAGAGGGTCCATTAATTCCGAGCAGGGGTGGACTAGGAAGATAAATCAGCCCTGTATTTTACATAGAACCCGGCCTGAAAGTTGTTGAGGGGGAGTGTGGGGGGGGTAGGTTGTCGCTGTCCTTTTCTGCATATCGCGGCCCCCTTCGGTATATCGCAGCGTCGTTTTGCAGCCCTATGCCTATTCGGAATAACGCGGCTTCACGTTTCAGCTTATCGCCGCCCATTCAGCCCTGTTTCGCAGCCGGCACATGAGGAAAAGTCCCCGTTCACCCTATGGCCAGTCCGCCCCTGCTTCCGAGCAACTTTTGTGAAATAAAATGTTTTACTCATTTGCTTGAACAAATTTTTAGTCTGTCCTGTCTCTCTCTCTCTCTCTCTCTCTCTCTCTCTCTCTCTCTCTCTCTCTCTCTCTGTTTAGAAACTGAGAGAATCAGTCTACAGGGTTTCCAAGATCCCCTCTCGTCCAGGCGACGTAAAGGTCCAGAGCTGAGAGACACCCTATCAGAGAGTCCTATTCCAGAGGGCCGAACCTTTACAGACCCCCTCTCTATGATGGTGGAGCAGATTTCTGTGGGGTCCCAGGACACAGGGGACATTCTGGAGGCCCTACCCAGGGATGAGAGCAGTCGGCTGGGCAGCGTGGGGCGCCAAACACCACAAAGGAGTCTGGCAGTGGACAATCAAGGTTATGATAACAGCGAGGCTACAGATTACTCCACATGGAGCCCTGAGGTGTGTGTGTGTGTGTGTGTGTGTGTGTGTGTGTGCACGTTTGTGCATTTCTGTTGGTCAGAGCCTTACTTAATGCGACCCCACATTTTTTTGCTTCACTATACGCAACGCATAATTTAAATGAATAAAAACCGACTGAATACTGATTAAAAGACTCTAGACTGTCATGTAAATAGTTAACTTCTGCCATGACACAACAGCATGCCGTCGATTTCCTTGCAGCACTCTTTTGGACGCAGTTCCAACAAAAGTGCCTCTAGTTAGAAAGATCTTTAAGGTTTTTCATTGAATCCTGTTTTGTTGTAAAGAGTAGAGTCTCTAGTTTCGTTTGATATGCTTTAAATATCTGTAAAAAAAAATAAATATGATGTCTACATATGTGGACTTTGGCACCACATTTCCTCAAAAGAAGAAAAAATATGTTTAACATGAATAACCAACACTCCTGGAAACATCAAAAAAAGTTTATCAAAAAAATAATCTGACTTTCTATAGCTTAGTGTTATTTCAAGTTTTACAACTTAGTCTCGCTGTCCACATATGTGAACATTAATTTTTAGGAAATCAATTTTTAATATTATTTTTAATAAACTAAAATTCTAGTTACAAATTAAAAAGGGAAATGTAAAATGCACACAGCAGTCACAGTCTCAGGAATCAGCCTGGACCGACTCCATTCAAAAAAAATTTAGATTTTAAGAACTTTAAACCATAATATATGCTACAGAAATAAAAGAATAAAGTTTGTCTCTTATAATCTCCCATTGATTTACATCAACAGCATGCAAAATATCACCGTCAGCAGTGCTGGGTGGATTACTTGTGAATTGTAATCAGGTACTGGTTTCAAATTGCATGACAAAATATGCAAACCGTAACGTAATCTCGTAGATTACATTTTTGGGGTAATCTAATCTGATTACTTTTGGATTACTTTCAACCTAATTCTATTTTATTTTATGTCACATGCATTTGAGTAAGATAATCGTTTTAACATAAAAGTACAAAGAAAAAGAAAATGTATTCTATTCTTTATTACTAAAAAAAAAGAGCCTCAAATAAGAGCTCCTTATGACATTTTTAAAAAGTGCATGAAACATTACATGAATGAAATAAACATTAAATCTAGCAAGGATGGTGCATAGCCAATGTTTATAATTACAAATATTAATAACCATAAAATCAACTTAAAACGATCATAAAATGAACGAAAATGAATGACCATGAAATCAACAGCAAGGATGTTGCCTAGGGCAAAGCTTTCATCAAAAAACACTGAAACACTTTTAATCCTTATTGCTTACTGATAGTCCATTGCCTTTTCCAAAGCTGATATTATCTTTTGTACAGCAAGAATAATCTAAAAGAGCAGAATCTTACTGTTGTAACGTAAAAGGAGCACATGCTCAAAATGTTCATCTGTGAGACTATTGTGCTTCCGAGTAAGAATATGATGATATTTATATGAAAATTAAATGGCAGTAAATTATTACAAATTTACTGCCATTGCTTTGTTAATGTGTAATCATGTAATCTATAATAAAGTAACTGTAGTCCGATTATGAGTATTTTAAAATGAAATTGAATCCAATCTGATTACATTATCTAGATTACATGTAATCCGTTTCTACCCAGCACTGACTGTCAGTGATAACGTTGTCTTAATTATGACCGGTTTTATTTCTTGCACTAAATTGAGATTGGTCATGTCTTGTTTGCATATATTTAACCATTTATAGCCACATTTGACACCTGCAAAGTGACTCTGATGATGCATTTAATTTATATTGAGCCAAAGGCAATAATTAGCCTATCTAAAATTTTACATAATTTTTTGCTCCCTTGCAAAATGTATTACTGTTATATACATTCGTAATTAGATCCTCTGGCTCTCTCTAAGTCCCTTTCTCTCTCTCCTTATCTCTCGTTCTCTTCTGAAACTCTTCATTCTGCTGTGACGGCTAAATTATAATGAATATTCAAGGGCCGCTTGTGCTCTATAACACCCATAGTCATTGCAAATGAAAAATGTTTTGTTAATGTATTAGTTTGTCACTGTCAAGTCTTCATCCAGTTGGAGAGGTGTGAGAGAGTGGGAAATGTGCACGTGATCTTTGTGTTTACAAATAGTGGGGTCCAAAAGCCTGAGACCACTATTGAATATTCTATTTTGCATTTTTCTAATTTAATACAATTTATTAAATACAACTTTTATTATCAGTTGTAAATTTGTATATAAAAAAAAAAAGCTGAATTGAAAAATTAATATGAATTTTAGAATTTATTAGTATTTGGCATGTCTTTTGCCTTTTACTTGCACACAAGCTGACATGGACTCCTCAAATTTGTGCAAAACTTGATAATCCATGTTATCCCAACATGATTTGAAAATGTCCCAAAGAGCTTGTGTGTTTCAATGCAAGCAAGTAAATCTGACCTTTTGTACAAGGGGAGTTAACATGGTTAATGTCACAAATTTGCTTATTGGATTACTAGTAACCTATAAATAGTGAAGAATCTTACATATTTCTTATTCATTCTATGTCCTAATGCTACTTTTGTTTTAAAATTCTCAAAATCCTAAAACTTTCTGTTTCTTTCCACGTTTAAATTAAACTTGGAATCACAGATTCTCAAAGTGGTTTCAGACTTGTGGACCCCACTTTAAACATTTTGCATATTTGCATGTATGTATTTTTTTCTGTCTATGTGACAGTAAGACTATGCATACCCATATGTGTCTCTCTCCAACAGCTTGAGCAACCTCCATCCCACTCTCTGAGCTCTTCCCCTCGCGGGCACATATCAAAATGTGGTGACCTCATAATTGCCCTTGACTACCGGGCTGAAACCCACAGGCTCCTTGTCACCGTAGTAATGGCCCAAGGCATTCCAGACAAGGCACGGAGTGGCATGGACTCCTGGCAGGTTCACGTGGTGCTGTTACCAGGGAAACGTCAGCGGCACAAGACTGCAGTACAGAAAGGTTCCATGCCACGGTTTGAGGAGACCTTCCGATTCTCACATCTAGAACCAGGGGATTTGGGTTCCTCAGCACTACGGTTCCGCCTGTACGCGTTGGGGAAGATGAACAGAGAGAGGAGGATGGGAGAGGCCATGTACAGGCTTAAAAGACTGAGGCACATGGAACAACTCGAGATAACCCTGGTGCTCGAGCCACGCAGTAACCTCAAGGTGTTTGTTTCACTTCTATTTTAAGTGCCTCAATATAACTTAATTTTTATATTTTTTTTAAAAAGGAGGTTGTGGTTATCAACACTAAGCCACAAATACTGTCGATTGAGCCTTAAGGAATAGTTCACCCCAAAATGAAAATTGTCTTTCATACTCACCTAAATGCCATCCCAGATGTGTATGACTTTCTTTCTTCTGCTGAACACACAAAGGTTTTTATAAGAATATCTCAGCTTTGTAGGTCCATACAATGCAAGTGAATGGTGGCCAGAACTTTGAAGGTTTAAAAAGCACATAAAGGCAGCATAAAAGTAATCCACACGTCTTCAGAATTTATATGACTGGTGTAGGTGAGAAACAGATCAATATTGAAGTCCTATTTTACAATAAATTCTCCACCCTGCCCAATAAGTGGCGATATGCACAAAGTATGCAAATAGCCTAAAACAAAAGAAGAATGTGAAAGTGAAAGTGGAGATTTATAGTAAAAAAAGGACTTAAATATTGATCTGTTTTTCACCCACACCTATCATATCACTTCTGAAGACATGGATTTAACAACTAGTGCCATATGGATTAATTTTATGCTGCCTTTCTAAAAATCTTTGTTTGTGTTCAGCAGAAGGTAGAAAGTCATACATATGTGGGATGGCATGAAAGTGAGTAAATGATGAGAGAATTAAAATGTTTGTTTAAAAAAAAATATGCTAATAATACTAATACATTCAATCTTTATTTTGAAGTTGTCGCTTTGATATTGTAGTCATCAGTGTCCATCCAAATGTTAAAATATACGGCTAACTTTGGTTACTCACATTGGTATTTGATTATGTTTGCATCAGAAGTGAGTACAAAAAAGTACATTACTGTCTATTCTCTATCTATCTTCCTGCCCTCTTTGCAGACAGTAGACTCTCAGTTGTCTTTCAGTGCACAGAGTGACAGTGCTTCCTCTAGTCAGTCTGTGTCTCATGGAGGAAATCCAGAACTGCTGCTGGGTTTATCATATAATGCCACCACAGGACGATTGTCAGTGGAGATCATTAAAGGCAGTCACTTCCGTAACTTTGCACTCAACAGACCTCCAGGTAAACAAACTCGCATGCATCCAATAACACACACCAACTGGACATTGGGCTCAGAAACACTTTTACAGGCATCATTAGACCATCAGGAATTACTCTTGAGCAAATAACCATTTGCAGAGCTCTCTGATATTGATTCAGAGTGAATATGCTGCAATAAATCTCTTCTACAAGAATGAGCTGCACACACACCCAGGGCTGGACAGGGAAGAGAAATCGACCCGGGATTTCACATGGCAACTGGCCCAAATTTTGTCGGTGGGGGGGTGATGGTGATCCAAAAGTTGTTTAGTGGGAGGGTGCCCAGTATGCCAAATTACCAGTCCAGCCCTGCACACACCCATACACTTTTAATAGTCTTTCTGACTGTGTCATCCTCACACATTATGTTGTGTTTTGTGGATCAAGCATCAGTCAATTAGAGTTCATGCTGTCTGGAGGAGTCTTAATCTGTCACATAGTCACATCTCACAATAATTCTGACAGTAACTGGCATTTACAGGGCACTTAATCGATCACGGAGACCCAGACTGTCTTTCACACTCTAACTTCAAGTCGATGAGTCACCACTGGAGCAAAACCCCCCACACACACAAACGTATAGATCAATACTAACAAGGGGTATGTTAAATGATGGAAAAGAAAGGGCACATGCTGTGTTGCTCAGTTTTGAATTACAGTGATGTGCTATTGTGTTTTGTTAAAGTGTAATAGTGCTGTGCCATAGTCTCACAAAAAATACAATATAAAAATACACCATTGTGAATAAAGGCGAATAATGCTTTAAATGTTTGACTAGTAAAAACACAACTTGAATATCTCAATACATTTCACATGAGTGTCATACTCTTTATTACTAGCCTAAATTCCAAATGTCAAGTAATCAATTACTCTTTTTTGATGTTTTAGAGTACTCAATGACCAAAATTACTACAAATTTCCATTCCCAATTCTTATATCTTTTTCTGGTTTAATGTGAGGTGGCTGCACATTTTTCCTCTAGAGAAAAAGCAATTAGAATTTTTTTTTTTTTTTTTTCACTCTTAGAAAAGCAATTAAAAATAATTAAAAGTTGTTAGTGAGTAAACTTTAATTTTCTAAAAACATTTACATTCATATTTATTGAATATTTATTATTTGTTTGTTATGAGGAAACGCTTAAATGTGTTTGTTGCCTAGAAGCAATATTATGTGACAGTTGAATGGATATATCTCACCTGTGTAGTCATTGCAGCCACTATAGTAAATGTTGAGGTTGTTATTAAAATTTCTCTTGCATTATCCATTATTAAACTATCTGCTTTTTTAATATTTTAACATTTAAAATTAAATTTAGCTTAAAGTTTGCCTAGGAGACATAGCACATGTTCTTTAATGCTAATATTTATTCTTGTATAGTCACTCATTTTTACTTAAATAAATATTGATTAATTTAGTCTTTGATTAATTTGTTTTTTATTTGAACAAAATTGCCTCCAAGAAACATACCTCAAATTATTACATGAAATTATTATTTTTCTAATTTGTTTTTTATTTTAGGAATGAGGTTCATTTTATGTAAGAAAAGTAAATCAACCATTGTTTAAAACAATGATTTCATAATGATGCATAGAGGGTTAAATGTATAGTACACCCAGAAATGAATATTCTCTCATAATTTACTCACCTTTATGCCATCCCAGATGTATATGTCTTACTTTCTTTTACTGAACACAAATAATTTTTTAGAAGAATATTTCAGCTCTGTAGTCCATACAATGCAAGTGTATGGGTACCAAATTTTTGAAGCGCATGTATTTCGCATCATAACTGTTACAGTGCTATGTGTTTTATCACGGTTGGAATGCTGCATCGACCAATCAACATGTCACATGTGTTGCAGAGATGAGGACCCAAACGCAGAGATAAAAACCAAAATAATTTATTTACCAAACAAACTCTCATGAGGGGGGAAATTTAAACAACCCAAAAGGGTAATTCAGGCTGGGGCAGAAGGGAACAAGTAATTAGGACCAACCGGACCGAGACCAGGAATAGGGATCAGGAACGAAAGGAGCATTAGGAAAAACATACAGGACTGACAAGAGAACGCACACGAGGAGACTAAAATAGGGAGAGAAATCAAGCGGATTGATAAAGGGCAGGTGTTACTAATGACACAATAATGAGCAAACAAGGAAGCAGGTTGTGATGTAAGACAGAGAAGCACATGGCAATACAGAAACAATAACAAAGCCGCGTGTTCTCACAAGAAGGCAAAATATCTGATTGGCATAAGCGCACATCGCCAAGACATTGAGGCGATATGCACTCATGCCAATCGACAAAAAAGATGAGAGAAGACACTTAGGTGAGAGTTCAGCCATGCACACACCCAACACCTTACCGAAGTGACCGAAACTCAGCACAAACATGAAGATAGCTTGTGACCCGGGTCTGCGGCACAAAGCGAATGCGCGTCCATGAGAAACAGACACAAAGAGATTGCACAAGCATGATGCAACCACATCAATAACAGACAGACAAGGAGTATGAATGTCCGGGTGGTTATCCATACTCCAGACATGAAACACAACAGAAAGAAGAGCGCGCGGCAGGGAATAAAACAGAGACCGCGCACTCACGCAAAGACAGACATGGGCAGATAATGTCACGGTCCTGCCAGACCAAACCCCAGACAGACAGAGAGACAGGACCATGACACAACATCCAGGACTGAAACATACTTTTGTGTTATAGTGTTGTGTTGCAGTGCTGTGTTGAGTTGAGTTGGTGGGTGATAAGTGCAGAAGAAGGCAACTTTTGTTGATTTGTCAAATACTGGCATTGTGCAATTTTCATGAGGATGTCTTTAACAACATGCTGTAGATTGTTTCAGAAACACCTGACTTTTCATTCCCTCTCTCAGATACATTTGGTAAGCTTACTTTGTTGAACACCATGGGACAAGAGATCTCCCGCTGTAAGACATCCATCCGCCGCAGTCAGCCAAATCCTGTCTTCAAGGAGACGTTCGTCTTCCAGGTGGCTCTGTTCCAACTCTCTGATGTCACATTAATGGTCTCCATATACAACCGCCGGAACATGAAACGCAAGGAGATGATCGGCTGGGTGGCTCTGGGCCAGAACAGCAGCGGAGAAGAGGAACTTCTTCACTGGCAGGACATGAAGGAGAGCGGAAACCAACAGGTCTGCCGCTGGCACACCCTACTGGAGGCTTAGAGGAGAGAGAGCGGGAGAAATGTATGATTCCAGTTTATGGAAATATAATCACACTACCTAAAATGTGTTCAGGATATTCCTTTTGGGAGAAAGAGCCAGACAATAGAAAGCAAGGTCAAATATACCCATGAATGAAAGGAAATGAACAAGCAACTTTTAGCGATATCATACCAAGACTGGTTATGAAGATAAGACATGCAGTTGTGAAAATCTTGCAAGTACCTACAATCACAAAGAAAACACCCTTACACCACTTTTTTCCCCTTAGGGTACTTAATACAACCTCTTATCTGATCTCCAGGATATGACCTCACAGTGTAATGCAGACCAATCAAAACAAATTATTGACAGAGTCAGTGATTGTTGCCTAGCGATTTCATGAATGGAGGTTTGATGTGGAATAATTAAATGCCTTTCTTTAGCTGATTTTAAGCCTCAAGTTTATACTCACATCAAGAATAGTTTGTGATATTGGTGAGGTTCTAAGAGATCAAACATTTAATGAGTGGAAAACTGTTAGTTGAACACATGCACTTTCATACTGTACATGCTCTCTTACTAATGGCACTAAAGCTGTTTCTTTTTATAACATTTTTATCTATGTTCAAAACATGCTGTAATTTATAGTCATAATGGGTAGCAGTGAGTAAATAAATGTCTTTGCTCCCTGGATAAGATCCATCCCCTTAACTTTTGTTTAGCTGGTTAGAAGAGGTCTCTCAATTTGCAAATGACTTAAAGCTTAATTTTTAGAAATTATAAAATGTCAGTACCCTTTTTACCAACAGTTATGCTTTGATGAGTATCACACAGATAGTTACACAAACCAATGATTGTCTGTACACACAACACAGACACGTATGCGTATCTAAGACATTGCCAAGTCCAGAAAACTTATTCTGAAAATCTTAACTCTATCCACACGATATTAAATCCAAACTCTTTTTTGAATGCATGCCTGTAATGCTCGATGCATTTAAAGTGCCCACTCAAATCTATATGTTTTTTTTTTTTATTTATAGCCAGTGGTTTTGGAGATTATAGCATGGAAAATGTTACAGATGCATCCTCAGTGTTCTAAAATCAATAGTGCCTGTTCTGCATGCTTTCAAATACAGAGTGTTTTTTGAAGATAAATGCATATATTTTTGTCTGTCATTAAAAACATCTCTAAGACACTACTGTTGCTGTTGCAATGACGTGTTTTATGTCTGCTCTTTATTATTTGGGTAACACTGATTATACATTGCTCTTAGTGAATCAAAATGTGTATACAGTAAATGACATTCTGGCAGAGAAAATGTACAATATACTGTAACCAACCATTTGATCCCATCTAGTGATCAGGCTGTTTGGATCAAAGTGGCAGGTTGACTGAAGAGTGTTTGCCAGAACAGCATGTGTCTGTGTAATTTTTCCCCCCCTGCACCATTTGCTAATGAGAGTTGAAGAATGGCTTATGCTTCATCGAGATAGTTAAGCTTGGAGATGTGAGGTTAAAAGGCCATTTGACAAGGATACTCAAATTTAAGAGCTTTCAATGCATCAAATATTTTCAATATTTGTCATAATTATAAAATGCTTTAGTTATGAGAGTGAAGACTACACAGGGTTTACCCACAAATGTGAACATTTTGGCAGAGAGAGGCACTGATTGTAGGAGTTGTACTGTAGGTGCATGAGACCTATGAAACCATTCAGAAGTGAAAATAATGATCATAACATGGTCACTACGGTCATGGAAAACCTGGAAATATTAAGGAATTTTAAAATGGTCATATCCAAGCCTGGATAAGTAATGAAAAATGTAAAAAAAATTGAAATCTTTTATATATATATATATATATATATATATATATATATATATATATATAGTGGCAAGAAAAAGTATGTGAACCCTTTGGAATTAGCTGCTTTCTGCATTAATTGGTTATAAAATTTGATCTCATCTTCATCAAAGTCACTAGTATACGTAGACTAATCACAATTATTATCTTCCATTTACATTTATTCATTTCCCAGACACTTTTATCCAAAACGACTAACAAAAGAGGAAACATCATTCCGCTTCCATGTCTTTATTGAACACATCCCATTAAACATTTACAATCTGTGGAAAAAGTAAGTGATCCCTTGGATTTAATAACTGGTTGTCAGCAATAACCTCAACCGAGTGTTTCCTACCAAGCTGCGGATTACACCTGCTCAACATTCAGAAGGAATTTTGAATCATTCTTCCTTACAGAACTGCTTCAGCTCAGCTATAATCTTAGGATTTCTGGTGTGAATGGCTCTCTTGAGGTCATTCCACAACATCTCTATTGGGTTAATGTCTGGGTTCTGACTGGGCCACTTGAAAAGGTAGATTTTCCCTTTAGATTTATTTTTAAGCCATTCTGTAGAGGATTAATTTTGATGTTTAGGGTATTTGTCCTGCTGCATCATTCAACTTCTACTGAGCTTCAGCTGGTTCACAGCCACTCTGACATTATCCTGTAGGATATCTTGATAAAATAAAAATATTCCCTTAATGATGGCAAGTGATCCAGGCCCGAAACAGCAAAGCAGTCCCAAATCATGATGCTCCCTCCACCGTACTTCACCATTGTTTTCATGTTGGTTTGTTGCTGCGTGTTCTTCCCAAACAATTCAACCTTAGTTTCATCAGTCCACAAAAACATTTCCAAAACGCTTGTGGACATTTCCAAAAGTTCACAAAAACGCTTCCTTCGTAGTGTCCTGCCATGGACAAAATGCCTGTTTAATTTTTTCTGTATAGTAGACTCATGAACAGAGATGTTAACCAGTTCCAATGATTCCTTCAAGTCTTCAGCTGTCACTTTATGGTTCTTTTTTTTACCTCATTGAGCATTATGCAATGTGGAACTGCCCCTCACTGGATGCTTTTTTGTTTTTGGCACCATTTGGAGTAAATTCTACAGACTGTAGTTTGTGAAAATCCCAGGAGATCAGCAGTTACAGAAATTCTCAAACCAGCCTGTCTGGCACCAACAATCATGCATTGATCCAAATCAATGAGATACATTTTTTTCCCCCATTCTGATGGTTGATGTGAACATTAACTCTAGCTCCTGATCCGTATCTGCATGATTTTATGCACTGCTGCCACACAATTGGCTGATTAGATAATCGCATGGATGATTGTTGATGTCAGATGAGCTGGTTTGAGTATTTCTGTAACTGTTGATCTCCTGGGATTTTCATGTGCCACAGTCTCTAGAATTTACACCGATTGGTGCCAAAAACAAAAAACATCCAGTGAGGAGCAGTTCTGTGGACAGAAATGACTTGCTGGTGAGAGAGATCAACAGAGAATGGCCAGACTAGTTTGAACTGACAAAGTCAACAGTAACTCAGATAACCACTCTGTACAATTGTGGTAAAATACGGGTTGGCGATGTTTTGCCGTTGTGAGACCTACACAATATTAGGCATATTAATGTTGTGGCTGATCGGTGTAATATATATATATATATATATATATATATATATATATATATATATATATATATATATATATAATTTTTTTTTTTTTTTTTTTTTTTTTTTTAATTTATGGATATAATATTAATATAGATATATTTATCATATTACTATTTATATATTTTTATATAAATAATTTATTGTCTAGTACAATCTCTGTTTAATGTTTCTTTTCTTTTTTTTCAAAATCCTTAGTAGTAAACACTAATGACTGGAAAAGTAATGGAAGTCAAAGTGGCAACCCTGTCATAAGTAAATTAAATGGGCTAAGTGTAGCATATGTTGCAAAATATGGAACGAGAGAGAGGAAATGCAGCAGTCGAGGTTGCGAGAAGAATGGAATTTGATGCGGTAGCGTCATCATTGCCTAGTGACTCTCCTAGCAACAGGAAACATCTGTTTCTTAGTCGACCAATCACGAGCAGAAGCAGTGTGTTATTGCTCCTTGCACAGAAAGGGGATATTTAAAGAGCCGAGAGTGAGCCAAATACTACAGGGATTATATCAAAAGCAACACTTCGACATCTGGGGGTGAACCGTCAAGCTCTTGCGGCGACAGTCAGCACAATATGAGATAGTTGAGCCTCTGATCTGATGAACGCGCGTGCTGAGACTGTTAATGTGACTCACACTGAAGTCTTTATAAATCAGGTAGGATTTACCTACGAAAATCATATTATTGCTATTTTATTTATTTATTATGTTTTCTCCTCATGTTCTATTGTATTTAATTATTTTTAACCGTTATAGCACATACAAATTTTCAATTGTACACAGATTTATTTGTCTTGGTAAATGCGCTTTCTACCATTCATTCCTTAGTATAGCAATATTGAATGGATCCTAATACAGCGCCATACAACACGATCCTACATGTATACTCATTTAGATATTTTCTCTTACTGTATGTGTTTATATTCAGCATTCATGATAAGTACGTATGTTTCGCTCCCTAAAATTAAATTAAGTGGATAAATACTGTGTTGGCTTACTCATTTAGCCGCCCACGGTTATTGCGCGCGGCACCATGTTGAGTTGACAGCGCACGCGGCACGTTTCTCTGAACCTGTTGATTGTCGCTTTATAGCAAATCTCTGTCGCGCTCTCATTCAGAAGCGAGGTGGCCAGCTACTTTAATTGGTACAACTGTATTAACTTTATGTCAAAGTTTTCGCACGTTTGGTTGCTTCTTTAACATTGAACTGCACTGTATACATGGAAGACTGGGGCTATTTGTCACACTGGGAAAACGTCAGAAGAGGTACGTTTTGAGTTAAGTCCAAATACACAAATCTTTATTTTCTTTAGAAGTGGTTTTATATGTTGGTTTTAAAGGAACAGTTTACTTTCAAAAATTCTCTTATCATTTACTCACCCTCATACAATCCCAAATGTGTATGAAGATTTTTTGAAGAATACTCTGTAGCACTGTAGGTCCTCACAATGCAAGTGAATGGGTACCACAATTTTGAAGCTCCAAAAGCACATAAAGTCAGCATAAAAGTAATCCATAAGACTCCAGTGTTTAAATCCATATGAAGCTATATGATAAGTGTGGGTGAGAAACAGATCAATATTTTAGTCCTTTTTTACTGTCAGTTTCCACATTCAATTCCACATTCTTCTTCTGTTTTTGGTGATTCACATTCTTCATGCATATCATCACCTACTAAGCAGGAAGGAACATTTATAGTAAAAATGACTTAAATATTGATCTGTTTCTCATCCACACCTATTATATCACTTCTGAAGACATGGATTTAACCACCAAAGTCTTCTGGATTACTTTTATACTGTCTTTATATGTTTTTTAGAGCTTCAAATTTTGGGTGCCCATTGACTTGCATTGTATGGACCTACAGAGCTGAGATATTCTTCAAAAATCAATGTTTGTGTTTAGTGGAAGAAAGTAAGTCTACACATCTGGGATGGCATGAGGGTGAGTTTAGTGGCAGATTCATATTTTGACAACTTTTGTGGCATGTTGTCACATGTGTGCTCCATGAACTATGCCTTCATCTTTTCCCTTGGGCAATAACAGTGAATGTTTGATATATTTTTTGTAGCCAATGCGTATACACAGAAATTGACACAAATAAACCTACCTTGAGAAATATTAATGGAGTAAAAGTGTGACAACTTACACCGGTCTTAATTTGATTACTGTAATATAAAACTGCAATGCTATTACAATGCTGTACTCTAATGCTGAATATTGAAATAACAATTAGCTAATGGAAAAATGGAAATCTGGACATTTTGTCTTCGAGTGGTACAATTAAATTCAACTGTGTTAAATATTCGCTGTTAGGGGTGTGTCGATACAATCAAATATGGATATATAGCGATACTTAGATCCATGTATCATGATATATAGTGATATTTTCAGTGCAGTCAGAGGTGCACAAAACAGACAAACTGATCCAGACGGTTTCTCTCATGGACATTTTGGACCTCTATCATGTGTTTGGGGTAGGGCAAACATAGATTTTTTACTTAATCTTCATTTATACAATCCCAATGTTGATTCTTAAATCAACCACTCGTTCTTTCTATCTGCCATCCCCAGCAATCAGATGTGCTTAAATACTTCCATATGCTACAAAAAATGTCTGTGATTAGCCACTGGCTGGACATTTTTTAGATTTCAATCGCCAGTTTTTGAGTGGTGTAGTGGCATATCAATTCAGTACTGAGATCTTTTCACTGCGTAAATGTTTTTAATCTTTCTGTGAATTTGTGAGTCCAAAGACTAGATCCAAGCAAACAATGTGTTGTTTAATAATGTCTCTCGTAATGTATGGATTATACACAGATCAGCCACAACATTAAAACCACCTGCCTAATATTGTGTTGGTCCCTCTCTTGCCTCCAAAACAGTGCCAACCTGCTTCTCAGAATAGCATTCTGAGATGATATTCTTCTCACCACAATTGTATAGAGTGGTTATCTGAGTTACCGCAGACTTTGTTCAAACCAGCCTGGCCATTCTTTTTGAACTTTCTCATCAACATGGCATTTCCGTCCACAGAACTGCCCCTCACTGGATGCTTTTTTGTTTTTGGCACCATTCGGAGTAAATTCTAGAGACTGCTTTGTGTGAAAACCCCAGGAGATTAGCAGTTACAGAAATACTCAAACCAGTTGTGGCTGATCGGTGTATTTAAAAAAAAGCTGAAATGTCAAAACGAAAAACGAATAATAAAATAAAATGTCCATAATTTAACAAGTTAGAAGGTCCCCTGTATAAACAATAACAGCATTAGCTGAAAGAGAATTTCATTCGTACTGTATGCATGCAAATTAATTGAAATTAAAAGCAAAATTGAACCATGATATCGTGATGACATGTTTATCGCAATACGTATCGTATCGTGAGGTGGCTGCCGATACCCAGCCCTAATAGCTGTATCTCTACCATTTGGATACAGTAAACAATACTCTCTCTGTGTCTCTGGTTCTCTCTGTCTCTTTGAATAGGAATCATTAGGCAATGTGTGTGAGTCAGAGGAAAGAGCCTCAGGTGAACAGAGGATTTGTCAGAGAGGTGTGTAATTGTGTCTGCGTGAAGCAGTCCTCAGGTAATCAATACACACAACACACACAGACTTGTCTTGTTACAAAACACACTACAACCTAATCCATTTTGTCCATGAAAAAGAGTTTGAGGACACAATTGATGGCATTGTTTTAAGGTGATCCATCATCTACAGTTGTTCACAAGAGATTAAAAGAGAAATCTTTTTCATTTATAAAATTCTAAGTTCCAGGGAGTCATGTGATGCCATGCAAGTTTCGGATGTGTGAATGGCGAGCTGTGCACACTTTGCTAGTTTTAATAATTTTTATGTCATAAACTGGGGAGATTCGATACACCCTGACCCATAACAGCTCTAGGAAGACAATATGTCTAAGAATTTGGCCGGAGAAGTGAAAGAAAAAGGAAGGATTCTTGAACGTGTCATCAATGCTGACGAAGGTCATTGCTGACTTGGAGGATCTTGCTGTAATACAGCGATCGATCACTGCCATGGATACGAAATTCACTGAGGTGGTTACAAGAGTGGGGGATGTCGAGAAATGGATAGATTATCTGGAATCATAGGAGAGGGAATTAGCTGCTAATCCGCTAGTGACCAAGGTGGATTTGGAGCGCATCTGGGAGAAGCTGGAGGACTTGGAGAACCGTAACTGTAATATCTGAATTGCTGGAAGGTCGAGATATGGTGAAATTCCTGGACGGGCTCTTTCCGAGTCTGCTTTTTTTTTTCCATAAACTGGAAATAAAGGTAGCTCACAGGGTTCCGGCTTGGCGATCCGCTGAGGATTACAATTCTGGCTAAATTTCTGAGATTGTCCGATAAAGATCTTGTGGTACACGAGGTGAGGAGTTAAGTTAGGCTTTCTTGTAAGTAAGGAGCATTTTCTTGTTCCCAGACTTTGCAAATTTAACATGAGAGAAACAAGATCAATTCAAGGAATGCAAGAAACTCAACGGAAGGTCGCTTTTGCACTGATGTTCCTGGCCAAATTGAGAATACATGCTAAGGATGGCCGTAAAGTATTTACATGTCCCCAGCAAGCTATGTCCTTCATAAAATAAATGGACTGAGTAAGTTATTTTGTGGTACTCATTTTGCAGCCAAGCGGACCAACTCACTGAACATCCACTTGAACATCCAAGGAAGCAGAGAGCCTTTTTTGTTTCTTTTTGTGCTGGTTCCGCCTAGTGGCTGGAGTTTGTTTTGTGTAGTAGCACTCCTTCGGGACAGTGTTGTGGATGAATATGCATGTTCTTTGTGCTTATGCCTTCTATCGGTTGGAGTTTGTTTTGTGGAGTATTTCTAGCAGGACATTGGAGTGATTGGGTCATTTGTCGCACTCATGTAGCAGTTGAATTGTCTTTTGACTGTCCGAGGAAACTGAATGGCCTTCTTTTTTTGTGTGTGTTTGTGCTGGTTCCACTAGCGGCTGAAGGTGAACACACCTTCGTGACAGTTATGTGGATGAATCTACATATTCTTTGTTCTATTCCGCCTTTTGGCTGGAGTTTTTTTGTTTTGTTTTCTGTTGTGTAATTCTGTCTCACAAAATTTGTATAGAAACACCAGACTTGAGCAATCCGATGGCAAAGTTATTGCGGGGGCTCTCGTAGGCATACATGTACTGTTTGAGTTTAGAGGGATGGACGCCAGTTGGCGCTGTCGTGCACAGGGTTAATGTGCATGTTTTTCTTTTTTCTGTTTGTTTGGTTAAGGGGGAAGTTTGGAGTTTTATTTTTGCACTAATGTTGGAATGCGGTCTTTATAATTTTATTTTTGACACACAATCAATTTTTTCTAATATGTCAAATGTTAGTATGAGTGGATTGTCTCTCTCCACTTGGAATGTGAATGGGTTGGGGCACCCCATAAAAAGAAGGAAGGTTATTTCTCTTCTTAAACATAAGAAATAGGATACAGTGTTTCTTCAAGAAACACATCTTTCGCCACAGGAAACTGAAAAATTTGGAAAAGGTATAAGGTGAACATGTCTTCTTTAGTGTTTAATGTTCAAAAGTAAGAGCAGGGAAGTCATTACACTGATAAGTAAGCATCTACAATTCAAATGTCTCAAACAGTTTAAAGATAAATTAGGAATAGTCATTATTGTTTTAGCAGAAATGCAGTTTTAATTGGCTAATATTTACACACCTAACGCTGATGATCAGGGCTTTTTTTATTCATCTTCAAGGGATGTTGCAAGCCACTGGTACTCCTCATGATATAATATTGTGAGGAGACTTTAAATAAATGTGAGTCGGCAGTGTGTGTGTACACAACCACGCTACAATGTTAAAAGTCCACCCACTCCTCTTTCTTATATTTCTATAAATCAAAAACAGTGTGTCAAAATGAATGTTTTTTGTTTCTGCTCTAAAGTGACGTCACGTTAGAGCAGGCCTCGCCCACGACTGGTGACAGACTCCACCCTATTAGCATAGATCCTCCCCCGAGTGATCTACGCACAGTCTGCCATTTTTTTCTGCGTTGGAGCAGATACAGTGAGAAGAATAATGTCTCAGCTTCGTAAGCGTCATAAGTGTTCTGTTGTTGGCTGTAAAAGTAAACATATGAGCAGGGCTGGACTGGTAATCTGGCTTACCGGGGATTTTCCCGGTGGGCCGACGCACTCTGGGGCCAATCAGGGGTGGACTGGCCATCGGGAGATCCGAGCGGGCCGGTAGGTCGGCCGTGAAATGTGCTGAAAGGGCCACGATAAGCTAAAATGAAGCGCCGCATTATGCATAATGGACAACAAAACGGCACCGTGATATGCGACAGCGAACCCAGTCCTTGATCATAGTGAAGCAAAAGTGTGTAAGATCCCAAGAGCAACATTGATGCTTCACAGGATGAGTAAAAATCTTGGTCTTACAGATATTTGGAGAATTTTGAACCATCTGGTAGGGACTATAAATTCTTTAATCAGTTCATAAAATTTATTCTAGTATAGATTTTTTTTTAATCTAAGTCCCTCATTTAATTTGTTGTTATATATATAAAGCAGAGAGAGTCTTTTTCTACCATTCCCTATATAATATATATATATACCATTCTATATAACTCAGCCATTGATATTAATAATGCTTTTAAAGAATTTATGTGTTGCAAGAATTATGAATCTTGATCTCTATAGTTCCACGTCTTCATCTACTGATGATAGAAACTTTATGGAACCATTAGAACTCCCTAAACTGATGACTTGATTCTGAAATAACCTTGGAGGAGCTTGGTGAGGTAATTAAGGCCTTGCCTACACGCAAGTCTCTGGAGCCAGATGTTTTTGCCACTGAATTTTTTAGATCTTATGCTATTTAGATCTTATGCTACTGGCTGCAATTTTGTTTGAATTTATACAGAATCATTAAAGAATGGAAAGCTTCTGCCAATCATGACACAAGCCCAGATCAGTCTGATTCTTAAAAAGGACAAAGATCCAAGCAAGTTCTGGTTAACTGATTAATTAAAGTTATGACATCTCTTATACATACAGATCAGGTGGGGTTTATTCAGGGCCGCAGCTCTTCTGATAACATTAGGCATTTAATTAATATCATGTGGTCAGTGTCAAATGATCAGACTCTGTGGTAGTTGCCATCTCACTTGATGCTGAAAAGGCATTTGATATGGTAGAATGGGATTTCCTTTTTAAGATTTTGGAATTATAAGGGTTCAGGAATACTTTTATTGGATGGATTGTTACTTTATAGACACCAGCAGCGGTACATACAAATAGATTAATTTCAGATTATTTTACTGGCAGGGTTGTATCCTTTCCCCATTATTGTTCTGTCTTGCCCTGGAACCATTAGCAGCCATGATAAGAAAGGAAGATGATTTTTCAGGGGTGGTGGTGGAAGGTATGATGCATAAGCCTAGTGGGGTTTTGCTGACCCCACTAGATCTATGCCTTGCCTCCACAGAATTATTAATTCCTTTTCTAAGTTCTAAGGATACAGAGTCAGTTTGTCTAAATCCGGAGCTTTGGCTCGGAGCGCATACTGCTCAGTAACAGCTTTTCAGCCGGGCACCTTCCAGTGGCCCAAACAGTATTTCGCCATTTTTATTCCCAGCAAATTTGTATGATTTAGTTGGAGTTCATTCTGACCCCTTAATAAAAAGGTTTTCGGGCGATGTGGGCAGGTGGGCTTCATTACATTATAATTGGGAGGGTTAATGTTAAAATTAAAAATTAATTGTTTTCCAAAATGCAACTTACCTGCTACAATTTCTCCCTGTAGATGTCCCCCTCTCCTATTTCAAGAAATTTGATAGCATAGTGAATTCCTTCATTTGGAACGGTAAACGTCCCATATTATATTTCAAAAGGTTACATAGGCCGATTGACAAAGGTGGGCTAGGCCTACCCAATATTTTGTTTTGTTATGCATTCAGACATTTGGCTCATTTGTTGCTTCCACCTGAGCGAGCCCCTTCCTGGTTTTGTATTGAACAGGAAGTTCTTGCCCCTATTTATTGAAATGTTGCCTCGAGCATATGGCTGAAATCAAAATTATCTAATACTAAGTCCCTCCTTTTCTGCTGGTCAGAGTGGATTGAGAGGGAGATTAATTCGCTGTGTTGAGATCCTTTGAAAATATGGTTCAACATTTTCAGATCTCAGTTCTTTAGGTATTTACAGCTTTGCCTCCTTCTCTGTACTAGTTTTGTGAGTAGCATACACTCCCCCTAAAGTGACAGATACTCTGGAAGTGGTGATTACTGCTTTTGGATAAGGTCATGAGGCATCAGTGTATTACTCCCTGTTAATTCTGAGTCTGGGGGATGGAGCTTCAACTTCTCTCAAGAGATTATTGGAGAAAGATTTAAACTTGGTATTGGAGTGTGGGATAAGATTAAAAAAATGTCAAGTCTACATCTAGAGATGCAAGGGTGAGTCTGATGCCATTTAAGATTTTACATAGATTCTATTGGACCCCCTCTAGATTGTATAGGCTTGGTCTTATAGACACACCCACCTGCTGGCGAAGCCAATCAGAAGACAGAGACACAACCCATGTGTAACAAAGTTCAATGGAAAGGAGGAGACAAGAACCGACTTGATAATATAAATAATAGTTTAATACGAAACTGAACCAAAAAGACAAACACACACAGGTGTTGGACAGCTACCCATAACTCTCTCTCTCTGTTGCACTGCCGTCTCCAGTCGCCTTTATTGCTCTTAGGCTTCATCAGCCTAATTAGGGGCCGGGTGTGCGGAATCACCCATGGATATACCCTGCCACACCATGTTTTTTGGGGATGTGTTAAGATCCAAGAATTTTGGTTGACTGTACAGAGCTTTATGTGTGACATATTGGACACACAATTTTCATTTTGCATCAGACTCTGTATCTTGGCGATGGTGGTCATTAATATTGGGGATAGACTTTTAAAAAGTTGGGTCCTAACCGGAGTTATGATCGGCAGAAGGATCATACTCAGGGAATGGAAGTCACCTCGTTTCGGGAGTGGTGTGGGGAGATGGGCGGGGTGTCGGCATTCGAGTAGGCAATTTATAGAAGGCTGGGGAAGGGGCCATAGGGGAATTTGATTCCGTATTTTATGTTGTGTTTGTTTGATGAATGAAATCAATAAAAAAAAATAATAACAAAAAAAACAGCAAAGCTGCAGTTTTCAGAACACATTTGTGTTTGTCTGCAGGGTCTTTCATCTAAGAGTGCACTCAACAGTCAACAACGTCGAAAATCGCCTACTTTAAGCGAAAATATGCGGAAGAGGAGGATGTTCAGGGAAGCCTACATGGATATTTACAAAAAGTGAGTGTGAGATGATTTGTGCTGAAACAGTGCTAAATTTGGTGATTTGTGATGAACATTAACTCATTTGGTGTTTTTTAAAGTCAAAATTGACCATAAGGCATCTTTACACAGCCGAATTAAGGCTGCTCTGTGCCTGCACAAAATTTTGTGTAAAGACACTATGCGGCATAAAAGACAGATTAAAATATGCCTGCTCTGACCCACCTCAGCCCCTAATATTAAAGGCAGTTCTGTTGCTGCTTCAGTTCTGTGAAAATGAAATGCTGCATCAGAACAGCCTTAAACTTTCATAATTTATAGTTTCATATTTAAAAGTATAATTTCATATTTTCATTCATTTAATATTTCTTTATATATCATTTTATTTTTAAAACATTAAACTCATAAGATTATTTAGGCAATTATAATTGCTGTGACAATTCATCAGTGCACATTATTCCAAACATGTGTTTGTTTTTGTAATCTTTTATCAAAATGTAGTAACTTACTCCCAGTAAACACACAAACTGATAAAAAAAAAATTATACATTGAATGCACTCAAAGTCGCTTTTGATAAAAGCATCTGCAAAATGCATAAATGTAAATGCTCCACCTTTGAAACAACATTTCTTTTCAGCTGACATCACCAATCCCTCTTACTCTTTCAAACCCTCTTCATATATCAGAGTCCCCCATTCATATTCAGCTGTGGCTCCTTTTAGGTATGGAACACTTACTTTTCACAATCCAATCGATAGTGCGCATCACTTTTTCAGCCTTCTTAGATATGAAGTGTTTTTCCCATTCGTTTTTTTACATAGGGATTCCATAAAATCCTTCATTAAAAAGTTCAGAGCCAGCTCCAAGATGAATCACAAGATTTCAAGCTTTGATTTTAAGTATTTGAAAATCAGATAAAAAGATGAAGGTACAAGACTGTGTACTTAACGTCTTTAATGAGGGAATTAACTACAACCCATGAAGTATTGCGAATGGTGTAATCGAATTAAAAAAATGGAAATATATAAAACTATGGATTTGAGGTTGTTGATTTTAATTATAGAAGTATATTGCACAATATTCAAATATTTACAAATATATAAGTATTTTGAGTGTAGAGAGATAATTCAATTGTATCATTCATAGTGGGTCATGGGAATGGACGGTTGCTCCAGAGTTGGTTTGCTGTGGCTGATTTTCCACAATTCTCTGATTGGCGGATTTTTCTGTTCAGGATCATGGGTGGTTTTTAATGTAGTTGAAATAACATGGACTTATGGATTCAACAGGCACATACATCATTAAAAATCAATTTCCATGTGGAAAAAATTTATGGAAATTGTACTTAAAGAACAAGTGTTGCGCTATTCTCAATGGATAAAGTCGAGTCCTGCCCTACATTAGTTGTATATCTTCAGTTTCACTCGGAAATACATCACATTACGAAAGGAACATTTGTTGTGAAAACCATTGCATGTTGACTTCGAAGCTGGTCATCATTGGAAAAGCCATCTTCAGTCGTATCATGCTTTATACACCAAGCCTGTCTTTCTGATTCTATCTGTAACCCCTTACGATTCACACAATTTGTTCATCTATGACTATTTCACTTCTACAACCTTTTCAAATCTTTCCCTGCCTGTCTTTTAACATCACCTCATTGCTCTTCTTACTGTCTCTCTTTTTGTCCTAAAACCTGTCTTTCTCTTTCTGTCTGTCTCTCCACAGCACCTGATCATACGTGAGGAGCGCAGCTGTATCTTGCGCATGTCTCTGCAGAAGCTGCGTTTCCTAGATGACCCTGAGACTTACCTCCGCCGCTCTGTGCTCATCAACAACCTGCTACGCAAAATCCACCTGGATGAGGCTCAGAGGGAGAGAGAGAAACAGAGGGATGACGAGGACGAAGAGGAGAAGGAGGGGAGGCGGCTTCTGCCGTCCAGCAGGAAGAGACTAAAGGTGGTGCTGACCCAGTGTCGATCCTCCAGCTTCGGCCTTCAGGATTTCCAGTAGTACAAGCTGCTGCCATCTCCTTCTCCCCAGCCACTTGCATCTGTGACCTGGAGAGTTGCCACACCTTGCCTCCTGATCATTGAGCCACAGTGATGCTCTACCATTTGGATGAGAAAGGATGAGATGTCAGTGCATACTTGCAGGGGATTTTAAAGTGTCAATTACTGATTTCCAGAATCCAGGATGGCAGCAAAAGCAGAAAGGGGTTTTGGGTTCGTGTGCATTTTGTGTGCTTATGCATTCTGCTGTTGAGGGTGAGCTCTGGAGTTTGTGACCGTGACAAAGCTGAATATATGTCAGGGTGTATTGCTTTCCTACTGGAAATTTTTGAACTTTTAACAAACTTTTTATTTCAGAAATTTGTTTTGGTTAGCTATAATCTTAAGCACTGTTTTCAGGGATAAAAAAAAGGCTAATGAATGCCATGCACCTTGTACTTGTTACGTTGTAAGAGAGAGAAAAAAAAAGATACAAATTTAAATTGTCAGTGTCAGAGTCCTGGTTGTTCCTAAAGATGGAGTGATGCTGACGTTTTACTAAAGCTTTGTTGATGTGGCATGGACTTTTTCTGTGCAAGTTGCTACCGATGTCAAACTAGTAATGATTTCAAAATCTGCACTGAACTCAAAATGAAAGCTCAGATTCAGGTTTCCATACCTTTAATGAAAAAAATATACATAGCAAAGGGTGAAATGAGATGGTTTAAACAGGGTTTTTAATACCATGCATCTTTCACAATCATAATAGGTCATCAAACTACAGATGCACTTTGGCTTATAAAATACATAACATTAAGTTATCTATTTTATATGATACATAACTATTTTTTGTTTTATTAAGGTCTTTACATGCAGCCTGTCAATTTGATGCTTATGGAAAAGACTGTTCTGTAAAGCTGGCTCTATACTGCCCTCTAGTGTTATGGCGATGAATTCTCTGCAACATAAACATTTGCAGTTTTTCAACAACCTGCTTTAATAATGCTATTTCATCCCCTCTGTAACCAATATAGTTCATCTGCCTTGTTTTTCTTCCCAGTTAACTGAGTTTATACTGCCACCCTGACACACACACACACACACACACATAAATGGAATTTCTCGATTTCTGTCTCTTTAATTTGCTGATCTCTTTAAAAGGCTTACTTTGTACGTGTTAGAATATCTTATAACAATAGCCTACATTCAATGCATGGGCTTATGGTTTAGTCTCTATTCTCTTTAAATTTGTGATTAACAGATAAAACAAGCTAGGCTATAAATGCCCAAGGTGTATAACCTCCTATTATCTACACAGAATCTCAGATTATCCTGTTTTCCCCCATATTCATCTGAGTGTCTGTCACATGTTGGTTACACAAGGTTCTCTAGCAGGCCAAGTCGTGCAAGAATATTTTGGTATGGTACAGTTGAAGTCAGAAGTATACATACACCCTATTTTATTTAAACTCAGTTCACAATTCCTGACATTTAATCGTAGAAAACTTAATCTGTCTTCGGTCAGTTAGGATCACTACTTTATTTTAAGAATGTGAAATATCAGAATAATAGTAGAGAGAAAGATTTATTTCAGCTTTTATTTCTTTCATCACATTCCCCGGTGGGTCAGAAGTTTACATACACTCTGTTAATATTTGGTAGCATTGCCTTTAAATTGTTTAACTTGGGTCAAACATTTTGTTTAGCCTTCCACAAGCTTCTCATAATAAATTGCTGGAATTTTGGTCCATTCGTCCAGGCAGAACAGGTGTAACTGAGTCAGGTTTTTAGGCCTCCTTGCTCGCACATGCGTTTTCAGTTCTGCCCACAAATTTTCGGATTGAGGTCAGGACTTTGTGATGGCCACTCCAAAATCTTGACTTTGTTGTCCTTAAGCCATTTTGCAACAATTTTGGAGGTATGCTTGGGGTTATTGTCCATTTTGAAGACCCATTTGCTACTGAGCTTTAACTTTATGTCTGATGTCTTGAGAAGTTTGTAAGCCTCACCCTTTTTCCTCCAAACATAATGTTGGTCATTATGGCCAAACAGTTACATTTTTGTTTCAGTAGACCAGAGGACATTTCTCCAAAAAGTAAGATCTTTGTCCCCATGTGCACTTGCAGACTGTAGTCAGGCTTTTTTTATGGTGGTTTTGGAGCAGTGGCTTCTTCCTTGCTGAGCAGCCTTTCAGATTATTTCAATATAGACTCGTTTTATTGTGTATATAGATACTTTTCTGTCTTTTTCTCTCCAGCATTTTCACAAGGTCCTTTGTTGTTGTTCTGGGATTGATTTGCACTTTTCGCACCAAACTACATTCATCTCTAATGTGTCTCCTTCCTGAGCAGTATGGTGACTTTGTGGTCCCATGGTGTTTATACTTAGGTGCATATAATTGTTTGTACAGATGAACGTGGTACCTTCAGCCATTTGGAAATTGCTCCCAAGGATGAACCAGTTGGCTGATTTCTT
Organism: Moxostoma hubbsi; assembly: GCA_032164185.1. Taxonomy (NCBI): domain Eukaryota; kingdom Metazoa; phylum Chordata; class Actinopteri; order Cypriniformes; family Catostomidae; genus Moxostoma; species Moxostoma hubbsi. The sequence continues at coordinate 9,041,909 of JAVLUX010000034.1, forward strand.
TTGATTTCCCCATGATGTCAAGCAAAGATGCACCGAGTTTGAATTTAGGCCTTAAAATACATCCACAGGTACACCTCCAATTCAGTACACCTCCTATCAGAAGCTAATTGTCTAAAGGCTTGACATCATTTTCTAGAATTTTACTTAAAGGCTCAGTTAACAGTGCATGTAAACTTCTGACCCACTGGAATTGTGATATAGTCGATTAAAAGTTAATCAATCTGTAAACAAATGTTGGAAAAATGACTGCCAATGTACTAAACGACTTGCCAAAACTATAGTTTTAACATATGAAATCTGTGGCATGGTTAAAAAAACGAGTTTTAATGACCTTAATCTAAGTGTTTGTAAACTTCTAACTTCAACTGTATATTATGATTGGTACTCTTGATTATTAATATTTTGTGTGTGTTTATGCACATTTGTATTATAAAGTGATGTTTTTTTTATTTTGTTTCCAAAATATGAATGTAATTTACTATAGGCTAAATTGAGAGTGCTATCTTTTGGACATTTTAAAGCATAGACTATTGTTTATTTTGAAATGAAGCTATTTTTGGTTTCGAAGAGAACATTATTTAATGCTATTTTGCCAAAAGATTTTAAAGTAGCACACGGAAATTGTCTATTTTCAGGCACTTCAATCAAATAAAAATATAATAGTGAATGTTTCACTCAGACTCTTTATCTGTTTAAATAAACATACACAAATATTATTGACTCTTTCCTCCAGTATGCCATGACTGTTTATCCCAAGACAGAGCACATGTATTAAAATAAATGGGAGAAATTGGAATGGCCAATTTTATGTATTGGTTTATTTGTATAGGGACAGTACAAAAATATAACTTCAGCACAAAAACTAAAAAAGGATGCATTGTACATTAATATTATTGCACATGCTAATTTGCATCTCAGGTCCCTAGAAAGGCTTTTTTCATTAAAAAACTACATAAATCAAGCTATATAATTTAATCATATAAAAAATTGCTAAATAAATACCCAACCCTTGCTCCCAACCCTTTTGACATAAAAGATTAGACCAAAAAAATCATTAAGAATGAAAAATGAGTACAGTTCTGGTTACTTTTAACCCATTTTATGAAAGATTGTATGTCCGTTACTGATTTTATTTCAGATGGTAGCATATTCCAGAGTAGGGAACACCTTCACAGAAAAGGCCCTTTTCCCTTGAGTTGTTATGCGATAGTCAAGCCTACAGTTACCATTTGCTGTGCTCCTAGTTCTACTACTATCCTGTCTACTTAGAAATTTACATAATACCTGTTGGTCTTTATTGTGGATACATTATACACAAATTTTATGTAGGACAAATTTATAAAACATTTTATTTTATTTTTTTTAATATTGCAATGATGCACATGATTTGGTTTGTCATTAATCTTTAACGCCTGATTGTGTAGTGACATGCAACAAAATATGAGTAAAAATCATTGGTTGCATAAAGAGCTGAGCTGCCTGCTTTGAAATGCACTGTGTAATATATTTGAAACAATGTAAATGTATCTTTATCTTTTTTGAAAGTTTCTTTAGATGTCTATCAAATATGAGTTGAGAATCTAAAATAATTTCTAAGAACTTCAGCTCTTTTACCTCTTCTATTTCTTTATTTAGTATCTTAATTTTCAATGTTCCTTTTTATTTTCTATTAGAGACACATTCAGAAACTGTTTTTCTGACTTTCAAAGTGAGGTGGTTATTTTGGAGCCACTGTGATATCCCCTCCAGGACATTTAAAATCTCAGCTGCTTTTGCTGGTGTCTGCTGATGTGTAAAAGACACATCAGCATAAAGCTGACACTTAATATCAGGGCAGCAGATGTAGAAAAGGATCTCCCACCCTACAGGTAAAAAAGCCAATCAGCTCTTATATACAGATGCCTCCTGTCAGTCAACTCGAGAACTGGCACACTCATTAGCTAGACCAGCCTCTTGTCAGATTTATCTGCTGTTTTGAAATGTGCTCTTTGATCGTAATCTGGTCCAACTGTTTTGGAGATTTTGATCTTTGCTCATTTAAGTAGATAGGAGATTTACTTTTATGCTTCTTGTATCCATAGAAATTAGCTGCCCAGGAGCATTCCAAAGATGGCCGCCAATAGGACTGACTTGCCTTGAAAGGGACTTTCGTGTCCAAAGGATTATGACTTGTGCGCTCCCGCTGCTTAGCTTTCATTATTGATACGTGCACATCACCATTACTGATCGCCTAGCATGCTAGATGAAAAAAATAAATAATACAACTTTAATTAAATCAGGGGGCGCTTTGCAGCTCAGATTGCTGAATGCCATTTATAGAGCGCAAAAGTGACCGCCCACTTTTTCAGCCATCTGGGTTCTTGAAGATTTTCCCCATTAATTTCTTCCATTGCCTTTTTATAAAATCCTTCATAAAAGAGTTTTGCAAGTCATGAACCAAACCAACCAGCTACGAGAAGAATCACAACATCACAAACTTTGTTTTGAGGCAAAAAATTATTTGAAAATCGACATAAAAACAAGGGTACAAGGCTGTGTACTTTAACATATATAATAAGGGCACAAACTTCAATCCCACTGCGAATTGCGAATGCTGTCGAATAAAATGTGACAAATGTGAATATACAAAACTATTGATTTTAGGCTGTTGATTTTAAGTATAGAAACAATATATTTTACATTTATTGCTAAACATTCCGATATGTACAAATATATAAGTAGTTTAAGGGTGACGGGAGACCGACTCGATTACATCATTCACAGAGTGTCATGGGAGCATGAGGTCGCTCTTAGGTACGCAGGTTTCAATTGGCCACAGTTCTCTGATTGGTGGATCTTTCTCTGCTGTACCATGGGTAATGTAGTTGTTTACCATGAATTCCATTATCAAACAAGAGTTCTAAACAATGTAGCTGAAATAACGCAGACGGATGTCTTTGACGAAAGCATATACCATCGATGAACAACCTTGTAACTCACAGTAAGTCTGTCTTTAAAGGATTATAAGTTATCATTGAAAATCAATTCGTCTATGGGATAAATTAATGGGAATTTTACTTCCGGAACCAGACTGTTGCGCTCTATTGTCTTACTTATTGTCTTACAATATATCTGTCATACGAACATAAATCGACCCCAGAAATCTCTAGAAATTATTACGAAAAAGCCTCTTCTTGCAAAAAGCCTCTTCTTGCAAGCAAATCAGCACCCTCATTTCCTTTCAAACTCTCATGAGTTGGCACCCAGCAAATCTGCACATCCATACCATCTCTATGGATCCTAAACAAATTTTGAAATAGTTCTATGATAAGATCTTCTCTGTCACTTTTCCTTGATTGGATACTTCCCAAAACAGCGATTTAATCAGAGCATATTACCACCCTCTCCGGTTTAGCCTCTTCAACCCATTGTAACCATATTATAACTGCCACTAATTCTCCTATGTACACTGATAAACAATCAGAAAGTTTTTTAGTTATGGGTACTTTAAACCCAGGAATGTATACACCAATTCCTACCAATCCCTGTTTAATATGCACTTTGCATGTTTATTTATCATCTAGCAATAGTCATATGTACTTAAAACTCAGACAACCTCTCCATTGGCTTCCCAAGTAGTGTCAGCTTCTCAACATCAATCTTTTGCTTATTTGTAAATATCATAGAGCAGGACTTACTCATTGACAGCTTAAACCCCCATTTATACCCCCATTATAAAGAAACCACTTTCTTTATTGTGTCTCTTAATTTTCCTATAACATATTTCCCATTTCTTCCCCTTATCCATATAGCCCCATTATCTACATAATTTTTTTTTGGCCTGCCTTCCACCCCCCCTCTTCGGACGACAACTTTATTATTATTTTATATCAAACAAATTGGAGGTACATGTAGTGGAAAGACGGGTATATGTTAGAACATACGGGACAATAACATGTTTCAAAACAGATAATCTTTACCGGAAAAGATGAAAAATAAAATAACAAACAAACAAATAATCAAAATGGTACATATGTATGTATGTATGTATGTGTGCAAAAGATTTGGGTGTGGATGTTAACAATTTAAAGAGAGAGAAAGAAAGAAAGTTTTTAAACAAGTTTTTAAACAAAAACATTGCTAATACAAATAATAAGCTAAGAGATATGTAAAGAGAGTAATAGAGAAGGAAGGGGAAATTGTCTGTGAATGTGCTTATTGGGTATGATGTATTATATTATTTAAGAAATTGGATGTTATAGCTGGGGTCTGTGGATATGTGTGTGGCCTCGGTCTTGGGGTGGATTGGATTTGAAAAAGGTTACAAATATATCCCATGTTTTATTAAAGCCTGATATATTGCTTGTAAGCGGTTATTTTTTCTATTGAGATTCTGTGAGTAGATTATCCAGTGAGTGATGTGACAAGAATTCTTGGATTTCCAGTTTTGAAAGATTACTTTCTAAGCAACAGATAGAGAAACGAGTAGCTGGGTAATTTGTGTAGTATCACCCAGTAGACATAGTGATGGGGACAATGGAATTCTGCAGCCCAAGATGTGAGAGAGTTTGTTAGTTACTGCTATCCAGAGGGAGTGAACTGGTTGGCAGGTCCAAGTGGCATGGAGGTAATTATCTGTGTTACCTAAAGTGCATTGTGAACAAATACCTGTATCTGCCAGTCCCATTTTAAACATTTTGTCTTGGTGATGTGTGTTCTGTGGATAGTTTAATATTGTATGAGTTGCAAGTTTGTGTTGGTGGTCATTGAGAAAGTATTATTGCAGATTTGTGTCCAGATCTCAGAGTTGGGAGAAACAGCTACATAATTTTCCATTTTCCATTTCCAACACAGAGTGTTATGGAAGTATCTATGTTAAATATGAGTTTGTAAAGTTTGGAGATAATTTTTTTTTTAATTTGTGAATTTTGATATCTCATCTTGTAATTTTGCCAGTTGTAGTGTGTTATTATTAAGGTTAATTTTAGATTTAATTAAGAATTTTAGTTGTTGGTAGTGGAGGAACTGGTCTTTCCCAACCCCATTGGGGTTTTCGAAAAGGTGGTGGAGGTGGGTGATACCGCAGTGCTGCCATGCTGGAAAATAGACAGTGGCTTTATGCAGTTTGAAATCCGGATTGTGCCAGATTGGGGTGTATTTACATGGTGCTAGTGAAGACTTAATGATTTTATTAACTTTCCACCAGGCTGTGAGAGTTGAGGAGATTGTAATATTCTTACAGTAATTTAATTTCTTGATTGATGCTGGTAAGAAGGGAAGATCTGCAAGTGACGTGGGTGTACATTGATTTTTTTCAAGTTCTAGCCATGAGTTATTGAAGTTTTGCTTTCGGGTCCATTTGAATAAATATTGTAATTGATTTGCCAAGTAGTAGTAAAGAAAATTTGGTGCTTCTAAGCCTCCTTGTGATTTCCTATTTTGTAATGTAGAGAGTGAAATTATAGATTTTTTGTTTTTCCAGTAATATTGAGTGGTTGGTGAGTCTAATGTTTTGAACCATTTGTCAGTAGGAGTGATGGGAAGCATTGAGAAAAGGCAATTAAACTGAGGTAATATTTTCATTTTAACTGAGGTAATTCGTCCAATGAGAGTGAGTGGTAGTTTTGTCCATCATTTAAAGTCATCTTCTATTTTATTTAACAGAGGGGTGTAGTTGAGGTGGAAGAGATCTGACATCTTATATGAAATGTTAATGCCTAAATATTTTATGTTACCGGTGTGAAGAGGGAAGGAGTCGTCGTGGTCTGCAGAATCCCAAGCATCTACACATAGTTGTATAGTTGACTTGTTCCAAGACTGATTACACTACCCTATGGTATACCATTATCAATTTCAATGTCCTTAGACACTTCCTCCCCAACCTTGACTTTAATTTCCCTGTCTGATAAAAAGTCTAGTATCCAATTATATATTCTCCCTCCCATACCCATATTACTTAATTTAATGAGCAACCCTTCCCTCCACATGGAATCGTATGCCTTTTCAATGTCAGAATAGATTATTGCCATTAATGCTCTCATTTTCATAGCCTTTTCCACTTCATTAATTACTTGAACAAGAGCATCAGTTGTGGATCTTCTTTTCTAAATCCCAACTGATACTTACATAATAATCCTCCCTGTTCCAGAACATATGTTAATCTACTTACTATTATTTTTTTCCACCCATTTACATAAGTATAAGGTCAAAGCTATGGGCCTGTAATTTCCCGGATTAGCAGGATCTTTCCCTGGTTTGTTGAATGGAAATATTATCGCCTCATTCCACATGTTCAGTATAACTCCTTCCCTCCATATTTTATTAAAGAGTCTCTGTATAATCTTCAAAGATTCCAAGGGCATCTGTCTAAACATGACATAAATTAATTGAGCTTGTCCTGTGGCTGAATACCCGGTGAAATATCCACATCAAGAGCTGATATATCATCTTTTCTCTTTTCCTTCACATTTTCATTTACTCTGATTGCCTGTTCTTTTTCTCGTCTATGTATATCTAGACGTTCACCACTGTGTATTGCAGCAAATGAGTGTGAAGCGGTCATCTGTATTCTGCAACTGCTTTCGGGTCCTTGAATAACGTATGACGTGCGAGTAAGGGCAGCCGGAGGACTTTCTGGTGCCCCCCTAGGGAGTTGCTGACCACTACATCTTGCACATAATAGTTTACCTTTACATTGCTGAGCTATGTGTCCCATTCTTTAAGCATTTATAACATCTAAGAGGATTAGGGAAAAATTCCTGTACTCTAAAGCTCATATATCCATTTGCACTGTTTTTGGTCAAAGTTTGTTCACTGTCAAAGTTTTGTCAAACTTTTCTCAAACTGAATTACTACAGATAAGGTTTCCTTAATTGAAACATCATTTTTACTCTTCAGTCTTGTGGCCTCTATTACCTTACCTCCTTGCATCTCTTTTGACATCTTCCATACATGCTCAACGGGACTGAAATTACTCCTCTTTGACAAAATTCCAGGTATGTGAGCTTTCATTCTTTAACCATTAAGTGTAGTCATTCCTAGTATCTTATCCTGCTGCTGTTTGTTGGACACATATATAAATACACGTTTATTGTTCAATAATCTAGCAGATTGCACTTTTCCAATCTCTTTCTCTATTGCTCTTGATAGTCTCATTGGATAATTCCTGCCATCTTGATTGAACTCAACAACAACTTCCCACTCAATAGTTTGTGTTAGATGAAAACTGCTCTTACTATCATGTAGACTAGATCTTGATTTTTTTCCGTCGTATTACGAGATTCACTATTATCTTCTCACTCTAGCCCTCCAATCCTCTCTCCTTTCAAGATTTATAGCTAAATCTCACAGATTTAGCTATAATCCACTCTATTTTCTCTTTTTTCCATTTTCTCCAACTGAGCCAGTTTACGTGTTTATACTGTCAGAGTACGGTTTATGCTAACTGCCAAACGATGTTTCTTTACCGTACAATTTTAGGTTTTCAGTCAATCCGTCGAGGCGTTCTCGTGAAAAACCTAATCTTGCAATCACAAGCAAATATGATTGGTCCGTCCGGAGAAAGCGCTGAGAAAAGCAACAGATATCATGTGAAAACTTCTTTAAAGGTGTTACGGAACAGTTGGCAAGTCTAAAAGACTGCAGAATACCATTATGTTGACTTTGTCAAACCAACATAATTATGACAATGACAAACTTTACTCGCAATTGAACTGGACAAAAAAAAAAAAAAAAAAAAAAAAACACGGTGATTATTATTTAGAACGATCTGTCGGGACCGTTTGGCCTCGCCCATTTTTAGCATCACCGCCTCTCGCTTACCGTCATTCTAGTATTTTCACTGCTTGCGCAGATCTGTCAGTTACCGGAAACGGCGTGGGGGGGTCGGTACAACAGGACGTTTGTTAACATCATATGTGTCTTATTGCCTTCGTTTTCTCCTCATATATGCCCAGCATTGTCACTGGTCATAGGGGTGTTTGTCCCGGTTAGATCGTGCGTTTGAGTATTTGGCACGGAAACGGCGAGAATGGTTTAATAATCTACGACGCTGTTCACTGTCGGCAGAGTTTCGGAGCTCAGCTTCTCTCAGTCCTACCGGGTAGGTTCAGTT